>JAQIZY010000001.1:7500-2407500 GCA_028828275.1 Penicillium frequentans | reverse complement strand
TATGCGCCGTGTAACCTTGGAAGTGGTTAAGCACGAACGCTAACATGTGATCATAGTATGCGAATTGACTGTTTCAAACGTATAAAATGAGCCTTTTATTATTGTGTTTGAGATCTTTGCGTTTGCTCTGCCGCAGGCTCAAGGCTCTAATGGCATGGGCGGCAGGCATCAGCACTCCGGCTATAATGTAGCTCAACGCAATTGCCAAGAATACAACGGAGGTCTCCTCGGTCGATTTGACCTGAACAGCCTCATGCTCAGCAGCCAAGACCCGACCCATACTTCCGAGGTAAGGATTTCACCTCCAGCGATAGCATGTACCGCTCGAAAACTCCACAGATATGCCGGCTTTCGATGAAACTTTAGAGAAATGCCGATGGAAGGCTGGCGCTAGAAATTGGACATTCGAAATGATCCTTGTCGGTGCAGTACGCTAAAGTCGTCGTGTTCAAGCCACCAGACTGTGCAACAAAGCATTGGTCCGTCACATTATCCAAAAAGCAGAAATCGGCTATGTGGGACTTGTCGCTATGTTACTCGTATTTCCTTAAACTTGCTGATATCTGTTGTAAGCGCACTTTCTAACCTAGCTAAGGCTGCACCAAAGTTCCCCTAACTTCGCCCTATGAAGCCCCACAACAATTGTGACTCTACAATACGTTAATAACACGCTACTTGTTAACAAGTAGTATTATTTGTTAAGACCAAACTTGGTGGCTTGAATATAAAGCTAAACGGTTTGCCTTACACCCTTACTCTTATCGGATGAAACCAAAGCTACGTCTCATGCATTAAGCGCGCATAACGGCCATAGAGACGGCGAGATCGAACGTAGTAATACCATGAACAGGGATCTTCACGGACACGTGGGGCATCACGGCATTGCGATTGATAAGCACCCGAGCTCGTGTATAGGTCACTTTCCCCTCCTTTTCCCACATAATCGATGGACGCACTTCAGATATAAATTGATCAACGGTGCCCAGGCCCAGACAAGCACCTCTGTCATTCCAATTATATTTCCATAACCTTATGATAGGCCAATAAACGTAGGCCAAGAATGAGTTCTTTTCTTTCTGCAGCCCAGAGTTGGACTTCGCCAAACATGCATCAAGCTTCATGATTACACATTGACCACCACCGATCCCAGAATTTACTTATTCTTTGTAGAGGCCGGCAAACCGTGAGAATGTTTCTATCTTATTATAAAGCATGCTTCACAACTAACGTGCTTAGTATCATCGAACGATGTTTAACAATTCCCAACGCTACTATATTGCTTTCCCTCCAAGGTCTAGCCACCCTCAGTACTGGCTCTGTTTTGATACTCTCTAGCACAACAGGGTATAGTAATTATTCCCAAATGAGTTGTCTACATTGTCTACCTTATTAACTAAGCTCATAGCAACGAGCCTACAAAAATGTAAGACGCGCAAAATATTGACCTGGATTCGTTCTCACGCGTACAGAATTGTTATCAAAGGTCCAAACGTGAGACCGGGGGACCATCTTTCGGATACTTGGACTTCTGTACTTACTTTTGCCCGGGGGCCGCTCGCAAGAATGCTTTCGCATAGTCTGGGAAACATGGTTTTTTCTTCAGATCCTAATTCGCGAATGCAATTTTGGAATTTGGTTCGAGGTCGCATTGCGGGTGATAGAAGGAATCTGGACTGGCTTATTTCTTATTGTCGGAGAAGGTACTTTGGTGGTGTTGCCCAGCCCAGTCCAATGGTTACGGATGAGGACTTGATTGAGCATCTTCTAACAGACACTGTGTTTTGTTCTTAAACAAGGAGAACTAAAAACATGAACTGAAGCACTTTGGCGAAATGCATGAAGTGAAGGTGAAGATAATCGGGCGGACGAGGACAATCAAGGTTGATGCTAATTTGAAGTTTCTCTAATTACGGCTAGGTATACTTGGGAGATAAAACAGTTGTGATAACCTTGGAATGCAATTGGGTATTGGTGAGCTGTTTTCACTTGGTGTCACTGATACATAACATGTTTCTTTAACCGTCCAGACAATCCAGACATATGCAAAAGGAAGAGGTAGATGTAATCTCTATTTTGGAGAAAAAAGGACAATGCTAGCCGTGACCAGGAAAGTGAGGGGAAATAAAACGCCTATATTTTCATCTTTTGAGTTCTTAGACCTGCGCAGACTGCAGTTGCTGAGCCAGACTGTCAACAACGCCGGCTTGCTTTTGAGCAAGGCGCGATTTCAATTCGGCGACCAACGAGGCCAGCTCGACTTCAACACCCTCCTTCTCCGGGTGATCGGCAGGGAGACCCATCTCCTTGATGCGAACCTTGCCAGCAGCCAGCTCCTCCTCACCGAGAATGACGGCGAAAGGAACGGAGCCTTGCTCGGCAGCCTTGAACTGCTGAGGAAGCTTGGGCTTCAGTTTGTAGGAGAACTCAGCCTAAGGGGCATGTTAGCAAATAGTTTTAGATAAAAAAGAGCCACGAATGACATACCTTGATGTTAGCGTTCCACAGCTTCTGGCAGACCTCCATACGCTCCTTGAGCATACCAGTGAAGCCCTTACCACCGAAGGCCATGACGTAGGCATCAACCTCACTGCTGCGGAGACCCTCGGTGTTTTGTTCGCGCTCCAGGCGGGCCTTGGTAATAGAGAAAATACGGTCCACTCCGAAGGAGACACCAACACAGGGGATCTGAGCCTTAGGCTGGAACATGCCCACCAGATTGTCGTAGCGACCACCGGCGGCGACACTGCCCACACCGAGGGTGGGGTCATTGGAACGGTCATCATCATCTGAGGTCTTTGATTTCTTGCTAGACTTCTTCGCCTTTTCTGCCTCTGGGGCGTCGGACTGAATAGCGGGGGCAGAGCCCTCGGTGACAACCTCGTAGATGACACCGGTGTAGTAATCGAGTCCACGAGCCAGAGACATATCGAAGGAGATCTTGTCCAATGACCCAAATGCCTCCAAGTAGTCCATCAACAAAGCCATGTCCTCGAGACCAGCCTTGGCGGAAGCATTGGCTGTAAGAGTCTCATCCTGCAGAAGCTTGTTCAGCAGCTCGCGTCCACCCTTGTGCATGACATAGGTCTCAATGCGGTTCGCAATGGCACCATCCAGACCCTTCTCATCGACCATCTCCTTGCGCACATCAGCCCAAGGCATCTTATCCAGCTTATCCACCGCGCTCGAGATCGGCCGGATCTTGTCCTCCGGCACACCACACACGGCAAAGAGACCATCCAGAATCTTGCGGTGGTTGATCTTGATAGTGTAACGGCCATTC
The DNA here is from genome assembly GCA_028828275.1 of Penicillium frequentans. Classification (NCBI taxonomy): domain Eukaryota; kingdom Fungi; phylum Ascomycota; class Eurotiomycetes; order Eurotiales; family Aspergillaceae; genus Penicillium; species Penicillium frequentans. The sequence goes on along the minus strand of JAQIZY010000001.1, from coordinate 2,404,220 downwards.
CAGCCAAGCTCCTCGAAGACCTCGCTGACAATGCGCAGCACCTCGGCATCGGGCACCATGGGATCGAACGCACCGGCGATATCAAAGTCGCACTGGTAAAATTCGCGCATGCGGCCCTTGCTGACAGCAGGCTGATCCCGACGGTACACCTTAGCAATGTGGTAGCGCTTGATGCTGCGCACGTCCGTGTTCATCGCGAGCCAGCGCGCGAAAGGGACTGTCAAGTCGTAACGCAGGGAGCAGATCTCGCCACCCTGGTCCTGCAGGTCGTAGATGAGCTTGGAGTCCTCGCCATACTTTCCAGCCAAGATCTCACGCAGCTCAAAAACGGGGGTATCGAGGGCGGTTCCGCCGTGGCGCTTGAAGACGTCGGCGATGGTGGTGAAGATGCGGTCTCGAAGGAGGGCGTCGGAGCCGGACCAGTCCTTAGTCCCCTTGGGGGTTTTGAGGGTAAATGAGACCTTATCTTTAGGCATTTTGTCGATCGAACCGGAGTGAGGGATTGAAGAAAGGAAACGAGTGCGGCGGGGGAAGTTTCGATGGTGGGGGGTGGTGGGGGCACGGCGACAAATTTGATTCGAGACTAAACGCCGGCCTTGGATAGGCAAATGAGTCAGACAACACGGATATCTCGCGCCAATGGGTTTTGCAAATGATTGTCGTGCAGGACGCAGACGCAAAGAACTAGAGAGGGACGTCATAAAAGCGACGCTCACATTTGGCGAAAACTGCCCGTGGCTCAAATCGGTTCGACCGGGCCATCTTGCTACATCGGGGAGTTTTTCCGGAGTTAATCCGAACCCGCTCTGAAGTATGAGCGAGATGCGGATCCTTTGAGTCGAAGTATTTTACACAAATAACTGCTGAGAGGATAGATTAGTGGTGTCACTCAGTATCTTTAGGGAACGCATTTAAATTGGCAGTAATTCGATTTCCCACATACCCCGAGATTGTATCACTCCAAGAGTTGAATGAGTCATCCAAGTCTTGACTTATTGCGAACGATATATATGCACTATAGGATTAATCATAAACGTCCCTCATCCCCACCAGTACGGTGCCCTTGACACAAGTCAAGTTGGTATCCGATTGGATGACTTTAATTTCATGTAGTGACAAGCATGAGTTGACTCTGCTGGAGATATAAGGGTTCACAAGAGAACCTCCCACCAGAAGACAGCTCTATGAATTGGGGGAAATGTCAACATGAGCCCAGTTTGAAGTGGCACCTTAGCTTACCTTCAGTGTCTTTTGTTGTAATTTAATAGCGCAAAATTGCTCCTCAATCATGCCCAGGATCTGGTTCACGGAGGGATCAAAGCAAGAAAGCATTTCTTCCTTGGTAAACCACATACACCCCTCCTCAATATCTGCCTCGGGAAATTCCAGCTCTATACCCACATCACACCAAAAGTCCCCAGCCCTTTTAAGATCCAAGAAAGCTGGGGGCGGGTAATCGGGGTTCCCAAACTGAGGGATGACCTCACTTCTAAAAAAGTCACGGCATTTGGCGTAAACACGAGGGGGTCTATTCACCAGCTTCATCTTCTTAATTTTCTCACGGACAATTTTATGGAAGCAGCTGCTAATTGCGCTAGCCCCAGCGGCCTCCACAGAGAGATCGGTACATTTGGCCAGTCTCAAAGGGTTCTTGGATTTAATTTCATAAGTAACCATTTCCACAAGATGACCGCCACAGTCTGCAACGAGGATATTATCTCCGACTTCAAAGGATGAGGAGTCATCAAAGTCAGCTTGAAAAAGGGCGGCTTCTGTGCCAGTAACCAAGGCAAAATTGGTTTCGGATCTCACCCTGAAACCAGCTTCTATAGCCATCGAGCGCAGCTTCGATCGGGCGTCTTCATCCCATGAGGCAGGTATAGTAATAAAGTAGCGGTGACTAATATGACTTGCATCTAATGACAAGTCTGAGGCGTCCGGAAGTTGTGAAAGTATGCTTTGTCGGACGTGACTAAGAAAGTCAACCATGACTCCCTCGATTGTTTTCCCAGGGGGAAGTGGTGGGCTCTCTAGATTGGCGTCTTTAAGAGGAGCAATATGATATCTGAACTCCTCAATCTTCTGAATTCCAGGTCTTGGATAGCCAGCATACGAAATGACTTCATCTTCGCTTTCGCTCCAGCCTACCATGTTCAAGTATTGGTTGTAGTATCCGACTGTTTCAATCTTTGGTTGTTTTGGGAATCCTTTGATAGGTCTTGCAAAACTTTTGGGCCATTGACTCAGGACCTTGACCTTCCTCATGCCATCGCTTGCAACGGCATAGGCAGCAGCAGTGAATGTTGCACCGAAATCAATCCCAATGATGATTTGACTTCTATTTCGTTCCGTGATTGGGGGCTGATAATCGACTTTTTGGTTGGACATATTGGGTGTCTTAAAGGAAATAGTGTTATGGGCAACTTGAGCCCAGTATAAATGAGGCTCTAGGGGAGGGTGAAAGAGGAAGAGATGTGCCACTGTTTACACACGTTGCACGATACGTACCATGTCACATGATCAGAAATGTATTTAATACACTCTCCGTTGATTTGACATTAGACTTCCACTCGACTGAATTGGATGAAGCTGAACGGGAAATGAACGTTGTTCAGGCGTTTAGGTCGCCAGGTTTGAAGTATTTAGCAACCGCACTAGAAGAATCTACAGTTACCGATGTGTTTGGGACTTGGCGACATCATGATCCAGACAGCCAAGAAGTACTAAAATAAACTTACGGGGCGGTGCTCAAAGGAGCCACTTCTGTTCATAAGCATATTCTTCAAAAACTTCAAAAAGCGGAATGCATGCTCAGCTACGGCGGCGTTGACAGTGATATCATAGCATCGGCCACCTGATTGGCTTAGCGGCACATACCGCCCAATGCGGTTAGATCGATCCTGGACGATCCTTGGCATCTTTGGGGGCCGCATAATCTGGGATATCTCTGAGCGTTTTGATTGGAACATCCGTCTTTCCCCTAGTGAATAGAGCCAGTTTCCACACTTGTGACAAGGCTGAATCATTGGGTTCTTGGACGGCAAGGGGCTCAGCCCCCCACAAGACTGTGCTCTTGGCAGACGACGGGCACCATGAGTCCGCCGCCTCTGAAGCGCTCCGTGAGACCATTTTGGGTTAGATTCTTGGCTCAAGGGTAAAGTTTAATTATGTGGCAATGACGATAGCAATGGATCTTCAGCTATATAACATCCTTTAGCCCTCGACTTTAGCTCACTCAATCTACAAACAACTTATCAATATTGACAGCTTCATACTTGACCTGCTCATTCATAGCATATCTTTATTGACCATGAATTCATCATCCGAAAGCGTTCCTACTCATATGGCTTCTGGCCAGTCTCGCGTATTAGCGCTTGATTTCAAATGGGGAAATTTCCACACCCTCATCACCGAGTTTGATACAACAAACCCCGACCCAAAGCCACTCTACGATGTGTCCTGCGGGATGCTAGCACCCCACCTGAAGATCAAATCGATACAAGAAGATCGACAGATTGGAACTGGTACCGTCCATGCCATCAGCATCAGTCCTGACTATTCACTCCATGGATCCAAAGGTACCCTTCGAGCTAAGAGTCGCCTGCGGACAATATACACCCACATGTCCCACACCTTCTCGGACACAGACAAGCCGGCCAAGATGTCATGGACAAGCCGAAGTGGGTTCACAAAGTGGGACTTTATCTGTTGCGACGAGAACCAAACACCTGTGGCGAAGTTCACTGCCAATGTATGGGCACTCAAGAAAGTTGCCAAGATCGAGATTATGGGCCCGAAGGCGTTTGATTCTGCGGCTCTGGATGAGATCGTGACCGTCGGAATGACGCTGAACTACTGCATGTATCTTCGTATTAACAATCCTTTGAACCTTGTTGGCTCTGCTTTCATGCGGACAGGAAAAGAAGCGCAAATTGAGGCACCACGGCTGCAACCTGTATAAGGGCAATTCATTGATTGAAGAGAAGCATTATCTCATTTCGGCGAGGATCAGGGGTTGTATTTTCCTTTCTTTCTCTTCTTTTTTCTCTTTTCTATTTCAGCGCGCAAGTCTGTATGAGAAGGTCGTTGAGGCTTTTGTTGATTTTTATCTTTCCTCAAGATACCATATGAGATTCTTTTTTGGACATAGATTGCATTGATCGGGGCTTTAGGGAAATGAAAATTTTGTTGTCACCAAATAACCTTTTTGGAAGGCCACAATATATATCATATTCTCTAGTGACCGGAATCATCTCAAGTTAATAACAGGGAATTTGTACAAAAAAGAAGATAATGGAGCTCAGGTATAGCTACTTATATCAGTGATGATTTGGTGACTGGACGGCTGACCCACTGGTAAAGTTTTCCCAAATGGTATAGGCCTTGACAGATCCATGGGCCTATCATTCTGCCAGAATATGGAATATGAAGTGTTGCTTATCAAGCTCTCATTTTGACGTCAATCCGTTACCATGTTAGAGAAAGAAAATTTGGGAAAATCGCACTTTGGCCAGTGCTATTCATACAAGCCTGTCTGAACATTAATATGCCGCGGCAAAAACGCTCTGGCGTTTTCCCAGGTCCCTCTACTACAGGTGTCAGCCCACCACCGACATGCCTGTTATGTCAAATGGAAATACCATGGCTACTGGGCGATGGAATTTCCAACTCTAGTAAAGCTAAGGTGCAGAAATGGCTCAAAAGTCGATGGAAGAGTTATTGGGATTCCAGGTCAAAGCATGTGATGGTTCCGTCTATCAAGGTAGAGGAGGCATGTTTTGATGATATGCCCAGGATATGGTCATGTTTCTGTCGAGCTAGTAAGTTTAAGAGAATATCTTGAATGGATAGAACTGACTTGCGCAGTAATCAAGGTGTCGGATTCCAAATATCGTCTAACAGGTATTCACCTGATGCACCGCTTAGACGGCTTCTTTTACTTCCCAAATGATCCAGAAATCGCGAGAATCGGGGGAAAGCCGATCTTGGTGCTTATCACGCCGGAGACGAAATGACTAGATACGACCGTGATGTCTTCACTGGATTCCGGGCCGCGAGTATGGGAAGACAGCCACCGCATCACAAAGGAAACGTACATGGGTTTATTATCCATGCTCATTGCTGGGCTCTTCTTAACCGAGTTCTAGGAGCAACGCTGATACCGACTGAGATTAAGCTCAAGAAACTAGTTCTGTCTTCACGAAAGTATTGGCGGAACCAAAAATTACAGAAATTGGATGATTGGCAACTTGAAAGGTGCAAGGCTGATCAGGCACTGGAGCCACCATATGAACACGGCTGTGATATTTATCAGAATCCACTTGTTATACCGGCACTTCAAAAAATCATTACTTGCGAAAAGACCCGGGCAGCGAAGGATCGAATTCGTCCTGGCCTTAGCAGACTTCCGATGGAAATCGATATCTTAATCTCTGAATCGGTCTGCCCAGTTAATTGCACTTTGAAGGAGACTAGAGACATGCGCAGTATGCTCCTCGCATTTCAGTGGAAATTGCCTGACTGGTTCTGGCGGAAACGGCTCAATATAAACGAAGATTTATTCTTCGAGCTAAACATTCTCACAAAGTCCGGCTCTCCAGTGAATTGGCAGATACTGAAACTTGATCTAATGGGTCTTCATTTAGATGAAGAATGGTATTCTAGGAGTGGTCTTCCGAATCGAGGACGTATAATCAGGAATATACTTGCCATCAAGGACTTGGGAGTTAGCTAGATGATTGAGAGACTTTTGGAATTTGACTTGCTACAAATTTTGTCTACATATGTGAATAAATAACCTTGCTGAAAGACTTGGAGAATGGCCGAAATAGTACTAGTATCTGCCTGGAAAAGTGCGCACCGACAAGCACCCTTACGACTGGTGAAGCCTGAGTACAGGATGGGTTCACAATCTGGACGCCAATAAGATTAGGAGCCCGTGAAATGGTCTCGCCAAGTAATATATAGGGTTACTACAGTACTTGCTAGTTGAGAAGCGAGCCCCGCTATGCCAAGGGAAAGGATCTCCTGACAGAATCTAAATCTAATCACGATCCTCTGGATGGAAAACCAAAGCTCTCAACTCAATACTCTCCCTGGGTGCCTCATGTGCCGTCGATGGATCAACAAAAGCAGCATGGGGCACCCGTCTCGCCCGCCCATCAAGTTTAGAATCGAAAAGCTTGATGAAAGTCACCATATCGGGAGTCTGTTTATAGCGAAAGTACCATTTCATATTCGGATGCGGCGTGACGTTCCATGCGCCACTCACTCGTTCTGGGAAAACGAATGTGATGGGGACAAGACAACTCTCTGGAGTCGAGCGTGAATCCGCGACTGCCAGCGGGTCCTTCAAGATCGTACGGATTGGACGCCAGATACTGATCATCTGGTAGCGGCTCTTGAGGAGCTCTGGTGCCTCGTCTGGGAAGTGAAAGAGGACTCTGTCTTCGGCTCCCTTGTAAGATGCGTCGATGTGGACGGTTTGGATGGGACCGCGGGGCTGGTCTCCAGTTACCCAATCTGTTGCGGCTCGGCGGATGGTATGGTCGAAAATATAGAGCCGAGAACATCCGGTGCTGCACCAGTTAGTTTACTGTGTTTTCGATTATCTTGGGATCGGAAACTTCGGTTGCTTACACGTCCTTAAGCAATTTTTCTGTCTCTGGGTAATAGACGTTTTTGATCTCCTCTTCGTTGAGGAAATCTCTATCCTTCAGTTTGCTCTCATGGTAGTGGTACTGGAATCCATGGCTGTCTAAGCTGTAGTCCAGCTCATGGCCACTGACATCCTGAATGGTGGCAGGGACATCGATGGTTGGCCGAAAGTAGGTTTCAGGCTTTCCAATGTGAATTGGGGCTTGGGGGAGCCGTCTTCGTTCTCCAAGTTGAAAGTAAGTGTGGTCTGAACATGGTGAGGGCCTTCGGTGACGGGGATTTTGGGCTTTTCTGCTGGCAAGGAGCCATGGGTATCCGGGAGACGAACAGCTGCCGCAGCCATATTTTATGATTGATTTGTGTTTTCCAAAGGTATTGCGAGTTGGAGTTTCGTTTTGATCGGGGGCAGGAGATTATTTACGTTGGCAAGTTGCGGTGTGCCTAAGAAGATTCAAATTGTCAGACGGCACGTAGTAATTGCAGGATATAGGGAAACGTGGTACATGCAGGATATTGCCAACCTGCATACTGCGCATCTGAGCCTGTGCGTCCTGCAAGACCACTCTATGAGATAGAGCAGCTAGTCACATTTTGGTAAGAGATGTCGCGCAAATGTTTTCAATTAGCCAAATTGATTCTCTACACAAGAGAGTCCCCCAGTCACTGCGTGTTTGATACAATCTTTCAGTATCTTATGACAGGTGACAAATTACCTCCGGATAAAGCCCGTGAAATGGCCCCATAATGTAATTCTTCAAGATAACAATATCAAGAGAATGAAAATGTGATCTATTTGAATCATGGGGCAAATGAAAGGTATCAAGAATGAAAGAACCTAGATGCCATTGATTTGGTACACAAATTAGATATCTAAGCTAAGTAATTTCCATTTCCTAACCTGGGGTTTCTTTGCTCTAATGATCAATATCAATTCCCTGAGCTGGAAAGACGAAAATAAATTTTGATGTCTATAGGTATGTCGTATTTCATAATAAAAGATAGAAGATCAACATGGCCCTTTTCACTGTTTCATGGCATGTACGACGTCATCTAGCTTTAATACAAATGCCTTCATCTCATCCACGGTGTTGTAATGAACCAAGCTTGTTCGAATGATGCCATAGTCTGGCACTCCAAGGACATCATGAACTGTACGAGGAGACCAACAATCGCCGGTGATAAGCCGGAAGTTTGAGGTCTCGTGAATTACTTCTGCAATTTTGTCAGAAGCGATTCCATTAACAGTAAAGCTGACCAATGAGACCCTCGCTCTGGGATCTGCTGTCTGTGACCCATAAACGGTGTAAAGATCTGGATGTGCGGTCAAATAGTTGAGAATCTGTGCGGTGATGATTTCCTCGTGCGCAATGAGAGATTTCCAGCCAACGTAGTCGACAAGATGGCTAATGATGGGGGTAACAGCATGTTCAAACTCAATACAGCTGTTGCCCAGGCCCAATCTCACATGTAAAGCGTTGGGGTCAAAGAAGTAGTGGTTCAGACTGGTCAAGTAGCGCTTCTGAACACTGCGGCGAGCATAGATCTGTGCGATATGAGGGCCAAACACCTTATACCAGCTAAACACGTAGAAGTCGACACCCAATTCTTTCACATCGATGGGACGATGGGGGGCCCAAGCCACTCCGTCCACGGATATCATAGCCTCGGGGATGGTATGGACCAGTTCAGCGATCTCTTTGATGGGCTCGATAGTTCCTGTAATATTTGACACATGCCCACAGCATACAAGTCTAGTCTTGGAGGACAGGAGAGGTCGAAGTGTTTCAAGACTGAGTTTGGGGTCTTTATTGTTCCCCATTCCCCCTTCTGGCGCCCACCACTTGATGGAGATGCCCAGACTCTGCGCCAAGGCAACCCATGCAGTCATACCAGCCTCATGACAGAGTACAGATACAATCATCTCTGAGTCTGAGTTGAGATTTGGACGAAGGGAGTTGGTCAGAGTTCGTAAAAGCCCTGTCGTAGAAGATCCAAAGGCTTCATTTGGAACACTCGTTAACAACAGATAATTCAAATGCTACTTAGACACCGAGTGAACAATTCGTACCGATTTCGTCAGGATCAGCATTCATGAAAGAAGCAAGCTTCGCATACTGGGCAGTGCGCTCTTTCACGTCAACCATGCTTTTTGAGTCCAGACCACGTAGATTCATATGAGGAGCCGACATTGTGCGAGTGATGCTATTTTATTCATTGTCAATGAAGGGATCTTTACCTCATCATCGTATGAGGTGCCAGGAAGAATTTACCTCTCAATGACTCCCCTGTATATGAGGGCACCGGATCCATTATTCAAACAGATGGAGCCTTTGTCAATACCTGGAAATCTTTTCCGAACATCCTCGACGTCAAAGTTGGGGACATATTTGTTGATAGTGATAGTCATGATTGAAACTGGTAGAATAAGCTAAAATTTGTGAGAGGAGACAGCGAAATACCCCAGATGTATCTCTGCAGTTTAGATAAAGTCAATTAAGAAGAAGTAAGGGGGATTATAAGTAAGATTAGGTATACCGCGGCAAACTTACGCACGGTTCGCACTTAAACAGCAGCGACCATCAAGATCACGACAAGACATGACATATAAGACTGCTCTTTCACGTTGCATTTTCCAACTTGCGTGCCATCTTTTACCTACATCTGTCCTGTACTAACCAACTCTGTCTCTATATGGCATTCATTTTCAATACCCTGCCAAATTCGAGTCTGCACGAGCCTAGAAGCTAGGAAATATTACAGAACGATCGGAGACGTGGAAATAAGAAATTTCTCAATACAAAAAGTGAACTAATAAAGCAACAGAATGTCTTCCAAGCCAGCCTCGATCTCTACTTGTTGCATTGGATGGGTCACAGCTACGCCCATACGCCACGTACGTGAACATCTCACTTTAAGGGGTTTGCGTTTCTGGATTTATTGGAAAGCACAGAGTTTCTTCAGCTTACGCCCCACATATCGCTGAAAAACTCTCAGATTCATGCATAAGTGGGTTTTTAACGCAGTGTGCAGGTGTTCGTGCAGGAGACACCTGCATAATGCCACGATGCTGATAGGCGGGGTCTACCCGCATATAACGTACGAAGTACGTATTGCATATGTACATGATACATGCACGAAGGTGATGGCTAGAACGCCCGCAGATGGCTACGATATTTCGATGCGGGGATCACCGCGATCGGTTTTAGATTAAGCTGGATGCTAACAAGCGCAGGTCCTCAGATCTAGTTTCCCAATCTTTAAGATTCCCTCCCTTACAGAATGAGCTTCCAGCATATACCGGAACCAGAGCTACAAGACTTACTTGCCCAACTCGCTCGTTTTTACCGAGCAAATGAGACCCGAATCTCCGCCGATGAGGTTTCAAAATGCCTTGAGCATCTCCCAGCAATGGAAAGCTCAGCATTGAATCGCATGTTCTCTTTAATATATCAGAAAAAAGTCAGGACTCTTCTGAAGCGATCCTCATTTGATTGCTCCGCTAATCTCTGTGATCTGATAGACCCGGGGATCGGAACCGGGCCGCAAGGGGCAAGCAAATCGCCCGCAGTGGACCCCGGATTCCTGTGCTGCCATGAAAAACACTATGAGGCTAAATGGAGTGGACCCAGTGGGCAGAGCGGTGCCTTGTCAAAATGGGCTCTATGAAGGGTCATACGGAGACAGACCTCCCGGTTATGCGGAAATACTCCAACTCTCTCATGCCTCTAGTTCTGCATACCACCAACAAAGGTTACCTGGTGAAAACCGGGGAAGCTCCAATCACGCTCACATTCAAGAGCGCCCTATTATCCCTTCAACTCTTGGGCAGACAGAACAGTCAAACAGGGACATCTGCTCGGGCCACGTAGCGGCCCCAACGGCAGAGGAGTTCGATAACCAGAGCCCCCCCCGCTCGGAGCTCAATGATAATACAAATACAATACAACAATCCAGTCCAATCACTGATACGGCGCTGCCTGCTTCCGCTCTGGCCCCGCCACGCCAAGGTGAAGTGACAACTCTCCACCTCATGACCGATGATGAGGCGTTCAGTAAAACAAGCCTGGCCACCTGCGATGACATAACATTCTCGCCAAATACTAAAAAACTCCTCGAGAGCTGCAAAACAAATCTTGGAGGATTCCTGCAAGCTATCAGAGAAGCAAAAGTGTCTCTCCCAACCGGCCAGGGTTGGGAAGCCGCGATTGCCACGAAGAAAGAAAACGTTGACATTCGCGATCTCATGAAGATTTACCACAGATTTGAATGTCACAATATCTACAGGCATGTTGTGGAGGCAGAACTCCACACAGGCACACACTGGATTCGGGACATGCGTACAGCATTGGCAAACAAACTTTGCCAGGACTTTCCCGAGCGTTTCCAAGACCAGAAGGCGGCTAATAAATGTTTGAATTGGGTTGATCAAGGCTGCAGGTATCAAGAGTGGGCCGAAATGTTTAATGAAAAGACAGACCTTGGGTATCTAATCGCATTGCCTTCAGATGTGTCTCACTCAGCGTTCGTTTCTCTCCTTCCCCTCCCCGAAAACGTGGTCTCACGAAAACTCCACAGGTACACATCAAGATGCACAAAAGAACAAATGAATGCCGCTGTCCTCAAGTTTAAATACTTGGGTATCGACAGAATCGTGAAAGACATGGGACTGACACAATTGGGTAACCATATTGCGGCAACCCTGAGGGAAATGACAGGTAGGAAACGGAAGGATGTTGGTGAGTTCTTTCTACATGCCTCGTTTCTGACAAATCGCAATGCTTATATACCCGGACCAGGAGAGATGGTTCAGAGCACTTGGAAGTCACCACGATTGACGGCAGGAATCCTGTCAGCTCGTGTTTCACAATATGGCCAAAATCCCACGCCCCCCCGCGTCCCTGGCAGCCGGTACCGACGACAAATCCACACTTGCATACTCGGTCTTATTAACACATGCACAACAGATCACATCTTTGGCCATGCTGAGTCTTCGATGCCAGATTCAGCGCAAGATCAACCTGGTATTCATGGGCAGCAAGGTAGCAACACGAGCAATGCTATGGATGACTGTGCGGTGGTCTTTGAACCTTTCAACGGTATGGCTTTACCCCCCTCCCCACCTGGTCAAAATTCGGGACACTAATCCGAATTAGTTGAGTTAAACCTATCTGCGTATGACAATCTTATGAGTCCGTATCAAAGATTCGATGACTGGTATCAGCGTTCGAATTATATGGAGGACGCTGCACAGATGAGATTGAGTCCTCAAGTTCATCAATACACGGGATCCTTTCAATAACGAAAAATAATACCATGCTAATGCATTTTTGCGGGAGAAATTTCTGTTCACCCCCTATGCCTCGGTACGATTTCAATTGATAATCGCTTTCAATGCCAATCTTTTCTTGCTGTCAAAGTGGTAAGTAGCTCTTTACTGCAAGGCTTTCTATGTCCATACGGTAAAGGTTCATTGGAGCACTGCCCGAACCAAGACTTTGAAGTTTATCTTTGACTACATCAAGTAGCATTGATTCGGATTCCAAAATTATAAAGGACTTTATTTGAAAAGAAGCCAGAAATAACAATGGTCGATCAAAAGGACAATAAGACAAGCTAAATATTACTGAGCAGCCTGAGCAGCCTGAGCAGTGGCGCCAAGAAAGCCGTTGCGACCAGTCAGCATAGCACCATGCTGCTTAGCATCGAGGCTCGCTTCCCGAAACAGAGCATACTTCTGGTTATGCCACTCAACACTATTCATCTCTTTTCCATCATGGGAAACAAACTTTGCATCAAACTCCGGTCGAAGGAAATAGATGCAGGAAAATTTATCCTGACCTGCTGAATCGGGCGGAGGCACCACGCGATGAAGAGACGAGGTCAGGGCACCTTTCGACAGAAAGTTCAGTGAGTCACCGACATTCACAACGGCGTGTCCAGCCCGTGGTCGAATGAATGTCCATTCCTCAATTCCGGGCTGCAAGACCTGCAAGCCTTCAGACTTGGAGAAAACAACAGTGAGGGTTCCCATGTCAGTGTGCGCCATATTCCCGATTTTCTCATCGCTGCTACCCCACGGTAGGTAATTGAGCATGGCCATATTGGCGGAAGATGGTTTGTCTTTCCGGTGACAGTCCTTTAAGTCATATGGAAGATCAAGGGCCTTTGACAGGATGGACAGGATACAATCGGTGTATCCGTTGACCTCGCTAATGAATCTCTCCACGAGGCCCAGATTTTTCTCAAAAGCCTGGGGAAGTTGCAAAGTATCCTGGCCAAAGAGTCCATTGTTGTGAATCTGGAGATAAAGAATTAATTCAACTGTGCAGCATCCTATATAAGATGCGGTCATACCGAAAAGCTCTCATAGCCATCTTTCTTCTCTGCAAATGGCCCAACGGAACATCCGGCTCGTTTGTAACTAGAAGGGCTGACTTTAGCACTCTCATATTCACAGAACTGCAATTGGAGTAGATCCTACCCTTGGAGTCTAGATGGCAGATGTTTCTCAGTGCTATATTCCTCCTTTTCTTCCAGTGGTAGTTTGAATACCGATTTTCCAACGGCGGAGAGGTCATCGACCACTTTCAAAATCTCACATGTTGAGGGATCACGGAAGTCCAGGTAGAAAAACCCATTCTCTTTACACGAAGACACAAGGTCCTTCACAATGTCGGCGTTGCCCTCAAGAAGCCCCGCCAGCGATATCGACTTTAGATCCGCCTGCTTAGTGATATTTGCAGAAGCCATGTTCAAGTGTTTAATCAATAAAGGTGTAGACTTTTGAATTAAGATGTTTTTACCAAGGGATGTATGTTTAAATCATTGCAGCCTTTTTGACTGCCTCCGAATTCCTTTGATAAGAAGCGGGGTCTCGTGTGAGATACTAAGTCAAATGTATCGTTTCTCAACGCACCTCAACTGCCCAGGTGACGTAGGCCAGCAGCCTTGTACCACTGCAGTTGATATTTGTTCTAACTAATGCAGCTATTACTTGGTCACTAGCGCAATGATGGTCGGATTGTATCTATAGGTACATGACTTTTCAACAGCGGTGTGGATAGACGGGAGTAAATTGGTAATTTCAATACAAGAGCTCGAGCCTTGGAGGCTTTGATGAATACATAAGTGAGGATATATACGCATGGTTCACTCACTCGGCCTGAAATCTTACTCTACGTTAAGAAACTGTCACGATATTCACTGAACACGATGCGTGTAGAAGTCAAAATGCTCAATACGAAGGACTACAATGCTTTGAGCTTGGCCCAACCTACAAATTTCAAGGCTATGTTGAAATCTGGTGAGCTGCTCTGGGGTACTGGATGCCGAATTCCCCATCCAGAAGCGGCGCGAGTTATTGCTGCAACACCGTATCATTTCTGTTTCTTAGACGCAGTGAGTGCCCTGTGCCTTGAAATGACCCGAAAGTTTTTTAAATGAGCATCAGTGGAGCTGATTTTACGCAGGAGCATGCGCCATTCAATGCCACCCTGCTTGTCGATATGATTAGAACAATCCAACTGCACTCCAATGGCTCAATGGTACCATTCGTCCGCATCCCAGGTTGCTCACCAGAGCTCTTTAATTACGCTCTGGGTGCTGGAGCAGGTGGGGTAGTCATGCCTCACATTCAAAATGCTAAACAGGCAGAAGAATTGGTACGTTTGTGCCGATTCCCACCAATGGGGGACCGGAGCTTCCCACCTGCTGCCCTGATTGGCGAGCGGCAGAATAGAACACCCGAAGGCCAGACCACCTACGACGTGTGGGACAATCATGCAGCGGTGATCTGTCAAATTGAGGATCTAGAGGGGTTGGAAAATGTCGAAGAGATTTGCAGAGTACCAGGTGGTGCGTGTTAATACCATCTGATCCTGTAGATTTCTTCGCACGCAAGCGCTAATACGTTCCATAGTTGACGGCCTGTTTATTGGCACCGGGGATCTACGTATGAGCATGAATCTTGCACATGGGTCTCTGGATGGTGATGAGCCCGTTTACCTTGCTGCTCTTGAGAAGATTCGGGACGCTGCAAAAGCCAATAATCTTCCGATCATGGGATTCGGTATCTCCCCTTCTGGTGTTGAGCTTAGGCTGGATATGGGCTGGAATGCGTTCATCGTTCATGGTGACATTGATGCCATATGCACATCGGCCACTGAATATCTGCAGACATATAGCAAAGCTGCATATGGAGCCAATGAGAATGTACCCATGCGGGAGAAAAACGGCGAGCCGGCTCTCAAGCCTTTGAAGGCAACTCTCCGGTCAGCTCTCAATTAAAGAGTTGAAGCTAGCGCAGCGGAATCGGAACCTGATTTTTATGTATTAGATCTGTGATTGTGACGTGGCTTAGCTGCAGGTGTTTGGACCAATGAGGACGGAAAGAGCCTTGGAGTTGCAGATTTTCAAACACATCATATGTAGCGCAGCTGGATTGCAAATTGCGGTAGTCAGATTTTTACTTTCGGATTATGCAGCCTCTGGTTGGTTCAGTAAGTGTTATTAGCTTATAGTGGGTATCCCATACTAAGTACCTTAGAGTCAACTTACTGCACTTTGAACCTGTTTTTCGTACTCACTACATTCCGTGGCCAACCTACGCGCTGTCAGAACAAGATATTCTTGATTTGCATCGAAATGCTAACATTCAGTAAATAAGATAGAAATCTCTCGAACCAATACTGTCATAAATATCGTGTCACGTCATTTGGACCCTTTCTTTTCAATATAGACCTGGCTTTTATAGATCATATTGCTTCAACCCTGCATTATTGACCTAAGCATCGTTAATATATATCAATTGTGATTTCAATATCGCGGCCTTATCAGTTGAAGAATTCACAAATCAATCCCCTACATTCACACCATGACGAACCTTGTGAGTAATGTGAAGGCCATCATTGCCCAACAATTTGAAATGCCCCTCAATGAGGTATGTCTTTTGTTTCTATGTGTAATATTAAGAAAGGAATGCGGGATTGATCTAACTTCGTTTTTATCTAGGATATTATGAATGCCAATCTCCAGAATTACTTCATTGCGGACGACTTGAGAAAGTCTCAAATGGTAGTTGCTCTTAGAGAGGTTGATCACCCCATGACTGATTGATTGCCTGGATATCATTGACCCATCGTCTAGAGGTTTGACATATACATTACGGATGAAGATACGGACCAATTCAACACGAGTATGATATCCATGGATATGATGCCAGCTAGATTCTTCCCTCTGACTAATTTGTTTCTCTCATTTGAAGCTCAAGATGTCATCGACTATGTGGAAACAAAGTTGTGGTGGTACAGCCTGTAGAAAGGTGTTATAAGGTGCGGGTGGATGTATTCGGGTCTCGAAGCTGTGATTGAAGCTATGTGGAATCTTGGAATGGCTGGTACAAATTGTAACCTGAGCTGAAATTGCAAATCGAACCGAAACTTGCCATCATTCCACTGAGAGCACTGGAACCAATAAGATCACACCCGTTCATAGACGGATCCACTTTGCACCTGCGCTCTCTCCACCTCACTGCGTGACCCACTTCAATCTATCCTGCATAACCTTAGTGCCAAAAGGGTATAATTGGAACCTTGGAATATGATGTATCAAGAATGTGCATGCTGACTATTGCAGGTACGAGATGCAGGTAAGTGGAGAGACCAAATTGGAGGCCAGACGGGGTGTAGCATCGAATGGGAGGCAATTGTAATGTGTATTTTGCCCCCAGATTTACAGGAGCGTATATTTTCTGAAATCAGGGATCGCGGTCAGTACGTGCCTACCAACCCAAAGTTTCTATGAAGTGTTCGCCGAAGGGAATTCCCGAGCCCCGACTTGCTTTTGTAATAGAAGATTTCATGGCATACCACCAAATGTCAATATATCGTCAACACTCTCCCAATACTTTGACCTCTCATGCGAAAATTGTTACAATTCCATACATCTTGAGACCATGACGATCTCATACACCCCTACACTACCAGAAGACCCTCTTTTCTCCAGACTGCTGAAACTTGCCGCTCAAAGAGACGACAAAGTGATCGTTAACGACTGTAGTCGCGACACACAATTTGGCTATCGTCATATTCTCGATGGCACTGTGAAACTCCAGCAAAAGCTCGCAGGACTCCTGGAACGGTCTACTTTTGATAAACCTGGCGGTTTCTATGTTGCTCTGCTGGCCCCAAATGGCTATGAATTCATCGTCGGGGTTCTCGCGGTCCTAGCTCTTGGTGGAGTAGTTGTGCCGATGCGTGAGTCTCATCACAAAGCTTCATGTCCCGATGACTAACAACATTTTTTGAACAGCTACGGGTGCACTTCCAGCCGAAGCATCATATATTCTTCGCCTGTGCGATGCACGCTGTCTCATTGCTAGCACGGAACTAGTCGACCTCGCTACCCAGATCCGAAAGGAAGTCGACATCCCTTCCCTTGTTATTGAGAGCAATCAAGACGACGTCAACCGTCTACTTCCAGTGACCCGTTACACCCTTGATCCAGCACTTGATGTATCCGAAGAAACACCTAGTATATTGTTCTTTACCTCAGGAACGACGGGGCCACCAAAAGGTGTACTCCACGCCCGTCGGTCTCTCAACAAGTATGCTCGGTTGGAAGAAGAGACCGAGGAAAACGACGAGCTTTGCATTATACCACGAGGAGCATTTTGGTCTATTTACTTCACAAAGCTGTTTCAAATGCTTCTCGTGGGAGTTCGTGTCGAGGTTCACAATTTCGGCCGCAACTATAACCTGATTTGGGAGAAGCTTCGTGAGAAAACTGGCACCAAGATTACCTTGTCTCCTACCTTTTGGTATGGCATGATGAAACATTTCCAAACTCACATAACCAAATTGCCAGACTATAAAGTCAGGGAGTATATCGACGGAGTTCAGTACCTTCGCGATGCAGCTGCAACAGGAGCTATGCCTTCAGATCGAGTCAAACAATTTTGGCAGGAAATGCGCGGTGGGCGGCTTCTTAGGATACAATATGGGTCTACGGAATCGCAAGAGATAGCTAGTTGCGATGAGAGATCGGGAAGTGCGGAGGTGAGATGCTTTGCGCTCTTTTTTATTAATATTGACTGACATAGTTGTGACCCAGGCTGACTTGGGAACACCTCTTCCAAATGTGGTTATGAAGCTATCCGAAGGAGAAGAAGGGGAAGTTCTTGTCAAGACTCCGTCATTATTTCTTGGGTATGAATCTCCTTTCACAGAAAGTGTGTTCAAAGTACTGACAAAGTATGCTTGACCTGTTAGTTACCTGAACTTACCTGATGCTACTGCGGAGCGTTTTGACTCAGAGGGATTCTTCAAGACTGGAGACTTAGCCATCCTCCGAAATGGACGCTATATTTTCAAAGGAAGAGCAAACATGGATTGTGAGGACTATCTAAACTTCAAAGCTAATATATCTAACATTGTTATTCAACAGTATTCAAGTTCTACACTTATAAAGTCCCTCGAGCACAAGTTGAGTCCAGTCTAACTGCGCTTCCTTATGTTGCAGAGGGATATATTTTGCCCGTTGAGGATCCACAATGCGATACCCGAACAGCTGCCTTAGTGCGATTCCACGATGGTATGGAGACAGTCGACTTGAAAACTCTCAGAACAGACTTGTCCAAGGACATGCCTGCCTACCAACTACCAACTGTACTTCGGGTTTTGAGGAAACAGGAAATGGTACCACGGACATGGTCAGACAAGACTGCCATGATGAAGGCGATTCAGATGTTTTTCCCGCAAGATAGTGAGGACAAAATTTGTGGAGAAGCTACGGAAGTATTGGATATCAGTGATTTCATGAAGATGAAGACCACAAAGCTGTGGGAATTGTCTGGAATGCGATAGAGGCCCGCCCATATGATTGAAATCATTAAGGCATTTTTTCTTGGCTAACACAAGATATAAATAGACACAGTAGTCCAATCTAGATATAAGTTTCGGAACCGGGATCACAAAATCCATTCACCAAGCCATAAACGCGTCCTTCAAAAGCACCAGCCCGAGGCAAATCAAGTCTTTCAAGGGTCCATATTGACATTGGAACAATCTAGCGAATACTCTGAGTTGAAGTGAGCTAAGTAAAAAGAAAAGGACTTTGGTAAGGCTAAGAGGTTAAAAGGTAGTTGTAATATATTGTTCGTCAATTTTGAAGCGGACTCTAATACCCCCGGTGTTCTCCTTCGACACCACTATGTAGACTTGGGAAGACTTGGGAGCTCTTGTATAGATTGTCTTATTATGTCGAGACCTCGCTCCAGCTCTTCATCGGTGACGACGAGGGGAGGGGCGATGCGGATGACACCTGTTCGGCTGGATTTGAGCTGCACAACCGTTAACCAGACGCATCTAGTGAGGACTTGAAGAGCCTATACTTACCAAAAGTCCCTTCTTTTTCATGAGCTCACATAGCTCTATACCCGTATGTCCATTCGTCTTGGACTTATCAATGACAAAAGCATTGAGCAACCCCCTACCACGCACTGTTTCGATCATGGGACTTTGGGCCTGGATAGCCCTCAGGCCCTCACGTAGAACATTACCAAGGTGCTCAGCACGCTCAATCAAATTTTCCTCCTCGACAACTTGAAGTGCGCGAATAGCGACTGCCGCACCGAGGGGATTACCTCCGTAGGTCGATCCATGAGTTCCAGGCTCAACGGTGAGCATCACTTCATTGTTTCCCAGAACACAGGAGACAGGGTACATGCCACCAGTCATGGTCTTACCCAAGAGCACCATGTCGGGTTTGATTCCACTCCAGTAGTGACCGAGCAACTTTCCAGTTCGAGCAATACCGGTCTGGATCTCATCGCAAACCAACAAAACGTTATGCTCGTCACAGAGGGCTCTGGCTTCCTGGAGGTACTCATCATCGGCCACGATCACACCTGCATCGCCTTGTATAGGTTCAATCACAAAGGCAGCCAAATTGAAGCCTGCTGCCTCAAAGGCCTCTCGTAATGCGGCTTTATCGTTAAACTTGATCAGCTTATCAGTCCCGGGAATGGAGCAGCTAACGTTAGGAACCAATGGGCCGTAATTATCCCGTGACATTTCATCGGAGGCCAAGGAAATTGAAGCCAACTATAAGACACACATGTCAATTGTGTGCGCCCAAATTTGCAAATTTGTATCTTCATCAATTGGAATCACTTACTGTTCGTCCGTGATGGTTGCCCGCTGCGCCGAGAACAATTGCTTGGTCCTGAGGAACCCCCTTGATCTTATAAGCCCATTTTCGAGCAACCTTGATTGCAGTTTCGGAAGCTTCCGCGCCAGTGCTGGAGGGCAGAACCCTATCGTAGCCAAAGAGTTTGGTCATCATCTCGGCGAATTGAGGGTATACATCGTTGTGAAAGGCACGGGAGGTGAGGGTTAGTCGTGAAGCCTGCTCGACAAGTGCAGCGACGAGCTTTGGGTGGCAATGGCCATGATTGAGGGCAGTGGAAGCAGAGTGAAAGTCGAGATAATGTTTTCCCTCGGGATCCCAGACGGACGCTCCCTGAGCACGGGCAAATACAATGGGGAGCGACTGATAATTCTTGGCGGAAAAGTTCTTTTCGGCCAGGAGCGCAGCTTCGGTGGTAGCAGCGCGATTTATGCTCGAGAGTTTGCCGTTGGCGTATTGACTGTTGGGACCGTTGGAGCCCATAGTGATGGCAAAGTATAATTTTGAGCCAATGAAGCTTTGAAATTGTCTCGAAAATCAGAGGGAAGGAGTAGGGTTATGAGTTTGGGAAGGAGGGAATTGTAGCTAAATATCAAGAACTGCCTATATACACAGGGAAGAATCAAGTGGAGTTTATTTCGAGCTGTGTATACACTGTTCATCGATTACACTATCCACTCACCCGCATATGGTAGCCGCCATCCTTGTCACTCACGAAAGAGAAGAATTGGTACTTTTGTTTTGACAATTCTCTTTTCCAGGAGCCGGTGACTGAGGTGATTTACTCGTAAGCGGCATATGCGCATTCATGCTGCATGGCCTATGTAAACCTTGGAAGTGGAGATCTATTCATCACAGACTAAGGTTGCAGGAGGTATATTGCAGCAAGCTCGGGTGGTCTGGGCGCATCTGTAAATAACATATTGCCACGCCCCAATCCGAGCCGCCGTCGCTATTCCTTGTCGCTGTCCACATGATTGACATGTTCAGTCTTCCCCGTTGCACATGCGTACCGCTGGCGGAATATGTGGAGCAGGCATGCATTTGCATAGAAAGTATGCATCTTAGCAGGAGCTGGCCATGGAATTAGAAATGGAGCAAGCATGTCCTTGTTACGTCTCAATCTCAGGTACACGTCCCGACATAAAAAAGGCTCTAGTACAGAATTTTGTCGCGCCAATCTACTTACTGAGGCTTGTACTTCTTGTTCACAATGGCTATCACTCACGATGTGCCATTGGTGCCAAATGGCCACAGTAAAAGCTCGCTCATGAGGGAACCTTTGAAGCTAAAGGGTGTCCTTGATAACTACAAATCCTTCAAATCCACTCCTATAGTCGGAACGGAATTCCCCGATGCAAATTTGGTGGAATGGATGAAGGCTCCAAACAGCGAGGAGCTTCTCCGCGACTTGGCTATCACCAGTAGGCATACGAATTTGGTTTCCGGGCTTGCTGGTATCTCGCTAATGAGCATGAGCAGTCTCTCGCCGAGGCGTCGTTTTTTTCCGCGCTCAAAATAACCTTACCGATGAGCTTCAAAAGGATTTGGCCCAGCGTCTGGGTGTTCTCACTGGCAAGCCAGACACCTCGAAACTGCACATTCACCCTCTGACCAACTACAACCTTGATAAAGACCCGGAGCTCAACGTGATCACCACAGATAAGGCCGCCAATCCAGCAGAGGACCTTTGGAAGAACAGGCCCGCGGATATCAGAAATAGTTGGCATACAGATACCAGCTATGAGCCGAATCCTGCCGATTACTCGATCCTGAAGCTTGTCAAAATGCCCGAAACCGGCGGAGGTAATCCCTTATCCCGTGACAGCTCAAGTCCATATTTCACACGATTCTGATTGCTAGCATGTAGACACGATGTGGGCCTCATCTTGCGAAATTTATGACAAGATCTCCCCCGCCTATCGCAGCTTCCTCGAAGGTTTGACTGCCACTTTCGCCCAGACCAGATTACCAATCTCGGCCGCTGAGAAGGGATATGAGCTCTACGCCGAACCTCGTGGATCCCCAAATAACGTTGGAACCTCGCTCAGCGCCGTCCACCCGGTCGTTCGCACCAACCCCGTTACCGGATGGAAGAGTCTTTTTGCAGTTGGCAATCACGTTGTAAAGATAAACGATGTGACCTATGATGAAAGCAGGCGGCTGCACGATTGGTTCCTGCAGATGATCGTCGAGGAACATGATACTCAGCTGAGACATCGATGGGAGAATTCTTATGATCTCGGTTAGTTCTTCACCCCGCATACTTCTTTTTGTGATTCAGGTGTCTAATTGGTGCTCAGCAATTTGGGATAACCGCACGGTTTACCACACTGCCATATTCGATTTCGCTGGCTTGGGCGCTCGTACAGGTCACCGTGCGGTTGGAATCGGCGAGACGCCCTACTTCGACCCGAACAGCAAGACCCGTCGTGAAGCACTTGCAGAGGAATGAACTTGACATGGCAATTCTCCTTGTTTCTCTGTCATGCAAGTCATCAGATAGGCATTACCTCAAATCTGAACATACTGAAGAGAAAGCTTACATCAGACCATATGGGTCCACTATTATGGCCATACTATCGTAATCATGCTGCTGCAACATGTGCTAGACTTTACGGCTGAATTTCGGTTGCGTAATCGGCAAACTTTGTCGATCGACTATTTCTTGTGGCTGAAAAAAAAGCAAAAAAGTGCAAACTTGAAGAATGGGCTGAAGCTGAAATCAATTAGGAGAACCCACTCGCCACTTCAACCGTTTCTGATTGTGCTTATCTCCAAAAGGCTTCTGCCAACTGTCTGACAATGCTGCAATGGCTGCAGTGTGGCTGAGAATTTGTCTGACAGGATAAGCGATTTATCAAGGTATACCCAAGCATCGGCTAATCATTCCGTGATAAACCGAGCCGATGAGCTATTTGTTTATTTATGTTCCAGCCCTATTGAACTCACAAAGAAACCTTCTCCATCGAGATGGAGAGCTGAAGGACGTTGCACCGCTGATTATTTTCTGCATTGGGCAGTGAACTATTTGATTTATGACGTCAAGATATATGATATCCAAATAGTTCATCCAATGTAAATGATTCAAACCTTTTACAAGTTTGGTGGCCAGACTTGGGTAAGACAGAATAAGCAATGTGAGCACTATGGATGCGCAGATAGGCGATAGCTTATCGGATGTCATCACATGTGACAGCTCCAACTATTTGAAATGCGCCTGATTATTTATACCCTCTTTCCCTACATCTTCATACTTTCTGACTACTTTTATAATTGCAAATTGTTACAATGGGCGAAGCCTCTATCTCTCCTGTGTACACAGAGGACCCTACCCTCAATCGGAAGCCAAGCTTCAAGCTGTCCTTTACCGATATTACACTTCAAACATATCGCAGAACGCAGGCCCTCTTGGATAAAGGCACACAAGTCTCCTTGGACGGCCAATCTCTAGACTTAGGCGCTGTTGTGGCCGTTGCTCGGTCTGATAACCCTTCCCGCACTGATCCGGTTCCCTGGTTTTATACTAACATATGAACCGATGACTATAGGCATGATTGCAATGTGGCTATTACCACAAATCCACAGGTTCTTCAAGCCTTGGAAGAGAGTGTGGATCTTCTGGATCAGAAGCTTAACCGGGGAGAAATTGTTTACGGAGTCAATACTGGCTTCGGGGGTAGTGCAGATACTCGAACGGACAACTATATTGCTCTACAGCAGGCATTAATTCAACACCAGAATTCAGCGGTATTACTACCAGCTGACAGAGGACGCGAGGCTTCAGGGAGAGAGGCTTCCCGCCACGTGGGCCTTCATTGCCTGAAAAGTCACAGCATGCCTATACCAGTAGTTAGAGCTGCAATGCTTGTGAGATGCAACTCCCTGCTACGCGGTCACTCGGCTGTTCGGCCACAGGTGATTGAGCACATGATCGCCTTCCTGTGCAACTCCATGACCCCCGTGGTTCCCCTCAGAGGGAGTATTTCAGCCTCAGGAGATCTAACGCCGCTTTCATACATTGCCGGCGCACTGGAAGGGAACCCGGATATTTCAATTCACACGCCAAATGGAGAAATAATAGGGGCTGACCAAGCTCTCCGTGAGATGAAACTGGAGCCCCTAGATTTTGCTCCCAAAGAAGGGCTCGGACTATTGAACGGAACTGCATTTAGTTGTGGTGCGGCAAGCTTGGTCATGTTTGAAGCCAAGCAGCTAGTCCTCCTTTCTCAGCTTCTAACAGCTATGGGAACCGAAGCAATGAAAGGTATGACATGTAATTATCACCCTTTCATTGCAGCAGTACGCCCCCACGATGGTCAAATTGAGGCAGCAAAAAATATATATAGCTTTTTGAGTGACTCAAAATTGGCCACTCCCGCTGGACCCGCACACCATGGACTGGCTCAAGATCGGTACGCTCTACGAACAGCTACGCAGTGGATTGGTCCAAATCTTGAGAATATGGCTTTGGCATTCGAACAGATTCGGGCTGAACTAAACTCGACAACGGATAATCCACTCATCAACCCGGCGGACGGGGAAATCTACCACGGTGGTAATTTCCAGGCTACAGCGATCACCTCGTCTATGGAAAAAACATTGAGCGCAATGCAAATGATAGGGAAGATGATCTTCTCCCAGTGCTCTGAGTTGATCAATCCCGCCTTGAGTAACGGCTTGCCCCCGAACTTAAGCATGGACGACCCGAGTCTGTCGTTCGCGTTCAAGGGCATAGATATCAACATGGCGTCTTATACATCCGAGCTTGGATATTTGAACCACCCTATCAGCAATCACGTCCAATCAGCTGAGATGCATAACCAGGGAATCAATTCCCTAGCATTTATCAGCTGTCGTTATGCTAGTGATGCTGTCGAAGTCCTATCGCTGATGCTGGCAAGCTATCTATACGTCCTGTGCCAAGCTGTGGATCAGCGTGTGCTTCAAGAAGAATTCATCAATGATATACGCCCCAAGATTGAAAGTATCACGGGGAATATTTTCCCATCAGCCGCTCCTGCGCAGCTTGAGAAAATCCAAGCCACCGTTTGGGAGGAACTAATGCTTCATTGGGACCGCAGCAGCACGAAAGATCTTCGCGAACGCTCTGTGACGACAGCGAAGTTCTCAGCGGGCGCCCTTCTTGATCTCCTTCCAGATGCCGGCATTTCGCAAGACATGGCAGCCAGGCAGTGGAAGAATAGTGTGTCCGATACTCTGCAGCAGAGCTATGACGCCGCGCGGACTAAGTTCCTGGCCGACCCCCCAACAAAAGGATATCTCTGCAGTACATCTCAGAAGCTGTACACATTTGTCCGTGATGAATTGAAGGTGCCAACGCACAGGGGAATTGAGGCTCACCCGACATACAACAGAGCGAAGTCTCAAGGAAAGGAATGTATCGGCTCCCAAGTGAGCAAGGTCTACACAGCTTTGCGCGAGGGGAGATTTGGGGAGATTCTGACAAGCTGCTGGTAGCAGGTTGCTTGACGTTTAAAGAACGCTTCATCATGTCTTCCGGATCATTCAGTTATTTCTTACGTCGCTTCTTGCACTTCTAAATTGTCAAGATAAGTAGATTAGATTCTGTGCTTCCAGTTTGCTCAAAGAAGTCCCACACATGTTTCGTGCCTTAGAGGGGTTTCGCTCACCACTAGATGATATATCGCGCAATACACAAAGATATCCATGAACATCATTTGAAAATATCACCTGCATGATTACCTTAACCGAATGCACACCTAAGAAAGATAACGAAACAACGTTAATAGCTGAAATCCTTTATAGGTGGTCGTGTCGTTGCAGTGTTGTAGTACCTGGTGTACGAAAATTCTATATCGCTATTTTTGGCTCCGACCCGGTTGGGATCTTACGGCATAATGGCGTCTTTCATGGAACCTCCTGTGTATGTTCCACCGACTTCGTTAAGGACCTCGGGAGCGACTCAAACTTGCAGCTTCTAGTGGACTATTCGATCAACCTCACAAATAGCGAACCGCCCAACGCAGATTCTTGCCGAGAATCAGATCACGCTCAGTATATCGTGGGGTGCGTGAGGTTAGGGAGGAATTGAAGTATGATAAATTTAAGCCGGATTAGCCCTTCGTTATACGCGCTTGATAAAGTACAGCGTGATTCGGAGTAATAATCCACAACCTCAACATTCCATGCAGAACCCCACAGTTGAAGTTCATAGGCAAGCAGGGTCTGATTATTGTTTGAGTCCAATCAGATTTGAAATTCATCTCCGAAGAAAACGCACATCATGGAAAACGCACATCATGGAAAACGCACATCATGGAAAACGCACATCATGGTCAATGGGAGACAAGTGTTAGGCCTAGCCGAGGCCCGTGAGGCCCATGGGTTGTACCCATACGGGCGGCCCGCATCGGGCTCATGGGCGGAGCGGGCCGTTTAAAGCTAGCGGACTGGCGATCACCAGTTCAAATATTGACATTGCAGCAACTAAAGCAGTCAAGATCTGTTATCACCTCGAGTATGCCTCTATTGATAACGTACAGTACCCATGCAACCATACATGTCCGACATTATATTACATAATCCCAGAAAGGGGCAGCTGAATCACCCCTTACTTTTGTCAGCCCAAGGCCCTGTAGCTGTGTTGAACACGGCTTCTAGGGTCGTATCTGATTGGACCTGGATGTGCATTGTGGCGTTCAAGAAGAGATCAATCGAACCATGATCTGCAATTTTGTCCCACTGGAGTATTAGTTCCCTGCTCGGTAACATCGATTGCCTCCAATGATGAAAAAGAAAATATCTTTGTAATTATATGATTCTCAGCTCTTCCGCAGGAGGACTCGCCTCCTCATCCTCGTCGCTCATTTTTCTGTCTTTACATTCTTCGTGCTTCCCAGGTCTGAAATCATGGCCACCGAAGACACGCCCCTGGTCTCTCCTCACCCGGAGGAACGCGCTCTGACGTGGAGGGTAATCGCGGCAATTCTGTCGGGTACAATTGCCTCGTTTGTTGCTGCTGCTGGTAGGTACTAACACCACGGCTCTGTAACTCCCCACTAACGGAACCAGATAGCACCATAACGTCCACTCTATCGTCAACGATCGCAGGCGAGTTTCATTCCCTCGCCATCATCTCATGGCTTGGTGCCGGGTACCTCATAGGCCAGGCCGCGACACAGCCATTGACTGGAAAACTCAGTGACATCTTTGGCCGGAAGCCTAGTTTTATCTTTGCGACGCTGGTGTTCACTCTTGGTAACCTGACATGCGGGTTTGCCCGTACACGTACAATGCTTATTTTGGGACGGGTCATTGCCGGTATCGGTGGAGGAGGCTGTAGCTCGATTGCCACCTATATCTCATCTGATCGCATTCCACCCCGATATCGTGGTATTTGGCATAGTATGTCCATCATTGCATTCACTGGTGGCATGGGCTGTGGAGCAGTGGTTGGTGGTGCGGTCAATGACGCTCTAGGCTGGCGATGGGCATTTATTATGCTTGCGCCAATCTCCGTCACTGCTGGGACTTGTATGGCTATTTTCCTGCCCCAGGAAGAAATGGGAAATACCAGTTTTCGCCTCCGGTTACGGCGGATTGACTACGGTGGCTCAGTCACATTGGTCTCGTCCTTGGCATTGTTTCTTATCTATGTGAACAGTGAAGAACGCCAGTCGGTTGTTCCTCTGCTTCTCGCGGCGATATTGTTTGCCATCTTTCTCACGATCGAGTTACGCTTTGCTAAGGAACCCATCATTCCATTGGCTGTCTTGGGTCAGCCTACGGTGTTAGCAGCCTGTCTGTGCACTGCATTCATGTCAATGACGATATACACGTTGATGTATTATGTCCCTCTATATCTACAGCTGCGGGGACACTCTACCAGTCAGACGGGAGTTCTTCTTCTCCCTGAGCCGATTGGTGGTGGGCTGGGGTCTTTTACAGTTGGGCTTGTCACAAGTCTTTCTGGAAAGTACGGAATTTGGAAGGTTAACCAGCCGATGTGCATCGTAATTGGTTCGGTGGGGATCGCAACGCTCTCCTTACATTCACCACCTGTCTTGGCCATGATATACCAGTTTGTGTACGGGTTCGGATACGGTGGACTTCTAACTGTACTGCTCCTTGCTTTGCTCAGTGCAATTCCGCATGAAATGCAGGCCACATCGACATCTGTACTACTTACATTCCGATCCATTGGGCCGACAATCGGACTATCGGTTGCCGGCGTCCTGTTTCGCAACCGCCTCAACCAACCAACTGCGGACCCTAATGAGCAAGGTCAAATTGCCACACCGAATTCGACAATCAGCTACCAACAA
Organism: Penicillium frequentans; assembly: GCA_028828275.1. Taxonomy (NCBI): domain Eukaryota; kingdom Fungi; phylum Ascomycota; class Eurotiomycetes; order Eurotiales; family Aspergillaceae; genus Penicillium; species Penicillium frequentans. Next base: position 2,376,069 of record JAQIZY010000001.1, on the reverse strand, counting down.
TTGCATCAGTTCCATGCTTATGATAGTAGCGACCAATTCCAAGCTCGCCATATGTATGCGCTGCATGGCACTTTCCAGCTCGCCGCAGCTTTAGCGATCGTGGGTCTCACTTGTGCCATGTTTATAAAGAATCACAAGTTGAGTTCATCCTTGCAGAAGAGGGAGAACACTGGGCCACAAGCTGGAAATGATGAAGCCCAGGAGCCTGAGCCTGTGTAGTATATACGACGATCATGTAATAGATACTTCTCCCATGCTCAGCATGTACTGCTGATAAAGAACTTCTGTCAGAGTTGAGCAATTCAATCTCTTTCATTTGACAATGCCTTTCATGCTCAAAACTCCGTTTGAATCTTAGGGGCGGTCAAAGCTAGGTTTCAAATAATTCTTTTCCAGTTCCAAACCAACATTATACAATATTTGGGTCAAAAGGCATCTGCCTCCCCGTAGAGAAAGTCGTGCAACTCCTTCTCAGCCCAAATTGCTCCTCCATGCGGAAATATGTGCCATGAATCAACAATTCCTGACTTGACAATCGTAAAACTCGGACATGGGGTGATATCTCGATCTGACCATAGAATGTTGCCCTGTATCTGCTTGCGCATATTCATGGCGAGACTGTACCAGCTCCCACCGCTCTCGACAAAGCTCAAAAAGGTCGGCTACATAGAAGGAACAGTCTTGGCAATGCAGATAGCATTGAAATGATATCGGAATCTTTCAATAGAGGTGTGAAGTGAATGACGTGAAGTGAATGAAGATGTAAAAACCATAGTGGTATAAAAGCAGCCCGTGGATAGAGAGGTCAATTTAACAACTAATTACATGTTACGAAAATGACTAGAGGGAAGTTAGAAATAGGATATAGACTCCAACTCCCTAGGCCTGAGATAATCGCATATATCATACAGCATTAGCCATCATGCTGAATAGATCTAGCCTACCTCAAGACTCCAGCGTGCTATACCCGCTGGGTAACAAACACCATTGCCTTGTAAGAGTAGCTTAAGTACATAAACAGCCTAGCTATTGTGAGGATTGTGGTAATGTACCAAGACCAAGAAGGTATTTTGAATCAATCTGATTTTGATCGATTACAGGGCATAAGTTGTATGTAAACCAGGCAGAGCAGGCAAACTGGTCTTGGGTGGGTTCAAAGCCACGCTCATTGAGCTCTCAACCAATAAGAGGCCAGGGTCCCTAGAAAAAGCACAAGTACACCAGGAGAATTATTGGACTCTATATTCAACGTCGCGGTCCCTCCAAGCTGATACTATGACGCGGGCGATGCCATCATGGGGAACTTGATGCGAATTATGCCTATCGCTGATTCACAGGCCACCGTGGAACCCGTCCGCTCACCATGTTCTCCCCGAGACCTTCGGTCTTGCAAAGACCAAAATCCGCCATGTTGAGTGCAAGCTTGAATATTACATCGAATCTACACTGGAGTGTCATCTGAAGGTCGTAAAATGCAAAGTGAGCTGTCCCATTGTGATTCAACATCCTGCAGTGAACATCCAAAGTCGTCACCAGTCGGATACTATCACAGCCCGTAGCGAGGTCTCAATTTCACGATCACGTTCTAGCATGAAATATACCGAGTAATCCTTCAGGCACAAGTCTTCCAAACTCTTTAGCTTCTCTCCAATCCCTGAGTCCCACTACCACCTTGCCCATTTGTTTGTCATCGATAACCATACTGATAGATGATACTCGGTCTTTCCCAGTGATGCTGGGCATCACGAAGCAGCTCAAAGAAACCAGTCCTAGCATGCATGACGTGTCCCAGGAAATTCAGATTACTGAGATAGAACTTACTCTCCAGTGCATCATCAAGACTCTCGTCGGCCAATACGGAAAATTTGCAGTGAAGACACGGAACCAGGTCAGTTTACGCCAGCAGAGCCCAACTTCTCACACAATCTCAAACCAAAGAGTGCTTCCCACGATTTGAATTAGTTTGAAGATTCGAACCGGGGGAAGTAACGAGCCTGTGAACATTGGCGACATATTCCAGCTTCGTCGGTCGGGAGGTCTGACTTCAGGGGAAAAGTATTTCACTCATGCCAATTGCGTTTTTATGGATTACACATATAATATCGAAGGTAGACATAGCCGGAGATGGCATATCTAGCTCAATATCTCGGAGATGGTCATGAGCGGTCTTGCCTAGTGATCATTGGCTATTAGGCTATAAACCTGAGGTATGTATACATTACAGTATATCTAAATTTCTGATATCACTTCAAATCACTATCAATTGGTAATCGTTGGGCAGATATTTGAGCATAAAACCTCCTTCCTTTTCAAGCGGAGGTGAGATGGAAAGACGTCATATCAACGGAGACGCGAGCTCCGAGACCCACAGAAGGAGCGGGAGACGGAAAATGTCATTGAACAAAAGGCAATGATTCGTGTCGATCCGATGAGAGCCATCTACAGATAAGCGATCTACTCTGTACGACGTAAGCCATGTCACCATGGTGTTCGCCTCTCTAGGGGCCAAAAAGCTACATTTAAAACACGTCGATCCATGATTGATTCGGCCTTATTTGCCCCGTACAGTCACCAAGCTATCAATGTGGCTTGTCCCAACTTGACCAAATAAACGAAATAAAGTTTGTCCATATTAACCAACCCAGTCGCCTCTCGAGCCCGAGCTTCGGCCATCATTCTGGGCCCGCCAAGCACCAAGCACCAAGCACGACAGGCAAGCACTCTCATGGTCGCCGAATCAACCTGCTGGAGCGTTTAACCCCACCAGGATGTACCGTACATAACATGTTGCACGGATCGATGTAATATCTGCAGCCCGCCTTCCCGGGCGCAGTCTTGATCATATTTTCTGCATTGCGCGAGCCAATGAATACGAAAAAAGCATTTTCTTGGTACAGGGGGTGTGGTTCAGACCCCGAGTTGAATCGTATCGAGGGGGTGATCGAGGGGGTTCTGCGGTGTGCACATACCCGAGTCCTGATTAGCGCGCAAGGCCCCGCAAGGAGCCTATGTTATACTGACATCGACCGCCGGTGGGTGCGCTACTGCACGCTACAAATGTAACGAGCCGGAGCAGGCACGACGGTAAGTCGCGTCAGGCCGTTTCTGTTCTCAGCCATGGAGGGGAGACCATGAGGGCCGCGCGGCCAATAAGCAATGTCCTAGATACATAGGCTACACCAACCCCTTTTAATGCTGGGGATGATCAGGGTGATCAGACGCCTGATCGTCTCTTGCTTTGTTTCCCCCCGCATGATGCTCGGCGCGGATGGCCCAGGCAAGGACGCAAGTCGGAAAGGGCACTGACTCCACCGCCACCAAGTGTCGGCTCTTGGACCCCACGTTGAAAACGTTTATTGGTGGAAAAGCCACGCCATGCGAGGGGCGGACACATGGCCCGTTCAGAATGCAGCCAATGGCAGGACAGCGGCTAATGGAGAAAGACTCGATGAACTCCAGGCCCCCATCCTTCGTAAGAGGAAAGAGGAGCCAAGTTCCATGGGATACCGTGGGGGCTTCCGGGGTGAGGAGGAGGTTGAACCAATGGCCCATGACATAATGGGGCTTCTCCCCTCTTCTTGGATTTTCTTTTGTCTCTCTTCCCTCCGATATACCCGGTTCGCACAATATGAGATTCACTTTTGTTATGCAGTCTAGTGTAAGAAATCGGCGATTGGACAAGTACCTGCCTCTAATCCACGTGGCATCGAGAAGGATGTCGTTGACACCATCAGACCATTACGCTTTTTCTGGATGTTTCTGCTGCATGCGCGAATTAATTATAAAACTATAATCAAAACTGGGGCAATTACCAGTAATGTACGAGATATACATAGAATACATAGCACAAATGAATCCATGATTACTGTACAGTCAGATAAGTGTGAGCTCAAACGCCACATCCTTTTCGTTTTCTCTCCCTTCTTTCCCTATTAGCAATTAGTAACGAAAGTTAACATTTCTTATCCCTTTCCCCTCTCTTTGGTGGATTCCCCCTCTTATCTTTGTCGGTAACGGAGGCCCCGTATGCGGTTCCTGCGTTACAGGCCTGCTTTGGTGGCTTCCCCGGACACTCTCCGCGACTCAACGTGCTCGGCCTAAACTCTTTCCCCGAGTTACCCCAACCACACCACTCTTCCTCTTCGCGAATACCTCCACACGGTCGGCTTGACTCTTCGTGATCCTCCATGCCGCCGAGTGCGATCGGCTAGACGACAATACCATCATGATGGGGATCTTCAACAGAGGCAACCGCAACAATGGGGTGAGGCTTGAAACCACCTCCGAGCATCATCCCTTCCTGCTGGTGTCACAGCATCCTCCCGTGTGCTCGTGAGACGATTCAGATTGAGACGATACGCTGACATTCTATTCCCGCACAGGCTCCGAATGCCCCTTCGCCCGCTCCGCCAAATCCCAAGAAGGACCTTCAAACGCCGCAGATCAGCCCACTGGAGAAGAGATTACAGGACATGGGCTCCATCCGAGAAGATGGAAGCGATAAGTTCTTTGGTATGGAAAATGTGAGTACTGCAGTGGTTGGGTTCATCCCGCTTGCCCTTCGCCCTACTAACAGGACGAGACTCAGTACGGAAACACTTGCTACTGCAATTCGATCCTCCAATGCCTTTACTACTCCGTTCCTTTCCGCGAAGCCGTGATCAACTATCCTCAACGAACCCCAGTCGAAAGCATCGAGGCGGCGCTCGCCAAAAACCTGCGATACCAAAACCCGAATGCGCACCTGGAGGCTGAAGCGCTAGCAGCTAAGCAGAAGGCCGCTGCGCCCTCATCGCGCCAGGCAGGCGTGCCACCTAATCAACCCCAGAAACCAGAAGATAAGGACTCCCCGGAATACAAGAAGAAAGTCGCTCTACAGACTCTCCCGATCCTCGAGACGAAGAACAATGCCTCCAGTTACGGCATGTCGGAGTCTCTCTTTACTTCACTAAAGGACATCTTTGAGTCGCTGGTGGGTAGTCAGTCACGTATCGGAATCATCCGACCGCAGCAGTTTTTGGATGTGCTTCGCCGCGAGCACGAAATGTTCCGGACTGCCATGCACCAGGATGCGCATGAGTTTTTGAATCTGCTATTAAACGAGGTCGTATCGAATGTCGAAGCGGAGGCGACGAAACAGAGTTTCGCAGAGAAGACGCTACCCAGCGCCAGCGCAGATTCGCTGGGCATGACAGGAAGCCCTGGTTCGAAGTCTCCAAATACGACAAGATGGGTCCACGAATTATTTGAGGGTACTTTGACGTCGGAAACAAAATGTTTGACCTGTGAGAAGGTCTCTCAGCGAGATGAGGTGTTTTTGGATCTTTCGGTAGATCTTGAGCAGCATTCGTCCGTGACATCTTGTCTGCGGAAGTTCTCGGCTGAGGAAATGCTTTGCGAAAGGAACAAGTTTCACTGCGATAATTGCGGTGGCCTTCAGGAAGCAGAGAAACGTATGAAGATCAAGCGTCTGCCCCGTGTATTGGCCTTGCATCTGAAACGCTTCAAATATACCGAGGACTTGCAGCGACTGCAGAAGCTCTTCCACCGAGTTGTTTATCCTTATCATCTGCGTCTGTTCAACACGACCGATGACGCCGAAGACCCGGATCGACTATACGAATTGTACGCCGTTGTGGTTCACATTGGTGGAGGGCCATACCATGGCCACTATGTTGCGATCATCAAGACAGAAGACCGTGGTTGGTTGTTGTTTGATGATGAACTGGTTGAGCCGGTGGACAAAAATTACGTGCGCAACTTCTTCGGTGATCGCCCGGGTCTAGCCTGTGCCTATGTCCTCTTTTACCAAGAGACAACATTGGAGGCTGTTCTTCGGGAACAGGCTAATGAGGATCGAGCATCCTCCGCGGCAGCAGCTGAGGCGAGCGCACAAGTAAATGGATCTCTAACTCATGTGCACAGCGTGCCTGTAGATGATTCACACCGACCGATCCCGCTTAGCAAAATAACAACAGCACCCGGTCAAATGCCTGTGCATCTGGAAGTCCCTGAGGCTGATCCGATGCCTCCATTACAACCCGTTCAACCACCAGAGGTCCCACCTCTACCGCCGATCCCTAGCGAGCAACCTCCTTCTCTGAGTCCGAAGAAGAGCGATGCCCAAATCCGGAAGGAGAAAGTTCGGGAGGAGAAGGAGCAGCGCGCAGCACAAAAGGCAGCAGAAAAAGCGGCCGAAAAAGCAGCCAAAGATGAGCGGGAAAACAGAGAGAAGATGGAGAGAATTCAACGCAGGGAACTTGACCAGCAACGGCAAGCCCAGATGAAACAGGAGGCTGCGGATCTCGAAAGAGCCCTTAAAGCAAGCAAGGAATCGAGCAAGGCTGAAACTGCTGACATTGGGCCTGAAAATGGGTCACCTCGGGATTCTTCCCGGTTTAGCATTTTCAGACGTAGCAGTCGCAGTCTGAGCAGCAGTCTCAGCAATCGACTCAGCAAGGACAAAGAACCTCGAGTGTCGACTTCAACTGCGGAGACTACCCCAGCTCCCGTTCTCGAAGTACCGGCCCAAGAAGAAGAGCGTGTTCGACCACCCGTTCCTGCAAAGGATGCCTCGGATCTTTCCAGTTCATACAAATCCACATTCACGCAGCCATTCCCACCTGCGGTGCCGGAAAAGCATGATCCTTACTTCAACCACAGCAATACCCACCTTCCTCCTCTCTCTACCTCTCCCACGGCCAAGCATATCAGCCATGTCAACCAACTCAACAGCCCTAATGGTAATGGAAACGGTACTAGCAACGGCGGCAGCAATGGCAGCACCGACAAATCGGGTGTTGGCCACACTCATCGATGGAGATCGTTCAGCTTCAAAAAATCAGCTGCGTCATGAACAATGTATTTCGACGAGCGTTTTTATTCCTTGCATCTACCAATTTCCGGTCGAGTTAACACGGAGATACCCCCATCATTTTGCACATACCCTTCGTGAATGTATCACCATTTCGATCTCATGATACGCGATACGCACCTTCGTTCCCATCCTTTTCTCCTGTGGATGGTCCCAGCCTGGGATTCCTTCACAGACATGTCTTTCTAGGCCTTTTGGATCTTGATCATGGCTTTTTCTTTTTTCACCTTTCTCTTCTGCGACTGCTTCTTTTCATTGCTGCTGGTTTATGTACGATGTGCGGCGGCATGATACCGATGCTGATGGGGGTATATCCCGTCTGGCGCAAAAAGAGGCGTTTGATTTTTGCAATGCTGGCAAGCATTGAAGTGGGATCCATCTGGAGTTATTGCTCTTAAAACCTATCAGGTTGTTTTTCTTTGCATATCTTGCTTGGTCTTCTTTTTTTAGTGTTCATCCATCACGTTGATTGTGGACAAGTTCCTCTGAAATTTCCGATTTTGCTGTTCTGTAACATGTTGTATAGCTATCTCTACGTTGATTATACCTGTGTTAATAATCAACGGGTAATTACAGAGAACGGATTGCCTTCTGGCGATTCAATTGATATGATTACTTGATTCGTCGTGGGTATGTACATCGGGAAATTATAGATAGATCTAAGCCGACTGAATAGGACTCAGGATTCTGAGTTGCGGTATCCAGTCTCTACCATGCCACAGTAATACTCCATCTGAACCTAGAAAAAGCCTCCAGCCAAAGGATCATCCACCAAGCCTTAAGTGGATACTACCATCCACTTCGCGATAGTGCTAGTAGCTCGTGTATGTCATGCCGCGTGTCTTGTGGTGATTGTTTGTAAAACATCTAGGCCATAAAGCCTCCATTCGCTCAAATACGTTGAAAAAATTGCAGTTGGCTTTTAAGGACGAAGGAGCAAGCCACCAGGAACCGGGACCGCTCCCTGCGCAGCCGCTTTGGTTTTGTAGAAAATGAGATTCGTTAAATCAGCCGAGGATAAGCTCGTAGACGATGATAACAGTGTTGATGACGATAAGTGGTACTGTTGGAATGCATTGTCAGTTTTGTGTGTTTCAGTTGTTGCGCCTGCTGCCTGTCCAGCCCCGTCCGCGCAAGGTAGCTAGCTACAAGCTCAAGCTGAGGTTTGCTCGAGGCCAAAAAAGACCATAAGACGGGGCGTATGAATTTCGCTTCGGAACGCAGGAATAGAGGGTGTACGTACTCCGCATCACTGTCCTCACACTAGCGATCAGGTTGATACTCTTAGCCTTCACGCTGGTGGTGTCATGACTCGCGCCGAAGCCGGGCTCAGCTTGTGTTCGGCCCCATCCAACTAGTTATTCCGGTAAGGTTAGCCATTTTCAGGATTGGAGGTTCCAGTGGGCGATCTGCGATCTGTTTGGAGGAGGGGAGGCGTACTGCGAGCGAGGAAGCGGTCCTCGGATAGGATGGCGATGGCGTTGATGAGAAGGACGATGGCTAAGTTTTAAGATGTCAGTAATAGCGATCAAGCTTCCTTGAATATATACACACCATAAACAAGAGTCCCAAGACCAAAGAGCAACATTGTGGCGGGGAGGGGTTGTTGAACGGGGTTGCGAAGGGAGTTGGGAAAGTGTAAGGTGAGGTTCGGGAAGCGCCAGATCTCCGGATCAACAACTGTTCGCCGCAATCATGAGAAATGGTAAAGTTGCGCCGCACAGAACATAAGATAGTTGCAGCTACTGATTTATACAGGACTCGTGCTTATTGGGCTTGTGCTTTTGCTCACATCATTAATTGTTCTTCATGTCCTCGTTGCGCCTTATACTAAGGTCGAGGAGTCTTTCCATATCCAAGCTGTTCATGACATCTTGACACATGGCTTCCCCATTACTGAACTTGGCGCTGAGCGCGCCAATTATGACCACTTCGCTTTTCCTGGCGCTGTGCCCCGGACAGCTGTTGGTGCAGCGATACTCGCTAAGGTATCGCAGCTGGTAATTGCAGTGGATGGCCGAATCGACCGCCAAATTTTAGGTGGGTTTTGATATGTCGCATAATCGTGATTTCATACTTATACTTTCAATAGCTCGAGCTATTCTGGGTCTATACAATGCTTTCGCATTATCTACCTTTGCATATGGGCTACGCCGCAGCTTTGGCCAGACCGTAGCTATATGGTACCTGCTCTTCCAGAGTAGCCAGTTCCACCTGATCTACTATGCTTCACGGCCGCTATCAAACATGTTTGCATTTGGTCTGACAACTCTATCAATGCGCCATATGCTCCCGGACAAAGTGGGAAGCTCTAATCCCCAAGCACAAGGCGCATACCGTCTTTCATTATGCCTCCTCACTATTGCAGGCGTCATCTTCCGCTCCGAGCTGGCAGTCCTAGTCGCAACGCAGACACTGTTTCTGCTGCTCTCCGGCCGCATCAACCTATTTAAGACTGCCATACCTGCCGGCCTTCTCGGTCTTACCATCGGCCTCCTCACTACAGTATCAGTCGACTCGCTCTTCTGGCAACGCACCCCGCTCTGGCCTGAGCTCGAGGCATTCATCTTCAATGTCGTCCATGGCCAGTCCTCGGCCTGGGGCACAGAGCCATGGTCATTCTATTTCTTTAATGCCCTTCCTCGCCTTCTACTCAACCCTCTGACCTATGTCCTCGCCATCCCCGTTGCTTTGCGCCAGCCGGCAACACGCAACTCGGCGCTCTCACTACTCATACCATCCTTGTCTTTCATGGCACTGTATAGCTTCCAACCACACAAAGAATGGCGATTCATCCTCTACATTATCCCATCATTAACAGCAGCCGCTGCGCTCGGCGCCGCATACCTCTGGACACACAGATCGCGCTCGTTTTTCGCTCGCAATGCCTCCCGTCTTCTGATCCTGTCCACGCTCGCATCATTCTTGCTTTCCAATCTGGTTCTCCTCCCCGCTTCCGCGGCGAATTACCCTGGTGCGAGGGCACTGAATGCTTTACATAGCTACCAAGATAGGCAGACGAGTTCTGTCAAGGATGTCCATGTTTACCTCGGCAACCTTGTATGTCAAACGGGTGTTACCCGTTTCCTGCAACGGCCGAGTACTGCAGATGAACGTTGGACGTACGATAAGACTGAAGACGAGATGGTGAAGTCTACGGCTTCTTTCTGGGAGAAGTTCGAGTACATTCTAGTTGAGGCCTCGGGGGAGCCTGCGTACCTGGATATGGATGAGATGCGTCTTCGTGATGTCCTGCCTGGGTCGCAGTGGGAAACCGTTGAGGTCATTGAGGGCTTCGCGGGGGTTTCTATCCTTAGACCAGGGGAACCAGCCGTGGGAAGTGCCGAGCGGTGGGCTCTGTCTTTGATTGGTGGGGATCATGCTGTTGAATTATTTGAGCATGTGCGAGAGATGGCGAGGAAGGTTGTACTCAAGGGTTGGTGGGTTGAGTTGAAAATGAGGCCGAGGGTAAAGGTTTTGAGGCGGTTGAAGGATTCTATAGATGTTTGACAAAAGCAGGTTTCATGAAGAGGAAGATCGCGAGAATTAAGGAGGAATGTGATCTATTCCAAGATTTGTCCATTTATCTGAACTAGCTTGGGGTTTACCTGTAAAATATTGACAGCCTTTTCTGGTTGAGAACCTAAAGATAATTGCAGGCGAAGCGAAGGGAAAGCATGGTAGGATCCTAGGTAAATCACCCCAGATATGCATTTCAATATTTTCCGATATGAGTATATGTATCAACAGGTCATGGCCGCAGCCATAAATCAAAGGAGGTACACGCGAAACAGGGTATTATGTATCATGATAGATCTCCACTGAGCAACTCAAAGCCCAAACTGAATAAACACGGCGATTGTGAATCACCTACAAACCACCAGGTGGACCCTCCAACCTCGCCATACGAGATTCCAGCTCGCGCACCCAAGGCTCAACTGTCTCGACGTTCGAGCGCAGCACTGACTCGCCTTGACTCATCTTCTCCTCGACAGCCGCAAGACCCTCGCGCCACTGCTCGATTTCTGAGGACATCTCTGCGTGTCTCTTTTCCAGCTCGTTCAGCGAGTCTGCAGCCTGTGCAGCGCCGGAATGACAGGCGCGGAGAGAGCGGAGACGCTCCAGGACACTGGGAAGAAGAGGGTGCAGGGACTGGATGGTCGGGAGGGTAGCGTACAAAGCGTGGATCTTGGCGGTATGTTCGTCGTCAGCAGAAGGACCGTCGGCACCCGGGGCAGTAGCATCTTCTGTAGAGGCGACGCGAGCTGTTTGTGAAGTTTTGGCGGCATCCGCAGCGCGCTTGCGGGCTGATGCCAAGGCCTCAGCGTCTGTCGTTAATTTGCGGACGCGGGAAGAAAGTGCTTCAAGATGGGGGGTTGTCATTCCGGGTACGGTTGCCGGTGTCCCGGCTGTTGGATTTGTTCCCACAAGCAGACCAGTTAGAGCACCGAGGTGTGAGGTCAGTTGGTCAAGAGCGGGAAGGACGGGCTGCAGAGCAGGCTCGCTGAGTCCATCTCCGACGAATGGGTTGGAAGCACTTGAGATACCCATTGATGCTTCGAGAAGCGCCAAACGGCTCTCGAATGCCGCCGCGTGAGAAAGAATCCCAGCCGTGGGAATGCCTGCCTGTGCCTGTGCCATGGTAAAAGCCGCCGTAGGTCCATCGAGCTGAGATTTTGATTGTTTTTGACCGTCCTCTTTGTTAGGCCCTGATGACTCTGATCCGAGTCTCTGGGTAAGCAAAGTAGCGGCAGAGTAAGAGGCATTCGGAACACCTCGAGACGAAGCGTGCAGGTTATCCAATGCCCGACTCAGCTCCGCTACCCCGTCACCCAAGTCATTCCTCTCTTGAGATGTCCCAGCAGGTGTACTCTCCACAACTGTCTTCTCCAGAGCCGACTTGTTTGCCATCTCCATCTTCAGGTCTTCCACCTCTCTTCGCAGACGAGTCAGCCGCCGCTCAATTGACTCGTCCTCGCTGTCGCTCAAATCTCCAACCTCTTCGGTGCCATCCTCGCGTCTCCGCCGTCGGCGCTGGCTCTTATCTTTGCTGCGATACGCTTGCCGTTTCATTGCGATACTGTCCGAGAAATTGGTGTCGCGAGCGTCGACTGCAGCTCCCATAAAATGTGCGCGCGCCTGGTCGGCGTTGACTGCTTCCCGATCGATGTCGGAGCTGGAACCGGCGTCATCATGGTCTGAGTCTGTGCGGATGGTGCCGGTCTGATTTTAGAATGTTATGGATTAGCGGGTGGGTATGTTGTTATTTTCGATTCATATCAAACTCACGGGAACGGTGGACGCTTCATCGGTAAGGTCAGGGGTCTCATAAATATCTGGAGCGGGATCCTTTTGGCAATTAGTATTTTGTGACACATGACTGTCGATGATTTATATACCAAGTCTGGAAGACCAGCGTATTTCTTGTTGAACGCCATGACTATGAATTGGGGGTGGAGGTCAACAACGCGATCGACTATAGCTGCCCGCGATGATGGATAGTAGCTCCGCCTTGATGCCTTACTGCCTTAGGCCTTGTTGCACCCTGAAAGTTAAGGCATCAATGACATAGCCTTACTCAGCATGCACGTGTCAGCCTCGGGAATAGCACATGCACAAGGAAAGAGTAAGGTAGCATATAGAAGATCAACGTAGGATTGTTCCTGCCGCTCTTATTTCCTCTCTTAAGTATCTCCTACCTTCTTCTTAAGTTTCTTCAATCTGTTCTTTCGGTGTCTTGTGACAACATCTCCAACTCGTTCTACAATATTACCCCCCACCACCCCGCATTCCTAGCTCTACTACAACAAAATGGCTGCTCCCACCAATATCACAATCAAGAACCTCAATGGGCAGTGGGTAATGGTAAGTCTAAGCCATTGAATAAGCCCATAGCCCCCGAGCCATGTAATGAAGGAATACCTTTCATAGCTAACGAATTCGCCTTGTGTAACAGGACGCAGGCCTGTCCGACCCCACTGACCCCATCCTGACTCTGGTACGTACCATCTACCCTTGATCTGTACAATGGCCCTTGGCAGAGTTGCATGAGCTACGTAGATAAGAGAGCCGCACCGATTACCAGGCCATGCCATATGTACATGTATAGATGTGGGTATTTGCTAACAATCTCATAGCAAGGCGTGAGCTGGTTCCTCCGCAAAGCCCTACCTTACGCTACTGTTACCTTGCACGTGAACGAGTACGTTGACTCCGAAAAGCCGCTGGTGTACCACATTGATATCGATCAAATCATTACCGGTGGCATCACGGGTACTAAGGAATCGCGTACTTTGGACTGGGAGGAGCGCAGCCACGTGGATACCATCTTTGGAACCGTTCACGGCCGCTCACGTATGTTCCGCGGTGCTAAGGGGGATGATGGAAAGACTCGCCCGGCTGTTGATGTGCAGAGCAAGGTTGGAGAGCCCGAGGCCGATGCTAAGGTCCAGAAGTTTCTGCGTGGTGAGATCCAGCTTGATGGGTCCGCCAGCGAGGGTTTCATCGTTGATGATGAGGGCGCAGAGTTCGGAGAGGGTGAGGGACTTTGGGTGCAGAGCTATGTTGTGAACCAGGAGGTCGGGTGGACTGCTGAGCAGGTATGCAATTCTTAACTCGTATTATGGTGATTGACATGCTAATTTATTAGGTCTGGGGATTCGAGCTTGTTAAGGGTGAGCGCCGTTACACTCGTCGCGTCGCTGTTGTCAAGGGTGGCAAGGTTGAGTTGGGACGTCTGGTTTACACTTTCCAGGAGCCACAGGCTGAGTAGAGGAAAGATTGAAAGTTTATGAATTTACCTTGATGTCAAAGACTATAACTTAATCGGTAAAGCGAACTAATAAAAATATAAATCATAATAATCTTATAGATAGAAAAAATTCACCTATACAATTAATAAGCCAGCTTAAAGGGGTTCCCGCAATATATCCTCTTTTTTCGGTCGTCAGCAAGTAAAGAAAAATTTAAATTTTGTGTTGAATAATCTGCTACTAGAACTTGTTTTCTACAATAGCTCGAATCTATGGTTCAGAAATCTTCACAGATAGACAATGATGAATGAGACCGGTTTTGTTCGGACAGAGTACATTTTGAGCATGAAACGGTAAAGGGCATGATCATGAAAACGATGGTAAAACATCGACACAATTTATAAACAGGTATCAGGAAAATTAAGAGTGGGTGGGCATGATAACCGAAGCCTTGGTGCTAATGGCATCCTCGCTCTTCCAGAAGCTGGTAACAGTCTTTTGTTGGGTGTAGAACTGCATTCCTGGCTTGCCATAGAAGGTGTTGGCACCTCCACCAGCGATACTCTTCTTGTTACCGGTGAAGGAGAACATGGGCAGTGGGACGGGGATGGGGACGTTGATTCCCAGCTGGCCAGCCTCGATGTCCTTCTGGAAGCGAGAAGCAGTGGAGCCAGACTTGGTGAAGATGGAAGCACCGTTACCGTACTCGTTGGCGTTGATAGTGTTGATAGCGTCGTCGAGGGTCTCGACGTTCACGCAAACAAGGACGGGACCGAAGATCTCCTCCTTGTAGCACTTCATATCGGTGGTGACGTTGGTGATGATAGTGGGGCCGACAAAGTTGCCGTTGGGGTACTTCTCGGGCTTGCAGTTTCGACCATCCAAGAGAATTGTGGCACCCTCTGCCTCAGCGCTAGCAATGAGATCCTCGATGCGCTTCTTGCTCTCGGGGCTAATCACAGGGCCAAGGTCGGCACCCTCCTCGAAGCCACCGTTCACGTTAAGAGCCTTAGCGCGCTCAGCGATCTCGGGCAACCACTCCTTGGTCTCACCAACCATCACGACAGTGCTCAAAGCCATACAGCGCTGACCAGCAGCACCAAAGGCAGCACCAGTGATGGCGTTCAGAGCGTGGTTCTTGTTGCAGTCGGGGAGGACGGCAGCGTGGTTCTTGGCGCCGAGATTGGCCTGGACGCGCTTGCCATTGGCAGAGCCACGAGTGTAGATGTACTCGCCAGCACGGTTGCTACCGACAAAGCTGATGGCCTTGATAGCAGGCTCATCAAGGATGAAGTCCACAGTGGGAGCGGTTCCGTGCACTATGTTGATAACACCAGGAGGGAAGCCGGCCTCCTTAGCCAGCTCGGCAAGGATCATCGCAGCACCGGGGTCACGCTCCGAGGGCTTCATAACCAAGCAGTTACCAGTAACGGTGGCAACAGGAATACACCACAAGGGAATCATAGCAGGGAAGTCTTATCAAGCGATCAGCATTTGGATCCAATTCATCCTTGCGGTTTTCCAAACTTACTGAAAGGGCAGATAGCGGCGACAACACCCAGAGGCTCACGGTAGCTGCGGGTCTCCATATCCTTAGCAACCTCCAGCACCTCACCGGTCATCTGAGTAGTGATACCGCAGGCAGTCTCGGCAACCTGCAGGCCACGGAGAACATCACCCTTGGCATCAGCAAAAGTCTTACCCTGCTCAAGGGTGATGGAAGCAGCCAGGCGGTCCCAGTGCTCACGGATCAAGCTAGTGAACTTGAACATGATCTGCTGTCTAGCCATGATGCTGGTTGCCCGCCAAGCGGGGAAAGCGGCCTCGGCCGACGCGACCGCAGCCTTCAACTCCTCATTAGTGCTTTGCGGCACACGGGTGATGAGGTTGTTGGTGGCAGGATCATGGAGATCAATCCATGTGGTAGCCTTAGAAGTTGTGAACTCGTTATCGATAAAGTTTGTGGTATCAATGGGGTCGGCAATGGGGTTGTGGTCGGTTGGGTACGAGGTTGCGGTTGAAGCAGCCGAGCTAGTGGAAGGGGCGAGCTGCTGGGCAGTAGCATGCAGCCTGCGTGCGGTAGAAATGCTCGAAGGGTATGAAGCTCCCCGGGAGGCAAGTCTAGCGGCGGGTGTGGCAGTGGTCAGGGCCCGGGTGCTGGAAGCAGCGCGGGCAACCGCGGGCGTGCGGGGAACTGACCGAAGGGCGGGGATGGAACGAGCCAGAGACCGACGGGCGGCCATGGTGAATTGAAGAGATGAAAGAGAGTTGAGATATTGGTATGTCCCAATGCGAGGAAAGAAAAGAAAATGATGTGTAGGTATGTGGCAAGGGTGGCAGGTATATAAAAGGTCGGATATGCTATGTATTACTCCAAACCCGAGGTCAACCGCTTAACCGTCCGACCGCCTGGCATCGGATTTCCCCACACAATCACAGAGTACCTTAGTCAACTTCACGATAAGCTCCATTCTCGGCGATTTACACCAATCACAGTTGAGAACCGACGTATACAAATCGCCGAATTCGATGACAATCATTATCCCCCAATGTTCGTCGTGCTTTAGGCAGGCGGTTCCGTAAATATTCGGCCAGTAAGCCCCACAATTAATTCCGATTGTGGTTACTATTGCAGCCGCTTACCATAAATGGGTGTATGTAGACACTTATATACTTATAGGACACTTGTTCAATGTGAAGATAAATGGAAAATTTGGCATTTAAACGACGAAATTGGGGAATCTGTGACTATAATAGTCAAACCAGGGATAAGAGATGGAAACTTTGGAAAAGTATACCGGTCTGGGAATCTCCAACTGGCTAAGGTACACTGCTACTCATGTCACAAGAATAAAAAAACAAGGGAATAAAGAATCAACACGAAGGTAGACTCGATTGTTTGGATTTGCGGATTTGCTTTTTCCTCCACTTAACCCATTTACTCGGCGGAAGAGCGAGTGGTGCGCTTGGTGGCACCGCTCTTGCCAGTGTCGGCAGAGGAGCTGGTGGCCTCGCTGGACTTCTCCTTACCAGCGCTGACAGCCTGCTTGCCCTTCTTCTCAGAGGGAGCGGGGCTGCTGGAGCCAATGGCACCCACAATGATCAGGATAGAAGTCAAGAGAAGAGCGACCAGACCACCGGCAACCTCAGGAGCGGTCTTGACAGCGTGGATGGGGTCCTCCTTGGCCATGTGAACGAACTGGTTGACCTTCTGGCGGACAAAAGTGACAGGGTCCTCCTGGAACGAAGTGGTGACACCGGGGGCAGGGGCCCTCGGGCTCGGGCTGGGAAGCCTTCTCTTCAGCCTCCTCAATGGCAACCTTGACATCAAAGGTCTCCTGGCGGAGCTTCTCAGCGTCCTCGATGGAGTGGCCAATGTAGACGTTGTCGAACAGAATGTCGTTTTGCATGGTCCAGATCTCGAAACCAATGGCGCCCATGGGCTCCAGGTTGGAGGGGGTCTTGTCCTCGAAATAGGCGGGGTTGGCAATCTTGCGGGGGGCCCAGACACCCTTGTAGGCAGGGTTGTCAATCAGAGGAGCGGACCAGGGGCCCTTGTACTCGGGGTTCTTCTTCATGGGGCGAGTCCACTTGCCGCATCCAGAGACGTCGGCACACTTGGGGTTGGGGACAGTAGGAGGGACCCAGTCACCATCCTCCTCGTCATCCCAGTCCTCGGGCTTCTCAGCCTCGGGGTCGCCAATGCTAGTGGGCTCATCCTCGAGCCAGTCCTCAGGCTTCTCAGCCTCCTCATCCACAATCTCGAAAGGTGCCTCCTCATCCCAGTCGGCAGGCTTGGTGGCCTCGGGATCAGCGATCTTGATCTCGTCGACCCAGTCGGCGGGCTTCTTGTCCTTGGGGTCGTCAATCTCCTTCTCGGGGTTAACGGCGGGAGCGAAGTCCTCCAGAAGGCTGCCCTCCTTGACGGACTCGCCATTGACGAGGATCTCAAAAGTCTGATCGGGCTTGACGATCAGGGTGTAAAGGGAGGTGACCTTGGAGGTACGGGCGACGGGGGGAGTCTTCAGGTGCTTCTCCTCGTACTCGCCGGTCTTGGGGTTCTTGTGGCGGAAGATGAAGTGAACCTATCAAGGTAAAGCAATTAATTTCTCGATCACAGTGAATAGCTTCCTTGAGTTGCTCGAAGCATACCTTGTTGGTGGCACCGCACTTGTCGGGACCAAACATGATCACGTAGGGAGTTCCGTTGGAGAACTCCTCCTGGTGGAGCTTCTTGTTCTCCTGGAGGAGCTTCAGGTAGGCACCGCCACAGACCAGAGAGTTCTGGGGCTTGACCTCATACTGGACAACCAGGGTCTTACCCTTGTTGTCGATCTTCTTGGGGAACTTGGCGGAGATGGCGTGGTGCGCGGCAGCGTTCTTGACGACCAGACCCTTGTCGCCTTCGATACCCTTGAAGACGGTAGGCTCCTCGACAGCCCACTCACCGACGTAGGCCCAGTCCTCCTCAGACTTGGGGTCGTCCTTCTTGGCGCTGGAGCGCTTCCACCGGGTCTCCCAGTCATCAGTGAACTGCTCTAAGAAAGGAGCCTTGAGATTGGTGGGCTAGAATAAAATTAGATGAGTCTGAAAGTCAATTGAGTGGGGGTAAGGTGAGGTAGACATACAGTGAAAGTGGGCTTCTCAATGTTAGCGGCAGCGTTGGGGACAGCTTCAGCCTCCTCAGCATGGGCCACGCCCATGAGGGTGGCCGAAGAGACCAGAGCCGTGAATGCGGTGTCGAAACGCATGTTGAAAAGACAACACGGGGACAAAGAAACAAGGGCTGAGAAATGGTGAAAGAAAAAGACACCTGTAAAGAGGAGAAGAAAAAGCGGAGGTTATATAGAAGAATGGAGAAGGGTCGAAGGTCCAGGTGGCCTCTTCCATGCTCCCCGATCGGGACTAGCCACGGCTAATCCCAGGAACAATACATGATACTTCTTGTAGAATTGTATCGAATCGACGAGTTACGTAGCCCTATTAACTCTATTATTACTGAATAATCCTTTGTACATATGTAATTGAACCTCAAGAAGCCACACTATTCTATTCCGCCGATTTCAACGCTCTAGGCTATCCTTGGACGCTGACCAGAAATGATGTGCTTGTGCTAAGACCTGCGGAGCTGCAGAATTCACCCCGCCTTATTGGATATGCCCGTTACACCTCCTTCAACCATTCGGCTGACCACGTCTCACTTTCAATCCTAAGTAAGTTGCTTGCTGGAAATTGATTGTCAACCCTAGCCCAGTTCCAATCTCCCCTTATCCCTTCCGCACCCTACCAAAAACCCTTGCCTGGGCTGACCCCTCAGCACACCATGTGCGCCGATGACCACAAGGCCGTAGAGGCCGTCAACAACGACTATCTGGTGCAGTCAGACGATCCTGAGCACCCGGCGAACCTTATTCCGGAGCTTTGCCGCCGTTTCTACAACTGGGGATGGGTTACTGGCACCGGCGGTGGCGTAGGTTTTTTTTCTTTCTCTTTCCTCGCGCCGATTGCGCCAACACCCCCCGCTGAATGCTGAATCCCAATTAGACGTCCATTCGCCATGGCGACCACATCTTCATCGCTCCTTCAGGTGTCCAAAAGGAGCTGATGAAGTCCGAGAACATTTTTGTGGTTCAATGGCCTACCAAGAAGTACCCCGCTGAAGAACGCAACTATATCCGCAAGCCCCTCAATTTGAACCCCTCTGCCTGCACTCCACTGTTTCTGACAGCCTTTGAGCATGGCGCAGGGTGCTGTATCCATACTCACTCTCAATGGGCCGTCCTGGTGACCTTATTGGTGGAGCGGGAGAAGGGCCCTGATGCCTGTTTCGAGATTAACAACATCGAGCAAATCAAGGGCATTCCCCGTGGCAAGGGCAAGGGCATGCTCGGATTCTTTGATACCCTGAGCATCCCCATCATTGAGAATACTGCCTTTGAGGAGGATTTGACCAGTGGCCTCGAAGCTGCGATGAATAAGTACCCCGACACCTATGCCGTGCTCGTGCGCAGACACGGAATGTAAGCATTAAACCTTTCAAGCTTTGCCGTTCTTATCAACCCTTTAGATTTGATAGCTGACCCCGCCATAGCTATGTCTGGGGTGACAACGTCGCCAAGGCAAAGACCCAGTGCGAGTCTCTTGACTACCTGTTCCAGCTGGCTGTCGAGATGCACAAACTGGGGCTGCCCTGGGTCAAATAGATACAAAAATACCTAACAACACACGGTATACCGGTGCAGGACAGATAATGCGGGTAGTATTTATAGATTGGCCAGTCCTGGGGAGTCCCAATCGAGATGATGAGACGTATTCATGGAAACATTGTCGCAAACTGTGCATAGTAAAGTGCGCCGAGGTCGCGAAGGTCGTCGCATCTCAATTAAGAAAACATGTTGTAGAAACAAGCATGTAGCTTCGAATAGATGAAACCAAAAAGGAGTCAAGCAATTGTAAGTGAGTTGTTGGAAACAGCGTCGGACAACACCTTTGTGGGCTGAAGCGGGATCCCGTGAGTGACTAAGGACCGCGGATCACCTCCACTCTCCAACTGCCAGCTTCCCACTTACCAGAACGTCCAAACCCTATGAGCTTTGGAACACCTCTTGAACCAACATTGATGTGGAATTTGTGAATTGCTTCCCTGATATCCTTCTTTTAATTCCCCTCTGCAATATTATTATCGAACAATGGACCTCGATAATGGCGACTCCCCGTGGGGCGGTAGGCAGTCATGATCCCGCTGTTTGGATTGCGATCTAATCTAGTTTCCAGATGAGCCCTCATCTTTCAAGACCAGCAATGACCCTTCGAAGCCAGATGTCCAGGAAGGTGGTACGTCTGATTCTGCAATCTTCCCCATCCGCCCCTCACTAATATCGGTCGACTCCTTACAGCTCCACCTACCGCTCCCGCTCAACCCGCACTGTCCGAGAGCAGGGCCGAGGTTCGTACACCTGGAAGACGAGGCCCGCGGGGCACTCGCAAGATAAGCGCACAAGCGACACGATTGGAGGCCGTTGAAGACACTTTCGACCCGCTTGGTCCTCTGGGAGAAGCACCGACGGAGGCCAGCGCAACACCCACCGATGAAGCTCCGGCGCCGCCTCAGAAAGAATCGCTCGCTTCACGCAGCCCTCAGCCACCTTCAACCTTTTCGCAAATCTCAGTTGCAGGGAACCTGGCCGATCCGATTAACTTGGAAGAAGATGGTACTGGATTCCGAGGACCTCCGCCCGTGCAGCCTGCCGCCGATCCAATGGGACCAAAGCGACAGACACAGCCTAGCATGAGCGTGGAAGAGGCGGCAAAGCCGACATTCGATATTTCTGTTGGTGATCCGCACAAAGTGGGAGACTTGACTAGCAGTCATATTGTTTACCAGATCCGGACTAAGGTATGAGCTTCCTAATGAAGCATGACAATAGATCAGGAAACTAAATATTATATGTGATCTAGACATCATCCAAAGCATACCGCCAGCCTGAGTTTGCTGTCAGCCGCAGATACCGCGATTTCCTTTGGCTTTACAACTCCATGCACAACAACAACCCCGGAGTGGTTGTTGCTCCTCCGCCAGAGAAGCAGGCTGTGGGTCGGTTTGATACCAACTTTGTCGAGTCTCGGAGGGCTGCTCTGGAACGCATGTTGAATAAAATTGCTAGCCACCCAATTCTCCAGCACGATGGTGATTTGAAGATCTTCCTTGAAAGTGAGGCTTTCAATGTTGATGTCAAGAATAAAGAGAATCGGGAACCCGACCTCGGCCAAAGCAAGGGCATGTTTGGCTCTTTTGGTCTCTCTGTGGGCGGAGGAAGCAAATTCGTGGAACATGACGATGTAAGTTCACCCATTGGGCAGCCATGATCATTTTACTAACATCCTAATAGTGGTTCCACGACCGCAAGGTTTACTTGGATGCCCTGGAGAATCAACTGAAGGCACTCATGAAATCCATGGACACCGTTGTTGCGCAGCGAAAGGGCCTTGCCGAAGCCGCAGGCGATTTTTCCACCTCACTCCATGCGCTCTCTGCGGTTGAACTCTCACCTGCGCTATCATCGCCCTTGGATGGCCTGTCAGAGCTTCAGTATCGAATCCGCGAACTTTACGAACGCCAGGCTCAACAGGATGTTTTGACATTAGGGATTACTATTGATGAGTACATTCGCTTGATCGGCAGTGTCAAGACAGCCTTTGGACAGCGACAAAAGGCTTTCCACAGCTGGCACTCCGCCGAGTCTGACCTTCAAAAACGCAAGAATACCCAGGAGAAGATCCTTCGCCAAGGAAAAACACAACAAGATCGCTTGAACCAAGTCAACGCTGATGTCGCCGATGCCGAGCGCAAAGTGCACCAAACTCGATTGCTATTCGAAGATATGGGTCGCCTGATGCGGAATGAGCTACAAAGATTTGAGAAGGAGAAGGTAGAGGATTTCAAGTCTGGTGTGGAGACATTCCTGGAGAGCGCCGTAGAGGCTCAGAAGGAGGCAAGTTCCATCTACCATCCTTCAAATTGACCGTTACTAACCCGATTCCAATAGTTGATCGAGCTGTGGGAAACGTTCCTCTTGCGTCTCGACGCCGGAGAAGATGGTCTTCCATACTATGTACCGCCTTCGTCTGGCGAGGCCGGTGAGGAAATTGGACCGGAGTCCTCATCGCACGTTGAACCCTCCACAGTGGCCGACGATGAAGAGTAATGCGACCCGCCTGTATACTTCAAGGGCTTTGATGCCCAAACCAGAGCTGGTCCATGCATAGTCCATGCATAGTCCAATTTCAACTTATACTCCCAAATGGAATTTCTGTTCGGCCCTTTCCTTTTCCTGCCACGGCGCTCTCAACCATTGTTCTTTACCCAACATTTTTTTCCTCCCCTTTTCGTGTCTGCTTTAACATCAAATACCACTCATCGCGTATTGTACTCGATACCATATTCAAAGGATTCATTTTTCATTACGCGGAACGGTATCCCACGGCGGCCGGGAACTATAAATTGTACTATTTAATCAAGGCGACGGCCAAAAAACCACGACTGACCACGGCTGTGTGTGTGACTGTTTGAGAGAAAAATCTGTTCCTTTTATTAAGCGCTTTAGTTCAAGCATTGAGAACAGCAGCCAAATTTAGTCATTACGATTGGCTAGAACCACACAACAGCTGCGCGTGACTTATCGCATCCATCACTGTAAAATAAGTATTAAAGCGACGGTCTCGGTCTTTGGGGCGAAACTTCTTTTTAACCCAGTGATAACCCAACACAATATTACTCAAATTCTCTTCACCGACGATCAGGGAGACCCGTTGTAGTCCGTCGAAGCACGGTGTATGGATATCATGATCGCTTTAGTGGACCAACAGATTCAGTCCAGCGAGTACGAGTGTGCCTAGTTGTGTCACGGCTAACAAATTGGAAGCCGTCGCACTTGTGATAGTTTCGAAGGGCAGGTTGCGTGACGAGGCGACGACATGTCTCAGTACATTCCAAAATGGACCATTTTCGTCTTGCAGTTTCCCAGAATCCCAGTTCGAGTGGTCAAGCTCATCGACTGTTTCGTCAAGTAACTCGGGGTTGAGTACCGATAGATTGAACACGGTTGTACGAGCTAGACAGTAAGGAAAAGACGGTGCACAAGGATACGTATGTATTGTTGTGGAAGTGCGGCAAGGAAAGAAGAAGAGGATCTACGAGAGGTGAAGCCTGAGTAATGCAGGTTGGAGGGTACTAGTCCTAATCAAGACATCAACAACGGTATGGAATTTGTATATACTGAAGGTTACAGCACGCAATATTGAGGGCGCTACGTACGACCCAAAGTCGTGAAGTGCCTGAGGAACAAATCAACTCAAATCAATCATTGGGCTGGTGTGAGGCAGGCCAACCAAAATCCATTTAGTAGACCGGGACCTTGAAAGCCGGGAACTCATAAGTCCAGCTCTCGTAAGACTTGTGGTCAGTCACACAGTCAAAGGTGGTGTTGCTGCGCCACAGAGGACGAGAAGGCCACTGGCACAAACGCTGAACTTCACCAGAGTACTCGCCGGAGGAAACAGTAGCGTTCAAGCGGGAGGGTCTGATGCCATTCTCAACCCAGTCGATCATGGTCTCCATGTTGTCCTCGGGGTAGGGACCAGGCTGGAGGGAGTTGGTGGCGCAGTGGGCAGCGCCAGGGATGAGGTAGAGCTGGTACCACTCCCGGAGCTTGGCGAGGCTCTCCTTCTCAGACAGACCGGGGTACATGATCGAGCGGACGGCTTGCCAGTAGTGGATTGATGAGGCGGTGGGAACACTTGGGTCTGATTCACCGTGGTAGTGCAGGAGCTTACCGCCGTGAGACCGGAAGGTTGTGAGATCGGGGACGGTGGTTTGCAATGAATCCATGTAGCGGACCATTGCCTCGTTCATCCAGCCGACGAGAGTGTCGTAGGTCACGCCGTCGAGATCAGAGAGGTTGGAGAGATCTTGGAGTTCGATGAACATGGCGACGAACTCGCCACCGGTGGAGGGGATATCAAGACCCCACTCCTTTGTGTTGTTGTTCCATTCAGTTTCCGCATCAGTGAAGGTTGCGCCGACCTGGTACGAGAGGTAGGCGCGGTCTCCGTTAGAGTCGAACAGACCATCATAGATAGCCTGGGCAACTGCGACACCTTCAGCAGACACAGATCCACTCTGGGCTGGTTGGTAGCTGGTGCTGGTGCCATCGGAGCGCTTGACGATGGCTCGCTTGCCAAAGTTGAAACCGAGAGAGGTGGTAGTCTCAGCCGCGCAGTAGTACTCTTCTCCAATGATATCGGTCAAGTCGAAGTTGAGCTTGCACAAATCGGATCGAGAAATAACACCATCAGTTCGGCCATCAAGGGGATCGCAAGCCTTGATGGTAGCATTCACAATCTTCTCCATTTCACAAGGCGGGGGATAGTAGCCCTTTGTCTGCTCCACAACACCAGAGAAGAGGTGGTTGACCTGCTGTTGGCCGTAACGGAATGCCGGAGCACCAGTGATGACACCATCGTACTCATCACCCCAGCGCTGGACCTGGCTCATACCCTGGCGACCTCCATCAGAGCACCCCTCGTAGTAAGTGTAGATCTTGGAGTCGGTTCCGTAGAAGTCACTGGTGATATATTTTCCGAGCTGGGTCATTTCACCAAGGGCCTGGTATGCAAACATATAGGTCGCATCCCAGTTGATCGAACCATTGCCATAAAGGAAGACCTCATCAACAGTAACGCCATCCAGGGCACCATATCCTGCAGATGTGGCACCTCCAGCAGCGCCATAACTTATTCCACCGGTCGAGCTAGTGGACAGGGAATAACCGAATCCACCTGCAACGTAGAAGCGGTTCTTGAAGTCGGAAGGTTCGGGGAATGCATACTCGACGACGACCGAGTCACCCTTGCCGGGGTGGGTGTATGTGACGGTCACGTTGCAGTAGCTGTAAGTATCGCTGCTGACAGTACCGGCAGTTGTGGCAGAGGGAATCACATTGATACCAAGCAAAGTGCCATTCGAAGGCAGGGCGCTCTTAACGTTGGACAAAGTGCAAACATCAGCAAGACTTTTGGCACTGGCAAGTGTTGAGCTGGCCAAAAGGGCAGCCACCGAAGGACGCATGTTATAAGAATCGAAAGGGATATCAAAAAACGAATGTGTTGATAAAGTGAAGGTGACTTAAGAAACGAAGACTGTTTAGAAGAATGCCTTTTATCTTTGGAGAACCGCAGCCATATTTATATGGTTCGGACGATATTTGAGCACGGCCATGTTTCCTAAGAGGGCGAAACCGCTGACTTTGGTCGGTTTCTAGTTGAGATATAAGGGTGTGGGGCTCGTGAGTGTGACGAAGCCCCGTGTCTACCTTATTTTCACACTATTTGCATCTCAAATTAATTAGTCTTGCTCTGCTAAATGTGGATACAGGTACCTGCATTGCCCTGATACCCGGAGTATGATTCTGCCGACTTCTCCACTAGACTCCACTGTATAGAGACTGAAAATTTGCCTCGTGGTGCTCCTTTCCGTGGTTACATTGAGCATTTAACGATATCGAACATTGAAATACGAGATGATCTCGATGGTATTTCTTGTCATTCATCTTTCTATAATCTAAGAAGTGATATGCATTCACATTGGCCATTGCTCGAGCAACGGATGCTCTCAATGCCAGTTCATCTGTGATTTTATGCTCCGTAGGATTAGTCGTGCAGGCTTCCATGAACTCCCGACAATTCACCGAAGGGAAAAAATAAACTCGAGGATTGCACACCAGTGTATTCTTCACGTGTAAACATATCGGTATCTTGACTAAAAGTTCCAGATCAACTCGGCAAGCCGAAACTGTCATTTCAAGAACTTGGCAGAAATGGGCCGAAATTGCTGAAGATAATATCCCGAGTCCGGAATAGGTCAATACTGAAATAAGCCTCAGATTCCACTCTGGGCGCTAAGTGGATCGTGCAAATATCTATCAAATCTGGTTGGATAACGCCCTTCTGCGAACGTACGTAACTGTCAGTTTAGCAAGTTCTTTAGCTCTGTATGTGAAACAAAAATGCTTTCTAGGCTGATCCTTGAAAGCTTGTATCCTCTACTGCACTAAATGAAGTTCTGAAAAGACGAACTCCATGCGTATTGAATTAAGTTTTACGACCAGAGCTTCAAGGCATGTTGGAAGAAATTGCAGATTGAAACTCGCCAGCTAAGCTGGGTGATCAATAGCCTGCTTAATGAAAGTCAGGAGGTTTAGGATTAATACTGTCGTGGAGTTGGTTTTACGCAAACGCAAACCGTGGGAAGGTTTATAGAATGGTGTGACGATATTAGTGGGGCTAATGGCCCGTGAAACACTCTCTGTACTTGTAAGGGGGTATAGTTCACGTTCCCGGGCCGGTCTGATTCTTCAAGAAACACATTATGTTTCCATGAAGATCTATTCTTATCGTCATATGTCGCGTACTTCGGATTACAAGAGTTTAATTATTATATTGAGGAAACTTCTTTAAAATTATGGAAACCTGCTGCCACGAAGTCAATTGGCTATTAATGCTCTCCAGACGAAAGTTCGTTGTTTTCCAAAGAAGTTATCGTATTTGTATGCTTTACTTTGCCACCACCGCCTTGATAGCATCGGTAAACCTCGGACCTCTATCCTTTCCGGGAGAGGGTTGATAACGAACGGTTTCGGGCCGATGAAAATCATACTCTAACCGAGATTAACGAAAGTTAATTCGGCCTAATAGAAACATTCGGCTTTTTTTCATTCGGCTTAATGAAATTCGCATAGCGGACATGATCAGAGTGATGGACATGTTTCGGACCCTCTTCCAAATTTGTCACAAAACAGGATCTTAAAAAAGTGTTATTACCCTCTGCCAACAACTTGATCGATTCTGTACTGTTTAGTATCGCCTTACACTATGGCCTTTGGGTGGGAAACAGAGTTCTGGACTTCGTACAATTGGGCGTTTCGTTATTGCATTATCACACAATTAAAGCCTGTGGGGTAGGAATAAATGGAAGTGTTTCCACCTTTTCGATTAAAGGCCGCAGCAGGGGAAATGGGAATGGGTCAAAATATGGTCATTGGCTGGCATCTTATATGCATTTAACCAAATTCTGATAGCTCTCAGTGCGCAATGCAGGTCATCATTGAGGTGTAGGAAAAAGCCCCCAATTGTTCTATGCTCCAGCTAGAAGCCCTTGGTCACCTTAGAGACAGAGTGGCTTTCAGTGTCCATTGATAGGGTTTCAAATTTGGCCAACCAGAGGATTCCGATACTCCTTTCTCATTCAATATGTGATGCCCTGATAGGATGACAAAATATCGTTATTTGGATGCAACGAAAGGGATAGCTAGCAGATCTGTACTGTAAGGGTTCGAAGAGTCTGGTGTTGCAAGGCTGTGCCGTCGTCTCAGTAGATTAACACTTTAGCCTCTTTCGTCCAAGAAAGCCCACGATGATCTTTCGAGATTAAGAGGGGAAGAGGGGAGGTGGAGAAGGAATCATAATAATATTGGCTCTTTGAGGTGCTGATTTGGCTTTCGCCTTTCGCTCTGAGGGCCGATCACAACAGTGAAGATATTGATATGGGCATAAAACTGACGACTAAGGCGTTTAGCTTACGCATTCCAGGGCTTTTTTCAATTATATATGTTTGTCTGATTGGTAAAAACATGATATTTTTAAGATAAAAATAAGAATGAAAAAAAGGAAAAAGGAAAAAGGATCAAATGCTGCGTTAATCTCGTCCAATGCATCCATCTCAGTGTAAATTAGGCTTTTAAGAAACTTCTACGCGGTTCCAAAATCCCATTACAATGTCCGTGGCTACTTAGTAGACTTTGACCGTGCTGAGATCGATGTAAAGTGGACAAAACCTGACCTATGGAGGTGTCAACTCGGACCTTGTCCTAGTACCCTTCAATGCGACAGGGCTTGGGCTCAAACGACCTATGACAATGGTTATACATCTAAGTTTCCTAGCGTAATATTTCAGGCTAAAAAGAAGTTCCGAATCTGTACCCCGCATACTTGGGATCCGGGGACGTGGGGAAGCGGGTTGTATAGTTCCACCAGTCATGTTTAGTTCAGAGCAAATGAAGTACCGCTTAATTATGGGTTCCCTTTGGAGGTTTTTTAACAGAACGTCAGTTTGCATGCAGTAACCAATATGCGCCTTTTTACGCCCCAGACCCTTATTTTTGTGTTACTAGATGTTGGAGCCGCAGCTGAGATTTCTACAGCCCAGAGACGGAGTATAGTCCGCTCGTTCAACCCGCACCGCAATGCAAGCTCAGCAACAACACCCCTGCAGGTTGGCAATGGCAATTTTGCTTTTGGTGCAGATGTCACTGGCCTTCAGACATTCTCTAATTTTGCCGTCGAGAGCTCTTGGGCTTGGCACAATTTCAGTTTGCCAACTACTACTGGTCAAACCTCTCCTTCTGGTGCGTACTCCTTTCTTGCGATTCCATGTGGTGCTAACAAGGCTATGTTTGTTAGATTTCACAGGGCTAGATTGGTGGACGCATGATCGACTTGTTAATTATGATATGCCCAACCCAGCAGAAGAAGATATTTCTAACTGGCTCATCGAAAATCCTCAAAGACTGAGCATAGCCAATATCGGTCTTCATTTCCCTGGACAGAATGTTACTGAGAATGATTTGTTGTACAAATCTCAAGATTTGGATATCTGGGAGGGAAATATCCAATCCTCCTTTTACTACAATGGATCAAAGGTCTCTGTCCAGGTTTGGTGTCACCCAGCCGACCCTGTCGTGGGGATACAGATCAAGTCAGATCTGCTGAATTCTGGAGACATGGGTGTCTTCTTTGATTTTCCAAATTCCGACACTAATAAGTTTGACGCGCCATATGTTGGTGTGTGGAATGACACCACCAACAGTACTGTGCGGATGCGATCTACACCGGAAATAGCCTCGTTCGAGCACGCTCTCGATAGTAATATTAACCGATTGGGGGTTGAGTGGAATGCGAAAGGCTCTGTTTCTGGGCCTTTGTCTGGGACGAATCGATTTATTCTAACCCTTTCGGGGTCGGATACGTTGCAACTCGTGGCAGACTTTCAGCCGGCTAGCAGCGCCCACTATAATTTCCCAGCATTTGAGAGCATTGCGGTCGCGTCCAGAGAGTGGTGGGAGAATTACTGGACCTCCGGTGGCTTTATAGACTTGTCAGCGACTGACAATGTAAATGCCACTGAGCTCCAACGCCGCATTATTCTCTCGCAGTACCTCGTTGCGGTGAACGAGGCATCGTATAACCCGCCACAAGGTAAGTCATTGAACATCCTTTTTTTGATGGCTATTTGTACTAAACTTCCTCCCAGAATCTGGTATGAGACTCTTCGTCTTGGAAAGTTTACTCTGGCGGGCTACTAACGACACATAGGACTCGTGAACAATGGGTGGTATGGAAAGTTTCATGTGAGTTGTGTTTAAGAGTTTCTGCTTCGAAGAAGCATACTCCCAAGAGTACTGCCGACAAGTCTTACAATACTGAATATACTCTAGCTTGAAATGTTCCTATGGCACAGTTTACAGTTTGCCCGATGGGGACACTATGACCTCCTTGCTCGTAGTGCCCCGGGCACATATCAACGATTTCTCCAGTCCAGCATTGACAGAGCCACAGCACAAGGATATGAGGGAGCCCGCTGGGGCAAAATGACAGATCCCACAGGCCGAAGTGCCCCAGGTGAAATCAACGCATTACTGATCTGGCAACAGCCACACGTCATGCATTTCGCCGAATACGTCTACCGCGCCTTCCCCAACCAAGACACACTACAAGAATGGGATGAAGTGGTCACAGCAACCGCCGACTTCATGGCCTCATACGCATGGTGGAACGAGACGACTAAACTTTATGATCTGGGTCCTCCAATGTACCCGGTCAGCGAGAATACAAGTCCCAACAGTACTATCAACCCGACTTTCGAGCTTGCATACTGGCGCTTTGGTCTCGATGTTGCTATCCAATGGAAAGAACGTCGGCATGTCTCTGTACCGGAGAAATGGATGACTGTGAGGGATAATCTCGCTCCGCTTCCTATCATTGATGATGCCTATGCTGTTTATGAAGGCATCCCCGATATGTGGAAGGCGAATAGTACAACGGTACAGGATCATCCAGCTATGGTTGGTATTTATGGCTTGCTTCCACCTCCTTCGACTGGTGCACCGCTGAACCTGACTACTATGCGTCATACTGCTGAGCTTATTAAGGAGCTTTGGGACTTGGGGGATTCTTATGGGTGGGACTTTAGTATGTTGGCGATGAATAGTCTGCGCCTTGGAGATTTGGATCAGGCTATCGCGTATCTTCTGGATCCGTACTATGTTTTCGATGATGCAGGTTATGCCGAAGGAGGAGTTCGGGTCCCCACTCCGTATATGCCTGATGCCGGTGGTTTGTTGTTGGCAACGGCTATGATGGCTGGAGGCTGGGATGGAGATGAAGGTCCTCATTTCCCTGAAGATTGGAATGTTACAGTTGAAGGCTTCAGTCCCAGCCTTTGAGGCTAGATCAATGTTTTACAAAGCGGTTGTCCATTTCCATAAAGGACAAATCAAAGTATCAGAACAATAAAGCAAATGAGTTTGATGCACAGAAAAACAGAAATATGTATAATGTACAATATAGATGACACATGATAAGAAACCCAACTCCCGACAATGGTCTTACACTCTTTCTTCCCTTGCAAAGTATCTCAAGAGTGATATTCCCCTCACCACTTCTTCTTCTTCTCTGGAGGCGGCGCCTCGCTCTGTCCAAAGGAGCTAATCAAGTCCAAAAGGTTATCCTCTTCCTCCTGGTCAGCCTTCTCCTGGGCCTTAGCAGCCTCCTCCTGAGCCTTAGCAGCAGCAGGATCCTCCTCCGCAGCAGGGGCACTGGCATCGAAGCTCCGGCCGAAACGCGATCGGAAAGCAGCGAGTCGACCAGCCTCATCATCCTCAACGTTCATAAGCTTGCTGCTAGAAGGGTTCCACAGAAGCGAGTTGCGGGTATCACGCGCCGAGCGGTACACAGGCACGGGAGAGGTGGTGCGGTGGGTGAACGCGCTGCCATCGGAGAGCGTGACGAGCTGAGTGAAGGTGTAGGGACGCTTAGGGCGGCGGAGAAGGGTAGCGTGTCGGCATTGCGAGCAGATGAAGGATGTAGACTTAGATTGAGTGGAGGTGATTTGGCTGGAGGGGAGGATGGTGCTTGTTGAGCTGGATATTGTGGCCGCGGTGCGGCGGAGGGTGGTGTGCATCGACATTGGGTCGGAGGCGCTGCGCTGCAGCTAGTTATCTGGGCTGGTTTGGTATTAAAGGATCGAATTGGCCCTCTGGGTGGCGTATGCAGTGGCCTGAAATGCGATTGGGAGAGGGTGAAGTTGATGCTATACAACTTGCGTTGCGGAAGAGAAATTATCGCGGGTTATGTAAGCAGCCCGGATTTTTTGCGGACTTCCATGATTTGGAGGAACTTGCTCGTTTTGAGACTCACTACGGAGTCTTTGGCATGAAGCGGCAATAATTATAGATCGGCTCTTGTTTCTGGCCTTTCCGTGTGGTCTTCCTGCGCGCCGAGTGGCAACATCACCAGGTTTAATCGGCGACATGAAGCTGTCGGTCCCGCGACTTGCGGCCCGCCGCGGAGGTAAGTTTCGCTGTTTGTTTATCAAACCTTTGGTGCATGGTGTCTAAGTCTTTTTCAGCATTTTTAAACTCCGGAAGCCAATACATACCTTCGCGCGACCTTTTGTCACTTCAAACTCGATCTGCGCGGCCATGCCACCAGCGTCTACCATGCTCCCGACGAAATATCACAAATGCTACGGCCTCCAAGGCCCACGAAGCTCAATCAACACCGACAAATGAATCAGCACAATCATCAAAAACTAATACATCACCTAAAACCCCCTACGCCCCCTCTATATCGGAACACGTGCGCCTTCTCATGCGCCGAGTCCCCTACCCCGTCGCCATAATCACAGCAACAGATCCCAGCGGCCCCAGAGATACATCGTCGTTCCGCGGCATGACAGTATCCTCTTTCAGCACCGTCACCCTTACACCAAACCCAGTCATCTCGTTCAATGTGCGCAGACCATCCGAAACATTAAACGCTCTTCTCACTTCACAACGATTCCTGGTTCATTTACTTGCTCCGGGGTCTGCAACTGCTACACTCGCGCGGGATTTCTCGAAGGGCAATACTACACTTGCCAGTATGTTGAATGGGCACGGGGATTTCGAATTCAGCGCTTTGCCCGTTTGTCCAGGGGGACAGGACTTGGGATCTGAGAGACCTCTCCCTATTTTGAGGAGGAGGGGTGGCTCAAATGAATTAATGAAAGATGGAAGGAATGCTGATTTTCCATTCGTACTTGAATGTACACTCCACCCGCAGAAGATTGATGTGCAGGACCACTCGATTGTGCTGGGGACTGTTGTTCGTGCGATTGAGGCCGAAGACATCGCACTCTCAGAGCGGAAATGCGCGCAAGAAAGTGGGGATGAGCATTCGGCGGAACATTTATGTCTGTCCTATGCTAACACTAAGTTTTGGAAGATGGGTACCGAGATTTGAGTTGGAGGGCGGTTGAATATACCATGTTTATGCTGCGCTTTGACAGAGCGCGGCAATGTACATTATCAGACGAAATGCCACTACCAACCGGGTTTGACTGGTGCTGCTCTTCCAGTCGCTCATGTAGACACTCTTTTACATTAAACTCGGACGACGAGCAAAGTATTTCAATAGCACCCATCCGGGCTCTTGGGTACCTGTATGATGGTGACAAGCTTGGAACTGGCTGGATATGCAAATGCCCGCGAATATACTAGGTATGTATAAAGCCGGTTCATAGCGACAGAATGGTCGGCAGAGCCATTCGCAGATCCAATGTCGATTTTTTCAACTGTCGTTCTCAACTCAGGCAACTAATGAGGGAGTCAAAGTGAATCTACAACAGATCGGGTCAAGGATCGGAGCTGAAATTATGGTGTGACGGCTAGTGTCGATGGATCTACATCCTGCATGTCTTCACCAATAGTAGGAGCCAATTATAATCTATAGCTGATTTCTACATCAAGATAAAGCCGCCAATTCCAAGATTGTCATCGAAGATTGGAAGGATGCCCCTCATGACTGACGTGATGGCTGGTAATTTAGACTAGCTGGCATGAGCTCATTGTGAAAATCTTCTGCAATCTGGGTCTATTGTCTCGTACACTGCGTCGATATACAATATTAAGGACTTCACTGGTATGAAAAATACACCTTCTGTGAGCATGAAGACTAATACAGGCTAAGAATGATTCCGGACTTTTAAATGCCCTATAGACACCAAGAGACACTCTGTGGGCGTGAAACATAGCGCTCTGTCATACTACCTGCGTCGCAAGCCGTAGAGTCTACCTTTGAAATTCGACTACAACACAACAGCCCTTGAGTGTCCCAGCCCCGCGGTTCCGCCACAATGCTATTCCTTTGAGCCGCTAGAACTGACTTTAACCACTAGAAGAATTAGTTATGAAATATTTTGGGAAAAAGGAAATATTTTCTTACAGAAAAACCAGTTTACCATTCTCGTTCCCGATACGGTCATTCAGGTCAATGCCCTGTCTTTCTCTGTACCCTCCGTCTGCCTTGGGCAAGTCCGCGGTCAAGGTGGTTCCCTCGAGGAGAATGCTTCTGGCAGACTGGCTGAAGTTTACACCGTCCCATGCGAACCATCCTAGTGTCAGGTATTAGCAGGTACAATTTAGATAGGACCGGACAGTGGAGAAGAATAATACCATCTTCATTGCCAATAAACTCATCCAGGTTTATCTCAGTAGCTTGCCAGTCACCATCCTCGGTTTGGGCACGACAGAACAAGAAGAGACCACCGTCTTTAGTCGCAATGTGAAGGTCTTGGCTGCTTTGAGCGAATGCCATCTTTTAAGATTGTATGATTTGAAGTGAGGGAATTAGAAGATGATGGAAATGAGAGCGTGAAGGAGAACACAAGCTTATTATACCCACGGTAGGGATCAAACTTTAGAAGTGGATCTAGGTACAGGTAACAGATCGGAGCTGAGGTTGCAAATGGTGTGCTGGCTAGCGTCGACAGATCTGCAGCCTGCATATCTTCACAGGTCGTAGGAGCCAACGATACCTGATAGCGGATTCCACACAGCTGAAAGAAGTAGCCAAATCGCCATCATAAGAGGGGTCCGTTATATCTTGCCTCTTTCAATAGATGTGGATCTTCCAAAACTCGATCTTCCAGGCCAGCTGGCATGACTCCATTGGGGAAATATCCCACATTGCGGGTCTGTTCTCGTGCACTATGTAAGTCGGTGTAGAATTACAAGCAACCTCAGGGTTTACTAATATGGAAGAGGTTCCTCCGGTGAGCATGAAAACTTTGGGACCAATGCAGCTAAAATCGATTCAAGACCCTTTAAATGCCCTGATTACCACGTACGAGAGAGACATTAAGAGAAAGTGAAAGGCAGTGCAGATTTTAACACAACAGGCAGCCATGGAGAGTTATAGGTAGTACCTCCGCCTTGAAATTTCCAATAGCACGCTGGTTCACGGAGATGGTGGAGCTTGGCGGTGGCGGGTGTTCATGGTAGGCCCCTCTTTTGTAAGGAAAAGAACCTCTCGCACACCATATGTGACCATTCATTACAAGTCCCACATCTCCACACAATCACGAAGAACCAAATGGCTTTCACAGGATTTCACTTTTTAGTCTTGTGGGTGGGCTATTTGTTGATGGTACGGAGTAGCTTTGGACGAAGGACCCATGATTACAGCTTGGCAAATAGACTACGTAAAGGAGGTGTGTAAGGCGGTCAAAGATCAGACTTACTTGCCTTAAGCCCATGTCAAACATCTGCGACATTAAGTTAGGTTTCCGTGGCGGCCACTAAGACCTAGCGTATTGCTCAACCCTAAGCTTTTTCGCTTCCTAGAATTGCTAGAGGATAGAAGTAAATAAAAATACCATCGTCGCAGCCAAGACCATCATCCAGTCGTATATTCCCACCATGACAGTGACCCTGCGAATGAAAAGCAGTGGAGTATAAGGCGAGTCCATATGAATACTTCATCGACACTATGTATGTTTTTTTAGGGATACAGATATCCTGCATGGCTGTTATAAGCAAGGAAAAATAACGATAGTTCAAGTGAAGGACATAGACTTATTATTTACACCCATGATGAGAGTCAAAGTGGCCTCGGGAGCTTAATTTCATACAAATGATACATTATATAGATCTATGCAGGTAAGGATTAGAGCTAAAGTTATGTATGATGTGTTGGCTAGCGTCGATAGATCTGCATCCTGCATGTGTCTTCACAAGTCCTAGGAGCCAATAAGGCCTCATAGCCAGCGAATTTCTCCATAAGGGAGAAGGCATTTTCTACTATCTTAGGATATACTGCTCCAAAACAGCTTGAATCTTTAGACTAGATGCTATGACTTCATTGTAAGGCTTTATTGTCACGTGCACTGCGTTGGTATAGCTTTACTGGGATGGATCAAATGAGCAGGACGACTATATGGGATACGCAAAGCCCGACTTCGGAGTTTTCGATCACCCTATGTACTATATCAAGAGGGAGCAAAAGCTAGTGTATCACAATAACTGCGTTGGTACCTTGAGCCTAGCTAGTTTTGACCACCGACTGTAGCAAAACTAGAGAGTGACAGCTCCATTGAGTCATACCTAAGCGCTGGAACAAACTCGTTAATGATATTCTTGCAAACAAAATATCGCCCTTACCTGACCAATTTTCCACCCTCGTTCGCGATGTAATCATTCAAGTCAATGCTCTGTCTATCTCCAAACTCTCCGTCTTTATCCGTCAAGATCGCCGTCAAGTTGCTACCGTCGAGCTGAATATCCCTGGCAGACTGACTGAAGTTTACACCGTCAAACATAAAACGCCCTAATATTATGCAGTATCAGTGGTTGCAGATTGTAACATGGACAGGGAGGGACGGCGGAGATGGAAACCATACCATCGTCGTTACCAATATGTTCATCCAGTCTGAACTCGGCCTGAGGATAGCTACCATACACATCTCGAGCATAGCAGACTAAGTATAGGCCATCGTCTTTAGTCTGAATGTGAACTCCTGTGCAGCTTTCGAAGAAAGACATGTTGTATGACTATAGGCGAGTAGGGAGATGGTTCAGGAAATGGGCATGAAGACCATAAATTTATTACTTATACCCAGGGGAGTCGAAGTGGATCTAGGTGCATGTGATAGATCGGGTAATGATTGGAGCTGAAGTTACGGTGTGTTGGCCAAACCATAGATATGCATCCTGCATGTCTTCATAGGTTGTACAGCGCCGGGACTAGCTGATTTGTACATTGTAGAAAACCAATCAAATGCCGTCATATGATGCCCCTCTCACAGTGGTGTCGCTTGGAGGCTGGCTGATCTCATGCACCTGAATCACAATAGGATACCTATCTTTTATCGACATCACGGAGTTGAAGTTACATCATATAAAGTTGATCCATGCAGGAGCAAATTGGTGCACGGGATAGCTCTATAGCGTTTCCTCCAGCAAAAGCCTGATCTATATCTACATATTGAGGCACTTGGATAACTTGCCCAGTCTGATCAGGACCTCTAAATTTAAATTTGGGACGGTACTTCTTCACACAGTATGCAACTGTTTAGAAGATCATGTAGAACAAGAACAGCCCTAGACTGAGTGGAGCTACTAAGGTGGGGATCTGGGAGCAGCCAAGGTGTTCGTTCTACGCAGTCAGTGCGGGGAAGGGAGAGAGCCACTACCTTAACCCTGAGAACGCCAGAGAATGAAAATCTAAGGAACCTTGAAATGAATGTACAATTTGCTTCGCTCAGATATGACTTGAACTACAGGTGATTTTGGAAGGCTACACAATGATATGAACTGGTGGTAATAAATGTAGAACAAGCTTTTGATCTTAAGAACAGTACTGCGATTCATCTCACTTCAACCAAGCCTATCCAACCTGTATAATGGTACCGCGAGATACATGTCCGGTAATAACCATGAACCGAAAATTGTCGAGAGGTTCAGGGTCAGGAGATAAGTAGAAGCTGCAAGACAATGACCACAACCAGATGTAACAAAGGCACAGGAACAAACATGATGGACGAAGCATTCGAAAGGCAAGCGAAATCAAAGACCCAATGAGGCCACACCGTATGAGACTGGGAACCAGTCATCATATGGGCCAGTTTT
Organism: Penicillium frequentans; assembly: GCA_028828275.1. Lineage (NCBI taxonomy): Eukaryota > Fungi > Ascomycota > Eurotiomycetes > Eurotiales > Aspergillaceae > Penicillium > Penicillium frequentans. The sequence goes on along the minus strand of JAQIZY010000001.1, from coordinate 2,338,663 downwards.
ACGGGTGAGACTTTCATGGAACCTTCTCAATCACGCGCAGACTTGGGACTGCCACTTCCACTGCCGCTCCCGCTGCCACCGCTACCACTGCCACTGCCGGCTCCGCTACCTCGACTTGTTGCTCGTTGAAAGGGGCTCAACGAAGGACGGCCAGTCTGATACAGGAAACTGTTGTTATCCGAGCCAGAATGTTGCTTTTCAGACATCAACTCGGCTAGGTCGAATTGAAGAGACGGGAAGCGATTAGGCTCGAAAAACTCCGAGCCATACAAGCTGCTGCGGGTAGAACGGTTCGAGAACGAGCGGTCTCGGTTATTGATTTCAGATCCGAAGTACGAATTTCCATTGCCGAACGGAGAAGTCGGGAACTGGGACATGAATGCGTCTTGTACAGGGCTGGTCGGGTGCGAAGATGTAGCATGAACTGGCGAGGAAGTCTGCAGAGGACTAGACCTGGCTGGAGGAAAGCTGAGTGCCAACAACGAGCGGCCATTGGGACCATTTGCAGTAGACGTGTTTATCTCAGCCAGAGGATTTGTTCCTGGCAAATTACCCTCGGGAGTAAGGGGACCAGAGTCCATAAGCATCTGTTGCTGTTGCTGTTGGATAGACTGCTCGATCGCAGATGCCTGCTGCCAAAGCTGACCGGTACGCAGTTGAAAATCTTGCACAGATTGACTAATGCTCGCGAATTGCTCATGGAAGCTTATCTCCATCTTGGCTTGATCTTGTTCCCGAGCAAACTGCTCAGCAGCGCGACGTTCCCGCTCGTTCAATCCTTGGGCATTGGCAGAGATTATGCGCTCGTACTGCTCATTGACGCGAGTCCGGCGGCCCTGAAGACGCTCCCGCTTCTGGATAGTCATACTCAGTTCTTGCTCCAGCGACGAGACCTGCTGGGCTGCAGCAAGGCGGGCCTCCTGTAACTCCTCCTTTGCCTGGTTAAACCGTTCCAGTTCCCGGTCAAAGTCGGCCTTTTGCGCATTCCACTGCTCCACTTCTTCCTCTGGAATGTTCTCCATGCTGTCTAATTGTACTTCGAGCGCCGTGGTGGCTTCCTCCGTTTGTCGAATGTTTCGCTCCAGTTGAAGTGAGCGCTGCTTTTGTTTGTTCTCATCGGTACCGCTTTGCAAGCGATGGTTGTAATTGTCTAGCTCCTTTCGAATTCTCGAGATGAGAAGCTTGTGGTCATTCTTTGTCTTTTTCAATCGCGAACGCTTCTCGTTCAATTTGGCTTCGGCGTTGTTGATGGAATTCTTCAGCGTCGTCGAAGGAGAGGAAGGTCTATAGAGTGGCTGTGGGGGTGTCGGTACTGCTGAAACAGCTAGTCGGTTTGTAAGACACGTGTATGACTCCAAGTAGTTTACTGCTTCCCGGGGAGGCTTACCTTGTTCGGCGTCAGCTGTCGCAGGTGTTTTGACGCTCATGACGCATATTTCCTCGTCAGTATCGCTGCGCACAAAGGAGCACGTATAAGCACAATTGGGAGCAAGACCAGAGACCTCGCCCCGCCATTGTACCATGCTTGGCCCCTTTGAGGAATCCGACACCCTAACAATGGTCGCAGTAGCCCAAAGAGCCCCGTTCACACAAACGTAAAACGGCTCCACATCACCTTCTAAGCGTTCAACTTCACTAGAGCCATCATCGCTGAGATCGCCGGCGGCAAACTTGATCGAAGAACTATCCACATCCGTAATCCATACCAATCCATCATCCAGTGAAACACCTTGCAGATCCTCCTCGGTCATTGTCATACCACACGTCGTTTTTGAAGATGCTCGTGAGTGCTCGTATTCTCGCATGATGGTGACCTTTGTACTGGCGAGAGCGGCCCAAAACGGTTGGCGACTTCGGACTTGGTTGGCTTGCCTCCTGCGTTTCTTGGCTGAAGTTAAACGGTCCTTGCCATCTTTAACAAATTGACCATCTGGTCCCACAAGAGAAGAAGAAAGACTAGCAGCCGATTCGAGTGCAGAATCCGGCTGACCCTGCGAGCCCGCAGAAGCCTCCGTATCCCCGCGTTTACCACTCCTCGAAGGTGCAGGAGCCCGATTCTTCGCCATCGAACGTCGTGCCATGGCTGTCCCCGCTTGCGCTAATATATGTACGGCGAGAAGACTCCTTAGCCAACTCGGAGACGTTGATGCTTCGGTACGTCGGAATTCGGCGGGAAGGAGACTCGAAAATTGAGAAAGCAGATCCGGACTGATAAATTTGGCGGAAACAAGGTGTCCCATCACAAAGTCTTGAATGCCCTTGCTGCGAATGATATGAAGAAGCAGAACAATTCCAACACAGAGACCATTGACCCCGCCATTCTTTCCGGATCCTCCGCCGCCTAGCGTAATGGCGACCTGGACATGGGCGAGATCGATTGCGAAATTTTGAGCCCAAGTCCACATAAAGAGACCCCAGAAGAGAAGACAGAACGTATCCATGGCCATCATCGTCCCTAGAGATGGTGTACCAGCGGGACCCTGAAAGATGTCGAAGTTGGCAGACAGAGATCCGGCAGCAGCGCCACTGGGAGGCATGAAAGTCAAGGATGCGAACAAGAACTGGACGAGCGTAAGGACCATCGGCGGGAGTTGTAGCAGAAAAATCAGAATGGCGATAGTGTCGTACATAGGGCAGGACTTGAGGATGGTGGACGCGAGTTGAAGCGGGTTGATTGAAGCGTTTGACCCAGATCGTTTTCCGGAGCCAATGCGAGAAGCCGTACCAGTCATGCCACCATTCTGCGGCACAACACCGTTAGCCTGGCCCGATGCCATATCCACACCCTTGCTATGCCCATTCGCCATCATACGGCCACTGCTATCCGTCTTCGACCCATCCGCACTCTTGACGCCGGCTACTGGAGAGGTTATTGCGGTATCGCTTGTGGAACGATTGGTGGCCAGGTCGAGAGGCGCGGAGGCGGCCGCGGAGGCGGCCGCGGAAGCGGCGCCGTTGGCGGACGAGCCGTTGAGGTGACTACTGGATTTCTGTTTGGTTACTTTCTTGCCGGGGCCGACGAGGCCATTCTCGTGTCGATTGCTCTGGTTCTTCCTACCCGCAGCAGATGAGCGTGGCATGGGCGAGCGGGCCCGAAACCCAGGTCCGAGTCAGCTTGGCGGGACAAGGCCAAGGACTGGGACCAGGCTGGAAGAGGAGAGATGGGCGAAATAGAAGGTAAAGGACACTTCTCCCAAGGTGTCCGGAACTAATGTCGAATGGAGAAAGTGAGAATGTGGGGGGAAAGGAAAGGGAAAAACGAAGGAAAGTGGTACGGAGAAGAGAAAGGAAAAGTGTATGAGGTTTGGAGGCAGAGAAAGAAACCGGTAACGTATGGTAAGGAAAAAAGGGTGTCGATCATGGAGTATCAGGAAGGCGGTACCTGCCGCTTTTATCTCGAATTTGTTTAAGTAACTCTTAGTCAATTGATTCCCTACGAAACATTACTATTCTCGATCGGTTAATTATCTCCAGGGATCTATCCTTCATTACCTTTCTTCACGGCTATCTTGTATCGACCCTGAAATCTAATTTTGGTGGCGTCCCGTTCGACCGATTCTTGTTCTTCAATGTATAAATCCACCCCTTTTCACGTTGCAGCTCTAAGTAATGCACTCCGGATAGCTACGCATCGATTCATGGGTAAGAAAGCGTTTTGCTTATCTCTTTTGCTTGTCTTATGACTATTGATGACGGTCTCAATCTGAGCTAGCAACATTTGGGTGTTTCAGTTTCTGCCAGGTATTCGTTTACAACGCAGTACAAGGTTGATCCGGCCCCGTATAATACCTGCAGTGTTGATAGGACAATATGCACGGGCAGACTCAAAAAGCGGTACCAAGATGTTGAACCCTATCCGACATTCGGGATCGCCATTTGCTATCAGACTGCCGACCAACCGTTCTCTAGGGCTTGTGTGCTGCGGGGTTGTCCTTGCGGTAAACCTGGGGACATGCATGGCGACACGAGTCCTCCAAGCCAGCGGATGATCATTGGGGGATTATTCTCTCGGATGAGCAAACCTGCAGAAAAGTACGCCAACAAGGCTAGACCGACGGGTGGCCTCATACTATGTGTTTACAGAATTTTCCTCAGGGTCTTCACATGCTCGGCTCTTGGTTTTTGGAGGCTCCGCTCCCACGCAATGACCAAGACATCGCAGGGTGGAGTAGAGGCTGGTAGAGACACCGATCGCATAACCGATTTTCCTACGCAGATCCTGTGTGACACGAGGACGGCCCCGACAAAATATGTGAACTCCAAAACCTCTCCAGATCAACTTCAACCCCTCCCGAGGATGGATTTGCGTCTTGGCATCAAGGTTTCGCTGGTAGATCAGCCACCGATGCGGTATGGATCGGCGTCTCGGCCGGTCTTGGGTAGGCTTGTCTGTCCACCTTTTCTAATTGCAGCGGTGGCATTTTCAGACTCTGCGCACTTAAGAGGTCGATCAACTCAACGCCATTTATGATCAGTTCTTCACGTAGGCTACCAGGCACAAGAGCAAGAGCCATAGATTTACCGGCTCGAGCGGGATCCATCGCGCCACTTACCCGATTTGACTTTTCGTTCCCCTTGGACCCGATGAGTTAAAAAACGGTTCGACAGATTTATGCCGATCTTCTATTCGCACTGGACGTTCCGGTCCCTCTCCACCCGACTTGGTATCATCTCCGCCGAGTTTTTTTTTGATCGTGTACATTGTAGTACATTCTACGCACACACATCTGAGTACTACTCTTTTTCCACAAATCAAATAGAAAAACAAAATATCTCTCAATAGTCTTTCAGCCACATTCCAATGCACAGACACTATTCAATCATTTACTTGCATGGCGGTGTGTCCGGGCATGATTGAGACTTCTCCTAGCGTCCCGCGATCTCTACCAGGCAATCGTGTTCAAAGAATAGTATTGAGGTCAGTACTGTTGGGGAATTACCCAAGGATACCAGTTGATTTATCACCCATATGTAATGTCGCTGCCTAGGTGGAACTAAAGTGCTTACGCAGGGCGAGCTCAGTTGCTCTGGGATGAATTTGCAGCTTAGACTGGGTCATGCATTCTACCTAGCCGGGTAAATGTCAATACTCGCTGCCTTGGAGTTTCATAGAACAAATCAAGGGGCTTCGCAAAAATAATATAAAAAAACCAATATTTGAAGCTCTAAATGCTTTGTGAGACATCCCATATTCAACAAAGATGACATATGCCTCATGTTGCTAGGTGCATCCGCTCGGGAAGCCGGTCTTTGTTAGGCTCATCCCAAAGGTACAGGCGATAACACTTTGAGACATACATTCCAAACAAAAGAACCTCTTAATGCACATGTAGTAGGTTATGAAGACTCGTGGGCTTTATTTATCTAGCTAATCGTTATCGCCGTTCACCTCATCTCCTAGATATTCTTCCAACAACCCCTTCATCTTGATGGTCACCGAAATGATGGCATTCTTGCCATTCTTCTTCCTCGTCACCATTCTTCCCTTCATCTCGGCGACTATCAGGAGCTTCTTCTTCTGTCGCATCTTCGTGTATACTCATATGAAGCCTAGCCTTCTCCCATCGAGTATCTGTGCTTCCCGGTACATTTTCACATATCGATAACCGGGTACGCAGTATTGGTTGTATGGGACGGAAAAAAGTCGGCTTTGAAAGTTTTTAAATCCACGTTCTGAATGTACATACTGCAAGTTTAGTTTGGTAAATCCCACTCTAGATGCCAGTGTCCCTCTATCGTTCTATTAGAGCGTTGATCCTTTCTAATAAGCACGCGAGACTTCAATCAGTACTCAGTTCATGGCTCATGTACCAAGGCAGTAACTATATACTGTATCAAATATGCAATGAGCAATGGAGCTTGGTATGTTTCAGGCATAAATGCTCTAGCACAAGGGCTTCGATGTCTTCCTATACACATGCCCGGGAACCCCTCCTCCCCGTGGAGTATCAGGTGTCAGAAGTTTTTCATACGTGTCATGGCAATTTATCAATGCTCTATACCCTAAAACGTCTCTGAATCCTCTAGCTATGGCCCATCACTAGAAGTTTATTAGGTGTCATGCATTAGTGATTATACCCAGCGGAGCTCATAGTGTTTAGGCTGGTTTGACACATTCGAGCAGGTATGCATGGATAAGTATCTTGACTTACTTACTACGCATTCAAAGGTCACTAACTAGCCTCTATATTTATTGAGTTTCCTTTGACAGGTGGGAATGTTCTATTTTAGTTGCGGTCGTTTTTGTTAGGCGCTTGGACTCAGGCTCACTTAGTAACATGACTCAATCTGGGCTCAGCCATTGAGCAGCTCTCACGTAAGAGATAAGTGATATTTATATCAGTGACGCTCAGTCAGCACTCTTGATATGTACAGCAATTTCATACAGACTCCAGCTTTGGGCTCTGATTTAAAAGATAAATCCCTTGAGATTCGTCTCCCGCTCTAAGTTCCACGCTCTTTCAATCAGTTGATTGACGTGTGCAACGTCTGTGAATCCACCATAGGTAGCAAGAGCCTTCGTCTTTTTCTCGATCTCCTCCCTGAAATAAATGTTAGCCTGTATTCGCGAGCCAAAATACCATCAGAGACCATACTTTGTAAGTGGAAGCTCAGGATCTCCCTTTGCAAATTCAGCCGACTCAGTAAACTTCTCCCCGGATTTGCACGTAACAATAACAATCCCCTGCCACTGTTTAGGAAACCTGCTCTCAATCTCCTCATCCAGCTCCATAGTGACCCTTTTCTGGAACTCCCGCAAAGAAGCATCCACCAAATCCTCTTCCGTGAAATCAGTAATCATAGCCTGTCCCTTCTTAGCCGCAACAGCCAAAACGAATCCCATTGAGAATTTGCTCTGATGAACCGTTTCACCGGCTCCACTAAGGCCGAGCACATTAAGCGCTGCCTGATAAGTGCGCGCAACTACTGACTCGATATCATCGAACGCAACATTATTCTTTTCCATTAGACTCAGTAGCGCGTCAACACTGGGATGCGTATGTCTGCACGAGGCATGCCACTTGAAACTGGAGCTGAGAATTGCCCAGTCGGAACCTAGTTTTTGATCAATTGCCTCAGGGAATGTTTCACCTGGAACTAAGGCAATGCCCATTGCCCGTGGTCCTTCGAGGATATCTCGAGGTCCAAGAAGGCCGTCGCGAGCGGAGTATGCTGCAAATATCCCATCGAAGCAGGCTTTACCAGTGTGTACTTGCTTTGAGTGTGTCGCGTCGAGGAGGAATTGCCAAAGACCTGCTGCTTGTGTACCGGCTGTTCCAATTGCTGATAGGGTTGCTGCTGCGTTGAGCTTTAATAGGTGAGCGGCTGCGGCTGCCACTCCGATGACGCCGCCTGTGGCTGTACTGTGAAAGCGCTATTTGAAATGAGCTCAAATTGCCTGAAGAATAGAATAGTGATGGTAGTTTAGGAAGTTACCTCGTAGTGACTTTTGCCCAAGTATTCACCAACCCGGCAACCAACTTCATAGCCGACGACACACGCCGTGATGAATTCTTCACCTGTAGCCCCAACTTCTTGTGCTACAGCTAAGGCAGCCGGATAGATAACAGTAGCCTAAATATCAGTTAACAGAATCCATTTAACACAGGTAATTAATAAGCTAGAAACTTACAGGGTGCATGATGCTCCGATTATGAAGATCATCCTGCTCGACCACATGAGACGAAGCGCCATTAACCAGACTAGCAAAGGCAGGACTGGTCGTAAATTTTAATGAACCATCAACTAGTTCACTTTTGCCATTTGAAGGACCCATCTGGCGAGCGAATTGAGCTATGGCGGAAACGGCGGGATGATGACGACCGGCAATAGTACAGCCTAGCCAATCTAAGAAGAAATCTTTGGTCTTCTGGACAACATCTTCGGGAATGTCCTTGTACTGTAGACTAGATGCCCAATTTGCTAGACGCTCGGTACGTGTGTCACCCGGCGGTGATGTTGATTTAATGGGCTGGGACATGATGAGGTGGTAGATATTTGAACGTGAAGTTTGAAACGGAGAATCCTGCTTTCAGTATCAATGTCAGTCACACTGAATGATAAAGGAGGGGTGGCGCAATAATGACTGGTTTGTACCCCATCAGTCCTTCCGAGGTAAAAGCCGATCCAAGTAGGCGACTTAAGGCTGGTGGGGCAGTAGTGGATCTGTAGAGACGATTCGATTGGGTTTGGCGGGAGTAATCGCGGGGTGCAGCCGATGAATGCTTTTCTTTTACAAGAGCGATCCTAGTGATGCGGCTCTATGCTGGAATTAGGATAGAAGGCAAATCATTGATTTCGAGAAACTTTATGTTGTTATCTCTAATAGAGACGTCTAATTCCATTACATCCCGGGATCATTGGGACCACGAATCATACTTCGCAAGCGGCCCTGAACATATCACATACATGCAGGCCTCTCACAGCGGGTGGCCGGAATCTATTGCTTTGCAGAGCCGGTGTCCTCTACTGCATCAGCTCGGTCCCAGCTCTCAACTTCAAGGGTCCGGACTCGGCTCTCAATATCCAAAATTCGCTGCTGCCATTCAGACTTTGATTTCTCCTGCAGGTCCCAAATCGTCTTGAATTGCTTGAGAATGAATGGCGGAAACTGAGAGGCTTTTTGGTTCTTTTGGTAGTCATAAATGACGTTTTCTTCATGACACCGAGCCGCGGGCCGTTGGCGAGCTTCGGACAAGATCATGACATGAAGCTGAAAGGCAGATTGTGGCGAAAGTGGTGAAGTAGGGTCGTGGACAAGTTTTTGGTACACAGTGATCTTATCAGGGGACTTCATGGGCTGCAACATTTTCAACGCGTTAGCCAAATGGCTTAGCCAGGCATGTTGCTTAACATACAAACTTGTAGTCAATTTTCATACTTCTCAGTATTAGCCCAATTCCGGTTGAGCTGACCATGTTTAGCCATTCCTTTCTGTGCTCGGGATCGATGTGAATGCCGATGTTACGTGTCCAATTTACTCGAGCGGTCTCAGCGTATCTGACATATGTGACGTTGTTGACATGTCCTAATCAGGGACCTATTAGTTGCGTTCGATTGGAGATATAATCATATCTTGCAAGTCAAAATTTGAAGTTCGTACCCTGGAAGTATGTTAGTATGATCTAAAGCCGACGCCAGCCGCGACGCATTGAATGCGATGTACAAAGAGCATAATCTTACCATAATATCCTGTTCAACCAAGGATAGCAAACACGTCAGCTCATAAATCCTTTATTTAAATGTAGGATGCGGTAAGGATGAGACCATACCTGTTCACCCCACACCACATTATGCCGAAACAAGCCTCGACGCTTCTCGTCAGTCAAGAATCCCTCGCTGCCTGCGAGCAGTTCACGCCAGTCTCTCGCCAATTGCTGAAGAATCTGGCCACCTTCGTCGATCTGAGCTGGCTTGAGGCCAAACATCATACATCTCCCAATTCGCCTTTTCATCATTGTGAGCCATCGGGGGTCGATTGCGTGCGGACGTGCGGCCGGGCTCTCCGGCATCGGGGCTTGGGCATTCTGTACGGTCGCTGAGAGAAAGCGGCGTGCGGAAAGTGAACATGTCGGTCGAGGCAGATGCCTCGAGAGGACACGCCGAGGTATCATTGTTGTGAGCTGGTGTGTAGTTGGAGAATCAATTGTTTGAGTCCGGTTATCGCATAACCGCGGCCAAATCGCATGCCGGAGCTTGGGCCATGGCTCGGCTAGAACCCCCCCCCGAAGACAATAGTGATGGCCCGGGGTGTGTCAATAGGTAATGCATGGAGAAGTCTTACCAGGAATATCAGTGTGGTTTCCGTAGTCGTTAATTTATTTTGGATTTCTGACATGTTGTTCCCCTCTACATCAGTCAGTAGGCATGGGCGCCTAGGCAATCGTGCTACATATATTACGTAGCTGAAGCAGCTGTACCAGGATGGAAGCATAGAACAGCTGTATTCCCCGACTTAGTTGCACATATGCATAGAAATCTTGAAGAATTTTTATCATATCAGTTCAATGTTATTTTTCTCGAATTCAAACTAGACAGGTCCACCAATTGTTCCTGAGCTGTCTTCTAGATCCCGTGCCGCGATCTTACCGATAAACAGCTCTCCGCATTCCGACGTCACCGATAACCGCCGAACCTCCATCTCCTCTCAAACTCCCAACCAACCTGAAACGCGTTAGCCAAACTCTCTCGTCAATCGAAAAGCCGGGAAATTATCGAATAGGCTGACCATGGTCGCCCCGGAATTGCGCCGGCAGGTCATCAATGTATACAAAGGTATGATCGCGTGGTTTAGCCAGGTATTGCTTGTCGCAGAAAGCTCATTGAGATTGGCGAAGAACTTCTTTGGCTAGGACGCGAATATCCTTTGGGATACAAATATTTCCGAGATCGGCTCCATCGTGCGTTTGCAGGCCAAGCTCATCTTGAGGATGAGGAGCAGATCCGAAAGGGGATTGCTAGGGCAGAATTTGTAAAGAAAGGTTCGTACTGGTCTGCCTCATATGAGTTCAGTCGAATCATCGTGCAGTGACTGATCTACGTTTTCCTACAGAAGTCGAAGCATTGTAAGATTGACCCCTTCCCCGATTACCACCAATGAGTTTCACTCTAGCCTTTTATCTTGTTTGATCGGTAATGGTTCGACGAAGTCGTTCTGTCATTTATATTCTGCATGCCTATATACAGTGGCTGCTCTGGCTAGACACGGTGGTCTTGATTCGCACGTTCTTTTTTGTCATACATCATATCATAACGCGAGCACAGCTTGCTCTCCCCTCGACACGAGTTTCGTCAACAGATGCTGACAAGAACCATCTCCAGGTACTATTTGAAGCGGTACCGAACACTGAAACAACGGTATGAAACCGCATAATTCCCATAGGCCGAGGGTGAAATATCCTCCAATGGCCATATAGCATGCATAGGAAGTGGAAAGACCATAAAAACATTGTGAAGACAAGAAAAGAAAAGAAAAGAAAAGAAAAAGGAAAAACAAAATTGACAAATTGAGGGGTATCACCAATACGAAGCGCACTCAATGATTTACTCGTGCGCCCACCGAAACACCGGAATTTCACTCGTGGCTTGAGACGGGGTTCATTTCTTTCGACCCCACCATGCACTCACTTCGAGACACTCGCCACTGGCGAGTCCGCCCTTCTGAAAGAGGTCTGTGGTCATTGCGGCCCACCACCGGTCCCACTCATCGCGACCTTTTCCGCTGGCCTCGATAAGCATGGGTTCTAGTCCTTCTATCATTTGGACCACCGTGAGAAGGGCCGTTCGACGAATGGAGATCTGATCAGGAGTCAATGCCTTGCGTGGACGGCCCTTGGAATCCTTCCCTTGGCCTTCTCGCTCCCATCGAATATCTCCGAGTGGAATTGCAATGCGGCGACTGTCCACATTCTCTAATAGATCGACCTCGGAATTGAAAGACAGGCCAATGGTGGCGCAAGGCAGGGCTGTGAGTTTGCGCCGGTCGAAGGATTTCTCGACCCACGAGTTGTAGTCGACAAGATATTTGTTTTGGGCCCTTGTGAAGGGTGTGGCGGATGAAAATGTATAGGTAGCGGTCGAATCGGCAATCTCCTGGTCTTTCGACGAGGTTTTCCGGGCTGGTGCCGGGTTGGGTAGCAGTGAGCGAAACACCCAGTCCGAGTCCCACACTTCTAATATACCTCCCGATTTCAAAACCCGCAGTGGTTCACTTAGACCTGAGGCTTGTTGCGCCGGACTAGACGGGCACATGCCCGCATCTTTAATGAAGACAAAATCGAAGTAGTCATCCGGGAAAGGGAGGCGAGGTTTGCGAAGGTCATGTCGTTTGAACTGCCAGTTCATTCCCTGCTTGCGCAGATCCGGGGCCAAAGAGACAAAGTCAATGCCGACGAAGCCTACGGTCGGCTGGCTGCGACGAACAAAATACTCGTGGCATAGACCGGACCACAGGCCCGACCCGCAGGCGATCTCCAGAATGCGCTTGGGCGGACGATTGGCAAGATAGGGATTGCAAAACGGGCCGCCAAAGACGCGCAGCAGCATCATCGTGCGCAGGGATTGACGGTGGATCTCCGGCTGATCGCATGGCAAAGGATAGACGTTTTCCGGGTCTCGGAGGTATGTACGGTCGCCCAATCGTGCCAGAGGGTAGTTGGAGTAGTCTGTCAAAGAGCTCAAGGACGAGTTCGAGGTCGCGGCAAAAGTCGAGCTCAGGTTCGAGTGAACATCCGAGCCTGATGGCGTGGCTGCCGTGAATGAGACTGTCCCTGTTGTCATCATGTCCATATCCAATTCACACTTCTCATCGATTATCCCCGGTGACTCTTAATGTGGATCGGCAGTCGGTCGCATTCTCGGCGTGCAATTGGAGGTTCATGAGCAGGGAGACATTCTTTGTCTTTCGTTTTCGTCACGGGCAGGAAGTAGATATGGTATACAAAGAAAACAAGAAAAGAGAAGAAAGTGGTAAAATTCCAAGTTCCTCGGTAGTAAGTAGGGCAAGGATGTAGCAGTTTCGGAGGGTTCCAAGTGGTTCGGGAAATATTCTTTAGTGTAATGGTCGTGAAAAGGAAAAAAAGACATCCACTCCCCGGACGTAATAACCAATTTTCGAGGAAACTCTTTCCAAGATTTGCAATAATTTAGAAATCTCTATAGAGACTCCCAGGAAAGAAAAATCAAGAACGGAGGAGGGGGAAGGAAATGAACAAAGGAACAAGACCACGGCCTGGTCCCGACCCCTGGATCGAAAGTGGCATTGAACAGTATCCACTTGATTCCAGAAGAGGAGCTAGTCTGTCTTTTCACGTAATGGTGAATAACTGTAGTATTTAAATATAAAATAGTGTGTAGTGCAGACTAGAGAGTTGTGGAATTGGGGTAAAAAAAGGAGTGTATTTCCCCCGCCAATGATATGCATTGCTCGTGTTTCGACTAAGCTCGAAGGAGCAAGGAAGGGTATGAAAATTTTTCTAGTCAAATTTAGGCACGCGAGGGCATTGGAATCCTGCAAGCTAGCTAGAAAAACGAGGCTTGTCTAACCCGCAGCGGCAGGTGCATGGAAAGGGTCGTTGACATCATGACTGGGCTTTTGCTAGGTGTCCACTATAGACAGTGCCACCCAAACTTTGGGCTCTTGTGCCGAAAATGGTAAAAGCTTTACGATATACTTCGACACGACCCCATTAGCCGAGCTATCCATGGTTTAGAAAAAGCGCTATGGTTTAAGTACTATTTCCGTACAAACCATAGATTCCGGTATATCCGTATAGGAGATTTGATAACCGATTTTTGCCCCTCTTGGAGGGGCATAAGTACAGCACTACAGAACAGAATTCTCCAGCAAGGATCCTGGGTCGGTGCGTGCGTTGACACGTGCAGGAGGAACTTTGTTCATAGTTCGTTTCTACGTGGCGTTCTCCGTACTGTTTCATTATTTCCAATATTTGCCCCATGGAATCTTGCCACTATGCCCTACAAAACAAGTTTAGGCGAGATTATTGTCATGATATCCACTCGGTCTATCCGGAAGTGCGCCGGAATTGCGACGCATCAACGGTCAAAAGTACGTATATCTGGCTTTTTTTTCTCTTAAATAAACATTACAATAAACGTTCCCATGAACGTTACCGTTCCAACGGGGTACGTGAATACACGGGCGCCGGAGATCCCTGCCGTGTCCACCTACTCCATTAGTCTGGTACCGCCCGTGCCCTTATTAGGTTGTAGCCTACGGTCGGTAGTGCCTCCCAACTCCATGGCTTCTTGCCCGACTCTAATCATATCCTTGCATCTGTCTTGACCCGGATATGGGATTTGTTTTAGATCCGAACCACTATATAAACTTTATATATACCTTGGGATATCCCCGTGATCCCCGTCGAGACTGTCCTGCACGTATCTGCAGCCTGTCACCTCCTCTGTCGATCTACAGAAGTAAGGCTTGCATTTCGTACTTTGTTAATCTAACGCAATGTCCTGCTGGACTGGTCAGATTTTTTCCTGCTCTTCCCCCTGAGCTCTCAGACCCTTGATATCGCAATACGAGGCATTCCAGTAGACCTGTAAATGTCTGTGCAGATGACCAACGCCTGCATAGGCATCGGTCGCAACGCCCCTCGAGGCAACTGTGCTGATTTTACAGGGGTTATCCAGGTGGGGCTTTTGGTCACGAATGACCTAGGTCATGTTCACGCGCTCATCCCCGATCCTAATTTTGGGTTGGAATTGGGGTCATCAATAGTGCAAACGATTAACCTTTTTTGCTAGCCGGCTTATGTTGCATAATGTAGAATTAGGCTAGTACGCTTACTGACGATCCACTCTAAGTGCTGATGGCTTCGCGATTATGCTTATATCTTCTTAGAAGGAGAGGAGCTTTCAGACAAATAATTGACCGCACCATGGAATACCAAGAACTTTTGACACCAGGGAGCTATGCACATTGTATTGTATACAAAGCAGATTCAAACCAATCATTTTGTGTACGTATAATGTATACATGTAGACTGTGAATGCTGTGTCACACACTACTCGACCCTTAAGACAGAATTTGTTTAGACACACGCCGTAGTTTCAAGGACATCTGTCAAGTTAGAACGGTTCACGTTTTGCGATGATTGCGTTGCTGGAAGCGACAGTGTTCCGAACCACCAGTTCGCTTTGCGTTACGTGCAGGAAAACGTTACCCAGAGGGTTCGGTCTGCGATGATATATATGCTCGATGATTCCCATGCTTTGCAATGGTCTTCACTATCCATGAATACTTTGTTTTGCGATGATTCCCAAGCTTCAAGGTCCTCCTACCTTGGTATACCTCTCAACATAATGATCCATTTGGATCCAGTCCTTCCAACATGGTCATAGCCAAAAATAATGCGACTTGTCGTCAATTGCCAGATGCGCCCGCCCAAGGCCCAGGCGCCTGAAACACAAGGCATCAATCTCATGACCAGGTTCAATGCACTGGACCAGCACTTACTCTGAATCAAGCGCTTGCACACTATGATGATATGTCTCAGTTATCAGCTCACAACTTTCATAAGTAAAGTCGTGAAGCGTGGACAATTGGAGCTGAGCGGAGCCAAGATGGGAAGGCGGTCTTGGCAATGGATCCGGACAGGTTATATCACGTGAGGCAACTCCCGCCTTCGATGCAAACCGCCCAAGACTGTCATCTCGACCCAAGACCGCTCAGCCTACAACCCCGCGAACTGAGAGACAATCGTATGAATGGCCCTAATACTCAGTCCCTGATCATTTTGAACTTCACACTGACCTTTTGCCCCCGCTCGATCTTCCCAGATTGCGATCTCAAGCGACCTGTGACTCCGCCCGCCCTCCGCCCTTAGGTATCTCAACCTCAACTCAGACCTCAAATCCGCGATCCATCCGGTTGTGCCAGGTCTGTGGCTACTGGCCTTCATTGTTTTCTTCCAAACAGGGTCACTTCACTGCGGGCTCTATGTGGAAGAAGAGAAGAGACCGTGCTCGATTCTTTACTCCTCTCATCACCTCCTCCAACCCGACTTTCGCGCTCCCCGCCCGCCCCCCGGTTATCCACCAGGGAAATCAGCCACGGTTTCGTCTGCCACGTTAAATGGCAGATGGTACCTACAGGTTCCAGCAGCCTGGGGCCGGGCCGTTTTCCTTCCAAACACAACCACAGCATCACACTCACCAACGACACGCCATTCCAAACGGGACCAATTCTCCGGTTCGACTAAAGCTCAATCACGACACCCCTTCCCCTTCTCGATCACCCCCCATTAACCAATCAGCCGCACTGCCCTTCAACATGTATCAAGGGCAACACATGGTGATGAATGGTGCCCAGGCCCACCACCAGCATCAGCACCAACAACAGCGCTATGGTGGTGGAATTGGCATGCCAATTTCCAAGTTCCAATCGCACCATACTCAACAACAAATCCACGCATCCCATTCCCAAGCCACACACACATTCACTCAACAGAACTACTCAGCTGGGGTATTGCCGACATCGAACGCTCAATTCACCCAGAGTCACCTCCAAAATGGTGGCCCAACTATCGGCGATGACGACTTGGAAGGCTCTATGAGCGAGCATTGGCAAGAACAACTCCAGCTTCATGCGGAGTCGCGAAATTCCTCTTCTCCTCATTACTATGCTAGGATCATGGCGCAGCAAACCAAGGGCGTTACGATGCTCGCCGGTCAGACAGATGAGACTACGGTTGAGAAGGCCTCTTCACGACAAGGATGGAATGCGATCGACTTTGGCGGACAGGGCTTACGTGCCATCTCCACCTCATTGTTTGGGTACGACTTCCTTGAGAAGGTGTACCTCAATCACAACAAGCTAAAGGCGCTTCCTTCTGCCATCGGCCAACTGCGAAAGTTAACTCATCTCGATCTTTCTGGGAATGAGTTAACAGAGCTTCCAGAGGAGATTGGCATGTTGACCAACCTCAAGAAACTTTATCTCTTCGATAACAACATTCGCACCCTTCCATACGAGATGGGTTACCTATACCGCCTGCAGACTCTAGGCATTGAGGGTAACCCCCTGAATGAGGTTCTCAAATCTCAAATTATGAAAGATGGGACAAAAGCTCTAATCAAATACCTCAGGGAAGAGATGCCTGGTATGTTGTCATTGTTTTATTTGCCTTTCAATCGCGCGCTTTTTCTTATCTAACAAATTTGTCTTCGCTCTAGTACATTTGCCTCCCCCGGATCGTGACTGGGTCATCCTTGACGAAACTGCGAGCTCAAACAACAGCCCCGCCGAGAAAATCACCGTTCTATCATACAACACCTTGTGTGACTCCTCTGCCACCGCGTCCCACTATGGCTACGTCCCTTCACGCGTTCTCTCTTGGGAGTTCCGTCGTGAACTCATCCTTAACGAATTACGATCTCACAGCTCGGACATTGTCTGTCTTCAGGAGGTGGACCAAGGAAGCTACAACAACTTCTACCGAGAACAACTTGCTTACAGTGATTACAAGGGTGTCTTCTGGCCCCGAGGGCGTGCCATGGGTATGCAGGAGGAAGATGCGAAGGCTATTGATGGTTGCGCAACTTTCTTTAAGGGAAGCAAGTACATTCTTCTGGACAAGCAACTTATCAACTTCGGTCAAACTGCCGTACGCCGACCCGATGCTAAGGGCCAGGACGATATCTACAATCGACTCTGGCAGAAGGACCACATCGCAGTCGTCGTTTTCCTCGAGAACCGACAGACTGGAGCTCGCTTCATGGTCGTGAATTCTCATCTCTACTGGGACCCGGCATTCAAGGACGTGAAGCTCATCCAGACTGCTATCCTGATGGAGGAGATTACCAAGCTTTCCGATAAGTACGCGAAATGGCCAGCCTGCACAGACAAGACCGCATTCCGCTTCTCCGAGGCAGAAAGTGGTTCTGAGAACACCCCGATTGTGGAGCCTGCACCGTCAAAGGAGTACTCCAGCGGTGATCAGATCCCACTCCTAATGTGTGGTGATTTCAACTCATCGCCAGGGTCTGCCGCATACACTGTGATTGCGACTGGAAGGCTTGATGAAGATCACCCGGAGCTTAAGAACCGCCTCTACGGCAATTTGAGCACGGTCGGAATGACACATCCATTCCAGCTTAGGTCCGCCTACGACGCTATCGGGGAATTGAGCTTCACCAACTACACACCCGACTTCAAGGATATCCTTGATTATGTGTGGTACTCATCCAACACGCTTCACGTTTCCGCCTTGCTTGGCGAGGTCGACAAGGAATACCTACGCCGAGTGCCAGGTTTCCCCAATTTCCATTTTCCTAGTGATCACGTTGCATTGTTTGCGGAGTTTACTCTTAAAGGAAAGAAGGGCAAGGTTGTGGAGGCAGATTTTGGGCCGCAACGACACTGATGGGATGACCGGAGCATATGAATCTTTGGAGATGGGTGTTTGTGTAGTCGGGTTTTCTCTGCTTTTTTCTTTTTCTTTTTTCTGTTTATCTCGGAATCTTTGCGGCAGTGGGGGAGATTTTGTCCCTCTGTCTTGTTTGTTACATCGTCTTTTATCTTTCTTCAGTGTGTGTCTTTTTTTTCACCGTGATTATGAATGTCCTCTCTATCTCCTTTCCTCTTTCCTATCTCTGTCTTGCTCTCTTGCTCTCCCTCTCCTCCATCCTCCTTTCTCGACTCGCTGCCGAAACATCTCCAATCCGAAGTAGACTACGGCACCAGTCTCGCTTTCCCACATCTTCCTTGTCTCTGTGTTTCTCCCACTGCTCTTCTCGTTAGGTTTTCCTGATATCTCTCGGTTTCACATCTCACCTAATCTGTAACGTCATATGACGGCTTCATGACCTAGGTGAGGGGGTTGGTGTTCAGGTGGAACAGGTGGCCGAAGGGCTTGAGGTTGCTCTTTGTTTTTGCCTGGCGATGGGCGTTCTTGATCATGTACTTTTTTGTTCCGCCGTGACTTTGATCAATCGTGAATAGAGCGTGGCTATGTTAACTTTCGCATTCCCTTGTAACTGTAATCCTTGAGCATTCTGATCTTGCTACGTTTTGGGACGGTAATGAACCTTCGAATACTATGTGGAAAATTGTATGGCAATGAGTAAAAAGAAGGGTAACAAGTTATAAAACTTGTCGAGAACCGAGATTTTATGCCTTCGGTTTCCTCACCAGAACAACCGGATTCCCACTCTCAATAGTGTCTCTAGGCTTAACTAAGACCTTGATAACAGTCACCCCTGCAAATCGAGGCTCAGTGTGTACATTGATCTCCATCTTCATAGCCTCAAGAATGCATGAAACCGTGTCTGCCTCGAGTACATCGCCCTCTTGCACCAAAACCTTCCATACATTAGCATTAACAGGGGCCTCAATAGCCTCGACTGTAGGGTCTGCGATATAATTAGTCCCAATGAACCCAAAAAGCAGACTCAGAACCATACCTTCAAGTAAAGATTTTATCTCATCCAAACTAGTTCCACCCGCTTGTTTTTCAGCCAACCACTCCTCAACCAACCGATCTTCCAACTCAGCCATCTTCTTCTGCGACACCGCCCGATCTTTATGAATAGCCTCAGCCTCCTCCATAGTCCTCTCCAGAAGCTCATTATGTACGGCCATATCAAACACTCCCTCCTCCATCTCAAACTCGTAATTTCCAGCCCTGAACAGCGCAAGTTTGCGATCGAAATCTTCTTCGCTGACTTCATAGAAACTGATCGTATCCATATCTTCCAATATCCATGGCTTCTCCGCACTAAATCCAGGTCTTGACCCAGAAATATCGAGTGTGGGGATAGTCATGCCCAGGGGCATGTATCCTCCAGGACAATCAACAGGATAAATAGCAATGGACGTCCCACCCCACGAGACTGTTCCGGCGGGAGTATGCGTGCGACTTGGATTCATCTTTGGAGTGCGAATACGGTATCGTGGATCTGTGGGCAGACTTTGTGGAAGAGCCATGAAGAAGCCGACGCCTATAATGACGGATTCCATTTTCAGGAACATGGACTTGAGTTGCGAGACTGTCATGCCGTTGTTTTCTGCAGTGAATTTCAGAGGATCGGGCAGGTAGCTTGCGATTGATCTTTGATTCGCCATGTAGCGCTCGATGGCTTCATCTAGCCTCTTGTTTTTGAATGTGAGGGGAAGCTTGAAATGGCGGTTGGGGATCTTGACGGATCGCATGTCTCCGAGGGTTTGCTCTAGAGTGACTAGCTTGGTTATGAGTTCTGATCTTGGTATACGGAGTCCGTCGTAGAAGATGGCTAGGGAACTGCCGTGGCACATCATGTTGAGGATCGCCCCTCCGCTGGGCAGGTTTGCGGAGAGGGGACCGGTGTCTGACTTGAGAGCCCTGGCTAGCGCTGTTGATCGGCATTTATAGTTGAGGTCGGCGCGGCCGTCTCCGTATTCGACTAAGATATAGTCGTCTGCTCCACCTCGGTATGAGATTTGGGGTCGAGCTTGACTTTCTTCGAGGACTTGAAGTAAATCCTGTCCGGGTGCTGTGACCTCAGGCCCGACTGCGCTATCGAACTTCATGGCTTCATCCCAAGATCCAGTCTTGATGGCTAAAGCCACACTATCGATGAAAGCAGCATTCTGTCGTCGGGATTGTAGGGCAGTTTCCAGAGACACACGATGGAATTTGACATGATCGCCAGACCGAAGCTGTCCAACTTTCCACATATCTGATTTCACAACCGTCAGACTGCATATGAATCCGCCAAAATCGGGACAGTCAACGGGGAAGAGGACAGGTTCGTCACCTGTCCAGTTCAGCCCACCGAGCGGGTAACCATATTCGAGAATATTGCTTGGATGGGCACCTCCCTCCCCCTCCATCTGTGCGGCCGAAGCCTGGGCGAGGGCCGATCAGTCGTATTCCTCCTCGCGCGGCATTGTGGCTGATTTTCCAGGCTGTGGAAAATAGTGTTTCGATGCCTTCGGGAGATAGGAACCCCGTTTCATAGGGCCCAGACATGACTTGGATAGTCCATTGACCAGTTCCGTACTGAGGACGTAGGTGCTGTGGAACACTAGTAGCAGGGGCGTTTACAATCTTGGCCGCTTCTACGATCTCCAAGAGATCGCCTGCGCGTAGTGGTCGTCCCTGATACCCTCCGACATTTACCATAGGATTCGTAGACTTGCTTCCGAACCACTCGGCGATGTTGAGTAGTCCCCCGAAGATAGCAAGATAAACACGGCAATGTGCTGCCATCTTTCCAATCTTTAGTCGCTGGCCTGCTTTGATATGAACGCGTGTCCAGAGGGGTATCTCTGTCCCATCAAGATCTGCTGGAATGGATGAACCGCATATTGAGATGACCGCATCGCTGAGAAACAGAAGCTCGGGCCCGGTGAGGGTAATCTCTAGACCCTCAGTGCCAACCGGGTTACCAACGAGAAGGTTCGCAGTCTGAAATGCGATAGGATCCATTGGCCCTGCATGGCCAAATCCATGCCCAACTGTTGGGCGTCCTGGAAAATCCTGGACCAATGTATAAGAGCCACCGGAGATGACATCGATAGCGTTAGGAGTATAGCTGAAATTTTCCAAGAACTTCGTGGTAGTATTGCCCTCTTTGAATGTTTCATTGTTGATGATGGCTAGAAGGAAGCCAAGGTTTATAGGAGGGCCACAAAGGGAGCTCTTGCGCAAAATCTCTTCCATCCCTGCGATTGCATCTGGTCGTGTCTGGCCATGATACATCACCTTTGCAAGCAAAGGATCATAAGATGCACTGACCACTGTTCCAGCTCTTACCCAAGTATCGATTCGTGCTCCAACAGGGGTATGCCACGACACTTCTTGGAGAAGGCCGGGACTCGGGGCATAATTCCTCACTGGATTCTCTGCATAGACACGCGCTTCAATTGCGTGCCCTTGAGGGTCAATGAATGTGGATTGCAGAGCCTCTAATTCTTCAACTGTGAGTCCACTATTTCCAGAGAGCTCTTGGTCGGCTTGTCGCAACATGAGTTCTACCAAGTCCACATTGTAACACATCTCCGTAATACCGTGCTCGACTTGAAGACGTGTGTTCATTTCAAGAAAGAAGAAATCACCAGTGTGGTCATCAACAAGATACTCCACGGTTCCTGCTGATCCATATTTGATGCTCTCAGCAAGACTTACGGCGCACTCGGTCAGTTTCTTTCGAAGCTTTGGATATCTTTGCTCCACAAATGGACTCGGACACTCCTCGATGACTTTCTGGTGCCGTCGCTAGATGGAACACTCTCTTTCACCAATACTGATTGCTTTTCCTTGACCGTTTCCAAAGATCTGAACTTCAATATGATGGCTGTCCGGGTAGTACTTCTCCAGAAATACGCCCGCATTCTTGAACAACGATGAAGCTCGCGACTGTACCGTTCGAAAATCATCTTTGAGCTCTGCTTCATTGTGGCATGTCAAAAGCCCCATTCCTCCTCCGCCAGCAGTCGCTTTCAACATGACCGGATAACCAAGGCTTGCTGCTGCAGCTGTAGCTGCTTCCTCTGTATCAACGAGACCCTTTGTCCCTGGGACCACGGGCACACCTGCGGCGAGAGCCAGCTCGCGAGCAGTATGCTTCAAACCAAAAGATTCGATCGCTTCCGGAGAGGGACCGACAAAGGCCAACTCGGCTAGAGCAGCTGATCGAGCAAAGGTTGTGTTCTCCGAAAGAAATCCATACCCAGGAATAATTGCCTGAGCATCATGTTCCTTAGCTATCTTTATGATTTGGTCACTGCAGATGAAAGAAGTCAGCAATGAGCATATAATTGTTATTAGATAAGTATTACCCGTCTAGATATGCTGCTCTTGCTTCACCATCTAGCAGAATAGCATGATCGGCCGCCCTCACATGCTCAGACTCCGAGTCCGGCTCTGTATAGACGGAAATAGTTCGAATGCCTAGTTTTTGTGCAGCTTTGATAAGTCGACAAGCGATCTCGCCTCTGTTAGCTACAAGGATCGTCTTCAAACATTCCATAGTAGATTTCATAGTGCATGTAAATGATTAAATCAGATCAATAATGAATCAATCATCACCAGGGGATAGCTGATTATTCTAAATAGACTCAAATTTAGGGTCACCCCACTCTTGTACCAACCTTGTTCCCCCGAGGTTGGAGAAGAGCGGGGTTTCATAGATAATTGGAGTCGTGACGATTGTCCCTTCCTTGTATCATATATCTGCAGAACCTTTGGTAGTTCCTCGTTCTCTTTACCGGCATTGACACAATACATCCGTTGATCCGCTCAAATTGCCTGCTTTATCAGCTCATAATCAACAATCAAGCGTCAGTGCCGCAGCCCCAATAACGAACTAAAATATATTGACAAGATGGCCAGGGCAATATATCCGATATGGCTCCATCGCAGAGAAAAGCGCTTATCAATGTCGATATGGGCGAGGGATATGGCAATTATATCTGCGGCCCAGACAAAGAACTACTACCCATGATCGACCAAGCGAACGTGGCATGTGGTTTTCAGTAAGTTAAACTCGAGCGAGAACGTCGATGTTTCGCTAAGGTATTTTTCAGCGCCGGTGATCCCTTAATAATGGCAGAGACGGTCGCTCTTTGCAAATCACATGGTGTCAAAATCGGCGCCCACCCTGGACTACCTGACGTCCAAGGCTTCGGTCGTCGAGAAATCAAGATGACCCCAGAGGAGCACTCCGCAAATGTAGTTTACCAAATTGGGGCTTTACAGGCATTCCTTGATCGGGAAGGCGTGGAAATGCACCATGTCAAGCCACATGGAATTTTATATGGAATGATGATTCGCGATATCGAGGTTGCAAGAGCTGTGTGGGCAGCCGTGCCAAAGGGGATGCGCGTCTTCGGTCTGCCGGGAACTAACATGGAGAAGGCTGCAAAGGAGGCGGGCCTGGAGTTCTGGGCTGAGTATTTCGGAGATGTCAAGTATCATGCTGATGGGACTTTAAAAATTGATCGGAAGAAGCAGCCGTGGAAGATTGAAGATGTCAAGGCACATGTCGATGGGCAGCTGCGTCTTAGTCAGGTTGTGGCGGTCACTGGAGAGACAGTGACGCTTGAAGTGGGAGACAGTCCTATTACTATTTGTTGTCATTCGGACTCGCCTGGTTGTATTGAAATTGTGAAGGCTGCAAGGGAAGTGGCGGACCAGTTCAACAGGGAGCGAGGATTGTAAAATTGCTGTTGTGTTGAGTTTGATGTGGCTGAGGAAGGGGATGCAGTTGAGTAGTTTGATGTGTTATGTGACGAAGCGAAAATGGGGCACAAGTTTTGCATGGTCATTACTTAGACATCCACTCGATGAATCAAATTATAACATGCCTGACACACCCCATCCCCATGTCTCCGTTGCCTCCTTTTCCATCGAGGTTTGCGCTCAAATATACGTACAACAGCTCGCAAGTTTTGAGTCCGGTATCTCCTAACTTCGGGATGGTCTTGGAAGTACCTCAAGTACTCTTCATTATACCGACAGACCTCGGTGCTGAATCCATCGTAGTAAAATTCGCTGAGAAACCTTGTGTTGCCAAATGATATGGTCCACAGCCGTGGTCCTGAATGTTCTGGAATTGAATCGTTCGGCCTGTGGCGCTATAGCGAAGTCAGAATTACCCTGTGCAGGCTCATGATACGTAAACTCATCACGCCCATTGATGGAGTACACAGTGGGATGCCAGGCTGTTCACTGGAGATGCCATGATGTCCACAACGCGCCTTACTAGCGCGTTTGTTCTCTCTTTTGCCAGAGATCGCTCCATGTGGTGAATTATGCCGCGTTTTGTTGTCTTCCTTGGGACGTGTCCTATTTGCAATAGGGTTTAGTATTGTTTGTAGCCAATTGTGTGTATCACTGTTGTGATTGAGAGTAGTGTTGTCCATCTTAACGAAAATATGCTAGGATTGGAACGTTCTATAGGGAAGATTCGTGAAACTTATACCACTTGTAGCGCGAAGAACCTCATGGTCACGCGTGTTGGCTCAGTTCTGAATTGGAATGCGAACAGCATATTCGCATTATAGTGAAACAAGGCAGCCGGGGATAAACATTCGCGGTGCATATGTGCCGGACAATGCCTGGCAACTCTTGGCTTCCCTTTTCTATTTTAGTGCTCGCCCCTTGCCGCTTTTTGATCACTGAAGAGGATTGAGCACGCTCACTGAGCCAGAATGGAAGTCCTGATTCATTCACTGAGCCTAGCCTGAGTAACACAACCTCAATGAAATGCAACAAGCTAGGTTGCACAGTTGCGACGTACTGAACCCTGGAGATGCTCTCAATGGCAGCTGCAGAAAGTCACTTTTCAATCCCAAGGTGAGGTATGATAATTGCGTGATCATTCAGCAATTCAGTGGATCGAGACATCAATAATATGACAACTTCTTCAAATCTTGCTTCGCTTTTGGATAATGAGTAAGCCCTAAAGCGTATCCCACTTAGCGTAGACCCTGAACCCTCAAACAAATGAGTCTCCCCGCCATCTGACCCCAATCATCTCAAACTTCAGTTCTTCTGATTCCTCACCCCTCAGGCAAATGGTGTGGCCACTTCCACCAGATATAACTGGCCATATTGTGTCACTTCTTGCCAACCCGTTGACCCACATAAACAGCAAACTCGGATTGGCTCAATATGCTTCAGTGAATCGCGACTGGCAGGCCAGAGTCGAGAAGCGAAGCTGGGCGACACTACGATTTAAGACAGGAACTCCGTTGAATCTAGATCAGTTTGAAAAAGTGACAAACGATCCACGACGACAGTCATATATTCGGAACATCGAGTTGATCGTGGAGCTAGAGCCTCACGATGAAGCTGCCCGAGCCCATTTCGAGACAGAATCTAAGCATGAGCGCAGTAACCAGATCTTCTCCGAAGCAATACGCTCAGTCCTTCGTATCATCGTGAAGTGGCAAGCCAATAAGCCGGGGACTTCACTACTAGGGATCTCGCTCTCCATTCAAGCCTAGTCCCCTAGTGATCTAGTCGCTAGCCTAAATGGACGTAGGCGAAAAAAGGCCGCCTATGCCGAGCGAACTACAGATATTTTAAACCGCAGATTTGAGAAAAATTATCTTCGGCTTAATGCATTTGAGACCTAGGTAGAGCCACTTAGTATTATGCATACTCTCATAATAGAGGCGTTATCTAATAGACGGCGAATCGAGACGGCTACGTGCGCTCGTCTTGCCTCTTAATTCCCTTGCCTATATACACTTAACTTATCATTAAATAACACCTACAAACGCGATAAGAGCCTAAGAAAGCGCAACTATAACAGTATATTCTAACTAAGGGCCAGTAGATTATTTTTCACCATATACTATATACTAATAGACTATTTAGAACTCGCTACTTATATTCACCTTCTACCGTTAAGCATAAAAACCTTTGACTTTACTTTTAATAATGAACCACCTCAGGATCACAACTTTTCCCTAGATAAAATCATAGACCAAGGCGTGGATACTCTCACCTCGCGACTACATAGATTCTCCCAACAATTAGAGAGACTCAGTCTTTACGGGATAATAATCGGAAATAAGCTTTCCTAGCAACCAAGATCAAGCGACAAGCGTCCATCATGGCCCGATCTAACAAGCATCGATATTCAAAACACACCCACGACTCCATCCAGGAAATGGCTCTTTATTAACCGCTCTAACCGCGATAAGTATGATTACTATGAGTCCTCAGATTCCGATCCACATGATGAGTTTCCGGAATACGTGAGAACGGTACTCGAAAATCGCACCGGCAAGCATTTCCAAGAAGTCAGTGTACCAGGTCTCTTCAATGGATTGTACATGGCTGTGGGCCAGGCAGCGTTATGCATGCCAAAACTGGAGTTCCTGAGCATGAAAACGGAGTCAGGAAGAGGCCATCATCGGTCCAAATATTCCTCGGAAGACGAGGCGTACGCAAAATGGTCTGACCTTCTCGGATTTCAGCCCGAAGAAAGGGTTCTGAACTTGTGGAAGCAAGTGGCTTCTAATAATACTGGTGGAGATCTCACAGTCATATTTTGCAATGATTGAGAAGGCAAAAATTCGAACGTTCTGGCTCCTGACTTCCAGAGATCAACTCACTGAGCCTGAACCTGAGCGCCCTCTCAAAAGCGGCAACGGCTAGAATCGGAAAAATCAACTTGGCAGGGAATATCTGGTACGTATAAAGACATATGAAGTACTGAAGGAAGTGATCTATCTCTCAAGGGAGAAAAAACTATAAAAATTTGCGACACAATTCCCTCGAAGGGAATGTCATGAAAGGGCTCTTATGTGAATACCAAAGTGCATAAGGTGTGCATATTCAGGTACCTACTCGGTCACACTGTACCATATGGAAGCAGACTGCCAAGTAGACTACTCCTTGTACCGCGCGAAAAATTTCTTCGCCTTTTCCAAATCTCCCTGAATAACATTGATCCGTTGTTCAGAACGCGGCACGAATCGCACGGGAAATTTATGAGGCGCAATAAGGACCCCATCAGTAAACGCCGTGCGTATACTAGTGTCAATTGGCTCAGAGCTAATCGGCAAAATATCAAAAAGCCAAGCCATTTTGGCCATATTAAGAAGCTGGAAAATGTTAGCATACTTGAAAGAGCTGTACTTCTTCTGGCAGGGTACCTACAACTGAGTTTTCAGCTAGCCGTTGACCAGGACAGACACGGCGACCTGCTCCAAAATTGTATGTTATTCTGCGATGATCGTCTGAATCATCCTGGTTCTTGCAGCCAAATTTGTTGCCCATGAAACGCTCCGGCATGAATTTTTCCGGCTCGTCATATTCGCTTTCGTTCATATGGATGGCCCATGCGTTTATGAAGACAATCGTCCCCTTGGGCAACACATAGCCCTCGTAGGTGTCGTCCTGGGTTAACATGTGAGGAACGGCAGCGGGCGCAACTGGACGCCATCGTAAAACCTTTGAAACCGCAAGTTAGTTTAGCCTATGTAAACACCCGTAGGTTGTCAGGACGGATGAGTGCTTACCTCGTTCATACATGCCCGTGTGTATTTCAGCTGATCTAGGTCATCGAAGTTTGGCGATTTATCAGTGCCACACACACGGTCCAGTTCTGCTTGCAGGGCCTTCAAGGATTCCGGATGTTGAGTCATAGCAAGAACGAAGGTGAGCAATGCTGCTGAGGTAGTGTCCGATCCAGCTTCCATCTATTTGATCTGTCAGTAAGCCAAGCAACAAAAATCTTGCAAAATGAGCAATATTTTACCGAAGTGCCTCCCAGATAAGCAATCTGCGCATCATTGAGACCGTTCTTTTCTTGATCGTCGAGAAGCTTCTCAATGAAGCAAGGCTCTAAGTCATGCTTGCTGCGTCGTTCCTTTGTCTCCTTCACGAGGTTGAAATAGAGAGAGCTTTGTATCTGTCGAATCTCCTTTGCTTCTGTTCTCCAAGGACTGAGAAACTCAGGCAGTCTCCTCAAGAACGGGAAAGCATCCACAGGTGGCGTGGCACCAGGTTCCAAAATTCGACTAAAGCGATACTGTGAATTGTATAGATTCTGCACTTTGGGCGACCGGAAGCTCTCACCTCTCTGGCTGTAGACTGATGCTAGAATTACAGAGGTGGAATAGCGCCGAATGTGATCGTAGTAGCCCTCGGGATCGTCGAGCAGGTGAGACA
Source organism: Penicillium frequentans (assembly GCA_028828275.1). Classification (NCBI taxonomy): domain Eukaryota; kingdom Fungi; phylum Ascomycota; class Eurotiomycetes; order Eurotiales; family Aspergillaceae; genus Penicillium; species Penicillium frequentans. Next base: position 2,310,524 of record JAQIZY010000001.1, on the reverse strand, counting down.
TTGTTTGTGTAGCTTCGGCTAGCTGGATGGGATGCAATGCGTCGATAGCGTTGATGTTCAGTAAGCCTTGCATGGCTTTTCTCATTAATCTCCATGTTGGACCGTACTGGGCTAGCAGCATATGGATGTTATCGGGGCAGATAATCTGTTGGCCGGCATATTGTTCTGGGCGACCGGAGTATATTCCCCCGCGTTTGTCGAAGAGTCTGCCATCCATGGACGCTGTGAGGACTTGCGAAAACTTTTCCTCCATCTCAAATCCAGAAAACTTACTCTTTTACATGACGGTAATCACTCAGAACCACGGCGTTTTGAGGGCCTATCTTGAACCCGACGATGCTGCCATATTTTTTGGACCATTCTGTCTGCCTATAGCTTGTTAGTACAATTATCAAATATAGTTAATAGATCATACCTTAGATAAAATTTCTTCAGGGGCAGCTGGTGAAGATTGCCAATGATAGGAAGTCCTTTAGGACCAGGGGGAAATTTCTTGGTCGGCGACTTTGAATCGCATACTGTAGTAGGAAGATGGCAAAGGACAACGCAATAACCCCAAGAATAGAGCCACTGTGGCCGATTATGAAAAGCGGTATATCCACCAAAGCCATGGCTGGTGCCGCAACGTAAGGAAAATTTTCTGCAAGTGAATTTTTGGTGGCAGTGGATCTCCATTGGAGGTCTTAATTAGCAAGGTCTTAGCGTGAGCACTCGTGTCCTCGTGACGATGCCTCCGCCTATCTTCGTGTAATCTGCACCAATACGTATCTCACTGCAGGGCCCACTGTTTTGGTCGAATAATGGTGTTCAAAGCTTCAAATATTCTTAACGGGTATGCAGCTAGAAGGTGGATAAACCGTTTCAACCTATCTTCGGCTTTAAAATGGGGTCAAAAGTACCCTTAGCGACCGAGGAGAAACAGTTCTAGCCTGTCGTGGCTAGCAGACCATTTGCTGAGGGGCTAGACTGACGTATGGGCCGTAGCATGTATTTAGCGGGCTTCAGACTTTACGGTCATTGATCAGTACATGAATTAGAAGGCGCCTGAAATGATACAGAATTGTAGGAAGCATAAGGCACACCATTAGACTCAGCAGCTCGTGGCCCTCTAAGTATTTCCCATTTACCAGCTCAGGACCATTGTAAATCTCGTGATTCTGAAAATCTTTGGCAGTGATAATTCGAACATCCCTAAGCCACTGATGTGCACAATGGTGTTAACAAAGCTCACTTTATGACCAGTTTAGATGCGTAATAACTTAGAGATCATCTGGAGATAGTTTTAGTGATTGATGCTCCAAAGAGAATCTGCAATTAAGCTCATGGAAATCATGAGCCTAGTCACTTGTTCAGCATACTTCGTTTGAGAAACTCCTGAATAGTACATACCTGGCGACCTCCTCGGCCACATTGATAATCAAGATTTCGTCCATAAATCTCCTCCAAGGGAGGTAATTCGCCATGTGTGAAAAATATATAATTTTCGAAGTACGAGCTGTTGATGCGCGAGATACCCCGCTGAGGGCCACCACAGATCTGGCAAATGAAATCTACCATGTCTTTTCTTCTGTTGTCTGCTTTCTGAGCAAGAGGTGAGCCCCACAAAACGGGATAGTATAGATAATATGGAGGAGAGGTGAGAGAAGAGACTCAAAGATCAAACCTGTGGATAGGAAGAAAGTGTATCAAAGCGATGCGATGGTGGAAGGAGAAAAGAGAGAAGAAGACGTTCATATATCGGGTCATCTAAAGGGAAAGACAATCTAAATCGGCTTCAATAGACTCGGTTATCCAGACGTTGTACTCCGCACGGTACTCTGTCAGTTCATGAAACCCAATCATCAAAGATGCTTGTCTGCATTGAATTAAGCAACCATTATGGAAATTCTAGCTCCAGTGCTCCAGGATTCACCCTAGTGGTTCAAAACTCCAATGCCATTGACTGTTTTGATTAAATACTTGATGTGTCACGTGGGGCTACCCCGTTTGTAGCATTTGAATAACAACGCTAAGATGCATCACATGTTGAAATATCAGTCAGGTAGGTACAAGATAGGATTTGATTGGTGATTAAAGCTTCAGAATTATGTAGCCTGTGATCAATCAACAGTCTATGCATATGGACTCCAAGCTAAGAGACCAAGAATACCTATAACTCTTGAGAGAGGGGCCTCTATACGAAGTACATATGCATACGTACTCTACGTACATGAAGGCGCACTTATGTTCGCACGTATATTACAGTACCTCTGAGAGGCGCGACGTGATTGGAATAACCTTGGAATACGCCTCAACTGGACAATTTTGGTGCCGATCTCGACAGTTTCAAGGGACATTCCAAGGCATAATTGATATGCTTTTTCTATAGTACATCTATATTGAGGGTATGTAGTTTACAGGTGAGATATATATAGTTACATGATGGGAATATCAGATACGTCTCAAGGGTGATCTTCAATGCGACGCCAGACTCCCACAAATCCGCCAACCATAGTGCGCAGTCCAACCTTTGGCCGACACACCATCACGGCGTTCGATTCATCAAATGCGGCGCTCGGGGCTGCAGGCTCCACACTGGCGATTGGTTCGGAGTCCGATGCCTCGTCCTCAGCAGGAACAGCTTCCTCGCCTTCAGTAGCTGATTCCCATGTTGAGGGATCAGATCCAGATTTCTTGACAGCGAGACGAACATCCCAGTTCCGGCCACTAGTCAGTCCAGATCCAAGCTCAACAACTCGGTCCAAAACAAAAGGCCGGTTCATCTTCTGGATCATCCGCACGCAATCGCCAATTTGCGTGATGCTAGGCGCAAAGACAATTAGCTTGCCGTCCCGGTGGATAATGTCCTTAACCAATGGGATACGCTCATGGGCAGACGGCATATCCAAAATGGCATATGTCAGAAATGGCTTGACCGGCTCAGCCGGCTTGGTGCGTTGGGCGACTTGCGATTTAATCCATTCTTCCACTGCGCCGACGTAGAAATCAACGGTGCCAGAGTAGATTCCGCGACGGAAACCTAGAACGTTCTTTTCGGCGAGCTTGGCGAATTTCGATGAAACATCCACCGTGTGAATAATGGCACCTCGCTCTGTCCGCCACTCATCCCATTCCTTTTGTGATGGATCGGTAGCTGTAGAGACTTCCGGTTCCGTTTCTGGTGTAGCTTTTTCTGTTGGGCTTCTATTCCGGCCTGCTACGTATTGTATTTGTGAACCGGCTGGACGAGGCGGCGGTGTCGTGTTTGCGGCGTGGAGGGCACGCGCCAGGTGCAATGTCAAGGATCCATGACCAGTGCCGGATTCGAGGATTTCGATCGGGGGTTGGGTATCGTTCGCGGCGGTTGGATTCGTATGGATATCGAGGAGGGAGACGATCAGGTTGGCATCATGGGCGTAGATCTGCGATTATTAGCTACTGCATGTCTGAATTGAATACTGGCTTCCCCTAGGAATGTGCATACCGGTGTCACCAAGCGAGGAGTCAGAGTGACATATTCCTCAAGAGTTGGAAGGCTCAGTCGAACGTCTGGGCCTACTGGGTGTTAATTGCATTGTTTAAGATAATTCGCGATGCCTCTTACCCTTGTGTGCCTGGACTGCGTCCCATACTCGACTGCCAATAGCACGATCGTGTTCCAAATGTCCCCGTCGAAGACTGGTCTTGCCTCCTTTCTTCAATGGCTTTGTCAATGTGGGCTGTTTGGTGTGTAATAAGACCTGGTCGCCCTCTGCGCGTTGTTAGCGGAGGTCCGCTTCTCTAAAGGGGAAATCCCGTACCTTTAATAATCGAAAAGTCAGTATCGATTGATCGGAGTCGAGTCGCACTGGGACTCGGCGGAGGTATAGAAACTGCCGGGCTGGAATTTCCCAGCAACCGCTGTAACGACCGCAGTAGACGAGCCATGTTGGAGCTAAAAATGCCATGAATCTCCAAATCCACTTTTCTTTGGCCCTTGGAGCCCCACTTGTCCCCGGGCTGGTTCACCCCTCGTTCACCGGGGAACTTTTGGTCTTTTCTCTTCGACTTACCAATTACTTTACCTGTTTATCCACGATAGAAAAAAGACCGAAGACTGTAGCGATCTCCTATATCTTTACCATTTTCAAACTTCCAGTCTATCACAATGGGCTCCGTCGCGCTTCCTTACATGGAGACCAAGCCTAAGGTCATCTTCTTCACCGATTTCGATGGCACAATCACCGTTGACGACAGTGAGTTACTGGGGATATCCCATGTTTCAAGGCTTTAACTAATGGACCTATAGGCAACGATTTCATGGTTCGTCAAGCGCACTCCTCTCTCATCCTCCAAGACTAAATATGGTAGATCGACAACCTGGGCTTCGGCGCCGACCGCAGACGTGTTTTGAACAAGCAGGTCCTCGAGGAGACTCTGAGTTTCCGGTGAGATCTATTGGCATCGACTGAGCGAACATATTCTGACTGAACTGGTTCAGTGACGCCTTCCGTGAGATGCTCGCAAGCATCAAGACCCCCTACGACGAGTGCATCGACATTCTGCTGAAGAACATGAAGCTGGACCCATACTTCGAGGAGTTCTACTATTGGGCTCAGGAGAACAATGTCCCCATTGTCATTCTGTCCTCTGGTATGCGCCCGATCATTGCTGCCCTGCTCGAGAAGTTCCTGGGCCACAAGCCCCGTAGTCATCTTACCATCATCTCCAACGAGGTGACTGGCCGTGATGGCAAGGATATCAACAGTGAGGGTGGCTGGGAGATCGTTTACCACGACGAGAGGTAGTGATCCTTGGTTTTTGATATATCAGTATACTTACGTTTGCGCTTGTTTAGTCACTTCGGCCATGACAAGTCTCTTGAAATCAAGCCTTACGCCGCCTTGCCCGATGGAGAGCGCCCGGTTCTGCTATACGCTGGCGACGGTGTGTCCGATCTGTCGGCTGCTGCAGAGACCAACCTCTTGTTCGCGAAGGAGGGTAAAGGTAGCCCAGCCACCCATGTCCCAGTATGTTTCGAACGAGTCACTAACTTGAACCTAGATCTGGTCACTTTCTGTCAGCGCCGGGGAATGCCATACACCACCTTCCAGAATTGGTCCACAATTTTAGCGACCACGAAAGATATCCTGGCCGGCAAGGTGTCGCCCAGCGATGTGGCAAAGCAGAGCACTGCGTAAAGATTGAATATAGAATGGTCTAGATTGTTTGGTTATTTCAGGCAGGTCCTATACGACCACCGAATTGTTATTTAGAATCCACAGCAACGATAGAAATGAAAGAACATGATCAAAGCGGAGAATAAACTACTAGTGGAATCGTCAGGAGTAAGTGACCGCCTTGCGGGTCCAAGCGTCGAGTCGCTTTCCCCCAAAAACAATCGGGAAACTCACTTGATTTCCTCCCATCTTTTGATATCTATGACTTGGCTTGAATGAGTTGACTTGAATCTGTCGGTCTCCTCTTGGCCTAATTCACCATTTTCCTGACCATTCTGGGGGGCATCATGCGACACTGCGCATCCCGACTCTTTTCCAAGTCCTTGCCAGGGTGATATCAGCATCATGGCTCGCCGGATCGTATGAACATCTGTCTGAATCCCCCTGAGATCCATAAAAGCTGACTTGATTCATTGCACAGGTGCGAGCGGGCTTACAGCTCGGTGTACTCACTGCATTTATTCTCCTTGTCGTTCTGTTTCTCGACAGTCAATTCAGCGTCCTTCCTACCTCCATCCATGGCCACCTTCCGATGCACTACCCCGGCTTCGTGATCACCGATGTAACAGTCACCACATGCTCCGCGCTCAATCCCTTCTCAAGTTGCAGCCTTGATCCGGACGCCTGGCACCGTATCGACAAAGACCTGTACTTGCGCTCGGGCTGGACCTCGAAGGCCTATGTCCAATTCCAACGAAAGAAAGAGGAGGACCTGGGTCCAGATGACAAGGTTGTCATTGATTTGAAGATTGGTCGCGTCACACCCCCAGCCGAAGACACAGGGAAAGGCGAAGCGGAAGTTTGGGAATCCCGTCCTGGTGGGATCTGGCTGAAACGAACAGCCTCCCGTCATGCCAGTGACTCCGGTCAGGCCGTTACCTATGTCGATGTCCTTTTCGGTGCCGACGCCGTGGACCCTCGTCCTAACTGGGAAATAAAGGACATGCCTTTGTTGTTGGATGGTTGGACTGAGAAGCTGGAGACTCGGCTGAGCATTCGACGTGGCAACCCGACCAAGAAGTCAAAGCCTGTTCCCCGAATCAATGAAAATGGAAAATTCAAGGTTATGCAGCTTGCGGATGTTCACCTGAGTACGGGAACGGGACACTGTCGAGACCCTATTCCCGCCGAGTCTATCCCTGGACAAAAGTGCGAGGCCGACCCACGAACCTTGGAATTCATTGAGCGACTTCTAGATGAAGAGAAGCCGGACATGGTCATTCTCTCAGGTGATCAGGTCAATGGCGAGACCGCCCCTGATGCCCAAAGTGCTGTCTTCAAGTCTGTGAAACTTCTTGTCGACCGCAAAATTCCCTACGCAGCCATTTTTGGCAACCATGACGACGAAGGCGATCTCAACCGCGAACAGCTCATGGCTCTTTACGAAAATCTCCCCTACTCTCTTTCAACCGCCGGCCCCGAAGACATTGATGGGGTCGGCAATTATATTGTCGAAGTCCTCGACCGCGGCACGGGCACACACTCCGCCCTTACATTTTACCTTCTCGACACTCATTCCTACTCTCCCGATGAACGTCAGTTCCGGGGCTACGATTGGATCAAGCCTAGCCAAATTCGCTGGTTCAAAAACACCGCTCAGAGCCTGAGGAGAAAACATAAGGAGTATACTCATATACATATGAACATGGCATTCGTTCACATCCCATTGCCCGAGTACAGGAGTTCAGGCAAGTACTTCCAAGGTTCTTGGGATGAGGCTCCAACAGCGCCAGGATTCAATTCCGGATTCAAGTCTGCCCTTGAAGAAGAGGGCGTTCTGTTCGTCAGCTGTGGACAGTAAGTACCCTGGACAATCCCCTTTGGGCAATAACTAATCCATATCTAGCGACCATGTCAATGATTACTGTATGCTCGATCAAGACGAGAGCGACCAACCCTCTCTCTGGATGTGCTATGGTGGTGGTGCCGGTCTGGGAGGCTACGGTGGCTACAACGACTACGTCCGCCGTGTCCGCTTCTTCGACTTCGACATGGGTCCCGGTCGTGTAACGACCTATAAACGCCTCGAATGGGGCCAGACCGAGGCCAGGATCGATGAGATGATGATTGTCGACGGTGGTGCTGTTAAAGGCCCGAACGAAGCATCTTAACGAGGCTCTGATCTTCTGTTCACACATTACACTTTTTCTCCTACTCTTCTTAAAGGCAAGAGCGAACTCCCTCTGCTCTTGTCACCTATTTGGGTCGCCTTTCTTTTTCTTCTATCATTGTACATATAGCGTTTCCCTTTGCCTGCAAAAGGTTGGCGTCCATAGGGTGCCTATTTCTTATCGAATATCCCATCATCTCTTTTCTTTACATAAAGCTTATCACATGGTAATATTATGTGACCATTTCCCACATGTAAACGTAACTATCTACTTACTTAGGCGGTCCGATTGGCTTACTGGGCAGTCCAATGAGTAGTAAAACGCACTACGCTACCTTGGGCTGCCCTTCTCTTTCCAAGGATATATGGGCACAATGTCTTGCACAGCTTCAACCTTACTAAGTTGCCTTTCGAGCTAGTTCTTCAGTTACCCTAACTCACAACCAATTTGTACCAAAAGAGGATGTATATTGTTATATGTTTGCTTTTTTTGGGATCAGAACTGCTTCCATGCAATGATACGTGTGATTCTTCTGCCTGGATTTCACATCTCATCTCATTACCACCGTTCACCACCATTTCTCGAAAAATACTCTTTGAGTCCCATCCTCCTCCAAAGCCTTTTGGAGCTTCTCGACCAGTTCATCCGTCATGACTGGGGGCCCACAAACATAAGCCACGGTTTCTTTTGGCACAACCTTGTCACGAGCGTTCACGAGCGCTGAATGTAAATCCTGATCGTTTATCCGTCTCGAGTGGATTGTCAAATCAGCAGGAGACTTAAATGAAATTTGGCTCGCTGATGCGGAAGTGAGAAATAGGTCCAGACTGATATTAAGTCGAGAAACTGGGCCGTGAGAAGAGATGATATGTCGCACTCGTGGAAGAAACAGAATCTGCTCAAGGACAGACTCGGATGTCTCTGTTTCTTGTCCTTGAGGAAGTCGACTGGAGTATAAAATATGGACATTGAGTTGGTTCGTAGGCTTGCTTTGGTTTATGTGAGATAATATTGAGATCAAGGGACTGTTGTATATCTGTCAGTACCATTGTCTCGCTTTGCTCAGATAAAACTTACTTGATCCCCACACCGCCAGCAATTAGAACCACATTCTTGACCTCATGGACATCTATCCCAGTCGGTGGCCAGACAAAGCTCCCTCCTACCCGAATGTTCACCTCTTTACCGATGATCTCATGTTTGGGCCTCCATAGCCACGCAGCCGCTGGGTTGGACGGTGAGTCCTGGACCGCGAGCTCCACATATGGGGCCCTGCCCTGCGAGGCTAGTGATGCAGCTACATTTTCTCTGGCAAACGAGGCATCTGAATCATCTAGCGATGGCAATGCCTGGGCATCTGCCGGGGTAGAAGTGATAGTGAACCCGCCGGCGTTGGATATAGATGGGATATGCACATCTAGCCACTGGCCCGGCAGGAAAGAGAATGGTTGTTGTTGATCGCCCTATATAGTTTTGTAAGTTGTGCAATTCGTGTGTCTTGATGAATATGGTCGGGGTTCGACAGTGGTAGAGATAATAATAGCCATATCGGGGAATATGTCACATCGGAAATCCAATCATTGATCTAGCATTTCACGTTCGGGCAGTACAATATCAAATCGGTGCTTACATTCTCTGGGCCCGGAATAGTAAATTGCAACAACCGAATGGATCGGTTCACTTGCTCCACATGGGCGAGTTGCACCGGGTACAATCTGTTTTGCCGGGGTTCGGCTGCTGTGCGCAGCTCATGGGGGATAGAGTCTTCACGCTGGGAACTCATCGGGCGGGTTCTCGGGTATAGTGTTGGCCGGAGATGAAGCGCGGGGAGGTGGATTGGTTGGCGCAGCGGTCGGATACCCCTCATTAGATTGTGATTAGATGCACGAAGTGTGATTGATTTCGGGCACCTTGGTTCATGTGCACTATACTAGTGTGTGAAAGAAGTGCTAGTCTAGCGACAAGGATCAGTGGTGTTCCAAGGATGTCTTGTAAGGTGGGAAGTCAAGTCACGGAGTCTTAGATAATGGTGATTCAGCTTATTCTAGAGTTGTATCCCGAATATATCTTGAATTCTTAAACTTCACACAGAACCTCAACTGCTTGCTAAATTAACCATAAAATTTGTACATGGAAGCAGATTATATGAGATTGATTATTGTATGGCATTGTATATGCTCTGGATAATGTTTTGCCGGAAGCGTTTCAAATGAGTCCTCCAGCGGCTACAATCACGATGAGTCTGACTCTCCGCATGTACATACTCTGCAATGTACATCTTCCAAGCTCCGGAAAAATGAATAGTAACAAGGGCCAGACTAGTAATCATGGATTGAACAGGATGCTTACACCTCCACTCTAGTTAAATTCTCCAACCGAGCTGATCTTCGGGACCAGACTCGTGGTGGATAAGTTGCCTGCATGGACCATCACAACGAGAACAAGCAAAATGATTCTACGATAGCAACCTGCCCCACCATAGCGTTTCGCTGTTCCTTCAGCAAGCCAAATGGCCGTGTGCTGTGATGCGGAGAGACTCGTGCAGATCCACTAACCCATCACACCGACTAGTGTGTGACGACCGGCAGCCTATCCCCGGTCTGTGGCCTCTCATTGGTGCGACACTTCTCACGACCTGCTTCTGCTGGCGCTTTGCCGCCGTCAAGCATTGGCCAGATGCAAGTCCTGGAAACACTCCCAGGATGCTCTGCCCAGCGCCTGCGCTGATTCGTCCCCCTCTCTGCATGCGAGCGATGGGCGACTCAAAGTGTCGACCAGCCCGGGGGTCTCCAGCTCATATCTAACGCCCATCATCCGGATCGCCCAGAGTTTTGTGTGTTTCTGATTTTCTGGTTTCCTGTAAAGCACTGTCTTTTTCTCCCTGTCTTGGCCTTGGCCTTTTACTTGCGAAAGACTGGATCTCACTTGCCAGCCGGTCTGGCCGAGTCGCATTGTCTTCCCATTAATCTTTCTGTCCCGCACTCTCTGAACTGTTTCGTCTTCGAATAAGGCGCTTAACACTTTCTGGTCGGTTTTCGAGTGATTCATCTACAACAACTCGTCGCCATGCACAAGCAACAGTTCCAGTTCAAGATCGAGGCGATCAAGGACTTCGAGTTCTTTCGAGGATGGTACTTCCCTAAGCAATGGCGAGACCGCAAGCTCCTCTTCTGGCTCTTCGCAATAGAGGTTCCCATCACCATCACCATCCTCACCCTGACCGGTGTTGCTTCTCATAACACATACCGCACGTTGTTATGGGAAGATGGCTACAAGAATGGCTTCAACAGTGCGCCTAATCAAAATCTTTATGCCGCTGCCAACTATGAACCCTATACGGCTCCTCTCGTGTGGTCAAGTTTGTACGTCTCCTTACCACGAGCATTTATTCGAATCCTACTGACTGAATCTCAGCTTGACGAACTTCAACTTGGTCATCGGTGTCCTGAGCGTCTTCCTTCTGATCGTGAAGATCCCTGTCCACTTCATGCACTTGTTTTTCCCTCCTCTCGCCACATTCGTCCACGGAGGCTGTATCGTCGTGTATGCCTTTGCAGCTCGGTACCAGGCCGGTTCAGATATGTCAGACCCCAGCCAGCCCCAGCCCGGAGCACCATGGTACATCACCAAGAGCTGCAGCGTCGCCTACTCGAAATCGGATATCGGATTTTGCAACCAGGCCAAGGCTCTCTTCGCTCTGTGTATTCTCATCATGTGAGAACCATATCTCCCCTTTGACCACACCGAGTATGAAAGCTAACCCTATGCTCCAGCCTGATCTACTTCGTCGAATTCTGCTTCTCCGTCCGCTCCTGCTTCATCACCCGGAAAGAGCGCGACCAGATCATCGAGACCCGCGAGGACAAGCGCGTTGAGAAGGAGTTCGAAGAGGAAATCATGAAGTCTCCTTATTACCCAACCACCCCCGGCCTGGTCCCTCGTACCCCTGGCTTCCCACCCCAGGTTGCGCAACCACCCGGCTTTGGCGGCCAGGGAGGCGTGTACCCCTTCACACCTCGGCACTTGGCATTTAACCGACTCGGAAGTGAGGCTTCGGATCTACCGCTGCGTGAGAATGGCTCTTCTAGCGCTCCTTCTCCGCAGACAACGCACCAACCCTCTCCTGATGGGTCGCAGTCGCAGATGTACTTCCCGCCTCCACCGAAGAAGGCTTCGAAGTAAGGCGTTACGTGAGAGGAATTGAAACGTTTTTGCTTTTGAGATCATTTAAGATACCAGATACCATCCTTTTTAGCTTTTGCTTGTTTATACATCTCACTCTCCTTTATTTACTCGGTTCCTTGTGGACTTGGGAGAAGCACCAAAATACACCCAAGTACATATCATATACGGCGTTTTGAATATGGTTTCTTTCCAGCACTTATGGCTGGCAAATGTTACATAATTATTTCATGAATCAAGGTTATCAACAGAGATGAAAGGGTGAACAGTAATTTCAGATACCCAACCAATGGTATGCGCAGTAAAGTCAAGAACCAGAGACAAAATCCAATATATACACGCGGAAGACGGAAACACCAGAACATATTTGGTCATTATTTCGTCAATCATTTTGCGCAGAGCATAGAAGGTATTCGATGAATACCATGCCATAAGTCCCAAATTGAAGTAATCACCACACTTTAACTCCGCATGGCAAGGGATATCGTAACGCAAGCGAAGTCAATAAGGAGATGGAGGACAATAGGTTCCAACCCATAACGTGATGTGATAGAGTGGATTAATCATACTCCTGGCGCTTTTTCTCTTTCTTAGACCAGCGCACTAAACAAGAGAGGTTAGCTTCAAAAGCAAGAAGATAAGACGGGAAACTTACAGCCACAGGCATTGCATAAAGTCTTGGGCCCACTGGGCCCTTTCCGCCATTCAGGCGAGTCGGCGGTTCCACAATCAGTGCAGACATGCTGCCCCTTGAGTCGCTTGCGTCTGTCTCCCTCTTGCACATTTCTGGCTTGATCTGCGGCCGTGGTGATATCGATATCACAGTGGACTAGTCGGCCCCGTCGCATACCAGTACTAAGACCCTGTGATCGCTCGCCATCACCATAGAAGAGACCTGTCATGACTTCAATGCCATCGATATGCGACAGGCCCTCTGGCTTCGATGCTTGCTCAAAGAACTCTGCCCCGTCGCTGGGGTCAGAATCTTCGGACTGCGCAGCAGCGGTCTCACTCGATTCCTGGTCGCTCAGGATGATCTGTCCAGTGGCATTATCTATTAGTGGCTGGTCACCATCCGCCTTGCCGTATGCAATGCGGGCCATGTTTGCTTCCTCCTCTTCTTCTTGGTTAAGCTTGGCAATCTGCTGCACTAGTCGTGCGTTCTCAATCTTATGTTCGAGGAATGAATCGAGGAGCTGAGAGATCTTCGATGGATAAGGTCGACACATGAGGAAGAACCCAGTACATAGATCCTGTGGAGTCTTATTCCGTTCCTGCAACGCATTCGCATTCGCAATATGCGGGTGCCCGTAGATCTCCACAAGGCAGAAGGCGCTGTTGGTTTTCTGGAATCGAACATGGGTACGAAAGGGACGGTTCGTAGCGACAGCGTCATCCATGTCACGGTTGAAGACAGGCTGGTCTTCATCGTGAATATATTGTGTGATCGGACTCCCTTCAAGTTGTTTGGGGGATCGGCCTGTGATCTGCTTCGCCGACGGCGACGCATAGGTGATGCGACCTTGGGCGTTGAGAAGCAGAAGCATGTCTTTCATTTCCTCCAGCACCCGCTGTATCCATCCTGGGTCCTGTTGCGCTTGCGCCGTTTGTAGCCCATAACTTCCATAGGGTCCATCGCCTGGATACCCTTGACTCGTTTCGTTGGAAATGGACTGCCGCTGCGACGCGGGTGGCTGCAGGCTGTCGAGCTGGGGTTGCTGGCTTAAGGCCATATCGAGAAGACCAGGGACCGAATCGAGGGAGAAAGTGGGGATGAATTCGGGCGGGAGAATAGAAATCGAAGTAAGAAGATTGGCGAGGGTAATAGGTATCCGAGCTCAGCGGTCCAGACGGTCGATTCCCCGCAAAGTAAGTTTCCAGTAAACCCAAATAAAGTATAGGGGATGATGTTCAACACTTAGAGCCCAGACACGACAATGTTCAGTTTCTGTCGCCAGGGGTATTTCAAGCTTCTGCTTATAACACACAGAAAGTCCCCAGGAAGCAGGGAATTAACATCCGGCCGCTCAGAGTGATAGATGCTCGCTGATCCCTGTGGGGCGGATTATCTAACGCGCTACTGGAGTCAGGTGACTTCGTGTCGCTCGGCGCGAGCAAAGTGGAGAAAGTTGATGCATCACAAAGCCCGTTGCGATCTGATCACCTTTCCAAACTCTCGGGAGATTAGGCTCTGGATGATATCGAAATTCATTCTGCGCCATTCAAAGGAGTCTGCCGAAGCATCTCCACTCGCGTCGGCGCCTCAAAATGTGAGCTAACTTGTTCCCCGCTTTATCATAACTATGCTAACGGTCCGAACAGGTGTAAGAACGCATCAAGGACTGCAGCAACCTGTGCACAAATACCTGACGATTGAATTTCTTCTGGACAGCGAAGATTGATAAACTATCCATTTTGGGGTATGTCCTCACATGAAATGTATATCCTGCGAATCGTTATCCCAGCACTAATGCTCACTTGTTTCTCTTGATCACAGAGTTCGCTCCTTCGATAACACGCGCAGCGAGACCATCCAATTTCACACACCTCTGACATTAATCGTCGGATATAATGGATCGGGCAAAACGGTACGATCGTCGGCACTCAATATGATCAGTCGGCGAGCGCGGACTAACGGCCTTAGACTATCATCGAATGTCTCAAATATGCCACCACCGGCGATCTCCCTCCCAACAGCAAAGGCGGTGCTTTCATACACGATCCGAAATTATGCGGCGAGAAGGAGGTGCTTGCGCAGGTAAAGCTTTCTTTCAAAGGAACATCTGGTGCCAAGATGGTGGCTACGCGCAGTCTACAACTCACGGTCAAGAAGACGACAAGGCAGCAGAAGACACTGGAAGGACATCTTATGATGATGAAAAATGGCGAGCGAACGGCGATCTCGTCACGAGTGGCCGAGCTGGATCAGATCATGCCTCAATATCTGGGTGTTTCCAAAGCTGTCTTGGACTCGGTCATATTTTGTCACCAGGATGAGAGTCTTTGGCCAATGAGCGAACCCTCCGTTCTTAAAAAGCGATTCGACGAGATTTTTGAAGCTTTGAAGTACACCAAAGCGATTGATAACATCAAGGCTCTTCGCAAAAAGCAAAATGAAGAGTTGGCGAAATACAAGATCATGGAGCAACATTCAAAAGAAGACAAGGATAAAGCAGATCGTGCAGAGAAGCGCTCAGTTAAGCTTCAGGATGAGATCGAAGAGTTGCGTGACGAGACTCAAAAGATGTCGAAGGAGATGCGCCGTGTCGCCGAGCTTGCTGACAAGGCATGGAAAGAATCCGAAGGATATGCGCAGGTGCTCGGTGCGTTGGAAGGCAAAAGAATCGAAGCAAAAAGCATTCAGACCACTATCGACAACCTCAAACGGCATTTGGTCGAGCTCGAGGACTCGGATGAATGGCTTGAGTCGAATCTCGAACAATTCGAGACCAAGCAAATCGAATACCAGCAGCAGGAAGAAGCGCAAAAGGAGAATTACATGGAGCTTAAGGCGCGTATCGAGAAGACTCGGCAACGGCTGGGCCTGAAACAAGCCGAAAATGGAAAACACGAGAACGACAAGGCCAATTTCGAGCGACAGGTTCAAAGACGTCAGACTATGATCACTGAGGTTGCTCGTGGTAACAATATCTACAGCGTCGATGAAAATATGGACCAGGAAAGCATCAACGCTTTCATGCAAAAGGTCAAGGGCTTTTTACGAGAACGAAACCAGGCACTAGATCGGGTGAAACGTGAAGCCCAGAAAGAGCTCCGCGAGGTTCAGGACACTCTGAATGAAATCGGACAGCGCAAATCCGCTCTACAAGAGGCCAAGAACTCTTCCAAAAAGCAGATTTCGAACAATGACAGAGAGTCAGCTAGCTATCAAGGAAAGCTCAATGGAATTGATGTTGATGAGGGTGTCCAAGCAGCACTGGAGGCTAAAATTGAAGATATTACCTCGAACCTCGAACGCGCCAAAGAACGCACTAAGGTTGCTTCATGGGACCAAGAGATCCAGGATGTTAATGCACAGATCCAAAATCTTGAGGATGAAAACTCGAACCTGAACGACGAGTTGATTGAGTCCACAAAGAAGGCTGGGGATTTGGCTCGATTGGATCATCTTAAGAAGGAAGCAAAGGAAAAAGAGCGGAGTCTTCAGACGATGAAGGGAGCTCATGGAGAACGGCTTGTGAGGGTTGTCGGTGCGGGTTGGCAGCCCCATTCTTTGGAACGGGAATTTCAGTCCGCCGTAGACACCGAGTCCAAGCAGGTAGCTGATGCAGAGCGCGATCGTGATGGTGTTAGCCGAGAGCTGGAGCAGATCGAGTTCAGGCTGAAAAACGCAACCAAGGCCTTGAAACAGCGTCGAAAGGAGCTCGACGAGTGCGTGAAAGAGATTGATGAGGCGGTTGGCGCAGAGCCATCCGAGTACCCTGCAATAGTCAAAGAACGGCAGGAACAGACAGAGCTTGCTCGCAAAGACGCCGATCAATACGCCGGTTTGGGTGCATACCTCAACCTGTGCGTTGACGCAGCGAAGCGAGCCAAGAGTTGTCGCACATGCCAGAGACCTTTCAAGAATGACGCCGAGCTCCAAATATTCAATAAAAGGCTCCAAGCATTGTTGGAAAAGGCCGCCAAAGATGCTGAAGATGGAGATTTGAAGGAGATGGAACAAGATCTTGAAACTGCCCGCGAAGCTAGTGCAGCCTACGATACATGGGTCCGTCTCTCAGAAACCGACATTCCAGAATTGGAGAAAGAAGAGGAGGAATGCGATTCTCAACGCGATCAGCTTCTAGAGAAGCTTGAGGCCCATGACCGAACCGTGAGCGACAAGCAGGAAAGCAAGAGAGATGTTGAATCTCTTAGCAAAACAGTCAATACTATTGCGAGATACGATGCTGATATCAAGACTATCGCTTCGCAAATTCAAGAACTCTCTGCGAATCAAGAGGATGTGTCTGCAAGCCGCACCCTGCAAGATATCCAAGATGAGATCTCGGCGAACAATGAGAAGGCACGCGAACTGAAAAAGACTGTCGCCAAGCTCACACATGAAAAGGACCAGACACGGAGCGAGATTAACAAGCTAGAGTTACAGCTGAGAGATGTCCAGAGTAATCTTGACAGCACCAAATTCCAGCTGGAGAAGAAGGCCGACTTACTTGCCCGCTTGGAAGAGTACAAGAAACTCAATTCCCAACAGCGGGAAACAATCGAGAAAGCAGACCGGGACATCGAAGCGCTGACCCCCGAATTACTCCAAGCTCAAGCTCGCTACGACGACCTCAGTCAACGAGCTGAAGGGCGGGAGCGAGACCTACAGCATGACATCACCCGTCTCTCGGAGAGTATCAACCAGCTTGACTTGGCGAATGAGGAGATCAACTCATACAATGAAAGAGGAGGTCCTGGTCAACTTGAGCGGAGTAAGCGAGAGCTGTCCGAAATTGAGGATGAGATCAGCCAGCTCGAGTCTGAGCAAGGTGAAATTACCCGAGAAATCAACAAGATCTCAGCACAACTCAAGGACAGCGAGAATACCAAGCGGCAGTACTCTGACAATTTGACATATCGCCAAGCCACGCGATCTCTGGATAACGTGCTGGAAGAGGTCGAGCAGTTGGAATCCCAGAATGCCGACGTTGATCGTAGCCGCTTCAAGCAGGAGTCAGAAAGATGGACACGGGAACACAATTCTTTAGCTGCCAAACAAGCTAGCAAGATGGGAGAAATGAAATCCAAAGACGACCAGTTGATGCAACTCCTCAAGGACTGGGATACGGACTACAAAGATGCTGCATCCAAGTACAAGGAATCCCATATCAAGGTGGAGACTACCAAAGCTGCGGTTGAAGATCTTGCCCGCTACGGTGGTGCTCTCGACAAAGCCATCATGCGATACCACGGTCTGAAGATGGAAGAAATTAACGCCATTGTCGGCGAGCTCTGGCAGAAGACTTACCGCGGAACGGATGTCGATACAATCCTCATCCGATCCGACAATGAAAATGCCAAGGGTGACCGGTCATACAATTACCGTGTCTGCATGGTTAAACAGGGTGCAGAGATGGACATGCGAGGCCGCTGCAGTGCTGGACAAAAGGTGTTGGCTAGTATCATCATCCGTCTTGCGCTGGCAGAGTGCTTCGGTGTCAATTGTGGATTGATCGCTCTTGATGAGCCAACTACCAATCTGGACCGTGATAATATCCGTTCCCTGGCTGAATCACTACACGATATTATCAAGGCTCGACAGCAGCAGGCTAATTTCCAGCTGATTGTCATTACCCACGACGAGGAGTTCCTGCGGCACATGCAGTGCGGAGACTTCAGCGATTATTACTATCGTGTCTCGCGCAATGAGCGACAGAAGTCGATCATTGAAAGGCAGTCTATTGCTGAGGTATGTTCACTATGAAATCCATGGAAGTCAAGGTTATATGCTAATCATATCTAGGTCCTGTGATTTCCCCTCCCGTTTTGTATCATATTTCTCTTTGCCATTCCATTGCATACCCGTTGCTTTCTATGTCAGGGTCGCTATTCCTTGCTAGGCGCAACATGAACGTTTCCAAGTTTCACAGCATTTACATGAGAGCATACCAATATCCAGGCGTCTAGGGATCGCTATTTGAATACAATTAATTGTACAGTAGCGACCGCTTTCGCCTTCCATATGGACAACATAGAGAGCTTTTTCAGACCCTAAATTAGTCACATGCTACGCTAAGCCTGATATGGTTATCCCCGTATTCAAGGATCCGTCACAAGGGTGAATGGTATAATACCAAACCCAAAAAAAGAAGTACAGTACCTTTCGCCCCCCCCTAAGGCCTCTGCGGACAGCCTGGTCATTAGAACACTCAAGGTGCTAGATAAGCCGGATTCTAAACGAGTCCTCAATACCACTATAACGGGATTTCCAAGATCTTATTTTTTGAGCTCATGAACTTGCAAGGTCTGAGTAGAGCTTCTCTCTCACCGTCTCTAAGATGAATTCGACTGTGATGTCGCTTCTTTGCGATAAGTTCTGGTACTGGGACTCGAATGACGAATCTTGGATCAAATTTAAAGAAAACGGCACAGGAAGTGTAAGTTAAGTCATGCAAGTAGAACATGCACAGGGCTCTCAGTTCGAGCTGAGAAGATATTATGACTGTTCATACTAATATGATTCAGCTCTTTGCTCGCCGCGAGTTTTGCATGTTTATCGCCGCAGAGTTCGATTGGATAGCCCAGAATCCCGAGATACTTAGCTCTAAAGTCGATACCCAAAACTCTCTACTGTGTCACTGTGAGATAGAAATATCTCTGACAAATCGCTATAGTTCAGAGCTCACGCCGTTTCAAGAGAACAGACTGGTCGAAGTTGGCAAAACAAAAGGCAACGCTGCAGTCAATTCCTTCCGGCTCTCTAACGAAGCCTTCACCCGCCGGAAATTTGCAATTCGCATCGAGAAAGGCGAGTTTATCACAGGTGAAGATAAGAAACTAGGATTGTCGACTTGGGCTGCGCCGAACTTCGCATACAGGCTTCTTTTTGATTCGTCGCCGTATCCTCCACAAAATATGTGGAAAGAAGATACATGGGGGACCCATTGGGTAAAATTCGGCTCTGGGAATGGAATGAGTTTTATGCAAAGCGAGAGCCACGGAGTTCATGGATGTGGAAGATCTTCGGAAGGTTATTTGGATAGATGAGAAGAATAGGAGTCATTTGGCCGAAGATATCTATTGAACTCTAGTTTTATTTATCAGAAATTAATAGAGGAACCTAAGTACATAGTATTGATTACCTGGTTTGGTACAGCATGGATCGAAATCAGATTCACCACCTACACACAGAGATTCTTTCTCGAGCTCTTTTTATGTCCTTTGGCTCCGACGATGTCATAGATACTACTAATCCCACAGCAACCACAAAAACGGGACACATTGTAGTGATCAAGTCTGTAATCGATGTAGGATTTAACACCATTATCACCATAGGAATAACTAGCGCAAGTCCACCTCCAACTGCCATCGTTAGGCGAACCCAAAGCCTTTATTCAGCCATTGAAATCTCGTGTTCTAAAATCCCCCGACCGTGTAGCATTCAAGAAAATGGGTTTAATTTGCTCATGGTATACATGGTCAGCTACAAAACGGGATGAATTACATGCTACCCATATCTGGATTAGCGGAACACATGACTAGGGTATGAAACAGCTTCTCTATATATTCAATATAGAAGGCGAAAGCGGTCGGCACTGTACGTTTCATTGTATATGGAAGGACAACGTAGATGTTCCCCATTACTCGACCTCTCTAACATCCATTTCAGCGTCTTCCTCATCCAACAAGGGCACAAATCGAAAGTCAACAAAACAGACTGGTCCAACGCCTTTAATACCAGCCCCAATAGAACGCCCAGCAGGGGTTTGACCCTCATCCAGCTCAATCATAAACTGCAGACTCAACACGCCCTGCTGGTCTCCCCTTATACTAACCTTATTGGCAACAGACATTGCTCTTGCCGCCTTCCGGACTAGCGCAAACCGGTAACTCTGCTTGATGCGCTCACCCATCGACGAAGGCGGCGAGACCATGAATGTCTCAGTGGCAGTCGGACCAAGCTTTGACTTCGCTGCGCGTGCTTGGGAAGTTTCATCATCTGCTAGCACTTTGTGTATTCCCTGCGATGCCTGCGATGTCTGTCCTGGGGCCGTCCCGTGCATCTCATTGTGTTGGCCCATGGAGAATTCGACAGTGGACTCACTAAATGGCCCGCCGGCTCCAGAGAGCGCGAAATACGGTTTCTGCTTGGAGGACGCAGACAGTTTGAGGATGGTAGGTGCCGAAGAGTCGAGTTCTGCGATAGAATTGTACAGCCAGGCAGATCGCATAATGATTTTCATGATGATCGCATCACGTTGGAGGGGGATGTCAGATTCATCGGCGTCTGGTTCGTAAGTTACCAGTTCGCATGTAGTTTGAACGCCCGCCTCGGCGATGGCGATGCTAAATGGCGCCCCGTGGGATAAGTATTGGAAGGTACAGGAGCGATCCATCAACAGCGCTGGCGCGGCGAATGCACTTGAGGCGGGATTGGTATGTGGGAGACTGGTGTCACGGGCGTTTGGTTCTTGAACTTCGTTGATACCGAAGATCTTAAGTGTTTCGAGGAGGGCGGAGAGAGAAACGACGAAGTGTGGGTACGTGACCTCGTCGGAATCTTGAGTGTCGGATATTTCTGCTTGATTGGCATCTTCTGGGGTCGCATTGAACGTGTAGCTGGTGAAGAGAGACTTGTCGAGGAAAGCGAGGCCTTGTATAACGCGGCCTTCTTCGACGGAGAAGCGGAGGCCTTCGGGTGTGATCTGGACGGTAGCTTTCGAGGCAAAGCCGATGCAGGAGAGGAGAGTGTAGAGGTGATTGGCGTTGTTGGAAACGCCAGTGAATAGAGGCTCCATTGTAGGATTTTGCTAGCCCAGGTGGTGGATTGGGGGAGGTGGAAGCAGGGAATAATGGTTTCGCAAATGTGTGATAGTTTGGGAGCTTCTAGCAGTACAGGCCCCGAGCAATAATTCCCCGCTTAGTGTACATGGAGGAAATAATGGGTATCGATTTAAACATAAACTCCGACGGCGCAGATCATAAGCACAGCTCCGAATCTACCCATAAACATGTGGTCAGTATGCGTGACATTGGATCTAGGTGTAGCAGTTCAGCGGCGGTACTTACCCGGTTGCTAGAGCGGCTGGAACGCCCAGGGTGAAGAGACTCAGGAACGAACGGTCTATAATGGTTGTGAGCACAATTGATAGCATATATTTCTTGCGGAGACTTACTCAGTCCAAACAGACCACTAGCAATCACGGCTAGAATAAACAAAGTCAGTCGGAGTATGGACACTTTCGCAGGAGCTATGCATACCAACGAAGAGCAAGTTGAAGCCAATGGCGAACTGGCTATCCTTGGAGACAATAGGGTGGAAAGGGGTTGCAGAGGCTGCCTCCCAGACTTCGTTCAGCGACATGAGTGTGGTGGAATTGATGTGACAAGGTAAGAGTTTATGTCAAACACCAAGAGTTGAACATCGATAACGCGTGGAGGTATAGATGTGATCTGGCCGATCCGGGGAATGGTTGTTCCGGTGCCGACCCCAGTCACATCCAGCTGCTTGATCACCGAGCACGCGCACGAACACCTAAATCACAGCTTTACCACTTTTCATCATGACTGCTGTCTCGCCTAAGAGTAAGTCTTCTGCTTATTGAGGATACACTCCACTTTTATGACACAGCAGGTAATGACCGGTACCAGGTTCAAAGAGAAAGGCCTCGGAGGAGGTTGCTTCCCCGGACTCTCAGCAGCAGGCAAGCAAGAAAGCGCGCACTGATTCGCCAGAGAAAGAAGAGGTTTGTTGGCCATATCTGCCATTGCTCCTTGAATTGAACGCTATTAACATGATGGTATAGGAAGATGGCCCCGCTCTGAAGCCGCCTCTGCGCATTGTACCCTTCCCCGAGAAGGTAAGCTCCAATCCTATCCCGCCGTCTCCGCATCTACCCATCAGTCACTAATTCTGCCATTCAGCCTGCTGTGTTAGAAGAGCGTCGAGGTGATATCGAGTTCCGGGTCGTCAACAATGATGGATCGCATGATAGCTTCATCGTCCTTACCGGGCTGAAGTGTATCTTCCAGAAGCAACTTCCCAAAATGCCCAAGGACTATATTGCTCGACTAGTGTATGATCGATCGCATTTGTCAATTGCGATTGTAAAGCATCCATTAGAAGTTGTTGGGTACGTGCAACAATCGCAATTCCCGGGTTGGAAATGAAACTAATTGTTCGACAGAGGAATCACATACCGGCCATTCAACAGTCGGAAGTTTGCGGAAATTGTCTTCTGTGCCATCTCCTCGGACCAGCAGGTCAAGGGTTACGGCGCTCATTTGATGTCTCACTTGAAGGTATGATTGCAACCCGCTAACCTCTTTGCTTGTTTTGCATTCTAACCCAATATCCACTAGGATTATGTCAAAGCTACCTCTCCGATTATGCACTTCCTCACCTATGCGGATAACTACGCCATCGGATACTTTAAGAAACAAGGCTTCACCAAAGAAATCACTCTCGATCGATCAATCTGGATGGGTTATATTAAGGACTACGAGGGCGGTACCATCATGCAGTGTACTATGCTCCCCAAAATTCGATACCTTGAGATGGGGCGAATGCTGTTAAAGCAGAAGGAGGCTGTGCAGGCGAAGATTCGGGCCTTCAGCCGGTCACATATTATCCATCCTCCGCCCAAAGAGTGGAAGAACGGGGTGAATAAGATTGATCCGCTATCCATCCCGGCCATCAAGGACTCCGGATGGTCGCCTGACATGGATGAAATGGCCCGTCAGCCTCGTCATGGACCAAATCACAACCAGCTGCTGCACTTATTGAACGATATGCAGAATCACAGCGCTGCCTGGCCCTTCACACAACCGGTGAACCGAGATGAGGTACCTGACTATTACGAGGTCATTCTCGAACCTATGGATCTTTCCACCATGGAGGAGAAGCATGAAAAAGACATGTACCCGACTCCACAAGATTTTATCAAGGATGCAACATTGATATTTACGAATTGTCGCCGATACAACAACGAGACCACACCATATGCAAAGAGTGCGAATAAACTTGAGCGATTCATGTATCAGCAGATCCGGGCTATTCCGGAGTGGTCGGTAAGTATATGAAATTATACTTTACATGATGAATATGGCTAACCATTTTTTAGCATCTGGCTGATGATAACTGAGCTTTTGCTACTTGATGGTGATGGAGTTTATTATGAACTGGCGTTTGGGGGGTGCAACTCGATTTACAAATACCCTGAGGATAACCTACATGAAGAATATGAATCTAAATAAGAGAATAGTAGCAGTACTAGTAAACTTGAAATTAAGATCGTAGATATGATGCAATGAGATGAGACGTGGGTGACAGGTGGGTCTGGATAAACTGTTGATCCGATGTTGTTTCAGGCACGAAAGACTGAAGAACGGAGATGGCTGGATCACATCCTATTGTCAACCCTTGCCTGGAGAGCCTGGCCTCGTTCGTTTCAATCCCATTTTATGGGCTCGTATTTTGATTTCTCCTGAATTTGAGGCTTGCTATCCCAGCAGCTTGCTTTCCTCCCCCTTTTCGTCTTTTTTCTCCCGGGGTCCATATACCCGATACATTGCGTGTCCTACCACGAAAAACACCATTAATTTCTCCGCGCCCCTCTTTAACACCCTACACAGTGTTTTTCATTCTTTGCAAGTCCTAATTGGCTCGTGTTCTGTCTTTCGTTTTTCGCCGAAGTCTTCCTGAAGCAACATTGCTTGGGGCCCGCGCGACCTGACACGCTCCTTACCCCTTTCGGGTCAATCTTCAACCCCTCGGTGCTGGATTTTCCACCGTCCAATCTCCTCAACAACAACAACTTAAGATGACTTCATCATGGGATCACCACACCGACTCGGAGTCGCGCAATCGCCTGCCGACTCTCTTTGAAGTGCTCAGCCGCCGCACTCTGGCCCCTGTCGATCTCTTTTCCTTCTACATTTACATGCGCGACCAGCAACGTTCAGTGGACTACCTTGACTTCTGGTAGGTTTAAAGCTTGGGAATGAAGTCATGGAATGGCCTGTGTTAACAAGTTTCTCTCAGGCTCGATGTCTCTCAACACATGTCCCTTTGTCGCCATTATGTCCGTGAATTACGCCGCTCTGTGCTTGTCGCGACTCCCGACATGGAAAGAGCCGACAGCAAACGATCCTCTGCGATGCTTGAGAACTTGGAGAACCTAGGTGATATTCCACTTGTGGAGGCTGGGCCTTCACGTCTGGCAGGCAACGAAAAAGAACGGGATGCGGATCATCGCCTTTCTGCTTTCTTGCGGTCTGAAGGCCACACCTCGTCCCACTCGCCCCAGAACAGTATCGGATCAGAGTCTGTGTATCCGACGCGCACTGAATCCCCCGATCAACAGCCACGTCCCAGTTCCGGTACTCACAATGGCGGCGATTCCAACTCTCCCGGCCACACTGTTGCTCGTAACGATATCCGTGCCAGTGCCGAAAAGATCCTTTATACCTACTTGCTCCCCGGTTCGGAACGTGAAATTGTCTTGCCTGAAACAATGGTGTCGACTATTATCAACCTGATCGAGGATGACGGCCGTGACGACCCGCAGGTGTTCGACCCTGCCAAGGACTACGTTTTTCAAGCTATGGAGCGCGATGCTTTCCCAGGATTCTTGCAGGCCAAGGCCCTGGGCAACCTTGTGCCTTTGAGCATCATCTTGCGCTTGGCCTTTGCTCTGATCAGCTTCGGTGGTGGATTCTGGGGAGCGTTCTACGTTGTTTTACGCAACAAGCCCCGGCACATTCGTTGCTGGGTTATTCTTCCTTTTGCTGTTGCGGCTTACTTCATCGTCTCCTACCAGTACAAGATTGATCCCGTCATGGCATTCATTGGTTACAGCGAATACACATTCATGAATTGGGCGCCGATTCGTGAACCATATGTTCGCCAGCTTCTGAACAAGCGCGCGATAGTCACGGCGGCTGTTGCCTTCCTCACAGCTGCTGCCTTGAGCATCTTGTTCATTTTCGTTCCGGGTACTATGATGTGATTTTGCTCTATGCAATTCGCGGAGTCGTATCCTCCCTTCATCTTGTACAGCTTGGTACTCTTTCTTGTGCCTCCACGTCACCATCGCTCGCAATGATATGACCTGTCGGGGGCTTTCTAGCCTGGAGTCTGGATTCTGTTGTTCCGGTCTGCTTCTGTGAAGCATCTTTTGAAAATCTCTTGAAAATATCTTGCTTTCAGTCTTCCCTCTAATCTCCCAGGCTGCTGCTCTGATCGTTTGTTCCCCTCCCATCCGCCTTTGCAGCGGTCATCCTACTTCTCCTTGTCCTGTCCATATTTGCTACTTCGATCTCGCTGTCCTCTTTTCTCTTCTACCAATACCCCTTCTGACCTCAGACATTTGTATTTATGTTTTCAATGAGTCGTTGCCCTTGGGGGCTTTACGAATGCAATCAATTTACTTCGGTACTATCGAACAGAGAATTCGTAATCAGTTTGCATCCAGATTGTAGAATCTATGTAATAAGATTTAGCTATCGTCATAAGAGAACCGTCATGAGCGATCATGAGAATAGGGCATGCTAGATGCAAAAGCCATAGAAACCACACTTAACCCTGCCGGCCACCCGCAAGTATCCTCTTGGTCCGGCTCCCAATCCCCCGTCCTGACGCCGCCCCAGCTGCCCCAGCGCCCTCATCAATATCCATTCCCTCCCCCGCATCAAAGAAACCATCATCATGATCAATATCATCCGCCTCCCGCTTATTTCCCATTCCCCAAAATCCCCTACGCCCACGCCGTTTACCCCCCTCTCCCTTCCCACTTCCCCCCGCATTCCCTACCCCAGCTCCTCCACTTCCTGGTCCAGCCGCCTTGCGCTTCTCCAATGCCTCGTCAAATAAACGCTGATGCGCCGCCTCCTTCGCAGCCCGTTTAGCCGCATTTAACTTAACAGCTTGGATCTCCGCTTCCAGATCACCAATTACATCCCCGCACCGCAGCTGCCACTCCTCAAGGACACTGATCATTTCCGGGAGAGACCGCGGCTGTACATCCCGCAACGGCGCGACGGACGTCACATTGATAGTTGGCGGCGTAGCGGCTGGCGATAAGCGCGCTGTAAGTAGGGAACTGTAAATAGCGGTTGTGACGAGGGCTTCGAGGTCACCAGGTGTAGAGAGGGAGAGAGCGGACATGAGAGATTCGTAGGTGAGAGGTTTAATCGTTTTTGCGAGGGAAAGAAGTGAGAGGAGACGGAGTTTTTGGGCTTGTTCGAAGCTTAGTTTTGGGAGATTGGGAGTTGCTGGATGTAAATGGTGGATTAGCTTGGTACACTACATGCGGTGTGGGGTTTCTGCTTCGTACCTTCGTAATCTTGCCATGTGCCCCATGCGAATATCTGTAGAAGCTTTAGGTAGCTCTGGTATTCTGCTGGTGTGTCGGGGGAGCTTAGAGATTGGATGGTTGGCGTCTCGAGCAGCTCGCCGAAGACGTAGGTGTGTGGGCTGGAGGTGGCATTTGTGATTAAGCTGGCGACGAAGCGTGGGGATGTGGCGCTGTTGGCATTTGCGAGGTGAATGAATGGTTGTAGAGCCTCGACGGCTCGAGTGTGCGCGTTATCCATGGTGGTTGAATGAACAAAGGTTGATGGGAGATATGTTTGGGGTTGGAGAGGGGAGCTTGGATAGATCCACTACTGTCCGAGTCTGGGCGGTGATAGGGTCCCGACACACTTATCACTTTGCCTTGTACTTTTCCCCAATGCTCCTACTATTTTAATTTCTCTGACTCACATGGAGCTGTATCTACTTATTCTGATGAAAGAGATGGTTGAATTTCAACAATCGGAAAGACCTGTCACTACGGCTTATAGTGAACCCCCAATGACTATTCCAGCTTCCTCGATGTTCGCACTTCATGAAGGTTGACTTGTTCGATTGAGACTAAGAGAGATCTATCATGATGAAGTCTTGGCGGTGTCTAACAATACTAATCTTGTCCATGCATCCAATTTAAACCATTATTCTCTGATCGACTTCGAAATGAGACTTAGCTACATGCCGGATGATCTCCCGTATAATCTCGACACGCGCTTTACTTCCTGAATGAGATGTCCAATCTCCAGCACATTTAGTTGTAGCTTGGGACTGCAAAATCCTATGCATCAAACATCGTTAATAAAGGCCAAATAGGAAATCCGAGAAGATTTACGAGCCTATCATGCTTGTACACAAGGTGATTGAAGGGGGTCGTTTTTGATTAGTACAACCCTTGCCAGAAATGGGGCCACCAGTCGACGCCAAACTAAGAGGGGTAGACATCTTCTTTGTCGAGAAGCTTGCGAAAGCACTTAGCTCAAAGTACGATGTCGACCATGTCATAAACAATGGTCCTATTATTCAGCTTGCTATAAGCCAAGAAAAGTCGCTAAAGAGATTGCAAGTGGGATTCATTCGAATGGTCTGGGGAATGACAGCAACTCGCTTTTTTTTAGTTTAGGATAATAGGCATAAGCACAATGTACCCCAGTGTGGGCAATGTAAGCCGATACATAGTTGTGGAATGCAACGTTATCCATGCATGATCCTTGGGCAAATACTCGTATCTAGATATCGTCCACATATGCATCACTTATCGAGATGAAATGGTCACACATAATTGCTTATTCTATCTCCATTCTCATGAAACACCTTCAGCCCTGAGTTGTTTCACCATTCCTAGTCAATAATTAGGACTATAGAGTGGAAACACACGTGAATTTATTGGCAAAGAAAATCCATCAGTCCCATTTAATTGCGGTGGCCTAAGGATGCATTCCACTCAGGTGGAACCCACCCGTCTGATCCCCTCTCATGCGTAATCGCTTCCGCTTTTCCCGATTTAAATGCCTAGGCCGCGCCCTTGATTCCCATGCATCTACCAAGCCGACGTGGCCTTTACATAAGTGGACTGTTGACAGTTCTTTGGCCGTCTCTATGCGGGAATGATCTGATCTGATCAGTCCAGTCAATCCGCAAGCTTCCGTGTTAAATATCACGTTATCCCCCATCGCGAACCGCGCTTCCTACCAAAAATTCTCGAACGCACTCATGCGATAAACTACCGTTCTTTCCGATTCCCTGTACGATATTCCGGTTGTCGCCATGTCTGCCGATCTTGATGGCGCGGGCGATGCAGCCTCCGCCAGTCGGCTGCCAACCATGTCTACCACGACAGTCAAAGTGGATGGCATGACCTGCGGAGCCTGCACCTCTGCCGTCGAGAGCGCCTTCACGGATGTTGAAGGAGCTGGCGAGGTCTCTGTAAGCTTGATTATGGGTCGCGCTGCGGTACAACATGATCCGTCAATACTTTCGCCGTCAAAAATTGCGGAGATGATCGAAGACCGCGGGTTCGATGCGGCAATTTTATCGACCGAAGAGCACATGAAGAGCGTTGTCACCGATACGCAGGAAACACCTCGGACACAGTCATCGATGACTACCCTCGCGATCGAAGGCATGACCTGCGGCGCTTGCACCTCTGCAGTTGAAAGCGGACTTACCGACGTTGCTGGTATCGACTCGGTTAATGTGTCGCTGCTCTCGGAGCGGGCGGTGGTGGAACACAATGCGGACATTATTACCCCGGAGCAAATTGCGGAGATCATTGAGGATCGAGGATTTGGAGCGCGGGTGTTGGAAACTAAGGCGTCTGCGGGCCCGGACGATGGATCTACACTCGCCGACATGATTGAAGACCACAGAGGGCACATGGTTACCACGGTTGCGATTGGAGGAATGACTTGTGGCGCTTGCACCTCGAGTGTGCAGAATGCCTTTGCCGATGTTGACGGCGTGGTTTCGTTCAACATCAGTCTTCTCGCTGAGCGCGCTGTGATCGTACATGATCGGTCAATACTTACTGCCAAGGCTATCTTGGCAATAGTGGACGATGCTGGCTTTGATGCGTCGATCGTATCGTCCGAAGCGCAAGAACCGCTTTCGAGGAAAACCCAGCAGCTCAACCTCAGTCTTCATGGCCTACGAGACGCCTCGTCTGCCTCTGCGCTAGAAAAAGATCTCTCTGCCCGACCCGGAATCAAGTCCGCCTCCATCACCTTAGCAAACGCTCAACTTAGCATTGCCTTCGATACGTCCGTGATTGGTATTCGATCCGTGTTCGATGTGATTGAGGCTGCTGGATATAACGCGCTGATTACAGACTTGGATGACACCAATGCACAATTGGAATCTTTGTCAAAAACTAAGGAAATTCAGGAGTGGCGACGAGCTTTCATTGTATCCGTCTCCTTTGCGGTTCCTGTATTCTTCATTAACATGTTGATCCCCATGTATATGCGCCCAATTGATTTCGGTCAGTTTCAGCTCTTCCCAGGTCTTTATCTGGGAGACCTGGTATGTCTTGCTCTCACCATTCCAGTGCAATTCGGTATCGGCAAACGATTTTATATCACCAGCTTCAAATCTTTAAAGCACAGATCTCCAACCATGGATGTTCTTGTCATGTTAGGCACATCGGCCGCCTTCTTTTACAGCTGTTTTACCATGGCGATGGCTATTCTCAGCGACTACCACAAGCGTCCGAGCACCGTTTTTGATACCAGCACTATGCTCATCACATTTATCACCTTGGGAAGATGGTTGGAGAATCGCGCCAAAGGACAGACGTCTGCAGCGCTCTCCCGCCTTATGTCATTGGCCCCGTCTATGACTACGATTTACGAGGATCCCATTGCAGCAGAAAAAGTGGCGGATGGTTGGGCCTCTCAGAATTCCCAGCCCGCATTGGCCGAGGACTCAACGGTGAACCAGAAACTCATCCCTACGGAGCTGATTCAAGTCGGGGACATTGTCATTCTTCACCCAGGCGACAAGGTGTCTGCTGATGGTATCGTGATCCGAGGCGAGAGTTATGTCGATGAGAGCATGATCACAGGAGAGGCTTTGCCGATCCACAAAAAAGAAAGGCAGCCATGTCATCGCCGGTACTGTAAACGGCACAAGCGCGGTCGATTTTAAAGTCACCCGGGCTGGCAAGGATACCCAACTAAGTCAAATCGTCAAATTGGTTCAGGATGCACAAACAAGTCGAGCTCCTATTCAACGCATGGCGGATATCGTGGCCGGATACTTTGTCCCCACTATCATCTGCCTTGGCTTGATTACCTTTTTTGGGTGGATGTTCCTGAGCCACATCTTGCCCAATCCACCCAAGATCTTCAAATCTGAGGATGCGGGTGGCAAGGTTATGGTCTGTTTAAAGCTTTGTATCTCAGTGATTGTCTTCGCATGTCCCTGCGCTTTGGGTCTTAGCACACCTACCGCTGTGATGGTGGGAACTGGTGTTGGTGCCGAGAATGGAATCTTGGTCAAAGGTGGCGCTGTTCTCGAGGCTGCCACCCAGATCAATCATGTTGTCTTCGACAAGACAGGTACATTGACTACGGGCCGGATGAGTGTCGCTCATGCCCGGATTGAACCTCAGTGGACGGCTAATGAATGGCGACGTCAATTATGGTGGCTTCTCGTTGGCCTTTCCGAGATGGGTAGTGAGCATCCAATCGGACGAGCCATTTTCTCTGAAGCTAAGACGGGATCCGGTCATCCCGGAGGAGACGGCCTTCCAGGAAGCATTGGAGACTTCGATGCTTGTGTAGGCCAGGGAATCTCGGCAACTGTTGAACCCTCGACCTCCATCGAGCGTACCCGCTACCAGGTCTTTTTGGGCAATGCTGAGTTCTTGCGTTTGAAAAATATTCCCGTGCCCGCATCTGCCGATCCTGAATCATCCGAGGCTGAAGATGACTCGGAGACTCTGGGGCCTAAGCCAACTGGCGCTGCGTCTGGCATCACCCGGATTCATGTCGCAATTGACAAGCAATACGCAGGAACTATTTCCCTTCGGGATAGCGTCAAGGACAGCGCAGTCGCCGCAGTGGCTGCCTTGCACCGTATGGGTATTGCAGTCTCCATGGTCACGGGTGACACACTATCAACGGCGATCTCGATCGCAACTGCCGTTGGTATTCCCACGTCCTCAGTGCACGCCTCTGCTTCTCCGTCCGACAAACGCACCATCATCAACCGCCTCCAAATGAGCGGCGAGCGAGTCGCAATGGTCGGTGATGGCATCAACGACTCTCCCGCTTTAGCCACCGCCTCTGTTGGCATTGCCTTAGCCTCCGGCACCGACGTCGCGATGGAAGCAGCAGACATCGTCCTGATGCGCCCAGATGACCTTCTCACTGTACCAGCCAGTCTCTCCTTGTCCCGCACTGTCTTCAACCGTATCAAGATGAACCTTGTATGGGCCTGTCTCTACAACGTCATCGGCCTTCCATTCGCTATGGGCATCTTCCTACCTTTCACAGGCTTTATGCTTCCGCCCATGGCCGCCGGTGCTGCCATGGCTATGTCCAGCGTCTCAGTTGTCGTCAGCAGTCTACTCCTGAAGCTCTGGCGTCGACCATCCTGGATGGACATTGACCGCCTTGAGAAGGAAGCTATCTCCGCACCACAACGGAACCATGCTCGCAAAGCTAGCTGGTGGTCTCCTGCTACGATTTTATCCCCTAACGATCCACGATCTGCCCGGCGCTATGTTGTGCATGTTATTGCTGCGCTATGGTCTATCATGACCGGCAAGCAGTCCGCTCGAGAAGATGAGGGCTATGTCCCACTACAAACCGTTGAACCTGTATGAGCAGGCTCTACTGTGATTTTTCTGTTATTCAATCATCTATGGCTTGGGGATGCCTCTGTTGATACATTAGTGGCGCATTTGGCAATGTTTTTATGTTTTGATACCTCTCATGTACTGCATTTGAATTAGATTTCTATGAAGAATTGAAATACCATTTCACGTCGCTGGGTCCGCTCATACGCAGCTTACACTCTATACCCGACATCCATCTCGAGGCCCGCTCTCTTCACGCCCGACGCAGTAATATGAGGTGTCATACATTCTATGCAGCATTGATGATCGGTTCGATCTACCTAGGGTAGATGCAGCAGTGCCCAAGGAACACAAGCTTTGCTAAGCTATTTATTTTCAAGCTGAAAGATAAGCCCATGTGTCGGCTAGAATTGCCCTAGGGCTGACCGTTCTTTTGACATAGGTGGATGTCAAACGATCCACAGTCAGGGCTATTTTACCCATAACAGATGCCAAGATCACCTCAGCTATCATGTGCTGTCTAGGTCACGGCAAGCCCGACATTCCAATTTGATCCACATTTATAGGCGTCGAAGCACCAGTCTAACCCATACATAGCCCGGTTTGTTCTAGATCGGTTTATTCAGCTGAGTAGATGTCATGCCTATTGGTGTTTTTTTTTTTTTTTTTTAGGGCCGACACAGCACTAAGTGCAATATTGGAAGAAACTTGAAAATTGGTCGCAGCTATCGGTGTTTGGGTTGATTTGGCGACGATTTCTGATCACCCTACTTGGTAGAGTACAAACTTGATAAATACCACGGAGCGCCTCATTTGAAAGAATTGGAAATAAAAGTTACCAGAGAGGCTCTCATTTTTTATAACATCATGATAATGGATTCATTTACAGCCCCATCCTTGCCAGCCAAGGTCCTAATGCTCCACGGTCAGTGAAGTAGGTTCAACATAAGAGCTCATCTAACATTAACCAGGCCATGGACAGTCGGGACAATTCTTCGAAGGCAAAACACGCTTTTTGCAGCCACATTTGAGGAACATGATTCTCAAGGCCTCGCAATTTGACAATACATATGCCTCCGACTCGGTCGAGTTCTACTATCCCTCGGGCGTACTGCCTGGAAACCCGGATCAACGGGAAGGCGATAATACACGGGTCTGGGGATACGGAGATCGCCAGGTAGATCGAATTAAAGGCCTGGATCAGTCTATAAGCTATGTGTTGAATATTCTCGAGACGAATGGGCCATTTATTGGGGTGGTCGGGTTTTCGACTGGAGCTGCTTTGGCTGCTATCATAACATCTCTTCTTGAGAAGCGAAAATCGGTTTGTGGGTTTGATTTCGATGTGAGTATATCCCCCCCGTGAGGTCTCCGTGGCTATATGCTCAGTAGCTTGGATATGTATGCTAAAGAAGTATACTTATAGACCACCCACCCGCCACTCAAGTTTGCGGTGTGTTGCAGCGGATTCAAGCTCGGCAATCCTTGGTATACAAAACTGTATAAACCTAGGATCGAGACACCGATTCTTCATGTTATTGCGCTTATGGATAACGTTGTGGAACCGAAGGAGTCTATGCAGTTGGTGAAATTTTGCAGGAATAGTACATTATACTCGTTCTTCGGGACGCATTATGTTCCTCGGTCCCCTCAATTTTTGGAAAAATTGGCGGATTTTGTTAGGGGGCCCTAGATCAGACGGATAGTGATGAGGATTGGGAGGATTGTTAAGATGGTAAATTTTTTCTAATAAAAATTGATTTAGTATGCCTATCACATTTCAAAATCTTGTTTCAAAAACAAAAAAGCAAAAAGGAATGTATAATGAATGGGGCGAGCCGGGATTGAACCGGCGACCTCACGATGACAATGTCAGACTGTAGTGAACTTCAGTCGTGCGCTCTCCCAACTGAGCTATCACCCCAAGTTATGATTATTGGCTCTTACAAATGCTATATGATGGATATTTAACAAAAGCACATCACAGAGCATCCGCAATCGTCCCCGCAATACCTCGTGGGGTGAAATCGTCCTATAGTACCTACTATATGCTTTTTAAATTAAGGAATAAGCTCAAGCTTTTCAAATTGATGCATGATCACATTACTTTCTAAGGCTGGAATACCGCGCATACTGCTTAGAAATCTGAGGTATATATCTTATCACCAGAACCCTGAGTATATATTGTGACCTCGTATAGATAACTTTGGAACTTACTATAGACACTGACCTCGGCAAAAAGTTGATTGTTCCAAGGTGAATATGACCTGCGAATAATAACTTACCTGTCTACGCCAGACTATAAAGGCAGTAACGCATCATTACCCCTACATTTAGTCAAAAGAAAATCAGGTTTGAAGGTTCGCTCTGGATTGGAATTTGGAATTTGGAATAAGGCGCAGAATCGCGACTGTAGCCACTAGGTACACCGCCCTGCTGGCAGTCAATGAACTGGCTGAAGTCACTTCCCCTTCTTTTTTGATTTTCCGTCTCCAGGGTGATCATTCACAATCCATAAGGTACTCGATACTTTGGACACCTGAAAGCCCTCCTTTCGCTATCCTACTAATCTACGCAGGGTCATATAGATCCCCCAGGTTTCACATCAAATAGTGTTTACGCCCAGCAATGGAAGCAAGAGAAGCAAAATCAGACTTTTGCACATATCAGGATGTACAGAAAGCGGACATAATTCATATTGCTTCATATCATATGCACGACTTTGACCTTGCTGTTGCCCGAACAAACCCCGGTGAAAATACTCAAATACGGGATTCACTTCTTCAATCCTACATTGCTACTCCATCAACTCTTGGATACCTTGAGTCATTGCCACTTGAGATTCTTCATGAGATATGCCTCTTGCTCGATATTCGGTCTTTGTTCAACTTTCGTCATGTTAACCACCGCGCCCAGCAAATTGTCAGAGCAACTCGTGGATTTGAAGAAATTGTTACCCACGTTACTGGGGCCCTTCGGGTTATACTCAAAACAACCATAGCATCCTGGTTTACGTTGTCCGACTTGTTCAAAACATTATGTACGAGAGACTGCTATCTCTGCAGCTCCTTTGGCGGTTTTATCTTTCTTCCGTTATTCACAAGGTGTTGTTTCCGCTGCATTCGGGAGAACCGTCTTCCTGCTACTTTATCAATGACTGCCATCAAAAAGCGCTTCAAGTTGAATAATGGGCATATTGATAGCCTGGTGCCGATTGTTAGATCGCTACCCGGGATATATTCAATGGACGAAGTGGCGCGCAAAAATAGGATACAACTTATACCGACGGACCTTATTCGCAGATTTGTCCTATCTGAGAAGGAGCCGGCAGCGACCCCGTTTAGAGGAACGGCACCATCACGTTATATGGTAACTACCTCTTTACCCTATCTTGACCCTAGATCCGGTGCTATTGAGGGTGGAATATGCTGCGCTGGCTGTCAGATAGCATTGGAAAAATGTTTGGAGTCATCAAGGACCCCTGATAATGCCTGTTACTTGCGGGACAAAGTGTATTCTTATGATGAGTTTATATCACACTTTTGGGAATGCCACGAGGCTCAAGCTATGTGGAACTCGAGCAAGGAAGGGGTTGATGTCTCGAGGTTTTCCGAGTTCGTTCGACGTAGAGGATGGTTCAAAAATCGAGATGTCATCATGTCGTTTACCCGAAGATAGCATTTGGGATTCTTATGTAGCGTTTGCCAGGCTGGTAATATTTATTGATGAAGATTCCGCCGAAACGAGTCAACTAAGCTGCTAGATCCCCGAAGATCATCAAATGAGTTGATAATCTCTTTAGCATTATTCGGGAGCATGTAAGTAATTATTTCAGGTGCTATTATTTCGAAATCCACGGAATGTTGAGCGCGCGGATATGCTATATGGCACTCGTATGTGCTAAAGATAATCAACAATGCCCATTATCATCCTTTCCTGTTTTTTTTTCCAATTAAGTCGACTATGGCTGCCTCCAGATGATGGCCCATAGTGTAGTGATCCTCTTCAAGCTCGTGAAAGACAGGACGCGGAAGCCGCTTGACCATATAGCGCACCATTTCAATCGGCGCATTGACATCCTTCGTACCATGCCAAATACGAATTTCGCTATAAGAGACATCCTGAAACCGGAATCCCCAGTCCTGAGACAGCAAACGTGCCTCCTGTACAGCTGGGCCAGACCCTTGCGCAAAAGCCTCGAAAGACGTGCTTAGCATGCGTTTTCTAGCATCTTCTGTCGACAAGCTCTCATCTTTTGCATCCGGCTGTCCATTCGCCCTTTTCTCACGCTTCATGCCATCGATCCAATTATCCAGCCACTTCGTCACGGGGCCCGACTCCAGAAACCATCGAAGCACAACGCAAAGTGGATTCAATACCATCTCTAACGTTCCTGGGCAGTAGGTTGCTGCGCAGGACAGAAGTTTCCTGCTTACAGTAACATCCTTTATCCCCGCTACCCATGGCGGCGCTCCCGCCATGACTCCCACCGCCGATAACATATGTGCAGGTAGCAAGTAAGCGCATGCAATTGCATATGGACCGCCTCCGGAACAGCCCAAGATCGCGAATCGTGACAGGCCCAAATGTGATACGAGAGCTTCGACGTCGGCTGGCCAGTCCAGGATCTGACGGTTGGGCTGATAGCTGGAAAGTCCGAACCCTGGCCGATCTGGGACAATGAGACGGAAACCATGGATTTCGGGCCATTTATGAAAGCCCCAGCCCTCTAGGCGTGAAGATGGGTAGCCGTGGAAGTAGAGGAGAGGGTAATCGGTGGGATTGCCGTATTCTGCGTATCCAAGGGTGCGACCATTACTTAGAGTCAACTTTTGGTGGAACCGAGCTGTCTCTGAAGAAATTAGAGATAAAACGCTACTTGCGTTATTCGATGATGGGCGAAAGCGTAGCTTCGCTGTAGCGGGGGTTCTCATCATGCGAGTTGTAAAAAGTGACAAAGAGGGGGTTCGAATGTTCTGAACGATGCTGAATGTTCTGATTTCTGTCAATAACTAATCAGATATTTATATTGTTTTCCTAATGGCATGGCGTATACCCAAAGGGTCTAGCTCGTGTTCGTAAAATACGATCACGATCACGAGCTCAGCCAATGGCGATCAACCTTACTTAGAAAGGTTGCCGCACTAAAGATAAGCCAAGTGCATGTGACGTAGAGAGAAAAGGAACACACTATATGAAATCTCATAATACTCTTTCTCTATTGTTGCCCACGATTATGGTTCACTAGCTAAACCAAATCCTGGATGCGTAGGATTATATTCCGAGTTAATGGATCCATGGCAGTAGAGATATCTTCCTTTGAGAGCTCATACACCAACGAGATGCCAAAATCTTGCGCCCACCAGACATCATGCCCTAGTCTCTCAACAAGAACACCCCAAACCATCAAAGTCAGCAGCCAAATATGATCATTAGCTTTCAGAGCTTGAATATATCCTTCGCCAGCCATATTCAGCCACCCAAGTGCATACCCTCGGTACACAGGGCCGACACATCTCTGAAAGCAGTCTTGCAGCAAGCGTAAAGCCTTCTTGCAAGCCTCCCAGAAGGCGATTTGTTGATCTTGCCGCTCTTGTATCTCCCGGACAGCCTCGACAATCCTTCTATCATTCAATTCACTAAGCTTATCCATGATCTCTGCGATGGATGGATCGAGAGCCGTGAAGGGAAGGTCTTGAAACGGCGTCAGTTTTTGCACATACTCATTCTGGCTAATTTTGTCCCCGCCACTCTCTGCAACCTGAACAGCACCGCGAACGAGCTCAAAATGAGCGATTGCAGTATTCACTATGCTCTCCTCTTTAGCACCTGAAAACTTTTGTCCAAATCG
Source organism: Penicillium frequentans (assembly GCA_028828275.1). Classification (NCBI taxonomy): domain Eukaryota; kingdom Fungi; phylum Ascomycota; class Eurotiomycetes; order Eurotiales; family Aspergillaceae; genus Penicillium; species Penicillium frequentans. The sequence goes on along the minus strand of JAQIZY010000001.1, from coordinate 2,272,864 downwards.
AACCGATGCAAACGCGAGAACCATCAGCATCAGCGAAAAACAGATTGCGGCTTTCTGGTCCTTGCACGGGGGAGAAGCAAGTTGAGCACGGAAATTGGATAATGCAAGAACTTGATACTCAATCGCTGAATTCATATAATTTTCGTAGTTGATGTTTTGCTGTCCATCGTTCTTCAGTACACTGGCACTTTCAAACGCCGACAGGGCCAGTAGCCCATTTAAAAGGAAGTCATATTGGAAAGCTAGAGCGGGCACTGTGATCTGCCAGAGTGTCTCGTCGCCAGTGCCGGGAGTGCAACAGCTTTTATAGGTACTGACGGACCAACGGTGCATGAGTTGAAGATCTAGATGGCGACTATTGGCAGGAAAGAATAGGGAGGCTGGGTGGGCATCAAGTATTGCTTCTTCTGTTCGATCTGCCTGCGATGTGTCATGGACTGGCAAAGATTGTGGACGAATAGTTACGCTTGCATATTCACAGGATGCGCCACGAGTCTCACAGCGCTTGCAAGGTGGGCCCGCTTCATCACATTTGACATGGCGACGCTTGCAAGTAATGCAGCCGGTATGGGACTTTTGATGGGAGCGACGAGGGGGCATAGCGGGTGTAAGTGTCTAAGTTGGTATCTAGTCCATGCTGAAATATCCAGTTTCACTGGTCTCAATACAACGTGGGCACCTTTCTAGTGTGCATAAGGTATTCTGACCATTCAAACTGTAGCACAGGAAGCCCGAGGTGTGGATTTCGACTTGCATATACGCCACGTGACCGTGCTGATTGGACAGTTTCCAGACCCTCAGGAATCTGTATGGTAGCCACTATCTTACGTCGAATATATTTATAGATGAGCTGACTCCTTAAGATGGAGAATATTGTAATGCCAAAAGGAGAGTCAAGCTCATTATGTCGTCGCACTGAGCCTCAGGTGCGCGCTCTCGATTAGAATTCATCACGTGAGTAATTCAGTATCAAAGAAGACGATAACTATCTCCGAGTGGCATGACTCTCATAAGAGGGGCGATAATCTAAATAGAAAATCCCTGAATGTTTTCACGTGTATATAGTTGTATATGTCTAGTCCTGTCACCATTCACTCGGCCAACCTTAAATCCCTTATCGCCGTATCGGTTCTGACTCAATGGACCCAGCCCAGTCTTTGTGTACCGTGTCCAGCTTACTCAAACCTCGCCTCTTCTCAAGAAAACGCAGATTGAAAAGCCACTTCATCATGAGTGGATATACCCATTCCGATGCATTTGACTCAGGCACTCTCGCCGTCGGAGCCATCCACCGCCTCCACTACGAACAATATGGCAAATCAGATGGCAAACCCGGTATTCAACACCCAAAAACCCATAATTATGTGCCTGTGTGTAACATGTCTTTCTAACGCTCCATTCCAGTATTGTTTCTCCACGGTGGACCAGGAGGCCAAACCTCCAAAGCAAATACAGCCTACTTCAACCCCTCAATCTACCGAGTCATTCTCCTCGACCAACGCGGCACAGGCAAATCAACCCCGCAAACAGAGCTCCGTGAGAATACGACACCCGATCTGGTAACTGACATTGAATCCCTACGTGCTCACCTCAACATCCCAAAATGGCACCTGCTCTTTGGGGGCTCCTGGGGCTCAACTCTCGCCCTTCTCTACGCTGAAGCCTATCCAGATAGAGTCGGCTCGCTTCTTCTGCGCGGGGTCTTCACGACCCGTGACGCGGAGGTGAGCTGGAGCCGAGGGGTGCTGGGTGCTGCTAATATCTTCCCTGAGGCGTGGGAGGCGTTTGTAGGCTTCCTTCCGGCTGAAGAGCGAGGTGATCCAGTTGCGGCTTATTATAAGCGGCTTACTGGAAATGATGAGCGGGTTAAGGCTGCTGCAGCGAAGGAATGGAATCGGTGGGACTTGAGTATTGGGACATTGAGGGTTGATGAGGATGCATTTTTGAATTTAAAGGATGAAGTGTGGAGTTTGAAGCACGCACTTATGGAGGCTCATTATGCCGTGCATCATTTCTGGTTGGAGGATGGGCAGATTCTGAGGAGGGAGAACCTGGAGAAGATTGCTCATATTCCTAGTATGTATTGTTTTGGTCTTTTGGAATTCAGGTGGAAACTGACTTGGCTTTCAGCGACTATCATCCAGGGTCGTTATGATATGGTTTGTCCGCCGCAGACAGCCTGGGACTTGCATCGGGCTCTGCCTAAGTCGAAGTTGATTTGGATTGCAGATGCGGGACATAGTCCAAAGGTATGGGATTTGATCTGCTTTGATTCATGGTATACTGATTTGATATAGGAACCCGGAACGAAGGCAGAGTTACTGAAAGCCTGTGACGAGTTTTCATTAGATCCGTTATAGATATACATCAATAAGGTCCGTGGATAAGAAGTAGATTTGAGACACATAAGAATATTAGAATGGTAGTAATTACTACTAAACACCGAACCAACCCCACTTAGCAATTTTATGAACCCCAGGCTTCCCCGCATCTACAGCTGCACCTCCTTCCATCCCAGTCACTACCCACTCCGGAGAGTCCATAAGGCTCCCTCAACCCATCATGGACGCCCTCGACCGTTCCTACACATACGGAAAATCTCCACTACTTCAAAATGCTCTCTCGACGTCCTTCAAAACCTACCTCTTTGGCAAACCAATATCCCATTCCCTCTCCCCTCTCGTCCAAAACACAATGTACCAACAAATCCCATCCGAGTGGACCTTTCATCTCGCCGAAACAACCGATCCAAAAGTTTTCCAAGAAACAACATCCGACCAATTCTGCATCGGCACGTCTATCACAATGCCAAACAAACTATCCTTTCAACCCCTCCTAGATGACATGACCGAAGAAGCCCGTACAATGGGCTCCGTAAACACAACCTTCGTCCGCATAGACCAATCCGGAAAACGAAAAATAATTGGAACAAACACCGATTGTCTCGGGATCCGAGACGCAATTCTACAGAAATGCCCCGACGCTGCCGAGAAAGCTAAAGACAAAGTTGCGTTGGTGACTGGAGCCGGCGGCGCAGCTAGAAGCGCTATTTATGCATTATGGAAATGGTTCAGCCCGTCAAAGATTTACGTGGTCAATAGATTAGAATCTGAGACACGGGAAATGATGGATTGGTTTCGACGTTCTATACCGGAGTTAGTGATTGAGATTGTGATGCCAGCAGCGGCGGTAATGCTTGAGCCGTTTTTTGTTATTGGAACGATTCCCGATTTCGAGCCGCAGAGCCAGGAGGAGAAATTTGTTCGGTCTACTATTGACCAGGCTCTCATGCATTCTCAGAAGGGTGTTGTGGTTGATATGTGTTATTCGCCGTCTGTTAGGACGTATCTTTATGCGTCGGCGGAGCGTGAGGGGTGGAACGTTGTTTCGGGGGTGGATATTGTGGTTCGAGTTTGTCTTGCACAGCAAATACTGTGGTTGGAAAGGGCTCCAGACAAACGTGGGATTGATGAGGTACTAGCTGCTGTTGGGAAGATTCATTAAGGATGGTTCTGCTAGAAGTTGAAGCAGGCATATAAAGTACTAGAACAAGGACTTAGGCTGAGCCTACTAGAATGCGGACATATCTCTGCCATCCATGGCTTGCTATATGATAACTGGAGATAAACTCTACTTCATCTTGACTTATGTGTGTAGAGAAGATTGATGTGGTTAATTCAGATGATCCATTGCTGACCAACATAGTATCAAATGATTTGGGTCATTATTCATAAGGCCAAATGGGAGATAAGAAACCGAACAAATGCACAGCAAAAGCAATTACTCCTTAGTCTCAGAAGACTGTGCGGCATCGCCAACTGGTTCTGGCTTCTCTGTCTGTGAGTTGTCTTCTGTCTTGGATTCCTCTTTAGGGTTGGTATCGTCAAGGACAATGTCGCCGTCCTTGTCAGCTGGGGCAGATTCACCAGCCGCTTGGGCTTCCTGGCTGTCACTTTCTTCGGCGGTACCATCACCAGCTGCCGCCTGTTGGGCTTCCAGGTTCATTTCGACGCCCTTTCCATCCTGCAGGCCCATATCCTCCACGCCGAGAAGCGACGGACCGCGAGCGTGAGGAACTTCATCTGACTCCGCAGGCGGAGAACCAATAGTAGCTGACTCTTCACCCTCAATTGTGGGTGCAGCGACAGTAGCTGTCGCTATATCGACATCTTGGGGCTGGGGGTGCCCATTATCTGCTGCATCAAGATATCAGTAAGACGTCGACAAGAGCAATAGACCCAAAGAACACGATATCCATAAACATACCCGCTTCCATAGCGCTGGAGTCCCCACCGTCAAATGACGCATTACTTAACCACGGAATCGGGGTCAAGAGGGCTCCACCCAGTGACTCGTCACTGCCCAAGCCATGGGCATAATCGGGAGTAAGATATGTCCCGGCGCTGTTTGTGGGATGTAGTAGCCCGTTTGAATGATCGGTATTGGCAGGAGTATTGAATGGGAAAATATCAGCACCGCTAGTCACGGAAACAACTCGGTCGACGGCGCGAAGATAAGCCGGCAATGTTTTGTAGTGGGCGGTCGGCCGAAGGATGAGCTCCGCGAGTCTCTGGATCGTATGGGGTGGCTTTTCCACGAAGAAAAGCTGGATCGCAGAGCGGATAGAGCCCAAGAGGAGTGCAAGAGGAGGCGGTAACGAGTCGTTTCCCTGTGGCGCAGAGGAATGGGGCTGTGAGTCCGGTACGCGCTCAGTCGACGGAGAGGAGCTAGCTGGTACCTCGGTGCGGGGCGGGCTCTGGGGAGCTCCCGGAGCTGCGTTTTCCTTATTACTGCTCTCTGGCGGGGTGGAATTGACATCGGTGGTAGGTGGGATCGGTGGTCGGGCGAAGGCCTGTGAGTTAATGGAGCCCGGCAGCTTGGGCATTGGGAATACATTGTATACGATCTAAGGCGTAGGTTAGAGCTATCACCATGATCAAACGTATCGCGCAGTTAAGACGCACGTATTCTAGCCGCTCCAGCAGTGGCGCCACTATGCCAGCCCATTTCTCTCTAGATCAGAGCATCAGTATCGCGTGCTCCTGCGCAATCTCTCTCGTCCCAGCTTGAAACATACAAGTCAATCGAGCCACCATTGGCAACTGCCTCGAGGGCTCCTTCGTCTATAAGATAAGTGTTAGCCTGATATGTGCGACGCAGAGCTGCACAGTGGGGGACCTACCCAAAGACATGGTCGACATGTGCAAGTAAGGAAGACAGCGTCGATCAAGTTGCAGGCTAGGGGCGGTGATGGCTGGGTGCTTCTGATTGGCTATCGTCAGATCTTATCGATAGGGTCAGGTGACCCCTCCGCGAATTTTCGGTGGAGGGGCAATTTACTCATCTAATTACTCATAGTTGAGATACAATTCCTCAATTCATATTCTTTCACCACGACACAATGTGGAACTCTCCCAAGGTCGGAATCCTCGGCGGTGGCCAGCTCGGCCGCATGCTCGTCGAGGCCGCCAACCGATTGAACATCCAGGCCAACGTCCTGGACGCCGACAATTCCCCAGCCAAGCAGATCAGCTTCCACGACGGCCATGTTACCGGATCGTTCAAAGAGCGCGAAGCTGTCCGTCAATTGGCCAAGTCTTGCGATGTCATTACCGCCGAGATCGAGCACGTCGACACCTATGCCCTTGAGGAGGTCGCCTCAGACGTCCGCGTGGAGCCCAGCTGGCAGGCTATTCGCACGATCCAGAACAAATTCAACCAGAAGGAGCACCTGCGCAAATATGGTATTCCCATGGCCGATCACCGGGAATTGGTCGAGAACACCCCGGAGGCATTGGCGAAGATTGGAGAGGAGCTTGGCTACCCGATGATGTTGAAGTCGAAGACGATGGCATATGACGGACGGGGTAAGAATTGCTCTGCGAATGGTAATTGGAGCAGCAAGCTGATTCCTTGCTAGGTAACTTCCGTGTGAACTCCAAGGCCGACATCTCCGAGGCTCTCGAAGCCCTCAAGGACCGACCATTGTATGCGGAGAAGTGGGCTTACTTCAAGATGGTTAGTCATACCCTACAAGGAGTCACAACCTCGAAAAAGCCTCTAACCTTTTTTTCTTTTAGGAATTGGCTGTCATGGTCATCAAGACTAAGGACGATGTTTTGTCATACCCCACCGTCGAGACCTTGCAGGAGGACTCAATATGCAAGCTGGTCTACGCGCCAGCCCGGAACGTGTCCGACAAGATCAACGAGGAGGCACAGGCCATGGCCCGGAAGGCTGTCGCCGCATTCGAGGGCAAGGAGGCCTTCGGTGTGGAGATGTTCCTCCTGGAGGACAACAGCCTGATGCTGTGCGAGATCGCCAGCCGAATTCACAACTCCGGCCACTACACCATCGAAGGCTGTGGTATGTCCCAGTTCGAAGCCCACATCCGCGCCATCATGGATCTTCCCATTCCCCCTAAGAGCCTCGAGATTCGTCAGCCCTCCATTATGCTCAACATCATCGGTGGCTCCGCGCCCGACACCCACCTCAAGGCCGCCGAGGCCGCTCTCTCCATCCCCAACGCAAGCATCCACCTGTACAGCAAGGGTGCTGCTAAGCCCGGCCGCAAGATGGGTCACGTCACCGTCACTGCTGCGTCGATGCACGAGGCTGAGACTATCATCCAGCCCCTCGTCAACGTCGTCGACGATATCCGCGCTCAGCGCACCGATATCAAGACCAAGGCTGTGGCTTCTGGTCCCGGCAAGCCTGCTGCTCAGGTTGCGGTTGTCATGGGTTCCGACAGTGACCTCAAGACTCTGGTTCCAGGTCTCAAGCTGCTCGAGAGCTACTTTGGCCTCATCCCCGATGTCGAGATCACTTCTGCCCACCGTACCCCGAACTACATGGCCGAGTACTCTGCCGAAGCTGCCGCCCGCGGTATCAAGGTTATCATCGCTGCTGCTGGTGGCGCTGCTCATCTCCCCGGTATGGCAGCTGCTCACACTGCTCTCCCTGTCATCGGTGTGCCGGTAAAGGGCAGCGTGCTGGACGGTGTCGACAGCTTGTACAGCATTGTGCAGATGCCTCGTGGTATGTTTCCCGCATCATCTCTCTAATCAATTTGAACATAACTAACTTATCCTAGGTGTCCCCGTCGCAACCGTCGGCATCAACAACAGCATCAACGCCGCTCTCCTCGCTGCCCGTATCATCGGTGCTTTCGACCCCGCCATCCAGCGCAAGGTTGAGGCTTACGCCGAGGAGGCTCGCGCCGAGAACATGGAGAAGAAGGGTACTAAGCTGCAGGAGCTGGGCTGGGAGAAGTACTTTGCGCAGATGTAAATCCGCATTGTGTGGACTAGATCGGTCTTGTACAGACAGGTGGGTAGAGTCTGTCAACAAAAGGTAAAGGAACAAAAAAGAGAGGATTTTGATTTGGTTTAATTTTGCAGAAGATATACGTTGTCTTCTGCTTGTACAGCGGAAGGCGTTTTTATATCAAATTAGACGACAATGAATGACTATTAACAATTACGCATATGGAAAGATACCGGGGCAATACGAGCATCTGCATTGCCAGCATTTGACGCGCTACCATCTATCTAAACGAATCATCGCTGGAGTAGACGCAACCCGTAATACCCCATCGCTAAAGTAGTCGCCCCGCCGAAACGTCGTAACTCCATGACGCCAAAGCTATCACTGCAACGCCGCAAGACACTATCGCTAGCGCATGCGCATTATCATAGCACTCGAGCGTAAACATGCCTCCGCGACGCCTTTCACATATAGAACTACCATGCACAGTAATGATATCACAATTTTTAGTAAGTTATGCCATACTTGATCCCATAGAGCCGAAATGTCTTTTTACCAACCCATTCTTTGCATGCAGTGACCTGTCTCATTCCTATATAGAGTGCAGCCCTAATAATGGATCACTGTGGCTGGAGCGAGTGGATCGAACCCGCCGGCCCACAAGTCTCCACGCCGTCGGGTCTAACATCCATAGGGCTGTGACAACTGCGATAGTGGACTACGTATAAGGCTACAAGTAAAGGTACCAATAAGATAGTAAAGACTAGGAGTGTAAAGCCATAGTAAATATTGATTGCAAAACAGCGGCGCGTTATAGGTATTTATTAAGCCACCACCAAGACAAGCCCATACTCATACAAAAAACATAATCGATAGTGCATAAGGGGGAAATCGTAACAAAGCACAGAAAACAAAAAGCCACAGTAGAGACATAAACATCACAGTTGGCATGATATCCATCCAGCTACCCATGTATCCTTACAGAATGGAGCTGAATGGAACCATTGCTTTTCATCCATGGCATGGCAAGTTTAGTAGTTAACAGCCGAGCCGTTGGTCACCTGAGTAGGGACGGTCGTGTTCTTAACATCACTAACACCCTTTCCGTTGACAAAGGCTTGGTCAACTTCGTCGGAGAAGCCGCGAGAAGGGTATCCGTCGATCTTGGTACCGTGAGCAGCAGTAGCGGAACCAGAGGCACCAGCTGCGGCGGCGTTACCGGCAGCACCGCCAGCATTACTGCCAGCACCACCGGCGACGGCGCCAGCCACACCGCCAACACCGCCAGCACCAGTAGTACCGGTAGCACCGGTAACGCCACTAGCACCAGTAACACCGGTAGCACCGGTAGCGCCGCTAGCACCGCCAAGAACGCTATCAGCGGTAGTGTGGGGCTTGCGAGTAACTTCGCCGGCGGAGGGAATGTTCTTGGACTCGGAGGCGCTGCCAATGCTGAAGATGGGGGACTCCCAGCGCTCGCCCTTGGCGGCCAGGTCGGCGTACTCAGTGGCTTTGGTGGAGACGCCACCGGGCAGCTGGATGTCGGGGAAGATAGAGTCATGGAGAGTCATGACGGTCTGGACCTTGGTGTTCTTGACGACGTCCTCGGCTTGCTGGGCCTTAGCCTGGCTGCGGGCGCGGATGGCGTCGGCGTAGCGAGAGAACATGCTAGGAGCGTTCTCGGGATCCTCGCGCGCGGCCTCGGCGGCCTTCTTGGCTTCGATGGAGATCTCGTTGGCATATGCGTCGGCCTTGTTGAAGGCTTCGCGAATCTGGGCCTCGACGACCTTCTCCAAAGCGGGGCGGACAACGCGGAAGAGCATAGGCTTGAAGGTGGAGAAGAGGACCTTGTGCTTGGACTTCTTAAGCTTGATGTCGAGGTTCTTGATGTTGACGGAGACCTTGTCCAGCTTGACAATGTGCTGCTTGTCGCCCTTATTGACGGTAGAGGCGGCAATCTTGAAGCCGAAACCTTCGCCGCTGAGGATGATGTCCATAATACCGGTATCGGTGATGGAGGGGAAGCCCTGCTTCTTCTTGATGTGATAGCTGACGTCACGCAGGTCGGCTTGGATACCGGAGGCGGCAATCATGATCTTGTTGTCACGCTTGTTGGAGATCTTCTTGCGGCCCCAACGGAAGTAGTTGTCGCTGCCGAACTCGACCACGTTGGGCATGAGGTTGTCGCTCTCGATGACGAGGTTCTCAATCACAACGTCGACTGTAGGGTCAGACACCTCGATACGAGGAATGGGAACGTAGCGGACGTTCTCAAAGATGCCGGGCAGGATGATGTCACGGAGATCCGTGAGCAGGTGCTTCTTGAAGACGACCTTACCGCCAGCATCGCGACCCAGGTCCTTGAAGAGGGTCTGAACAGACTCAGCCAGAGCCTTGTTGCGGGGGTCCTTATCGAACTGCTCGGCGAGGAACTTGATCTCATCGAGGATGCGGTCACTGTGGGAGCGGTAGCGCTCACGGATCAGGTAGCGACCCTTGTCGTACAGCTCATTCCACTGTCTGGTGGCCTCATCCTCCATGATGAAGCCCTGCTCACGCAGACACTTGCGGATGTAGGTGTCAACATTCGAGAACCAGCCACGCAGCTCGGGGTCCTTGTCAGCATCACGGTAGATGTTATCCAGGGAGTCGAAGAAGTCAGACAGGGAAGTGTTGTTGGCGAAGCGCTCGATAAGAGTCTACTGAAGTTAGCATTGAACTGGATGCCAGTATGTATCAATACTCACACGCAAGTTGTACTCAGCAGCCTGCACGCTGTCAGTGGAGCGGGTGTCCTTAACAGCACCGCTACTCTGAGTACCGACGTGCTTGGTGTGTCCAGCGTACTTCTCCGCCATATAAAGAAGGGTCTCAATGGCTTGCTGGTCTGGATTTTGTCAGCATTGACTTCCAAAGGAGCGATGAAATACGTACAGTCGGCGTGGCCTTGGACCTCAATGATCATCTTCTTCAAGCGCCAGATGGTCTGCTCACGACGCTCCTTGGGGATCTTCTCCGAGAGGTATTCCTTGGTCTTGTCGGCATACTTCTTGGAACGGCTCCTCTCTGAGGGGGTAACAGAATCGTCATCGCCGCCTTGATACTCAACAACAGGAGGAGAGTCGAGATTTGCCTTGTCCTAGTACAGGGTTAGCACAACTTCGACAAAATAGAGAGATGTATAAGAACTGACACCCTGAGATCTCTTGAGGCGGCTCTTCAGGTCATCCTTGGAAACGTTCGGCTTCTCGTGCCACACGTTCTCCTCAGCTGGGGTATCGATTTGGGCGAGCTGATCCTCCGATGGGCGCACTTGGTTGGCAGCCTTCTGGGAAGCATCGGCGGCGATATCGCGCAACAAGACAGTTGCGTCACTCACTAAATAATGTTAGCACAAAACCCCCGGCATCCCCGTGGTATTACTCACGAATCTTTCGGAACTCTCCGTTGGTGATCAAGAGCGTTCCCAGAGTCTTAAGACCCTCCAGGGTCTTCTCGCCGTCCTGCTTGCCAGCCTCCTTGGAGATGGGCATATTGGGGGTCTTGACATCGCCGGAGGTGATCCGCTGGGCCTGCCAGATGAAATCTTGCAGAAGCTCGCCCTCGTTCTTGGTGAGGAGCATCAGCTTGGCCTGCTCAATAACATTGCGCAAGTCCTTGATGAGGACTTTGCCATCGTCGGAAAGGTCCGCGTGTGGCGATGAGAGGGCCTTGGAGGCAAGGGCACTGTTCAAGGCGACATCACACTGCTTGTTCTGTGGCAGGGAATAGAGATTAGTATGCGCGTTCGACCTTCAACTCAGCCGGATGCGGTTCAACTAACGGAGGGCAGCTTGCTGTTCTTGAAGGCTGTGGAAAGCTTGGATTAGTGACTTGTTGATACCCAATGATCGCGAAAGTAGCTCACCATGATAGATTCCAAACAGTTGGAGCTTGGAGTTAATGTCCTAAGGGAATGTGATTAGTGTGTGGACTGATGACCTCATGATGCCTCATCTTACCTGCTCCTTCTGCTTGGTATTAGTGGGACGGTTCACGGCAGGAGTCATGATGAAAAACCCGTGATATCTAGAGGACTCGGGGGTTTGCAAGGAAGTAAATTCTAATGGTCATTAGCTAGCGTTTGCAATGGGAACAAACAAGACATACAAGGGAGATTAGCAATTAGACTTAAAACAAGGGGGTATCACTGGAATGTTGAGGGTATTGTTATGGAGGAAAAAGGGAAAAGGAAATTTAGTTTAAAGGGATGGGCACCTATATAAAATAAAATTTCAAATCCTAGAAAACGAGGAAAAAAGGAGATCGTCTGCTACGTAGGAACCCATTCTCTCAACTTCAATACGCAACCAAATTCTGACGTCATGGTTGTGTTGTGCCACAACGGGCTCACATTCCCTCCAATAGCTTCCTGTGCAGCCAATTGCCCAGTCAGACTGGATTTTTCTTGTTTAGCATGTCAATTAAGATACTTTATAGCTACAGCTTGTCTGATAGAAGCTCTAAGGTTGATTAGAGTAGTCTTGGAGGGCACAAGCCGATATGCAGGAAAGCAGAGCTCCAAGTTCAGAGAGTAGTTGGGCCCGTCCAGGCTACTGGATTCCTGTGGTTTCGCCCCTCAAAGTGGGCAGAAACGACGCTAGTGCGCCCTTAGCGCCTCCACATCAAACCTCATCGAGCCTTACGATCTGCACCTTTTTCAAGGCTCGATCACCCTTACTCAGTCCTCCTCTCAGGCTTGTGCTTGGCACGGGCTTTCGCTCAGGTTTTGGCCAAGGAGTGGTGTCATAACCCGGGCCTTGAACCCAAACTGCCTCCCACATCAGCTTGACGTCAACCCGACGAGATCTGCTTTTGACTGATCGGAAACGGCGACGCGTACTGCAGCACGCAGTTACTATTAAGTAAGTGGTACCGATCAAGCACTACCCGCTTTTCGTTCCAAATTGCATGACGCTATTGATTCTCACGTCTTGATCAGCACGCGGTCACGTAGCGATGTTCGAGCTTGCGTAACAGTCTGTAGCTTCGAAGGGTTTGAGTGGAGACCCCAAGAAAATGATCGACCTCCTCTTCTCGTGGCTGCATGTGGCTCACAGTGGCAGTGCAGATTTTTGGAGTTCAGATTGAAAAATCGTGATCCCCTTCCATCTGTACGGAATAGGAAAAGAACGCCTACGCTCCACTGTGGACTGAACCACGAGAAATTCTGGGAAAAAAGGAAAAAAGAGTTTTCGATCCCCAGTGATGTAACCTGGCGTTCACCCATTGATTTCCCCTTGATGTACCCCTTTCCAACTCACGTTCATCGGCCCATATGAACGATGACATACACGGTCCACAATTATACGGATGGATACCTCATGTGGAGAATTGCAGTCGATTTTTGTCTCACAATCTCCATGCTATAATTTTCCGCAGCACTTGATTCGATCTCGGGTCTCCATTCTATCATCCGCAGGCGTGGATACATTATCCTTATCCCCAGAACATGTGAAACCCAACCCCAAACCCAAATCAACTCAATATGAGCCTGAGCTCCTTCAAGGGTTTCGAGGCACTAATTGCATCCCAGTACCGCCGACTATCCTCCACCACCCTCTCCTCCCATCCCCCTTCAACAACTGGCCCAATAACCTCCACACTAAACTGTCCTCTCTCGAATACCTCCCGACAGGGTAGATCCATCGTAAGATTCTCCTCATTCCCATTTCCGATAACACCCTGCAATGCCTTCTCCGATGCAAGGTAGACCAGTCGCCCGATATGCGCCCAGTAGATTGTTCCACTACACATTGCGCACGGTTCCCAGGTTGAGACCAGTGTACAGCGGGACAGGTAGTCCCAGTCGTAGTTATCGGCTGCGTTGCGCGCGAGTTCGCTTTCGGCGTGTCGCACATGGGAGAGGGAGTTGGAAGTCATTAGGGTGGTTGTGTTATCTGGGGCGAGGAGGAGAGCTGCGAAAGGGCGCTTGGAGTGGAGGTCTTGGGCCTGACTTTGGAGGGATAGGCATTTTGATGCGCAGGCTTGGAGTTGCGATGGCAATAAGGGGGCAATTGCTAGAGTCTTCATGTTTGCCTGGTCATGGTAAGACAGTCTCCCCTGAGATAGATGGCTCTTGTCCCATGGGTCGACATTTATACAGTATGTTGCTGGTATGCCCGGCGGCCTCCGAAGTTGAGGGGAACGTGCAGGGCTACTTCCCCTCATTTGTCTATACGAGTGTTACGAGTCACGGAAGAAGACCAATTGCGTGTAAACGTGTGCTGGTATAGATTGGGAACAGATATATACAAGGTATCCCCAACAATTATTCTATATTATATACAAATCATTTATTCATCAAGCCAAACAATCGTCCCTTTCAACTCTAGCCCTGGATGTAGAATTAGGGGTCCCTGTAGAGCTGCGCGGATCGTGCGAAGATTGTTTCGACGGTGCTCGAACACGCTGGATCGCAGTGTTCTGATCTGAGTCTTCTAAAATACGCGCCTGGCTGTCGCTATCCGCGGGCGGCTGATTCGGGCGGAAAGAAAGATCCACGAAATCCGATAGGTCGGTAGGATTTGAGTTGCTGCTCATTTTTTCTGCAAAGACGACCAATTTGTTCAAGATGGCATATTCCAGCTTTAGTTTGACGCTGTACACCATTGCCTTCAGTGTGAACTGGATATCGGACATGCCAGTGTATTGAACGGCGATGACGGACGCATCCATGAGGACCATGGCGAGGTTGACGACGAGGAGTTGGACAAGAATGCCACGATAGTGGCCACGAGGACGGAGTTTCAGGAGTCGGACGGCTTCGAGGGAGTAGATAGCCGAGAGGATGACCTCTTGGATGGAGAAGCCTATGAGCTGAATGCGCTCAAAAATATCGAAGCCGTGTTTAAAGAGAGCAGCTTCGCTGGTGTGACTGCCGAGTTCGAGGACGGAGCCGGGGACGTGGAAGATGATCGCGTCGACGATGATCATGATGAGGGTTGCGCGGAGGATCTTGGGAGATTGGACGACAAGGTGTAATCGCGACCAGAGGACCAGCGACTGGCCGGTCACCATGCCAACCCAGGCGATGAGTTCCATGGCTATAGAGAAACAGTTGTCGTAGATATCGTAGATAACAAGAAGGTATCCGAGACCGAAGGGAATGATGCTGATTGATGAAATGAGCAGACACCAGAAGTAGAGGCCTCCATATCGCTTGAAGGTTGTAAAGCAGAGGACGATGAGTTCTAAAGCGTTGTACCACGCGATGCCGATCAGAACGGCTACGGCGATATGCTCAGCAGAACCGTCCGTAGCCGATCGACCGGCAAAGGCATGTTTGCTACCGGGATTGATACTCGTCATGAGGGCATACTCGAATTGGTATGGTCGTGTGCGTGGGGTTCGGAGTGCCCGGGGGAGCAGATTTACAAAAGAAACATAGCTGGAGCCGGAATGGCACCAAAAGAAGGAAGGATGAGATGTATTGAAGAATTAGAAATCACCTGGGCATATACATATGTATATGAGGGGTTGGATGTGCCCCAAGGGTAATGGAGATCGAGGGAAAGAGATTCAAAAAACGAGAGATAAGAGGCGAAAGAAAAGGTACGAAGTGGAGACAGCCAGCCCCATGGTAGATTTAACTTAAGCATCATTGGTCCCTGGGCCTGGTATTGTGGGGGCTTGAGATGGCGTTAACTCTGTAAACCACGCGCTGATAGGCGACTTGTGGTTCGGCTGAACGCTAATCAGAACGCCCCGATAACGGCGTTTCAACGAGAGAACCTTGAATTTTAAGCGTTTTACTTGAGGATTTTAATATGGTCTATTTCAGCCTCGGTTTCTAATGATTGATCCATGGCTACCTCGATCGGAGTCGCAATTTCGGGTTTGGACTGGTTCATGTGACGATTCGGTGTTCACGGGGCGGAGATAAGAGATCCTTATTACGAGTGGCTAACTCTGCTCCTTAGTCAACCTAGTAAACTTGGAACTTGGCACGCTCCGGGGTAAAATTGCCTCCGGGCGCACTCAAACCTAGATAGTTCCAGGCTCGTGTGACTCTTGAATATAACGGTTTTGCCTGGAAATGTCTCATAATCAAACAGAGTAGAGACTCCGACCCCGTCAATGCGCGGAGTTGTGCGCTCACTAGAAATATGAGCGGACTCGACAGTTTCTTCGATAACAAACTTCAAATGAAGTCGATCTTCCACTATTTGAGTATGATTTACCGTCGCAGGCCCGGGGTAGCATTGAAATTCGTATTCGTAAAGTATATCGGCTGCGGCTTCCATTTATAGGTCTCGGCTAATTTCACACGCGGACTTAGGCCAGAGCCGCGCGTCTTGTCACCTTATTACAACAGCTCACCCCAGACTTGGATCTGAGACAGCGTTCCAAGCTTAAAGGTCCTAGAGGTCGCCAGCTTTCACCTCGATATCAAGTGGTCACATGTGCCATCTGGGTCCATACATATTTTAAGGCACAACGGCCCTGCAGCCTTAAAACGTGAAAATGTTTCAAATATATATCTCGAACCTTAATGAATAGATTTGACTTCAACAGCCCCCGGAGTTGTGGAATGTCCCTTCTTAGTCTGTCAACCAAAACTCTACATTCTTTATTCGCATTAGGAAGCTCGATTGAGATATTCTAAGTGGCTGACGCAGCTGCGCGCGTGCACTTAGTGTTCATTTGTCACTCGTATCTGTCAATGGCACTCTAGACAGATCTTTGAAATTGTGTACTGTACGTAGGTTCTGCCTTATTGTCTTCCAAGATCTAGCTAGGACTGCCTATTATATACAATACCTGGAAGAAACGATGGCACTCCATCAATACCCATGGACCCCAGGACTTTCACTGGCCCATCTATGCACATAGATGTTGAATGTCTCACCGCCACAGTCCACATGGCGATATGCAAGACGATCCGATAGCCATGGTATATCCGAAGATTGGCATTTTCATGATGGCCAGAGAAATAGTAGTTAGAAAGTTTATCTTATGTGATGTGATGACTGGCTTCTTTTTCTGGCAGCATATTCTCCAAAGGTAAAGTTCGTTTGCTTTCAGAGAAGTAGAAGAAGAAGCTTTGTTCTGCGGAGTAGAGGCCGGCTTCACTGACCGAACTAAAGACCTCCATATTCAGATTTTGGCGCTGAGCATCACGAGATCTACTTGAACCTTCCAAGAAATGTATGGACGTGTCAAGCTATGAACTCTATATATGCACGTGAGTACATACCCGAGCACAGACAGACATGTCAATCAGAACGAAAGGTGCTCCACTTCTTCTCCACTATCCGCGCAAAGCCACAACCAAAAACACCAGATCAAAAAAATCAAAAACATAACAGGCCCGAGCCGTGGATCGAACACGGGACCTCGCGCAGGAGTGCTTAGAGTTGCTGCCCTAAGCGCGAATCATACCACTAGACCACCCGGGCTGTTCATGAAGAGTAGATCGAGCGGAAAAACCAAAAGGACAGCAGTGTTGTCAATTCAGTCAGGATAGCATGAGGAGCTCACAAAATCTGCAAAATCACACAACTCAGCTGAATCGGGGCTATTATCGAACTGTGGCAACATGGGATCCGTATGTCACAGCTGATTTCTGAAAGTAGATGAAATTCCGGGTACGAGGAATGGATCGGGGTAAACATGACGGGCATGCAGGGCAGAAGTGTGTGAGATGAGTTGAAAATTTCGGATTTCCGGCATCGCCGCAATTAAAGTTGTTCTTTTAGAGGCATCGGAGCTTTATAAGGAGAAGGAGAGCAGCGAGGCTTGAGAAAAAACCAGATGCCTTGGTGTTGTGGCCAAACAATGAAGCTGTTAAGGCTCTTAAAACCAGATGCCTTGGTGTTGTGGCCAAACAATGAAGCTGTTAAGGCTCTTAAAACCAGAAGTGTGACAGCTAACAAGGAGGTCAGGCTGTAAAACACGCATCATGTTCATATGATCTGTAAGGATAAGAAACCCGGAAGCAATCGCCACAATATCATGAATCAAATGCAGTATAAGGGAGTGGCGGAGAAGAGAAAGTCTACAGGCAGGAGAGAAGGCTCCGGGGGCAGTAAGCCCTTAGATGTCTGGTTGTTGGTTGGATCTACACCGTAAGTTAGCACACAAAAACTTGTAAACAAAGTCTTCCCGATCTAATGGTGCATCAGAGCCTAAAGCTGGGTTAGCTAACGCATAATTGCGTAAAGTGACTCGTGGCCAATCTTGCATCACAGAAAACAGGCACCAAGAAGCCACATCCTGTAAAACCAAGCATGGCAATCATAGTATCATAACTGAATATAACGCGATAGGCAGGCCAGAGGTAATAGAATTTTTGGTACATTGCCTCTGGATAAATGATTATCGCCCATAATTGCTTCCAAAGTCGCACATGGTCACTGATATCCGGGGCTGAACATCCTTCATCCCATATCTCGGCCATTTGAGTATAGGGATTCAGGGTTGTTATTGATATCCCTGTATATTATCCTCGTGGGACACTGTCGTATGACTCGGCTAAAAATCAAGGATAGGCACTATCGAAGCTTTGAAAAGTCAGTCTTCTTGTGAATGAACAATAGTTGAAGGAAGCATACCTCTTGATAGATGAAATAATCCAAGCATCGATTTCCTTTGACACATGTCTACCAGAAACTGAAATACCTGCAATATCCTTTTCAAGCAGCCAGAGAAACCAAGGATTGATGCTTCATTGTAAGTTTATTCACTGGCATACTGAAGGAAGGAATTGAGCTAGGTAGGTATTTCAGACTTCCAAAATCTGACAGGGCCGTAGACAATTGCTAGGAAAACAACCGGCAAATATCAGCCGAAGCCCTCAGGCCTCGTGTTCCTTGACCTCCTTGACCCACGGATAGAAATGGCCAAAGAGGATTTATTCGAACTAGAGTTATTGCAAACAGTACGTGATAGAGCCGTCCCGCTCAGCTCAATAGCCGAAGGAGGAAAGGGACCATTTCAACCCCTATTGCAGAAAATACTTTGACCACAAAGATCGGGTAATACTGTTCAATTTCCGGACATCCCAGACCACAGTCCGGAGAAAAGAAATCGAACCTGACTTAGCCCCGCCTTATGCAAGCCTTTGGGGGCAGTAGCTTTTCGGGGCTGACAGGAAGCCACCGCGGTAAACACGAGCTTTAGTGGGTAGTATAGGCATATAAGGACTAGCGGTAAGCCTCATTCGCCACCATATCAATCCTAATCTCAGCCGTCCGACCCGCCTTTGTTCCGGGGGCAGTTCCGAGTTTGATATCGGCGTGCCGTGATGCATTGGGCATGTCCCATGTGAAAGAGATAGGTTATTTCGTTATCATAACTGTAGTGCATTAGTTACAAAATTTCCCATGTGAAACTTGATAGTAACAGCAGATCTGATCTGCAGAGAGCGCACCGATCCGGATGATTCGGAAGGTGGCGTTTTCGGGTCATTGGGGCTCAGGCCCCTGTGCGGAAGGTTCTGGGAATTTATGGGGCGAGATGGAGTTTATGATTTCAATTATTGTTCGCCTTCTTCAGCTACAATCTCCTTTCCTCCACAGTGGAGTGTAGTATTTTGTATTCGTATCTCTTTACCTTAGTATTTTTGATATTTGGTAACTCTATTCATTCTAATGCATGCCAAATGAATATTGTAATTTAGGAAGTTGGACATTGTTTGCATTACTATTGTTTTGGGGGTTTTTCTTCCATTTGGAATTTAATCTTTGTTGACAATATTCATACTCCGCAGGTACTCATACTAAGCACCAAATACGATGGCGTGAGCCAAGGCCATCCCCAATCCATGGAACAGTTACAAACCCTTCGAGCTAGGATCGCCCGCGGGAGGATGAGTTCGTTCCTGACCCAAACATCAGCCATTGAAAACCTCAGACGTGGAAATGAGCAGATAAGTGGGTCGATGGCGATGGCGATCAGGCATCGTGAGCCTTTCTGATGCTCTTGTTGGGAGAGAAACATAATGTGGGCGGCAACTAGCCAAACTCAATCGTCATCATGATCCACCTTTTTGTTCGGGCTCGCGGTAAGCTAAATCACCTAATTAGTATTGCAAGTAAACATTGGCTCATCATGGATCTCAGGGTTCGCAGAAATTAGGATTGTCGCTTTAGCTCAGGGTATTGAATTAGCGCGGACGGGGAATCTCCGGAGCTGCGGCGGAGTCATAGAATTATGCGGCTAATGTAGGGTCCACGATGGAGAATTCGGTTACTCGCATGGTGCCGTTGTGGTGGAACTGACTATCGAAACGGTTGTGCATGGAACTTTTGGATGTTAGATTGTGTTGGGCACAATTTGACGCTATTGATGGGCTATGCATGAAAAGTACGTGGAATGAAAGACTTCTGGAATTGTATCAGTACCCCTGGCCTAATGATGCAGGTGGCACACTCTATCGATCGTCAAAAGTCTTCTGCCGACGGTGGCTTGTTTAGACTGCCAAGCTGGGAATAATATAGCGAATGATTTGTCCATTTTTCAGGGCTTCCTGTCAACCCGCCCTGATCTGCCAATGAGACCGTGTTCTAGAAAGCCACATTAGAGGGTCACCCACGTTGAGGGAAGGCAAGATGCGATCCGGAGAAAGTCATGATTGGGGGTTCCGGAGTTTTCGAAACTCAAACCCGAATCCAGCTAGCCACAATAGGTTAATGGGTCTTCTGGAAGACCCACTATGGGGCTCTATTGGTCAATTGAGACGCTTTGATTGGGTATAGCTTCTCCTTTACGGTCAATTTATCTTTACTGAGAAAACCTTAGCAAGAGGAGTCCGGCAGTTGTTTTGCGGGCGCAAGGGCCCCTTTTACTTTTGTTTTGTATACTTTGTAAGTAGGCATCATGGAAGGAGAGTAAGGAAAGAACCTGTAACTCATGGATTGGCAGATGTGCATCGGCATTTGCCTTACAGTATGACGTTCTCCAATCTAATCCTGACTCAAAATTGTGAAGGTTAACAGTCAATTTCCCGGGTGAACGGCCCAACAAGGGAATCCCTTCTACATCAGCTGCAGATCTGCAGTATTATTGAACGTAGCGCGGAGTTATTCGG
This sequence comes from Penicillium frequentans, assembly GCA_028828275.1. Lineage (NCBI taxonomy): Eukaryota > Fungi > Ascomycota > Eurotiomycetes > Eurotiales > Aspergillaceae > Penicillium > Penicillium frequentans. The sequence goes on along the minus strand of JAQIZY010000001.1, from coordinate 2,252,526 downwards.
GGGCCACATGGCCCATATAAGCTTAGACTAGCCAGCCACAGTGCATAAGAGTGGAATAGGCTTTTAGACCCCTATCCACCTCAAAAGGGTGCCTGCAGATCTTAATTTGGGGAAACACCCTCACTACACCGCGGGTTTCCGGTGATCTCCGTGTTGATACTGTTGTTCCACACATCAATTCCCTGTTTGGGAGCAATAGTTTAGCTTTTAATCGTCCTTTTGTTGATCTGAAGAGTGTTTGAGCGTACTTGATAGGGCTACTAGATTGCATCCAGGTTCTGGATGAACTATGATGCACTGAGCGCATCACCATCTGTCATCGACTCTGCGAAGAACTTGGAATGAATACTGATGTCAACCCGCTGCTCTATGATTATTGATCCTGGGAAATTGCTGTGAACCCACTAGAGGACCCTGTTCTGGATTGTGTTGGGGCCATACCCGTGTATTAGGTTTGACACCATGGAGATGCGTATCTATCTAGGTCCACATGGGTATACTTGTGTATTTCAAATTTTGAGGCGCTGACCCTAGTGCAAGATACTGACCCGCCTGGATAATTGGGGCACGAGAAGTTTTCATTTCGATCCCATAGATCCCTGATCGACTCTGTATAAATACAGCTACCTGCTCATTAACTTTCCTTTCTTTCTTCACACTCCTACATCAGTCATTCCTTAGTCAATCCGACTCTAGTCATTCTTTTAAACTATACCCTAATTTTCATCATGAAGACCTCTTTCATCACCATCCTCGCCACTCTGGCTGCCAGCGCTCTCGCTGCCCCTACCCCCTCCACCGGTCTTGCCGGTCTCACCGGCCTCGTTGGTGACCTGACCAAGATCCAGGGTCTCGACGGCCTTGCCGATGTCCTCAAGGTCGGTGATGTCACCAAGGAGCTCAACCTGGACAACCTCCCCGTTGTCTCCAGCCTGGGTGACCTGACCAAGCTGCTCAACCTCCCTTCCACCTCCTCTGCCTCCAGCACCCCCGCTATTCAGGATGGCCACATCGTCCAGAACCTCGGTCCTCAGCTGAACAACGTTCTGACCATCACCGGCACTGACCTCCAGCCTCTGCTCATCGAGCTGAGCCCCGAGGTTACCGCCCTGGTCTCCTCCCTCGGCCTCGGTGCCCTTGGTGTCCCTCTCGGCTCCATCGTCGCTTCCGCCAGCTCCCTCGGTGACCTTGTTACCGGTCTTGGCCCCCACGTTGACGGCCTCGTTACCGTTGTTGGTGCTGACGTTGGTGCTCTCCTCATCTCTCTCTCCCCCGAGGTCGCTGGCCTCGTCTCCGGTCTTGGTCTCCCCACCGTCGGTGTCCCCGTCGGTGCCGTCGTCGCTACCGTCGGAAGCTCCCTCAAGAAGCGCAACCAGATCGTCGGTGACCTCGCCCCCGAGGTTAAGGAGATCCTGACCGTCACCGGCCCCAACGCCAAGCAGCTGCTCATCAAGCTCTCCCCCGAGGTTGCCGCTCTCGTCTCCGGTCTCGGTCTCCCCTCCGTCGGTGTCCCCGCTGGCAAGGTTGTCAAGACCGCTGCTAACGTTGGTGACCTCCTCGTTGACATCTCCACCCCCGTTGAGAACCTCCTGAAGGTCGTCAACAAGGACGGCAGCGCTCTCCTCATCGAGCTCTCCCCCGAGGTTGCCTCCCTGGTTGCTGGCCTTGGTCTCTCGGCCACCGGTGCCGCTATTGGCTCCGTCATTGCCACCGTTGGTGCCAACCTGTAAATTAGATAAGTCGCTGCTTATCTAGTTTAGCCTTTGTTTTTACGCAGCAATGGATAGCGTTTTTGGGAGCTTTCTGAATACCCTACAACATTTTCTTGTGCATATATTGCATCTATTGTGACACCTGGAGTGGTGATTTCTTTTACGAGTTTTGGAAGATCTGTGTTAACATTCCAGTCTTCACTATATTTTTTTTATTCTTAATGTTACTAGACAAACTTTGCTCTAGAGCAGACCTTAGATCGAAATATTACCCTGAGCTGCTAAAAAAGTAAATCTAACTTTCCCTTTTCCAGTGTAAACATTTCACAATTTTTTCTAAACCAACAATTTGAGCCCATGGGCTTTGTAAGCGAGGATTTGTACAACACAATTATATTATGAGAAACAAAAACGCCGGGTCGATCTTAACCATATCATGCTACATAGTATTACTCACATCCCACAACCATTCTCTTAAGACCTTGTTGGCTACTAATCGAGTTTCCTGACACGCTTGACATATGAACGACTGAAAAAGGATACGAAAAGGTAAATCAAGGGAGCCAGGTACACCAGAGTCACAAATAACGCAAGTGTCTGCCCACTATTCTGTAGACATGGAGTTGCTTGGACCTCAAAAGCCGGCTCGGCAATGGGCACAGAAGAAATATTATCAGAATGGTTACTCATGGCCCGCTGAACTTTGCTATAGTTTGATTGCGTCAGGCGGCCCCCTTCTAGATTTGTAACTTGGCTTGTCGAAATGTCGTATCCAATGAAAAGATAGCAGACGGCGATGGCTCCACCGAGAAGGAATTGGCCAATTTGCAAAGTCGTCAAAGATCTCTTGATTGAGACGGGCACCCGGAAGCCCAACGCTGTTATCGAGAAATAAGTGTACTGGATTTCTCTCATTAGCTATTATCCATTTGGACAGAGAAGGAACGCGTACCATCAACGTATGAATTGTGGAATTGAGAAGAACGCCGACAAGAGCAGGCGGAGATGCATATCGGACGCTTGCCCACATGCAGAGCATGACGCCGGCATGGTGATATGTTTGGAGAAATGAGCTTTGTTTTCCTTTCGCGAGGATAATAAAAGTATCAACCACTTCATAGAACTTGGATATATAGAAGAACCATGAGAAATAGCCAACACCAGCACTCCATATATGATTCGGATAGTCCATGAAGGTCACTGGCATGCTACTCAGCATTTCAGGGCTTTCAGAATAACCTCGTTCACCCGTTGGAGTAATTTGGCAGATTGTATTCGCAACACGAGCGACAAAGTTCGGATCCGACATGGATGGCCAGCAATTCCAAAGCACAACGCAAAGACCAGCGAGCGTCCATGCTGAGAATACAGCAAGGAAGATATTGTGAAGTATCACTAATAAGTTGAAAGGCGCTGTCGTAGCAAATGTCCAAGGCCGATTTCCTCGCGTCTTATTCAAGTTGTTGAGTAAAACGACAGTCATCATATAGACCGAGGCTATTGTGATAGGTGCCTTGACGTTTGCAAGATAGCGAAAGACAGAGGAGGGAATCTCAATCGGGTGGAGCCATGTCGCTTTGGCCTGTGTATAGGGAAAGTCTGCTTGAGAGGCATCTCCGGGAGGCCAATCGAAGACCTGGCGAGGAGGAAGCTGGAAATGTACTAAGAGATTTGGAATAGACATTTCAACAAGAAAACAAAAACCACTTCAAAGTCTCAGAAGAATTCCTGGCAGGGATTTTTGGATTTAACCGACGGGCGATGATTGTTGTTTTTCAGTTTTGGATGGAAGAGCCGGAGGATTTATGTTATCAGATTTGAGAGAAAGGTTGAAAGATTGAAGACCGTATGAATAGGGGACTGAGCAACGATTTGACAGATCTCAGGCACGCGGTATCATTTGACTTTGATATATTGGAACATCATTGATGTTTAGTAGCCGACAGGATGCACTTCTGAATATTAATAAATGAACAGAAGCAAGGGACGAACACCATGCAAGCCAGGGCTTAGACAGGGGATACTTGACGAAGACCGGTTCGTATACTTAGTCACCATTTTTGTACCCTTAGTGGCCATTTCGTTTACCAAACTTTTACGTGTGATGCATTGTTTAGGATTAAAATTGTAAGTTTGAATCCTGATTTCACGAACAAGTTGCAAATGAGGTTATCCGTAGAGGACTGCAAGAAGCATTTCAACAACTTTGGCCTTTATGATATTCCGACGGAAGATCCCAAACCCTTCTCAGATGTCTAGCCAGGGTTGGTACATTATTTCTAGGTTTCAGTGAACATGGTCGTTAGTTCCTAGATTTTAAAGTAATTACACTCTCCAATGTTAAAATAACATTTCACTCGTTCCTTGTCCAGATCAGGTTCTCATACGAAGGCCCATTGAATCCGATTAATTTGCCAATATTTCATCCAGGCAGCTCGACAGAGTGATCTAGCTTAAATTTTCACAGTCTGAGAGACCCTCGCCAATCGCATGGTTGAGAGCAAATTTTCGGCCGCATTGGAGTGGGCATGGATTGCGCTGTCATGGAACAATCTCGTAGCATCCTTACCAATATTCTGTAGCAGGAAGTTTTTTCCGCCGGGGTGTTGGTCCACAAAATGTGCAATATCATGAACAACACCGTCAACAAGAAGCAGAGAGCGACCGTTGTTGACCATCTGAGTATAATCTTCATCACTCCAGACCGGAAGTTCTTCTATTGGTGCCCCCCAAGATATCTCTTGGCGCCGGAGTTCAAGCTGGCGTTGAATTTGCTGGTATTTACCCTTCTGAATCTCGTTTTCGGGGAACCGCTTCAAGTCCGAGGCCAAATTGACTTGCGCGCAGAGCCAGATAAACCACTTTGTCGGATCCCAGTGAAACCATCTGATCCCATTGCGGTAGTCCACTGGAAACTCGTGATGAAAATTGTGATACCCTTCTCCCCAAGTGATAAGAGCGACGAAGAATGAGTTTCTTGGCGAGAGGCGGTTGGCATAAGGTTGATCTCCAGCCCAATGAGCTAGAGAATTGACGCAGAAGGTTGCCTGCTGGATCATGAATAATCGAATGCAGCTGGCCCATATGAATCCTCCAGCAAAATCACCATACATAAGCCCACAGTATACAGTTGGGAATATGATTGCGGTCAAAAAGAACAAGGGAATGTAGTGCTTGCGCTGCCAAAGGACGATTGAATCGTCCGAGAGGTCCTGAACGTCCACCTGGCCTGTTTGTTCTCGCTTGCGTTTGATCACGACCCATCCGTAGTGAGAATAGAACAGCCCTTTGTGGGCAGAGTATGGATCCCTATCAGTGTCTGTATAGCGGTGGTGGGCTCTATGGTCTCTGCACCATGTTCTGATTGATCCTTGGCCTGCGCTGGTGCTGACAATTGCAAGTATGACTTTCATAAAATTCCCAGCAGAATATGCCCGGTGTGCCCAAAGGCGATGATATCCTACATTCTCCGTCAAAATAAGTCCAAGTAGAAGTATGGGTTGTATTACTTACCTGCAGTGACGCTGATCCCAGATGCTGTCGCATAAGTGAAGAGAAATATTCCGGTGCGATATTGAAGTGGTACCCAGAGGGTGCCAATTATTATTGCAATGAGGGGTGCTCCGCCCGTTATCCATAAACGCATCCAGTCAATTCGAGAGCTCAGAGCTCTAAAGCTCCCTAGCATCTTGACCAGATTTGAATAAGGGTAGTAAGTGACCATCTTTGTGTGCAGGCAATGGTGATGTTATCGCACATAAGCTAGAGGAGGCTTATAGAAAAATGAATGAAATTGTAGATAGTCAACAAGGTGACATGATATACTTGGATAGTTAAACTTCTCGAATTACATGAACTTCGAGAAAACTTCAAGAAAAAGATATTTACAAAGTTAAGTGCATGAATAGAAAAACCCGGCCTTGGCAGTGAATTTGGAGATGTGACGAGTTAAACCTTGGCAGAGACAGTCAGCCTTCCTGAGTTTGTGATTCCGCCCAAAGCAAGGTGGCCGAGCTATTACGATTATATGAGCAAGCTATATTAAGATGATAGAATTACTGAAATAATTTCCTATGTTCTTCACATCTTGTTGCGCCAAAAAAAAAATCGACGTGGCTTGTCAAATGGCCGAGATCCTTCAAACCCGCTGTCATGCATGTACCCCTTAAGTCAGAGAACAGCTATTTTCCGAAGTCTGCAGGCTATATACTGATGCCAGAGCATGCAATGGTTGCTTATTTTTGATAAATTCTGCTTTGTGGAAATGAGAACCCTGCAAGACACTCCTTACTTGTTGACTTAGATCATAAAGCCTTTTGTTCCTACTATTTATCCCAAGCAAGGGCCCATTCAGGCCAGTCACAATTGACCCCTGGCCAGCAAAACATTTATGTGTCCGATTGACAGCCGAGAAAATTATGCAACAGTTTTCTTAGGAAGATAATGAGAGAAGAAGGAACAGTTCGCGAACGTTCTTGACGCGGCCACAGTTCTATTCTCCGTTGTGAAGTCAACAATATGGAAATTCCATGCTCTGAAGATTGCCAGAAGGATGAAAAGAAAAATGGAATTTTCATTTCACAGATTGCCCAAAATGAAGACAAGTTTACTATCACAAAACAAGATATTTTGACGCTTTCAGCGATGGCCATCCTGAGCTTGATGGCTGCGCTGGATGGGACGTCTATCTCGGTTGCTTTGCCGGTATTCATCCCGCCCTTTCTGTCATAAATATCTCTTAGCATTGGCATTGACATGAACAGATCATGTCCCATGAACTTGGAGGAACTGCAATCGAAGCATTCTGGACCGGAACTTCCTTCACACTATGCTCTGCCGGTGAGCAAACCCATTTAACTGAAACAAGGACCTCTATACTCACACGGATCTAGTCTTTCAGCCTGTCTTCTCATCATTATCGGATCTATTCGGTCGGAAGCCGTTGGTGCTTATCACGATCGCATGGTTTACAATTGGGGCGATTGTTGCCGGTGTCGCCAATGATTTCACTCATATGCTTATTGGGCGGTCTTTGCAGGGAATTGGCGGGGGTGGTATCATTACCCTTACTGCTATCCTAATTGCAGATATTGTACCTCTCAACGAAAGACCGAAATACTTTGGTATGCTTAGTGCGATCTGGAGTTTGGGAACAGTGGTCGGGCCTGTCATCGGAGGCTGCTTTGCAGAGAAAGTCACCTGGGTGCGCATGAAGCTGAACAACCTCTTAACAAGGATTATATTAACCATGATTCTTAGCGCTGGATCTTCTATATCAATTTCCCATTCATTGGAATCGGAGCAATCTTGCTTGCTTTCTCGGGCGGCTCATTGACTACAAAGGGCGCTTTTACCGTTCAAGTGCGCAAGATCGACTTCATAGGAATCGCCCTATTTATTCCAAGCTCTGCTGCATTCTTGGTACCGTTGACCTGGGGAGGTGTCCTTTATTCATGGGACTCATGGCACACCTTAGCACCCTTGATTATTGGGTCTGTCGGAATCTGCGTCTTCGCAATCTATGAATGGCGTGTTGCACGGATGCCAATGATCCCACCAGCGGTGTTCCAGAACCGAACGGCGCTCATTTCGTTTGGGGGCTATGCCGTGGTCGGCCTGCTCGTTTGGTGCTGTCTATACTTCCTTCCCCTCTACTACGAAGCCGTTAAAGAATTCACGCCTATAAAGTCTGGAATTGCGCTTTTCCCTGAAACCTTCACTGTCGCCCCGAGTGGAGTTATCATAGGCTTTATCATCAGTCGAACAGGCCGGTACTATTGGGCCGTCTGTATCGGATGGTGTCTTTCCTCTATTGGAATGGGCTTGCTTTGCCTATTGGACACAAACACCAGCGCGATCACTTGGATATTCTTAAATATTGTGCCTGGAATCGGCATCGGGATGGTTCTTCCCTCGGTAGCACTCGCAGTGCAGGCTTCCGCAGCTACTGAGGTCTTAGCGATTGCGGTGGCTACATCGACTTCTTTCCGAGGCTTTGGGCAGTCTATCGGTGTGGCTATCGGGGGTGTCATTTTCCAAAATCGAATGAAGAGCAATCTGTTGCAGTATCCAGCCCTCCAAGCGTTGGCGGATCAGTACAGTGGCGATGCAGCGAGCGCGGTGGAAATCATTCGAGGAATGGATGACAATCACGTTAAAGGAGACCTTAAGCAGGCTTATGCTGATAGCCTAAGAATGGTCTGGGCATTTTGCTGCGGCATTTCTGGATTGATGTTCTTCGTGAGTCTGTTCACTAAGTCCTACAGTTTGAACCGCGGGGTTGTTACAAGGGTGTTCCCGGAAAAAGAGAACGCAGATGAAGAAGGGGAAACGACTTCCTAAAATCTATCGCAGGGATATTAGAACTCTTTTCAATTTCTTCATTGTCAAGTCAGTTGTTCGTCCTTAGAATCAATTAATCGTCAGATTATCTTGCAATAATTCTGACACCAATCAATTAAATCGGCTCTTGCCATCGTAAACTCATCAAAACCCATATATACCCCCCGTCTCCCCATTCATAGCGTCAGCAGCACCTCCACACGCCGCAATACTAGTACAATTCCTGTTCTTCGAAGCAACCATCATATCCATAAGCCAGTTAATACCCTCAGCCCGGAAAGTATCCGGCTCCGTATACAGTGTCTCATTAATCGTGAAAACATAGTTCCTCGGGTCAGGTAGCGTATAAGGAGGCCAAACAGGAACATCCGGGCCAATCTTCTGGATAATGTAATTTGGGTCTCCGCTATAAGCGAATCCAATCCACATGGCGCTCATGATTTGAGCCATTTTGACTAGCTTATCACTATTCGGTCCACCGAGCGGGGGAACGGTACTGCCCAGACCGGGAAGGTTATAGAACGTCAACGGGACCTCCGATGCGTGTGTCGAGCCCTGGAGATTGGTGTACCCATTTGGAACGATGTTGAAGTGGTACCGGTATACCGTCGAGTTGTATGCCGCCATAGATAATGTCGTGAGTCGGGTAGGTGCGTCCATGATGATGTCCGTCCCAACGGCGCACGAGCGCTTCCACTGAAGTCCGTACGTATCGCTGTATGGAGGACGGCCTTGGTAAGTGGTTGGGATGCCAATCTCTGGGATGTCAGGATAGAGATAGCCAATAGTAGCCAGGCTGGCGTTATCAATGGTCATCATCTCTTTGACGAGGTATGCGTTGAGATCACTAACGTTGTTAACAGGCTTTGGGCCGACAGTCGTGCCTTCGTCGAAATTAGTGCCGATGAGATATGGGACACGTGCAAATTTCCCTGATTGTAGTAGGACGCTATTTGCTTCTGGGATGAAGTCGCCGTCGACGGCCATCATGAATTCACGTGGCGCATTCGAGCCGAAGGGGTCGAGGGTTGTGTTGCTGAAGATGTCGATGAGGGTCGTGTTGGATACTTCACGAAGACATTGTAGGCTGTTATTTGCCGTACTGCAGCCTGCTGCATTCACGAAGCCGTCGTATGTTGGTTGCCATAGACTCACATCTGCGGTTGGCGCATACCAGACAGGTGCGCCGCTCTCTGAGATGGCGCCGTGGAAGAGGTTGGCGTTGTCTCCACCATATGCGAGGAGTTGAAGTCCCACTGACTGTGCTCCAGTGCTTTGTCCCTGGATAGTAACGCGTGAGGGGTCTCCTCCGAAGGCAGCGATGTTCTCCTGGATCCACTCAAGCGCCTTGCGCATATCTCGTAGTCCTAGATTGGTGTTGAGTGAATCTTGTATCTCTTGGCTATACATAAAGCCCCATGGGCCTATTCGGGAGTTGACCGCGACTCCAAGGATGGGGAAGCCGATATCAGAAGAGCGTTGAACAATCCATGTCTGGTTGAAGGCTGAATAGTAGCCAACACCGCCATTGTTGAAGCCGCCTTGCTCAAGGAACACCTGACCAAGATGTCAGAGCAATTTCGTGGGCTGTGTCTTGCCAGAATCAAAAATTGGAAGGCTCACCATGACCGGGAGATTTGTTTGTGTGATGTTCGCAGGGCGAATGATGCCCATGTATAAGCAATCTTCAGACATCTACACATGTTAGCCAATCTCAACACACAAGAAGATAGAAGGGAAAGTTATAAAAAAATAAATTAAGTGTGAGCTGGGCAAGGGGTAATCACATTGGTGTTGTAAGCTTTGAGGAGCCTCGAGTTAGCTTTTCACATAAAATTGAGTGTACATGCATAGATATCTTACTTGATGCAACACACTCCTTGGGCCAGTCTACAGCAACGCGGTTGCCAGGCCAGGTAGTATTGAGAGATTGCGGCTGTCTGAAACGCAAGTCCCCTAGAGGTGGTTGTGCATAGGCAACGCCATAAAAGTTGTCTGTATTGAGGACGGGGTCATGGAAGCCAATATATGTGCCGTTTTTAACCTTCACTCTGGGAGCAGTGGAGTTCAAACTGCGATGTTTCAGCGTGGCTTTGATGCCAGGAGTCAGACAGGCCCATAATAGTAGACCTAAAAAAGAAATCATGACTCCGATAGGTGTTTGGTCTCAGGGTCGAGGAGTAAAGTACGAGCAATAGACCCTTGGAGTATGTATACAAAAGCAAGAGCAAAACATCAATCTAATGCAGGGTTATTTGGTAATATTTAACATGAAAATTGCCAATACTGCAAGTCATACAAGGGGTAAATGCTATTCCGTCGCAGGATCACTGCATGTACTTCTCTCCTACCAATCTATTAACCCTGTGGGGAACATGCCGGATTAGGGAATATGACACCACTCGGCATAGTACACCCCGCATTTGCCCCGCAAAAATGCACCAAGCAGGTATTCAACCCCGAAAAGATGTCCTGATCTAGCTACTTGAGTTCAGAATCTAGGGAATATTAGAGTTTAAACCCACAATTCCATGCAAGATCATGGTTAAAACGACCGAAAGCCACGGATGACGGAATTTACAAGATCCCGACATTCAATCATCCAAAACAACTCTGATTGCCGGACTACAGAAGCTCCATAACTACTTTCCAAAAGCCGGAATTATCTCCGGTATGGGAATTCAATTATAGTATAACTGAACATAAACCAATATTCAAAATAGTGAATTGGTTTAATTTGAGTGACCGTCTTGAGACTAGCAGTATAGTTAAAGTAGCTTTCTTCCCCCGCATTCCTCGGGAAAGAACCATTACTCTCAGCTATGAACAAATAACTTACCCCTATCCCGCCTATCATGTATATGCATCCTGGCATACCCCCAAAGGCGCCAGCGTATTGCTGAGATCAAATCAACCTTGATCTTTCAGTGCCTTACTCCGAAAATCATAACGTACCAGACGTAATTCCCTCTCACATGCACCTGCGCTTCCATCGGATTTACATGGAGATCCGTTTACCAGCGAAAGAATGAATTAATATCATTAGACATGTGACCATCACAGCTCTATACTAACACTCCTTCACTGCCACCAAAATACCTGGCGAGTCACGCGCCGGTGCTCCGAGAATAAAGTCCCGACTCACATCGATATCGCGATCGCGTTGCACGCCAGAAACATCAAAATCAAACTGCCGGAACACAGCTGCTAGGATCAGGACCAGCTCAGCGCGAGCCAAATTCATACCCAAACAAGAGCGTGTTCCCCGATTAAAAGGAACCAAGTATCGATCCAGTCGCTTGCTTTCGGGAACCAGCCACCGCTCGGGCTTGAAGACACGAGGCTCCGGGTAGATATTTTCATTGAGATGTGTCAAAATGCCCGTCATGCCGACAATGGTATTTGCGGGAATATAGACTCCTCGGCATTGGAGTGGACGATCAGGAAATTGGCGGTTTAGTCGATGAGAGACCGGTTCGGATAGGCGCAGGCCTTCTTGAACTACAGCTGTTAGGAAGGGGAGTTGTTCGAGAACGGCTAAAGAGGGAAAATGTTGGACGTCGGGAATGGCAGTAACAAGCTCTTCGTGTAGCTTTTGTCGTATAGCTGGGTTGGCGGAAATGTGATAGGCGGTTCCTCGTAGCACATATGCTCTGCGACTGGTTAGCTTTCTGGAGGTGTATTTGTGGCAGAAAGAATTACGTTGTCCCAGAGCCCGCTGTCACTAAGCTCAAAGCTTCATCTCGCAACCTGTCTCTTTGTCGTTCCTCTGGGGGAGTTTGCTTTCCAGTAATTCGTGAAAGACGGTGCGATGTGAGGCTTTTTCATGGGCTGTATTCTCTCCACTTCGAATGGCCTCTATCTGTCGAGATAAAGCCTTCATGAGATTTCAGTCAGTGCTCGGTCATCCCATTTTTCAAATGCGACGTTCATACCCGGCGAAAGTCTAAAATTTCCGCCAATGCAGGGGCTAAGACTTTATTGATGCTGTCCTATTCATGCTGAATTAGTTGTAGATCTTCCCCATTCAAGGATCAGAGTAACCCTACCGGCAGCGAATATGTAAACCGCATCACCCATGGAATATGGATATTTAGCAAGCTGACCTCAAGAAAGCTATCAACATCGTCAAATCCCTTGCGGCCGAAGTCGGGCTTGTGCACACTGGAGGGTTCATGCGCAAAGCAATAAGCGTTGATAATATCCAGGGTCACTGCAGCGTAGATATACTTCATATTGACTATCTCGCCCGTCTGAGCAGCATGATGCAACCGCTCTAGCAGAATATCAATGGGGCGCCACATGACGGGAACGAGGTCTGTTACGGATTTTTTGGAAAAGAAGGGGTTCAAGACGCTTCGTCGCAGACGGTGTAGGTCATGCGATTGGGTACCGAGAGTCTAGATTGATTAGTTATTTTTTTTTCGTATAAATTTGCATAAACTGGTTCAAAAGGGATTGTATACAGCAGGATAGGGTCCAAACGCTTCTGCAACCCGCAGAGGCTTTTCTGCGCGGCCATTGGTTTGGTTGAAGACCTGGTCAAAGAAATCGGGGTCGTCGATATGAACTTCATCAGGGTTAATGCGAATGACGGGGCCTTTAAAGGAAAAAAAATGATAAATCAGTAGGGCTCGAAGAACGAGGACATGTGGATTCAATACCATATTTATCATGTAAGGCACGAAGTTGAAATGTAAACTGGCCACCCAGATATAGGTCATAGTACCATTCATAGAGATAGGTGACCTTGGCTAATGGAGGCCCAGGGATATGAGCGAGAGGGTGAAAGTAATTTCGGTAGGCGAGGAGGGAAATGAGTGCCACGAGGCCTAGGAAAAACCATAGCAGGAGACTCATCTTGGCGTAGTTGAGATCAAAATCCCGAGGGAGAAATGAACAGGATGGTTGATTTATCTGAGTTGCCTCGCGGCTCTAGAGATCTCAGGTATGGCGCATTGACAAGACTGATAAGAACATGCTTGCTTACATATAACGAGTTACTGTACGTAGATGGCGATGCAATACGAGGGGGCAATGCGGACTTCATTAGGTTTTGGAAGGCGTTGATAGGCGCCCGCTATCCTATTGTTGCGGCTGATTGTGGACGGATCCTCTCATTTGACGTCGCTTATGGACTTTAACGACCTGGACTACAGTGACGGTGTGGGCGCTCGGGTAAATTATTGGGCACGCACCTTCTAGGATGCAGCCACCAAGTGCTAAGAATTCGAAAGTCTGTGATATTCTATGCGAGTAAGATATGTCAAGGAAAGGCGACATGAGTGCGGGGAAGGGTTCATTCGAATAGATCCCTGGATTTTGGCCCAAGAGTATGTGCTAAGCCGGAAAGGCCATCCTGTTCATGCTTTGCTCCAGCCAAAGCAACTGACATGTCGGGAGCCGTCTTGCAAGCTAGAGATCTAATGCCCTTATGGAGTATAACCGTTGACTCCAAAGCTACGTCGATGGTATTTCCTGGCTCCACAATTCGGCATTAGCGCGAGATCGTACGTTTTACTCCGTACCTGTTGACTAGATGGCTCGAGTCACTTGGCGTAAGCCTCTCAATCTGGATTAGCCCCTCACATTTCTGCCCAATTTTCTAGGTTGGAATCACATTTGTGTTGGATAATCGCACGCTCTATTTTTACGGATATTTCCCGCCAATCCGAAATCAATTCTCTTGACCCAACATGACTGGCCATTCCCCGGATTTTCCATTCACCCCCAACTTTGACGATGAATCTGCGACATTCTTCCATGGCCTTTTCCAGCACCCACCCACAGCCGTGGATCGGTTATTGGAAAAAGAACGACATGGCCATTTGAGAGATCAACATGGGCGAACTTTCCTACATTATGTCGCTCAGTACAGGCAAACTGTAACAGAAAATACTATTCATCATTATTGGTTGGATGCATCCGACCGCAATCAGGACAAGCTTCTGCGGCATTTCCACCGTGGAATCGTCATTGCTGATGTGTATGGTCAGACAGCGCTGTCTATGGCGGTACGTCGTCAGAAATGTAGTCTATCGCAAGATTTTAGGGTCATGGATATGTTATCTCGGCCACGCTTGTTTGATTCCATAAACCCGTGCTGGCCAGATGATCCAGTGTCTTTCAGTCTGGACATGGACACTGGTCACCGAAATGACACATTCACCTGGTTAATTCGCTTTGGCGGTCCACGAACTCGGGATTTGTACCTCACTGCAATCGTTTGGGGGCCATCACCGCCGCCTGAAACGATTCTATCTCAATCCATGCTTGATGCAGATTTCTTGCGCCAAAGAGATAGTCAGGGCCGTTCATTTCTCTTTCATGCGGTTGATTGGGGTGATGAGTATTTCATTCGCATTCTACTCTCGATCGATGAAGTCAGTCGCTCAAACCCAGACTTTGATGGGCAAGCAAAGTCACAAGCGAACTCCCCGTTTTTACGAGCCATAGACTTAGGTCACACTGGTATAGCCCGCCTTTTCATAGTCAAGGAGCCGTTGGCTTTGCAAAAACTTTTGTTCTGGCTTCTAAAGGAGCATGATGATCCAACAGCACGGTTAGAAAAGATTATTCAGATGAAACTTCTGAGCAGCGGAATGAGGGATACTGCCCTATACCATGCCATAAAACTGAGACTACCCTCAGCTGTTCAGCTGTTCTTGAAAGATGGCGCTTCACCAAAACCTTTCAAACTTAGAACAGATTGGTTTGACCTCTGGGAGAAACAAGCATGCGCACCGATGTCGGTGGAGCTGGAGGAAAAGAGAGTTGTGAAGGATGGCAACTCGATAAATGTACGAATCCTCCGATTACCCGGACCAAGTAACCAGGCTTTGTTGCATAATGCTCGTTTGATCAGGTGAGAGAGCACATGGTCTATATTTCGTATTTAAAATCGGAATAGTCTTTCTTACATTATAGATTTTACCAAACCCCGATCCTTTTTTTTCATGAACTATCTGCACAAATGAAGCACGAATACGAAGTTCAATTGAAGGAAGTATCTGAAGCCAGGGAAATGGAATGCCGGATCCGTCTCTTGTTTCCAGATCCAACCAGATTCTTTCTGGATCATTTTCCGTCGCTTCCAAAATACATGATAATTGACCCAAAAAGCCGCGGTGCGCTGTGCTTAAAATGGACTAGGTGGGAGGATGGCGGAGTCCTATACGAAAGTGGCCACGACATTTTCATATCGTACCTTGTGTCCGATTTTACGGTCGAATGGGAACGTCTTTTTGAGAGAGCCGAGGAGCGCTTTGATTTTCATGTAAGCCTATAAGGAATCTAATGCGGTAATATTCAAAAGCATATGAATACTAATCAGAGTAGTCTATCCAATCTGGCATTGATGGAAGAGAGTTGATTCTATATTTGTCTACCGAGAGGAGATTTGTCGCTCATCTTCGCCACTCTCTTCACCAACATCTGAAATCTATGACCGGCTTGATGAAGACAGTCAGGAATATAACCGCAGATACTTTGGGTCGTCACTTCACGAGACCTCAGATGACCAGCTTTGTGTGAAGGCTGTTCTTCGCGAATGCGAGAAAATGCTCATGGAGAGACTTGAAAAGCAAATGCAAGACATTCGTGACTCTATCCAGATGGCAAGTTTCCAGAATCAAGTGTTTTAGAGTTTTGCACTGACAAACGCTAGAATCTTGTCGAAATATCCGTTGGGGAAACAATCTTCTTGAGAAGAATTGGTCTTGTCACTGTGGGTACCCTTGACATCGCTGTTACCCTGGTCTTAGTCAAACCTAAAACATTTACTAAATTTCCCCCTTTTGTATGCAGTTCATTTACCTGCCGTTGATGTATGCCGCGGTTCGTGCTCGATGCCATCAGGTGTTGTGGGCCTGTTTGCTGACCAAAGTAGAGCCTCTTCGGCATGAACGTCAATGTTTTTCAAAACAATCCCGACTGGCGATGGTACATCCTATTCAGTGTCGCATTCCTTTTTTTCACCCTTGGGCTCTGGGTAGTTTCTGACCCGGTGGGTTGAGTTGCTGGGACTTGCGCACACTTTACTGACCGTCGTTAGGACTTCAAACTTAGAAGTTTTTTATCAGGAAAGGCACATTTATTTATTCAGGGGAAATGGCACGATTTTCTATGGCGCTATGAGAAAAACTACCGGGATGAGGCTTCAGAGAAGGCAGCCCCGTCCATCCGAACAAAAGCTCGCCTAGATGAACAGGCTTCATCCAACTGTTGATCACGCCAAAGACGGTGTCTTCATGGCTTCTAAACTTCAGGTAGCAGATTGAACGGCGCAATCCGAAGCCCAAAGATCCAAGGCTAATTATCACTTTGCTTGCTCTGCTTAGGTCTGGTTGTATACTTTGCTTCGACCTCGACTAGTTTACCTCATTCGTACGAAAAACGATGCCTAAGAGGGGTGTCTTGACACCTGGTATGTCAGGTGTCTACTCCGCCAACTCGTCTCTAATTGCCGTGTTTCTCAGGTGTCAGATTGATTAATTAATTGAGGGGGTGCGAGCGAGGATCAAGACCCTATTTCAACCTCTTGGTGACCTTGTTAATATTCCATATACTGATTTTTGATTTAATGTATCGGAGATGACATTATTGCGCCGACTTCTGTCTATAAACCTTAGATAAGGCTCGAGTCAATTCTTGGAATATTTAGAGCATTAAGTATGATCTAAACATTGGGTCTAGGATTGCATGATTCAATTCGATTAAGCTAGATGTACGTAACGGTTGGGGGAAGAAAAAGAGAAATGGAACCATCGGAGCCAAGAAAAACCCCAAAGAATGATCGTCGGACCACGGATATCTAGCTCCGCCGTGGAGCCCGAGTTTGGGCTCACGAAGCCCATTACCTAGATCATACTATGTGTGACACACCACACTCAAGAATATGCAGCTTATGGGCTCAGTGTTATGCGAATTCAATTTTCCAAATGGAGATTATGGTCAATTTGTGGATAGTAGGTGGACATAATGTGGACAATTGTGGACAATTGTGGACAATTGTGGACCTCTTGACCCAATCTAAACGGCCTTGCAGTTGGATCTAGCGAGTTTTAGTAACTTTCAGCTGAGCCTCGTTTGTTCCCAAGTGGATATGCATTTTGGTTGTCTCATCGCTCTGTGGTTTCCACACTGGGAGAATTTGAAATCGGGTTGACGACATAATCATTCCATAATCATAACTACTAATCTCCCCCCACTCACGATATACACGGCTCTTTCCCGTCGCTTCCAAACTCCCTCTTCCCCTCCGTCGATCCAGATCTGGACCGAGGCCCCCGACCCATTTTGACCCCCTTTGGTACCCAGTTTTACCCAGTTTTTTCCCGTTAAACCGATTCTCTGGTCCATGTCGGCGTTTTGAACGGGGCCCGCCCCCCCCCTTGCTAAACCCGAATTCGAACCCTCCTACCAGACCATGTCGACCTCGTCACGGGTATCTGCATTGGTGGAACTGATTTGAATCACCGGTGTTTCAATCTATTTGGTTCATCCTGTTCAACCTCCTCGCATGTGACCTTCCCTCTCTCTTTCGATCCTCGTTCCCCCGGGTCGTGGAGGTCAACCCACCCCCAAGCCATGACCCAGACCTCCCAGCTGTCCCCCGGCCAGCTTTCGCCGGAATCGCCCTTTGATCCACCAGATGGTCGCATCGCCCACACTCTCACCGCGTGCACCAGGTGTCGCCAGGTATGATGCAATGCTACCCCTCCTCCCGAACTCAATCTCCCCCGCGATGAAACGAACATGAGAACATGGGGAAATATAGAGACCGAAAAACATCTGAAACGGACAACCCCCAGTGCTGACACACGGCCCGTAGCGGAAATCTAGATGTGACCCTGGCATCCCCCGATGTGCGCCCTGCGAACGAAGCAACGCCAAGTGCGTTTATTACGACTCCACCCGAGACACCACTATACCGCGGACCTATATCGTATCCCTTCGCGAAAAAGCCCGCGCACTCGAGAAAGAGCTCGCCGCCGCCGAGAAAGATATCCAGCATGCAGCTGATGCCGAGCTGATGGTACGGGGCGCGGGTCGCATCCGCTTTCAGGAGAATGACGAGCCTCGCTACCTGGGGCCCTCCAGTGGCATTGCCATGACTCGACTGGTCATGGAGATGGCGAAACAAAACACCGACTCGAAAAGCATCAAAGATGTTGTTCCCGAATTCACCGCCCAAGAAATCAAGGCCGCTTTCGCACAGGAAGACTCGAAGCCGACCTCGAAAGTGTATCCCATGATTAGCTCGATTCCGGCGGCTGATCTGCCTCGGGGGAGCCTCCCATACAAACTGATTGATCTTTTCGTCGCTAAAGGTACATGGGTGTCATTGCATGAAACAAAGGCCTCCGTGGTAATTCGGTAGACTAACTTTTTATCTTGTTTTCTTCCAGCTCAAGCGTTGCTCCCGACTTTACATGAACCAACTTTTAGACGAGAAGCTGATGAGGTCTTGAATGGCTCTACCGAACCGTGCCAGAACTTCCAATTGCGCATGGCCTTTGCAATCAGTCTCCAAAAAAATGAGCATCGATTTTGCTGGCCTGGCGGATAGCTACTATTTAGCTGCGTTACCATTTTTAGAACCAACACTCAAGAAAATGGATTTGAGGGCCTTGCAATGCTTGGTCTTGATTGCTCAGTATTCTATGCTGACACCGACACGAACGGCGGCATATTGGGTGGTAGGGACGGCTGGGAAGCTATGTCAGGACCTAGGATTGACCGAAGAAGCCACAATCACAACCTCCCCCGATGGCCGAGCCCTCAACACGTTAGAGATTGATATGCGCCGAAGGCTTTTCTGGATCGTCTCATCGATGGAATTCGGACTTTCTCATTCTTTAGGACGGCCCAACTGTTACAGCGTCACTCATGACAATATTGATGTGAACTTCTTCGAATTAGTGGACGATCGGTACATTACAGCCGATGGCATTACACCGGGAGCAAGGCCAGTACTTGGCAAATGCCTTGCCATACATTTTTTCAAGATGCGACTACTCCAGTTAGAAGTTCGACGAGCTCTCTATCTAACTCGACGGGAGACCCCAGTTGATGATCAGGATCCTTGGTTCTCCCACATGTCAAATAAAATTGATGAGTGGATGGCATCTTGCCCGAGGAATGACGATGGTAGCGGTTTGAATGTTAAATGGTATGTACCCCAGTCTTCTTGATGTTTCCAGGTCACGGCTGACATATTTTTTTGCAGGTTCCAAGGAAGGCGAAACACCATCGTCATTCTCATGTATCGGCCGTCGCCTCAGGTCCCGGAACCATCAATCAATGCGGCAAAAATATGCTACGAATCAGCAACCTTCAATGTTGCTATGCATAAAGAGCAGATGGTGACAGGCTCAGTAGATTTGACATGGATCTTCACTCAATCCCTCTTCATGGCTCTCAACACTATCCTCTGGACCCTTTCTTACCCTGAAATTCGGAAAGACCACCCGATTGAGGAGGTCCAAAGCTATCTGGACATGGCACTGGAAGTTGTTGTCTACTCGGCAGAGCGATGGCCCGGCGTTCAGTCTGCGCTCCTTCTCTACAAGCGTCTTGTCGCAGCTTGCTTAAAGGCGTACACCACCGAGGAATCATTCGTTGTACATTCACCTTCCAATCATCCCACTCCAACCTCTTCGCAGGGGCTTACAACCCCTCCGGCCATGTCCAGTCCCTCCAGCAGTACGACTGCTTCCTATTACTCCCATGGTTACCGGTCGAGCAATCATGTGCTGAGCGATGATGCTTCAACTGGTACCTTGTCCAGAGGCCATTCAGCCGACCCTAGCCTACCTTTCTCCGAAGAGTCTACACCCCCGGCCTATGGAGATCCGCAGAAATTGATCGGAGTGCCCCCAATGCCAGCATTTGGGATGCCGTCAATGTCTACAGCCACAAACCCCCATCCCAATATCCATCAGAAGGCTTCTGTGCACCCACCGCGCTCTATGCCGACGTTTCCATTGACCCTAATACCCCTTATAACTCGATGCCCTCGGTGGTTCCCGGTGTTCAAGGCTGGGATCCCAATTTCTCTCTCGCCTCCACTACTGCCAGTCATCTGACATATGTCGATGCTACTGTTGATCCCATGCAGTGGACATACTCGATTGGGGACCAGTACTCTCAGTACTTTAATGAGCCATTCCCAATACCCAACTGGCGTGAGCGCACTCTCAGCCAGCAGGAACAGATTGAGCTGATGGCATCGCTGGAACAGAATATTCCCGACGTCTCAGCACAACTGGTCCAGGAATCCCATGCCTTTTACCAATCATAAACATGACAGGGCTCCCTTGAGAATCGACTATTGGGCAACTATATTCATTTTGGCTTGACTGTAAGCCATCAGAGAATTTGGTGAGAGCTAAATGAGAATAGCTATTGGGAGAATATTTAGTTTGCTTACGTTGAAATCCTTTTACTCTCTCACCTTTTGGAATTGAAAGGTCTCTTTGATATATACCATAGCTGCTTAAATACTCGTGTGATACTAGATCAATCTAGCCCATATAAATTTACAATTTAATTTATAAAAAAAGAGATACTATGGCATTCGGTTTTTAACCCACGGGAGTGGATCTAGAACAGACGATAGCAGACCCCGGAAGGGTTTGAATCCATGGTTCTTGACGTCTTACAGAGACGTCACATTCACCTACCTGTATTCAATACTTTTTGGTTGGTTTCAAATTCAATTGCAATAAACAAGTGAAAGAAATCACGTTACTAAGATTAACAATTGAAAGCCCTGTAATCTTTCATTCACTGCTATGGAAAAATCCGGAACTATGGAATACGTCCCGGCCGGTTTTAGACCCGAGACCCGCGTCACGTGACTGGGGCCCGTTTTGCCTCCATTCTCAGCGCCGTCTTCGAGAGCATCTGGAACCATCCGCCCTCCCCTCCATCCCCATCAACCCCAACACCGGATCACCTGTGAGGTATTGAGGTCTCTGTTCATTCTGGAATGCATATGATCTAGGCTGTGGAACGACCTGCTCGCCCGCCTTGAGCGCCCGTCGATCGACCCCCCTCTCTTAACGGCCCAGCGCTCCTGTCGAACGCGATTCGGACTCCCGCCCGTGGAAATCTGAGTCCTCGACCCTCCTTGCCAGTGTCAGGCATTCACTTGCCAGCAGGACTCCCATGTCGGATCGCACCCATCCGTCCTTCCCAACCGGTCCTCCCTCGCCCTCTTCACCCGCTGCTGGGTCTCTGAAAGAGAGTCTCCAGCTCCCCATCTCCTCGGAACACATCCCTCAAACCCCGACATCTCCTCCGTTGATGTCGGTCAGCGATCAAAGCCATGTCTCCAACTTTGCATCCACCCAGGCATCACCCAACCAGGCGATTACCCACCCAAACACCTCTTCCCCTCCCTCATCTACCCCGATGTCTACACAGGTCTCCCAGCAGCCAACAATGAGCACAACAAACTCATTCCCTACCCCCGCAAGCAGTGTCAGTGGTCATCTCGTGAATGCGACGTCAGCGGAAGACGCCGATCACAAACATTTTAGCCCCGGAATGCAGGACTCAAGGACCGTGGAGGGACAGCAGGTTACAGAACACACACGAACTGATCACGACCGGCAACCACTTCAGATCGGCCCTGAAGCTGGTGTGCGCGATTTCGCCACCGGTCAGCAATCGACGGATACGGATGCCATGGATGTGGATAAAGAATCTGCGCCCCGGTTTGACCTCGGACTTGACTCACTTCAGAATGACTTCACTTCGGCTTTCCATCTCTGCAAAAGCTGTAAGAATCCCCTGAGTTTGATCACGGTTGCCGCCGTGGCAGTCGTGTGATTACACTGTCTTTTAGCGCATTCTTGAACCAAACTTGTTAACACAGTATTTCTTCGTGGCTTGACAGCTCCCATTGTGACTGGACCGGATCCTTCGCTGGATCTCATCTCCCTCTATGGGCTCAGCTCGGTTGCGCATTCAGTCGCAAGAATGGATCATATGACAGGAGAGAAGATCAATCGGTTGAGAAAGTCTTACGAAGGCAAATTGAAGGGATTAGGATTGGCAGGCCGCAACAAGCCTGTAAAACAAGAGCCTGGCATGCCCGGCAGTTTACGGCATCTCACGTTGTGGCCTGAGGAAGAATGGCAGAACCAGAAAGTGTTTGGCAAGCAGATCAAGGTGGCTGATCTGGACTCGGCGCTTCACAGTCTTCAGACTAAGGCTATGCATATGGAACCCGGCGCGGTACCCAACAATGACTTCTGGGAGGATGTGCTAGGCCATGAAAAACCCGTCAAGAACCAGGGTTCCGGTGATACGGGCAAGAAGGCTGCACCCACTCCCGGAGGACGTCACACAGCTTATGGGGCCGTCTCAGCTACGATGCCGCACGAAAATGAACGAGCTCGACCTAGTCGAGGCCGCAAGAGACACTATGATGACAATAGCTTTGTCGGTTATGGCGAAGGCTTTGCAGATGACGATGATGACCCCGGATTCTACTCCAATGGCGAGGGAACTGGGAAAAAGAAACGGAAGAAGGTACGAAGCGAAGGAACAGTCACTCATGACCAAGCTCTAGAACTAATATCAGCCATAGGATCATGTTTCCAAGGTTTCCACCCCAATGTCCGAACGCGGCGGCAGTTACGGGGTTGGCATGTTTGGAATCGGCGCCAGATAAGATCACGATGTCGGATTCCCCTCAAAAGCATGTTCTCCGTGTGTTTTCCCCCATATTTCTTTCAAAAACGCTACGAGGCAATGGTGACTCTAGTACCATAAAAACCTCGGTGCCCTGTCTTGTTCTTCGATTTCTTTATTACTTCTCAGTACATGTTGCATCACGGTGCTGGATATACCCGGCTTCATCTAACGGATGGCGTTCTGGCGGGGCGGGAATCAAGGTATTCCAACGCGAATATGACTTGAATATGCTTGCCCAGGTCTGTTTTAACTGATTTTATGCTTACTGCTTTCATGCGTGCGTCTGATTTCCACTTTCCACTGCTGTAATGGCCGGCTTTTCTTCTTGTTCCTTTTTTTGCCCTGCAAATGGTCAGCTGCTGGACCATGTCTACTTTTCTCGTTCCAGATGTTTTGCGACGACCCCATCCGTATCGTGGAGGGTGGTTTTCGTATCCTTTTTTCCCAAGGAGGAACCTGGTTATGGTTCTTCTTAATGTGTTTGATATTCCTTGATCACGACAGTGTCGGATAGTGAGCTGGTGCAAGGAGCCAGTGAATTGATTGAATAGATGAAATAACGTCAACTGGTAGTGAAGTATGGCCTGGTTAAGGCTACGTAGTCAAGTGGTGTTCAAGCGGTCGTACCATGTCTCATGGCTTGTCCTCGTATGACTAGATCAATCTTTCACCTTTCAAACAAGAGGCGTATGATTGAGGACCTGAACTCAGCCCATGTCAGCGCTCTGCGGCACACAACAGTATCTAGCCCTGATACTTGAGTGATGCACACGCAGCCCAACTCCGAATCCGTGCCCGAATGGATTCCGATATTGTAATCGTGTGGAGATCCAGAACAAACACCGAACCTAAAAAGTAACAAGCGGCTCACGGGCCGTTAACGCAGCTCGCAAGATATACGCCACTAACATGCATCTCACACGGACTTCGGTTTAGGGTACTCAGGTGACGAAGGCGACATTTGTTGTTCACTTTCTAGCTTTTACACGAATAGTCTGCCCCCAGCTTCTTTTCGAAGGACTGCAACTTCCATAGTTCCTGGTTGATAGTTGGATTTAAATTGAAGGAAGCAGGAACTCGGGGAGCGTCTGGAATCACTTACACCCAGGTCGGTATATGCTCGAGGTACGTATCACTGTAAATTAGCACCGAGATCGTCACCTTGCATATGTATCATGTATAACCACGTCACAAGAGCCGCACGCCCTACACTGATTAAATCGGGCACGCACATACCTACAGATCCAGGGTCACAGCAGCGGTCCTATTAAAATTATCCCAACTCCCTAGGGCTCATAGCCACGCGATAGTGGGTCATCCACACCACCGAATCAAACACTGCGAGTACAGCTCCTGAGACAAAGAAGTCGGCAATTGTTGTGCCAGGCATTACGTGGTCGTGCATGCGTCCAAGCCAAGTCCAGCCTTCACGGGATCACCGATATTTGCTTGTTCAAGCGACCGGGGTGCGCGAGGGCGTCAAGAGGCGCTTTTAGTGGATGTGTTGTCTGAAGTTAGGGTTGTGGATTCAGGCCGAGTCTACACATCGGCAAGATAAGACAAGTCGCTAACTAATTGGTGGCTGCACCTGTTCCACTTCCAACATTGTCCAAATCAAGCGAGCCGATCAATGATATGTTTCGCTCCGGCTTTTTTTTTGTTTTGTTTTCTTTTTTGTTTTTGTTCTTTTCTTTGCTAGTGTGCCTTGCTCCGATTCGCTCGCTCTTAAGCGCCTGTTTTGGCGCACCGCTATCGTCATTTTCAGGCCTTGCAGCCAGTGTTTCCTACCTTTACGGTGTAGAGGTAGGGCTATAATATGTCTGAGTGGATTGAACTAGCCAACAGCGTCATCTCTATTTTCTGGCGTGAACGCACCGATCGATGTGCTTGGCTCCATACATCGCATGAGATATCGAGTCAACACCGTGCCGTTTATGCAGGGCTTTACGCTTGACATAGATTCCACCGCGATAATACTCTTTCTCAATTAGGTCAGTATTCTATAAACAGTAGAGACTATATGCATCTCAAAGAACAGACATGATTGCTATCTATCGGCGATTCTTCGGATATAATTCAACCCGACAGATTTAGCATGAAATGAGGCTCATGTTTGTTTACGGTAGACCCATTTGGTCTCTTTACCGATTTCAATGGCGCTACTGCATGGCGCTCATGATTATCGTGCGCAAAGAACCGATCGGCTTCTCTAGATGTCCCCACGTTTCCTATGTTCGGGCCCACCGAATCCTGGAAGCCAGTCATTTCAGGGCGTAAGACGTGGGCTGGCTGTCCAGCTGGGCTTGTACCTTGTGTGGTGTTTACTCTGATTCTTTTCTTCCTTTCTTTGTTTTTCTTTGGTAGATGTGGACCAACCGTTCAGCTTGATGACCCATCTGCCGAAAATGGAAGACATTGGCGATGGTCGGCATCAAGCATATGCATGTAAGTATTTTCACAACACTTTCGAGTTGATTGCTTACAGTCATAGATAAATACCTGAGCAGCATCCCCTCGATTCTGGAGGTTGAGTGCGGTTGTCTTTCGTTTTCGTTCACATTGGCTAGCAGCACCAGCCAACATGTTATCGGCAACATCTTCTCAAGTCACGCTAGGGGAGCGCGAAAGAAACACAGAAAAAGAAGAGCCAGAATGGAAAGCTGACTGGCGGTTAAAATGCATCTTTGGCGTCATTGCCTTATTGAACTTCGTGACTGCCGTAGATGCTACATCTATATCCGTTTCATTACCAGTAAGCTACCATATCTCAATCACCGCATGCACTATACTAACATCTCAGACTATCTCCACTGATCTCGGGGGAACAGCAACAGAAGCATTCTGGGCAGGAACCTCATTCCTTCTTGCATCCTGCGTATTCCAGCCCATCTTCTCTCTAGCATCCGACATCTTCGGCCGGAAATTCATCCTCCTCCTCGCCGTATCCTCCTTCAGCATCGGATCAATCCTCGCCGCAATCTCCCACGGTTTCAATCTACTTATCGCAGCCCGATGCATCCAGGGTATTGGAGGCGGAGGCATCCTCGCCCTAACAGAAATCCTCATCGCAGACCTAGTCCCCCTCCGCCAGCGCGGGAAATGGTTCAGCATCAAGTTCGGAGCTTCAGCTGTTGGAACCGTGACCGGTCCTCTAATTGGCGGTGCATTCACTCAGTCCTCTGCATCATGGCGCTGGATCTTCTGGTTTAACCTACCCTTCTGCGGCCTGGGTCTAATCCTTATCCCAATATTACTGAAACTCGAGAGAAACCCCGTCTCTATCCGTCAATCGCTCGCTAAAGTCGACTACTTTGGCTCTTTCCTTTTCGTCGCGTCCCTCACTTCATTCCTTATTCCAATCACTTGGGGCGGCATAATGTGCTCCTGGTCCTCATGGCACACTCTCGTTCCACTCATCCTGGGCCTAGCTGGCCTAATCGGATTCGGACTCTACGAAGCATACGTCCCAGCCCAACCCCTCATTCCATCGGGCGTCTTCAGCAACGCTACAATGTGTCTATGCTACTTCGGCATCTTCCTCCACGGCCTCATCCTCTGGGCTATCGTCTACTATCTACCACTATACTACGAAGGTTCACTGGGCTACAGCCCCATCATCGCTGGCGTAGCCGTCTTCCCTGAATGTCTCACTGTCGCGCCCATCTCCATCGTGACTAGCCTCATGGTCTCGAAGACGGGCGATTACCGATGGGCCCTGTGGGCTGGCTGGCCCATCACAGCACTGGGTCTAGGCGTTCTCTGCCTCCTCGACGCATCGAGCAGTATCCCGCAATGGATCTTCCTCAATCTCGCCGCAGGTATCGGATGTGGAATGCTCTTTCCATCCGTCCAATTAGCCGTCCAAGCAGCCGCGAATAAAGAGATCATTTCCATCGCCGTGACGATGACGGCCTTTTTCCGGGTGCTTGGTCAATCTGTTGGTGTTGCGGTTGGGGGTGTGGTCTTCCAGAACAGAATCCTGGAAAAGTTTGGGAATCATCCAGAGCTTGGGGCGGAGGTGCTGGAGTATGCTCAGGATGCGTCCAGCCTTGTTGAGTATATTAAGGCATTGCCTGTCGGGAGTGCTGCGCGGGTGCTTATCCAGTCGTTGTATGCGCAGTCGCTGACTACTGTTTGGGCTGTTATGTGTGGTGTTGCTGGAGTGGGGCTTTTGTCCAGCTTGTTTGTGAAAAAATATACGCTTAATCAATCTTTTAGTTCGAAGCAGGGGGTGAAGAAGGATGGTGCTCGGGAGTATGTGGGCATTGAAGGGACTGAGAATAAGGTGAATGTTTGAATGGGTTTGACTGATTATATAATTACTGTGGGATCCTGGTGTTTTGCTTTTGGAGGCGTATTGAAGGCTATTTCCAAGGACAATCAAGAGATATCTGTATATTTGCCTCGGAGTAATTCGGGCCTTGTTTCTGGTTTTGGTGCAAATGTTTGAAAACTATGCAACGATCTATAACATACATTTATTTTACTACTTTTCAGTTGTCGATATTTCATTCCTCTACATATGAAATAAATTATGTGTCAAGGTACACAGGCGCCAAAACTTCTTTCTCTTCTTCCCTAGATGAAGGGTGCTCACGGTTCCAACTTTGGGGTCCATGCCCCTTAGCGTCTCCATTCAGATATGATAATTGCCGTACTTCATTACAAAATACAATGTTAGTCATGCTAAAACCTTATCTTTAGAGTCATATCCTCTTTTATGCCGATATTGCATCCGATAAATCAGCCACTGGCTTGGATGCTTAGTCAGGACAGGTTTGGCCCTGGTCATGTGTGAAAGTGATCGCCTTACGTCACCGTCTTTACGTAGTCTATCTGCCCGATATAGGTTTCTTAAATCTGAAAGCTTGTTTTGTTGGGTTCTGTCTCGGTAATTCCGGTATTTAAACACTCTACGAGTCCATGTCAGTGGCGGCTAACTTGGTGATCGGACCCACTCTAGCCATTATCGATCCGTCTAGCCGGTATGTCGTACTAGTAGATCCAAATTTACTTCTTGAATGCCACGTTCTTCAAAGGTGCTTGCCGATTTATCCATACGGGTACAGTACAATGATACAGTAGTTCCACCTAGAGGCTTGAGAAGTCTCTCAGGGTCTGAGGCGCGCGATCCATCGCCGAGGTGGCAGCCTCGGTTCCCCTACAGTAAAATATTACAGTAATTTATTAATTCGGTACAGATCAGTTCCTACTTCTACTCGGCATCATACATGATTATCACGGCCCGAATACTCGGTTAGGAAACCGATTCGTCTACGAGTCGGTCGGTAAGATATCCAAGTGATATCATATTCCGCAAGTGCCGGTCATATTGCCTGTCCCATTCACAAGTAACGAAGTTTTGATGGCGAATTGACACACTCAGAGCATATAAGTAGAGCAGTGTCCCAGAATTAAAGACACAGAATTCAGCCTTCGCTTCACACAGACCCCAACCACCTCTTCACTAAACATCCAACTTCCTCTACAAACAATCAAGTCCTATCAATCACATCAAGATGCCAGTCCTCCCTGCTCTCGAAGGCTCAACCTTCAATGAAGATATCCGAGATCGCCACCTTCTTTACGACTACGCTGCCCAAGATGCACAGGGCAATCCCGAAAAATGGCGATACGAGATGTGGTTCTACAACGAAGATCGTATTGTCTACGCCATCCATGGCGGCCCTATGGCAGGCCGAAAGAACTTCCAGGCGGCTACTTACCAATGCATTCGCCCTGGGGAGCTATGGCAGTGCAACTGGCTGGAGGAGACCGGCACCATCTGTTCGCTTGTCTACGATATTCCCAATAAACGCATCACCACCCTTCTTGGGTTTTCGAAGGGACACTGGACCGAGAGCGAGGCAGCCCATGGCGATAAGCGCAACCCTGAGGATCTCGCAAGGTGGAGAAAGCTGGCTAAGATTGGCGAGTCTCAGGCGGATCGGGTGCTTTTGAGCGAGCAAGCTGATATCTTGGAGGATTTCAGAGGCGCGGGGGATTTGTCACCGATTGAAATGTCCTGGCCTTGTCTGTGAGGCTATGTCTCGATCATACGTTGAGTCTTTTGTCAACAAATATTTTTCAACCCTGACCATCCAGAAGAATATTTTTAAATCAGTGAGATTTTAACTACAGTTATTCATCACCTCATAATTGACACCGTTTAACTCTAAATCCCTTCTAAAGCCTAGCACCCTTTTCAATGTCCCGTTTGAGGATTCCCTCCATCCCATATGGTCCGTCCCACATACTGCTCAAAACACCATTACTTTCTTTGACAGCAGAGTTGATGGGTATTTGTCTTGTCCAGCTCATCAATCGCTCATATACATTTCCATCTCTGCAACCCAAGGCACTGCAAAGACTTGCGTCAGTGAAGTCCCAGGCATCTGTCAAGGATATCACATCTGGCAAAAGGTCTGTTAAGAGCTCATCAATCTGTTCGCCCATTTCGTGGATCTGGGACAAAGACAATGTCCCATCCTCGGTAAAAGAGGCCGAAGTAAACTGTGAGGCGGGATATATGACTGTAGTAAGCGCGAATAGAGAGTAAAGGCGGGTAAGGACCGGTAAGAGACTCGGTTCAGTTATTGAGATAGCATCGATATAATCTTTGTAGTATTGGAGAACAAGGTACTCGATAAACGCACGCCCAGCTGATATTATTGGCATCATAACCCTATTCCAAGCCTGTGCTGGGTGCAATTTCTGGATGTTCCTTTCGAATTGGCGATATGCAGTAACAAGGAGGCGTCGCGATCGATGAAGAAATATAGACAAGAGCTTCGAGGCATCTAGTAGCTGATTCCTTCGAGCATCTTTGAAATCCACATCAAAATTTTCGTCGCGAAGGTACTGTTCAATCCCGGTCAAGAACCCGCTCATCTCTGGAGCTATCAGATTTCCGGTGGTGAATGCTTGGAGTTGCCCAAGAAGATATTTCCCTAACTGCTGCCACAGAACGTAGTTTTCGCCTTCGAATGTCAAGGATGCAGACACAGCACTTAATATTTCTGGCAACCCCGAAAGAGCAACATAGCCATGGCCACCACACATCTGCCGTGCCTCCTCAACCCCAGCACAAGCCATGGTGGAAGACCATGCCTTCAAACCGCTTGCCAAGGCGTGGATGAATGGTAGACGTGCGGACGCACCATCCCCGCTTTCGTCTTGTTGCAAAGCCTCATATTGAATGTCAAATCTTTTTGATGCAAAAAGGATTGCGTATGCCTGCGAGATCAGGGTGAGAATGCGATAATGCTGAGATTTGAACTCCAATATAGCCTTTTCCTCATGATTTTCATCGCCATAGATTCCATGGCCTTGCAAACGTACAACTGAATAACGCGCCGTGATGGTGACGGATTGCGCAAGGGCAAAACTGACACATCTTGGGATAAGACCTCGATGATGCAGCATAGTAGAATAAGTCTTCTTCAACAACCTCGTCTTGTCAATGTTTCCTTGAATGAATGACCCGTTCTTGGTTACTTGAGCATGCGCACTCAAGAGGCTGTTTCGCGGAATTGGTAAATTATCGAATCTCGCGTACCCATTGCAGGTCCCGTTGTAAGACATTTTCATGCCTTGGTCACCAAGCTCGACCCCATCAACAGGTCTGAAATCTTCCATTGATCGAACCTGTACCAGAAACATATGGATTCCATGATCAACCGGTGGCTTTCCAATCTTCAACCTTGCCACGACGATGGCATGGGAGCAACTTAGTCCTAGTCCTCCTGGCCAAATTTTTGTAGATGTAAGGGAAGGCGAGTGTAGGATGAACTCATCAGTGTCATGGTTGAAAGTAGCCGTCGTCTCTATACCGCGGACAAAGGTACCGTGGCCGACTTCCGTTTGCGCATATGCACCATTGACCTTCGCCCCGTCAATAAGTGGTAACCAATATTTCTGCTGCTCAGGTGTACCCTGAAGCTCTATAGCTTTGCGGAACATGAGAAAATTGAGTCCCAAAGGTGAAGCGTTGGCGATCTGATTTCTTTCCGTCATAATAGCGAAATGTCGATGATTATGATCAACCATATCATTCACAGTAGCCCTGGCACGTCGCAGGCCCTCGAGATAGATCCCCTCGCGATCGAGGCCCTCATAGATGCGAGGAAGTTTCATTGTATCTAGCAAATCCAGGCAAGATTCTATACGTGAAAATGCTGCTCTTCTAGACATAACTATTTCTTCACTTCTTATATGTCAGAATAGGCACATCAAGCTCTGTTTCCCATAAAATCAATACCTGTCATAGATGACAGTAGTCATCTTCCCAACATCGAATGTTGCAGTCTTTCTAGCCTGATCCATCAAGACAGTCTGTGTATTTAGAACTGCCATTCTGACAAGGTGCAGGGCTTTTTGTAGTTTCAAAGCCTTAAAAACAAAAAGTCTGCTTGTTTCTAAGGTTATCAGCCTTGGAAACGAACAGAGACGGGATACCTCGTATATATATTCTTACTGTACTCATCACATGGTTCCACGGTTGGCCAGTAAGATCAACTCTGGGCTTTTGGAATGATGCAGCTAATTCGATGAGGAAAGTTTCCACTCACAGTATAGCGCACCTTGGCGGTACTTGGTAGTTTTTGCCGACGCGAGCTGATCGGAGGAACCAACCTTGACTAGTTTGGTAATAAGTCTGACGAATGTCGGTTTTCACGTCTTACTATCCAATCAGAATATTTCTCAGTCCGCAGGCAACCTATCGCCTCTACTTTTGCCGAAACGCCCCTCAATTAGCGTCACATTCGTCTATCGTATGCAGAGACATTGACTTTCAGTATTGATAGTCTTTCCAGTCCTTAAAAGTATTAGAGTGAGTCTCTGAAAATATAAGTGGGTTTAATTTTGATGAAGAAACATCACATCACCACATACAATACATGTCTTGCATCTGTATCTTTTTTACGAGGGACATTTTTGAGACTTCAAGTATAGAATATTGATAGAAGAATCTCTATGTCACGTCAACACCTCCGATTTCTCAAAGCCGAGTATCAGAGTAAAATACTCTTCATCACGTCCAGATCAAAGTTTGCACCACACAACACAATAACACTAGTTCCTTGACCCACGTCCGCGATGACCTTGTTAAAGCCAGCAAGAGCAAGAGCAGCAGAGCCCTCTACAATCATGTTCTCTTCAAATGCAAGGGCTCTCAATGCCTCTCTGATCTCACTCTCGTTGCATTCGATAACATGATCAACCACAGACATCGCCAATGGAAGAGTGATTGAGTTACTGTCCAAGCCCCCAGCCACGGCGTCGGCGAGGGTATCTCGATGTTCCACTTCAACCACATGGCCTGCGACCATGGACTCGGCAAGGGCCTTTGAGCTAGTCGCAGAAACACCATAGATCTTCGTACGGGGACTGAACTTCTTCATAACCGCGCCGATGCCGCTAATGAGCCCACCACCTCCCATCGAGATGAAAACATTATCCACCTTCTGGCACTGTTCAAGGATCTCGAGGCCGATTGTTGCCTGACCCGCTATGATTTCCGGGTCATTATATGGCGAGATGTAGTTATATTCTCCTGTTGCTGCAAGCTGCTGCCCATGTTGCTCTGCGAGGCCAGTCTCACTGCCGTGTAGAATTACTTCGACTCCGTATGACTTGATTCTCTCTAGCTTCATGGGCACAACATTCTCCGGGAGAACGACGGTGAGGTCCTTGCCAAGGGCATGTGCCGCGAACGCGGCGCCTATACCGTGATTACCGGATGATGCCGTTATCAATTTTGTGCTCGAAGTGTTGCTGGACATTTTCGCCATTGCCCCTCTTAGTTTGAAAGACCCGGTGAATTGAAAGTTCTCGGCCTTGAAAAGTGCTTTTGCGTCATGAGACTTTCCCTGTACACGGCTCGGAATAAGTGGCGTTTGGTATATGTGTTCACAGATTCGGCTTCTAGCTTGAATTGCGCTCGCCGCAATGTCAAGGAACGAGGTGTCCATTTTTGCTCAGAAGTTGGCAAAAGGCAGGAGATACGGAGAGTTGCGCAAAGGAAAGGATTACGGGGCTTATAGTGAAATATTTGTCTCTTGCTTTCCAGTGGGCTTACAAATGTGCGATTTGAAGCAGGTGACACGGGAATCAACAATAGGGCGTACATTAGCGTGTGAAATATAGATAAGAAAGTCTCGAATCTAGCTCATCACTCTGAATCTCACCAATCAACAGAAATAATGACTTGGATAATAAACTTTCGTATTGGTTTCAGTATTCAGAGGTCAGTGCAGCCCTAACCGTATTAGGAACCATTTTACCAAGTCCCGCAGACTTATATGGCCCGGGACCACTGCGAACTCGACATAGGCTCTTCCTGGTAAGAGCATTATATGGAGAGCAGCCACAGGATTGGACTTTCAACCAGTGGAGGATACCACCGTTGACCTCGCAAGCCAGTTGCTGCGTCTCAACAATCAACGTTCCTAGTTTTGACAGTGATAGTTAAAACTTCAAGGATTTTGAAGATCAATTAATAGTAGGCTTGTGACTATTAGATCGTGACTTATTCTGTAATAATGCACTAGTTAGATCAACTATGTCTATACAATTGAGCTAATCAGATTACGGAGATATGTAATCCCCGCTAAAGCGAACCTTATCGGCCCTCGTATAATTCTCTCAACTCGAACACAAGATCTCCAACGAATTGAAACCTCCTCGATCTTGGAAACACCCCAACCCAACCTCAAGATCATACGTCCGATCTACGCCCACCATGTCCAAATATGACCGCGCCCTCGAGCGCATCGACCTCGCCCACAAAGACGACCCAAACACCATAGAAGTCAACAACGAAACCCTCCCCTACGAATTCCACTACGCTCAAAAAATGACCAAATACCTCGAACGCCTAAATCCCACCGCCTCCGATCTCCTCCGCCTCGCAATCCGCGCCCAGCACCTCCGCCGCTGGGAAACCCCGCGCGCGTCCTACCCCGCCACAAAAATCGGGTACCACTCCTGGCGCGGCGCGCTACAGCGTACACAGGCCGCATTGGTCGAGAAAATCTGTCTGGAAAGCGGGTATGAAGCTGAGGATGCAGCGCGCGTGGGCGCGATGGTGCGCAAGGCGGATTTGAGGAAGGGAGATCCGGATACGCAGACTTTGGAGGATGTGGCTTGTCTTGTCTTTTTG
Source organism: Penicillium frequentans (assembly GCA_028828275.1). Taxonomy (NCBI): domain Eukaryota; kingdom Fungi; phylum Ascomycota; class Eurotiomycetes; order Eurotiales; family Aspergillaceae; genus Penicillium; species Penicillium frequentans. The sequence goes on along the minus strand of JAQIZY010000001.1, from coordinate 2,218,599 downwards.
GATGATCAGTTTGATAAATTTGAGAAGGACATTGGGGATGAGGAGAAGATTCTGGACATCTTGAGGAAGACTTGGGGGAAGATGTCTGAGGCTGGACGGGCTGAGGCTTTAAAGCTTGACTTGTCGGAGAGGGGGAGCGCTTTGGTTTCGAAGGCTTTGGCGGGGTGATATGATCTAACGGTATTGATAATAAATAATATCCATGATTCTACGCTGTGCTACAGGTTCATGAGTCTAGGTATGGAAGGTTTTCATATAATTTTTTGATGATTGATTCTTGTTGATCGATAATTATGATATGTATCCAGAACGCCCGCTGATGAGATCTAGAATGAAACAGGTCGTAATGCCATTAGTGAGATGAGAGCGCTCTTATGCTTTTGTCCTTCCAGCAATGCAAATAAAGTTTTCATGGTGTTCTTAAGGACTGCCGGTATCGATCAACCGCACAAGTCCAATGGCAGCACCAGCAGCCACACCTCCAACAAATATCATCTGGATTCCACCCCAGATCGCGGCACTGATGTTGTCGCGACCAGTCCAGCCACGCACAACACAGGTCTTGATGTATCCGAACGCCGCCAGTGTCACCGCCATCACGGCGATACTCCAGTACAACGCATCACTGACCTGTGCCGCAATGAAGTATGGAATGAGAGGAATGAATCCACCGACAAAGTATCCAAGAGCCAATGTGATAGCGGAAGTCCAGGCCTGGTTACAGTCCGGAGCGGACTCGCGGTGGTGGAACGCGAGCAGGAATTCCAATAGCCGGTCTTGTGAGGCGTGGAGGTCGCGTGAGATATCTTCGATGGCTGTGTCGGAGAGACCGTATGGAGCGAAGCACTCGCGGACCATAGCATGTGTTTCTTGGGGTTCACTCTCAATCAAGTTCTGTGTTTCGCGGACGGTGGCTTGGTAGGATTCACTAGAATCATATGTTAGCTGTTGATCTTTGAATAGGCATGATGGTGGTACTCACGCTTCGCTCTTCGCGCCAACATATCCGCCCAGTCCCATGGAGATGGCACCGGCTGCCAACTCGGCTAATCCACCGAGAACGACAACTTTGGTATTTCCCAGTGCGGATAGACCTGCACTCAATGCGAATGGAACGGTCAATCCATCTGAAAGGCCCAGGATGGCATCTGACACGATACGAGGGTTGATACGAGACCGCTGGCTACCGGTGCTGGTGGTTGATTCATCATAGCTGACGGTGCGGCCAAAGGTATCATAGGAACGGCCACTTTGCGACTCGATGTCGCGTTCTGAATCGCCACGGATGGTGTCTTCATCGTCGCTGCGAGCTAGGAGGGGCTTGTCTGGAGGAAATTGATGTTAGCTCTTGCGCGCGTTGATCATGCCTGCCATGGTACTTACTCGGAAGCTGAGATTCCTTCGTAGGGAAAAGCTTCTGCTTGATGTAAAGCAAAGCCATTTTGTTTGACAACGGTCGGTCGAAGTCTCAATGTTTTATTTTAGGGATCCTGGAGAACGATGTTCTTGGATAACCGGTTCGAAGCAAAGTATCCAAACTTCTTGTACCGTAGAGCAAATCGTGGCAATGACTGACGTCAGTGTAGATGGACAATCTACAAGACAGAAGAAATAGAAAAGGCCAACTTGAAAAATAAAAGTGGACTGGTCTAGAGGATAGAAACAAAGGGGGCGATGTGGTAATATGAGAATGTGTCTGTCCGTGAAACAACCCTTGGTATGAAAGGGAATGGATTGATGGATGAGAAAAGTAAAGTAAAATGCCCTGAATCAAGCTCGGCCCTATCCATCCTTTTAATTCCTCCCGTAGCCCAAAACTTTTCACCGTCTCAGCAACCTCCACAGCCAACGATCTCCAATAGCACAACATCTAGCCCAAAAAAGTTCGGAGATACATAAAAAAACGGACATGCATTGGGCCAAGAGGGGCGATTCACCAATCAACAGCCAGGCAAAGGTCAGCGACAACGCCTTTTACCTGGATCGCAAGGTTCAAGGTCCGCCCAGTCCATTCTTTCGTCTGCAGGAGCAAGAGGTGTTGCATCAAATGCGCGACTCGCGATTGGTGGTGATGGCTGTGATTACCATTGCCTCGATTGTGATTGGCTGAGAGCGGTCGATCGCAGATCCGCGGCTCCACCGTGATACATTTCATTGTGTCATTATTGGCCACGCTCGGCCTTAGGGCTTCACGGAGGTCGGACTTTCTAGATATATCGGTTTTTTGCGGTGTAATCCCGAGCTTGGCATATCCGTGTTTACGCGTGTGCTATAGTCTCAACTAGCTCTGTTCTGGTGTACCCGTATACCTATAGAGTTTAAGGTTAGATCTACTATGAGAACCTCGATAATATACTATATCATAATACTCAGGGTACAATTGATAAATGAATAACACTCTGTAGACTCAACCTATTCCCATCATGTCTGAATTCTCGCTATGAATCTTATGAACGGATATACTTTCCGGTGAAATGGAATTTTCTAGGCCAACGCTTAGCTTGATAGAAGTGGGGAACCAAGCTAAGGCTGCCGCCCTTGGCGTGAGATTGGATATCCACTTCTCTCCACATATTCCAGAAAATTTCCAAGGTTTGAAGATTGAGGAAAAGAGCTAGTTCTTCTGAACCGCTCAAACTCATTTTATAGTGGGGAGTACTGTCTAGATCGACAAATCAGCTACATCTCCTGGCCTGTCGTAGACAGCGGGAAGTAGTATGCTTGGCAGTATCCCGTTCCATGTACGCGATTTGTCAAGGAATTCAATTCCCCTAAAGATTGCTGTTCAGGCTACTGAAAAGATACTCAATTATCGACTGCATGCTATCATAAGACAGGGCTGAAAGGCCGAGAACAAAGAAGTATTCCAATGGATGATATACTCAAACAGAGTTGAGAAAAGGGCAATATAAACGCGTATTCCTCGAAAATACAATGGGGATATCATTTGCAGTGAATAAAAACATTTTGAATACATTAAATCCGGTCCAAGGTTACCGTCCTTCGGCAAGCTCGACCAATCGATCCTCCAACAACATCGGCTCCCAGAGCTCCTTGGATTTCTTGTTCTGCACCCGCAGCACATCGCCTTGCATATATGCCACAATGCCACCCTTGCCAGTGGCACTGGCTGTAATGCGGAATAACGGCAGTCCATTTTGGGGGTTTGCTTCGCGCAGTGGTAAGAGGATGAGGCCTTGCTCCACACACCAGTTCTCCACGATCTCCTTGAAGGATGGCTCCTCCATAGCCTGGGGCTTAGGGCGAGACGCAGCAGTAGACGCTGCGGCTGCGGCTGCTGCCTTGGCCTCGGATTCTTCTTGTGAGGGAAGTTTGGGTTGAGCACCAGCTGTTGGACGTGAAAGCTCGGCAGCTGCACGATCGCCAAGTTCCAAGGCCTGGTGCATGATCTGCAGACCTTTGTTCCATTCTTCTTCCACAATAGTGAGCTCGTTAACTTCGGACGGAATCTGCTCACGCCACCAAGAGAACCAGGTACCAACTTCCTCGTAGTTCGGATCATTGGTAAGCCATATGTAAAGGATTTCGTGCCATTTGGGGAAGAAGTCGGAGATAAGTAGTAGACCCATAACGTTAGGTTTGAAGTAGTCCTTCCATCGAAGAACGTCCTCGAGTGCAGTCAAATCCTGGTCTTGGGGGTTTACTGTGAAATCCTCACGCAGATGGCGCGCAAGACGTGGGAGCAAGTGATTGCGTAGACATATGTCAAACTCGGAGCGCAAAGCATCCCGCCAGAGGTCGAGTCCGTTGATAAGACCTCGGCGTAGGCTCCATGAATCCAGCACGACGCGGAATTTTCTCTTGGTGTCGGACATAAGACCAGTTGGTTGTTTGGGGTTCGTGTGTCGTTCATCCAGATACTGTAGCCACTGGAAAAGCCACCAGGGAAATTGGCCATCCTGTTGACTGGAGGGGTTTCGTCGACTGCTCCGTGGTTTCCATGCCTTCAAAGCTCCGCTGAGTTTTGGTACGACTAGTTGGTCGAGGATATTTGAATATACAAATGCCGGGACAATGTTTTTCCATGCTTCAACCAATGCTGTCGCAGCTGATGGATCGTAAACATCCCAATCATTCATGAGAGCCGAGCGCACTCGCGGAAGCCAAATGGTGTAGATCATGGTCTCATAAGGCGAAGTAGATGACCGCGGGCGAAATTCTTCATTCTCATTCCGGCGAGAAAGAAGAGGCTGAAGGCGAGTGAGGTGGGACACAAGGAAAGTAGGATCTTGAAGAGGCTCCCATTCCTCCATGGCCTGGCGGAAGAGCGGGTGGATGGCGGCAACGGCGGTCTCAGCTAGTTTGTATTCGTCCGCAATATCCCGGTACTTGAATTCCATTTCTTCAAGTTTGCCGGTCATCTCATCGAACTTGGAGATGATGCTTTCGTCGTGTTCGAAGATATCCAGCTCTTCCACAGCGGCGATCAGTCCAGTAAGATGGTTGACCTTCCCTTGGTACGCATCTAGTTCCTCCACAACCTGAGACTCTTCGATTTCGATGAATTTCTTCCGTTCGGTCAGGCCCTTCCATTCGTCTGCGAAGGCTTCCAAGTCGTTCCGAGCACGTTGGGCAATCTTGTAGGCCTCTCCTTCCTCTTGGGTGACGAACTGCTGTGATGTCATCAAACCAGCTGTCGACGTCAAGACACGCTGTTCCTTGCCCGTAGCATCGACCAGAGATTTGAGCACATTTGGCACTTCCAGCCCCTCCATGTCGGCCTCGATCTCTCGCGCAGTCCGGAATTTGGGCTTGGCTCGAGGAACTGGGGTGCCCGTGCCACTGCGACTCCCTCCTTTGCGCTCGTCTTTCTTCTTCCGTCGTCTTTGTCTCTCTTCGTCGGAACTGTCTTCGATGGTTTCGCCTCGGCGCGCGGCCTCTCGTTTTTCTTCGTCGCGTGCCTGTTTTGTCTTCTCTTGGACCGCGCCCAAGCCTGCACCCTGGGGTCGAGCCTGCGCTTCAATCGGCTTCACAATACCCTGGCCAGTGGATCCAAGACCTGATCCTTCCTTGTAGCCCATCTTCGCCATCATGCGCGCGGCAAAGGAGCTGCCTGCGGGGCCTTTTGCTCCTCCTCGAGCAGCACCGCCTCCTCCTTTGCCTGCTGTAGTCATATTGGCCATGTTGTTCCGTGGATTGCGAGCTGCGCTACCTAGACCACCCATCCTTGGAGGTGACTCGGATCGAGAGGCGGCTCTTTTGAAGCCACGAAAGCCGCCAGTCGGGCGCTCGTCTTCGTCGGAACTCATGTCGTTGACTTTGCGCTTCTGGCCAGCGTAGGATGAAGGCGAAGCCATGACTTCACTTTGACACCGTAAAGCAGGATCAAGTGACAGGCACCTGCAAATAAAAGAAAGATGGCTGCGAATCGTCAAAGCTTAAGCTCGAAATTCACGTGGAGATTGGGAGATTGTCCGGGGCGGAAGAACTCGCATCCGACGGACGAAAACAAGATGACGTTAAGCTCGGTTACTTCATAGCTCTTAAGGTGTAATCCCTCTCTTCTCTTTTTTCCCTTCTTTTTTACGCATAGTAATATCCCCCTCCATCCAATTTATTTTATAAAATCTCATACATCTACAATGGCTGCTATCCTCGCCAACTCGGCCCGCTTTGCCCTCCGCTCGGGAGCTTCGGCCTCCTCCAAGGCCGGCGCTGCTGGCTTGACCTTTGTCCGCGGCAAGGCTACTTTGCCCGATCTGTCCTGTAAGCCGATAGTCTCAGCGCATTTGTGCTAGCATAGAGTACAACTCCTCCCTGGCAAGCCGAACTGACCGGAAAATCAGACGACTATGGCGCCCTGGAGCCCTCCATCAACGGCAAGATCATGGAGCTGCACCACAAGAACCACCACAACACCTATGTCACCAGCTACAACACCGCTATTGAGCAGCTCCAGGAGGCTCAGCACAAGGGTGACATTGCCGCCCAGATCGCCCTGAAGCCCCTCATCAACTTCCACGGTGGTGGCCACCTGAACCACACCCTCTTCTGGGAGAACTTGGCTCCCAAGAGCGCTGGCGGTGGTGAGCCCCCATCCGGTGCTCTGTCCCAGGCCATCAACTCCACCTACGGTAGCTTCGAGGAGTTCCAGAAGAAGATGAACACCGCTCTGGCTGGCATCCAGGGTAGCGGTTGGGCTTGGCTCGTCAAGGACAAGCACACCGGCCAGATCGGTATTCGCACCTACGCTGTAAGTAGAATAGTGACCACTGAATTTGGAAATGGAATATCATAGCTGACTCCTATGTAGAACCAGGACCCCGTTGTCGGCCAGTTCGAGCCCCTCCTTGGTATTGACGCCTGGGAGCACGCCTACTAGTAAGTTTACTCGTCACATCTCATGGAACCTCATTGAATAGTCGCTAATAATTGAACAGCTTGCAATACCAGAACCGCAAGGCCGAGTACTTCGGCGCCATTTGGGACGTGATCAACTGGAAGACCGTTGAGAAGCGCTTCTCGTAAATCACAGTGATCTAGCGAAGTAGTTCCCAATATCCCTGTATTGTAGCACGTGTCTGCCAATTTAATCAGACTTATATCACGTCTAAAGATGATTCTTTTCTTCAAAATATTCTAGTATCAATGCATCCTATGTCATGATGAAATTGAGTTCTACAAGGGTGAATTACTAGCCAGAACGTATGGCTTACGGTGTGATTGGCGACTATTAAAACAAATACTAAATGTGGTAGAAAATTAATTCTGTTTAGTTGACTGGTTTTGAAGTCAGTGTGACACATTACGCTGCACACGCTAAGAGCCCATCCGGTCTGGGCTCAGCGGACCGCCTCGGCCCGTATGCAGTCCGCGCGCGTCATTAAGGGTCTCGACTTTCGAATCTGCTAACCTCAACATAACCTCAACATGCAACAACCACAATGAAATTCTCCGACAAAAAAGATCCCTCCGTCGAGTTAACGCCCAAAATGTCCGCTGAAAGCCCCGGTCCGAAGCAATCCGGCTTCAAGGCATTCTTCACAAATGCCCTCCGTCCAAAAAAAATCCCGCCAAACTCTCCGCAAAGGCAGCTCTCGCTCAATGACAGACCTACGCCTATCCACATCCTCACGACCCAGCACCGCCGACGCACCCCCAATGCCAGACCTCGCACCACTCCAAGCCCACCGTTTGAAATACAGACAAGCCCACGCGAACCTAGATACACAGCTAGGAGAGCGCAGCGATTACACCACCATCATCCACTCCATTGGCGTGCTGGATGCGGACGATACATTCGTCGCAGCTGGGCTGGACAGTGAATACCGTGATCCTGGCGAGGGCGATATCGCAAAACTCACGCCGGAGCTATGGGCAAAGATTGCGGGATACCTGGATCCGGCTGATGCGGCCTCGTTGGCGTTTTCTACTATCACGCTTTACCGTCGACTAGGAAAAAAGTATTTCGCTGCACTGAGTATGCCGGAGAATATCGATTATAAAATGCGGTTCCTTGCGGGTATTGATCAGTCACTCCCGCATCATCTACTCTGCTTCCCATGTGGGAAGTACCACCGACGTACAGCGGAGGGTACGGAACGACTTCGACCAGCCCACGTTATTAATCCGCTCTTTAATTGTCCCGAAGCTATGAACTCGTTGAATCCACCACCCCGACACAGAATCACGCATGGCCGTATGCTCCCCTTCGCATTCGTGCAGCTGATCATGCGCGCATACCGCTTCGGACCCAAATACGGCATTACAACCGATACCATGAATCGACGCTGGACAAGAGACGGATGGACACATGCCTCCCGATTCATCATCCACGAAGGCAGACTTCTCATGCGCGTAAAGAGTCAAGCATGCGCTGACCCCGATATGCCACCCTCTCTCGTCCGGATGCTGCTACACTCCCGCGAAGACTACTGGCCGTATTTCAGCGCTTGCGCGCACTGGCGCGACGGTGTACTCATGCCCGCTTGTCGATGCGCGCTGGAACATATACCGAAACCCAGAAGTACGGGCGGATTACAAGGGATGGAGCATAAAGTCAAGGATAAGTGGACGGGATATAAGTTTGATCCGAACGCTTTGACGACGCTGTGTGGGTTCTGTAGACCTATGCGCCGGTGTCCGGAGTGTCCGACTGAGTATCTGATTGAGGTAAAACTTACGGAAGATCGGAGTGATCCGAAAGCAATGGTGTTTCGGCAGGCTATTGTTGTTACGCAGTGGACTGATCTTGGGGATGGGACTTTGCCTAGTGGGCCTCAGTGGGGTTCTATTAATGGGACTAGAGATGATTATGATTCGTTTCAACATCCTCATTATGCGAAGAGAGGTCTTGCGAGTATATTCGAGGCGGCGATCACAGCCGATACGTTACCCGGTCAGAGAGTTCTTTCGTTGAATCCGAAGCAGAAGAAGTTGGGGGAGAAGGGGCACGATTGGTACTAGGTGCACCTTGCTCTGCTATCTTCCTTTCACTGTACTCGTTATCATTTTCAGCCTATGGGTTTGAGGTTTGGCGTTCGTTACAAAAGTGGTTTGGAGTTTGGGATATAATGAGATTGGCCTCGAATAGGTTAAAGGATCTAGGTGTAATGTGAATCAATTTATCAGATATTGACTGGAAGATCATGAAGCACGTATAAATCCATTGCATCGGAAAAGGCAAATAACGATATCAAGTGAATCGCTTTTGAAACTCGAAAAACCACCGCTGCATGTCTCATCCAGATATAACGAAGATTGAACCTCCTGACCCGCAGGAGTGAATTTGAAATGCAGGTACGAATCAAAGCGCTTTTCGCATAAGGTATCAAAAGAAGTGAGAAGCATCATCAGTCATCTTGTAGATGAGAAGGCGCTTGACTCACTGAGCCCGTAGGTATTGGTGGTATACAGGATGGGTGGGGTATCATATAAGTACAATTAGAAACAGAGCGAATGAGGTCATGGAGATGAACCTAATTCACTCTGCGAGAATGACGACCCACATATCGTGGGCGTCGAGAAGTATCATCAGAGCGCATCGTCATCTCAGAACGCGGACGCACGACAGGAGCATCCATTGAATCGGGGGTATCAGGTCGCTCAGAAACAAACCCATTATCTTGGCCAAGACGGGATGAGGCACGAGGGGGTGGTTCCCTGGATTCAAATTCGGAGAATTTCTCGGCCATAACGGGGGTGGACGGCTCAGACCGTTTTCCGCCAACACCTTTCATCCAGCCGAAGATTCCAAGTGAGCTGCGACGCTTGTGCTCCACGCTGTGAGATGTCGTAGGGCGTGCGGAGATGGTCGCAGAGCCTGAGGGGTGGGTAGAATCTCTTGCCTCCATGAAAGATTGGTGGAGAGCTCGGCGGCCACCAAAGCTAGCACCGAAAGCTTCGGTGGTAACGGGGACACTGGATGAGTATATGTCGTTCGAGTTTGTGATGATCTGGGACATGGGACGGCGGTTTGCGCCTCCAATGTTCCTTGTTTTGGGAATGATTGGGGAGGGGGCACCATCGTCCTCTTCATCCATGAAATCGGGGGCGATTGGAGAGGATTGGAGGCGGCGGGTAGCATTGGCCGAACGGTTGAAGAAGGGGGGCCGGAAGCTCAAGCGGCGTCTTTGCTCAGGTTCGGGTGTATTGACTCTTGGGGCAGGAATATCGGCGACGGGTTGTTCCAGTACATCCAAGGTATCCAAGTCAAGGGTTGGTACGTCGGCGACTTCAGGTTCGATAACATAGGAGTCGACGCTGGCGTCATCATGGAAAGCGGCTTGGCTGATTACCAAGTGTTGAGGCTCCGTAGGTTTGGGCTCGATGCGAAGGCCACGCTCTCTCTCTTTCCGTGAACGAGGGCCTTGCTTTGCGGCCGCGATCCAATCCTGAGGGGTCAGCGGCGGTGAATCACTGAGTGAGTCGACGGTCTGTGTATCCGACATAATAGTCTTTGATGGACTTTGTCCCGGAGTGACTGTTGGCGCTACTGCTTCCTTGTCGTGTTGATAGAAAGGATCGTTAAAAGCGTCAATGATAGGGTTGTCAGGGCTACCCGGTCCAAGGAGCGCACTAGCTTTGGAAGCGACAGTGTTGAACGGGTAAAAAGCTGGCGAGCTCATGTCCGCTGTTGACATACGAGGGGTATCGCTGCAGTTCGTTTGCATACTATCCGTAATATCACTGCCATTGAAGCTGCGTCGAGTGGTGAGTTCATCAGCAGAGCGACGGCGGGCAAGTGGCCGACCAGCAAACCACGTCTCACCCTCAGGCTTAGGACTCTTTCGGGCTGCAATGCTGCCTTCCGAACCGTTGTTGGCCGTAACATAAGCTGTGCTCATTGTATCAGGAGTTGGAGGAAGATGAGCACCTCCAAACAGCGATGCATCGAGCCGCCCACGTCCACGCGGTTTGGTCGAGTACAACTCGCCCGTGAATGTCAATTGGCTTACTTTCGAAGCATCGGAAGCTGCCCGAGTTTGGCGTCTCCTGACAATGGTCTGAGAGTCTGTTCGTGTTTGCATCCATCGGTCGATCCGGTCCTCCTTGCTCTCTTCTCGCTGAGATGCGGCAGCGTAACTATCCACGCTTTCCCTCGATGCCTTCCGGACTGGGATCTCGAGCTTATCAAAGTCGTTCCATTTTGTGGGGGTATCAAAGGGATGCAATTCGCTGCATTCGCTAAGAACACTAAGTCGTGGAGATCCGGGCTCCAAAGTATCAGTCATAGTGTGCATGCTTTCAGACTTGGTGAGTTGGCTCAAGGCGGAGCGTGACTTGTTGTTTTCAGGCACATAGAGACTGCGAAGAGTGGCAGTACTTTTATTGTCATCGCGCAAAAAGGAGGGAGCTTTGCTGAGCTGTCGCAATTCGGGCGACATGACAACAGATCGTGCTCTTTTGGATGAGGTTCGTTCCGGAATATCGATCACAATTTGGTTCCTTGGTGAAGCATTCGGCCCGTCGAGCACCAGTCTGTTCATTGACAATGAGGTCGATCGTCCGTTGTTTTTGAGTTGCTCATTTTCGGCTTCCAGTTTGCAAATCCATTGGACTGCCTCCTCCACGGCTTTATCTTTAGTATCAAGGTCCTGGCGCAGTTGGCTGTTGGCTTCTCGCAAGCCTTGGTTCCGGCTGTTGATCTCACGCAGCTCCATCACTTCCTCTTCCAAGTTCTGCAGTCGACTAAGCTCCTCCTCCATTGCTTGCATTCGCTCCAGCTTCTTCTCCATCACGCCCATCTGCTGTGTGCGGTGAAAAATCTCCAATTTCAAGTCGAAATTCAGTTTAGTCATTTTTGAGACGTACTACTGGCGTCAGCTGGGGGTCATGTCAGTGCTCGAGGTCGATCCATACCTGATCCATTTCTCGCACTCCCATTTCTTTCGACAGTGGCGCATTCGCAGCGGAGAACTGGCTAAATCTGCGTGCCTTTTCTGACGCGGTGTCTTCTTGTACTCGCGGCCTATCTGGGGTTCTCGGACTTTCTGCTCCATCCTCAGACATGCCTCGTGAGCCACGATGGGCTCGCTCTTCCTTCAACAGCCCCTGTAGCAAGCTTGATGTTGGATTAATTAATGTTGGAGTACCACATTCTGGTGTCCCTAAATCATTGTCAGATTCCTTCCATGGTGCTCGTGACATTGGGAATCATACTACTATACTGTTGCGGTGGTGTCTGAGCACCACCTCGTACAGGTGATTGATCATTGAGCCAAGATCGCTCAGCGCCATTCCGGGGCGGAGTATACATATTGCTTCGGCCCTTGACACGAGAAAGCGATGGGTGCTGAAGTCGATCAGCCTGATCTGAGAAATGGCGGTGTTAGTCCCGATTGAGGGGTATTTGAAATCGGACTGAGCTCGGACCGATCCAACTGAAGAACAAGGATGGACGCACTAGTGCTGGAGCGAGATTTAGAGGACTCACTGCGGACAGTGGGCGCGGTCTCAGTATGATATACCAGACCTGTTGAATGCGAAGGGGCCTTCTGCACGGAAGCGCTCCGCTTTTGAACTTTCTTTTGCTTCTCCATGGCTGGATCCATTATTTTTTAGTTTTGCAATTCATGCGCATACTTGACGCACAGCGGATATGCCGTTTGGGAGGGACGCCTGCGCCCTGATCAATCAGCGTGGAGGGTATCTGGTTGGTGCAGATCGAGGCACCACTTGCATCGGGTATTTTGTGCAAATATTGGTGTTATCGCAGATGCAATTGGGTGAGATTTAGAAATGTATCGGACGATCCGTAATAGACGTGGGAAAAGTGACTGCAGGAAGCGAGGGGTGGAGGAGACAGGGACGCAAATCACGACAGATCTTGGTACAACGAGTGGAGACTGAACCAGAACCCCTGTTCCACTGGTTCTGGCGATTGGAAATGGATCACAATTCGATTCAAGGGTCGAGTCCACCGAAGTGAGGTATCGTGAAGCGAGGGGATAATTAGAATTATGATGAGTCGCGCGCGCGTCACATGGAGCTAGGATAATGAAGAGAAAAGCGAAAGAGAGACAAGATAAGTGATTCAAGAAATCGAGATTTGATCTCGATCGCAAAGATGTTTATTGTTGGCTCCGGGGCCTAGAAACTGGAATGAAGGGAAAGAATGGAAGAATGATAGAAAAGCATAAATTTTTTGTGATCGCAGCACAGTCCAGCACAGTCCAGCCCAGCCTCTCTACAGGTCGATCACTGTTCCTGACATCAGACCCAATCGGGTGGTGGTGGGGCGCGTCTCAGCTTCCCTTACTCTCGGGTTTTAAGGGGTCAATGAGTCTCATTTTCAGGAAACAAATTGAACTCTATCACTTCGTCACATCCAAACTCATTCTAATCACCGTTTTATGTCTGAATACTTCCGAGAGTCCTATGTATCTCGGACCTTTACTTTATCTTGATCCACTCTCGTATTCCCTTCTGCCGCTTTCCGCGAAACCAACCGGTAGTTTGTCGCGTGGCTGAACTAACCCCTTTTTACTCTAAGCACATACGTCGTCATGACTGGACTGATCGCATGCTGATCGCCTCCAGACCTGTCCACTTGCCCCGCGCTCCACGTCACATTAGAATCTTTCGCTGAGACCTGTGCACTTTGACTTTTATTGTTCCTTTAGTATACGTACATAAATCAGATAGCACCCAGCTTGATGGAAAATAGGAATTAGAAAAAGAAAGAAAAACTAAACATAGTATTGTTGAAGTTAAAGGCATGATAGATCTCATAACGGGCAGTCGATGACTCCCAAGGACGAGCACAGCTCAGCCCATGTCACCCCGCCACCTTCGCACGGTCTCACTTCCGCTTCGCCTCTCCAGCCCAAATCCGCATCGCTTTTGCTCGGTCGTGTGCAGCCCGGAATACTATCATTGGTTAGTAAAATCCATCCCATCGTCATGCATTCCGGAGTAAAACATACATTGACGCTCCGTCTCGTCCAATCCGCGCAGGAATTCAACACCATCACCTACCGCTCCCCGTGGATTGTGGGCCTGATCAGCAATTTCTGCTGCTCGGCGCTTGAATGTCTAGTAAGATAATGTTAGATAGGAATGGCATCTATGGTCGGAGGCAGACAGACATCGGTCAACACATCGACCATTTCTTCTTCTTCGAATAGTTCCAGAATCCGCTCGCTGAGATTGTAGAAATGCGGTGCTAGAGCGCGCAAGTCCACAGTGCGGGGATCAGCTTTCAAGGCGTTCATCACTCGCTCCGAGAGCGCCTCGGGCATATCAAGTGTGACAAGACGTGATGTCCCGATTCGGGCTCTAGAAATTACCCGTGTATCAGAAGCAAGGTTCTTAGCAGGTCTAGATTCGGGGATATTCATCTCACGCGATAGAAAGCATTTCACCAAGCCATAGTGGAAGATCGATGCGAGTCCCGGCTTTGATCTGGATAATATTAATGAGTGAGTCGATCAAAGTACATCAAAGAAACGTACATCTTCACCGGGGTTACCTTCCAGGACTCCTAGTCCAGGCACCTCAAGCTCGAAGGTACATGGCAGTTTCTAAATGCAAAAGCGTTAGCTGTGGCGCGAAGCTTTAGGCCTTTCGCTGAGACCTCTCGTTTGGGGGCCCATTCTCACCTGAGCATCTGTTAATATTGAGTCAATGTCATAGTAGGACATGGTGACCCATTAGAAGAATTGTTCCTAGGATCAAGAGTGCTGAGTGCTGTTATCAAGGCGCGTCCGCGTTCCGCTACTGATGGCGCGCGTGATCACGTGTGGTAACTTGTGGGTTTTCCAGATTTTCCAATTTGGGACTTGATAGGCTTGGCAGTGTCACGTATGATGCATTGACGAAGGTCTTTGCCTTGCACTCTCTTGGATTCCCCGAGTTTTTGATCTTGTCTGGCTTTTGACAATGAACTAAATCGTGTCTCATTGATCAACTTTTTTTTAAGATTCAGCTACCTGCTCCAATTCACTGAATAGCGGTCGGGTAATCCAATAATCCGGACATGGTGTAGTTGGCTATCGCATCTGACTGTAATAGAATTTCAGTTTATCAGAAAGTCCGCGGTTCGATTCCGCGTGTCCGGATAATTTTTTTTGCTTGTTCTTCCGAATCTATAGGCCATTTTGGTGGCGTAGGAGATAGTGGGGTAGAAGTGGGGAGCCATGAATGTCAAAGTTGAGACTACTATGGCTGGTATCTCTAATCTAGTATATTATGGTGGGTAGTCATAGCAAATTCTCAATGATATTCAGAAACAAGTTCATTCTAAAGTCAAATGGGTTATATTTTTCTGAAGTCAGTCATCAGTCACTCTTGGTGGAAGAAGTGATGATATGTGCATGGAGTGCAAAAAGACAAAAAAAGTTATCCGGACACGCGGAATCGAACCGCGGACTTTCTGATAAACTGAAATTCTATTACAGTCAGATGCGATAGCCAACTACACCATGTCCGGATTTTATGAATGGAAGACCCAATTTTGACATTATCATCGTCATGCAAAGCCATAAAAATCGTCCGGCCAAACGCAACCCCCCATGATATGGATCAAAAAGGTGCATAACCGTATTCACTATAGTTCTTAAAACTGTCTATATATAAAAGAAGATCCAAGATTCCATAACATATGCCACCATAATCTCCTTATTTTCAGCGAACACTGGTATCCTCGGGCTTGTATGACGAGGTTCCAAGCCTTTCAGGCGCCTTTTAGATCCTTCTCGGATAAGCTGCTACCGCACTCTCGCTTGCGACCATGTGCATCTCCTAATTAGTCACTGTTCTCTGGTGTCTACACGAGTAAGGGCATGCTTTCTTTTATCATTGACTAAGAATTAGTAGTCAGGTAAGTAGTGAAGCAAGAAGCCAAGAGATTTCGCAAGTTTCGAAAATAAGTCGCCCTTTCTTATCTCCCGACTTAATAGACTTCACTCCCTATAGGTTCTCGAGACGAGGTCCCTTGATAAATGGATCGATGCCACCAGCACGGTCTTCTCTCGTTCTCTTCCAATACGAAATCCTTCGCATCCAAAAGGTCCAGACTCGAAAAGTTTGAAAGTATACTACCAACTGTCCTAAATTTTGATGATGCTTGCACCGCTATAAGCCGAGACGAAGATGCTCACGAGCAAAGGGTACTCAAATTGACAGGCCTCATGATTGATATCTTTTTGGGGCTCTGCCATTGCATCTAAACGGGTTCGTAGAAGGTTTTGATCGGCCACCACAATGTTTCATCCAGATAAAGCTGGGTTTGGAGACGGACCCATCTATGACTCGTATCATTAATCCGCCTAAAAACAGAGCTCCAAAGCTCTAGAGCTGGACACTCGCCTTGGATGTCATCACAAGCAGTACTAGTATTAGTGAAATTTTAATCAAGTGATCAGCCCAAGGTGGCGCCCAATCGAGCGGATATGAAAAGGCAGCAGCAGGGATATACTAACAATCAAATTGCCAAATCTTCCTACTACAGCAAGTGTATCGTCCTAGTTCTCAGCTCTACAATATCAGAGATTAGAAGGCACTGTTCACACTTAAGGTTTTGGTATTTGAGACAATGATTCAGCGGAGACCTAGAAAAACTAAAACCTTAACAGCTGTTGCAGCTGTTGCAGCTCTGGAATCGGATTTTCGAGCCGTCAACAACAAGTGGGTTCCCCATAACTCAGTTGGTTAAAGTATGGTGCTAATAACGCCAAAGTCGAGGGTTCCTCTGGAACCATCTCAATTGGATTCGAATTCGAATCTTGTTCTTTTTGCTCTTTTGCTTTTGTAGGTATGCAAAACAGACGTTCTCTAGTGGGCACATAACTATCAGCGACCATCTACTTTTGGCCGGTTGCTTGTTTATCGAAGACAGCTATAAAACCCACCGAAAAGCCACAGCAGTGCTGAAAGAAGAAATCATATGATCGAACTCAATCTGTGACCTGTGTCGCCGTTCCAGTTTTTATGCGCACTAAACACACCTAGGCGGATTAATGACCTTATACTGATTGAGGTTGGCACTTGTTTTAATGATTTTCTTCGTATTCCTTGTGATTTCTCAGTGGGATTTGAAATAGAAAGGCTCATCATTATCTGACTAAACAATGGCAAAAAGAAAAGACAAAAAAAGTTATCCGGACACGCGGAATCGAACCGCGGACTTTCTGATAAACTGAAATTCTATTACAGTCAGATGCGATAGCCAACTACACCATGTCCGGATTTTATGAAAGGCATTCCCTGTTATGCCAATATAACCTAAAGATAAAGTGGTTGCATGAAAGATCTCCGATACCCAACGATCGAAATGCGGGTGACTTTTTTAAGAACTCGGCTATTCCAATCAGTATGAAGCTCCATTTGTGTAGGCAGTTTACGATCAGCGGTGTTATTCCCAACATCGAATATTGGAGATTTGTCTTAAATTTGAGGTGGGAATCTTCAACGCAACTGCTTTTCTCACTCGTACTCTCTGAATACTGTAACCCTTCCGAAGTCCTGCGCTTTGTTGTCCGGCATGAGTGTCGTAGTGAGCAATTGCTCATAAGAGCAGTTGTTTCTTATCTGTCTTTCCTGTAATAGGACTGTCGTGTTTCTGCGCAGTACTACACTAACAAGTTCCGGCATTTATGACGGGTGCGATAATAATTTAATAATAAAATGAAACTAAAATAAAGGGCTCATTCATGGACTCCAAAGTTTCTGGGGTTCTTATTTGTCTATTGAAACAGTACTGTATTTATATATCGGGAATTTTAGGACATTACGGGGTAAAGCCATTCTGTAGTCAATTTTCTTCGTCTTGCTTGCCACGCCCAGCTCATACAGTTGCTTGTGAAAATTCACAGATTCTCAGCCTTGGCCCGTGCGTATAAGCATATTTAAGGTTTTTGATCGACTCTTCGTGGCGCGGATAAGAA
The DNA here is from genome assembly GCA_028828275.1 of Penicillium frequentans. NCBI lineage: Eukaryota > Fungi > Ascomycota > Eurotiomycetes > Eurotiales > Aspergillaceae > Penicillium > Penicillium frequentans. The sequence continues at coordinate 2,201,251 of JAQIZY010000001.1, read as the reverse complement.
TCTGAGTCGGTGTCAGACTGTCATCGGGTTCAGATGGAATGTGATGTCCATACGCCTCTGTATTCATTGTAGTAAGATTCGAACCATCCAGGGTTCACCCGCGGTCCGCTGTAAAGCGGCAATACACTCAACTAGTATTGGCCTTCAGTACTTGGGGAATTATTTCAACTTGGAAGGGGGGAGATGACCTCTCCGTGTACTAGTCAACTGGAAAGCCATGGGTTGTAAAGAAAAAATCCTTGAGAGTCCCGAGTATGATATATATATTTGGTTGCCCCACGCCGTGGTTACGCTTGCAAATATTCAAATATCAGCACTCCAGTGATGAAGAAACAACCTGTGGACACCTGGCGATTATTACACAATTAGCTTGAATTAAAAACAATTTTCGTTCATCGACCGAAAAAGCCCCATCAAAAAATCAAACTAGAAAGGTGACTTTGAAGCAGAGATCCTTCTTAGCAAAAAGAAGGAGCAAAAAGTTATCCGGACACGCGGAATCGAACCGCGGACTTTCTGATAAACTATAACTCAATTACAGTCAGATGCGATAGCCAACTACACCATGTCCGGATTTGGATGTAATCTGCACTCAGTTTAGCCTACTTATACAATCTAGCACTGATGGCAAAAGCTTATCTTGAACCACGCTATAGATCGTCACGAATCCAGTACATCTACCTACACTGTTTCATTCACAGTTTGGGCCCGGCACCAAGATACACTAACCCATCCCTGGAGGCTTTTCCAGAGTACACCTATCAATGATACCTGTAGTATTCCAGAGCCGCACTGTGCTATCCCAGGAGGCAGACGCCAGCAGCCGGCTCTCGGGCGAGAAGGTCACACACGAGACCGGTTTTGAATGGCCACTAAGAGCGCATAGCCGGATACACGTCGCAGCATCCCAGATGTGCACTGTGTTATTTTTGGAGCCAGACGCCAACATCCGACCATCGGGCGAAAAGGCCACAGAGAAAACCGAATTCAAATGGCCCTGGAGAGTCTGTCGCTGAGCGCCTGTCGTAACGTCCCAGAGCCGCACTGTATTATCTCTGGAACCAGTCGCCAGTGTCCGACAGTCGGGCCAAAATGCCACCGAGTTAACCGGACTAGAATGGCCCTCAAGAGTGCGTCGCCAAGTGTCCGTCGTAGCGTCCCAGAGCCGCACTGTGCTATCCCACGAGGCAGACGCTAGTATCCGACCGTCGGGCGAGAAGGTCACCGAGTGGACTAGCCTTGTATGGCCCTGAAGAGTATGTCGCTGAGCGCCCGTAGTAGCGTCCCAGAGCCGCACTGTGTTATCACCGGAGGCAGACGCTAGCATCTGACCGTTGGGCGAAAAGGCTACTGAGTAAACCAAATTTGAATGGGCCCTAAGAGTGCGTAGCCGAGTTCCCGTCACAGCATCCCAGAGCCGCACTGTGTTATCTTTGGAACCAGACGCCAACATCCGACCGTCAGGCGAAAAGGCCACCGAATAAACCATATTTGAATGACCCTGGAGAGTACGTCGCTGAGCGCCCGTCGCAGTATCCCAGAGCCGCACCGTGTTATCTTTGGAGGCAGACGCCACCATCCGACTATCGGGCGAAAAGGCAACTGATTTAATCGAGTCTGAATGACCCTCGAGAAGTTGTGATTCTATCCACCGTTTTGTTCTCAATCGTGGTAAGTCTGGGACAATACGATCTATGGTCCCAGTGATATGGTTAATAGGTGGTGGGGCGTTTAAAATCTTCTCTTCGCTCCCTATCTGTTGAGGGACAATTCGATGTAGAAGATCCTTAGCATACGCTGCTGCAACCATAGCTGCATACCCTTGCCATTGCTTATTCTTATGAGTGTCAGAATAGTCGCAGATGCCAAGGACAACAAGGCATGGAAAATGATTCATCAACCCAGCCGCTTCCATTTCGAAGCATAAAATACCATTTTCCATGGCAAGTTCATCACGGATCATAGCATCCTTCATAAGCTGATTGGCCGATGCGATCAAACCACAATGTATTGCCGGATTATCTTCATCCTCAGAGCGTGGATTTCGCATGACCAAGGTAGTAAGATCATCGCCACAATCTATCGCGCATGTAGATCCACTTTCTATCGGAGTCGGATGTACTATATGACTTCGGTATAGCCGGTCACTCTCTAGATCCGGCCGCATATATCTTTTTCGTAATCTTGGTTTTTTCTCAAGGACTTTATTGACTGCGTTATCAAGTCGATGACCCTCACTTTCATATTGAGCTCGAAGTCCATTCACCGCTGCACAAAGGACGGTTGGAGGCTGATCAAGGAATCCCGTGGGTTGGAAGCGTCGGCCTTGAATCGTTTTACCGAAGTCGTACTGAATCACACCACCTCGGCCATTGTCAGGGATGCTAACAACAATGTCGCCAAGGCGAATATCATGATCTGGACTTGGGGCTCCGCCACCAATGCCCACCATTAAACCGATGCGAATATTCGGGAAGCTGTGTAACATGTCCTCAGCAACTCGCCCTGCTGAGGAGGTGCCGTATGAACCTAAAGGTAGAACAGACAGCACCACATTGTGCCTTCCTATCCTGCCCAAGATATAGTCATTTTTGTTGTGAGGCGACAGATATTCCGGCCCCTCGTGTTCTTCATCCAGGAAGGCTTAAGCGGCAACATATTCCGAGGTAATGGCACAAATCCAGCCAACGGTATAATTTTTTGGATCTGACATTTCAGGCCTAAGGCATGTATATACATACGAAGCCGGTACCTAGAGACAAGGCTGTTAAGGGCTTGGACTTTCCCGTTGGCTGCTTTCTCCTGTGATAACAGGAACGCGGGGCAGACATCCCTCAGCCTCCGTCACGTGAATGATACTCCAGGGCTGACCGTCGAGGAAAAATGATGGTCTGCTGAAATGTACCTATTTTTCTATATAGCGCTTCGGTAGTAGCCTTAGCTGAATCTTTGAGAGTTGGCGAAGTTGATTTGCTCGCATCTGCATCATTATCATAGGTAAGCTGGATCGTAGACTCAGGTGCCATGGTTGACCTTGCCACTACGGATCAGTGTATTGAGGTTGCACCGTTTTCGGGACAATCTGTAACATGCCGGCTAGTTATGATATTATCGAATAATTTCGTGGCTGGCTAAGAGACTCATACCTCAGGAATAAGCATCGCCTAGTTTGCCAAGCTGCAAAAATTACACGGGCGCTTTGATTAATTGTTTTTGCCTTGAATGTTAATACTAACCAATTGCAGCTACAAGGGAAAATAATTAGACTCGCGAGTTCCGAGGTCTGCACACGTGCCTGATGCAGCCCTGAAGTGTAGGCTCATCGAACATGCACTTGACAGAAATCTAAATAAACCAAAAACGCCCGCAGCTGAAGCCCGAAAGCCGGCTGCCTTAGTCGATTGCTTGATTAACCCCTGAACATCCCATGACCGGGACAAAAGTACGGCGTCCAGAACCTTGGAATACTATAAATGCCAAACAAGAAAAAGATCAGCATTTTCCCACCACTTCAAGGAGATAAGGCCTGGTAAGGATGAGACAGCCGATCGAAAAGGGGTATACCCCCGGGGATGCTTGGCACGTTCCCAGTTCCAGTGTTCTTCAGGAAATAGATTCTCCTCTGGCGCTATGCTAATGCAGTGCCCGGTGGGATGACCTGCGCCCCCGGAGAATCTAAATGAAGCTAAGCACCGGTTATATATTCATTGGCCAATCGGCTTCGAATTCAATTCTGATGCGTATTGCGCAGTGACGTGATGTGTTGCGACGAATTCCGCTTCGCTTATAGTCAGTCAATCACTGCCTCAATGAGAAGAACGTGCCTGGCGGCAGAAAATGATTTCCTTCGGAATCCGAGCCTAGTGCCAGGCATTGATGTGGGCAATTCTCACCTCCACCTACACCATGAATATTCAGATTTGAAGCACTGCTGGAGGGGACACCACCGGAGTATACAGCCACAAACATATAAAAAGGGCATTGGGCTGATCGATGAAGGTTAACGACCGATCATTCTCTTGACTTGACTTGAACATTGACATCCACAATGATTCTTTCTCGGTGGTTTGCTTTTGCAAGCCTCGTCGGTGCTGCGTTTGCTGTACCAGGCAAATCACTTGCTAAGAGGACTACCGTTGCCGAAATCTTCACCGATATCGAGGATGCCGTTACCTGTGCTGGGTGTGAGGTAGGCACTTGCCGCAAATGTGTTCATAGTGTTATATACTAATCACCAATGCATTATTTAGGCTTTGCTAGTGATTCTGCAGGCTCTCGCACATCTTGGTAACGATGATTTTGTCGATGTCATCACAGAAGTCTGCATTCTGGCCGGTGTTAGTTGTCCCCAGTTCTGATGAATATCCGCTTACATCCGCTATAGATTGATGATGACGATGTATGCGAGGGCGCAATTGCTCGTGAGGGACCAATCTTGGCCCACGACCTTCGCAACATGGATGTTCCATCCCACACCGCAACCCTCTTCTGCACCACAATCTTTGGTCTTTGCGATTACCCCGCGATTACTGATTATACGGTCGACTTCCCCTCCTCCAAGCCAGCCAATGCTTCTCGACCGGCATCTAGCGGAGAAACTCCAATCCAAGTTGTCCACATTAGTGACATTCATGTTGATCTCTTCTACGAGGTTGGCGCGAGGTTAGGAGACCTTCATAATTGATTTACTCGCGATGCTGACGAGAAATGATAGTTACGACTGCACCAAGAACATCTGCTGCCGTCCGTATACCGCAGCTGATGCCCCTGGAAACACGAGTTATCCAGCTGGCGAATATGGAAATCACAATTGCGATTCTCCTTTGGACCTGGAGTTGAGCATGTATGAAGCTATTCAGACTCTTGTTCCCGATGCGGCATTCTCCATTTTCACTGGCGACGTTGTTGAGGGAGCGGTTTGGCTTGTCAACGAAACCGAGGTGACCAATGACCTGAACGATGCCTATAACACGCGCATGGCCAGCTATTTCAGCCAAATCTACGGTGTCATCGGAAACCACGACGTTGCCCCAGTCAACTCCTTCCCCCATCTGACATTGATACTACCATCTCCAGCCAGTGGGCATATGATACTCTGTCATCTGACTGGGAGCAGTGGATTGGTTCCACGGCTGCAACCACCGCAGACGACTATGGTTCCTACTCTGTGAAGTATTCTGGTGGCAACCTTCGGATTATCTCTTTCAACACCAATTTTTACTACAAGGAGAACTTCTGGCTGTACGAGAAGACAATGCAGACCGACCCCAATAGTCAGCTGGCCTGGATCGTGGACGAGCTCGACGCTGCTGAGACTGCCGGTGAGCGAGTCTGGCTCATGGGCCACATGCCCATGGGTGCTAGTGATGCTTTCCACGACGGGTCCAACTACTTCAACCAGATCATTCAGCGATATGACGCCACAATCGCAGCTGTGTTCTACGGTCACACCCACAAGGACGAGTTCGAAATCGCCTACTCGGACTATTCCAACCCCACCGCCGACACGGCTACCATGATGTCCTACATTGCTCCAGCTCTGACTCCGACATCTGGAAACCCCACCTTCCGTGTCTACTCGGTTGACCCGGTTACGTTCGGCATCCTGGATTTCCAAGTCTACTTTGCCAACATGTCCAGCTCCACATATCAGACCAAGCCCACTTGGGAGAAGTACTACTCGGCTAAAGAGGCATACGGCTCCCTGCTCAGCCCACCCGTCACCGATAGCGCTGCCGAGCTGACACCGGCGTTCTGGCACAACGTCACTGCCCTCTTTGAGAGCGACGACTCCGTCTTCCAGGATTACATTGCTCGCAAGTCCCGCGGATGGGATTACTCATCCTGCACAGGTACCTGCAAGACCGACGAGATTTGCCAACTCCGTGCCGCTGAATCGCAGTACAACTGTGTCGAGATCACTCCTGGCATCAGCTTCAAGAAGGCTAAGCGTTCAACTTCGAGCAGCTCCAGCGAGGAGAGCGCATGCGGTGAGTCAGTCATTGGTAAGACGTTCTCGAACTTCGAGAGCACCGTGTCATCCCTGAAGACCGCCGCCGACGCTAAGCTGGGAACGAGCTTCTTGGCTACCACCGTGAACTCCACTGTGGTGTAGAGTAAGCACCTATAGTTTAATAGATGGAAGAGTGAGATTCCGTCGGCATACCGTCGGCAATGTTAGGGCTGATTATCTGTCTGAATACTTCCACACACGTTCCATAGTTTAATCAGTAATTGGTCGGCGATCCCTGCCCGATCAGATTAAAGACGGACTTGATACCTGGAGAAGAAAATGAATTAGGCAATGGAGCTTCCAAGACAGTAATTTAATCAAATTCATTTCGGTTAAATAATCGGCTTGACACGTGGGCCGGCAATAGGCTTGCATGTCCTGAGTGGTCCGTTGACGCTAACACCGGCTTAGCCGGCGACTAAAGTAGGTCCTAGTCGGCCTCGGCGCTCCGAACTACATATAGGCTCGAATCGCGTTGTTTAAATGGACCAAGAATCAATTCATTCCCAAGCGAATCAGATTTGACGCAATGGCTTACTCTTCTGTCAAGAGTGTCGTGTCTTCGTTGCTGTTGGCGGCTACCAGCCACGCCGCGGTGCTGGCCCCGACCAACGATATTGTATTCCCGACTGGTGATAACGTTCAGAATCCATTGATCTACTCTGGCGGAAATACTCCGTACTTTGCTGGTTAGTTCTTGTTGAACGGTTGTATGACTTTTTGCTAATTTGAAAGGTCCCAATGTCAATGGTGTTGACAACAGTGTGCCTGACAAATGTACCGTTCAACAGGCTGCCTATGTTGTGAGACATGGAAGCAGGTGTGTCTGGTTTTTCTGAATGTATGACCTTTTCACTGATATGGCTCATGTAGATTCCCCGATACGGGTTCATACGAGTCCTGGGTTGGAATTCAGGAGAGGGTCAGTGAATGGCGCTGCGTTTTTATACTCGATATTGACTTTTTTGAAAGATTCAAGCTGCTGTCAATGGCGATGGCTTCAAAGCTCGTGGAGCACTTTCTTTCATTCCTGAATGGACCACAGCTTTGACCAACCCGACGCTGCAAATTGCGTCGGAATCTATGACTGGTTGGAAAGAGGTATGCTGCTAATTTTTTCTACCGGGTATTATGACAGCATTCTTATGATTTATAAATAGGCCACCGATCTTGGATACCAGCTCAGAGCTCGCTGTAAGTTATCCGAGCCTTGGCCTTGTATTAAACACTGACCGTATACATAGATCCCGATTTCTACGAGGATGGTAATCCATTCTACGTGTGGGCTAACCAGTACAAGTATCCCATCAACGAGTCCCGAGTTGTTCAGACAGCTCGTGCCTTTGTCAATGGCTACCTGTACGAGTTCGCTGATACTTACGGCTCAGTGGTCAGTGTGAACTCCACTGGCTCTGTCAGCGCCATCGGTAACTCCCTGGGCCCATCTGACTCCTGCCCACTTTTTGCTTCCACTTCCAGCGGAGGCAGCAATGTTACAGACTGTAAGTTGAGAAAACATGGCCATTATTTTCTCCAGCTAAACATGTATTAGTTGATGCCACCTGGGCGCCCAAGGCCCTCAAGCGTCTCAACTCGTTGATCAGCGGCAACCTGACATTTACCGAGACCGACATTCTCTTCTTCCCTTACCTGTGTGGATATGAGAGTCAGATTAAGGGCAATCTCAGTCCCTGGTGCAATGTATTCACCGCGGACGAGCTGCGTAATTACGCCTACTCGCAGGATCTGAGCTACTACTACGATGTGGGCCCCGGTGCTGATGGACCCGCTCCCATTCTTTTCTTGCCTTTCCTCAATAGCCTGATGACTCTGCTCGCTGAGGGTCCCGGTCAGACTGGTACCGGTGTTGATGGCGAGAGCTTCACCGTTCCCAACTTGATCATGGCTTTCTTGAACGATAATCAGATTGCCGAGATGACTGCTGCTATGGGCATGTTCGATAACGAGGCTGCTCTTCCCGATACTCACATCCCTGCCAATCACCTGTACAATGTGGCCCACTTTATCACCATGCGCGGTACTGTCGCCTTTGAGGCCCTGAACTGCGAGATTACTTCGGGACACAAGACTTCTAACGAGACGTATCTGCGAGTGTTGTTTAACGATGCTGTCTACCCGCTTCCCAACTGCAAGAATGGACCGGGTAAGAGCTGTCTCTTATCTGAGTACGCCACCTTTATCGAAAAGAAGAACAAGGCAGCGGGTAACTTCATTGACTACTGCAATGTGACCGAGTCTGGCCACCCCGAGACTGTTGCTGGAGCCAGTTTCTTCACTGATCTCTCCTTAGACTTCTTGACCTTTGTCAATCCTTGAGTGATATGAATTCCCGTTCCTGTCCTCGCTCCCTGTGTCCTATGGATGCTCGCTCCGTTTTTCCTTTGTATCAGTCTGCATGCTGCATCTCTTTGCTTTGTCCTCTTCCTATCTCATTTTAATTTAGCTTTTCTCTTTCCTCGTTGCACTATGTACTAGATAGCCCGACCTGAAAACAAATTACCTTTTTGCCAAGCAATCCTTATCTCCGCCGCGCCATTGGATATAGAATACGTTCAACGAAGTCCATGTATGCGGCTAATGCCGTAATTGCACTCCCGTGATCACATCATGACCGCAGCAACGCGTAATCTTCCACATATGCCCTGATCTAATATACTCGTCTTTTATAACCTTGAACCAAAACTACCGAATCACAGTCGACGCATCTCCATAATCCCCAGGTCCGATAGTTGTCCGGAGATGAAAATTCCAGAAAAAAGTGGGCAATCGGGCTAGACCGTGCATTTTCCCCACTTCCACCGGGCTGCAGATGTCTCGAACCAAGTCTTTTTTACGTGGAGTAGGTCCGAGACATGATGTCTTGTTGCTACTGGTTCTTGGCTAAGTTGCCTTGTTTTTGTTGGTTCCTTGATTTCCATTTTGTCTCGGGTTTATATAGAAAGCCCCATTTCCATGGAAAGGGGGGCGCTCAACCTGGGGTCTCTAGTGTGTGACACATTTCCAAGATTAGCCCAAGCCTCAAATACAACATCAGCCGTTTCGAGCTTCTCGCTTCTCGCGATTTTCTGAGAGGTATCTTAAATTTTTGTGGAAGAGATAGAGAACCAGGAGGTAACACAGATGAAACACGCACTCAGTCCCTGCCCAGATTTGTTTCCTGGATTGTGACCCTTTCACCTTATGGTCCATTCCCTTTGTCCTTCCGAATCGGACCGGACCTGAATGTGCGACAGTTTGTGAATGATCATGGCCTATAATGCTGTTGCCCAAGTCGAGGTGGCCTCTGACTCTGAGTCGGATCGTTCACGCAATCCGTCACCCGCCGGTTTTCAACGGACTATCGACCGAGGAAGTCGCCTAGAACACGCTAGAACTGCCGAGCCCTCCCAGTTGGGCGCTATTTACCGATCCATGACTTCCTCCAACTACGAAGTTGTCGAGGCAGATGACTACGACGCCGATCCTTCCCCCAAACATCCCCCCATTCCTCCACTTAATACGGCGATCGCGCGACATTCCTCCCCCCGATCCTCCCTTACGGAGTGCCTCCAGCGACATCCCTATTCCTCTCAGTCACCCGACCCCGGATCTGCAATCACTACAAGGCGCCTATGTGGGCAATGTAGAGCGACTAGAACAAAGTGCAGAGCGTTTAAGTTCCAGTACGGCCGACATTGCGAGCGAAATTCGCAAGCTGGACCTGGAGCAAAAGCGACGATCCTACAGCTCGGCTTCCAATTCCATAATCATGAGGAATGGTGCATTCTCTCCGGGCGCAAGCCTTACCAGATCCCCTCATGGCTCGACCCGATCGCGATCTACACGCCAACGCTCCCTCTCCAATGGATCTTGCCTGGCGCAGGTAGCGGAGCCTGACCATGACGACGGTCACTTCCTAGATCATTTTCCCACGACCCTACCGATCGCCCCACAATACCCCCTTCATACTCAGAGCACCGGGCGCTTCTACGGTCAATATGACGGCCCAGCGATGACTCCTGTGGTCGCGGAAGAGATTGAGCGACCCGACACGGCCGCATCGGGAGATACCTTCCAACAAGCGCGGACACTGTTTAACGATTTTGATGGTGTTCACTTCGCATCCTTGGATCTCGCCGATCCCGGACGTCAGATGTCAATAAGCCAACCGCCCCTGGCCAGCAAGCCGGAACCGTACAAGGAGGCCCAGGCTGGCCAGAATATGGTTTACTATCCCGCACCGGTCCCGCGCATGCTGAATCTGCCTCCCAAATTGTCGCGCAGACCACCGGTCGCTGAGCGTGAGAAACGTCGTATGCAGATCTTGACTGCTATTGCGGCTGAGGACAGAAAAGCGGAATTCGGTGAGGAAGGAACGACCGAGGGCCAGAAAGACAAACGGCAAACAAAACTGCCCCAACAACTTCGGGCAAGCGTCTTCTTTAATCCGCCCAGTACCACGCTCGAGCTGGACGTAAAGCAGGATTCGGCGGTTGCGACACTCGATAGCATCCTCGACGCTTCGGCGCATGCGCCTGTGTCGGCTTTCACAGATCATCCGTACGCGGGCCACGTTGGATCGCACGTCTATGGACAGGAGCGGAAGACTCCACGAAAGCAAAAGTCAGATCGGAACTCCCAGTTTCCAATGGGGCAACAGCAGAGCACCAACCGCGAGAGTGCATCAGATGGCTCAGCCCACTCCGTTAGCGGATTGCAGCAGGACGAACCGGAGGGACCTAATCATCAGAATGACTCCGAGGGCTCAGATGAGTCAGAAGATGAAGATGAAGATGATGAGCACTCAACAGAGAGTGACGATGATGAGGAATCAGACTACGTGGGACCGCCCAACACCTTACTAGCGGAACTGGAGCTGCGGAAGCAAGAGCTTGCACAGCGGAGACGTACAGTAGTCCCTCAGTATACGCCTGGTATGCAGAACACCCTGTTGGAGTTGGATGCGATGGCCCAGAAACAGAGCGAGAAAAGAAGACGCCGCCCAATAACTTTAGCCTGGGATAATCGCCATGCTACTGATGATGACGATATTCCTCTCGCAATGTTATATCCCGACCAGGTAAAAGGGGATGACCCGAATCAACCACGTGGTCTGATGGAGAAACGACAAATCGAGGAACATGAGCCCTTAAGTACACGTCGTGCTCGGCTGAGGGGGAACCGATTCCCGAGAAACGACCTGTCACAGTTTATGCCGTTGAGAAGCCGCAATCCGCACAGGCGCCCGCCACAGAGGACGATGCAGGAGAAGACGGTGAGACCCTAGCCGAACGTCTGAGACGATTGAAAGGACAGAATCCAACGGAAACCGAGTTCTCAAATAATCTCCTGGCCGAATTTGACAATCGCCTCGGATCATCCCACGCCTCAGAGGCTACACCAGCCCCTCAACAGCCACCCCTAGAGGAGACCCTCGCACAGCGGCGTATACGTCTACAGAAAGAAAGTGGCGCCCAGCCTGGCCCCGCAAAGAACCCACGGATGCGAAGAAGCATGGCTACCCTTCCCCAAGTTCGGCCGTCACATGTAGTTCGCAAGTCCTCTCACGACGTATTCCAGCAACCGAACTTGATGCAGCAGTACGGTAGCCGCATGTCCATGCAGCAGTTCCCGACCAATATGGTATATCCGAATCATGCATACCCAGTGAACCAGCCACCCCCGCCACCATATAGCCATGGGCCGGCATACCCACCTCCCTATGGCTATAATAACACCATGATCGCCATGCACAATATGGGTTATCCCATGCCTAATGCGTGCGGGCCGACCATGACCCGCCAGCCCGTTGATCCTAATCAGCGGGATGTCATTGACCGCTGGCGGGCAAGCATTCGCTAAGCCTTGCCATTTCCTTTCTACTTTGTTTCTGTTTCTCATTGCATCATCATAGCGTTGTCGGTCTGGGTGTACTCTTGAGCCTTTTCAATCTCTCTCTCTCTCTCTCTCTCTTTTCTTTCTTGTTTTCTTCTTGCTTTGGAAGGATATCCATGTAAACTAGTGCATTTGTATGACTCATAGAGGCGATTTGGTCTCATCCACAGTCTTATCAGGCAGTAATTTAGAGCTTCGACTTGCATATTGATGTGTTCCTATTGTATCTAATCATTAATCCAGATTCTCCGATACCCGAATATCTAGTTCACGGCTCAACTTATCTTGTCGAACGGCAATGCTAAGACCTACGTACCTTGGATACTAAACCATGGAGTCCCCGACTTCCACGCTAGATCACATCCAGTTAGCGTCGGAATTACCGTACGTTGGAAGGTTACATCTGCTGGTTAGCGCAGATAAGTAACTGCGCTTGTGCCTTGAATTTGACCAAAATCTTGCCCAGTGCCCAATAATATATTCATCTTGTCACTAGGATAATATATTATCCTCGCAGAGCCTCATAGGGCTGTGCTTCGTTCTTGCGGGCCACGTCACTAGTCTATTGATAAGGATACTTAGCCTCTGATCTATCGTTTTCTGGTGTTTACCATTATCTTCATTATTGAACACATTTTGTAGCATGCGAAGTGTCATGAAAGCTTATGAGTCAAGTCGTTAATAGAACGTTCACTACTATAGAGAGAATCCGCCAGTCGGGTTATGTTGGGCTTTCTAGCTCACCGGGGCAAAATCTCTGATATTAAATATGAGACATTTAACCCTAGTGAACTGAGATGTCCGTAGATGGTAGGGGACAAGATGTTAGATGACGCGGCTATGCTCCACATGTTCTTGAAAGCTGGGCCCTAAATACGCCCGGGCTCCAGATAGCACTAGTGAGAATCCATATAAACGTGGTTCTATCCTGTCCTAAATACCACTTTTTATTAATCACTTGCTGTGCCTTTTCCAGGCCAGTTGCACTATTTCGAAGAATACAATCGCGCATCCCTCATCTGGTCGCTACGATGTCTTCGGAAATACTATCTCTAGATGTTCTGCTATCGATGTCTTCAGATTTATCACCAGATGTTTTGGATGATGCTTTTCCATATCTCAATGAACGGCCACCACTAGATGTTAAATTTATATCGTCCCTCTTCTACATGGCTATTGTTTGTATTTTCGTGAGTCCAAGCCAGAATTGTGACTCTCTTGTTCACTAATTTATTGATAACAGTTCACAAATTCGGCTGGTAACATCCTTGCAACCATCACAGCCCTATCAAGAGAAGAAGGGGGCACTCCTCGACTTACCTGGCGACAAGATTTCTATGGTCTGCCAATATTCATCTTTCATCGCTTAGCAAAAATTGCCGTCCTTTCCCGATTCCCAGTGAAAGGCTCAAGTCTGCTAAGCTGCTTCCTTTTGAACATCATGGCCGAATTGCTACTTTCAACGCTGAAAGTAACCAATGTGCACATTATCATTTCCAAGCTTGATCACTCGAGAACTCAGATTTTATCGCCATTCCGGTGCATTTTCAGTTTATCGATATGGCTTACGATCTTCCCGGCTACATTGCTATATAGCATATGTTCAAGCACTTGCTTTTACCTTCCCCTCTACGTTGGCCGTTCGATGTTTGCCCAAATCGGCCAAGACGGCCGAGATAGCCATGACTGGCAACTTGTAATGATTGCCGTGTTGGTTGCGGTTCTCTATTTCGGGTTGGTGGTACCCTCTTATGCTGTTTTCATTCGAGTGGCTGGCTCCACGCTGCCGTTGCAAAGAGATTCGAAGTATACAGTGGATAAAGATATCAGTCTCTACGGAGCATGGCAGAGCTTTTCATGGCGAAGCCGAATTGATTTCTTCAAATTGCATGCCAATGTCCTCATTTTGGAAACAGCTTTGGGGTTTACGATGTCTATATCTGTGTTTGCGTTCTGTCATCCTGCGTTATACATCGATGTTGCGGAATTATTTGCGAAGTATGCTGGTTAACCTGGGCAAAGATAGATGATACTCGCAGGATCTGGTCGCCTTCATCGATAATGCCTCCTCCACGATGATCTTGTTAGGACAGTTTGTGTATCCGTGGTATAGGATATTGTTGACATTGTCACGTGAAATGTAAATACCAATAACAAAGAAACTCTGTTTCCATTTGGTGGTCATGCAAATAATGTAATGGGGAAAAGAAAGAAAGACTTCCGAGAGTTCCTGGATAACTTTGACAATTGGTACCATAGTGTTCCGTTGAAGCCCACGTTCTTGATTATTATCAGATCTCGTAAGGGATAAGTAAACATAGATCTGACCAGCTGAAGCTTCGATTGGTGTAACCCTACCTACGAACCTTGGAACCGATCTTACGTCTTGATTGATCTTTCATTTACTCCTCACCATATTATGATTCTGCCTATATCGAAATATCAATAAAGAGTTTTTTTTTAATTTACTTCATTCTACTACGTACCGTGAAGCTCAACGCCGAGTGGGCCGTTTCAAGCCCCACTAGTGCCTGGTATGTGAGACCAAAAGTCCAGCCCTCCTTTCCACTAACACCAGCCCTCTACAGGTACACATGACCGCGATGGAGTCTCAAGTCCCCTAATTTATATCACGGCTTATAAGAACGCCGCCACAGGCCCTGGTCCATCGACCAGAATGCCCTCGTCCACAGTTTTCTCATACTGGCGGCGCGACCATCGCCGCTCAACCGCGCCGCCAACTTCTCTACCAGCTCCGTCACCAGCCCCTCTTAGCGCAGGAGAAAGCCCACTCAGTCCTCCCCAGCTCCCCGAAATCCCTGATACTCCTACCTTCACGAGCGCATTCGGCAGCAACCCTTCATACGATGCCCCGCCCTGGAGTGATTCGCCATTGGAGAACGATGCTGCAAAGCTAAACTTTACCTCCACCACCGCGCCACTGTCTTCCTCCATTAGTCTCGCTGTTCCGTCACCGTCGGTCGAGAGAGAAGATCGCCCCCACTCGAGTCCTGAAGAGCTTGATCCCGAATCGATTTTTACGTCACAGGCCAACGATTCACAACCTGAGGTGACAGGATCGCGGGTGGACCAGGGTGATGCAGAAGCGAATTTCAAGCCTACCTCGCCATTTCGCCTTTCCATCGGGAAAGGACTGCGGAACTTTCAGGCGCCAGTCGCTGAAAATCCGAAGCGGTACTCCACAGCGGGATTGGGGGCGAGCCAGTTTCGATTGAAAACTTCGCCCGAGGATGTGCTAGTGGAAAGGCCAAATACATTACAGAGGGAGGTCAGGCAGGATGGTGCTTTGTCGAGGCGAACTGCGGACCGCGAAGTTGCGGTTGAGCATGCACATCACAAATCGGGCAAGGCAATGCTCCATCTTTTGAACCCGATGTCGCTTCTTGCGCGTCGTCGTTCTTCACAAATTGGCAGCTCTCGCATTGAGGATGCCAAGCTTAACGCACCCAACATGATACCTGCCATCCCGGATGACTATGATCCCCGAATTCGTGGAAAGATCATACATGACTTCTCTGCTCCTCGGGCTCGACGAAATGTGTCAGGCAATTCGACTACGGCCGATGGAAAGAGCCCCAATCAACAGGATCCATCGCTACAAAGTCCTGCTAGTCCTTGGAATGACAGGTCGAGGCGACACAGCGATCACTCGCCTGTGTTCAAGGAGCATTTTGAAGAAGATCAGAATGTGCTCCATATTGAGAACAAGGGTTATCTCCAGTCATCGCTGCTGACGAGTCCAGCTCAACCGGGATATGAGAGGTCAATCCCGGTCTTTGCGCGAAAGTTTCCTTCTACGGCTCCGGAACAAAGCCCAGAAAGTGGCGATAATTATGAAAATCTCCCAGCAGAACTCCCGGGGGATGGCCCTGTGGAGCTTCCTGCAGAGGTCCCGCCAGGATATACGACACATCCACCAAAAGCAAGCCCACCTGCAAGTCAAAAGGATCAAGATATCATTCCCAAGGTTCATCCTGCAGGTTTGCCCAAGCATCTCAAAAGCAATGCTTCTTCAAGGTTCAGCTTCGACATGGGAGGTGTTGAATCTTCCGTACAGGAGAAGCTCCTCGAAGAAAAGCATAAGGCGAAAGAGGCTGCACGAAAA
Source organism: Penicillium frequentans (assembly GCA_028828275.1). Classification (NCBI taxonomy): domain Eukaryota; kingdom Fungi; phylum Ascomycota; class Eurotiomycetes; order Eurotiales; family Aspergillaceae; genus Penicillium; species Penicillium frequentans. The sequence goes on along the minus strand of JAQIZY010000001.1, from coordinate 2,185,217 downwards.
TTGGATGATGGATACTTTGACGACTTTGATGATGAATTCGATCATGACATGATGGATGACATGGATGACCTTGAAGAAGAGATCCCGGAAATAAGCGCTGACTATGACGAAGACTACGCGCCTCCTATTCCTCAGATTATAAATGGTGATCTCAAGTCTTGGGCCGCGCCTGGGCTTTCGCCTGTAGTTGCAAGCCCGATTACACCTGCGCCGCCCTCTGAAATCCCCACCAACCCGTATTTTTGTGAAGATCATATGTTGCAAGAAGAGAACCATGAGCCTCAAGGCCAACCTATGATGGAGAACACTCAGCAATTCTCAGATGACTCAATGCAAATAATCGCTGATGACGACGACCTGTATTTCGATGATGGTGAATTTGGGGATCTTGACGCTGACGACCAGGATGGCGGTTTCGATGAGTCCATCTTCGATGACGAAACTAGTCATTTATATGAAAGGAAAATGGTCAATAAGGAGGCCACTCAGGAATCTCAAGATGCCACTCCCGAAGAAGATGAGTGCTCGGAGAAAGATTTGTTACTTGAAGAAGATGCCACTCAAGGCCTTAAGCACATGCCCAGCGTGGCAAGTGAATACCAGATGGGCCCCATTAAGCGTGGACCGCTTGGTGAACCAATACATAACATGGGACCTGCTCGGGCTCATGGTGGTGTTCTCACGGAGCAAAACCTGGAGGTATTACACAATGCCCTGGAATTTGCAGCAAATGAAGCAGTTACCCAAGGTCAATTCGGGCGCACATTCAGCACAAGCGAGAGGTCTGCAGGACAAGACAGTATACCGCAAACATCGCATACTGGTGATTCGCAGCCGGGCCTAGTTTCGGACGACAGCCGACTCAGCCAAGCAGCGGATATGATGGGCTTCGATGATGTCTTCGATGATCATATCTATAATGACGATGCGTACTACGATGATCCGATCGTTGCTGCAGCCAATGCCGAAGCGCTAGAAAACGACGATGAGGGCTTCTACGGCCAAGAATTTGGCTTTTATGCTCAGGCACATGGCACTTCTGAACTTACGAACGGGGGTTATTTTGGCCCTCGAGGAGTCGAAGGCATCAGCCGCAGCTTTAGCAGTCGTGGAAAATTCCAGGAACCCAGCTTGACCCCAATCACTGAACGCAGTGAATGGAGCACCCGCAATTCTCTCATCTCGTTGAAGGCACACGGCGCCGCCCATTCGAATCCATCGCTTGCTAGCCCGGGCTTGGCCCAGCTAGTCGACATGGGTAACTTGGACGACGAGATGACACTGAGTGCTCTTCTGAAGCTGCGACGTGGTGCCTGGGGTGGAAGCAATGGTAGTCTTCGCAGCAGTGCTGGAAGTCCGCCCCCTCATACTCTCACGTCTTCAAACCGCGGCAGCTTTGCCGGAGCCTCCGAAGCTGCTAGTCCTTCAGAGGCTAGACCTTCTACTGAGGAGGGCTTAGCGGGCATGATCGATCACCATGACGACCAGCTCTCATATATGACTTCACCGCTCAAAGTCACTGGACGTCAAGATGCCGATCTCCCGCATAGCGGAATTGACGGCCCGATCTACGCTGATGTCGAGGAAGAATTGCCGAATTCCGGCACTCAGCGCCTCAACGTCTTGTAAACTTGCTCCTTCTTTCTTTCCTTCACCTTCCCATTGGACATAATCGCCAATTAATTGGCTTGCTCGTTGCATATGGATTGGCTATTTTCCTTTTTTTTTTTTTTTTTTTTCTTTTTGCTCTCTTACGATGTAATGACTTACCCCAGTATGTTTTCTGGTTGGCGTTACCCTTCTATACACCGATTGTTCCTATATCGTTCCCGGTGATCTAGGCATGTTAATATACGAAATTTGGAAGCCTTCAGCATGACTATAAACTACCGAGGTGCCTACTTGTGTGACCATTGACTGCCGTCATCGCAAACCATAGACCTACGATTGGGCCGAAATCACCCGCAAAACACCGAAATGCTTAGCCGGGCAGTGGATCGTTGTGGCTCACAAACCGGAGTCGCCGCGTCTCAGTAACGTAAACCGGCAATGAGCCGGGCTGACTCAGCGCACCAGCCTCATTCCAAGCAGGTTCCTCCGAGTTTAGCTGGCTCCCCTTCTTCTCCAATCTAAACCCTTTTACCCCAGTTCTTCTATTCAGCAGAGTTTCTGCTATCTAATGAGTTCAGACTCTATATAGGTGCTACGGCAATAATAGTCGACACCTAATTTGCGCAAATTAATCCTACCTGTACGTGTTTCCGTCGCTTCCTTTGCTCCGTCGGTACTCTCGGCAGAGAACAACAACCTGTCAACTTCGGTGGCTAACATGCGCGTGACGAGTAGATCGGTTTGAGATTGCCCTTACATCAGCTCAGTTTGAGACTTTAGCTGTTTCGCTTTCCTCCTTTCCCCCTTTTTCTCTGAACAGTCCCGGCTTCGTCGGAAACAAATCCCGCAATGTTCAGGAATACTGCCTTGAAGGCCTCCCGGAGGTCCTTCAACCTCACCTCGAGCGCTCGCTACGCCTCGAAGAACCCTGGCTTCAGCCTCGCCGCTCGTCGTCCTCTTGCCGTTATTAACGGTGCTCGTCAATATGCTTCTGAGGCGTCAAAACCTGGTGTGGTAAGCTTTGAATCGACCCTTGAAAAATTTCCAATGCAAAAACCAAGATTTTGAAAATGCGCGATTGGAGCGCAAACCCGGAACTTTTGACTAATGCGACAGCGCGACTTTTTAAAGGACTCCAACGACTCTTTCCTCTCGGGCAGCACTGCCAACTACATTGATGAGATGTACCTGGCATGGAAGCGTGACCCGTCCAGCGTCCACATCTCATGGCAGACCTACTTCAAGAACATGGAGGAGGGCTCCATGCCTATGTCCCAGGCCTTCACTCCTCCCCCTACTCTCGTCCCTACCCCTACCGGTGGTGTTCCCCAGGATATGCCCGCCGGTGGCCTCGCCAGCGGCACTGATGTCACCAACCACTTGAAGGTTCAGCTTCTTGTGCGCGCCTACCAGGCCCGTGGCCACCACAAGGCCAAGATCGACCCTCTTGGTATCCGTGGAGAGGCCGAGGCTTTTGGCTACGACAAGCCCAAGGAGCTTGAGCTCGACCACTACGGTTTCACTGAGCGCGACTTGGACCAGGAGTTCGCTCTTGGACCCGGTATCTTGCCCCGTTTCGTCACTGGAGAGCGTAAGAAGATGACTCTCCGTGAGATCATTGACTCTTGCGAGAAGATCTACTGCGGCTCCTACGGTGTCGAGTACATTCACATTCCCGACCGCAAGCCTTGCGAGTGGATTCGTGACCGTTTCGAGATCCCCGAGCCCTTCCGTTACTCGGTTGATGACAAGCGCCGCATTCTGGACCGTCTTATCTGGAGTTCCAGCTTCGAGTCTTTCTTGGCTACTAAGTTCCCCAACGATAAGCGTTTCGGTCTGGAGGGCTGTGAGACCCTTGTGCCTGGTATGAAGGCTCTGATTGACCGCAGTGTTGACTACGGCATCAAGGACATTGTCATTGGTATGCCTCACCGTGGTCGCCTGAACGTTCTGTCCAACGTCGTTCGCAAGCCCAACGAGTCCATCTTCAGTGAGTTCGCTGGTTCTACTGAGCCTTCTGATGAGGGTTCCGGTGATGTCAAGTACCACTTGGGTATGAACTTCGAGCGCCCTACTCCCTCCGGAAAGCGCGTGCAGCTGTCCCTGGTTGCCAACCCCTCTCACTTGGAGGCTGAGGACCCCGTTGTCCTGGGTAAGGCCCGTGCCATCCAGCACTACAACAACGACGAGACCGAGTTCAACACCGCTATGGGTGTTCTGCTCCACGGTGACGCTGCCTTCGCCGCCCAGGGTGTCGTCTACGAGACCATGGGATTCCAGTCTCTTCCCGCCTACTCCACCGGTGGTACCATCCACATCGTCGTGAACAACCAGATTGGTTTCACCACCGACCCCCGCTTTGCCCGTTCCACCCCTTACTGCTCGGACATTGCCAAGGCTATTGATGCTCCTGTGTTCCACGTGAACGCCGACGACGTCGAGGCCGTCAACTACGTTTGCCAGGTCGCTGCCGACTGGCGTGCCGAGTTCAAGCGTGACGTTGTCATCGACATTGTCTGCTACCGTAAGCAGGGTCACAACGAGACTGACCAGCCCTCGTTCACCCAGCCTCGCATGTACAAGCGCATTGCTGAGCAGAAGGCCCAGCTCGACAAGTACGTCGAGAAGCTGATTGCTGAGGGTACCTTCACCAAGGAGGACATTGATGAGCACAAGAAGTGGGTCTGGGGCATGCTGAACGACAGCTTCGACCGCTCTAAGGACTACCAGCCCACCGGTAAGGAGTGGCTCACCTCCGCCTGGAACAACTTCAAGACCCCCAAGGAGTTGGCCACTGAGGTCCTTCCCCACCTCCCCACCGCCGTTGGCGCCAATACTTTGTCCACCATTGCCGACAAGATCAGCGGTAGCGGCGCTCCCGAGGGCTTCACTCTTCACAAGAACCTGAAGCGTATCTTGGCCAACCGCAAGAAGACTGTTGACGAGGGTAAGGGCATTGACTGGGCTACTGCTGAGGCTCTTGCCTTCGGTTCCCTCGTTAACGAGGGTTACCACGTCCGTGTCTCCGGACAGGATGTTGAGCGTGGTACCTTCTCCCAGCGTCACGCCGTCCTGCACGACCAGGAGAACGAGGCTGTCCACACTCCCCTGCAGAGCATCAGCGACAAGCAGGGTAGCTTCGTCATCTCTAACTCCTCCCTCAGCGAGTTCGGTTGTCTCGGTTTCGAGTACGGTTACTCTCTGACCTCCCCCGAGGCTCTCGTCATGTGGGAGGCTCAGTTCGGTGATTTCGCCAACAACGCTCAGTGTATCATTGATCAGTTCATCGCCTCCGGTGAATCTAAGTGGTTGCAGCGTTCCGGTCTCGTTGTCTCTCTGCCCCACGGTTACGATGGACAGGGTCCTGAGCACTCTTCCGGTCGTATGGAGCGTTGGTTGCAGCTTTGTAACGAGGAGCCTCGCGTGTTCCCCTCTGCTGACAAGCTTGACCGCCAGCACCAGGACTGCAACATGCAGATCGTTTACATGACCGAGCCCTCTAACCTGTTCCACGTTCTCCGTCGCCAGATGCAGCGCCAGTTCCGCAAGCCTTTGGTCATCTTCTTCTCCAAGGCTCTCCTGCGTCACCCCATTGCCCGCTCTGACATCGAGGCCTTCACCGGCGAGTCCCACTTCCAGTGGATCATCCGTGACCCCGCCCACGAGACCGCCGCCATTGAGGCCCCCGAGAAGATCGAACGTGTCATCATGTGCTCTGGACAGGTCTACGCCGCCCTCGTCAAGCACCGTGAGGCCAACGGTCTCCGCAACACTGCCATCACCCGTGTTGAGCAGCTGCACCCCTTCCCCTGGGCTCAGCTCAAGGAGAACCTTGACAGCTACCCCAACGCCAAGGACATCGTCTGGTGTCAGGAGGAGCCCCTCAACGCCGGTCCCTGGTCTTACGCCCAGCCCCGTCTTGAGACCATGCTGAACTCCACCGAGCACCACAACCGCCGCCACGTCCTGTACGCTGGTCGTGCTCCTAGTGCTTCCGTGGCCTCCGGTCTCAAGGCCGTCCACTTGAAGGAGGAGCAGGACTTCCTCAACGATGCTTTCTCCGTCCACCAGGAGCGCCTCAAGGGCGAGTAAATGCCTCTCATGACTTGATGACTCCGGTTAAAGCTGGAGCAGACTTGTTGAGTGGCTTGCTTTTCCTATGTCCATTGGTTCGCCGAAGCTAGCGTCCGATTTCCTTTGTACCACCTTTTTCTTATTTGCATGAGTATTCTTTGTTCTCGACCATGGTTTATACGACCTGTCTTGCTATTGTGAGACTCTTGGCCCGTCTATACCTAGAATCATGTCTGTAAAATACAAATTTCATTCAGTTGTTGCATTTAAAATTTTTTCCATCCCTAGTAAACAGTAGTATGCTAATCTTTTAGCAGTAAAGAGCCTGAATGTGTGAGAATTAGCCAGGCAATTGGAATACTCGTCATCTTGCTTAATCTATTGAAATGTTGGATAGATTTGTATCGCCTTGGGGTGTAGAGTGTAGTTCACTCGTGTATGGCTAGAATGACATCATAACAGAAGAGAAACATCGTGACTAAGCCAAGTTGATGCCTGAATACAATGGCAGTAATTCACCTGATCTAATGCGCTCTTCTCCGCACGCAAACTTCCGACTGCTGATCCTCCCTCGTCGTCTCTACTCTTGCTGCATGAGGTTTCGCAAGCCTAAATGGTGATAGACCTTCCATCCGAACAATTGATCGTTCATACACTACTCTGATTTCATCGGATTGGACCAGGAGCACTAAAAAAGCTCCTGCAACGGTGCAAACCCCAGCTTAACCACAGCCTTTCCACCATGTCCACCGTCTCGTCTTCAGCCATGAACCCCCAGGGCCAGGGGATCCGCCAATCAGCCCGCCAAACCCGTACAAACCCCTCCCGCACTTCCAAGACAGTCGGTCGTTCTTCCTTTGGCTATGGCCGTGGTTCGACTGCTGAGATCCCCTCTACTCCCCCTGTGCCTCATGGCTTTTATCCTGCCCTCACACACTTTACCGACGCGATAACCGCCCTTCCACGCGAGTTCCGTCGACACAATTCATTGTTAAAAGAAGTGGACGCCAAAGCGTGGGCACTGGAGGAAAATTTGTTGCAGCTGCTTGAGCTTTCATCAGTGTCGCAACCCGTTCCTCATCCACCCCACCTAGCGCCTATTGTTGCTGGTGTAATGCGAGACGATGTATTACCCCAGGTAAGTTTTTAATACTGACGTTATGAATTTTCGATCATGAATTGTATACTGATGTTGCTTCCCCTCTTAGGAGCTTTCCCAGTCCGAATCGCCCGATAGTAAAAACCGTCGCCTCCTCTTCGATCGCGTGCGCCAAAGCCTTTCTGATCTCATGATGACTGCCGATGAAAAAAATCATGTCATTTCCAATGCGAATGAGGAATTGGACCGCCAGGTCATACGCCTGGATACCGTGTTCCCGTACATTGCTGGTGAGATCAGCGAGGAGGCTCGCCTGGGTAGCTTGACGCACTGGGCATACTCGAACAAGAATGCCGTCAAAACGGCGGCCAACGAGCGTCCGCGCCGTGAGGCAGTGTCGCATAGGCAGGACCTATCGCATGCGCTCCACGAGGCTGAACCGTCTAGCCGCAGCGAATTACGGCGCGAGGCTCTTGCGCGGAAACCACGCCGGGTAAATGCCGATGCGGACTATGAAGATTCTCGTGGGGCCCGAAAGACTGCCACGACAAAGTCTCGCGGGGATAACGCGGGGGCTGAGCAGAATGCTACGGCTAAGCGCCGGAGGGTGGAAAAAGAGCGTCCTCCCGCTATCGATATGGGTACACCGATGGAGCGCACTGCCAGTGGTGCGACCAGCCAGAGAGCCTCAGCCAAGGATGGAGTGGAGAAGAAGCGGTCTCGCGCTCCCAATGCTGGTACCACTGGAGCTCGCAAGAAGTATGCTTTACCTATTGATTCTCCAGTTCCTTCTGTATCATTTCTAATTCTTTCATCACAGGACCAATGTTACTTCCAATGCCGGATCGCCTGTCATGGCTCCCTCACCTCTTATCGGAACCTTCAATGCCCCACGTGGAGCTGCAAGCCCGGGACCAAACCCAGCACGCCCGCAATCCTCTCGAACTCAGCAGACTGCAGGACAAACCAGCAATGCCCGACAAAGGCCGTCATCATCTGCGTCCAATCGCATTGGTCAGCCAACCGGTACGTTAACCAGCCTGATCTCTACATGGATCGTGTCTAATCGCATATTCCTTATCTAGCCAAATCCACCGACCCCAGATCTACACCCCGCGATGGGCCCCTCAAAATCGAAGCAATCAACAACGACCCAAGCCGCAACTACGAAGGCGAAGCTGGTATGCGAACATCGGCACCAACAGGTGGTAAACAGGACGACCTGGATGGACGACCCGCCGATGCCCTCGAGACCGACCAATCCAAAGGCCGAACCTCCAAGACCTCCACACCACTGCTACCAGCCTTGGGAGAACCTGCTCAGTCTCGCTCCAGACCAACGCGGAGTACAGATCCTGCGCCCAACAAGCGCAACGCCAAAAAGCCTGTGGTGCCGGCACCGGCGATACCATCCGACGAGGAATCTATCCACGAAGGCGACGACGAAGATGAAGAAGGCGAGCCTCGATACTGCTATTGTAATGAGATCAGTTTCGGCGAGATGGTCGCCTGTGACAATGATGCCTGTCCGCGCGAATGGTTCCATTTGTCTTGTGTGGGGTTGACGAAACCCCCAGGGAAGAATGGTAAGTTACACACAGTCTCCTTTCTATAGCGTATGCTAATAAGTGTATAGTCAAATGGTATTGCAACGAGTGCAAGGAGAATATGCGAAGAGGCCGCAATGGACGGTAGATGATGAGATTGATATGACCTTCGATCTGATTATCATTTCCGTTGGTTACTGCATCTTCATTCATGGAAGGTTGATGCTAGACATGACTAAGGACTGCAATGATCTCCTACAACTAATGAAGAACTTCTTTTCCTTTCCCAAATGCTGTTTGTAGTGTTCCCTATCCAAGGTCCCGTAGCGAATAGTCTTTACCATCTGAAAAGATGCCATATCATCAACCATGCGGCTTGGAAGGATGAGAAAGAAGGGAAGACCCGAGAATAAACAGAAGAGAAGTTTGGCTTTCGAAACAGAGAGACGGGGGGGCTATACTCGAAAATCGCGCCTTCCTAAAATGACTTAATGCCACAGACAAACGAAACATTACGTGCAAACCAAGACAAACCAAGTTAGAATGATTCACCCCATAGACCTTCTAAATCCCCCGATCCGTAATCTCTTCTTTCGGTGACGTTGTGTAAGTTCGGGCATGATGTATCTACTGACCAGAAGCAAACACAAACAGTCTCGGGTTTACTCTTTGCCCTGTATCTATACGCTTCTATGCTGTATTGAATACAGCGGTGTAGTTTTCCAAGCGGAGAATAGTGAGGTCACTTGTTGGTCTGATCTTTATGAGTCATAGTTCTCCAGTACTCAATCGCACACGTGTGGATGTCTAGCGGGGCCACGAGTTTATCGTGATCGGGCTTAAATCGATACCCCGGCCTAAAGTTTCCATTAAGCTATATTTTTCTGTAACTTTGACCGCTTGCCCTGTATCATAAAACAGAAACCTTGAAATTTAATGTCACAAGGGACCTAGAGGGAATAGTTCTGAGATTGGTCTGAACAGCCCAAACATGTCAAGATTTGTGGGAAGACCGGTTTGCAAAGAACTCAAATTCAAAATCAATTCGATCTATATGAAAAGCGCAAAGAAACGGAAAAAACACATCTACACTAGAGTTCCCAAGGCGCAGCCATCTTCCTTCTCTTCCCACTAGGCTGACTTCCATCAAATTCATCCCTAAGACGCTTCTCAGCACTAGTCGTCTGACTAGAACTAATATATTTCCAAAGGCGCGTAACCATATATTCACTTTCAGTATCACTCTTAGAGAGAGTCTGAGTATCACTTTTAGCAAAGAGTGTCTCAGCATCACTCTTTTCCTCATCAAACATCCCCTCAAGCTCAGGAACATTGCCCAAAGGTACTCCAAAATCTGCAAACACATCAGTAATCATCCAAGAAAGACAAAAAAAATCTCGGGCAGTACTAACTTGGTCCACTCTCTCGAACAATCAGCGTAAAACAAGGAAGATCATGATCCCTAGGAAGCGAATCAATATCCCCCGCGGGTCTAGGACCCCGAAAGTCCTCGAAATGCCCCTCAAAACTCCTCCAAATAGCCCTTCCCAGATCCCAACCATTATTCAACCGAACCTGGCCCTTTGTTGAATTAGTTGTATTCCAATCTAAATTGTCGCGCTCCTGCCAGCTCCACCAGATGCTGCTACCGGGTTTATCAAGCAAGTTCATTTTCTTAAGCGCTTTCTCGATGTATTGAAATCGGACATATTCAATATTAATACATTTTTGGTCTGGAGTTTGCTGGCACTCGAGCTCGGGACACTCGAGGAAATGTGATAGATTCACTGTCCAGCTTGGACTACCACAGCGATCGCCGGCTTTGATGATATCTACTTGGGCGTTGTATACGACGTATTGTGATTGATAGTCGAATGGTTCTGGGTCTTCTTCGCTTTCTGAGGATTCATCTTGTTCTTGCTGTTCTTCGCATGAGGATGAGGATGCGGATTTCGGTGCGGATTCCTGTTCTTGCACTTCGGAATCTGCTTCTCGAAGATACGGATTCTCCACTGGCTTATCATCTTCGTCCTCTGAATCGTCCTTAGGATCTGCTTCGGCCCCCGGTACCTCCTCATCCTCCTCCTCTTCTCCCTCCTCTTCCTCGCCAGAATTCTCATCCTCACCATCCAGGAGCAAGTCTTCCCTGTTAGCCACCGGCCACGTAGTACGCTGATCTCTGAAAATATCATATAGATTTCTGACAGCAGTAGGCCGATGTAGACGTGGAATACCATGTGGCATCTTATCTATCTCTTCGTGAATGGCGTTGTTGACATCTTCACGAGCCTCTCTCAGTCGAAGATTTAGACCGTCGACGCTGAGATCGTTGTTGATTCCCATCAGAACCATAGTCACGGCGTCTCGGTAATGTTGGTCTTTGTCATCTCCGATTTTGAGACGATGCCATTGGGCATCGTTCTTTCTTTTGGGGACTTGGGCTTTTCTGGGCATGGTGGCGGTTTGCTTTATGAGAATGACTGAGGTAATTGGGATTTGAAACTTGAAGGTGTTTGTGATTCGGGGTTTTGGAGGGATGGTTTTATGCTTTTTGAATCATTCAAGGTGGGTAGTAATTTGTGAAAGTCTTGGATGGGCGGGAGGGTTTTTCTTTGTGCTATTATTATTATGAGGTTCAAGATTTCTTTATTCTGCGTCTCTTTCAAACCTTAGATTTCTCTATGTATAGTAAAAGTATGTTTCATCAGATATCCTTTGTGAGTTCTTTCATGCTGTCTGAAGGGTCCACAGCTATTCAGATATTGGCATTCAAAACCTTAGTTGGAATACTATATTTCTTTATATTCTTTCCAAGGTTCAAAATCTCTACTACTAAAACATAATAATAACAAGCTGACACTTGGTGTTTCCAAAGATAGGGCAAGTCGAGTCATGGGAGTGTAGTTACAAATGACATGTCGGAATGCGGTAGCCCTATCGGCTTTAGAGCTGATCCTTACATAAGCAGTGATCTCCCGAGCCAAGCAACGCTGATCGGGTATCCATGGATCACTTGGCTCTTTGAAGGTTTAGAGTGTGTGAACCTTGGAACCAGGTTTCCATGTGGCAGAGAATGTTTAATTAGAGCCCACAATGAAGATCGAAGGTCAAAGACCTCGGGGCCGGAGATGACGGGATACCCCTGAGGCCGCAACGTCTCACGGGAGCCGATACCGATCAGGTAATCAGGTACCAGGCACAGAAAAAAGTTAAACTTGCCAAGATGTAGAATAGGATCGGTGAAGAATACGTACAACGTTCAAGCATGTAGTGGATCTACGCGAGTGTATTCGTATCAGGCACCCATCTAGGAAATTTGAAATTGGATTTCCTTTCTTTATTTCTTTTTCCATGTAATTACTTGAACTCCGGTTCTGTATTAATAGCTTCCGCCCGATCTTCCTTTCAAGGTTTCTTTCTCTACCAATAAGGTAAGCTATCATGAGACAGCAACTCTATTTATTGCTCATAGATTATATTATATTAAACGAACTATTTCTGAACGTCAAGGGGAAGAATCGATCGCGCCATGGAATTCGTTTCAGCAGAGATCCCACAAACCGGTGGATCTCCGTCTTAGGCTTGTATTGACGGCGCCAATTGTCGCAGGTTATTTACTGTAGAGTGATCCACTGGCCCCAGTACACACGTCAACCCCGGCACTTTCACGCACCTTTAGGCCTTCTGAACCTGGCTAGATCCTAGTCCTCTATGCTATCGCCCCCCGGCTGACCCATATCCAAGCCCTAGGCGTACGTGTTAGCGTGTTAGCCCCGGGGCAAAAATTCTAGGCTCATGCAGCCCATATAATAAAAATGATGCCCCCCCTCACACTTTCGTTCTGATACTACCACACTCTCTGTTTCTTCCATTCCGGGGAAGTTTTGATACTTCCGTCCTTCCTTTTTGTAAACAACACTATTCATTCATTCATAGTGTTGTAGACAATTCGCTTCAGACCAGAATCACCTTTCTTTAGAATCTGGGTATATATTTCATCTTGAGAAAATGCTCTTCTCCAAGTCTTTGCTGCTGGCAGCCCTCACCAGCAGCGCTTTCGCTGCTCGCCTTGAAGGCCATGCTCGTCGCCAGGCCGTTCCCACTACGACCGTGACCGAGCTCATCACTATCACTGCCTGTCCTTTGAAGGAAACTTCCACCCCCGTGTGGACTACTTCTGCCGTGGTGACTCCCACCCCAACTCCCGAGTACACTCCTACTCCTACTCCCACTCCCTCGCCTGAGGAGTCTACTTCCACTCCCACTCCGACCCCCGAGCAGACCTCCACTCCTGAGCCGACGACTTCGGCTGTGCCGACTACGTCCGCCGTGGAGACTACTTCCACTGTTGTGACTACTTCCTCTGTTGAGACTACTTCCGTTGAGGCCACTTCCTCTGTTGTTTCCACCTCCGCTGAGGCTACCACTGCCGCCGCCACTACCACCTCCTCCAGCTCCAGCTCCAGCTGGACCGAGATCCCCTCCGATGGTGTCTACTCCACCTCTGGATTCGGAACCGTTACTAACTCCTCCGGCTCGGGCGATACCTACATTGGCAACGTCGGCAGCCCTTACGGTAGCAACATCATCACTGTTTCCGAGTCCGAGGCCAGCTCGTACAAGTACGTCGTCCAGTTCAAGGGTTCCAACACCGATGACTGGAAGGTCGTGATCTGGAATAAGTACAGTTCTGACGGTACCATGGACGGTTGGTACGGAAACGCCTGCCACTCTTTCACCCTCGCCGCCGGTGAGACCAAGTACTGGGCCTTCGACACCGATTCCCAGGGTGGTTGGGCTGCCGCCAAGGGCTCTAGCATCCCTACTAACGACTACGGTTCTTACGCCTCCACCTGGGGAGAGTTCGACTTCGGCTCTACCACCAACTCTGGCTGGTCTGGATTCGACGTTTCGGCCATCACCGCCCAGGAAGCCGATATGTCTGTCCAGGGTATGAAGATCTGTGATGTTTACAACACCGATGGCACTTGCTCGTCCATCACTACTGGTGCTGGTACCGTCACCAACGCCTACACTGCTGCTCTCAGCGCTGAGGGTGGTATCGGTGGCAACCTTTCCGCTGGACCTGTCCGTCTGTCCGTTGTCATTGATTACGATGCTTAAGCGCTCGTGTACGCGCCGTGTGGGGTTTCATTTTGGTTTTTATTTTTACCTTGTTTCAGCTTCAACTTCTTTAACTTAACGCCTGCAACTACGACTGTTTTTTGCATATGTGGGGTCGGTTTGGTGTATACCTCGGTATTTATATTCGATTCTTTTCTCTTCCTAGAGGATTTTTTTTATTTCCAATACCACACAGCCTTTTCAAAAGTTACCCCCCTTACTGTATTGGCCCCTTTAAAATTCCAATTTTGATGGTTCGGGCGAGGCGCCGTTAGTGTGATGGGGCGCCGATGGCCGCATCAGCGCATACGTATGCTGCCGGTTGTGACCCGTTCTCGATTTTCATTTGACGTAAATCGCCCCCACTTTCACTCTGGCTCTTGGTATAACTGCGGTGCATGTGTATTACAGTGAAATTAAAACCGTGCCAATTGACGGGGCTTTTTCTATGTTTATTTGGGTCTTCACGCGGGTGTAGAGTGAGATCCGCGGTACAGTTTATGAAATGATCCACTCGGGTTGATTCATTGCGGTTTTGATCTCCACTCTTGTACTCGATTCCCATGGTTCGTGCGGGTTTTTGTTGATTCGGTTGTATGCCTTGATAGATCTGTTGATTAAATAGGACTTTTGTTTGGTGGAGACTTGTCTTGAACAGGTTAATCCTTATTTATGTTAGTATAAGGGGATGTACTGATCAAGTGCAAGACCGCTATCCTAGATAGGCTATAGCCTTGTACAGCGTACTCTACAATCTATGACCTACGATGCTCTAGGTAACATTTGTCCTCACTTGTCTCTAGCAACCTTCTACTTAGGAATACTCCGTACATGTTAATATATAGACCAACACCGAAAACGTACCGAGTTCCGAAACCTTCAAGCCGACCTATCCCCGCCTCAAACATCAACCGGCCGAAAGTGCATGACCCAAGAGTGCAGATCATTAACAAATATACTCAGTCCACGCGCCATATATACAAGAGATTGGCCAGATCTTGGAAGCAACGTACTCTATCCTGTCGACATCGCAACGCGCGTTTCCAGCCCCCTTCCAGCATCTCCTCCGCACTTGTCCTACACACTAGTCTGTACCGACAACGTACTGAGATCCATAATAATACGCCAAGACGCTAGATATCACTCCGTAGACGTTCTGTTTCCCGCTCAGCTTTGAGTTTGGGCATAGAACCTCCTATCCATGGGTGTTGGGAGGTGCCAAGGATCCGGGGCGTTTGCGTCGTCAGACTTTCGTGTTAAAATGGGGGTGCTAGGCACTGGGAGTACCTTTGTCATTGGGTTCGGGTAATGTGTTAGTCATAAGAGCGAGACTGAGTCATGTTGGTTGAAGTGATGCTGAATGCGGAGTAGGTTGGCTAGGCTGGGTCAGTCTAGAGTAAGGTAAGAGAGAGCTTTATATTGCTGGGCTTGGCTTATTGATGGGTCGTTTGAACAAGTACTCTTGCTATTTGCACATTTCCATTTGATTATAGATAATTAATGCATTGCCACTTGAGCTGAAGAGGAGCTCAACAGCCTGGAAGGATTGAAGTACTCGAGAAAGGCTGCAGTTTTCAATATTGACACTATATATTTCCAAAGATTATCTAGCTTTCAGTAATACTTCATCCTATCCTGCTCTTTTTTTTGAGTATAATTTCATATTTCACCTACCTTTCGTTTATGCCTATCTGCCTACCTGGCTCTTGACAACAATCCTCTTCATCCTCTTCATCCTCCACATTTCTCTATATCCCAGCCGCGACCCTGATCCATTATGATCTCAGAACACTCTTGGTTGTCGCTCAAGGCGTGATAAATGGGTTTGAATGAGATTTCTTCTACAAAGTTTTCACTCTTTGATTACTGAAGCATCAAGGCACGCTCTTAGCGACGAATTGCCGACGGCTTTTCTGAAGAATCTCGGATAATATCCGACTACATGCGCTCTGCCTCTTCCTCTTTTCGGAGACAGCCCGATGACAGAGGAAAAACTGGAACAGGGGGCTCATCCTGGCCTTTGGAGATCACAGAACAAGAGCTTAAGCTCTTTTGTGATTTCTTCAAAGTTGACGCATGTTTCTTTTACAAATTCAACTTATGTGTGTTCTTCTCCTGGCTCACCAACATGCCTACCCGGCGGACTTGCAGGATTTCAACAGGCTGGGAAGACAAAGAATACCTGGAAATCATACCATGAGCATCGCTGAAGATAATGTGACTATACGCTATGGTATGATGGTTGGGAGATGAACACAAGCCTCGTTATGTGGGAAATCGTGAGAGGCCTGAGGCAAGTTTTGCCGGTGAATCAGAAAAATCGGGTTCGAAAGGCAAGTTCCTCTCTTATGTTGAGTATATGAAGTGAAGCTGACTACGAATATTCTAGGGCTAAATATGCACACCCGTCAGCTCAGGAGAAGAATTACGTTGAATATCTAGGAATGTCATGGAGGTGATTCTACGTTGACCATATCGGCAACCGGAAGGATGTCAGGCCCTTTTTGTCCTTCAGTGAGAACCATACCAGTATTTGGAGCTGAGAAGGATTCATGAAGCCGGTCAATGCATTCAAAGACAATGGTGAGGTGTTTCTCCGCAGAGATCTCATCTTACAAGCCCCCATGGGGGTTTGACCGCTATATATAATTTACGTGTGTGACTCAGCGGAATGTTTCATTGGACCGCCCGAGGAGCACTGGTGATCATATAAGCAGATGCCCTTCTATATTTCGCCTGTTCCAAAGGAGGTGCGAGTCTGGCTTATGCGTCCCAGCAAAGGGGAAATCATCATGTTTATGAAACGCGACACTCGGACGTCAGGCCCACTGGGGTGAGCGGAGAACAAACCTAGTCAAGGAGTTTTCAAACCTGAAGGCCATACCCAAGATTATTTCCAATGACTCTATGGGATAATCGTTCGATTCACTATGGTGATGCGTGAACACAAAGATGATCAAGAATGACAGAATAACACAATTTTCCATCAGCCGAATCTGCTCAAGGGGCTGCCCTCAACACGAGCATTATTAGATGCCCTCGATGAACCTCTTAGAGTCCGGGGCTTCACCTTTGATCTTGGTCCAAGTGTCGCGCATGCCATGGTATTACACTACTGGAATATTACCTCGTGCTGGGACTTCCTCGCACCCTTGGTTCAAGGTTCTAATTTGAAGAATATATGGGTCGACATCTGGCTTATTGTCTGGTCTTGAAAAGCGTCAGACTAGGTGCTGCTCAATTCACCATGTTTGTCCCGATGCCGATGGTCAATAATGAAATACTGTTGCACATGACGCAGCGAAATGGGCGGACATAAGGCGGAGGTCGATAGGAATAATGCCCTCCAAACCATCGGGACAATGGAACTTTGTTCCAAAAATGATGCTGCAATAACTGCTAAAAGCGGTTGAAGGGATATCGAATCCATTGAGATCGATGACACACAGGACACCATGATGGATGGCTACTCTGAAACTGAGGATGACGACAACCTTGAGAAGC
Organism: Penicillium frequentans; assembly: GCA_028828275.1. NCBI lineage: Eukaryota > Fungi > Ascomycota > Eurotiomycetes > Eurotiales > Aspergillaceae > Penicillium > Penicillium frequentans. The sequence continues at coordinate 2,168,258 of JAQIZY010000001.1, read as the reverse complement.
TGACCTACAAGGTGCATATGGATAGTCTCGGCGTCGTAAACGAGGCCCCATCACGGCTCACGATGCATGACTACCGCGATTTAGGCCTTGAGGGTTCGCTAAGTCTGGCAAGTCAGCGGCACTTCACCCCAGGATCCAGCGCTCACCCAGAAGTGAGGGATAAGCGAGAAGACAGGAGTCTATTTTAGACCCGTTCAAAGCCCCGAATGGATCTGGTCTGCTGCGAAATACTACAACCGCAATCACATAACTCTCAGTTAAGGAGACTCCACCACCTGTCACGATCTCACGACGAAACGGCCCGACCGACAAAAGTAATAGGATGGTCTGATTGATCCGCAAGTCAGCTCCAAGAACAAGTCACTCCAACTGATGACTAAATGTTTAATGTTGCCGGAATTTGTGGATATGGGCGAGGCAAATCGCGAGGTATACTATATATTCATATGTACCGTGACCCGCAGACATTGATCAGGCATGGCTTTTCAACCTAGGAAGGTATTCGAGGTATTCTATAGGAAGGCTGGACAATGACAATTGCAAGACGTGCCATTTAGCGGCTGGGCAAATACCGGAATACCTCAAGAAGACACTACGTACTTGGAGCTGATAAATTACTCATTGCCTCATTAAAGGGTTTTAACTGTTTATCACGTCTGTAACTTACGTTCCCAAGGGTCATTGATTATCCTCCTCCACCAACCAGCCTAGGTTCAAAGGTTAGAAGAAGCTTCTTTGCTTTAATAGTTACTTTCTGAGTTATGTATGAAACGGAGCTGGTCTGTCCTATCTAGACGATGCAAGGTTACATATGAATGCGCTGAGTCGCCCTCAGTCATTGATATGATATAGGTAACACTATGGTAAAGTGATTGGAATTTCCACTTTCTAGCTTACAGCTATATGCCTACATGAATGCCCAATCGATGACATAGGTAATTTAAGCGATAATGCTGTACATACCTGGGGCTTACACTTTTTTGAATAGGTCGATCAGAGTATCGTTGCAAATAGTCCACAAACATAGACAATGAATTGTATATCAGGGTACCAGTATCCAATCGGTACGACCTATAATCAGTATCGTACAACTTAACCAAGATTTCCATATCCTAAGAACCTGATATACCCTATTCCAGAACCAAGAAAATTATCAAAATCACCAAGCCCCCCTCAACCTCTCCATAAGTCCTCCATTGCCCTGCCGACTTCCCTCTTCTCCATCTCCAACATTCCTCCTCCGCCCAGAACCACCCTCAAGCCCCGAACTAGAAGCAGCTGCTTCACCCTCCAACCTCCTCCTCAAATCCTCATACCGTTCCCGCTCCGCCGCACTACCAGTCCCAGCCCCACTCCTCCGTTCCCGTTCTCCGACAATCCACGCTGGGACACGGAAACCTGTTGCGGATGGGGATAAACCCGGGAGAAGCTCTGCGCGCCAGGCCATTCCGACGATCCAGCCGACGGCAGACGGGAGAAGCATAGCCGGGAACTGGGAGAGGGCGAGTTGCGCCGCGACGAGATAGGTAGTTGATTTATCGGAGAGGAGAAGAGTTAGCCCCTTTGGTGTTGGTTTTGGTGTTGGGGCAGTGTCGTTTGGACCGGGATTGGTGGTGGTACTAGATGCAGCTGTTGTACCAATGCGGTAACGGTACACATATGGGATTGTCGCATGGTATTGAGCTAGCATAGCGAAGATAGTGGCCGTTGGCCCGGAGGGAAGATAATTGAAATAGTTAAGGGAGAGTGGGCGGGCGACTAGCGTTAGGAGGAGGGGTGGGAGGAGAGTAGTGTAGGGAAGTGTTGTGATGAGGAATGTCTGGATATCAATCACAATCAGTATTCAGGGTCTTTGGGTCTTGATTTATATTCATGTTCGTGGATACTCACGGCCATCTTTCGCTTTCCCCATGCCCGCTCTACGACGCGTAGATGGTATACCAGCATTGCGGCGAATAAGGCTTCAGTGGAGTTTGTGAATCCGGCTATTTGCCAGAAGAGCGCGCGCCAGAATTGCGCATATGGCCAGAAATGTGGTGAGACATGGATTGAAGCGAGATGTTTGATGTCGAGGATTGAGAGGGCGATTGAGGAGGCGATGGTGTAGATGAGGAGGGACTTGGTGAGCGGGGTGTTGGTGAAACCGGAGGTGAGCATTTTGGATAAGGGTTGCTTTTGCCGGTCTTTTTTATAGAAGGGGGATCATTCGGGGCGAATATTGTACAGTAGACCACGGGCGTCTCGTGGTGACTCAAGTTGGCGGGAGTTTAAAGGGAAGGAAGTGGGAGGGGAGGGGAGGAGACCAACCAGAGGCCACATAGCACTCTAAGTCCGGGGAAGCTCGGCATGCCGATCAACATTTTGTACGCCGACGCTACATTGTGAACATTCACTTCCGTAGAAAAAATATTATTTGATATGGTATTATTTATTGTACAGTCCTTTTAAACGCCATCTTTTTGAACTGCATCTACACGGACAATGTCGCCGCTTCTTTCGTTTCCTCCGCCAAAGCCGTTTGGTATCGCTTCGATGCCAACTCTAAGGCATGCAATGTGGGGCCAAGCAGCTGATTAACTGCTTTTGCGCCGCCCTCAATGCTGTCCAGGTTCGGTCGCAATTTACGTCCAGTACGCTCGAACACATCGCGCGCATGTTGTTTGACTCGGTCAACTTCAACTTGACGTTCCGCCTCTGCAGACTCTGCGACGGCTTCAATTCGTGCCTTCGCACGGAGCAGTGATTCCGATAATGACTGGACCTCACCTGCACGATCGGAGTCGCCCGAAAGGAAGGCTTGCCAGAACTGATGCAGAAATTCGGTCGAGGTCGCGTGCGTCAATGTTAGTCGATCATAAAGCGCGGGAGAAAGCCCGTAGGTGTCGGATACTGATGTCTCGGTCATCTGATTACGTTGGTCACGTACTGCGTCGAGAATTTGGGCAAATGCGGCGTGCAAGGCCGCGGATGAGCCAACGGGGCGTCGGCTAGCAGGAGCATCTTCCATCTCCTCGTCTTCATCGTCACCAGGATCGACTAACTTTTGGAGAGCTGTAGCTCCGCCAGACGGGAGATTTTGTGCGACCTCTGTGCGAAGGAGCTGCAAAACTTGATCAGGGTCTTGTTTCGCGAGGGCACGATTTTGGTCATCATCCTTTGCCGCCGAGAAGAAACGGTTCTGGTCTCGGATGTTGAGAGTAATACGAGCTTGCTCCTCATCTCCACGGAGATCCTGCAGTTGCAATTTTGCCCACGCTTCCTCATTCATCCCAATGGGAGCACTGATGTCGCCATCTGCAGGTGCCACATTGGCCATGATTTTCTCACTGAGGCTGTTCAAAGTTCGGATGATAGGAACCTTATCCACGGCAGAGGGGCGCATGTCCAGATCTGGCCGGTTTCCACGGCGTTGACTGTTATGCCCTTCATTACCCGCAAGATCCAGGAAGTGTGGCATATTGGTCTCACGTTCTTTGACGGCGGCTTCTTCACGAAGATATTTATCTAGCACAGCGTCGGTGGCGTCCGCTTCTCCAATCCGCTCTCCACGCAGTTTTTTGAACAGTCGACTCTGGAAGAACCGCGACCAGAATTGCTGCTCGCTCAGCTTGGGAACATTCTCGTCGTAAACATGCTTAACAAGCGGGTGCTGCGAGAAAATAAGCTGGATTTGTTCCTTGCTAATATTCAATCGAGTCACATTTTCCTCAACACGCGGCTTCAACGATGAGAGCACGTTGTAGGATCCACGAGTCTGGGCGCGTTCAATCGCATGAGCTCGTAAAAGGTGCAGCCGGGTAGACCAGAATTGTGACATGAACTGGCCAGAAGATAAAGTGTCCGGTTTTGTGTGTAAGGACTCCATGAACATCCGTTGCAACATAGCGTCAGCCTTCAATAATGACTGTTGTAGCTCCACGTCACCCTTCAAGCGGTTATCGTCGTCCCACGGGTTCTGGACCGATCCACCTGACGAAACAGCATTTGCTATCGCCATAGCTGCTGAAACCCCCCGCCCCACCACTGGGAACTGGCGTGGACGTCTGTGAAGGTGTCCCTGCTTTCCCCGCATTAACCCGAGCGCTGAGGGCATCTTTGAAGGCATCGGCCTGCGAGCGTGCATTCGTCGGCGCGGTAAATAAAAATGTAAAGGCAATGACATCGCTATTAGGAGGGGCATTTGGAGCGGTGGCAAAGACCTTTAGCATCACTTTTGGATTTGAGATCGGCGTCTGCTGTAAATCTGTCTCAAAAGTCAGCAAAGGTGACGGGCCTGGGCAGCAGGGTTGAGCGGCTGCGTACTGGTGATCGTAGACACAGCGATGTTATGTCCCGGAACACTCGCTTCAGCCGGGGTCCAGACTAGCGTCGCCTCATCTTCGGTTAGACTCAGACTGCCATCTTTCTTTTTGAAAGAGACAGCTGCGCTCGGAGGTGCCATCGTCACGTGTCTCGACAGCTTCCACTGTCCTGAGCAGCAACAACGAAACCGCCCATCGGGATAGGCAGATCTTCGGAGTTTGAGGCTGAGTGGAGAAGGAGAAGGTCGAGACCTTTAAGATGCACAGAAGCAGCGGGTAAGGTCAAAGTGAAAGCAAAGAGCCGCAGCTCTTCTGCGCGTAGTCACGTGATATATCACCTGGATCCTAATACCCTAATTGAAGAATCAAAGACAAATATCACGCAGTGTTTGGAGAAGGACTCAAATATTTCCCCTGAAAAAAAGAGTTTATACCCAAAGAGTTTTAGTGAATTATTTGATGTACAAGTCAATTTGAGATAAGAAGTAAATTTATGAGCTGAGTGATGCGATAAGACCGATTTACACAAACGCCAGTAAAGCAATGAGCAATGTAAACCAGAGAAACTTGAAAACAACATCGCTGAGGAGATCCAGAATGCTATGCAAATAAAAAAGACGCGGACCGAGAGCACGAACCCGAAGCGAGGAGCCAGAATGCCGAAATTCGTAAACCATGTTGCGCGCCGCCATGCATAGACCGGATATCATCATTCGTAATCGTCAAAAACAACCCGCCCAGAACCAGATTGCAGCAAAAGAAAAAGGGAACAGATAAAAGAGTCAAATAATTAAGGGTATCCATCAGCAATGACGAAAAAATAGATAAAGCATGCTTTTCCAGCAACACCAAAGCAAAGGCTGCAAGAAAAATCATTTCTTAAACATGTAGTGTCCGTAGATACCGCCCACGTCACCAATTGCCATGGGGATCTTGCGCATGCCCCACCAGCGTGCGCCCATCTTCCAGGAGCGAGATCCATCGTCGGTTGGACAGTTGGGCATAGAAGCAGGGTCCCGAACGTACCAGCCGCGGCGACCAAGTTCCCGAACGGTCCAACCCACGGAGACGCGCTGGGTCTTGCCACGTTCGCGTAGTGGTGTGATGATCTTGTCGCTAAACTCAACCACCTGCAGTGGGTAGCTCTGCTCCGACAGAAGAAGGCACGAGCTCATGTTGAAAATAGAACCAATGGTCATCTGTGTGACTTTGGCAAGATCGAGGTAGCACAGAGTGCTGGGGATCACGTTCTCCTTGGTTTGGGTGAAGAAAGTGTTCACATCCTGTACCGAAAGCTCTGCAGAGCTCAAGCCCAGTTCCTCGAGGTGCTTGGTCAGAGGGAGCAAGAGTGGCACATGGGCTGAAGTGATCCGCGCCCCACCCAGGTTCAAAGAGCGAAGGGTGTTAGGCAGCTTGGGCAGCAGTGCCGTGACATCATCTTCCTCCAGAAGACGGAATCGAGTGGCGTCTGTCAACAGGTTTAGGTACACCAAAGAATCACAGACCGCCGGATGAGTGGTCAAAAATTTGATCAGGGCTGGCGGGTGAAGACGGGTGCACCGAGATAGACTCAGATGAGTGATACGGGCGGTTTCAGGGATGGCAAAGAGAGCAGAATCGTTGATTTGGGTGTTGGTCAAATCAAGGTGGGTCAGATTGATCAGTCGCGGGAGCAAGAAATCGAACATAGGCGCCGGAATGGTGCTGCATTCGTGAAGAGCGAGTCGCTTCAGGTTGGGCAGGCTCATAGGCAAAGCAGGTCCGCCCATCAAAGCCTCCTGGAAAACCGAGGAAAAGGACTGGGTGGAGCAGCCACAAAGATCCACTGCCTGCAAGATCGGCAGGCCCATAAACAGCTTCCGAATCACCTCTACGCTCAAATCGCCTTCGAGATGTTCCTGCAAAAGACACTCCCTCAAGTTAGGCAATAGATCCAAGCACTGCAACAGGGTCCGCGAAGTCAGGTTTTGAATCTCGGCGTTCATCTGCTTAGTCCGTCCCAGGCCCACCGAGGTAAAGTGGGAGAAATCCAAACGGCGCACCAGCGTACCAAGAGCCGGGTAGGCCGAGATGTGGTTAAGGGCCTTGGAGAAGATGATTGAGTGAGGGAAGGTCATGTTCCTGTACAGCACACTCAAAGTCGCCGCATGCAAGGTGCGCGAGCTCAAAAGGCACGAAACCAGATCAACATTGCGCGGGGTGTATCCATTCGGCGGGATATCCAGAGCCAGGTGCGAGATAATTTGATCTATATCGAGTAATTAGTATCAAAGGTCACAGGCGCACACGGAGGCACTCTTACCCAGAACTTCAGATGGGAGCTTCTCTAGTGCCGATGTGCCCGGAGGGATCCCAGCAGGAACCAGCGGCTGCTCCACTACCTCTGCGGCCTTGGGGGAACCAGCTCTCGTCCGGATTCCGTCGTCTCCCATGCCCAACCTTTGGCTTGCAGGTTGCCCAATCCTCGGAGATCCCCATAACTGCGGCTCAGACTTTTACCGCTGAGACGAATCTGCTTCCATCCCAAAAAACCACCGCATGGGCAACAAAAGTCCGGAGTCTGTTGCATTTCCTGAAGTTCCAGTTTGGGAGGCTCTTTTTGCTCCTTGGGGGAGGGCACGTGGTGGGTGTCTACAAATGATTGCGCAATGCCTGTACCTCACGTTAGATGTCTCCTCGTCTCACTTGGGGAATTGTCTAAACGTACCGTCGACGTCCTCTTTAATCGAGCCGAACGATGGGCGTCGGCGGCTGCTAGATCTAGATCCGTCGGGAGTGCCGCAAGATGAGGGAGAGGACTCGCGCGAGTGAACGTGATCACCACAGGGGATAGTGAATCTTGGGAGGGTCGGCTTCGGGTGAGAGGGTGCGGTAGTGGTAGAGGCCATGATGAGAGCGAGCGGGCCCTCTATAAAGGGCCCCAGTACAGACAATAGACTAGTTTCGGGAGGTACCTTTCACTAGGGTGGAACACAAAAAAAAATCCAAAATTATTAGACGAGCTTCCCCGGATTCTTTGAGAAAAAAACGTGTCGGTCAATCAAAGAGGTAGCGCCGAAGAAAAAGGTTAGGGCTTTGAGGGAAAAGGAAAGAGATGGCGTAGAGGGGCGGCGGGGAAAAGAGAAAAAAGTAAAGCTGTTAGTCACGGAAAAGAGCGAACCGGCGTTGCGCGCGAAGTAGAAAGTGGGAACAGAAGAAAAAAAAATTAAAGTGGAACGTTGGTACCGGTAGAACTCGGGTCCGTGAAGGAAGTATTGTCTAGGTGCCACTTGGAATAAATCTTTTACTCTTTGGAAGATGAATAGGAATTATCAGAATTATCAATACGAAGGAGGCAAATCCATGCAGTAACGGTGGCGGATACTTTTTGAGTTTTGTAGTCATCGCGGCCAGACACGGTTAGGGCGATAAGAAGCTACCCCTGCAGACTTTGTTTGCTTTTTGCCTAGTTTCTGTTCGATCTAATGTTCTTATGCGCTTCGAATGTATGCAAGCGGAAAGCATGGCGTCATTGTCACCATGCATAACTCCCGTATACGGCAGTTGAGATAAGATGCTCATTCAAATAGGAAGTTTTTCGATTTTCTTCTAAATTCAATTCAATTGAATTCTTATAGTTCCCTCCACTAATTGGTAGTCTAGTTATGTTAAAGTCTAAATTTATTATTCGTTTATGGGGAACTTATAGGTACTTTTGCGACGCTAGAAGCATTCTATGACATACTAACATGCACCTCCTCTTCCCTAACTCACATTACTGAGCCGCCGATAGGACCATGCGCAGGTCAGCCGGGTCATGTCTCTGTACCCCGGACCACGTTTGGGTTCTCGTTAGGTAACCGCTACTACGATCTCAATGCTTGTCATTCGTCAATGCAGCCGATCATGCGGGGACTGGCGCGCCCATTACCTAATAGGTTATCACCTGACCATCTTTCTCCAATTTCTTGTTTATTTCGATGGAGTCGTTAATATCCTCTAGACTACTTCGAGTTTAACCTCAGAGACCTTATGATTAAGGTGGAAATGACCAGCACACCACCTTTTGATCCGTGCGGTACATTGTACACATCCCTAGCCCCCCTAAAGCCAACTCATCCTCCTGGTTTCTCGGCATCTGACCCGGTCCTAATCCTGCATCCTGTGTTGTCCTTTCTCCTCGGACTGAGAACCCGATGACACCGGAAACACCTCCCCAAATTAGTATCCCAACGCGTTGTACAAGCGTTTGATTCTATCCCCGACTGACCCAACCGGGTTGGCAAGGCTTGATTCTGGATTCGCGCGTGCTAAGTAAAACCAGTGTCAGTCCGCTTCAAGATGCCAGATGACGTTAGTGTGGTGCATTATCTCCATCCCGTAAGCTGAAAGCTCTCGGGCCCAGTCCGTCCGAAGGTCGGAGTAATCTCCCTAGAACAGGCCACCTCAACGCCGAGAGTAGGAGTTAGAGGCGGACCCGCCGAATCTCTGCCAAGGTCCTTCAATAACGGGCGATCTCTTCAATGAGGCGGTGTACATGTTGATCGGGTTGATCGTTTATTATACCCTAGGACTAGTTGATTGGTGATAGATCAAGACAATAGTTTGTGAACTGGTATTTGCCGAGCCTTGGCTACTGCATCGCTACGTAATGAGCTTGCTCATTCGCAAGGGGCTGCTTGGCTATGATCTACGACGGAGGCTATTTCCAGAGAATGCTCTTTCAGGTAATGGTCACCTGAGCAGTCTCCACTTCTGTTTATCAATCTTATCACAAATTTGTGAATACCCTTCGCTGATCTGCCCAATTCACCTCGCGTTTGTCGCCCCAAAGATTCTTGGCCAGCCTCAATTTATGGCTTGCCCTAAATAGATCTGGATCAAATTTGAGCACCAACACCTCAAATATTGATTCTTGGCGCTACGTGGGTATATTAGAGGACTTTGTCACTCTGTCAAGATACAAAAGTCAAGATACAAATGCATTCAAGCCTTGTTAGTCCGGAGTATATAGCGTGCAATCCATGAAAAGCATATCAAAATTAAAGAGTTCTGGAATCATGATACATAGAAACACTACTCTGTGTCTGGTGTATTCTATAGTCAGTGGTGCAAACCTAGGTTAGCATCTTCCATGCATACACACCTGTTTTATCAGCCCCCAAATCCGGTGCCGCCTCCGAAATCCTGCATCCAATCCTGCACTATGACTCGTCTCTTAGGTACTGCGACAAGTCATCTGCTGAACGGAAATATGCAGGAACCCGTCACCATGACCATATCCTTGGACTTCGAAAATTTCCGAGGTAACCATTTATTGGCAGGGAATCCAAACGGCGCGTGATCTAGACCATCTGATATATTTATACGTTTGTCGAAAATCTAAAATGAACCTTAAAAATGATACAGAGTTCACGTAGTATATTCATCGATAATAATTGGTGCTTTCCGAGGCCTGTGTGTCACTTGACTTCACGGCCACGAACCGTGGAATAAGTCCTTTTCAGATCCGGAGAATTGGTGATAAGATGTGGGGGTGATGTCAGTGACTTTGTAACGATCGGAAACTCTATTTTCGATGTCTGATAAGAGCAAAACTTGCAACAGAGCACCGTACATAAAGTTGATTGTACAAATCAGGGTAGAATTGACTGCAACTTATATTGTATTGGTATATTCAATGAAACGAGTCTTGAAGTAATTGAAGACGTGAAGAAATACATATTGAACCTGAGATATATGAACATGAAGGTATAGATATAAGGAGAAAATATGAAAGGATCAAGGCTTTCTTGAAAGGAAACGTAACTGTATATATCAGCCACAAAACCGATGGTTCTATCGGTAGGGCAAAGAAAAGAAGCCAAGTCTAACAACGACATGGTTGAAAGGAAATATAAAATGAAAACACCCAAGGAAACTCCAAGTCTGTCAAACTCACGCCCAAACACTAAGGTTTGGGCATGATTGACCCGAGGCTATGGCATAAGTCGTAAAATTCGTTTGTGCTGATATGCACAATCTACTCAATAGCAACGCTGGACTCATCACCGTGAAGAACGGGATTGACCTTAGGGTTCCACTTGAGCTTGAAGTCCTGTCCAAGTTCCTTACGGATAGCAGCCTTAACAGCTTCCAGAACATTTTCGAAGACACCAAAGCTGGCGGGGTTGTTGGGATCATTCTCGCCCTCCTTGCCTTGAAAGACACCAGTGCGGACAAGGCAAGTGTTCCAGCCGTACATGTTACCGCCAATGATGTCGGACTGCGGGTTGTCGCCGACCATGTAGACATTCTTGGGGAGACGGTGCTCGGTGTGGAGCTCTTCCATCCAGTGCTTGAGAACCTCATCAGCGTAGGTGTAAGTGGCGCGCTCAGGTTTGCCGTAGACCACACGCTCGAGCTCACAGCCAGTAAGAGCCTTGTATTGGGCCTCAATGGCGATACGGAAGGCTCCCTGGGTCAGACGGGGAGGGCCCTTGTGATTGGTCGGGAAGACCAAGTCACCCTGGGAGAAGTAGATGGGAATCCGGCTAGCAACGGGATCCTTCGCGCGAGTGAGAAGCTTGCCATCTTCGGACAGCAACAGATCCATAATGATCTGGAAGTCTGTGGCATAGTCGTAGGAATCAGCAAAGACGAGGATGGCGTCAAACTTCATCTTGGAGAAATCGCGAGGCTTGGCATTGACACGATCCGCCTCCGTAAATGTGCGCCATGGCGACACAGTCGGGTCCCAAGCGAGAATGTCCTTGGGGTGGACGACGTTCTTGAAGCCGTAGGTCTCAGCCACCTCACGGACTTTGTAGCCCTCGCCACCGCACACGAGCACAGTCTCGTAGTACTCGGACAGGGCCTGCATGGGAGTGTGAGACTGAATGAACTGCTCGGTAGAAATGGGTGCCTCGAGCATCTGCGAGAGCTGCTCACAGCGAGCTACCTCGGTTTTACCACCACCGTTGGTCAACAGGATGTAGGGAATCTTGATGCCTAGCTCGTTTTCGCCGTTCAAGATCTTCAATGCGGCCTTGGCCTCTTCAATGGGTTCAGGTCCGTGTGCCAGCACACCGTCAATGTCGAAAGCAAAAGCCATGTTCTTAGCACACTCGACTTTTTCCTTGAACATGTCCTGGACCTGCGAGGTCAGGATGTCACGCGAAACTGCGGGACGATCTGTCTTCCAGGAAGACAGACGAGAGTGACGCGGTGAGCGAGGAATAGGCAAAGAAGTGCCAAAAGAGTTGCGTGAGCTCCGTCGCTCCTTCATGGAGGGCGACAGGCTGAGATTGTGCATAAGCGCGGCGGCATCACTGATAGCGCTGCGAGAGGAGGGGATCTCAATGGTGTTACCACCATCACTAGGGATGGGTAGGCCATTGCGAGGATTGCTGGTGATCTCGTTAGGGCGAGAGTCGGCCACAAAGTCAGAGTCATCAAATCGAGGCATGATGGTGGATAATCGGTGGAGTAAAAAAGTGGGTAAGGGGTCTAAGATAAGACAAGAGGGGGAGACGATCTAATCAAAAAGAGATATGACTGGTTCAGGTAGACCAGCACGCGATAAGAGAAGATCTATATGAGGATGAAAAGCACGGAAAGAAAAATAAATAAAGCGAGGGTAATGCGCGTATATATACAGCCACTATCAGGTACCGGAACAGGCATGGGCACCTGGGGACGGGTTGGCACGGTTGCTAGACGAAAAAACATGGTATCTGACGACCATTGCAACCAGTTTGAGGGATACAATGAGGGGGGTGTGGGGATCATCCCGTCGGATACCATGAATCCCAAAAATTAGCGTCATCACCTGGCTAGAACAGGATAGCTGTTGCAGGCCTAGAATACGCGTAGTCTGGAGTATATGCGGGAATAAGGGGGTACAAGGTACACTACGACATTGTAGCGGCACCAGGTTTCTCCGGGTACCGGATACATGCTCTGCCACAAGACTAGGAGAGCACTACTCCGAATAATGGGGACATGATTGGTTGCGCTGAAGAGATTCGACTGGGTTGAAGCAGCGTAGGACGCTGGGTGGATAAGAAAATGGCTCTACTTGAGATATCTAGGCTTCTGATTGGCTCAGAGCACAGTTCACCCATGGAAGCGGCATGAGATGACGATCGGAGCGGGTCAAACGCTCAGCACCGTTTTGGATTTACAGTGATGTCATGGCGAGGTTTTGAAAATTACACGCCGCATTTCAAGGCCAGTCTTACATTGCATGTTGTACAAGGGAAAAGCCAATGGTCCCAAAAAGCAGAGTGATCGTCAGGGAATGCTAGGGTATTATTGCTGGACCTTTCAATATCCTCGGCATTGTCTTCGGCCTCTATTCTGATAGATTAGTGTGGAAAGAGGACATCGTAGAAAGCTATTGATTACAAAAAAACAGTTCTGGTGGATTGCGAGGGAGGAAATAGGTTACAGTACCCCTCCATCCCCACCTTCTGCGGTGAACATCGTCATCGCTCGCCGCTTAGCTCCCCCCACCTTCATAATAATTCTCTTCCCCCTCTTCCTCTTCTTTCCTTCTATACACATCAAATTGATTCAACATGTCTAACGGAAAGACCTACACATTGAGCAACGGAGTCACCATCCCCGCGGTTGGCTTCGGTACCTTCGCTAGCGAGGGCTCTAAGGGCGAGACTTACAACGCTGTCACCGTTGCCCTCAACACCGGATACCGTCACTTGGACTGCGCCTGGTACTACCTCAACGAGGATGAGGTTGGTGATGCTATCCAGGACTTCCTGAAGGCCAACCCCTCCGTTAAGCGGTCCGACATCTTCGTCTGCACCAAGGTGTGGAACCACCTCCACCGCTACGACGATGTCCTCTGGTCCGTCAAGGACTCCCTGAAGCGCCTGAAGTTGGACTATGTCGACCTCTACCTGGTCCACTGGCCCATTGCTGCTGAGAAGGACGGCCAGGACAAGCCCAAGATCGGTCCCGATGGCAAGGTAAACTTTTATTTAAGCCCCAATTGCGGGACGAAAAAAAGCTAACAAACCTTTAGTACGTCATCCTCAAGGATCTCACAGAGAACCACCAGGAGACATGGAGCGCCATGGAGAAGCTGTACGAGGAGGGCCTCGCCAAGGCCATTGGTGTCTCCAACTGGACCATCCCCCAGCTTGAGCAGATGGCCAAGTTCGCCAAGGTCCAGCCTCAAGTCAACCAGATCGAGATCCACCCCTTCCTGCCCAACACCGAGCTGGTCAACTACTGCTTCTCCAAGAACATCATGCCCCAGGCCTACTCTCCTCTGGGTTCGCAGAACCAGGTCCCCACCACCGGCGAGCGTGTCGCCGACAACAAGACTTTGAACGAGATTGCCGAGAAGGGCGGTAACACCCTGGCCCAGGTCCTGATTGCCTGGGGTCTGCGTCGTGGTTACGTTGTGCTCCCCAAGAGCTCCAACCCCAAGCGTATTGAGTCCAACTTCAAGAGCATCGAGCTTTCTGATGCGGACTTTGAGGCTGTGAACAAGGTTGCCGAGGGCCGCCACTTCCGCTTTGTCAACATGAAGGATACCTTCGGTTACGATGTTTGGCCCGAAGAGACCGCCGCCAACATTTCTGCTTAATTTACCCAAAAATACTAGCCCAGAGATGATGTGATACCCGGTGGGGCTGAGGGGTTGGAAAATGTGTAATGAACAGACGCGATAGATGAAATGAATACCTTCCGTACCTCAAAAGTATCCAGTAACCAGTTCCCAGTATCTCGGTAACTTCTATTAGGAGCAATTGACCTGTAAGATTCCCGTTTTGTTGACCGAATATCAGTACTTGGAATATGCCAACCCCTCCATAATCCCCGCCGGGATCCACGGCTAACTTCCCATTTATGTCTCATTTACATTTATAAGAAACTTTCTTCACCTGCACGCCGAACTGATCATCAATAATCAAAACCTAGAAAATGTCCAAGTCATCTCAAACTAAGCAACCGTACCGTACCGAGTAAATTTGCACAATCAATCCGACTCCTGTACAGTATATTACCTATGCACATTCCTCAATACCCAAAACCAAATGCAGGAGCACAGTCCCCCACCAATAAACAACACTCCACCAAGACAAGGCCCACAGTAAATTACTTTACAGCCTGAGCGTGCCTGACTACAAACTTAACAAGTGTCATATCGAACCTTCATTCGACCGCAACATTACCCAATAGCTAATCCTAGGGTATATGTAGAGTAGTATATCGCAGGAGCAGAGTACTCCGATATGCATTTAGATGTCATTCCGCGTGTGGCTTTCAGCCCCCCTGCGCCACCAACTCCTTTCGCCCTGGAGCTAGGATTAGCGCGGCTGTCTAACCTTGTCTAGCGTAGTGCGTGAATTGAAGGATGGACGGGTGATTTCGGAAGTGATGACTGTTGGTGGACGGATTCGGGTGCTTTGTGCAACACCGGAGTCCGGATGGGGGATGAGTGGGGACTGTTTACATTATAGACCGGTGATACTATAGGGTTGTTTGAGGATTGTGGTTCAAATAATTTGGTAGAATTATTATTGGTCGGGTTGGAGGTTGGGTTGGATGGAGTTGAAATGGGACTGCGCTTTGGTAGGGTTGTATGTAAGCGCTATCCAGGATGGCTAGAATTGGTGATGTTCCCTTCTCACTGCCGGTTCTGGGAAGAGGCGTGTAGTATAGTTATGGCCTGGAGCGAGCTATTTTCGAGTCTTTTTTCGTGAGTTGGATAAGACAGAACTGAACTTACGGTTCGGAGATTTACATGTGTATGTACAGGTCGAGGTCTGTGTGTTGGGAGTGTTCGGCTCAGCTATGATGTCGTTTCTGTCAGCGGAATGCGCTGAGTGAAACGCATAACTGTGGTAGCTTGATTGGGTGAGAAGATATCTGAGCCAGTATCTAGCATATGCTATATGTGTATTTCACATTTGCGCATGCGCTTTCCGTGACATGGAAGGTTCGAGCGCAACGAAGTAAGTATTATACTTCTTGCGCAATACTATGTCGGGATTTGGCTACAACTCTCTGCCAAGAGAATCCTATCCAAAATTACATTACCCAAATCAAAGGTCTCCAATCTAAAGTGTCTGCTGTGACGCTCTAACGGGAAAGTCTGGCGCGGGGATCAGATCCCCCGCAAAATTGAGACTAGTGTCTTGGTGTCAAGGCTGCAACGCCGGCTCACGCCATGCATCAGCCATTGACGGATCATCTGAGAACCGAGACACGTATTGAGATCGGGGTGCATTGACCAACGCAACGCCTTCCCGTTAGAGTGTATGGTTATATGTTGTGTACTGTTGATAAGGAATAGTGATAGCAACTTGAACTTATTTGGGAAAAAGCAAAGTAGCAAGTAGAAGAAAAAACAAAACAACATTGGTATCTTGAAAGCAAACCAAACTCCGTATGGGACAGGACAAGCTACAAGTTTAGCAAATCCTGTCTATGAACAGTCAACACAGACAACCTTGCATCATCAATTTCTCACTCGAATACGGCGAGGTGTGCACCCCGCACTAGACTGGAGTATACTCCGCTTGGACTCGGAGCTTCCGTCACTAGTGCTCGCGCTGCGAGTGGGGATACCACTCACAAAAGGCTGCTCAACGGCTCCCATAGTCTTAGAGGCCGGAGCAGTAAGACTGGACAAACTTGGTGACTTGGGAGTCAGCTTTCGGCGAGGCTTAGTGGGAGTTGAGGGTCCTGCAGATACAACTGCCTCAGTGGGGGCCGAAGGAGCGGATCGCTTGCTGATACGACCACTGCCTGTTTTCACGGGTGTGCCCGAGACCATCGCCGACTCCCCCAGACGGCGCACGCGTCGCGATCGCTGGGGTGCAGTAGCCGGGGCCGGGGCACTCTCAGACTCCTCGTTGCTCGGTGACTCGCGCATCTGGCTACGACTGCTGCGCTGACTAGATGCTTTCTTTTCAGAGCGTGTTGATGCAGATCGTGATTGGGTACCTTCTTCAACGTCATCGCTGCTGCTGTTGTCCTTTTCCTCTAGAATTTCTGAGCTTTGCCTTTCATCCTCGTATTGCACAAGCTGATCGTCGTTCCAGGTAACGCTCTTCCGTGTAGATGAACGGTGGCTAGCACCTTTACAATCATCATATGGGGATATGCCTTGCCTCTGTAATAAGGCAAAGGCCTCAAGTACAATTTGGGGAGGCACAGCGCCACCCCTGTTCAACCGAGTATTCTTCTTCGTAGCCAATGCCACCTCCTGGGCCTCGGTCCGCTGCAGGAAAATGAATTCGTTGCCCTTGGCCCGGCGCAAGGCGATAGTGTTGCGCACATTGGCAGGATTGACTGTGGGGACTTTGACCCGTGTGCTTCGTCTGCAGGACGGGCTTCCAGGTGCTGGCTCTTCCTCCATGATGACCTTGGTCACTTCATTCTCGGGCGCTTCATCCCCGAGGGGAACATCACTTTTTGTTACTGAAACATCAGGCTTGACTGGCGAGGGCGAATTTGTATCTAAAACTTCCAAGGCACGACGGGACCGTGGTGTAGTAATTTCTGCCTCTGGTGACTCCTCGGCGCTAGATGACTTTTCAGTCACATCGCCTTCTTGGTCCATCAAAGCAGCCTTTGCCGCACGCTTGGCCTGGGCCTTTGACAAGAAGTCGTTGAGTAGTGCTGTATCCGCTCCATCTAGCGAGCTGCGTAAAGCCGATCGCACTAATGTGCCTTCTTGTTGTTGTGTCAAATCGCGCACAACCTTCGTGGGGGTTGGTGCCGTGTCGCGATTTTCGTCCTTGGCTGCAGTGTTGATCATTGCACACTGCTCCTGGGCCATGGATCCAGACGCTGGGCTTTTCACTCCATCTGCATCGGAGGCACCGTCGAAGTTTTGATTCATGTGATTGTTGAAAAAAGTCGCCTTCAAGGGGCTGCGCATAGAAATAAGGGGCACGTCCGATTCCGTCATAACATCATCGCTTTGGTTGTTTTGCAAACTCTCGTCGTAAATGTTAATAGGGGCATCCGGTAATTTACCTGCGATTTCCGGTTAAAAAAACCCCAAGACAAATAAATAATCAGACCAAAACTCACGACGCTTCTGGCCTCTCTCAGGCTCCCATTTGGTCTCAAGAAACGAGCGCGCAGGCTCCTGCATTTGAAAGACCGGGCGCTTTTCAGGCTCGTCGGCCCCAACGCACAGGCGCTTCACACCTCGCGCGTAGCCGGCGTCTCGGGACGCATTGATGGCGGTTTGAAACGCGCCCTGCTCCATCATTGTTGACGTTTCAAGCGACTTCATACCGGAGAACGATGTACGGAAGCGCTTCCACAGCTTGCGCGATTTGGCACCCGCCTGGAAGGGAGTAGATGGTTTGCGTTCCCAAATATGAGGAATTGCGCGTATGGCTTTGATGGGGGTGAAGCTAAATGAGCTATCGGCAGCAGGCTCGGAGGGGCCACTATAATAACACGCGCAAAAACGCTTCGTATTAGTTATGCGCTCAAATAATTCGGCCAAACTCGCGCGTCCATCCGAGTGTGTTGTTACACAGCAAGGACAACAAGTTAGAGATGGGACAACCCCTGGCCAAAAGGGGGATTTGAGAGGGATCGAGTTCAAAGGAAAAAATGATTGACGCGAGAAAAAGGAATCAGAAAGGAAGAGCCGACCCACCATGCTTGAGCCTGCGGCGAGGCAGGACCTGTACCCATTGTTGTTGGCGCGCGGAATGTGTCAAAAAGCGTCACTGGAATCCGAGTTGGGGAATCTGCGACAAGTCGCACATATAGAGGGACCAATAGAGGTATAAAATGTGAAGAAAAACAAGGCCGGTGAAGGTAACGAAGACCGGATATACGATAGGAGTGCCACTAAGGATGTTGGAGATTAAGAAGAGATGAGGCCGTTTAGGTTTTGACACAAACGAGGTGTGCCGTTGCCCTGCCAACACACCGCATGGTTTGCCCCCCGCGGCCAATTTGGGTAGCGATCCCACCTCAAAGGACTAGTCTTTCCCCAGGTGGACTAGTATATATCCCTATGCTGGTCATCTACGCCATTGGGTATTCGAATTGTTCCCAAGGTTATACGTTGCGACTCACGTTAAGGATATAAACAAAGATCATCAACATCTAGGCCAGTTGGAAAGAACCTGCTGTTACATGATAATCTGCTAAATATGTTTATTTTCAACTAAGGAGCCAAACTATAAGATTATCGGTTCGAAAAAATTTTTTACTTGAGCGCGAGACCTAAAGCATGGAAGTTCTTGCTCAGGACTCTTGGAGAACTAGCATATAAAACATATTCCTACCATGAAGACGGCGGCTGAGTGTACCGCTAAGCAAACTATAAGCTGGAATCACGCATTGTAAAGTCGACTTTACATAAGTAGAAGATGGGCTCAGCGGACCCTGCAAGTCATGAGACAGATCCGTATGCCTAAATACTCACATATTTGGTAATATTGCGGACAACTCTGGTATTCAAACCCCTACTCCATCCCTGAGGACCAAAATATCGTACTAAAGATAAACATGCGCCCTGGGATCCAGTGAATAAGTTTGGAAGTTTGAAGAAGGTCTTTATCAGTAAGAGCCCTTGTAAAACCGAGTGAAGTAACTCACAGAGCAGGAAATATAGTGCAAAAGTGAACATCCTCAAGTTGCAAATTGCAAAGCTACTTGTATTGCGAGTCCTTTTGCGGTGGTTAGGATATCATCAAATTCCTGGGCTTTGACCTGAGGTCAATGAACTATCTTAAAATGTAGTTATTTTAACCATGCTAACGCTTAAAGAAGCTATTTCAAGCCAGTGATACTAGAAGCTACTAGGGCTATATCTCGTGAAAATCACCTCATACCCAGAGCTAGCAGGAGCTGCGACTTATAGACAGCCACAACCCTTGAAAGCACATACTTAGAGCATAAACCGTAGCGTAGAAAGTGTTTGTGTCATATCTCATCAATCATATCGTATGCGGACACCGAAAAGCTAGCAACATGCAACCACGTAATTATCCATCTATCTCCCATACTCCATCACAGCAGTGGATCGTTCAATTCGCGCTCATCGAATGGATCGCCAAATTCATCTGTAGAACGAAGATCTATCAGTATCATCACTATTGTAAATGAATCAGAGTCGTCACGTACTGGTGTTGAAGTCCTTGTCAACTACATGGTCCATTGCTCGCTGAAAGTCTTCCTTCGCACGCTTGCCCTTCCACGCCGCAACGACGTGGTCAGTCGCCTTAGCGAGTCCATTCCCTGTCACAAGCTCAGGTCCCTTCGGCTTGTTCGTTGCCGTGATACTGGGGGCTTGTTGAGGTTGTGAACCGGGCGGGGAGAGCTCCGATGCGGCGGCCGCAGTAGCTTGTGGGTTGTGAGTTGGGGTGCGCGCGCCATTGCCGGGGACGTCAGAAACCGAGTCAACCGAGGAGGCCATCTCCGAATCGCCATCTGGGTCTTTAGAATCTTTGTATACGGGTTGTCAGCGAATATGGTACTTTCCACATGGAACATTCAAAGGGCGGGGATAGCTCGCGTAGGGCTGAACAGAGATGATTGTGATTCCCGGCGAACAAGCAAAGCATTTAGTATGAGGAGAAACAAATTGAGCTTACCGATGGCCATGACTATTGAGTAAGCAAAAGCTGGTTAACTGGTTATGAAGGTTCGGGGACAGAATGACGATCAACTGAGATCGGATGGGGGTAGAGCGGAGATAGTAATACGGGGCGGTGTCCGCTCTTCTTTGCAGCCCGAATTTTCTTTTTCTTCCTACTATCCTTTATATACTTCATGCACATAGTGCCAAGTGCTTATTTATTCTTGCTTGCGGCTTTTACATATTCTTGCCCTCCGTCACCTCCTTATCCCCCGTTTAAACTACGCTTTTGTCTGCAATGAGCGCAAAACCACAAGTTCCCGACGCATGGGATGATGACTGGGAACCCCGAGCAGATGTAAGTTATAACCCCAAAACTCTTGACCATATGGAAACTTGAGGTGCAGGATTGATGTAATATACTGCATTGATTCTATTCATATGCGAATGACGTATTAACATGCTGTGATCTTCTATAGGCACTAGCAAACGAGCCTACCCCGCCGACCGAGAAGAAAGTTTCATCCAAAGTCACCAAAGCTCAGAAAAGGGCACAACAAGCTGAATTCAATCGACAACTATGGGCGGAAGCGTACGTACTGGACTCGCAAGATCCCGAAATGACGGACCTCAACTCTGACTGTGTACCCTATAGTGAAACCCCGCAAACATTCCATTTTGTCGAAGCTCGGTCCGACGTACCCCTCAAACAGGATATAAAGCCTGCTGTTACACTTCTCAGCCGGAGACCACAAATTGCGACACGACAATCAGGAAGTTCTGGCGTTAATTCTGCAACCGCTGGGCTTGGTCAACTGGGACTGGACGATGATGGCGATTCAGACGAAGAGGCTAATAAAGCCCCCGAACCGACTTTCGAGGAACGACAGGCAATCGCGCTGAAAAACCGAGAGGATAGACAGCGCAAGTACGAAGAGGCCCGGGAGCGGCTCTTTGGAAGCCCGTCTGCGAACACTTCGGGGAATTCGTCGCCAGGGACTACAACCCCACCCCGTCAGCAGTTCGGCGAGGGCAGGGGTAAAGGTAAGGGTCGAGGAGGCAGAGACCAGCAGAAACGCGATTCGTCTACGGGTTCGAGCAAGTCGAAACATCTATACGATCCAACCACATCGGCCAGGTCCAATGGGCCGCCTTTACAAAGGCGAGATCGTCCCGGCGATCGGAGTGACTCTGAGAAGCAAAGCTCCCCTGCCTCTCCGGCTTCACCCGCTCCGCTGCAGCCTACTCGTCATCCTCGAGGCCCTGATGCAAGTGGAAGAGGTGGATTTAAATTCAACAGAGGTGCCAGAGGGAGCTAAGGTAAAATGACGTATTATCCTCATCACTTCGTCCTTCTGTCATCCCGGTGTTGCGTCAAGGTGTGATTATAAAGGACAGACGGGGTATTCAAGGAAGAGAACGTCCCGAATTGATCGCATTTGCAAGCAGAGATGTATTCGGACGGTTCTCTGTCATTGAGCGAGTGCATTGTCAGCACCTTACCAAGGTAATGGACAAGATATCAAAACTCACCGGCATATCGCGCATAGCTCTCAAGATAGAGCTCATCCGTGCTGGTTGTTGCTTGAACGTGGTCATTTGTTTCTATGGCATTCACCCAAGAAGCCCACCGGCTTCCCTCGTCGGCATTGGGCCAGCCTCGATAGGGCTTCAGTACTCGGTTGAGTCGAATAACCCACGGCGCAGCCTGGATGTCGACAAAGGAGATCTGTCCGCCCATGAAAAACGGCCCTCGAGGATGCGCGGCCTCGATCAATGTATCGAAAGCATTCCGAAGCTCTTGTGCATTCTCGATCTGCTTCTGCTGGTCCTGCTCTTGCAGGACCCGATAGAATGCTGGGATAATATTTCGGTTGATCTGGAAAATGTCAGTAATGATGACCGGTTCCAAATGGGTCAAACTTGGCTTCTCACATGATCTGCCCATAGACGACAATGGGCTCGCAGCTTCGGGTCAGCTGGAAGAAGGGACCCCCCAACTTTCAAATCTTCAAGCTATGGTGATTTCCATTAGCGCGAGATATGAAAGGTCACTCCGGGATCACCATACATATTCCATGAGCACTGTGCTCTCATGGCATGCCCAGTTGTCATGTCGCAATGCTGGGACAAGCCCGCGCGGATTCAACTCCAGCAGGGATTGAGGTTTTTCATAAGGATCTACTTCGATATACTGGTATGGTATGCCCTTTAGTTCCAGTGCAATCCAAACTCTTTGGACAAATGGACTTGATTCAGGCAGTCAGCGTTGAAGCGAAAGTACTAGCTGAAAGGAGTCTCACTCACCAGAAGCAACTTCCATATAACTGGAGATTTGTCTCCGCTGCATGGTTTGCAGCTGTGACGGCGGCCAAACCCGTCGCCTTTGTGTGGTAAGCCTTCTTGTCAACAGACATGCCTCGATGCTGCGGATTGATGTCAGAAAATTTCCAAGCAAATATAATCTCAAGAAAGCCAGTATGAAGAGATATTTGATTAGGATTCAATGAATGAAAAGAGACCCGCGAGGCAATGGAACCAAGCATCAAGAGTGACGTAAACATAACCAAGTTTCCTTGCGGGGAATGCCAAGTCCCAAACCTTATGCATATGAAATGAAGATACTCACTCCGGATTTTCTCCTATTCTTATCTTCCTTCAAAAAGTGTCGCTGCACACTATTTTTCTTGACGCGATCACTCTCCTCGAGTGTATGCCGGTGACCTCCGCTCACACCGTCATTCTTTCCGTTGGCACCGTTCCCATTCACGCGCTGAATGGTGAAATACCTTTGCCCATTCGCGCCCGGATGTCCCTCTGGAAGAGCGGTATTCGGTGTAAGAACACCGAAGGGCTGGGTATTTTGGACTGGAAACAATGTATGAACCCCAGGTAGTAACTCAGCTGGTAAAGATTCAAAGCCTCCAGTTGTATCATTTTCTCCACTGCCGGGTAGGTACTCTGTAATCTTAATCTTCACATCGCAGAGGTCCCGTTCCCTAGCGGTACGTTTACGTTTCTTCTTGTTAGGATCGTCAGACTTGGGTGTCCCCGGAGGCCGACCTTTCAGACGACAGTCCCAGTAATGAGAGACCATTGATCGGCGCTTATATCTCTGAGTCGACCGATGAGAATAGACATTATCAACATGAGGAAAGTAGGTTTGGAATCTATCAACAAGCAGGTTAGTTACCCGGGCGCTTTCCAAGGCACTCAAACAACAAATCGCAATCAATAATCCCAATAAAACATCTTGACTTTGTAAACTACATACTGTTCTTCTGTCAAAGTAATGACATCGTCGGCATGGAACAGTCGATTTCTCCAATACTCAAGATCAGGTGGATCAGGAATTAACCTCATCCCCGTCAGCTGTCCCGCGAAGTTCGCGGACTCTGTCTCATCGGCCTCCAGTCCATTGTAGCTCGCTTGGAAAGATTGCTCAGCGGGCTGGAGGACCATTCCATGTGGATGGGATGATACGTGGCCATCGGCCTGCAGAGCTATGACATTCTGGAGAGGCTGTTGTGGGACATTATCGATAGACCGGAAGGTCGTAAAGGGCTGTGAATCAGGGAACGGGCCGAGCGGTGGGGCCAGACCAGATTCGACGATCGGGATCGTTGATCCCAGACGAGGTGATGCATTCATGGGTGGAGTGGCGTGCTGCTTTTGGCAGTGCGGAGAAAAGGGATGTTGTGGTTGAAGCGGCGTGGTGTGCGGAGACCATAAGCCTGGGCTTATCACGCTTATCACCTAATCATTGAAAATGTACCATTTTCTTGTATTGCATCATAGCATGTCATCAGTAGGCTATTTGGCTAAGATCCTAGATCTTAGTTACATTTAGCTCAAACAATTCACTCCAATCCACTGGAATCATGATCCCCTCTCCCCACAAATCATTTTGTAAACCTCGTAAAACCCTCATCAGTACAGACTAAGTTAAATGCGCTTCTTCCCAGCACGCTTCTTATCGGCCTCCTTGTTGGAGAACGGAAACCCAGCTGTCCTCTTATCCGCACCAGTTCGCCGACTTATCTTGCCATTGCTGCTTGCGAACAGCACACACCACAGTCCAACAAAAGCAAGGGCCGAGTTTCCAGCCACTGCAACCGCAAACACACTCTGTCCCCCAGTGACATACGACGTGTATGTGTAAAAGGCCGAGAGAGCGTGAAACATGAAAGTTACCATGAGAGTTGGATAGGCATAAGGTGCCTTGGGGTCCGAGTCATCGGTGGTAACAGACTCAGAAATGCCGGTTGTCAGAGGGATCGAGCCCGTGAGCATCATGGTCAACATTGCCACGGCGAGGAGACTAAAACCAAGGCTTCGTGCAAAGTAAAGCTCTATGGCTGAGAGAGAATCCATAATGTTAATATGAATCTTATTCAAATATAGGGCTGGACGATGTTCACATACAGCTGGCTGGCCGAGTTTCATCCAAAAGCATGGCTACGATCATACTTGGTCCGGCAATCAAGGGCACACTTTGTAGCGCGAGCCACCCTGCTGTCGAATATGTGTAGGCGTGAAAAACCTTGAGTGGATGAAAGTTAGTACTGAAGCGTTTGCCGCGAATGCCATGTCGACTATCGATGTAGGTAGATGTTGGGGCAGACAGCATGCTTACATCCATAATGACGTGGCTTTGTTCGGGTGGTATATGTTGGATTTGAGAAGTGGAAATTGAGATCTTAAGAATTCTTCTGTTTCTGTATCCTGTGAAGGTAAAAGGAAAGGAGAAATGATCAAAAGTTGCGATGGAAGCTCAGCTTGGAAGTCAATACCAAGTGACGTCATTCTATTTGTACCGTTTGCACCAAGCTGTCACAGTTGGATACTGGAACATGAACAGAGTAGGCAAAATATACGTACATCTGGGCATAGAGTAATTCTAGGTCTCTTGCTGGGTATAAGCCACTGGGATCAAAAAACAATGTGCTGCCATACCACCGTAACGGAGGGCTGCCTTGCTTGGCCTTTACTAGTGCTAAAGTCTTGGAATATCTTCCAACGTTTCATGCAAATCCATTACCTCAGGTTGGAGATGCAAGTTTCGATATACAAATAAAGGTCGTAGTAGGTATGCAATTGAATGAATATTTATTTATCTCTCGTTTGAATCGTTCAAAAAAGCGCCTTAGTACCACCAACTCCAGAACCACAATCAACTCCAGCTGGAGGCCTAATATCTTCACTGATTGATTTGGCTAGCCCGCAAGTATCTTGTGAAGCTGTTATCTTGGTCCGATGGAGTAGCCTGAGAACCCGAAAGAGCTTCCTGGTAACGACTGGAGAGGCCCTCATCGTTGCCGGCACTAGGCCCTGCATATTCCTCCTCGCTGCCATCCTCTCCATCTGCCAGTCCACGCTTAATGATCTCATCCTCTTCGTCTTCTGCCTCGCTGACAGTCTCTGGCTCTTGATTCGGTCGGCGGCTAGACCCACTGACGTTCATGTCCTGCATCAGCTTACCCAGTTCCATCTCCCGCCGAGAATCTTTGTCCTCTTCGCGCTCCTTTTTCTTGCGCTCAAGCTCGGGCTTGTAGTCACGCTCAAATTCTTGTCGCTTGATCTCAACAGCATCGAAAAAATCGTCGACTCCATCACCAGTCATGGAGCTCACACCGACAACGCTCAGGTGTCGGTAGAACTCTTCCAACATTAAACTCATGCTGTTCAGAAGTGAACCCATGTATCCACTTCCGGCTCCAAATCCACCGATGCCGCCCTCACCTCCAAAGGCACCGGCTTCCTCTTCTTCCCGCAGAGCCGCTTGGAATTTGTCAAAGTCCGTCATCCATTCTTTCGCAAACTCGGCATCCTTCACATCGGTCTTGTTGAAGACCAAGATCATTGGCAGTTTGGTCTTGTAGAGAATACTGCAGGCATAGAGCATGTTGCTCATGAAAGTGCTGGTCGAGCTGGCGCGCGGGGTATCAATGACATATGCGATGACAGTCGGGAAAGACGAAGCGAGTGTCTCCAAAAGAATGCTACCAGAAGCACTCCACACGAAAACCTCGATCTGACCGGGTGTATCGACCAAAATATGCTCAATTTGCTTTGCGGTGGGGTTCTCCGGGTTAGGAGTAGTACGCTTCTCCAGCAGGGAAATAATCTGGTCGACTTTGGTGGCGAACAAGTTCAGGGACGTCAGGATTCCACCATTTGGTCCGAGGTTATATTGCTTCATGACTTCCTTGTAGTTGATCGAATCCCGGATATCGATATTGCTCTCAAAGGGTACCGAGTGCACCGCGGGGTCGAGATTGAGCACATACGGCACTTGTTGTTTTGAGTGAAGGTGTGAGTTGATTCGTTGCATGAATGTAGTCTTTCCAGAGCCTGAAAACCAAGTCAGTGTTTAATGTCCACTCGCCGTATTCAGATGAGAGATGATCGCCTTACCTGCCATGCCCACGCAGACGACCGAGACCGGAGGCGCCATGATGAGGGGTAGTGGTTGGCAGTACAATTATATCAGTGTAATGGCGAGAGTAAACCGATGAAATAGTGGGAGTCACTTCAAACCCGAGTTAACCAGAAGTGTTGAAAGCGCAAAAAGTGGAAGCTCTTTTTTTTCTGAAATTCTTTTTAGTCGCGGGGAAGATCTGCCCGCGCGCCTGGACCGCCCGGCATTAACGTCATTCCGCCTCAGCTTTCTGCTTCTCTCCTTTCACAGTACAGTAACACCATGACGCTGGAAGACTTTGAGAAATCATTGGCACAGGATCAGGAGAAGAGGAGGGAAACCAGTGACCGGGATCGAAGTCACCGAGACCGTGATCGTGACCGCAGCAAAGACCGATCATCGCGACACCATCGTCATCACCGGTCCAGCCACCACCACCGACGCCATTCGTCCCGATCTCGCGAACGAGGAAGCGAAAAAGATCGCGAGTCCCGACACCAAGATGATGATGGTCACAGACATAAGCGCTCGCGCCGTGATAACCAAGGGGACGATGAAGACCACGCGCAGAAGCGTCGACACCGCTCCAGCCGCGATGAAGAAGAGTCCTCTGCGCCTAAAACGGTCACTCAGGAGGAACCCAGTCAGCTGAAGCGTGACTCCTGGATGCAGGCGCCCTCTGCGCTCGATATCGAATACGTTCATCGACGGGACACTACTCGGGTGGAAGAGGTACCGAAGCCTACAATGCTTCAAGCCGACTTTGAGCTCAAAATCCACGAAAAAGAGCTCAATAGTCACCTTCGTGACCTCAAGGAAGGAAAGCAGCTGGGTGATATTCAAGAGGAGCCGTCACAGCATGAAGTGGATTACATATTTGGGGATTCAGGGTCTCAGTGGAGAATGGCCAAGCTCCAAGGTATTTACAGAGAAGCCAAGGAAACCGGCAAACATGTTGATGATGTTGCCCTCGAACGCCTTGGGGACCTCCGAGCCTTCGATGATGCACGCGAAGAAGAAACTGAATTGGATCGACGCAAGATGTACGGCAAATCCTATGTGGGCAAAGACAAACCGAGTGGAGAGCTGTTCCAAGAGAGAAAGCTCAAGAACGACATCCGCAGAGACCGACAAGACCATGTTCGTGACCCAGCAGAAGAACTTAAAGCCGAAGGGCAGGGACAAAAGATGGATGTCGAGCCACCGGCAAACTTCACTCAGAATTTGGATCCCACAGCATTGAATCGTCTCAGGGCACAGATGATGAAGGCAAAACTGAAGAACACCCCAAATGCGGCTGAGCTTGAAGAGCAGTACAATGCTGCAGCTGCGAACATGTCCAACCGCAAGGAATCTGGTGTTGTTGTGCTAGGTGTTCAGCAGAACCGGATGCTTGCTGGCGCACGCAATGAAGTCGTGCCCGTTGACAATAAGAGGGGCCGCGAAAGGGGTCTGGTGCAGGCGAATGAAGACATGACTATCGAGGATATGGTGCGTGAGGAACGCAAGACCCGGGGCCAAGCTGGGGGAGAAGGCAAGCGGTTGGCGGAGCGCATTGCGGGTGATGGCAAATTCGAGGTAAGCTTATTAAACGTATCAAATCTACTTGTGGTCACTTTCTAACGGACATATAGAACGAACTTGAATATATGGATGACAATGCTTCCAAACTGGCAAAGAGAGTTCACCGCTCTGAAATTGACATCAAGAACGCGACCGTCAATGACTTCCGTAAGATGAACAAGATCTTGGACAACTGCCCGCTTTGCCATCATGAAGACACCAACACACCCCCAATTGCACCAGTTGTTTCCCTCGCAACCAGAGTTTATCTTACCCTTCCCACCGAACCCGAAATCAGTTCCGGCGGGGCCACAATTGTACCCATTCAGCACCGGAACAATCTAATAGAATGTGACGACGATGAATGGGAGGAAATTCGAAACTTCATGAAGAGCCTCACGCGCATGTATCATGATCAGGGCCGTGATGTGATTTTCTACGAGAACGCAGCTCAACCACAACGCAAGCGTCATGCTTCTATGGAGGTGGTTCCCCTCCCGTACAGTCTTGGAGAAACGTCTCCTGCGTTCTTCAAAGAGGCAATTCTCAGTGCCGAATCTGAATGGTCCCAACATCGCAAGCTAATCGATACACTTGCAAAGTCCAAACAGGGATTGGGGCGATCTGCATTCCGGAAAACTTTGGTGAAAGAAATGCCCTACTTCCACGTCTGGTTCGAACTGGATGGTGGTCTAGGACACATCGTTGAAGATGAGAATCGCTGGCCTCGTGGCGATCTATTCGCCCGGGAGGTCATTGGAGGTATGCTCGATGCAGCACCCGACGTTATCAAACGCCAGGGTCGCTGGCAACGGGGTACTGACAGACGGGTGGAACCGTTCAGAAAACGCTGGAGAAAGTTCGATTGGACTCGCATCTTGGTTGAAGAATAGGAGGAAAGATTTGGCTATACTCCATGTAAATTAATGCTTGTACTTCAGAAGATTCCCGCGTCCAAGCAGAAGCAGAGCGCTTTGGGCCTTCATTAAATGACTTCAGGGTATTAGGTATTATACCTGGTCATATCACCAGATGAAAACCACTGTCATATCCACATTTCCAAATTTCAATACCCTTAACATTCTACTTTGTGAATCGAACTTGAAGGGAAGCCAACAATCGATCAACCAACTTCATCCACTCCAAATAAAAGACCATGGACGCTAAGTCGCCATACTTCACTCTCGCCATCTGGTGACGTGTTCAAGCGCTTGGGGCACAGATGTTGTTTCCAGCTCCATTTATCCAAATATCCTATCAAGCCCAATCGTTTGCACCAGCACTACGTTTGGGTCATAAACGCCGAATCAATGATTTTCTTATAGCGTTAAAAATAGCAAACCATGTCAAATTTCCTCATTTTGGTTTCCTAGGCCTATCTGACGTAATCGCATGCGTAAAGTTAATAAGAGGGCAATATGGGTCAACATAAGACGCTCATTCATCTCCTTTTTGGAGATGGCCCAGGTTTCTAGAGAAGATTCCAGCCAGGTTCGAACGAGGCGCCGATGTTCTGAGGTGAGAAATTAGTGAGAAGTCAACGAGTGGCTGATCACCATCACCAAGCACTTGGTCTAGGCCCAGATTCGAATATGGAATATAGATATAGTACGTAGTGGTTTCCCCACAATATGTAGGTTTTTCAATACCCTCTTGGCCAGCACTTCCAATTAGCTCTCAGGGTCATGCTCACCCAATGAATTCCAGTCCACTTAATGAGCTACTCAGGGCATCAAAGAATTTTGTTTCATGAAAATCATTCACTGGTATGGCTGTCCCCATCGCGGCTTTCCTGTCGAATGTTGTCTTTGAGCGGAAACTCCGACACCGAAGCAGGGCGATTGGACCAACTGTGGAGTGGATTGACTGGAACCTTGAATCCAGACCGACTTCGGGAGGTATTGTCACCGGAAGAACCTTTGGTAGACTGGAATACCTTACGGAAGAAAGGACGTAGGGTTGGGACGCAAGCGGCGACAATGACAACATTTTGCTCAATTCTAACACATAAATTAGCATATACAGTCAAGAAGGGTATGAGACAATGACTCACAAGCCCCAGAGAACCAATGGTACCACAGCCCAGACTATGAGATCTTAGTCAATTGATCAATCAAAGATGAAAAGAGAATACTGACGAGGGTCGGTGCGATTCGTAAATAGGTGGATATATGTGGCTTTCACGATCGTGACAATGGCGGAAAGCATCGTCAGTCCCATCATAATGCAGACCCCAAGCTTGGTCCCGAAAGGCATTTGTAATTTCCAGAATGCACTGATTGGAACAAGAGCCAAAATAATATCCGTTATGGTTGTATAAGCGCTGACCCAGTAGGTGAAATCATCAAAGACATCGGAGCTCCAGCATGTGCCATCCAAAGTGGGATTCCACAACATTGCAACCGGTTTGCATTGAAAGAATACAACAAAGACGGATACCATGGCAAAAAGGACTTGAAAGGTCACCATGGTATAAAGGAGCCATTTTCGAAGCGGGTTGGGGTCTAGTAGATGAACAATCAGGATGGCTATAGAGATGTTGGGAAAGCTAAATGCGCCTTCACCATTTACCAATTTAGCTCGTAAACATCAATAAAGTGCCTGGTTTGAGGGAAAAGACCCACCAATATTGAACGGAAATGCAATGATCTGCCAAAATGCTACTTTTTCATATCTTGCAAATCCATGCTCCGCAACGACTGCCGCTGTATGTCGGCCCAGACCCAATGTGACGGAGTATGAGACAAATGCAGTTGCGATAATACTCAGTGCCTAAGAAGATTGAAATGACTATTAGACCTCGGATTCATAGCTCCTCAGAGCTCAAATTGCCTCACCAAAGAGAAGAAAATAAAAAAGTCGTCCCACCCAAGCCGCTTGCTTCCCACCCTATTGATTAGTTTCAATATTACCGCCGCCATGGCGATACCCGTGAAAACCCATCCGATGACATTGATCTCTCTCGCCCGGCTTTCGCTGAAATCAACATCTGTATCGAAAGAGGAGGCCATGGCCAAAAACGGTAGGGCCCCGAATCAAGATCTCATGAGGACTGATTAAAGTGAAATAGAGGGCACGAGGAGTCAAGTGAAAAATGGGAGGGGATTTCAACTCGTGCAGGCCCAATGGCGGGTCATTGAGCTAATTAAAGAGTGCCATGCAGGGTGATACAATACAAAAGCCCTATTCATTGAGCTAGATCATTGTTCGGAAATAAGAGCATTGCCGATGACAAAAAAAAGTAGCAGCGCCAGGGTTGACCGTGCGGTACTTTTGTAGCGACTGATGCGCCGGAAAAATAAAATATAAATTCCAAATTTTGAGTCCTGGAGCCTTGTGCCAAAGCCTGCAGAAGTGGGCCTGCAGAAGGAACGCTACTGATATTGTGCATGGACTCGCAGGCACTTCGATATGAGTGATATAGCAGGGTTTACATAGCCAATTTGCCATACATTGTATCAAGTCATCCGGATAACCGCCAATTGATGGAGTCCATGAGTTATAGAATGTATAGCCTCCATTGACCCCTTTCGGACACTGTGGGGGCAGCCGGAGCACAGGCGCTATCAGTTCCGGGGGCGTCGATTGAGAGTTCGCGTCGTATCCATAGACGAGTCAGAACCAAGGAAACGACCCATAGCGGGCCGACACGGGATGTTGAAACCCAGACTTCCGAAATCTGGGCCAGATCTGTTTAATTATATCTCTCTATCTGTGACACGAGATCTTGGAGACATCTTGGAAATACCCTTGCTGATCTCTATATTCGTTTATCTTACACGAGGTGTTCTTGGCGCTGGAAAGAAATCGAGATCAAGATCGGAAACATGCATCTCCTCGATGACGCTAAGTATTTAGCCTGCTCTGAATACCGAAGCCATGCTCCTTATGGTGTCACTAACTTTTCTAGTGCCAGTAGCTGATTCAGGTCCGGGCGTAAGCGGCTTGAAACTGGCTTTCATGAACCCCTCCGAGGTAGCGAGGCAATTTCGGAAGCACAGAGGACCTTTGTCTTGGACATAATCACCTAGTGTTTCCTATCCATTGCCACTTTAAATCAGACCGAGCTCCCTTTTTATCACCAATTTAGGCGCAAAAACAATGGCTTCCCAAACACCGTCAGAGATACTGGAAAGGATTGGAGTTGCACGCATCGCGTTCGACAAAGGCGAGGCAGGCTCAAGAGAGGCTCTGATCGACTACAGTCGCGCGCTCATTGCGTCCCTGGAGATCCCGAGCGAGTTTATGCAACGTACCTTCTGGGCAGAGGCGAGTGCCCTTCTAGTTACGCTGTACATGGTGATTTATACCCAGAATACTGACATAATTGCACCATAGCCTGCCCAATCAGCCATTATCCGTATTGCCGTCGATACCAAGCTATTTCAACACCTACAAGAAGCAGGATCCACGGGATTGAGTCCCTCAGCTTTATCTGAGAAGACCGGGATTGATGTTGTTCTCCTTCAACGCTTTACAAGCCACCTGGTGGCCATGAACCTTATTGCTTTCCATGATGGAGCCTTGCTCGCAACAAAGCTGAGCAACGGCTTGGCAGCAGATAACTATCAGCAGAGTATCGGGTTCTGCTATGATGCATCTCGTCCCTCATTCAATGGGTTCCCGGAATACTTCAAAAAGAACGGATATAAGCCCCCCCACTACTAGTGGAACAGATGGCCCCTTCCAATCGGCGCATCAGACGGAGAAACCATTATTTGACTGGCTCGTTGCGTCTCCACCCTACCTTGATTACTTTAGCTCTTTCATGAGCACATACCGCGCCGGCAAGCCGGACTGGTTCGACTTTTACCCTGTTGAGAGCCACATGGTTGAGGGTTTCGACTCCTCCATCAGTGATGCTCTTTTAGTCGATGTTGGGGGTGGCCGGGGCCATGATCTGGCTACTTTTGCCAAGCGGTACCCCTCTCACCCTGGCAAGATCATTCTTCAGGATCGAGAGCCCGTCATCGCTAGCGTCGTCGAAAGTGGTGCAGAGAACTCTTTCGCGGCGCAGGCTCATGATTTCTTTACGCCTCAGCCCATAAAATATGCTCGCGCGTACTCCCTTCACTCCATTCTTCATGACTGGAGTGACGATGAGAGTGTTAGAATCATTGAGAACCTCGTCCCGGCCCTCAAGAGGGGCTACTCACGGGTTCTATTCAACGAGATTGTTGTCAGCGAAGAGAACCCCACTTTGGCGGCATCGAACATGGATATGATGATGCTGGCTCATCTGAATGTCTCCGAGAGAACAGAGGATCAATGGAGAGTTTTGCTTGCTAAAGGTGGCTTGAAGATCGTCAAGGTCCACACATGCCCTGGCGTTGCAGAGAGCTTGATTGAGGCGGAATTGATTTAGTCAACGATCTCACCGGCCTTCTAATACGAGGTATGCATATATTTCACTTTTGGTTTGATCTAGGCATGCTCAGTGAGCAACTGACGGCCCCAAAGAATATGACTGGCTATAAAAATGACCTATTTCATCTTGTACATATGAGTCAATCTATCAATTACAAAAAAATTATTATCAAATCATCACCGGTGAATGGGGAAGATCGTATGCGGGGAAAAGTCCGAGATAAGGATCTCACATTTTATCCTTCGCCGATCTCTCGTGTCATCTCTGACTCTTGTTCTTTCCAATTGCTCGAAAATTGTCTATGAGATCACCAATTACTGCATTGATACCCCTGAGTTTCCTCTTACCTCTCCTAGCCCCCCTGCGACTTACATCTTCTGTTTTTGCGACATCGGCTATCATCGGGCAACCCCTCGTTTTCCCTATCGGTAAGTTGCGCACTGGTCCAAGGGACCACCTTGCGCGAACAGCAAAGTAGTAACCGATATACATAGTTTTACCGAAAAACTTCCATCATGGGTTCCAATGGGGCTGGTACTAAGATTCTCCTTCTTGGAAATATCGATCAGTATGTTCGCCAGAACAAACTCGAACGCCATAGTCCTTGCTGATAAGTTTTAAAATAGCGCGCAAAAGACTTGGGATGCCCTGAGCGACGTCGGCGAACTGGTGAAGACAGGAGCAAGCAATCGCACCGAGTTCCTACAGGAATGTCGCGAGGGCAAATACGACGGCGTTGTCGCCATCTACCGCACCTTTCACTCCATTTCCATCACTGGCTTGATTGACGAAGAGCTAGTGAATGCGCTACCTAGCTCATTGAAATACATGGCACACTGTGGTTCGTAATTCTTTAGAGAACTGTCATATAATTCTATGGAATACTTGCTAATGGTTTAAACAGGAGCCGGCTATGACATGATCGATGTCCACGCCTGCACCGCTCGCAACCCTCCCATCAGAGTTTCCAACGTCCCCACCGCAGTGGACGATGCCACTGCCGATGTAAACATCTTCCTTATTCTTGGTGCTCTTCGTAACTTCAACGGTGGCATGCATTCCCTGCGCGAGGGCAAATTCATCGGCCAGACCCCTGTTGGTCATGATCCCCGAGGCAAAGTTCTGGGAATTTTGGGAATGGGTGGTATTGGGCGTAACCTGAAGAAGAAGGCCGAGGCTTTCGGTATGAAGGTTGTTTACCATAACAGACGCCAGTTGAGTGAGGAGCTTTCGGGTGGAGCTCAATATGTGACTTTTGATGAGTTGCTCGCGACCAGTGACGTGCTCAGCTTGAATCTGCCGTTGAACGTGAGCTATCTCTTGAGCTGCCGTGAAATGGATGTACTGACGTCTGGCTAGAAAAACACACGTCACATTATTAGCAAGGCGGAATTTGCTAAGATGAAGGATGGCGTAGTTGTTGTTAACACTGCCCGTGGTGCGGTTATGGATGAGGCTGCGCTTGTTGAGGCTCTTGACAGCGGCAAGGTATTCTCTGCCGGTCTTGATGTTTTCGAGGAGGAACCGAAGATTCACCCAGGACTGATGAACAACCATAATGTGATCTTGGTGCCTCATATGGGTACTTGGACCGTCGAGGTGAGTGAGCGTGTCTTCTTTTTCGGATACAATGGGCTAATCGAATCTAGACTATGACTTCAATGGAAGTATGGGCTATTGATAATATTCGCCAGGCTCTCGAGACTGGGAAGCTCAAGAGCCCTGTCCCCGAGCAAGCTGATATGTAAAAATGGGAGCTATCTGAACTTGGGTTCTAGCCCGCGCTACATAGATGTATCGGTTGGCGTATTGAGAAGGACATTCATGGGTCTAAGTCAGACCAGCTCAGCTGAACATGAGAAATAAAGATTAATTCACGATTTAAAACATTGCCTTGAACAAAGTAGTGATATTGAGAAGCGAGGGAAGTATAGTTACAGGTCGTGACGGGGCTTCTGCATCGGGACTAGGCCGATCGCGGGAGCTTTCATCTCCAGCGTTCATTCTACGACAACCTCGTCCAGTCAAGCAACACAACACATCGCCATGGCCGAATACTGGAAATCAGCTGTAAGTTCTCCTGAATACTTACTTACTCTTTACCTACTAACAACCTCCTCTTCAACTCAGCCCCGCCACTGGTGCAAACAATGCAAGATCTTCATCCGCGACACACCCTTCGAAAAGACACAACATGAAGCGAGCCCCAAACACCAAGGCAGCCTAAAGCGCTTTCTGCGCGATATCCACAAGAATAATGAAATGCAACAGAGAGAAACACAGCGAGCCAAGAGCGAGGTAGAACGTTTGCGACAAGCCGTCTCGGGCGAATCCTCCGCATCCAAGTCCGAAGGCAAAGCCTCCGCCCCCGCGCCAGCCAAACGCACCGCTGCCCCAGCCAACCGACCCGTTAGTGCGGAGGAAAGAAAGAAACAGATGGCACAACTGGCGGAAATGGGTATCGCTATTCCTGAGGAGTACCGAGGGGACATGGCCTTGACTGGAGAGTGGCAGACGGTTTCCGAGACAAAGCTTGACGTACCGGAGGGAGCCAGATCTATTGGTATCCGCAAGCGCAAGCTTGAGGGGGATGAAGATGAGGAAGGTGGGCAGATCCCGGAGCAATACGTGAGCAAAGGGTGGGGGTCGAGGATGAAGACGTACCCTGGAGCAGAGGATGATGGTGACGACGGTGACCTTGATGCTCTGCTTGCGTCTACAAAGGACTTGAAAAAGGCTAAGATGGAGAAAGAGGCGGTTGAGTCAAAGGAGCAAGAGTCATCATTCAGCCTGGCCCCCAGGAAAGAAGAAGACGAAACTGCCGACTCGAAGGCTCCAGCTGCAACGGTTCCCGATGTGGAGGAACCAAACCCGGTCAAGAAAGAGGAGGCAGATGATTCTGCTATACCCATGCCTAGCGCAGCCCCTGAAAGCGAGGAGGTGCCTGGGGTTGTTTTCAAAAAACGCAAAGCGAAGGTGATGCGGAAATGATATTCGACGCGACCTTGTCTCTACGAGTTATGATTATGACGACCTGCGCTTTCTCAAGATTTTCCGTCAGCTACAAGAGCTCACGCCATCACGGATGATAATTGAGGTGCGTAAACGGCCTAGGAGGGTTCATTTCCACTTTGCCTGAGCCCGTGATGATATACAGAAAATCATCGAATGGTCAACCCGAGGTCATCTACGGCCTTTTCGCGAAATATTGTCGAGGCTTGACCCGCAGTCAATAGATGGAGGCCGAAGACTTGTGCTCAATTAGCCATCAACATGGACCGAAGCCTTGAATAATGAGGTTATCGAGTCAGCTACCAAACGCTTGAACGTCATTAATTGGCGTTTATAAATAGCTGAGCTACTGCTGGGAAGGAATGTAAAGGGCATTTGGGGTCCTGTCAATACACCGCGTTCACAGAGTTCAGGCCGAAGAAGTATAGACATGGGCCTAGCACCACTTTTTTGCGGCCAACAGAGCCAGGAGAGCATAAGTTTGACAGATGAATCGAAACGAATGACTCTTGAATCGAAAGAAATATTTATCTGTACTTATGTCCGTAGTGTAGTGTGGTTGTCTGGTATAGCGTTGCCACCCCAATGATTTTTTTTTTCTGGAGCGGAGACTTTGATCGCCGGAAAAGAAAGCTCCTTTGGTTCTCTCCAACTTCGCGCATCTCTTCCACGACCGCAACCCTCCAGACTCGCACGGTCTCCCCGCCACTTGTGCATTGCCTTATATCCCCATTTTGAGCGTTCTTACCCGGTAAGTTCAGTCTATTTGCAGCAATCCCGCTTTCTCTCCACCTTCAATCGATCTTGGTTCTCTCGAGTCGCATCGTCCTCCCACCCGCGCAGGAGTCCGCAGAATCTCCTCTTCAAAACCCTCAGAACCAAATCTGCCTATCTCAGTGGGCTGCTACTCCGTTTCAAATTTGCTCCGCGATCACGAAATCGGACTGTGGCCGTCGTTGTGAGCGGGGAAGATTGGGGCTGGGGCTCCAGCGAGAAGAATGCGACAATCCAACCCCGATCGACGGGCAAGACATTTGGTGGAAAAGATCTTGGAATCTACATGCTCTTGTACAATTCACTGTTCCACTGAGAGTTGGCTATCCCTGGGAGTCATACTGTTGGACTTGTCGATTGGATTGGATTTGCGTTTGCTACATGTTGGACTGGACTGAGAACCACCGATTTGTGCACGGATTACAGCTTGTCCTCCTGTTCTCTGATGTGTTGATTGGACTGTGCTTTACGGCCTACCTTGCATTCAATTTGGACAAGACTTGGACTATTGGGGCCAAACGAAGAAAAAATGACCGCGGCTAATATTTGACGATCTTAGACCACAGGGAATAAATGATTTATCAGTCTCAGCCCGATCGATCTGGTGTGTTGCCTCTGCTCGACAAGCTGCACGACCTTTGACCGCAGAATTCGATTTCCCGCCCCCAGTGCAATCCTCAAATACATAAGCAGATATTGGATATACGCCACGGTGATTGAACGTATAGCATCGCTCGGAAGGCCATAGCAAATATGGCAGAACCGACAGAACCCAAACCTGGCGAAATCGCCAATATGGCGGATTCGAATGCGCCGGCCCCCCAACCTTCACCGCAGACGGAGCAACCGCCAGAACAAACAAACCCGTCAGTGCCAGAGTCGAATCACAACGTAGTTCAGACCAACGAGCCTCAATTTGCGCCCCAACCGGAGCCTCAATCTGGGCCTCAATCGCAGCCCCAACCTGAGCCGCAACCTGAGCCGCAAACACAGCCTTCACATGAGCCCCAACCGGAGCCCCAGCATGAAACCCCGCAAGAGCTTCAAACTCAACCACCACACCCGACTACAGAAACAAATGAGCAATCAAGCGTCCCAAACCCACCGGAGCAAATGAATGAATCTACGCCCGTGCCACATACCGCCCCGCACTCCATCGAATCTACACTTCCACCCATAGACCATTCCCTTCCTGCAATGGATACTTCCCAGTCATTAATGGATGCCGGTCTGACCTCGTTCGATTCGGCATTTCAGTCAGTGGGCTCTGGCGCGGAGCACGACTTAACGCTTCCGGCAATTGACACCAACCTGCCCACATTTGACTCTGCGTTGCCAGCGATCGGGACCGATATTCCTACCATGGACGACGATCATACGTTTCCTGATGACCATTTCAACACACACGACTCTCACTCTGGATCTGTCGAACCGGGGGCCAGCGGGCCAGGGTCTATGAATGGATCGACACCATACGATGCGCCCAACGGTTACCAGTATGGGCATAACCCAGGTACCCCCCAGCAGTCGGACGGACATCATCCACCACCTCAAGCGCACTCCCAGCATCAATTCCAAGCGCAGCCCCAGCCGCAACAGAATTACCAGCACCAAGGTTCGGATATGTACTCCGGCTTCTCGTCAGTGAATTCAAACCCCGGGAACAATGGCCAAGGTCAACCGGGGCAGATGCCACAAGCACCAATTGGATCGCCTATGCCTCCCATGTCATCCATGGGCCAGTATATGACCGGATATCCATCTAATGTCTCACAGCAGGGTATGAATTCGAACATGCAGATGCGCTACCCACTTGCAGGGGATTCTAATAATTCGCTCTCAGGAGGACGACACAAAAAAGAAGTCAAACGACGCACAAAAACCGGTTGCTTGACTTGTCGTAAACGAAGAATTAAGGTACGTTGTTGTTGAGTTTTGATGCTTCCGCGGGGCGGCCTCGCTTGTGCCCGCAGACCCCGCCATCGTTTATTTTGCGCTCCTCCCGCTTCACCCACGACATTGCTCTTTTTGCGCATCTTCCAGGTTCAGGATCTAATTTTTTTTCTACAGTGTGACGAGGGACATCCGGTCTGCCGAAACTGCGTGAAAAGTAAACGCGAGTGTTTAGGTTACGACCCGGTCTTTCGGCCTACAGCGTCAGCCCCCTCGGCCATCCAACCTGCTCCAAACCCTCCTCCGTCTTTGGTTGTGAATCCTCAAGGGCCCCCTGTCGCAGCTGCGCCTTTGTACCCATCTGCACCTCCTGGGTACATGCCCGCTTCTTCTCAACCATTTGCGCCATCCCTTCACTCCGAATCACCTAGCACCTCAACCGATCACCAAACCGATCACAGAGCTTCTGTTGATACATCAATTGCACCACCTCACACACAACAAGCTCCTACCACAATGCAGGCCTCACATGAACCCCGGCCCCAGAGTTCAGAGCCTGTCTACAAAGGTACGCGCACAACCCTTGTTGACTTTCCTTTTTTTTTAGTTTGCGATTTTGGCGTGATTGAAAGAAAGCTGACAAGCGCTACCAACAGCGAAAAACCTTCATGTCAGTGACTTGATCGCTTTGAGAGGCATTGCACCTCCCCCACCTCATCCCGTTGGCAACCTACCTCCTGGCCGGCTCGAAGAAATCCAGGCGGTCTTCCTGGCGACATACGCACCTGCTATCGATAAGCTGCTGGAGGTTCGATGGTATACCGAGAAGGCCCTCCAGGTCCTTATGGCAGACAACCAACTCATGGCCGACTACTCTGCATTGATAAATGCATTCAACGACTGGAATCTCAGCGATCCCAACACTCTTGCTCGCTTGGAAAGCTTCGAAGCTTCGATCATCTGGAGAAGTATGGTGCTCTGCCGTCAAGTACCCGCAGCTGAAAACGGGCAATATGGGCAAGACTGGAACTTGTGTGCCACCTCTGCACGTCTGGACGCGATGGAAGCTCTTCTGAGCTGGAACTACCTGGATTCAAACCATCTATCTCGGACACTTGGAATGGATGCCGCCAGCCCACCCAACCAGCCTGACCAGTTCATGCAGCGCCAATTGGACTTCTGGAGCGAGCTCGGGGAATTTCTCACATTACACGACAATGAAGCTAGCTCGGCGAAGCAGATCGATGATACCCTTGGACGTTGCCGTCATCTACTCGATACCTACGAAAACCGAGACATCATTTACTCCATTGCCATTGCGCGACACCTGGGTCAGCGCTGGGCCGATTTCCCTAACAGCCTGCCTAAGGTTGGATACACTAATGAGAAAGAATCCGGTACCAAGCTCTTCGTCGCGCAGAAGTTCATCGAGGAAGAAGCCGAGGGCAAGGGTACCACCCAGATCTACAAGCGTATTTGCTGCATGGCAGTTCGCTCATGGTGGGTTGCTCGGGAGTAATTGACTTCCTGACGTTACCAATGCCGAGACTCGTCAGTGACTTTCAAATGCCCCTCCTTTCCTCCCAGGCCTATTGTACATCCATACCCTGGGAGGACTTGTACACCTGCGCTCAGATCCACAAATCCGCGGATCATTACAACTTGCTCAAAATTCAGAAAAGCATCATGGTTCCGGCGTTACGATGATTTACAAATGGTTGCTGCTTTTTTCGTTTCGTCTTTTTTTTTTGTTTTCCACTGGGGTTCGAGGGACCGGGTAGTGAGCGAGTGAAGCAATACGGCGTTTATGACCTTTCTTTTTCCCCCGAAGTTTTTTTTTACCTTGTTCCTGTGCATATGTCGCTTCTTATTCGTGCGGGAGTTTCCATACCCTGTGACGCCCAACTGTATCCAGTTGGATGATTTACGTTTACCAGTCGATAGTCAAAATTTCTACAAATAGACCCAATATTTCTATTCATTGCTATGTAGTCGTGCTCTGTACTCGGGGTATTCTGGGCCCAAAACTATATCCATATGAATGTGAGATTATGCCATTTAGACTTTGGCTTAAAGCACCTCCACTCTAATCTTCATCTCACCCGTCTCACCCTGGAACAAAAACCCGACATCCCTCGTCGAATCAACGAGTTCAACTTCTCTCCTCACGAACCGACTGGACTCTTCCGATGTAGACTCAACATGAGATGGCTGCGGCATTTCATCTTCACTATCTTCCGCCCAGTCCTCTTCGTCAAACGTTGCCTTTGCAATAGGATCCCACTCATCCGTTTCCCAGACTAGTTTGAATCCATGGGGGGGCAGGTCAAATAGTCGAGACACAATCGCCTTTAATTGGTATGTATTAAATGAATGCGGAATCTCCTTGACAGGTATGTGCGTCGAAGAAGGTAGATGGAAAGCCATCTTAACGAGTCTCGCAGCAACAGAACGCGGATGGATAATTCGTTTACCCGATCCGTCGGATTGAAGTGCTCGTGTGATCCTCGGCTCGCCGTAAAGTTCGCATAGCTCAGCATACCGCGGATGCGTAGCAAGAACATGCTCTTCATCCGCCTCGGAGGTGGCGGAGAGCTCTTTGCCGATTAGCGAGAGGTAGTACATCTCCGCATTTAACCGGTCTTGTGGTGAGATTATGCTGTAGTTGAGCATGTGAAGGGTAGGAGGGAAGCGAGATAGTGTTAGCATGAATGCTTCGTCAACTGTCATTGGTTTTGAGGAGCCTATAGTGGATGTAGCTGCTGCGATGGATGGCGGGAGAGGTGGCTCGTCGTAAAGAGGGTTTGTTGAGACTCTTAGAGTGGTCAGACCTGGGAAGAGGGTTGAGAGGTGATTCAGGAATTTCCAAGATGTGATATTGTTGCGTGAGAGGTCGAGGGAGAAGACGGATTTGGGGAAGTGGAAATCTGGGGCAGCGTCGTTGGAGTCTTCCAGTATTGTGCTGATGTTGTTCCAACGCACGGAGAGATGCCCGAGGGTTGGAAGCGCTGCTAGATGTTTGAGTGCTGACA
Organism: Penicillium frequentans; assembly: GCA_028828275.1. NCBI lineage: Eukaryota > Fungi > Ascomycota > Eurotiomycetes > Eurotiales > Aspergillaceae > Penicillium > Penicillium frequentans. The sequence goes on along the minus strand of JAQIZY010000001.1, from coordinate 2,126,341 downwards.
TTGATGTCATGCTGTTGCCCTCAAGATTTAGACTTGTAATTGAGTTGCCAAGTGGGCAGGATATAGTTGTTAGTTGGTTGGCCGATGCTCTCAGGTCGGTGAGTGCCGGGAATTTCGATGCTACCGCAGAAATCTATGGCTTGCATTAGTATGTATCAGACAATGAGATAAGGTTAGAAGGCCGCATACCTCATCCCAGGTAAGGAGAGTCTGCTCCACACGTAATTCAGTGATTCCCTCGAATGTTACATCTTCCTCCAAAGGACGGAAGCGATTGCCACTATGATTGAAGTTAGTACCGTCTAATCTAGTCAATTCTGAGGCCGCAAACAATAGCCCGAGCATCATGCTCACTTCAACCTCAATCGCTTCAGCTGTTTCAGCTGGTTGCAAATCTCCCAAACATCCCGCCATCGAGTAAACAGACTACGGCTGATATCCAATTCGATAATCTTCGGGCAGGTAGCCGCAATTTTGGGAGCGGCCTCGGCAACAAAACTTTCGGGTTGCTCATAGGAGGGCAGCACACCTGATATCCGTAGTCCATCAAGGAGGACAATTTGTAGCTCCTGCAGCTCTGCCTGCTGCTTTCGAATCTTGTCGAAGCCGACTTCCTCGACAACCTTGCCACTGATCGCAATGGCCTTCGGGACTAGTCTAGCATTCAAGGCACTTTGTGCATCCTGCTGGTCATATTCGGAGGCATATTTCTCATTCAGCGCCTCTAAAAAGCTCCTTGGCGGCTCTGACGGCCTGGAGGGGCGGACAAAAGACCCCGCCGTAGGATGTTTACTTTTGCCTGTGAAGCGTCAGTGACAGCAAATAAAAGAATCATCCAGGATATAACTTCATACATGTAAAATACCGCACTCCTTTATGCTCGCCCGCATGCTTGCCTCGAGTTGGATCATCCCATTCAACACCAAGCCAGTCACCTGTGGTGCCCTCAACACCACCCACATAGCGAATAGTGCACAGCTGGCCATCAAAAGACCGACGCTGGCCAATATTAGAAGCACTCATCACAATGAATGAAGCAGCTTCTGTCCTGTTTCAAAAATTCTATGAACAATGGCCAAGTTGTGTTGAAAGTGACTTTTGTCCCTGGACCTGAATCCGCTTACATAACCCGTTTTGGATGTCAGGCATTGCATACTAGCTTCCATGACAGCCACATAGGCCTTGTAGATTGGATGAGTAGCTTCATATGAACCCGGTCTACTCAATAATATAAACATTTGAAGAAAAGAGTAAGACTTTCACTTTTGCATTTACCAGGCAGATTCACCAGCACCTTCAATGCGGTCATGTGACCACATAGAAAATAAGGTTCCATGATACTGTCTCCCGTTATCTCCAGGCGCGCAGATTTACTGTTTCCAACCTCCAGACAACGCCATGGATTACCAGGTACGCCCACTCTCGCACCCACAACTCCAGGCATTCATAGGTGATCAATTGTGCTAATGAAACTTCCAGAACCGAGCAGGATCCAAATTCGGTGGCGGTGGTGTCGCCGACCGCTCTGCGACCAACGCTGACCGTCGCGAGCGTCTGCGCAAGCTTGCCCTCGAACACATCGACCTAGACAAGGATCCATACTTCTTCAAGAACCACGTCGGAAGTTTTGAGTGCCGTCTCTGTCTCACAGTCCACCAAAATGACGGCTCCTACCTCGCCCACACCCAGGGCAAAAAGCATCAGACCAACCTCGCCCGTCGTGCTGCGCGTGAGCAACGCGAAGGAAAGAACCAAGATCCATCAACCTTACCTGGTGCGATGGGCGTACAGGTGAAGAAACAGACTATCAAGATCGGGCGACCTGGTTATAAGATTACCAAGGTCCGGGATCCCTTGACCCGCCAAACGGGCCTGTTGTTCCAGCTGCAATATCAGGAGATTACACCCGGTGTCATCCCACGAGTGCGCTTTATGTCTGCGTTCGAGCAGAAGGTTGAGGATCCCGATAAGAACTTCCAGTACCTTGTTGTTGCGGCCGAGCCTTATCAAACTTGTGGATTCAAGCTCCAGTCCAAGGAGGTTGATCGTCGGGAGGGCCGGTATTGGACTTGGTTTGATGAGGACAGCAAGGAGTTCTGGATCCAAATCATGTTCAAGACAGAGCGTGAAGAGAGATTTACTGGTGTGCCTGGGTTGGCGCCAATGCGGACTTGAATCACATTTTGCTTAATCTAAGAGGATGCCATGCTACAAAAAAGAAAAGCGGGTTATATCACAAGGACTGGAGCTGGGCGTTCGGGGAGTTTGAATTCTTTGTACATTTTAGCTTAAGCGATGGCATATTCAATTTGATATCCTGGTGACCTAAAGATTTGGATGATGGGCAGATGCATCTGACGAGATTAATCTACATTTTACAGACTCAAATCTCCAGTATCCATTCCCCTATAATCTGTAGTGTTCTTCCTAGGTTGCAAAGTACTAAATTCTGAAACCTGCTGTATAGTTGAAAGGGTGTGAAGACATTGGCATCAGGGACACGGAGTGCAAACTTCACAAACATCGGCCGAGGTTCTTCCGGAATCTTGTTTCTCCCTTATCGTGACTCACCGCTTTTGCCACTACTATGCCCGATCTGGCGCAATGCTGCTGCCCTACGCCATAACATATCTCATTCACTTCAACCTCTAATGTGACAATACATGTTCGCGATATGATTTTTCTTCTTACTCTTCTTCTGGATCCATTTCCATCGCTATAAGATTCTCTTGCACTTTGCACCTTTGCACTATTCTCTTCCATCTGCCCCACTGACAGCTCCGGCTTCGTCCTGTAATCATCAATGGTCTCCGACTCCCAAGAAACGGATTCGGAATGGGACTTTGTTCAGGCGCTGGACCTGCTACTATCGCCAAGTGGTGGGCGCACTTACCTCAAACCCCTTCGACACCCAGTTTCTGCGCCGTCTAATGATCGACGGACTGGAGATCGTGTCAGTAGCTCGCCCACGACCGAGCCTCACCTGGGTCATGACAGCTATGAGGATGGATCTGTTTTCAAACTACTCCATTCTGATCTCGGCAACTGGGCCTCAACTTCTGAAAAGAATAAAGGAGTCGGTTTGTCAGTGTCATCAAAGCGTCTCCCAGATGTCCCCACTTCCCAACAGTCCTCTAAGGATGGCTTCTCCTCGCAAGACCCTCAGACAGGGCCACCTCAATCCTGTTACAAATCCCCTTCCATCACAGTGCCGCCAATAGCTGAAGTTACCAAGGCCACTGCCATGGGTATCTCTACACACCCGCCTTCGTCTCATATCACTATTCTCAGACGGCCATCAAAGGGTACGGATGACCATATCTATGTCAATCCACAACCCCAGTCTTCTGTGCGCACAACTGCAGACACCAGTCATTCGAAAGCTATGCCCAGGGCCAAGCCCAAGCCGAACAAGAAACATAAACAAGCCCCCAAGAACAATACTTCTGAAAGTAGTGCCGAAGCCGAGTCAGATTTAAGTCCCGTGTTATTCGACCGCCCCCTCCCCAAGAAGTCGGGGGTGCTGTTTGTTCCGTCGCAGGTGGGCTCGCATGATGTACGGAATAGCATTGAAGATACCCCGCCCTCTTCATACGATGATGCCGTCGAATATTTGGGTTCGGACAAGATCAAGAGCATCGGCTCTTTCACTGGCCCCGTACGTCTTTATCCGAAGTATGCGGATGAGTTGGAGCGAAGTGTGTCTCTTATGTCAAAGCTCCTAAATACGTTTGACGATTATGCCCAACTTGTCTCTCAATTGGGTCGCCCTCAAGTCTCCAGCAACAATCTGGAGTCACGCCCTGTTCATGTCTTTGTTGATATGTCCAACATTCTGGTGGGGTTCCATGATGCAGTTAAAATTGCACGGAATATCCCCACCACCAGTCGGGTTCGCCGCCTTGACATCTCTTTCATCAACTTGTCTCTAATCATGCAACGTGGCCGAACTACCGCCAAGACAGTCTTGGTTGGTTCGGACCGTCTACCTTCCATCGATGAAGCCGAGAAACTTGGCTATGAAGCAAACATTTTAGACCGTGTCCACAAGATGAAGCACACCCCCTCTCGTCCTTCGAAGTTTCGCAAGCCACCCGGCAAAGGATCTCAGTTTGGTAAGCCTGAAATGGCCGGTACCTCTGCAGAACGCTGGGTCGAGCAAGGTGTAGACGAAATTCTACACATGAAGATCCTCGAGAGCCTGGTTGATACGGACGAACCCGCAACTATTGTGCTGGCGACTGGAGACGCAGCGGAAGCTGAGTATTCTGCTGGGTTTATGCGCATGGTGGAGCGGGCGCTGCAGCGCGGCTGGAACGTCGAACTGGTCAGCTTCTCGCACATCATGAGCCATGCATATAGTAGGAAGGAGTTCCGTGAGAGGTGGGGTAATCAATTCAAGATCATCGAGTTGGATCAATATGCAGAAGAGCTTTTTGGGTAAAGAGCTCTGACTTGCTGATGCGAGATTTGACTGGTTTCCATGAAAATACGATTCACTTGGTTTTGTATTAGCATTACACATTTACCTAGAAGCTATTTGCTATGCCAATACATGACTACTGTCTTACCAAGTATACACAACTATAATCATCAATATATTCTCTTGGTTGGCGCCAATTGAGTACGAGACCAATCGCCAAGCATAGACCGTTTGAGTAGATCCTAAACTACCATCCTCTGGCTCCGCACTGGCGTGGCACGTATCGGCCAGGTCTCAGACACATCCCATAGCTCCCGCCGTGCTTGGGCCCGAACGGAATGGCTGCCCAGTCTGATCGTCAGTTCTCAGTATCCGGCATTAAAAACCGAGTAATAGACCTTTTGAGGTCCTCTCCTTTCTCTTATTTCTTCTTCTAATAATCAATATTTTGTAAAGGTATACAGTGGTCAAAAAAGGAAAGGAGCGGAGGTGCGCCATGGAGGAGGTATTTTGAAGCCATTCACAGATATTTCTCCAATTTCCCACTATTTTATCAGCCCCACTGGTGTTTGGGGATTCCAATCTTGAAGGTTTGTGTCATTTATTGTTTGACCTGAATTTGTTTTTGACGCCCCTTGCAATAATGTCTCTTATCATTACTACTTGAATATACTCAGTGAGTCTGATATATCTATATCGATCTCAAGTAGCTTATGGCTTGGCTTGCTACGTCGGAATAATCGAGGAATCTCGGCTAGATCACTCCAAAGCAGCCTTAATGCTCCAAGGCTTGTTTAGCTTAAGGGGCCAAAAGGCTAGTCCAATCAATCAACCTGTTTTAGCGTTGGTTCAGATATACGTCGGTCTTTGATTGGGGCCCTCGTAAAGCGGGCCGAGTATCCACTTTGCACGGGTCGTAACGGCCCCCACGTATAGTTGTGGAACAAAGGCTGAACTCCTTGAGAAATTTCCAGGATATTGCGGTGCTCCCTATTAGACCACATCTCTTGCGCGAAGGTTCCACATCGTGGAGTTGGTACTAGGTGGAGGCTCCGTGTGATCCCCACACATAATGCTGTGTTGAGAGGCTCCTCTCTACATGGTGATCAGCGCAGCGGCTATTTTAGCGCCTAAGGTATTACGATTAATTCTCTTCGCGGTTGGTCAATTGCAAAAATACATACATACAGATCCCTGTAGCCGCTACTGCATGGTCGATTTTCTTCCTATCCTGGGTTATCTTTGACCGACTAGTTCCGATAGCTAGCAGGGGCAGCGTTTCAGTCGAATAAATAGAGAGTCTTTCCTCGGGGCCTTTGTCACTTACCAGAAAATCTCTCTCTGTTCTTTACTCACCTTTCACGATTCTGTAGTTCTGCTCATTTGCTTTGAAAGACGCTCTGGATACCGAAAATGTTCTTGCTGTTTCTGGGCTTATTAGCCCTCCTTTACTTCGCTTGGAGTATGGTGATGATGGAGATTAACTATCGGCGGGCATCCGCAATGGGCATACCAGTCGTGCGATTGTGCATTGACTCCCAGAATCTGCCTTGGATGATTCTCGAGCCCCATGTGTGGCCATTGCTCGATAAGTTGCCGTTCAGCTTCGGCAGCTTCGGGCGTTATTCGCGTCGAGGGTGGTTTTTCCTTGATAAGGGAGATTCCCATCGCCGCTACGGTCCAGTCTGGGCCCTTGCGACTCCACGTGAGATTACTATTATTATTGCTGAGTCTGAGGCTATCCATAACATCTTTCAAAGACGAACGGACTTTGTTCGTCCAAGCATCATGTATAGTAAGTTGAACTGTGACATGTTCCGATATGCATCGAGAACTGACTGCTGTTGTTCAACAGAGGTTTTAGAGGTTTACGGTCCTTGTATCTCTACCGCTAATGGACAGGACTGGGCACGCCATCGGAAAATCGTCGCGACTCCTTTCAACGAAGGTATCATGTCTTACACATGGGACGAAAGTGTGGAGCAAGCTTCACAAATGCTCGATGTATGGGCCGGCGAAGGGTCAAGCGAGATAAGCAGCGTCTCAGGGGATACACGTACAGTCTCATTGAATGTCCTGGCGGCAACTGGTTTTCGCAAATCGTATCCTTTCCTCAGTGCCCAGGATCAGAGTGGCCCGGCCAACTACCGTGACTCCTTGCAAACTGTTCTCGACAATGCAATTTTATTAATGGTTGCACCACGAAATCTTCTCGACCTGCCGTTTGCGCCAGAGTCGTGGAAGCGACTTGGCAAAGCTGCCAAGGACTTCAAAAACCATATGCTTACGATGCTCAATGATGAGACCAAGGCACTGAATGAAGGAAAACCTGGATCTGGAAGTATAATGACGACTTTAGTACGAGCCATGGATATCCAGCATGAGAGCATCAAAAGCGAGAAGTCCGGTGCCTCAGCGAAAGGGCTCTCTGTTGATGAGATATTTGGTAATATCTTCGTGATCAATTTTGCTGGTCACGACACCACGGCAAATACCCTGAGCTTTACGATGTTACTTTTGTCTGCGTACCCAGAAGTGCAAGACTGGGTAGCAGAGGAGCTCCAATCACTCCCAGAAGATACCAAGGGAAGGTATTCCGATCTATTTCCCAAGCTGAATCGCTGCAGAGCGATAATGGTTAGTCAACTCCCTACCGCGTTATATCGGACCCTCCATTCTGAGATTAATAGCTTGAAACTCTCCGACTCTTCCCGCCAGTCCCCTCTCTCCCGAAGTTGACCTACGGCTCTCCCCAATCTCTGAAAGTGGGAGATAACACCATAGTAATTCCTCAAAACTCCGGAGTGCTGATAAACCTTATCAATACCCACATAAGTCCAGAGTACTGGGCTGATCCATTCTCCTGGAAGCCAGCACGATGGGTCACGACCTCATCTGCATCCGAGTCTGACAGTGCCCTCTTGCTGGAGACTGAGCGAATGTTCACTCCAAAATTGGGATCAACTACACCAGCCGATGAGCGGGTTGTCACCCCGGCGCGATGCACCTATTTCCCCTGGGCCGATGGTGGGCATAGCTGTCCTGGTAACAAGTTTTCCCAGGTAGAGTTCGTGGCAGTGATGGCAAAGTTGTTACATCACCATCGGGTGCGCGCAGTTCCTAAATCAGGAGAGACATGTGGACAGACTCGGGATAGAATTCTGGCTACGACTCAAGATGTCGATCTCCAGCTGCTTTTACGGATGAAAGATGCTGATAAAGTGCGGTTATCATGTGTACGTGTCTAAAGAAAGATCTACGATATAAGTGTAAATAAACCTTGGATGTTGGAAGGCGCAGACAAGGAACTCTGGAGAGCTTAGTGGAATTTCTGAATGTTCCTGTTGCATCTTTGCCTTTTTTGGTAAGCTGCGCCTGTAAGCCAGAGAGATCCCGCACTTATGGAAATGAAGTTGTTATTGGTATTCTGTTTTGTTATCAATTTATAACTGATAAAATAGGTATGAAGCTACTAGGCCGTATGAACAAAAAGTCGTATGCATTTGTCCAGATATCTGGGAGTAATGTGCACGTCTACGATCATGCCCTCTCATTAGTACGATCGTGCAAGTGAATGGAAGAATGTACAGGAAGTAAGACTGACATAATATTGATGGCTCTAGTAGACTCCAATACAGACTTACTAGGTCTCAAGATGGCTATGCAAACGTAATACTATTAGATATAGTCCACATTCGACGTTGACATTTAATGTGGCCAAAACAGGTTTCTATGTAGATTTGGCCTTTATCATTGAATAGATTGTGAATCTATTATGACCACCTGTAGAAACGAGGCGATGCAAGGAACAGGGTGCTGCGAAGCTTGTGATCAGTGATATTAGTAGGTAAACACAGATGTTCCAAGGCTCTTCACTCGGCCATGCTGAACAGCAGTCGGAAGTCAAGAATCGGTTAAAGGTACATAGACAGGTACCTATAGTACTTCCATGCTTATTGCTTTACTGTTGCACATGTCAAATCAGGGTCTGGGCCACACTGAATCATGTGAAAGCTGCGCTAATCCGAATCAGGAGATATAATATCCAAACATGACAGACTTGGCTGTCATACAACGCCACTCTGGGGAACTCGGCAACGTCATTCTCGCAAGTGACTTGAGTGCCACTTCGGGTCTGATTGGTATGACAAACAATAAGTTCAGGTTGTCTGTACAGTGAACTTGCTTATTCCAGCGTCGAAACTTGTTAGATATTTGCACAGAACAAACAATGAACGACGTCATATGGTTTTTTGTTTGGCGTCATGGAACCTCTATAACCCAGAAAAGCTATATAAATATCATCCACCTCTTAGCTTTCTTACCTTTTTTCCATATCCAACCACTTCTATACCAAAGACCCTCTATCAACCAACACTCAAAACCCAATCGAACATCATGTCTGATACCGGTCGCAAGGACTTCAGCACTAGTATGTTACGCTACAGATCCATTTGACAATGAGTTTGTGACTAACCCATATCTCGTTCTCAGAGGCCAAGGAGGAGATGACTCCTGACTCCACCAAGTCCACTACGGACAAGGTTAAGGAGACCGCCACCGACACTGGTGACCGCGTCACTCGTGGTCTCCAGTCCGACGACAGCAAGGGCGGTACCCAAGAGGCCTTCGACAAGACCCAGCGTGCCCATGATGACAACAATGGCGGCGCCACCAGCTCCATGTAAGACACCTTGCCAGAACCACTCCACACATAAGACCTGCATACTAATTGTCATCTTTCCATACAGTGGTGACAAAGTCAAGGATACCCTGGGCATGAACAAATAAGCTCTTCATTCCTTGATGAAATTCCTCAATGACGATATTTCGGGACTTACCCTACTATCATGAACCAATGATTAGTCGACGATACCATTTGTTTCTTTAGTTAACAATCCAATCGATACAGTGATCTGCCAATTTATTCAAACTTTGTGCACATGTTTTTTATCGTAGATTCTTTCGCGAAATAAACCTATCGTCCTACCAGAGTGCCAAACAATGTATCACGCTGTCGATTAAGTTGATTTAGCTCCCGTTCCAGTTCCTTGTATCTGGCCCGTGCACCTGGAATATCCGTAGGCAGATCATGGAATGCTCTAACACGGGCTTCCAATGACTTCACAGTATCCTGGAGCCGAATAACATCCCCCTCATCCACCATCAACTGTTCAATTGTAGGACCTGGCGGTTGATTTCGTTCCAATGAAGCAATGCGATCATGATATTCCCCAACTTTCGTAGACAGCATTTTGGTACCACGGATCCACTCCGAGGTCTGGGCCTGGACATCCTGGGGCATGGCATATGCCTCGTCCGACTTCAGCTCCTCCAAATCAGCCTGAAGACGCGAAAGCTCTTTCTGCAAGTATAGCCGCAGCGTTTCAACTTTAGCTATTTGGTCTTGCGCTTCGAAATCCTCTGCCGTCAGCTCAACAATCGATTGGCTCACATCCTCTGGTTCGGGGTTCAATGTGTTGCCCATTACAACTGCTGATTCCGCTAGATCATCAAGATCGCGACGCCCCTTATCGTCCAAGCACATTTCCACTTCATCTAGAATCTCGTTCTTTTGTCGCTCGTGTGGGTCTTTGCGCTCGGCCTCCTCCTGGACCTTGAAGGCATGGATTGCTTCTTCCTGTGCACGGTGGCGGATGTTTGTTTCCTCATCTGCGGCATCATTGGCGGCCGCTAATGTTAGGAGAACGCGGAGAGTGTCTTCATTTCGTTCGAATTGGGGTACTGGTTTGGGCGTGTATTTCCGGGTGAGCCATGAATTAACGTATGCCCAGTCCTTGGCTTGCATAGCAGCCTGGCGTGCCTTTGTGGGTGAGGCAAGTGGACTGTCAAAAGACTCCATTGTGCATTTGAGAGGTGATTGTTAATTGTGGGTGAATTGGATATTTGTTTATCTGTTGTTGGTGCACGATAAGAGCTGGGGCAAAGGCGGTCTACAGATCCAGTGGGCGAGACTGTCCTTTTCCCCACTCAACCTCGACTTGACCAGGAGTGAACTAGAGGTACTTCTCTAACAATGACAAGCTATTTTCCTGGGCATGGTCCCAACAGTGGCGGCTCCCCCGCCTTGTCGCCCCTGTCACCTCCGACTCAGCGTTCGAGCGCCCTCTCCAATCGCCTAACATCCGTCTTATCGGCTTCCTACGCCGACTCCGACATTCGTGACGCGTTAGAAACTTTGAGCATTCGGGGAATTCACAATACCGCGGAAACGCGGCGCCAGCTTCGACTCGATGTACAGAAGGAAGTGGTGGATAGCAACGCGGAGATCGTCCGAGACTTCGGAAAGGTTGCGGAGGTAAGTTCATACAGAGCTGTATTGAACCACGCATGGAAACTAAACTTTCCCCGCTGTTACAGCAATTGAAACGAATTGGAAGCGTCATAACCACTCTTAATCAAACATGCGACGAAATGCGCAAACACATCAGTCTCGCTAAGCAAGATACTACGCCCGTGCTGGAGGAAGCTGCCGCGTTGATGGCTCAGAAAAAGGACACGGAAACGAAGCAACGACTGCTTGTGGCGTTTGAAAAGCATTTCCTTGTTCCCGAGGAAGACCTCATGGTCTTAAACTCAGCCGAAGACCCTGTCGATGACCGATTTTTTGATATTCTCGCACGTGTTAAACAAGTCCATCACGACTGTGAACATCTACTTGGCGGGGAAAACCAGCGATTGGGCCTGGAGTTGATGGAGCTGAGCACCCGGCATCTCAATTCCGCCTACCAGAAGCTATACAAATGGATTCAGAAAGAGTTCCAGTCTTTGAACCTTGAGGACCCCCGGATCAGTAGCTCCATTCGCCGTGCTCTGAGGGTCTTGGCGGAGCGGCCAAGTCTATTCCATAGCTGTCTGGATTTCTTCGCTGAGGCGCGTGACTACGTTCTTGCCGATGCATTCCACTATGCGCTAACAGACGCCATTACTGGTGCTAATGGGCCTAGTGCCGGCGACCGAAGTGTCAAACCCATCGAGTTTTCGGCCCATGATCCACTCAGATATATTGGAGATATGCTCGCGTGGGTACACTCCACAACTGTCTCTGAGAGAGAAGCCTTAGAAGCACTGTTCGTCGCCGACGGAGAGGAACTCGCACGAGGCATTCAGGCAGGTTTAAATAGCGAGCCTTGGTCTCGCATTGACGAAGATCAGGAGGTCACCTTTGATGGCCACAAAGCGCTCAGCGATCTGGTAAATCGGGATCTCATTGGAGTCTCTCGTTCCCTACGGCAAAGAGTGGAGCTGGTGATTCAAGGTCACGATGACCCTGTCACTTGCTACAAGGTCGTCAATCTGCTATCCTTCTACCGAACCACCTTCACAAAATTGGTTGGCCCCAAGGCTCAGCTGGTGGACTTGATGCAGAGCCTGGAGAAATTTACACTTGGACACTTTGAGAATCTGATGCGGGAGGAAGTCAGCACATTGTCAAACGACCAACTGGCTTTGGCTCCCCCGCAAGATCTATCGCCTCCAGAATTCTTACTAGATGCATTGGAGGGCTTAGTTTCACTCATGAAAACGCACGAAGCATCGGTCCGACCGGACGAAGAATGCGATACGGATAGCGAGAACAAATTCACTCCTGTTCTTCGAGCTGCCTTCGATCCATATTTGACTCTAGCTCGATCCTCGTCCGAAGAGATTGACGACCCAACAGCGCAGACCATCTACCGCACCAACATCCTTCTCGCAGCCCGCGCAACTGTCTCTCCATTCGAGTTTGCCAGTATTACCCACATGAACCCACTGTCCAACGCTATATCTACTCTCCGTACGAACCTGCTCGATATTCAGCACCAATATCTGCTTGATAATTCCGGTCTGCAGACTCTGCTAGATGCTCTAGAGCCTTTCTCCAAATCGGGCAGAGACTCAGAACGAGACAGTGAAAACGAAGAGAAGCCGGAGCAGAAGCTTCACCTTGCAGACCTGACCACCCTCCCTGCTTTCCAACCAGAGGCCCTAGTTGCGTCCAGCCAGCAGCTGGACGACTTCCTCCCGTCTGCCCTCATGGATGCAGCTGATCATCTCAAGCGTGTCCAGAGCGCCTCACTCATTCAGAGTGTCACTGAAGATGCCGTCGAAGCATTCTGTCGTGATTTCGAGTTTGTCGAGGGCATGATTATTGCCGCCGATGAGGCCAGAGGAATGACCCAGGTTAGCTTAGGAACGGGTGGCAGTGTGATTAGCGGTCGTAGCGGGAGATCCACTCGTAAGACCACGGGTGAAGACGACGAGGAAGAGAAGGAAGACCAATGGAGTCTACGCTCATTGTTCCCTCGCACGACTGGAGAGATCCGTGTCTTGTTGAGTTAAGCAGCGTAGCGAGAAGATCAAGTATTGTACATACATTTTCACATCACTCATTCATGAATGCAAAGACCTGTTAATTGCACCTAACTTATTTATAACATAAGATTAAGGCCTACGTAGATAAATTCCAACCACCGACCAAGCGTTTAGTTACTTGAAAAGTTCTGGTCGCTTTGACATCTCATTTGTTTACAGTTATGAGCTCTCGCACTATGCGTAGAATAGCTCACAGAGAGTTCATTCGGCATCTAGCAAATCATCATCATCAGATCCCTCACTATATTGTCTTTCGAATTGTGGCATTGCGTGGCGAGTACTGTCGCCTCCTATAATATTGGATTGATCAATCGCGTCATCTTCATGGAAAGCAGCACATTCCATTAGCATCTTCCTTCAGTATATTGCGCTGCCCATGTGAGAGACATACCACGTTGCGCATTGGAATTATTATTGTCATTCTGGTTTAAGAAGGTACCATATTCCTCGTCGCGGTCATAAATGATGCTAGGCTTAGGAATGAGTTGCTTTTGTGAATCAGACATGGGGATAAGTTGCTTTTGGGAAGACATGATAAACAAGGAAAAAAAGTTGCCTGTGTATAGAATAAGCGTATTACTTGTTCGACAGAGTGACAGATTCCCCGGTGCTATTTATGCTTGAGAAAATCAGTTGACATGTTATTATCGTCATAGTTACGATTTTCAGGAGGCAATTGTAGATTCTAGAACCCTTTGATCCAGACCTAGATACCCACTGGTTCACTAGTATATCCATGTTCGTATTCAAAGGGTTCGGATGGTAAGGCTAGGTACCGCCTGGGCTACGTGGTGATAGGGTTTGTTCACACGACTCTCGCCGCCTGCGCGCGCTTATTTAGAGCTTCGGCCCCACCCGTCGTGGGGGCACAACGTGGCTAATGTAAATCGCTCGGTGTTTACAATTTACCACCCTTAGATGCACATCTGCCTCGTTAGGCTCCATAATCAGTTCCTTTCATCCAATAGGCGGTTTGGCCGAGTGGTCTAAGGCGATTGACTAGAAATCAATTCTCTTCGGAGGCGGCGGTTCAAATCCGCCAGCCGTCGGTTTCTTTTTTTTGTTTTTTAATTTCTTCCCAATGTTTTTGCCCGCAATATACCCAGGTGGCATGTTTTTAGACTGTCATCTGATATTTTTCGTTGCTAGAGACTGTAGCGCGTTGATGCAATAGCCTTAGGCTACATATCCTGGAACCTTGCAGTTCCTAGGTGTGACATGAATGGTCATGCATCAATGGTCCTAGACATGTGCTTCAATTAGGTCTCCCGGGTCCTACTTATTGACCTACCTAAGGACCAAGGGGAAAGGTACCCATGGTCGGTCCATGGGGGCGCCTAGCTCAAACCCAGAAAAGCCATCTTATAATGTTTGTCTGAGAAATCTCGGAGTGGAAATGGTGGATTATAGGCATACATCACAGGTTTTGTTACATATACACTTTCAACTTGACGTCAATAAAGTTCCAGTATTATGACTTTAGAAGGTATCTCCAGCTGGCCTCGACTTTGAGCAAGTTATCAGTCTCAACTTTTCTCTTTTGCAACCACTGATCCATTTGTTATCCTTTGGCGTCAATTTCTAGTAAGCGCCAGTGGTGGTCGTCTGACAGTTAACAAATTTGCTTTAAAACCATAAACAAGTCTCATCTCTCTCTAATTCCAATGTCCGAAATTCACTTTGCTCCTCGAAATCTTCTTCAAGCTCTTCCCTGGTAGCCTCAACGACCACCAGTGGCTGTTCCACATCGGTTTCATCACCAGTCAAGAAAGCGGCCTTGTCATCAAAAAGCTCGGTCTCAACTCCTGCTCTCTTCGTTCGAATGACAGACAAGCGATATGCAAAAACGATGCCCGGAGCTGTATCATAGGACCCCGTGGTTTTTCGCTCGCTAGACCCACTGGAACCCGCACCGGCAGTAATGGGAACTATTCCACCAGGGATCGTCCCTGATCCCGATATCTCGCCCCCGAGAGTTTTCGAGACATCTTTGCTCACGGTGAAGCTTGTTCTTGCAATGCGAAGGCCTGTGACGATATATACTGGTCTCCTTCCGAAGACCCCCGAGTTTATATGTTTTTTGACATCCGGGAGCGCAGTTATCGCAGACGCTACTGATGGCGTCAACGGATCGGCGAAGAAGCGGATCTCGTGGTCAACAGTGCTGTAGCTTTCGATGTTTTGCCGGCCGGTGTCGATTTTGACAGTTGCCGAGGTCACCTCGAGAAAATTTGCCCAGATATTTAATGAGTGTGATCGTGAGATGGACTTCTCGTGTGAATGATTCGGCTCCACGAGAGTAGTCTCTTTTGGGAGGATAATGCCGGTATCACCAGGAAGCGACGCGAGAACTAATGTTGGCCTTGCTGGATGCGTGATGATAGTTCCCAATCTAAGCGGACCCTCAGGCGTGAAAGTGAAATCGGGAGGAAGAAACCAAGTTGGCATTTCTTGGGGATCGGGAGGCTCACGACTTCAGGATATTGTATCTGACTCTCAAAGCTTTTACGAGTTTGGACAACGTTTCTCTTTTCCAGCTCTGTGGTGTCTGAATTATATCTCGGATGGAGCTAAATTTCTGTGACTAACGATTTTTTGGCTTGGAATTCCTTGTGGACGTTGGAGGCGAAGCTTACATGGAGAAGCATCAGCAGGCTACTATATGACACATCATCCGATGCAGGTACCCCGCACTTGCTACCTAGTGAAGGAAACATTCGAAATAGCTTGGTTGTTGATCGGCAATTACTCAATATCGCATCTCAGCGTTAGGTTCGTCTCGGAGAGTAGGACCCCACAAATGTAAAAGGAGCTTTTTAATTGAACACCACAAAATTAGTAGAACACCCTCGCTGACCGCATTTAGAGTAGCGCATTATTCAAGATCCAGAGAGTATTATTGCTGAGTACATGCCTTAGTACCTACTTGCTCACGTTACTCTATAGACTACGCTGGACTGTGAAGGTGATTAATGAGTGATACCCGTTAAGCTACCTTTTATTGTTCATATTATGACTCTAACGGAGCGTCATCCCGTATATTGACATGAATTAAGCGAGGTGATGGAATGTACTTGAATACTTCAGATAGCGGTTTTTCTGAATTACAATTACTGCACCATACCGGATATAGAGATAGAGTGGTGTTCAACTAATTTTGTGGTGTTCAAATAGTGAGCTCCATGTAAAATGAACATTTCAATGCGGCAACTAATGATACAACGATTTAAGCATTATGATACAGGAGCTTCAGCCAGGATCCCTTTCTAGCATGACAACGAATAGTACTACTATTCCGCTAGAGCCTTGCAAATTGCGAGAAAAACCTCCTTATCCTTGGACTTATCGCTCCAAAACCGAACGGGATTCACTGAGTCTCCCCGATAGTCTGTATTTTGCGACATGATGCGCAGCAAACTCGTCATTCCTTTCGGCGTCTTGAGATTTTCCAAGGTTTCCTCGAACAGCTTTGCTTGGACCAAAACTGGGAGAGCAGCGGAATATGAAAGCATCATGGCAACAATTCCAGCGGCAATAGCGGTTGCAACTGAGGTACCAGGACTAAAATCACCTCCCGGAAAATGTATTTTCATTTCCTCAAGAATAAAGTCGGGAATATTGTCACCGTAGGTCCCCAGAACTCTAGGTCCATCTCCCGATCTCGTGGGATTTGACCTGAGAAATGTGCCTTGATAATCAGTAGCATATATCGGAATGACATATCGGTGGCGGGCAGGGAATCCCTCTCCACGATCACTTGACGAGTTACCGGCGCTGGCGAGAAATATGATTTTTTTTCTCTCGCTTCTTTACGACCTTGTCGATGACGTCTGATATGGGTGTGCTTGATCTTGGAAAATTAAAGGACATTGAGATAATATCGGCCTTCCAGTCCAGACCAGCATATTCAATGGCCTATATCTAAGTTAGAGGGCGTACTGACAGTTTTTTTCTTGGATAGACTCACCTGGACGACGCTTTCTTCGTTAGAACTTAACTGATCCTGGGTAACCGCAACACGAACAACAGAAAGATCTACGATAGGAGCAATCTGAAGCAAGAGGCGGGCCATGAATGTTCCATGTCCAAATGCATCCACGGGGATTTGTGAGGCATCAGCAAAATCTTTCCAGTCCGTGAAGCAACCTGAAATTGCGTTCCTTTGGAAGAAAGGGAGATCTCTATGGCAGCCAGTGTCCAGGATTGCAACTCGAATCCGCGGGATAATCTTTGCTTGCCTCCGACATCGAAGCACATGCCCAGAAATAACACCAAGGTGATTCATCCATGCTCCGGATCGAGCAGAAGGGCCATTTGTGTCGAAGGTTGGTGCCCTAACCTTATCCCAAAATGTTCGAATTTCCTCATCATCCACGAATGTCGGTTTCTGTCGCTGGGACTTCTTGACGGTAATAAGTGGGACTTCACCTGAGCTCTCAAAGCCAACTTCGGCAAGCCAACACAACGGAGCAACAACCTTGCGGTACAATGCAGTCCGCCGTTGTTGCAGGGCGGGCACATCTTCCATCGGCCTTCGTTTGGATGCCTTCCCTTTTGCCCGCTTTCTTTGTGGCTTGTAAGTATCCTTAAAGTTTTGCGAGTCCAAGCAATTTTCGATTGCTTCAACAAACACGGATTTGTAGGAGAAACCATCCCAAGGTATCTTTTTGAACTCATTCAACCGCATGCGTGCCTTTGCATGCGCTCTATTTATATATGCGACTGAACTTAGTTTCGACGTCCCCAATGACCCTAGCCCCAGGGACTCGCCAAGACCGATCTCAAGAAGCATGATTCCCAAGAAGAGAATTCGAGGGTATCGATGAGTATAGGCGCCTGTTTCTAGAAACTCATCTGGAGATCGACTAACTTGATCGAAGGGAATAGATAGGAAAGCTCGAAGGGGAATTTGATTCCCATCTTGGTTGTCGGTCGGCATGAAGAAAATATTATCACTAGTCCATTTTTCGTGCACGATGTCGAAGTTATAGAATTGCCAGCATGCCCGTGCGAGTGTATAAGCTAGAAGTATCCTGTGCTCGATACTTAAGTTGCCGTAACATAGAATATAAGCAAGTGAGTGACCACAACCGGGCAATGTAAAATATTGAAGACATTCGGGATCAGGACGCTTGTGAAGTCGATAACTTCCATCCAACAGAAAGTGGATTCTATTGTAATTGTTTTCGTCGAGCAATTGACAAACGTCACCTCGTTTTATTTGGACAAGCTCCTTGCAATCGCCAGCCTCATCATCAGAATCTGAATCCGAAAAATTTTCAACTGAGTAGTCGATATCGCTGTACTTGTCCTGTATTTGCCTATTAAGTGAGCGTTAGGCATTTATGAGCTTCCCGAATGGATTTGAAGGCCCTGGATCCACAAAGTTTAGACTCACAAAGAGATAGAAAGAGAAATCTCCTGCCAAAGTGTCATTCCTTGAGATGCGATCATGATGTCTGCTTGAGCAAAAGTATTGCTTGCAAGGACTCCATTGCTGAGGCAGATTCGGGTATGGTGCCATTTAATCATGTCGCAAGGTGGAAGGGCATGAGATGGGGGATAGCAGGTAGTATATCTCCTGAGTGCATTGAATAGATACCAATTGACACTGTCTGGGTAGACATCCTTCTCATTGGGACTTAAGTGTTGCTCAGATATCATGTTTTGGTCGGAATCAGTCCCATTGATCTCATCTAGTTTGGTGGACAAGCTCTCGATTCGACGTTGGTATGATTGGATGAATTTTGCTTTTTGAAGGAGGAAATTCCGAACCGATTCATCCATGTTTACTTTACCAGATTGTGTTTGGGATCTTGTGGCTAATGTGTTGTACATGTGTTGGAGGCTGGTTGTTTTTGGCGTGCCAGGGGAGGAAGACGACCACTAAATGAAAAGGTCAATTTCTCCATTTGGAAAGGAGATGTCAAAACATCCTTTTTGGCGAGAGTCAAGGAATAGATCAAGCTCCAAAACACAAAACAGACCGGTGAATCATTGCAACTTCCGATGTGATGCCTTCACCGGGAATGGGCTCTTGAGGGTAAGAAACTAATATGAGGGCTTACTGTGCAGATAGTAAACAGATCCTGCAGCACTACGCTGCACAAGTAATGAATCTCGGAACTAAGTTGATAAGGCGGAAGACAGCTTAACCCCTCGTGTATGAGATGAAGCCGCACTGCGATGTTGGAGCCTTCAGTAGAAGGTCGTGGTAGTGATTTCGCGATTTGAAATATGGGCAGCCAAGCCTCCCCTGCGATCGGCTTGAGGAGTTCAGCAGCGAACATCCGCCTTTGATCGTTCATGTTCAACAGGTTCAAGACAAGCTTTCAGAGATCGGGTTGGAGTTGGGAAGGTTCCATTCCATTGATCTGACATGAGAAGCCGAGGCGGGGTAATTCTGGAGCTGAAGTCCCTCAGAATCGAGCTTTCTTAGTAAAAACCCCCAAATTGGAATATTTGAGATGTGATTTGGGCTTCAATCCAAAGATTCCAATGCTCCTCTACCCTTGGTGGCTCCTAGAATATTATAATAAGTGGATCCCATTGAACCGAGCCACGGTGAGAACATGTACGAGTCCTACATGAAGTACCTCCCGCGCATAAGCTAAATAGTAACTCCGTCCCGTGCGGGGCTCTGTTGAGTGTACGTTTCAGGTATACTGTGAGACTCTGGCACACGCTTTCCATCTATCAGCTGCGAGCCCTGGAGGGTTTTTTACTTGTAAAGCTTTGCCCTAATGGCTTCCGATATTGCTGTCGAACTATCCATTACCGAAACTACGAGACAGTGCTTCAGGCAATTTGCACTCTGTGTCGAGAAGCTCAGCGGCCCCCAAAATGTCTATATAAGAAATTGTCATGCCGACTTCAAGCTTTGGGTTGACAGCGTTGGAGCCGTTGCCCAAGGGCGAGGGTCTCTCGACTCAAGATTCAGCCATCGACCCGATGACATGTACTTAATTAAGGAACTAATCAAAATGCTCCAAGTTATTTTGACAGAGTGTATCACTGCATCATCAAAGGAAACCACCGACGAGGTCCTTGAGAAGATTGGCTCTATTTTACGTGACTTGATCGCCATAGGTGTGGCAATTCGCAGAAGTGGCCGAAAGTTTCGCTTGCAGAAAGCCGATGCATCCTTTGATCACAATCGAGACAAATATCGTGATCTGCAAGCACATCTTGCCATCCTCGTCACGTCGAGTCCCAGCGAAGGGCCCCGGACATTGGATTATCAGGATAAATCTGACCCATCACAGCTTTCACCAATACAGCACCGGCTGGTGGAAGCTAATCTGAGACGTCGTCACCGATTCTTGGAAATGCAAAGACATTCGCACCTTCTGAAAGATCCCATGGAAAGCCCACTATGGGAGAATATTGGTCATATTCTTACAACTATGGGTCCCAGGTCTTCACAGAAAGTATCAGACATTTCTTCTGTGGAGCCAGGGCATACGAAGTCCACACCAACTAGCATGGCTCAAAGCAATAGCATGACAGTGGTTGAGACTATTGCATCAATCCCGGAAACTGGGTTTCGGGGCCTTCAGCGCGGAGGACGCATTGGCTCTACGGTGACGCGAATTACGGCAATCACAGCAGCTGCACGATATCCGCGGGCGAAGCTTTCAAATTCAGAGCAGCTTTCATTCAAGTGCCCTTGCTGTTGCCATGCTATTCCGATCCAAGAAGCGGAAGGTAATCGATTTAAAACTCACTTAGCCAACGATATTTGTCCCTACACCTGCATCCTTGAGCATTGTCCCACACCTCTCAAGCTCTTTGTCACCGAAAAGGAGTGGAAGGAACATTTTCTGAATGACCATCCACCCGAGTTTCAGTGTTCGTACTGCGACAGTGCCCCCTTCATTTCTCTGGTGGAGATCATGGGTCATCTGCATCTCGAACATCCTGACATATCAGATGATGAGCTTGCGGATGCCCTAGCTGAGTCTCCAGTTCACATCATGGGTATTGATAACTGTCCACTTTGTGATTCAGAAGATTCACCAGACTCTCCTGAATTGATTGAGCACGTTCTACAGCATATACATGACTTTTCGCTGCGTTCGCTTCCCTGGCCCCAAGACCGCAGACCGCATCTTAACAAGACTGTCGGTAACTTCAACCTAGCCATCGATAATACCGATCAAATTATATCATGGGTGCTCGAGACTTCACCCGACAGTAAGTGCGAGCTGCAGCTTTGCGAATTGGATAAGAATCCACCAATGGAGGCAGAGACGGCTTCCGATAATTTCAAAGACGATTATTTCTCTCAAAATGACTACTTCGTAGATGACTCAAGCGACGGCAATCTTCATTCAAAGCGCACACCAGACTCTTCGCAAATGACACGACCCATGGAGACTAGTGAGCTTGGGGATGCGGGTTCAATGATATCCACCGATAATGGAGATCGAATTGTTACCGTTGAGGAAATGTCAAACGCGACGTCCGAAAATGGGGATGACAGCAACGAAGAGGCACATCGACTCAATGAAGAAGCTGGTAATGTTGACACTTGGGGCTTCCGCGAAGATAGCCCGCAGCTGAGTAAGGATGACGAATCGAATGATGAAGATGTAGTATTCAGCCAAGAATATCTAGAAGAGCGCAAGCAGGCCTATGAAAGAGACATGGAGAGTCTTCGAGAACAATTACCCCCGCCTCCTTTGGAAGATCCCCACATCGTCTCTCTTCTCATGAACATCCAGTTGCTTGGCAAGATTGCTCAAGAGCAGACAATCGAGCCGTTCCCCGAAGCCGTTGACACTATCCAAAAAGACCATACCAATGTTCTATCCGATTTGAACAGCCTCAGCAACCCGCACGACTTTTCATTTCGTCGAGATTTTTCTCGTCGAGTGGATCCGACGCGACCGTCGTCAAAACTCGATCGCGAAGGTGAACTTTACAAAGACATTCGAACTTTCGAGCCTGGTCTTCATGGCGACAGAGCATTTAGACCGTTTGTGGATCGCGTACGCGAAGATACTGGACATCACAGCCGGGAGCATTATGAGAGACCCTATCCCCGAAGAGGCACGACAATCATTCCTCGCAAGTTTGTGCAAGTCCATCCAATTTGGGAACTAGGGTATGATTTTAAGGAAGAGGTATGTCATCCTTGGGGAAGGTCAGACTAGTCGATTTTCATGGAGCTTACGAGGTACTAGGAGGACAACATTATTATCCAAAAAGCACTATCCAGAGAGCAGATTCGTGAATTGATTGACTTCAGTCAAGAATTTGAAAGACTCATAGATAAGAAGAGTGAGTTAGTGTATTACCCTTTGTCAATATACTGGAGACAAAAGCATTGTGAATTAACAGTGAATCAGTTGGTCGTGACCACGACAGTAATCCAGTAGATCAAACTATCGCCGGAAAACGCACCAGATCATCCGACAGTCATCCTAGGTATCGCATGGACAGTCCTAATGGAGCAATGGACCACAGTCACGAGACTTCTATAATGCCACCACCACTGCCACCGTCTAGGTATCGCGGTATTGAATATGATGAGGAAACTGAACAAATTGAGAGGCCACATACGAAGACTATCTCTCGGCCGCGATCTGCGTCTATGGATACACGTGGTCGTCCAGTACGACCTCGTGGTAGCAGCCAGGATATATCAGACTTGGTTCGCGAGCTCGAGGATGTGGCGAGGCAACTAAAGAAGCAAGAGGAGGAGAAGGAGAAGGAGAAGGGTGAGATGAAATCAATGAAGAAGGAGAGGGAGAGTGAATACTGTTGATGAAGAAGGAGAAGGAGGAGGAGGAGGAGCTGATACTGTCAATGAAGAAGATCATGGAGGAGGAGAAGCGGATACTGTTAATGAAGAAGATCATGGAGGAGGAGATGATACTGTTAATGAAGAAGAAGATGGAGGAGGAGGAGGAGGAGGAGGAGGAGGAGGAGGAGGAGAAGGAGGAGGAGGAGGAGGAGGAGAAGGAGGAGGAGATACCGTCGACGAAGAAGAAGATAGAGGAGAAGGGTGAAAGGATACTGTCATCGAAGAAAAAGATCGAGGAGGACGAGGAGAGGGTACTGTTAATGAAGAAGAGAATAGAGGAGGAGGAGGACAAGCGTAAAGGTAAAGATTTCAGTACCTTTTCATTCCACATCCGAATCAATCTTGAACTATCGTACTGACTCATTATAGAACCATCGCCGAGCCTGATACGGGCGATGATGGCCACCTTGACTTAATAACAGCTTAAAGGGGACCTTCTTTGGTATTTTCAAGAAAGCTATCCTATAAAATGTCTTATATAGGACGTGTTTGATCTATGATCATCTCCTTGAGCATAAGATCTGCATATTGCGAGTGTTAAGGCTTGCCTTTATCTGATAATAACATTAGCAACATTAGCAATAAACTCTACCTTACAGAACCTAGCTCCCAATCTATGCAATACGGGACATCGGCGGATCACCGCAACAAGGCATGAAGAAAGATAAAGTAAATGAGAAAGAAATAAAAAAGTAGAAAAAAAAACATTGAAAAGATGGGTTGGGATAAGTGATCAAGCTTAGAAGCGACTAGGCAAGTGTAGTCGGGAAACCTTGAAAGGGAATCAAGGTAAGTATAACATCGGGAGCTTGCTAGAAGAACACCACAGTTTCAGAAGAACACTACCGCTAACCACAGTAGGGATAGCGTAGTAAATGTAATTCAAGAGTGGTATTTTGAGTACATGTCCAATTACCTACTTGCTCACGTTATTCTGTAAACTACGCTGGAATTTGAAGGTGATCAAAGACTGATGCTCACTAAGCTTACTTGTATCATGACTCTAATGAAATGTTATCTCATATATTGAGGTGGATTAAGCGAAGGTGGTGCGATATCTTTGAATATTCGAAATAGCATTTTTTTTCTGAATTACAATTACTGCGCCATACCAGATATAGAAACGATGTGGTGTCCAGCTGATTTTGTGGTATTCGACTAGTGAGCTCCCTGGGGTAACCTGGCGATCTCAATGTGGTCTGGTCGTCGCGATAGGGAAGCAGGATCAGCTGCAGGTAGTGTATTTGACTTCTTGGTTGCTGTCTTGCTTAGTGCGATAAATAAAAAAAATGGAATAGCATGGTCATAGCAATCTCCGGTTCTAAAGGTCAATACAACCGTATATTGCCCCGGGTTGGCTCCGTTCCGGCCTCTAATTTGTGGTCTCCACTCTGCAACATACATACTAGATTCTCACCTTAAGCCCAACCCTGAAGCTTAGCTCAGAGTGGGTAAGCTGATTCTGAGAATCGTCCTGTGTTGCTCCGTCGATTGCTCCATGGATGCTCCGCAACCTCCGTTGGAGATTCGTCTATTATTACATGTTCAGCCCAACACAATGTGAGTACCTAAGAAATTGGAGGGCAGAATCAGATTTGTGTATATTGTATTATTCAACTGTGAAGCCTTCTGAGTACGGTGGAATTGTGGCCAGAAGCTGCCATTTCCAATGTCATTTTCACGGGGCCTAAACTTATACACGTAAGTCTTCCTCTATCTTTTCATCAGTTTATAGATGGTTTATTCAAAATGGGAGCATTCTGATCTGTGATCGTGTACTGAACATCATTTATTGCTCGTTAGTATCTATGGATTGTTCTAGATTTGCACTATCCAGCAGGTACCTTTGATATTTTCAGCTGAAGTATAGAACGAGATCAAATAACTACTGTGTCTCCGGCTCTAGCGAGTTTGTAAAGGTCACTGGTGTCTGTCTCGACCGGTCGACCTTCACCTGAAACACATCAAAGCGCTGATATCCTCCAACCACATCCTGGAACTGTTTCCCTTCAATAGTCGCGGCCATATCAAGATCTGCATACAATATCCCTTCCTCATGCTGTAAGTTCTCTTTTTGCTCCTTTACGCCTGTCTCGGCATTGATCACAAACCCCATCAACGGACTTCCAGAGGAATCAAGAAATCTGGTCTCTGCCTGCATAGATCCTTCCATGGTGGTTCGGATGACCTCCTTGGTCTGATCAGGGGCGATCTCTAGCATGGTCGCTAAAGTATGTTCATCTGCAATGGCAGCATTAATAATGCCAAAGCATTTCCCTTCGAAACAGTGGCCAGCAGCTCGTATACGGTTCGCAGCCACGTTGCCGTATTTTGCCTTAGGCTTTTCTCCCTCGGCATCACTGCTGACACTGGCTGCCTCTTCACGAATGCTATGCATCGGCGCTTTTGCAGGCCACGTGGAGATATGCACCTGTTCACCCTGTGCCATCATGCCGTAGCGTGCCAGGGGATTGGTGTTCTCTCCACAAAGCAGCATGCCCACTTTTGCGACCCCCGAGCCATTTTCAACAGGCAGATCAATCACCTTAAGACCGTGTCCGTCACCAGGTGCCCAGGTGAGTTTTTCGTAAAAGGTCGGAACAAGCTTGCGGTGGTGGACCAGAATTTCACCTGCGGAACTAATCATAAGATTGCTGTTGTATAGGTTCGCACTGCTGTGCCGAGTTTTTTCCGAAAAACCGACGCAGACAGTAATTTTGAATTCTTTCGCGGCTTTGCGGATCATGTTGACCTCTTCACCGTCCGCGTAGACGGATTCTGACACCATGCGCTTGAAGAACTCGTGAGCTTCGCCGGGCGCGACCATGCAGCTCCAGAAGGGATAGCCGGGAATGAAGACTTCGGGGAAGATGACAATGTCTGCCTGGTTTTTGGCTGCTTCTTCGATCATCATGACACATTTCTGCGTAGTTTCTTTTGCTGAGAGAAAGATTGGTGCGGCATGGCATGCGGCAGCGCGAAGGACTGGGGCCATGTCGACAGCGGATGTTACGGGATCCGAGCAAAAGGCTCAAGATGGATGAGGAAACAGATGTCTGAGCTAATGAGAGATAATCCAGGAAGCACAGCAATTGATCTTTATCGTTATCTATATAGCTCTAAGCTTGGAGGACCAAAGAGCGGGCGCATAACCCGAGGTATTGGGAATCGAGATCTGAAGCTTTTCGGGCTTTGGAATCTCACTGATGCTCCACCTGTCGGCCGTAACATGCGCCTATTCATTTTACCTTTGGCTGTATGCTCACTGGCAGGGATTGGGTTTTTGATTAATCTTGAATTTGGAGTGGAATAAGCTCGGGTCCGTCCAGTCTATCACAATGGTATATTCAAATCCTAAAGAACGGCAGATTTCTAAAGTCATCATTCTCCTAACTATAGGAGAGAATATATGGCCATATACAAACCCGTACGAAGTCTGTTACACCTTCAACTGATACTCGCTAAAGAAATCAAAAATCACCTCAGTGGCATTGAAAACATACTTCCCCGGGGTGCACTGCTTCCAAAAAGCCTCGGTATCACCATTCGGCACAGTACTAGCCCAACAATGCCCCCAATCCCCCTCCCGATAATGCTGCACAATTCCCTTCTTCCCACCACAATCCCAACTAGCATGCTTAACAAGCGGATGTTCAAAAACAGTCACATTGCTATTCCATCGCGCATCCTTTGGACACCCATTCCGTCCAGCCCACTCCTCCAGAACATCGATAACGGGCCTCTTGTCATCACGACCCCCTCCATCATAAGGGGAGATCGTATCCTTTGTACCGTGGAATTCCAGAAACGGGTATCCCTCATCCCTAGGTGCGGGTGAACAGGGCCCTAAACCGGGAATGTCGGATATGTTGTAATATCCACCGCTGACAGAGGCAAAAGCGGCGATTTTTGAGCCGACGGTAGCGTTGCAGGCCATGACGCCTGCAAATCCAGCTCCATTTGATTTTCCGGCTGCGTAGATTCTGTTCGTGTCTATGCACAGTTTATCCTCCAGGTGTGTGATGAGGTCGTACATGTAGTCTAGATCGTTTGGTCGGGATGTATGTGCTTTGGGATTTGAGAGCCAGTAGCCATTTCTGCTGTTGGGGTACACGGCTATACCATCTGGGTTGAATAGTGGATTGGAGAATTGGGATAGACGTTCTTGTTCGTCCATGTTCCTGTTTGCTCCATGGAGGGATATGTATAGGGGTGTTGGATTCTTGGTGTTGTAGTTGCTGGGAATGTAGAGACGGTAGTCGCGGTCTGTACCTGGGAGGTCGAGGGGTGTGCTTTCTCCTGGATTGGGGAAGGCGGGTGGGAGTTCTTTCTTGCATCCTGTGGAGGAACTGGCAAATGCTGTGTTCGCTAGAGCGAGGATGAGGAGTGAAGCAAAATGCATGGGTCCCAGTTTTGGTGGTTATGAATCGACTGGAAGGGATTTGATGGCTTCGGGATGGTATGAAATGGTTAATCTAGTGACAAGGAAATTGTCAAGGCTTTATACTGCACTAGGTCACCTGAGATGCTCGGACTTCTGGAATATCCATGGATGTAGGTATGACCTTGGGAGCTGGCTATGGCGAATCCAGGGTTCTCAATCGACCTAAGTTGATCAATGATCTGCGTCTTCTTCCGTTGGTACTACTATTACGCGCCCTTTTATAAAGTCACTATAACACCGCTTTTCACTTCATACTATGAAAATCATAATTAATCTTCAAATTATCAGACCCGTTACAGAGATTAATGGCACCTAATAATATAAACTTTTGGCATACAGTTGGACATATCGACATGAACGGGCATAGTTGGACTTGACTCGAAGAGTGGATCCGACTGGAAGTTGAGTCGTTCCACACTTCAGGGGAGTCGAACCCTCGGAACTCGACACTCAATTAATTGATGTGAAATGGCGTCATCTGAGAGTGCGCGTCTTCTGCTTTTCTCCTCGCAGACTAGCGAATGGGTCATATTCTTCATGGAGGATCTTCCCCTGATAGACCTGCTCATTGTGGATATTTGGTGCATTCAACTTGTTTCGATTTGGTGCTTTTGTTAAAATTTGGCTATTATGAGAGCGAAACCCAAAATTCAACTGTTATACGAACATAATAAGCAGTAAATAATGCTCAAATTTTGGATAATGCCAGTATCTTGTTAGATGTGCAGAGTGGAGTATCACACGTAGATCATAGAGACTAAAACGCACTAAGGGTATTCCCGACGTCATGATCTACATATTTGGCGAAGTGAACCAGAAACCGTTTAACGTAAAATTTGTTGATTGTTGGTATTTCGTTGCATTTAAGATTGTTACAAATATCTCGAGAAGGCAGAACAAAAAGATTCCATCACGTATGTAGCGAGGACAATATAGAAGCATCAAACTCCACCAGCACCAGGAATTTTCCAAATCCTAGAAGAAAAGCCTCTAACAAGTACCTCCAATCAGTACATGCACATCCATGCTCCAACCACAAGAATCATATGAGGCCCGTATCGTGTATGTAGGTTTCGGGGACAATAATCATGATAACTTCATTCAATTTCACATCAATCCTACCTAAGACGAACGCCACACCTAACCGCCTCTTTCGCCAAACTCTCTGGCCCAGTCTTCGTACTTGCGTAGTCCATCTGGAGAGACACTAGGTCGAATCGAGTACAAACTTGATTCAAAATCTTGGAATTTAATAGGCCGGATCTGATCCATAGGAGTGTGGAGGAGAGCTTCCCCGAGGTTGCGGAGAGGGCCCATGGCGGCATCTTTAGCTAGGGCTGTTATATCTGAGCCAGAGAAGCCTATTGAACATCGTTAGATATGGTTATACTTTGTATACGATCAAGGGAATGCTTACCATCTGTTACACGAACTAATACCTCGATATCCGCATCGTTTAGCTCGTGATGCTGATGACTGAGAAGCGTGCGCAACTGTTGCTCACGAACATGTTGCTCCGGTAAAGGAATATACTGTCGACGAACGAAACGGCGGCGTGCTGCCTCGTCAATATCCCACGGCATATTGGTTGCAGCCAATACGAGAACACGGCTGGCGTCACCCTCTTTCTTGTCCCGGGCAGACTGTTCGCGGCCAGCAGCGGCACGCTGGAGGTCTGACCATTGAATCAAAAACTCGGTTTTGGATCGACGAGATGCTTCATTCTCGGAGCCGGAGGACCGCGCAGATAGCAAAGAGTCGATCTCATCAACGAAAATGATCGAGGGAGCAAGGACCTTGGCTAAGCCAAATAGGGCGCGCACAAGCTTTTCGCTCTCTCCGTGCCATTTCGACGTTAGGCTGGAAGACGATACAGAAAAGAAAGTTGACTTTGACTCGGTGGCAACTGATCGTGCAAGCATTGTTTTACCCGTGCCTGGTGGCCCGAATAGTAACATGCCACGCGCTGGCTCACGTAAACCAGAGAATAGATCAGGCCGAAGGAATGGATAGACCACTGCTTCTTTGAGCGCTTTCTTCGCTGGTTCTAGTCCAGCAATATCTTCCCAGTGAACTTCATCGCCACGTACAACAATGTCATTGAGGATCTGTTTTGCTGATTGCAGGTCCACGCCCTTGGGCAGCTTATTCAGGATCTTGACAAGGTCATCGTTGTCACCTTCATCCTCGTCCCCTGCTTCGTCTTCCGTAGAGTGATGCCCCAAAGAATCCAGGTCACTCGAAGGCGGAGTCTCTCGTCGCCTGACTGGAGGCGGTTTACGTCGGGTTGCACTGCTACCGTTTGCTGAATTCGACATCGGTCTGGCCTCACGCTGAACATTCTCGCTACTTGACGATGGTTGTATAGGGGGAGGTCGCTCAATTTTCGGAATCCGTGGCGCAGACTTCGTGCGTGGGGTGCTTCTCGAGGTATTTGTATCTTGATCCTGCCGAGGTGTAGACGGCCGAGAACTACCTTCCGATCTAGAAGTAGCCATGGTCACGCGAGGCGGCGGCTGAAGTGAAGATCGCAAACCTGCTGGTTTAGGTTTGATGGATGGTTTTGGAACGGGAGAAGGTGGAGATGTAAAATCTCTCGGCTCTGGCATGGTCGCTGTTACCGACGGAAGTGGCCTACGAGTCTCCGAAGCCACAGGCTGTCGAACGGGCAGGTGTGCAACGGGTCTTGGGGATGACCGACTTGGCGACGGCTGCTGAGGCTCACGCCAGTGTGCAGCAGGAATTCGATCTGTACCAGAATCTCTCCGTAAGACTTGATGTCTAGCTACCAACGGCTCGTCTCCAGAACTATTTCTTGGCTCTGCATTCGCGGCGCTCCGTGAAGACGCTATGGCGGCCGCATCGCTAACAGCCTTCTCGCCCGACCCTGACCGTAAGGTACTGCCCCATGCCAGACCCGCTGCCGTGGAGGCGGCCGGCCGCGACTCCTTCTTCTTAGGATTCACTTTGGATTTCTTGCCAGATTTCTTGCCGTCGGTATTGCGCAGAGTCGTCAGCATCGGCTTTCGTCGCTCAGGACTGGAGGCACGCGACCTGTCTTTCTCCGATACATTCGAGTTCATCCGCACGGCAGGCGAGCCGCCTGGCGACAGACCCATTGGCGCAGAGTCGTCGAAGTAAGAAACCGATTCGAAGTGGTGCTTCGGCGTTGGTTGAGGTCGGCCAGGTATGGCGGCCGGTTTGGACAGGTCGGTGTAGCCCACAGCCGGGATTGTACCGCCTCCGATGTACCCTGGTGTGCTGTTGCTAGGGGAGGGGATGGGCATACTAAAAGCGTGCTTGCCTTTAGTTAAAGTCGAGGCCTTGTCACCGCCGTTTGCCTCGGCCGACTCTTTCCGGCTTTCGCGCAGTGCGGACAGTAGGTCGACTCGCTCGCGGCATTGAGCCTCTAAGGCTCGGATAGAATCTTGCAATGCCTTTTCAGTTTCGGATTTGGGGGTGTAGGTCGCTGATACTCGGCGGGCATTGTGATGATAGATGGTCTCGAGGGCGGATCTCCAGGACCTCAATGCTTCCTCTTCGTTGTTCTGATGTCATGAGCGAATGAGAACCCGACCGGGGTCTAGAAAGCTTACCTGGCCCTCGAAATAGACGGCAGTCGAGCATAGGAGATAGCACTCATCGTATGTCTTCTGCATGGAAGACGCGGGCCGTGGGCGCATCATTTGTAAAACACAGGCCCGCACCCATTTCACGCTGGTTGTGGTCGGGAGAAGTAGAGGCGATGATCTCCCGTTTGTGAGGGGAGGATTTTTCGCGTGACGTCGTCGGTTCGGCAGTGTCTGCATGCGGAGGATCCTCATACTACAAGATAATCTACAAGATAATCTAGCATTTGAGATCATATAAATCAGATATCACATCTAGATTCCTGGTGGCACGTCTATCGGTACATGCATAATAAAATAGAATAAAACAGTTATAGATGCAAGATTCCCCAAATCAAAATCACCAACGCCAGATTTGAGGTCAAGAAGAGAAAAAAGATCCAATCTCCAGACCGGATGAGTACTTCAAATAAATCCCCTCCTACCTTATCTGTACATTGCCTTCGCTTTTGGTATGTGAATAGAAGCTTGCATATCCCAGGCTCTTTTTTGTTTTTTGTGTGCCTAAGATACACCATTATAAGGTCGGGCTCTGCCCGTAACCATCAAAGACCCAGATTGGAGAAATAAATCGTAGAAGCATTGTGTCGGGGTCACACAATACAGGATATGGAACAAAGGGAAGGAGGGCTATCGAGTCAAGTCATGGACTTGTTTACTCAAGGTTCTTGAAATAGGCCTTGGCCATCTCATAAGAAGTCCAGCAAATAGCCGTGCTGGGCATGGTAGAAATAATCCGGGGTCGCATACCACGGAGGAAACCAGCCCAGCCGAATTGCCGCTTGATAATGGAGGCGGCATTGAAGAGACCCTTGGCAGAGCGGATCTCCTCGTTCTCGGCGAGACCACGGGTCTGGAGAAGTGTCTTCACGACGTCGAGAGGGGGTAGTGAGACCCGCAGCAAAGGCACCAGCAAGACCACCGGCCATGCAGTGGGTGAGCGGGTCATATTCCTGCTTGGGGTTCATGAACTTGGAGAGGGACTCGTAGGCGACAAATTGTGTGGCAGTGAAGGGAACAGTCATGCAGAGGGTTGTAGGGTAGGAGAGGTAGAAGGCCTGGAGACCCTCAGTGCGATAGAGGGTTTTGGCGCATTGCAGCAGGCTCTTGTGAACGGATCCGTGGACTTGCATTCGTTGCTTGATCACTACTTTGGTCTTAGCGCTTATGTCCGAACTAATGCGAAAAGGTTCTTTTTGAGCACTTACCATCGAATGGGTTCATCAGCGCATCGCTGGCAATAGTGGCCGACGCACCACTCAGAGCTAAAATCAAAAATCAGTCAGTTATGCGAAACCCTCATTTGACTTTCGTCCAAGAAAAAAAAAGAAATGACATACCAGCAGCAAGAGGGTGATGTCCATCGTCCACATTACCACCAGCCATCTCCTTCACGATCTCATATGTTCCAAAGTACACCGCGTGTGCCGGACCTGAATATCTTGAAGTCAGCCACCGATATCCCAGTTCGCGTCCAGTGGATAAAAAAACCTACCCGCGCCCACAATCACACTGGAAACACCCTTCCATAGTGTCCGCCAGCCCTCAATCCGATAAATGGTTGACACCGCGTTGGTCAATCCCGTGTACAGACCACCAGTCGAAGGGTGCAGGATTTGCATGCGGGTCTAGCAATGGAGACCGTCAGCAACCCCAACATCAAAACAAATTCAACTTCTCAGAATTGTACGCACCTTGAGCAAGTCTACCGGATACATCACAGAGTGCTCCTGAATAATCCGATCAGCCAAAATGCTCTTTCTCACCACTATCGCGGTCCGCATCCCTCCCGCTTTGTTGAACCTACCGCAATTCCTGCAAAGGCACCCGCGAGCATGTTGCGGCCGAGGCCGTAGCTTGAAGGGAGCGCTTCATAACTAAAGTTGTAGAATCCAGTCAGCTTACATCGTTAACACCAGATATAGAGCTGGGAAGAACTGGGATGTTGTGATTCCGAGTCTCCGGTACATAATATGACGCCGGAGCCAGGCGGAGAGCAGCGGGAAATAACTCGCAAAGCACAGATGCTGATGCATCAATCATCTCTAGGCAGATACACCAATGCTATCTCCGTGTATCGCATGCCATCCCGTGCCAGCGCGCCCAGCTGGAGAATCAAATCCGAGCCCCGAGCCCGAGCCCGCGGAGGAGTCACGGAAATACTTACTCGAATTCTAACTCCTCAACATTCTCTGTAGCCGCCATGGAGCTCCGCTAGCCCAAGGCACAGCTGGCGCAAGTAAAGAAAGAGTGGAGAGAAAAGGACCGCGGTGGTGGTTGGAGGTGAAGGTCGTGACCGAGATGTTGGAGAAAAAAGGTTGTGAGGGTCGAGATAAAATGGGGTTCTCCGGGGAGCCAAAACAGGAACCAGGGGGGGCCGCTCTTTTGGTTTGTCCGATTGAAGAGACAAGTAGTCTATGTTATCGCCCTGTATATCAGGAAACAGATGTAGAGAGTAGGAGAAAAGTTCGGACATATATTTCTTGGATAATGAATGGCGCTAAGGAAATTATTGTTCATGATCGGGACCGACCTTCGCCGGATTCCACACCGACCCATTCCTTGTGAAGAGTCCGATATACCCATATACACACTTGACATGATTTGTTAATTTGTTTGCTTTCTAATATACAAGGTCTAGCTTATTACCTAGTTATTTGGACTACTCTATTTCACTTTATTTGACTCCTTTCATTTTCCTATCTTTACAGCGGATTACTCAGAAACCACGCCTAGACTAAGATCCATCCATCCGATGACGGAGCTTTATTCACGGACAGGTATTGTATGTACCAAACATCTCAAATACACGAGGTACTTCAATTGCACAGCAAGATTAGCTGCTGAACTCATGTATCCCCCTGTCTCACCTCGCGTAATATTTATCAATCTGATAAGCCCTTGAAATTAATTTCGCCCCTTCGATCGGGAACTAGTGTCCTGGGCAAAGTAGCGGACAAGTGGATCGGGGAACACGGGAACTGTCGCTATTGACATTCGAGAAGGGATTTCGTCTTCTATGGGGTAACGATGATCACCGTCAATCTATCCCGAAAGGATGTCTGAACATGACCACGGTTTCCTCAACCTAACACAATGTCACGGGTTGTAGATGCTGAATTTAGGTCAAATCTCACTATTGAAATATCAATCTACTACATTCAAGAACCTTGGAATAAGCGCTGGTGTTAGGGATACGAGGCTCTAGGGGGTGAACCACGCGACTTGTCCGGCCGCCCTGCCGAGGTCCGGGTGGGCTTCAGCCCGTCCAGACTAACCTCTTCATGTCCCGTACGCAAAATATGCCATTTATTCGTTGCTAAGGCCCACCATATCCCCTGCAGCGTGCAGTCCCAAACAGGAATGGTCGAGCGTGGGACTAGGGAGGAAGAATGTTACAGGTAATGGACACTGTACGGTACACAATTTAACCAGATCGGGTGAAATTACTAGGCAAAAAAAAAAAAGTTCCGCTTTGTATAAGATGCCGAATGTCGGCTATTTTTCTCATAAATTTAGAGTGCACGGCTCTACCAGGTTTTTAAAGTGTTGAGGCGAGTTCTTTGCACTTACGTATGCCTGTCAGAGTCTTATTCGGGGCCTTCGTGAAAGAGCCGCGGAAAGTGATTTAGATCTACGATTTAGGCTGTCCGTCCTCGTACAACATACGGCGTACAGCTTGGATGTTTGGGGATTTATGAGAGAAAAGTCATTCATGTTCTTGCCCGTCTGGCAATAGTCCGAATTAGGATGTTATGACCTTTAGAGCCAATAGATGTTTTAGAGAAAGCTTCATGACAGGAAATGGTCACGTGCTGGCTAATATACCAGAATACTAGACCCGCCTATCTTGGTCAGCAACTGTGGAGGTTAAAGACGTAGCCAAGTTAAAGCACAAAGAAACAATTATGAAAGGGGTAATGGATAGGTAAAAAGGGTGTTAATGGGGTGGCAAAGGAAATTCCTCATCATAAATCAATTTTTCTAGAGCTTTATACATGTAGAGATCTGCATCACAGAATGGGCACAGAATAAAGAATAATCAGAATAGCAAAAGAATATCATTGAAAGACTATCAATGAAAGAGTACAAAAATCACCACCGACAGCAGGATTTGAACCTCCAATCGTCAAGTTCCCCGAGAGAAAACTCTTGGTTTGTAGCAATGGCAAGAATTCCCAAGAATATTCATTAGGCATTTGGTACATCCTAGTTCGGCTTGCGTTGACCGTGTTACCACCGGCTTTTTGGTTGAATATTCCCCTATAATGGCGTTATCGCCGAACATTTACCAGCAATATGAGCAAATACTTTCTCGCCAGACGCCCGTTGTGCCCCATATCTCAATTATTCTAGACTTATTTCGGTCTATCTCCAACTGCCTACTGCTATGTAATGCCTTTAGAGGTTTTTATAATTGAAAATTAGACAGAATGTGGATTCTTGGATAGGAAGTGGAGATTCACTCGGAGCATAGTTGACTGGGGTTATTGGTAGACAT
The DNA here is from genome assembly GCA_028828275.1 of Penicillium frequentans. Taxonomy (NCBI): domain Eukaryota; kingdom Fungi; phylum Ascomycota; class Eurotiomycetes; order Eurotiales; family Aspergillaceae; genus Penicillium; species Penicillium frequentans. The sequence goes on along the minus strand of JAQIZY010000001.1, from coordinate 2,091,157 downwards.
GGAGCCATGTTCTCTGGTACGTACTCTATGTTATGACACTTGATGAATTGATAGAGAATGTAATACCTGAATCCTTGGAAATGTAAACCAATTTCCTTGTGTTTGTAGCACAATAGGACTAGGCCCAGATGTCATGATTCGTGAAATCGTTTACCATGGAGCTCGTAGTTCGGGGATAGAAGCGAAATTTTCTACAGGATATTTCGTGTCAAGTATCAACTTACTGAGTATAACCAAAGGTTGTACTGATGAAAAAAAAAAAGACATAATGCAAAAAGTAGATTCGCTATCTGGCTATGAAAGTAAAAAGGCTGATATCTGGCCAAGGTAAACCCAACATAAGATTTCAACAACACCACATGCGCCGCAGCCTCAGGGGAATGGGGAGAATGGAAAAGGAGTAGATAATCTAACCAAGGGGCGTGAGAGAAACCCATGCCTGGCAGACCGAAAAAGGCAGGAAGTTCATTCACGTCGTCAAAAACTCGCAGTTTTAATGGGAGCGGGTCACCACTCGATATTGAACGACCATTCGCCTATGTCATGTTAGTATCTGTTATTCCAATGTTTCGATGGGGAAAAAAAGGGTTTGAATTGGGACTCACCATTCTTCAGATTCTCGGCAGTGTCACTTAGCAAGATGACCCGACGCTTGTTACAGTAGGCGGTTTTGTCCAGAATGTCAACCTTCAGCTCGGCCAGCTCTGATACGGGCTTCTCAAACATCTCACTAAGACTCTCGACTGCCATTTCCAAATCTTTTTGGTTGTCTTCGAAGATCTCGGTAAGATTGTTCCGGCCAAGGTAGAAGGCAAATGCATAAGTCCACTTCAAGGTCTGGCGACACTGTTGTAATGCTTGTGAGGCTGTGTCGAGGAACTGGACTTCGATCCAGGAGAGGCCAGACTGTGACTGGAGGCTGGTCATCTTCTTTTCGGTCTTGAGATACAAGTCCTTGTCCAATTTTGCGGACTGCTCGTGATTGGCGTATCGGTTATAGTAATGCAAGTACCGTTCTAGTGACTGTCGTGATTTGGCTTGGGCACCCCGGGCATCCGACCCGGACTTTTCCTCGTACCGACTGCAGTTGTACCAGCTGGTGCCATGTTCGGACCAGAGGCCCATACACATCCAGCAGAACTCGTGCTTGCATTTGCGACATGTCATGTGGTTGCAGCCACCGTTCTTCTCGATCGTTGACTGGCACTTTGGGCACTCCTTGGTGTTGGCAGAGATCCAGTTGGCTGTTTCAGAGTCATCCTCGCACTTCTGTAGCCACATCTTGACTAGTGCGCAGGGTGTAGGTTGATGGTCGGTGATAGCGCAACCGAAACAGAACTCATGTTTGCAGAAACAGCGAACCGTCGGCACGATGCGGCGGAGCTCTCGGGTTTTGACAGGGCAGTCGACCGCGTACTCACAATTGGGAGCAGGGCACCATCGTAGGTTATCCTTATTATCCACGTAAGTCCTTGTAAGTAGTGTTCGATACCTAGCAGGCTATATGTCAGCAAGGCCATTATCCATCGATTATAAGATTCATGACTCACCGGCCCTTGAGATCGTCCGTCACAAGCAAGTTGAGAGATTTTGAGTCCACGATGCGATGACAGTTATCGCCGGGACACTCGATACGAGCGGCCTCGCCTTCGTCCTTAATCTTGCCAGCCAGGTAGTGCCGGTAGCAGTCGACGCAAAACCTGTGTCCGCACCGCATCGCATACGTCTGGAGGTCAGACCCATCCTCACAGCAGATGTCACACATGAAATCAGACACGACCTCCGTCTTCGCAGTGCCCTCGAAATTAGTCCCCAATCCAGCTTCCTCTAGTGTCTCTTCCGGGTGTTCCATGTACCCCTCGATTAACTTCTCCTGCTTCCATCGTCCAAACCGCAACAGAATAGCAGCCGACTCCGGTGGCAAGCCGAGAATAGCGGAAACCTCGTTAATCTGCACCAACTGTTCGCGCTCAATATCCGATGTATCCAAAACTTTGAACTCGACTTCATATGGTTTTCGTTTCTGCTTGATGAGATCTTTATCGTCCGAAAAGCCGGTGTCGAGATCGCCAAAGTCGACTACACGCGAGAGCCAAGGGTCAGTCATCAAACAAGGGAGAAAACATTCAAACGTAGGACTCGAAAATCAGTTACATACCCTCTCCCAGACTTTCATCGTCACTGCCTTGTGTGTCGGCAAAATCATCACCGGATGAGACATCGCTCATGAAATCATCATCAGAATCCATGCTGCCCGTTGTCGTCGCGGGCGTCGCGATATCCCTCTTCAAACCAACCGGGCTCTTCCCCGAGTTACCAGACTCGGGAGACTGTGTCAGGATAGGAAGGGTGGAGCGGTTCTTGTCGGTGTTAGATTTGGCCCTGGTGCTGGGCCGATCGGAAGCAGTGGCGTTCCGGGCGTGGGCAGCCTTGGTGGCGGATTTGGGGAGAGGCTGGTTGTCGTCCGCAATCGCCGCCTCGGCCGCCTTTCTCTTTCGCGTGGAGGGAGGCGTGATGAAAGGGGGCGGCAGAATGCCGGCGGGGGGGTAGGAGGGGAGGGGTGGGTTTTAATAAAGACTCTTCTGGAGCCACAACGTCACTAGAAAAATGACTCGAGGGTTCGGAGGGGGACGGAGTGGGGAAAGGGTGCGATCGAGCGGAACCGTCGATTACATGTTTTGCTCCGGGACTGCTTGCAGCGTTTAGGTTTGGTTGTTGTGTTTGTTCTACTTCTGACTGATCAGAACCAAATTAGGTGACAGTACTAGGTATATGGCTATCCAGAGGGAGATATAACTTGAAAATATGGCTTGGGCTGAATTACTGCCTAGTGACCCGCCTAACTTGCGATAATCAACAATGACATGCAGATCGGACCTAAGGTTATGATTGGCTCAAGAAGCCACTATTGCCTAGGCTGACGGAGCTAGATGCGATAGATTGTTTCAGAACCTTGGAATCAAATCATCTGCCTATTTTGATTTAACATTCGAATGTAGAATGACTAGGCATCACACTAGGTGCCTAGGATGCTAACATGGTCAAACTATACCATTGCTAAGGTTCAAGATCATACTTGAGTACGCAAATCTATAGCAACCTCCAATTTTAAATTCTCATCAATCCATAATTCAATCATTGCATGGAATGCGTGGTATATAACCTCTACTCATCATCACTCTCCTCTTCCTCGGAGTCCTCCTCTTCACTACTTTCTGACTCCGCTTCCGCCAACCAGTTCACAAACTGCTGTGCCTGACTGCGGACATTTCGCATCTCCTCGGTCTCACTAGACCGTGCATCATTCCACCACTGGTCATATGCCTCCTCATCTACAAGCTCAAGATCATAAAGAGCCTTTGCGGCGAAAAGCAAGATATTAGCACCCTTATTCCGGTGCACCAGGTCCTGCTGCAACTGGAGTAGCAGGTCAACCTGGTCCTTCTTATCGTTCTTGTTTCGGTCGAACAGTGTCCGGTCCACAACCTCGCGGTATGTGGAAAAGAGATTGTGGACCACCTCGCTGGCATTCTTGCCGTTCTCCATGAGTTGTTGGACATGCTTCATGAATGAGGAGACGATGGCGCGTCGGACTTGGTTGTCTGAGGCATTGGCCGTCATACGAAGACTGACGAGTTCTAGCTGAACGACGTCGGCGGTAACGCCTTCGCGAATACTCTCGAAGATACTGGCCGAGGCGTCATGGTGGAAGTTGTCTTGTTCTTCACCGTCAGAGAAACTGCTTCGCCCGGAACGGGGCCAGGAGTCGTTGGAAATTTCAGAGGACAAGGTGGAGATAGAGGCGGAGGAGAGGGAGAGACCGGGCATGCGGTATACGAGGCCCGAAGAGGCGACACTGACAACACTGACATCATCGTCTTCTTCATCGTCTTCGCCTTGGATGAACTCGCGGCCTTCACCGTCAGCTCCGACCACCTTGGCGTCGGTGATCGCTACGCTGCCATCGCGTCGGGCTGTGGTGATCCGCTTTCCACCCTCGACCGTTACGCCGTCGGCAATCTTGACACCAAACGACAAGAGAGCACCGGCCTCAACCTTGCAGTTCTTGCCAATCACGACGCTATCGGCGATAATAGCCCCCCGAACATCTGTGTTATCGCCAATAGAAACGTTGTCCCAGATGTAAGCGCCTTCCAACTTGACGTTGCGGCCGATCTTGCAGTTCCGGCCAAGCACAGTGTTGCGAACTGTTGTCTTGTCGCCGATACTAGTGCTCTTGCCGATGACTGTGCGGCGACCTATCACGCATGACCGTGCCAATGTGACACCCTTCTCTTGATACAAGCTGCCCTTGCGGAGATCGTAGGAGTGGCCCGGGAGCAGGTTGGTGTCAGGACACAACGGATATGTCCAACGGGAGATGATATCTTTGCTGACGGCATCGTACGCCTTCAGGTTCCTTACCCGGGCGGCGTAGTGATCTTTGATGATGTATGTGTGGATAGTCTTGCCGTTCAGCTCGTAGTCCTTAAGAACACCGAAAAGGTAATGCTTGCGAGGAGACTGGTAGTCGAAGCTATCAGACCACAAGCTCAGCACGTCGGGAGTGCAAATATCAATGCTACAGTCGATCAGGTCTTGACGAATGTCCAGCTCTGGGTGGGTCATGAGGAGTTCGGTGTCAATGGTGAGTCGAGCAGGATGCTCGTCCAAGTGGTGATCGATCTCCTCGTAGTGGAGACAGCGGTCTTTGGTAGGATCGACAACAAAGATTGGGGAGACGGATGACGCTTTGGTGCGGTGGTCCCGTCCAGCTTCCCGGAGGACCATGGTCATGATGGCGTTTTTGTCGATAGCACGGCGAGCTCGGTGCTTGTTCAGGGCACCCTCGATGGGCATGTTGCTAATCACGTCGCCACTGACGACAATAAAGTCACCAGTGATAAGGTGCTTCCCATCGAGATCACGCATTACATCACCAACGGACGCGGAGGTTGATTTGAGGAATGTGAATTGCTTGAATGGAGAGGAAGCTGCTCTCCATTTTGAGGCACTAGACATAGCTCCGTTAGCCACCTAGACATAAGTTCAACTTGTGGGACTTGCGTACTCGATGTATTTCTCTAGAATATCGGAGTGTGCGCCTCCGTAGAGAAAGACCTCCTCCACGCCTGCATTTGCCAAAAATTCGAGGGTATATTCAATGATAGGAGTGTTGGCCAGCGGTAGGAGACACTATGCGATCCAGTCAGCTCTGCTATCCCGACTTGTTTATAGATTATCCTCGTCAATCGGCGGATCGGGTGAAGGACATACGCGAGGTTTCTCGAGAGTGAATGGCTCAAATCGTGGCTCAAAGGTATCCGCAAAAACCTACTCGTAAATAAAAGTTAGCCGCAAAGAAACAAGCATAATGCGGAGCATGTTCTAGACTATGTGTTTCACGTACCACAGCCTGTAGCGTCTCCTCTACTTCATCCGCAGTATTTCCCTTAGGCTTTGAGCCTCCACCCTTTTGCTTAGCACCCATTGCAAGCAGATCCTGAGAAGTGTCAATCGGTTGTATCAAGAAAGCCGGGTTCCGCGGAGATCGTGTATGGTGGACCAGCTAGGATAGAGAAATGTCGTACCTGGTATCGGAATGAACCACAGAGACAGGTAGATACCGAGAAAAATGCGCAATATCCGTTCTATGCTGCCGTGGGTCCTATGCAGGGTCGTCGCGGTGCCTTTGATCAAAGGCACAAAAAACCCCGCCAAGCCTCGGTGACTCCCACTTTGTGTTTGGGCTGTTTGCATTGCTTCGTGGGCTGAATAACGTGACTGAGCTGTGGCTGTGGCTAATATGTGGCACAGTACGGAACTCACCAGCCACATTGAGATTCTAGCCACAGATCTCCATCTTTAAAAAAGGCTGGTGGATTTTTGTCAATACGTGCTATGTCATTGGGCTTGTCATTCCAAAATCTGTATAATACTCATCGAATCCAATTACAACAAAATTACCACTGACCCCTTGTCACAGACCATACCGATGTTTAATACTCCAAATTGACCTAAAAAAAGAACAATGAAGCAATACCAGCGTCAGCCAAGATAATGTTAAATCTTAATCACACCTCCCTGTGCACCCCTGCATCCAAACCAGCCAAAACAAGGGAAAAAGCAAACAAGGATATGTCACTGGGCAGCCCTGTATAGGACGAATGCTCTTCCCGAGCGTGGACCCACTTACGAGCCAAGGCGTTGGATCCTGGGAGATCCCCGCGGGCCCAGGCCCTCCTAGACCTGCAATAAACGTGTCGACTATTATAGATGCCGGTCTAGACTCTCAGCCCTTACGATCGCGGGTTCGTCCGTCGAGCGGGAGGCGCGTATGTGGGTACCTCATCCTCTTTCCAAGTTAATGTTGAAATAGAGGGATTGTTTTATGGATTGCATGGTTCGTTGGGGATGGATTGGATGCGCGACCTCCCTCATTGGGCAACGAAGACTTCAAGCCATGGATCAATTGTTAAACCTCGGATGGTTGATGATGTGTACACATGAGAATTTCCCCTACATGCTCATTCTATCCAGGGAACAATGGTGGATCCCCCATTCTCTTCCCCTATCCTACCAATTTAGGAGTTCGTAACATAGGTAATTTCAGAGCAAATTAGAGAACGGAAATAAGGCCGTGAAAGATAGAAGATATGTCATGTAAATATGTACTTGTCGAAACAAGGGTGGGTAAAGAAAACCTTGTCATTTTCCTTCCCAATAACGGTCACCGGGTTGGTGTGTATCAAAAGCAGAGTGTCAAAGTAGAAAACGTAGATAAGCACAGATTCGCCTCCCAGATAAATCGAGCCTGCAAAGAAAACGCCATGACCTGTAGAAAAAGGCAGAAGACCACGATCGACGCATACCTCCGGGGAAGCGCAAGCAATGTACGATTTGAAGACCTCATTATAAACAGTGGGAATCGTAAAGTAAATAGACAGGCGAAGCAGATGTTGAGGGTGGATGGTAGAGCGAAAGAGAGAAGGATGTTAGGATGTTTATGTTTTAGACAGGCCGCCCGGCTTGTACTGCCATCATCGGTTGGGGCTGGGCGTACATGCGCTGTCGCTTGGCCATATTTTGCTGGTTCTCTGCCGCGTTGGACATATCGGACATCTGTCGACGGTGCGGTGGGCGAACCGGAGCCCCGGTAGAAGGTACGGCCACTGGTGGAGCAGGGAACTGAACACCATTCGGATCAACGCCATATGCTGCCGGGGGTGCAGGCGCTGTGGCAACATATTGTCCTTGAATGGCAGGCATGTTTGGTGGAACCGCTTGCATGCCTTGGAACTGACCCGGTGATTGCCAGTTATTCATGGACCCTGCGGGTGATTGGCCGGGTGAACTATCTTCTTTGATGGACTGGGTAGCTGATGTCTGAGAAGGCATTGTGACGGCCACCGGGGCCGGGGGTCCCTCGATGCCTTGGGGCATTGTCTTGAGATGAGTCAAATGAGTCTCAAGCATGTCGAGAAGACTCTTGCGAGTAAACGGCTTGGGTAAAACATCGTTCATTCCTATTGCGCATTAGTCAAGTTCACCTGAAAAAACGAGTCAACCTAATCTCACCATGTTGGTAGTATAGTTGAATGTCGTCACTACGAATATTCGAGGTCATAGCAATGATCGGAGTTTGATCGAACTGGCGGATCAAATGACAGGCCGATACACCGTCCAGATTAGGCATGATAATATCCATCAAAATCAGATCGTACTTCGAACCACCCTGCATTTTGTTCACTGCTTCCAAACCATCGAACTGTGGAAATAATTAGCCGCTGTGCAGTATTCGTAACATCGTAACGCAACATACTGCAGTGTCAATCACACAGGAGAAAGAGTATAAAAATTTGCCGCCAATTTGCCGGCAAGTCGCATCATCTTCAACTAACAGGATCCGTGGGCTGCGCATCCAGCCAGGGTCCACGTTGGTACTCTTCTTCCGATTTTCTGGCTGTTGTCGGCGAGCCTCGGCAGTGTCAACCTCAGTCTTGGTGGGCATCGGGTACGGAACATTATTGATGTGCTCGCTATACATGGGATCGATGCCGTTGGTGGCACCCACGGGGTAAACCACTTGTTCCAAGTCATTACCCATTTTCGGGTAGACCATCGCTGGGTTGGGTGGTACAGTAGTTGCCGGTCGAACCATCCCATTCCGGGATCCATCCATTGTAGGCGTGGCGATAGGTCCCGCACCAGCCGCCTTCTGAGGATCGTTTGCGGCATCCATGTTCGGCAAGTTGAACTGGATTTCAGCGTTCATGTCATTCAGCAGCTTTGAAGCTTGTTGTAGTGGTGAGGATGGCTCGTCATCCACCGCTCCCACCTGGCCCATGGGACTCATGGTCGAGCCCTGTCCTTGGAACCCAACGGCCTTGCTGTCTCTACGTTGGCGCGCATCCACCGAGAGCAAGTAGGTCATGACCTGGTGAATGACATTCTCATGATTTAACACGGTCTTTTGTACTCGCATGACTTCCTGCAACATGAGTTGATGGTCCACGGTGAGCTGGGCATATCGGTCGGAAAGATGCTGGATCTGCTGTTGCTGCGCGAGGATCTGGTGGTTAAGCAGATCAATCTGTTGAGTGGGAGCTGAGTCGTCATTACTCTGGGTCTGCTTGCGAGGGGCGGGAGCTTTGCGGCGAATGTTGTCAAGGGAGTCCTTGCTGTTGGCACGAAACTCGGGGTGTTTGAATTCCCAGGCCTAGAGGGTACATCAGTATCGAGGACTTGGGATGTCAACTGAATCGGTGAAGACCTACATTCTGGCCATACGGTGACTGGCCATTCTCCTCGTTATTCTGTCGGACTTTGTGGAAATCGTATTTGTTGAGTTGGCGCACAAAACTGGCGAAGTTGCTGTGCTTGAAGTGCTTCGGGAGGATAGTCTTGGTAAATTTCTCGCACTAGGGGAGTACCGGTTAGCTACACGGTGCGACCACACTACACCACGGGCGCATTTACCTCTAGGACCACAAAGCTATCTCCTTCATCACCCCAGCGTACAATGGACGCGTAAGAGGGGTCCTCCAGCATTCTAGTCGCATAGTTGATTAGATATGTCGATCGCGAAATTGTGTTCTTCGTGGCGTCGGGATGAAAAGTGGAAAAGGGTGGGTGGAAGGAGGATAGAGGGGTTCCAAGGAGGACTCACTTATACAGCTTGCGCACCTGAGCATTTTTGTTAGCATTAAAATCTCTCAATATGACCTGTGTATCGCGAGACTCACAAAATCGCTGGAGTTGCCCGCGGGGGCGGCATTCGAGGTCTGGCCTGGGCCATCCATGGCTAACCGGGTCGCGACCGGTCGAACGAACGGGCTTGACCTGACAGATGGTATCTAACCGATATACTAAGGAAAAGAGGGTTCAGGGCGGCTGTTCACGAAATGCACCCTACTCGAAGAATGAAGAAAAGAAAAACCACAGTCTCGGCCTAACAAGATCAGAGGGAAAAAAAAGAACTGGGGATTTGAAGAACGCAGAATGGGTACCGCCCAGTTACCAGTTTTGGCGGTAGAGCCATGTACCAAAGTTACTGCGCAGGTACGGACATGGTACATGGCCCGTATTTGCGTAATTAAGTTATTTTTTGTATACTTGCTGGTCTACTATTACTTCTTTGATCTTCATGAATGATCATGTAAGGAGTTCGATTAACCCTAAACCACCCTCGTTCTGCCCTGAACGAGGGGGCGAGCTCGTACATTCCGCGGTTTCTGCTTTTCCCCCCAAGAAGTCCATAGCTTATCATCCAAAAATCCCTGCACCATATATTATTTGGAAAGCATGAACGTCAGTGCGCGATGGAGGGGCATGCGTCGGGGGTTTAATCATAGGTAAAGTACTTGCATTGTTTCGGTCCATAGAGACCCATGAAAGCCGTAGTAATAAACACGAAAGGAAAAGGTAAAAAAGAGCGAAAAGTTGCCAAGAAACTCCCCGTTGAGAGACACTGGAGAGGGGAAGAGCAACTGTGCTCCACCAGCAGACTTTGGGACCCTAGGGAACGGTGGTCCACTTGTCCATGGTGGTTCCCACACGCGTACAACACACCGTTGTTCCCACTATGCGTTGGCTTGGAAGAAAATCAGACAAAGAGGGGGCAAATAGGGTACAGAAACCCAAAAAAAAAGCCGATCGTCCGAGATCGAGCATTGATTCGTGAATCGATTCGCAACAAATCTACGCCAACTCAACCACGAATTAGGGGACAAGAAGATGAACTTTCGGTCATTCTCGCCGAACCGGTTCGTTACTAGTCTCGGGAAGGATTCGGAGTTATTGATATCTGAATCTCGGACCCATATCGATATTGTATCGATGGGATTTAATTAATTAGAGTTATCCCAATACGATGCACAGGAATTCTGTTATGCGACATAGTGGAAAAAGTGGCTCCAACGCTCATGCAGCTCGGCGCCGACGCCGTAGACGCCCCAAGCTAGCTTTGTCATCGTGCTGTACCACACGAGGATTGGCCCTTCCTTTTGGGGTTAATCTTTGCTGAACACAGACCTATCAGATCCCGGAAGGTATTTGAACGGAAGTAAGTACCCCGGAGTATAAGTACGATCCCCAGATTCGATCGAGGTGAGCATTCCACAAACCATAACATTGTCATTACTTCGAGATTTCAACCAGAGGGCCATCTTTACGGAGTATATAGAGGCCCCGATGACAACATTCGCGAGTTCATCTCATAGCAGCGAGCATGTCATGGATCTACACCTGAAATAAGGGACTATAGCTCTCTCTCCCTAATCTCGGTGTTCTACAGGGTCAGGGTCCGTGAACCTGTGTGGCATCAAGTGGCTGAATCTGGCCCAGAGGAAAGGCCCTATACCCGACCCTACTATGCTGCAAGTGATATGGAGATATATTATTAACCTCGCTTCCTAAAGTAACCTTCTTGAAGCTATTGAGTGGCTTATCTTCCATTTGTTCCATGATTTTTAAATGGACTGATCAATGGATATCCTGCAAAACCGATGAGTACGATATATACCAATTTACCCTCGGGCTGTTGTAGTTAGATATTGCAGAGCCTAATTTATACGAGGACTTTGTCAATATTAAGCAGTACCTTCTGTTTACGCAAATTCTGAAATCTAACTGAAGCCCTAGGCAGAATTTAAGTTACATTCAGGCGCTAAATTCGGGGGACGAGTGTATAGAGATGTATAAAATGACTACATTTGAGGCCCACATGAAACACATGCAGATACAGGGAGCTGGAACCTTGGCGCCGTAACACACACCAAAAGATAAAGGACGCCACGGAAGTTCATAGCAGATTTAATAGAAATATTCAGCAAGGTTAATGTATCAAAATTTTCGATTCTCCCAAGATTTCCCTCTATATATTGACATCAATTCGTGTGTCATAGCGCGAATGAAGATCGGCGTAACGGTTGCCGCAGCCGGCCATGACGAAATCCCCGAAGCTCCCATAACATCGCCCTTCTTTTTCTACCCACCTTACGAACCTTGCAACCACGTCCTGTCTCTACCAAAACCTCAATTCCACCCACAATGTTCGCCGCTCGCCGCTTCGCTACCAACGTCCCCCGCGTCCGGGCCCAGGCCGCCTTCTTCCACAAGACCGCGCCCGCTTTCGTTCAGAAGGGCGATGCTATCCCCCGACCTGAACGTCCTCGTTGAGAACTCCCCCGGCAACCAGGTTAACCTCGCCAAGGAGCTCAAGGGCAAGGGTGTTATTGTCGGCGTCCCCGCTGCTTTCAGTACGTGGTCGAAATGAAAACAAACAACAAAACAGACCGAACAGAGCTTGGACTGACGATTCTCTAGGCCCCGCCTGCTCCAGCACCCACGTCCCCGGCTTCATCAACCACCCCAAGCTCAAGGAGGCAGGCCAGGTCTTTGTCGTCGCCGTCAACGACCCCTTTGTGTAAGCAACACAATCGCATACCATCTGCGCACACGCTAACGCGTCAAATACTACAGCACCAAGGCTTGGGCCGAGTCCCTTGACCCCAACGGCAAGAGCGGCGTACGTGATAACTGATATGTCTTTGATGGAACGGTTGACTGACATACCTATTAGATCCGCTTCCTGGGTGACCCGACCGCCAAGTTCAGCGAGGCTCTTGACCTGACCTTCGACAGCACCGCCATCTTTGGCAACATCCGCAGCAAGCGCTATGCTCTGCTCGTGGAGGACGGCAAGGTGAAGGAGGCCTTTGTGGAGCCCGACAACGCCGGTCTCAATGGTAAGTTGGCAACTTTCAATCGCTGTAGGCTATCTACTGACCTGGATTACCAATTAGTCTCCGCCGCCGAGAAGGTTCTCGATCTCATCTAGACTCGATTATAGCATATAACGTATTCATGGATGTGTTTATCGTCCCTTTGCATATATAGCAAGATACCAAAGGACTCCAATTTACAGGACATGACTGAATACGTCAACGCGCTAGTAATTCGCGGCTAGCAGTAAATGCAGAGCCCAGACCCTCAATTTGGCCCTCGCTTAGATTTTATTTGATTGTCATGTTTTAGACCGTATGATGTGATTGGGCCATTCCAAGGTTCCCATTTGGAAGAAAATATTACAGTACTGTTCCATGAGTGGAAGTCGTATGATTACGCTTCAACGGGGCTTTTTATAATAAATTGACCCATCTTGAACCCCCGCTGCATATAAATATGCAGCCTAATGGGGCAATGTGTGCTTGTCATAAGTACCACGTGAGGTAAACGGCTGCCTAAGTTGGACTGACGCGGCCCCTTGCCACAGATGTGGCGGTGATCTAACAGAGGAATGAATCGACAAGATGAAACAGGTGCAAGAAAGCGAACCCTGTAGATCTGGGATTGGACCAATGTACCGGTGAGAGGGGACTAGTCAGTTTTTCTTTTTCTTAACGGCGGTTTTGTGGCTGTGAGTGGATCTTGGTATTTGACTGTAAACTAACAGTATGTCCACAAGATTGAACTCAGATGAAAAGATCAAAGAGCAATTCAATGTAGTGAATTAAATGTCCATGAGAAAGAAGTAGAATTGAGATTGATATGCAAGTCAGTCTGTCAAGAGGGTCCAGGTTGATCCACCAAGACTAACAATAACTAACGCTTCGTCATTGCCAAGACTGTCTCTTCCCCCCGATCCAGCCACGGTCCCCTCTCCCGCGAACATCTCTCCTCCTTCACTGCTATCTGCCAAAAACCTTGCTCTCCTTCAATTCTTTGCACTTCCTCCGTGGCTGGTCCGCTCCCACATTATCTCTTTAGAACCGCCAGCGAATCCTCGACCCTTTGAGCATCGCCTAACTCCCGCCTTAGGCCGCTATCCGGAGCCCTGACACCGAGTGGGCTGTGAGAGCTTGGCAAGACACTTTGCTCTAAAATCCCACCCATCTGATCGGGTTTCATACCGCGACTTACTTTACCCCTAAAATTCGCTTATCTGCGATCCTCGCGGCTATACCGGCAACATGTCCAAAGTCGTGCGCAGTGTCAAGAACGTCACAAAGGGATACTCTTCTGTGCAAGTGAAGGTTCGAAATGGTACGTCTGACTTCCTTGGGGGTTTCTGAAGGTCTCAGATACCTCCGGTAGGGATCGCGATCATGGTGCAGCCACGCTGCTTTGATTTGTCACTATCTCCTTTTCTCCGTGCCTGCGCCGATAACCGGATGGCCATCACCATATTGCGCGCTCCCGACTTGATGGACAGTATGCTAACCGTGGTCTCTTTCCTTCTTAGCCACAAGTAACGACCCATGGGGCCCAACGGGTACCGACATGTCCGAGATTGCGGCCATGACTTTCGGGAGGTAGGTTGGCCGATGGCCCGATGGATACACGGGAGGCTGACATCAGCGCATAGCCCGAACGAGTTCTACGAGATCATGGATATGCTCGACAAGCGTCTTAACGACAAGGGAAAGAATTGGCGCCACGTGCTGAAATCGTTGAAGGTCTTGGACTACTGTCTGCACGAGGGCTCGGAGTTGGTAGTTACGTGGGCTCGGAAGAACGTCTATATCATCAAGACCTTGCGCGAGTTCCAATACGTCGATGAAGAAAGTCGGGACGTGGGACAGAATGGTGAGTTATTTTCCTCTTCTTTTTTGACGGTGTTTGACGGTGGTGTTGACAATGCTGCAGTTCGTGTGGCTGCGAAGGAACTCACCGCGCTCGTTCTGGACGAGGATCGCCTGCGCAGTGAACGATCTGACCGCAAGCTTTGGAAGACTCGAGTCAGCGGACTTGACGAGGGACAGGGCTTTGGCAACGAGCCTCCGCGCCGGGAGCGACGAAGACGCCAAGGTTCCGACGAGGATGATACCGAATACCGCCTAGCCATTGAAGCTAGCAAGGCTGAGGCCGAAGAGGAGCGCCGACGACGAGCCAAGGAATCGTCGAATCAGGGAGAAGACGCAGACTTAGCAAAGGCCATCAAACTTAGCCAGGAAGAGGAAGAGCTGCGGAGGCGGGAGTTGGAGCAAAGCAATGCGCACGCGCTCTTTGACGACACCACCCCGGCCCAGGTTCAGCCCACTGGCTACAACCAGGGTTACCAGCAACAGAGTGCGGTGGACTGGTTCGGTAATCCCATCAATGCCCAGCAGCAGCAGCCCTTGACAACCGGTTATCTGAACAACCAATATGCGCAACCTACTGGATTCCAGAACCAGCCTACTGGCATGAATCCTTATAACACCAATGGCTACCAGCAACCCTCGGCATTCGATCAAAACCCCTACGGACAGCCCCAGGCTCTCCAGCCTCAGCAAACTGCATTCCACACCAACAACCCGTACGGAGCCAACCAGGACCCGATGGCGCAGATGCAACAAATGCAACAGATGAACTTCCAGCAGCAGCAGCAACAGCAGCAGCAACAGCCACAGCAACAGCCACAGGATAACTACCTGTCCGCTGGAAGCAACAACCCATGGGGTGCAAATCAACCTGCTGACGCACTGAAGCCTACCCCAACCGGCTCGAACAACCCATTCGCCGCACGTACTCAACCTCAGTACAACAGCCAACCGCAATCCACCGGACCGCCATCTCTCAATACTCTTGCTGAGGATCGCGCCACGAATCAGTTCAATAACCCCATCACTCAATTCTCTCGGACCAACCAGCCTAGCCAGCCTAACCCGATCGCCAACTTCCAAGTTCCCCAGCCACCTAAGAGCACTCCGCCGTCGTCAGACCCTCACCACGCTCGCCTAAACGCACTCCTTGCAAGCGGCGAGGGCCAAGACACCTTCGGTAACGTTGGAGATCTACGTATTCCCGCGCAGCACACTGCACCAGGCACATTTGTCAACTCCGCTGGCCAAGGCTTAGACCGTCTGCACGCTACCCAAACGGGCAACAACCCTTTCTTCGGTCAGCAGTACACCGGTGTGCCCCAGCAGACAGGCTTTATGCAGCAACAGCAACAGCAGCCTAACAGCAACCCCTGGGGAGCCCCACAGCAGCCTCAGCGTGGCGGCGGCAGCCTGATCGACCTGTAACCGCCTTTTTCTATTCTCAGTGGACTCACTGAATATACTCGTCTACTTCGCTGACCCTTATGAACTGAGATTGCCGATACCTCTTTGTTTTTCTTGCCTTCTTCTTTTGAAACTTGGCCGTCCCTTGCTCTTTCTGTTGACTTCGTATCACATGTCCTCACTTCACTAACACGAGCAATTGCATTGTGAAGCCAAATACTCAGAACCTGGGATTTTTCATCACTATACTCACCCCCTCTTTTCCTCGGGTCTTTTTATTGTCTTCTCCTCATACACTCCGTTTCTCATATGTCTCCGTTTGTCGTTTAGGATATCCTTCTCACTTCTACAGTTTTGAACTTCATTTCCTTTGATACACCTGTAAATCTCAAAATTGCAGCCCAGCCGATTTGTTGGATTTCATCCTGCAGTACTTATATAATTTCGTAGCCAAGCTGGGTAAATGGTGTACGTAGATCTGGTGCTTTACCTTTCTATCTTTAGTTGATACCCGGCGATTTATTTTACTGCCAGATTCTGGGGCGCTAGTCTTATATCTCGTGCCTGTAGAGAGTACATACGACCATATGTGCATCTTAAATGAACCCTCCGCATTTTATGCACAAACCAGTCCCCAGCTGAACCATCTATCCAGCCAACATCCAATGAAACAACAACACCACTACAAATAATCCACGCAATACCCCGCATAAGATCGGCCTCGATGATCCTGCAAGAATGATGTGTCTAAGTATCACATCAGGATTCTCACGCAATCGGGGTTTGACCACCAGCACTGTGGATACACATGCGGGGTTTGGACTTTGGTCAAAGCATCAGGTCACTCAAATAGGACGATTCGATCCCTGCATCTACCTCTCGAATCATCAAGCCTGATTACTTCAAGGTTCTTTAGCTCACGAGATGACCTCTGCTAATCCCACTGCCCTGCTCGCTTCGGCGGCTATTCCGTCTTTCAAATGTCCGCCAGGTACGAAGATGTATATCTTGAACCTGGGGATGCTAGAAGCGGATGAATCCTGGTTTGTTCTACTTTCGGTTCTGTTTCTAATTCTGGGCGTGATGTGTCTAATACTTATCTCAGGATTCTTCGGGGCGCCAACACAAGCTTGTTGAGTGATCCGAATCCAGTGAATAAACGACGTCAACTTGTGCTTCTTTCGGCTTTAATCGAGTATCCGGGTGTGGGGCTTATCCTTTATGAAACTGGTTGTGCCGAGGATATCGAGGTGGTATGTCCACGTTCACGTTCCAAGTCAGGTTTATTATTGGATGCATGTTATTAACCACCGGGATTGATAGAAATGGCCCGCCCCAGTCACCGACGTCTTCCCTCGCGTCGAATACTCCGATGCCCATAAATTGCCGGCGGCGATTAAAGCCACCGGGCACGACATCAAAGATGTGAAGGCCGTTATAATTGGTCATCTCCATTTAGATCATGCAGGTGGACTGGAACATTTCATGGGCACTGATGTCCCGATCTGGGTTCATGAAGAAGAGTTCAAACATGCCTGTTGGGCTATTGGCACTGGAGCAGATCTGGGCGTTTATCTTGGACACTACATGTCGCTGGAAAAGCTTAACTGGCAGACGTTTACGGAGTCTTCGCTGGATCTTTACCAGGGGATTATTCTGCATCATTCGCCGGGTCATACGCCAGGATTGTGTATCATGCAGGTTAATTTGGAGAAGGATGGGACTTTTATTTGGACGACGGATCAGTTTCATGTTGTGGAGAATTATGAGCTTGGACATCCGCATGGGGGGTTGGCTAGGGATCATAATGCTTGGTATCGTAGTCTTAACATGATTCGGAGGCTTCAGCGCTTGTTTAATGCGAGGTTGGTTTTTGGGCATGACAAGGATGTTGCTCAGCAGTTGATGAGTGAGAAAAGCTTCTTCGAGTGAGGCTTCAAGTCTTTTTCAAATTGAGCATTCGATGTTCAAGGGTTTCGTTGAATAGGCTACTTTGCGGAAGGTGCTCAATGTTGAGTATGTAGCACGTCGACTAGATCCAAACAATTCTCTCGGAACGGCTTGTTCATATATTTTATTCCCTGTCACACATTGTCGGTACAGAGCGACTAAGAGCGCCAGACCATGATCCCGTATGGATCACGATCAGCCTCACTAACAGAAACCTCAACACTGGCATCTTGGTATACCTCCTGAGAACCAGTAGCGGCTCCGCCCTGCTTGGAAATTTCTTGGACGGCCTGGAGAGCTGCCTTTCTGTCACTCTGCCAAGTCTGTGACACTTCACGAAGAAGCTGGTTCCGCATCACGGCACACAGATAACCACGCTCAGAGTTGGAGTGAGCCAATGAGATAACGACTGAGCCCTTCTCTGTAGCCGCAAGAGCCTCGTGGTGACTCATTTCTCCAGTGAAAAGGAGATCGGGAATATCGTCTCCACGAAGAAGAACTCCAGAACCGGACCCAGGGCACATACCAACGGTGCGAATACGAATGTCGTTGATCGACCGGCCCTGGGGAGTCGCAATGGGAATTCCACCCGGAAGACCGACACCACGGCCAATGTGGTCAATCAATGTGGTGAGAGGCTGGGCTTCGTTGAAGGTCACCAAGCGGCCTGCGCCAGCATCCTCGAAGCCTTCGGGGACAGAAGCCGGAGGCGAGGGATGAATTGTGGAACGGGTGTGGGGTATTTGCTGGGAGGGGCTTGCTGATGCGGCATTCGGGACAAGCTCAGGTTGGGGGTAAGTAGGTGCCGAGTACAAAGTGGATGCGCACTCTGTGACTGGGGACTGCGGCTTGGACTCGGACTTGAATGTGCCAGTCACTACGTCACAGAGCCAGTCGGCCATACCACCGGGGACGGTGTCGACGGCAGTGTGAGGGGAGTAGACACTGATGCCATGCTGAGCAAGTCGCAATAGAGATCTTTGTTGGGTGTCTTCGAGAGTAAGGGATTTCAGGCCACGGAAAATGATTGGGTCTAAGACAATATTAGCAAAGTTTGTTCTTTAAAATTGACATGTCACACCCCTCGAGAGAGTAGTCCAGCTGAAAGATGCCAAGGGGGTGGATAGAAAGACATACGGTAGGCGACAATTGCTGAGTCCTGGCGCCGAATTGCCTCGTCTGCAACCGCTGTTGTCAGATCAATGGCCAGCAGCACGGAGTTCTTCTGGCGTCGTGATGGCTCAAATGGAGCTTCCAGAAGCACTAAATAACACCCGTCAGTCCATTTTAATCAATGCACAATCAAAGCTGGGCCATTCAACCTACATCCAGTGTTGTCGAAGCTCTTATCGGCCAATGCCTCAGGATACCTGTGTATAGCGGGTCAACGAAGCTCAAATTGCGGGGAGCTATGATCGAACGAACAGCTTCCTCATAGAGCTGACCACGGCCCGGGTAAAGGGCGAACAAGAAGGAGTGGTGGACATGGTTGAATAGCTTCGTAGAGCAAAACGTAAAGAATTCATGGAACCAAAACAATGCTGCAAAGGATAATCACAGATCTAAGAAGAAAGTGGAAACAGTGACGCTATCGAAACCTATCAGCACGTGAACTGCAAGTATATCGGATAATCTATCCACCCGCCTATCGACACCAGCCACAGCGGCTGAATTTGTAATACAAATGAACCTCATCAATTCACTTTCCATCCGGAGGCTCGACTAACTCCTCATTCCTCGCTCTGATCGTACTTGATGTTCTCCCGCACTTCCTATTCTAGTGTCTTGAGAGGCTGCAGCTATCTCCTCCGTCCCGTTCCCCAGCGCGCCGCTTTCTCCCTCTCCGCGCGTTCCTTCTCCGCCGTCAACGCTGCCATGGCCGACACCTCGGGTATCACTACGGAGTCGCTGAGACTTAAGCTGCTTGATCAGCTGCAGGCGCAACATGTTGAGATTGAAGATCTATCGGGTAGGAATTGAATGCCGGATTCTTGTCTGTTGAGCTCGAATGCTGATCATATTTGCTTTTTGTATAGGCGGCTGTGGTCAGGCTTTCCAGGCAGTGATCGTCTCCCCGCAGTTCGAGAGCAAGAACATGCTTGCGCGTCACCGCCTCGTTAACTCCGTTCTGAAGGCTGAGATCGCAGCCATTCACGCTTGGACTCCTAAGTGCTACACTCCCGAGCAGTGGCAGGCACTCCAGCAGTAAAATTAAAACCCTTTTAGACCACAGTCATAATTGATATGGGGAAAGGAGATGGTACGACCTGGGAATTTGTTATGTGATGGGATTCGTATTGTCGCCTGTTCAACCTTGAAAGCCCCGTTTTTGCGCAACTTTGATGATACCTTGGGATAGTAGGCATGGTCACGGTGCCGACTGTCGGGAATTGTGTATGATAGAGCTTAATGTTCATTAATGTTTTTACAAAAGTACAAAGAACATTTCTTGGATTGTGGTGCGATATAAGACTATACTTCAAAGTAGTGCTGAAGAGAATGAGGATCTCCCGAGGTGTCTACTGTGTAGGAGATACAGCCGCCTTCCATACTTCTGAGGCCAATCATTATTAGGAAAGGCTTACGGAACAGCTCACACTAACTGCGATGTGGTATTCATTTTGTTTCAATGCATTTTGTTTTGGTAACGCTCAAGGATGCTAGTCTCGGGAGACATTTGTGATATCCTTACAGCTTTCTCGTAAGTTTTCTTCGAAATTATGCTGTTCTTCCAAAGTAGAGCCAATTATGCCCTCTATCTCCCCTGCAATGGTACCAGCAAGGACACCCACGCCTATAATACCACCATCGCTAGCCTCTCGAAGGAAAATGCTCTTGCCTCCACTTTGTGGCCCAGCACTGATAATAAGTCGATCAATGTATCGCTGAATGGTCTGCTTGTAGTGCGGATAGTGCTGTATAACGCCACCAGACACCGCTACGACCAACTCCTCGGGCCCGTTCTGCCAACCAGATTGTGAAGACCCAAATGCAGGAATCAGATTTTCTTGATTCGCAACCTGCAATTGATCCGTGCTTGGTGTTGGGGAATCTGGGGACTCTGTATCTTGCAGCCGAATCTCGCGTGTGCAAGCAAGAAGTCCAACTGTTGCGGCCGCAATCAGTGCCGCCGATCGATCTTGTACTGCGGCTGCAATGGAGCGAATATTTCCTGCATACTCAGGCGTCCATTGCCAGTCGCTGGATTCTGGGGCAGGAAGTTGCTGTGACAGTTCTTTTGCGAGCTGTTCATCGGAATAGCTCGATGCAACCACCAGCGATAGGAACTCTGTAGTCAGGGTATACTCTTCAACTAGTTTCACAGGTAATGAAGATCGAGGAACTGCCCTCGTTTTGTGGAACCAGTCATAACATATGATGCGCACTAACTCGCCGATATACCGACCGCCCACCATATATTCCAGGGGTTGGAATCCCGGGCGGTTGGAGTGCGCCTCGAGCTCGGCATCCCATCGATTCACGATCTTTAACTCTTCCAGTGGTCCGCTTGCGCCTCGAAGTGTCCATTCAGTCGAAACGATTGTTTCTTCAGCATCGGGGTCTTTTTCGCGAATATATTGAATTTTTGCTTCTTGAAGATCGGTAAATTTCATAGGCACAGCTGAATTACAGCCTGCGCCTACGATAAGGCCCATGACAACCCGGGTATTTGGAAGAGCGCGGACCGAATATGCTAGCGAAGCAAAAGTGGCAATCGTATCATTAGTCATTACGGTGATTTTGAGTTTGGGGAGACAGTATTTCTTCTGTCGTTTCGCGGGCATCTCGGCAGGATCCTCATCAGACCGCCTGGTATGGCACTCGTAACCATCAAGAAGTGCTTGTCGGAGATTCAGAGAGGATTTCAGCGTAAAGCCTTTTCCTGTAGGCATGAGAATGGCCTCATTGAGAAGCTTTTGCCTGTGACTGGCGTTAGTCCCCCGTATGGAAAATGGTAGCTGAGAACATTACTTGATCGGGAAACAGAACGAAATGCCCATCGTGATTTCGGAGGGCGTATCTTCTTTGGAATTGGCCAAGTCATCATGGATAACCTCTGCAATACAATCCCCAATCCAGGAAAACAAAGAGTCAGCCTGGTCTTGGCGCAGGCGATTCTCGATCGGCCATGCTTTCTCTAGCGTACGTCGAACATGGGAGTGTTTCTCGACTTGCTCCTCACCCAGCAGGTCGATGAAGGCCACTCGAAGATAGAATAAGCCGAGGTACACCGCCAAATAGCGTCCCTTTTCGTGCCCGGTAGGCAAACGTGTAGTGGCAGTGGGGAAGAACTGCTCTGAGGAGCCCGCCGCCAATGCACGATACGTGACAGACAGACGGTATGACAAGCGATAGAGTCTATCAAGCTCGATATTTAATGGTTGCAGAAAGTTTTTTAAAGCAGGGTCTGATCCGGCCATGATGCTGTGCAATTGGTGACCTGTTGCCTTAAGGCATATTGATGTTGCATGCTGGTCTCACTTCAGTTTCTCCGTGCATTTCCCCGGATGGCGGGAGCGGGTGTTGGACCAATCATGTCGGAGATCTAATCTATACAGTTGAGCAGCCATAATTATTACCAACGGGCTAGTTTTTCCCTGAAATTGTTTGAAAGTTGACATATTATAATACCTCAACCTTGAAACTGTGATGAGGCAGCGAATTATAAAGCTGGGCCCCTTATTCTTCTGTTATATACCCACTTTCCCCCTTTACTCTTCTATTAATTTCGCAATACACCTTTCTCAATGCGTATCAAAGATAAGGCACCATCACTGTGTTCAACGCAGTTATCATCTGCAAGATTCACCACAGACCATTGGTGTTTGAATGGATACCCGATTATTGATGAGGCGGTTGAGCTGCTTCGATTGACTGAAGAAGGATTTCAAGAAGATCATGTTCGGTGAAAGTATGCCGTCTTGAGAGATACAGTTTTCTTCTATATCTTTAACCAGGTTATGACCATGAGACTGGCTGGCATGGCCGGCTTGGCTGCCGGGCAATACCAACTTCTCTGCCCTCGTCATTGCGCGTTTCTCTCCTGGACGATTTCATGGACTTTCAAGTCCTCGTTTAGGATTCATTCTTCCATGAGACGCTGAAGTGGTCAGTGTCAATGTTCTAATATTTCAGATGTCTGTAACGAATTTTTGGGCTGGTAGCTCTACGGCACAGATACTAATTGACTGTCTATCATGAAACACCTCGAGTCAAGATGGACAGCAATGTCAAGGCTACCAGTGCCTCAGTGAATTAAGAGAGAATAACCTCCAAAACTTCTTGAGTGGATCGGTGAGACGCCATGATTGATAAAGGAGTTCAACCAGTACCATTGCCAAGAGACTAATGTCATTGCCAAAACTGCAAACACCATCATACAACGCTCATTGGCTGGAATCTTGTGTTTGCACAAAATGCAAATGGACCAAACAGAAGATTAGCCAATCACACATCCAGACACGGAATTAGTGCCGCTGTTTGCACTATTCTACTAGGGCTTATATACATCGTCTTAATCAAAAATTACGCCCATGAACTCGTCGATTTTCTATTTTCGTTTACCAGAAATCTCATTCACCATGGAAAGCGAGATTCCATTATCTTCAAGATTGGAAGAAGCACTCCGCTACCTTCTACAATCCCAACCAACAAAACAATCCGTCTGTGAATGCGGCGCCCATCATCAAGGTCCAGAATGGATCTTCGAAACAGACACATGGTCACAACTACAAGCTCTCCGAAAAACTCTGTGCCAGCGACCTGCAGTTCCCAAACTTCCAACAGATATACTCGCGCACATCGAAGCTGTAATCAAATACAACAACCAACACAAGTTACTCACATCAACAACATCCATTCGTCCCGATGTGACAATCAAATCCCAGACTCCAAACAGCAGTCCTCTCCACATTTTCTGCTGGAAAGGAGATATTACTTCTCTGACGGATGTCACGGCGATCGTCAACGCAGCCAATGCCCAGCTCGAGGGCTGCTTCCGACCCGAACACCAATGCATCGATAATGTCATCCATTCGGCCGCTGGACCACGTCTACGTGATGCCTGCCATGACCTCATAAAAGCGCAAGGATATTTAGAGCCAGTCGGCTCGGCAAAGGTCACACCGGGATTTCTCCTTCCTGCGGAATGGGTTCTACATACAGTTGGACCGCAGCTGGGTCATTCAGAGAATCCGGCAGCAAAGCACAAAGCTCAACTGGCGTCTTGCTACCGAGCCTGCCTAGATGCTGCAGATTCATTGCCTCCCCTCGCAGATGGACGTAAAGTCGTCGCATTCTGCTGTATCTCCACAGGCCTTTTTGCGTTCCCTTCTGCTCTTGCAGCGAACATCGCCGTAGAAACTGTCGTGTCCTGGTACCAGGAACACAGCACTACATCTATAACAGATATTATTTTCGATACTTTTCTCGAGAAAGACGAGATCCTTTACCGGGATATACTTTTGGGATTGAAGGAAAGCGGATCTGATCTCATCTACTCGCCATCCAGTCCACTCTCTCAACCTCATTTCGTCCTGAACCCATCCATTCAAAAAGCCCGGGCATGGCTTGAAGACGCCTCATCACTGATCATAACCGCTGGCGCTGGTCTCTCAGCCGCAACAGGCCTGGACTATACCTCAACAACCCTCTTTGACACTCATTTCCCTGCCTTCAAAGCAAAAGGTTTACGCAGGTTATATGACGTATTTGGGTACAGTGGCTGGGACAGTCCAACTCAGAAATGGGGATACTTTTTCACGCATATGGATATCGTACGTCGATGGCCTATTTCACCCGTTTATGGACTCCTGCGTGATCTAGTGGCCCGGTTCGAGGATGGGAGGTACCATGTTCGTACAACGAATGCGGATGGGTTCTTTATCAAGAATGGGTTTCCGCCCGAACGGATCTCGACGCCTCAGGGTCAGCATAAATACTTACAGTGTTATGGGAAGTGTAGGGCTGATGCAATTTTTCTTTCTGGGCCTTTTATTGATGCGGCTTTGCCGTTCATTGATCCTGTTTCGCAGGTTCTTACTGATGAGGCGTTGCTGCCGAAGTGTCGGTTTTGTGGTGGAGAGTTGACACTTTGTGTGCGTGGGGGTAATTATTTTAATTCTGGGCCTTTTAGGGGGCAGGAGAGGGTATATCAGGGGTTCCTGGAGGAGCTGGATAATGGGGATGGCGGGCAAGATGGAGGAACTGTTATTCTGGAGTTGGGGGTTGGCTTGAATACGCCTGGTGTATTGCGGTGGCCGAATGAGGATTTGGTATCTGAATCGTCGACTCGACAGTTTCGGTTGATTCGTGTTGGGATGGAGGCTTCTGGATGTGTGCCTTGGGATTTGGAAGAAGAAGATTTGGCTGTTGGGATAACAGCAGACATTGGGGTTGCTTTGGAGTTATTGTCGTAGGCCCTAGAGCCTTGCGCAGGCGGAAGACGAACTTGGAATTTTGGTTTTATTTTGTAAAGATGAATCCGAGATATACATTTGGTCTAAACTCAAAGAAATCCGAAAAAGAAAGTAGAACATGCGTAAATCATTGAAATTTGTCTTTGTCCCCGAAATCGCTGGAATTGCAGAACCTCCTGGCATGCTCTATTTCTTCTCCATGCTGAGATACTTTTCCTCGGCACCACGAATACACGCAATGTTGGCACCGAGCTTGTTAATTGTCTCAATGTACTCGTCGTACGGGTCAGAGTCAAAGACAATACCACCACCAGCCTGCAGGTACGCAACACCATCCTTGACCATCATAGTGCGAAGCGCAATACAGGTGTCCATGGCACCGGGGTCCTCGCTGGATCCGTCGCTGTTGGCGATGTTGTATCCAAAGTATCCAACGGCACCGGCGTAGACGCCACGCTTCTCTTTCTCGAGCTCGGCGATCAGCTGCATGGCGCGCACCTTGGGTGCGCCGGAGACAGTACCAGCGGGGAAGATGGAGCGGAAAGCGTCGAAACGGGTTTTACCGGGACGCAGAACACCGGATACTTGTGAGACGAGATGCTGGACGTGCGAGAACTTCTCGACGACCATCATGCGGTCTACTTGAGTGGTCATTGGGTCGCATACGCGGTTTACGTCGTTACGGGCCAGATCCACAAGCATGACGTGCTCGGCTCGGTCCTTCAAACTGCTGCGCAGCTCGTCGGCCAGTGCGGTGTCCTCCTCTATAGTCTTGCCGCGCTTCACGGTACCCGCGATAGGGTGGGTGATGATTCGGCCGCGCTCTTCCTTCACGAGAAGCTCGGGGCTGGCTCCCACAAGCTGGAAGTCTTGGCAGTCAATGTAGAACAGGTAAGGGGAGGGGTTGACGGTGCGGAGGTGGCGGAAAAGGTTGTAAGGGTGGAGAGATGTTGGCCGAGACAGCCGTTGTGAGGGGACGGTCTGGAAGATATCACCCTTGCCAATGTGCTCCTTCAGAACCTTGACGTGGTTCTCGTATCCTTCCTGGCCGATATTGGAGGTGTACTCCTGGTTCTGAATGATAGGGCCCTGCGGGGGCATTGGTGTGCGGTCCTGCAGCAAAGTCTCAATGGTTTTCTGGATGATCTGCTCGCCCTTGCGGTATTCGGCCTCGATATCGGCATCGGATTCGGGGATCGGGACATAGGTGATGACCTTGACGACCTGGAAGAAATGATCGAATGCAACAATAGTGTCGTACAGCATGAAGAACGATTCCGGAACACCCAGCACATCCTTCATGGGCCGGGCAGTCTTCGGCTCGAAGTATCGGACACAGTCGTAGCCCACATATCCAATCGCTCCGGCGGTCAGAGGGGGAAGAACCAAGCCTGGAACAGTGGCAACGCGGAACTGGGACAGCTCCTCCTCCAGGTAGGGCAGAGGATCAGCCTCGGGGCCATGGCCTGGACCGGTCTTGATAACTTTTCGGGGGTCTAGCAATACCGTGTCAGGAAACTGTGAACATATAGAGATATCCAACAGATCACCCACCTGCGCCAACAAAACTGTATCGTCCGATAGTCTCTGTAGTCGCGGCGCTCTCGTACAAGAATGACAACTGAGAACTATATAGATCGCAGAATTAGCCTGGCTGTCTTAAATTCCCCCGCCCTGCGGGGCACCGCCGCCACACTGCAAGGTTTGCACTTACTTCTCTGCAAGCTTAAGGTAGGCCAATGTAGGGGTCAAGAGATCGGCGGGGATCGAGGCAGTAACCGGCAGCAAGTTCGGGGCGAATTTGGAGTTTCTCGACTGCGAGATCACCTCTCGCGCCGTCTCGAACGACGGGACTGCAGTAATCTGAGTCAGATCGCAAACCTCGTTAGCAGTCTGTCGCTGACCAAGATAGTACCTCAGAAGTCGCACGGGAATTTCGCACTTACCGAAGGTGCCATTGTCTGCGGGAATGTTTTCTATGACTGGACAAAGACCGAACTTCCGATGACACAGAGAGATTTGGCGGTGGGTGGGAAAATGAGTCGATGTGGGGCTTCGACTCGGGCCCTGTTAAGGTAGGTACTATCCGCTCCAACCGCTATACTCTGTACAATCTGAATGGATTGAGTACCAAAGACTTGTCAATGAAGAACCAAATTGCAATTAATGACAAGCTGCAGTTTCCAGCTCTTCAGCTCTACCACAACATTGCCCTGTGTAACATTCCCCAAAAAGGTTAAGCGTGGGGTGCTGGCGGTTATCGATAAGCGACGAGGATTCCGATGTGATGTGTAGAAGCTGCAGATCCCCAGCCACATCACATCCACCTGGTGCGATAGATCATGGTTCCTTTCATGCATCCATCATGAAAAACCCAAACACATTTAGCCATATGGAATCATCGGAACACATTGGTCTCACGGTTACCAAAGCCATACTTGAACCAATTGAAACCGCAATCAATCACACCCCAGATGCGCGTCTGGCCACACGACAACCATGGCAAGACCGTCTCGCAGAATTAGCACATCTCGCATCAGCATCCCTCGGCGCAGACAGCAGGGACAGCAACGCAGGCCCATTCATCCACCAACACCTCGATGCGATTGAAGCTATTCTCTGCGATCCGCAACCGGAGCTCGCGCAAGAGGAAGCGCATAGCGTTCGACGTCGGAGCTTTCGCACAAAGTCTTTGTTAGGAGATCCCGATGCCGCCGATTTGAAAGAGCCGGGCTGGCTAGCGAAGAGTCGTAATGATGATTGCAAGCGAGAAGAGCTCTCGCGCCAGCTCACAACGCTTTTAGAAGAGGTTACTTCTTTGAATCAGGAGCTACAGCAGCGACATATAGAGTCTGTTGAAATTCGGGAGGTCTATGAGGATCGATGCCGGGGGCTGACAAGAACGGTAGCTGAACTTGAGGATGAAGTATCAGAGCTGTAGGTGCACACGTGCTTCATTGCTTAGTCGGGCTTTGCTGATACGGTTTGATTTTAGTCGCTCGGACCTGTTGGAAGATGCAGTTGAGTTGGAAGGAATTCAGGGAACGGTCCATGGTTTACAACATTGGATTGAAGGAATGCAGGAAGAACAGAAAAGAGCCCGGGCTGCAAAAGATCTCATACGCCGAAAAAACAAACGAGGATGGGGTGGTCGCAAGCACTATGATGAAATCGGTGAAACAGAGGGAGAGATTGTACTTGATGGTCTGAGCGCCTGGATGCGCGGATGGAAAGATGTTCAAGATGGATCTCAGGTCCGAGCGCGAGGGCGAAGAACAAGACGAGAACAGAGAGAGCGTCAGCTGTTAAAGACATGATCATGGTATAGATTTAGTGTAAAATTAGTTCTACGATTACGATACTATGAATTTTACGAGATTACGAGAAGACGCAAATTCAAGGCAAACGTCACAATGTAGAGAAATTAGAGTACACTTCAAGGTCAATGCATTTTTGCTTCGAGATACAAATCAGCGAGATCCAAACCACCCCCAAGTAATAAGAACAGAAAAATCAAAACCATCTCTCGCCATCCGTTTCGTTCGCCGAGCCCAAGTCCTATTCCAAGCAATGCATGCCGTAATGCATCTTCTAAATCAACAATATATGTCCGGGAAAATAATAATATGTAGAACAAAATGGGTGAGAACTGGAAGAGTTGCGCCATCTTCCACGAGGTATGGTTGGTCAACTGGATTGACATTGGATCGTGCTTGGGGAAATTAGGCGTTAAGTGGTCTCCACACGTCGAGCACCTTTTTGGGGCCTTGGGCCTAAGAAGTAAAGCGGGTGAAACAGAGGCAGTGTCGAAACCCGCCTCTGATCAAGGTATCAATTAGACCAGTTTTATGGTCCCGTACTCCGAGTGGAAAAAGCGACTCAACACCGACCGTGAACCATGAGGGAAAGAAAAAAAAGTGTTATTATCAACACATCGAGCTGGATATCTTGTCATTTGTCTTTTATTAGACTTAGGTAGAGCGGTCACCGCTGGAGATTAACGATAGCCATCTGGGAACAATTGTTAATCAAATATCTTGGCCGTAGCATTGGTGAGAAAAGACTTACCTTATTTCCAAACCCATATGCAAGCTTTTTCCCATCAGTATCCCATGATAGAGTGCAGTCGGTTCGCGTAGTATGACCATTCTGTCCGTTTGTTGGGGCGTCGGCTTCTTCCTTGACCCCTTTGGAACCTGGGGCAGTCCAGGTAGCCATGGGATCCCCGCCGCGCTCGGCATTCCAGATAAAGAGTCGATCTTTGCTGACTGCCGCAAGAGCGTATCCATCGGGTGAGAAACCTCCCGCAAAAGTGGGGATGTTGGAATCCAGGTGGAATCGGTCAAGTGGTTGAAACTCCTTCTGTTCCAGATCTACATCCCATCCGTTGGTGGTGCCATCTTCTGAATATGTAACAATGGTGATTGAGTATTTCCCTGTGATCGAAGAGTTTCGTCGCTGTGCAGGTGACTGAGGCCGGATGTCAATAGCCGTGATCGCCTGCTTGTGTGCATTTTCAATGACAATATCGTGGGTTGGGATCCAGATGACGGCAGCTTCAGAGTCTGCCGCACTTTCGTATCCTGCCACAACTATGACAGAGCCCTGGCTGGTTTCAATAGAACGAATGAAAGTCCACGCGGTCTGGCTGTCGGAAGAATACTCCTTGATTAAGTGAATGTTCCGGTCCACACTACATTGGTAGACCGTCCCATCACCACACGCAAAGATCTCATTTCGTCCAGTCCATACCATGTCATAGATTCGGTTTTTGATGACCATAGTTTGGTACTGATCTGGTCGTTGGGTGTCGTCCCAGAGTGCCAGTTCGCAGTCTTTTTCGTTCGATGCAACAATCACCAGCTGGGGGCTATTCTTTGCCCAGTACAATCCACTGATAATTCGAGGAAGATCTGGAAGCATATCTACCACGTTGCCCTCAGCGTTATACATGGTAACCGCTCCCTTCATGTCCCGAATCGAGGCCACGGCCAATTTGGTGCCGATGCCATCCCATGCGACAGCGGATACATATGACTCGCTGGTCTTGAGATCAACAAACTTATTCTGCACAGGCGCTGATGATGACGACAATTTCCACAGGCTGCAAGAGGCCTCTCCTCTGGTCACAAACACTGTCGGGTCGCCAGGTCGCCAAACGGTATCGATCACGTGATCCTCTAGGTCCAGGCAGGCGGTGTCAGGTGCCAAATCGGCAGCCTTGGCGGGGGAGATCTGGACGCTGGCGTTGTCGCCCGTGCTGAGTGTGGGTTCCTGAGGCACCTCATCGGCCCCCATACTCACATCCCCGTCCCCATCCACATCCGGCATAGGCGAACCCGACTTGCTTTCGATCTCGGCGTCCACCTCCATGGAGTCGCCATTGGTTTCGCCTTTGCGCTTCATTCCGGGAGCCTCCGGTGCATGACCATTAGTTACGCGGTCGCGCGATTCTGGCGCGGGGTGGTCTGTGCCAGCTTCATCCCGACTTTTCAAAGCGGCCAGCTCAAAGGGCTCCGGGCCGAAAAAAAAGTCGGTAGGTGTAAACTTGATACGATTTCCCTCCTGTAGATGATGGTTAGGATATGCATGAACCGGCATCGAAGGGTCTCCGTGTCGTCGCGCAGGCCTACCTTGTCAATTGATGACTCCAATTCATGATATTGCAGGCCCTTTTGGACCAACGACACCAACGCGTGAGTCTGGATGTGGCGCGCAAATGGTAGATTCTGTGGTTCCGGATACCACGCACGCTGCAGTGATACAGCAGCTTCGCCATGACCTGTAGCACAAGATTAGGATAGAGTCCAGTAGCTAGAGCATGCCTACGCATCGGCGCATGGGTCTCGAAATGATTGGGGGAACATCGAATGAATAGAGCAAAAAGGCGCAAGATACGAACCTGACTCCTGGAGGTACCTGTGGAAAAGAAGTTAGTGGTCTGCAGATGCGAGCAGATCGCGGGGCCAGGGGGCATCGTACCTCCATATTAGGTAGTTGACGTGATGCGATGTAAGGTCAGGTTGTGCCATGATTACATGTGCGACCACCTAGGGGCGGAACATGCCAGATGGGGGAGTGGATGGCGCTTCCGCAAGGGAAGTTGGAAAATCAAAAGTGGAGGTTTCTCGATGTGGAGACAGGAAGGGCCGGAAAAAAAAGACCAAGGAAAAAGGGGGCCGATCCGGAATCAATGGAGAGTGGGTGCGATGCGTATTTGGGGCTGAATATTCGGGTGATGGGGTCAAGGGTGTAGGTTGATTTAGTGCGGACTGCGAGGTTGGGGAAGGGAAAAGAGAGTTTGGGGGAGAAGAAAGGTGGGAAAAGGGAAGAGATAGAGCCGCGGGGAGAAGACGCTGATTAGACTTGGATCAGAGAAACACTTCAAGGGGGAACAGTGGCGGCTCTTTTGGCAGCCAAATTACTGGAAGGGAGAAGAGGAACAATTGAAGATTGGAGACCTTCAAAGTGACGGTTGAGCTTAAGCGCACTAGCCACTGGGAAGTGGGTGCTCCATCTTGAATGCAAGAGCCAATCCTGTGTGGCGTTCCTCCACTCGGTCGCGGCCCTGTTCTCGTGCGACTCGCTTACTTCCAAGGGACTTTCTCCACTTTATTCTCCATTACTCTAATAATTCACTATGGCTGTTAAATCCAGAATATTGTCCATTTGTCATTTCCCCCCATTGTGCCCGGATCTTACGGGATCTTTGGTGTTCCCTAGCGTACAACACCTGCACGCACCCGAACCCGGCAACACTGCAGGGCGGCAAAAGGTGGATCGTAGCGTGGATCCAGATCCCATGTACTCTGTGCACAGATATCAGATGAGCTAGGGTCCCTAATATAGATTTCACTATATATAGCTCCTGCTAGACTCTGCTATACTAGAAGATCAAGTCAACCTTGGACACCCAGGCCTTTGGACTGCAACATCAGAGCCCTACTTGTCTACCTAGGGGCAGATATATACGGTCGGACATGTTTCCGACCATCGCATTCTGACACCGATCAGTGATCCACCTACTCTATATGTATAACGACAAGAAGTATGCATATCATCTTGTCTTGTATGTATAATCCAAATCATATGATGACTCACCTTAACAACTTACATAATTTCCTGGTATTGAAGCCCGATGTGTAAGGCCAGCATCTATTCTAGGTTACCCAAATATATGCGTAGTTTAGGTCGTGCCTAGAATATATACTGTCGAACGGGACACTTGAAAGATGGAGTAGAAAAATCCAGCCTTGTACCTCTAAATTTCCAAAAACTTGAGTATATCCCACAAGATGAAAGCAAAGTCTATCTTGATGGTCTTCGAAATATATCTCAGTCTCCGCCCGCTCTTGATATGATTGCTCAATAAACACCTGGAGCCTGGATACATTTTCGCCAGACCTCGGGAGAAAACCAACTAGATAAATAAAACAAAAAAGAGCTAAACTTCATAAATCCAGCTCCAGTTATACTGGGTTTCAAAACCAAGACTTTATTTGCAAGTATGTGACAGATCCTCTCCGTTGTTCGGGCTAGTGGACCCGTGCATGTCAACTTCCGTTGATTTGTGTGGCTTCCTCCGTCTACAAACTCCGGGTTCAGCTCAACAACACGCCTGCGGTCTCGCACGCCGCGAGTGCCCTTCAAAAATGCCCGTCCGAGTCAACATTCCCCCTGCTACTCGCTTCTTTCTCGTCAGCCTCCTCGCCCTTTCCTTACTCTACAACATTGCCAGATGGCGTGAACTGGACTACACCCCCAATGGCAACCAAACCAACCCGATCATTCCCTACCTGACTCTCGTTCCTTCGCAATTTTTCTACTATCCCTGGACACTCGCCACAGCCACCTTAGTCGAGCAGAACATATTTACCGTGCTTCTGAACGCTGCCACCATATTCTATGGAGGCAAGTACCTCGAGCGCGCGTGGGGGTCCCGCGAGTTCAGCAAGTTTATTGTGGCCGTCACGGTGATTCCCAATGTCGCAATCATTCCAATCTACCTCCTCTGGGGCGCATTACCGGGCGATCATAATCGGAGGTGAGCATACTTTCCCTAGATCCCCTATTGCTGTCCGATCTGACCCTCTTATCTCCATGTACAGCCTAACCCAGATCTGCGGTGGTGTCGCCATCCAGGCCTCCTTCCTCGTCGCATTTAAACAACTGGTCCCCGAACACACCGTTGCGATTTTCAAAGGGCTAATCAAGATGCGCGTCAAGCATTTCCCTGCCCTATTCCTGCTTCTCAACACCCTCAGTGGCATCCTGATCGGAACGGACACCGCTGCAATCTTGTCGTGGCTGGGTCTCCTGACTAGCTGGACGTACCTAAGATTCTATAAGCAACAACCCGACCTGACTGGTACATCAAGCAACGGTCTTGGCATCAAGGGCGATGCTAGTGAGACCTTCGCTTTTGCTTGCCTGTTCCCCGATGTGATGCAGCCTCCGATCGCCTTTGTCGCGGACCAGATCTATACATTGCTGGTAACAGTTAAGATCTTGAAACCATTCTCGGAGGATGATATTGCATCTGGTAATCAGCAAGTACTGGCTAGAGGGGAGGCGGGCTTGCCAACTCTCCTCAGCAGCCGTGCTGGTGGAGGAGGATCCCGTGGTAAGCGCGAGGAGGCGGAGCGCCGTCGTGCCCTGGCACTCAAAGCGCTAGACCAAAGACTGCAGACTGCTGCCGCGGGTCGCGTACATGCTGGTCCATCGACACTGGTGGAACCAAACGCAAGTGCGACATCGCCGACCCCGTCCGGCCCCACTGGACAGGCCATGCTCGGGGGAACCACTTACAATCCAGATCACGCATAAAACTGGGGAAAGGAGTTTGTTGATATTTCGGGATTTCTTGGGTTGATTGGTTGGACATATACCATTCAGCGCAGGTCTCGTTTTGAAGAGTACTATACCTGCGACTGTTACGCCTTCATCTTTCTTCTCGCGATGTACATTGCCTTTTCATACCCTGGCCTGAATCTCGTTCCTCAATTGGTTTCATTTCTCCGACGTGTGACATGATGACCTTTTCTTTTTTTGCTCGTTTGCTTCCCTGTGCTCTTTACTAGGCGAGCGTGTATTCTTTACTTTTTTGAGTTTAACCAGCTCTATACCAGTCGCAAGTGACTAGATCCTGCAATGAGAATTAGAAACGATTCAATACACCTTTCTGATGCTTTAGAATATTCAAAAATACATAGTTATAAGGAAAGAGACGAACAAAAAGATGCTATGCTACAAGTGGGTTGCTCCTCCCAATCTCAAGAGAAGAGAATCCAGACCAGAACCGATCATCAACCCGGGATATCTTAGCCCTGCTTCAGCTTCTCAACCTCACCCCTCGCCTCAGCAAGCATACGCTCCTGATCCTTCTTCGCCTGCCGCATCGCGGATATACGCTTCCGATCTCCAACAGCCTTCTCAGTAATAGCCGCCAACCTCTTCGCCTCAGCCAAATCCTCCTCAGAAGGAGGAACATCCGCCGCACCTGTCGAAGCCTGGACCCGAGTCCAAATCTCCTTGGGATCCAAATTCTTCAAATCCACAACAACAGACTTCTCACTAGCCTCCGGCTTCGGCGCATGCTTGTCGACTAACTGCTTGCTCGCAAGTCCAGCCGCGGTGCTGCTCAATTGCTCGTTGAAATAGATTGTCAATGCGGCCGGTCCTTCTTGTTCTTCGGTTTGTTGGACCGTCATGGAGACGCCGGGGTTGTGGTATTTCAATCGCGGAAGACATTGGCGCCAGAACAGTCTTGCGCCATGGTGGCCGCCATAAATTTTCTTAGCGTATGTGAGGTGGAGGCGGGTGACCGCTGGGAATTCTTTTGTGGCAGTTACTTGGCTGGGGAAGAGGGCGGCGCCGAGTCCGACTCGAACATCGAGCATCTGTACAGTATTGTGGTTAGCATTGCTGTTTTTGCTTGGTCTGCGTGACTTCGTCTTGGTGTGTCCGAGTGTGTTTTCGGGGTCGATTGGAGTCTTCGGGATGTCGAGAGTTGGGATTGATGGCGCGGAGAATCAATGGGGCATGTAGGGGGGTCTTACTCTCTGCGAAAAGAGGAGAGAAATGAGTCAGCCAGGTTTCTTTTTGTTTTGTTGATGGTCCATAGAATTGGGCTAGCCTTGAGCTCCATGACAACTTACTGTCTTCAGCTTCCGCATCCGCTTGAGGAAGTTGACCATGATGGCAGGTTGAGCCGCGCAGCGGCTGGCCTTAATGTCACGAAGGTTGTTTTGAGACCGATTGTAAGGATATGGTAGTCCAATTGGCGAAGATCCTGCCCGGTGGTCTCACAAACAGTTCGGGGCGTGTTGTCGTTGATCCGGGGAATTTTGCGGAAACTGTTGCGCATCAAAAGTTGCTCCGACATAAAGGTCACGTGATGGCTATGTTACAGCGGTACACAACCTATTGGATACTGATGAATTGGTATGAAGTAGAATACTTGAATGAGTAAATGATCTAAGAATAAACATGAATAAACCTCTTATCTACCTATATTTACTTGTCGCTCTATTTAAAATGAGTCATCACTGGTTGCTGTTCTAAACAATTGCATTAGCCGTAAATTACCATAATACATACTGCAGATGAAGGCATTGATACAGCGGTATTACCATACTGAGTCACCCACTCATTATCGATTATCGATTGTCGATTTTATATATTCCCCCGCGATCTTCATTCTCTGCCCCTCGGAATCTTGCACAGGACAATATCCTGCTGAGAGAAACCATGGCACCCCCCGCCGTCTCCGCCGAGCTCGACCCGAGCAATGGCTCCAAGAACACCCTCAAGCTCGAAAATGTTAACTTGCCCCTCCCCCTCTATTGACTCCGATTTTTAGCCGTTACTGACCGAACTCAAACCTCTACAGACCGAGAAGCGCGACACCCTGATCGCAATTGAGAAGAAATACCAAGCGCAATGGAAGGAGAACAAGGTTTTCGAGGTCGATGCCCCGTCCTTCGAGGAGATCCCCGAGGGCTCCATGACCGCCGACCAGATGCGTGAGAAGCACCCCAAGTTCTACGGTACCATGGCCTTCCCCTATATGAACGGTACCCTGCACGCCGGACACAGTTTCACTGCCTCCAAGGTCGAGTTCATGGCTGGTTACGCTCGCATGGAGGGCAAGCGTGCTCTGTTCCCGCTTGGTTTCCACTGCACTGGTATGCCTATCAAGGCTTGTGCCGATAAGCTTCGCGATGAGGTGAAGATGTTCGGCCAGAACTTCGAGGGCTACCAGGAGGACGAGGAGGCTTCTGCCCCTGCTGCTCCTACCCAGGAGTCCAAGCCCGAGGTCAAGGAGCAGGCCGAGAAGTTCTCTGGAAAGAAGAGCAAGGCCGCGGCCAAGACCGTTAAGATGAAGTACCAGTTCCAGATCATGCTGGCCATTGGTGTCCCAATTGAGGATATTCACAAGTTCGCTGATGCCAACTACTGGCTCGACCACTTCCCCCCCGCTCGCTGTCCGCGACCTGAACAGCATGGGTGCCCGCATCGACTGGCGCCGTGAGTTCGTCACCACTGACGCCAACCCTTACTTCGATGCTTTCGTCCGCTGGCAGATGAACCGCCTCCACGAGCTGGGAAAGATTCAGTACGGTAGCCGTTACACTGTTTACTCGCCCAAGGATGGCCAGCCCTGCATGGACCACGACCGCACTGAGGGTGAGGGAGTTGGTCCCCAGGAGTACACTGCTATCAAGCTCCAGGTTAAGGAGTGGTCCCCTAAGCTCGCTGAGCTTGTCAAGGGCAAGGTTGAGGAGGATGCCAAGGTTTACTTTGTCCCCGCTACCCTGCGTCCCGAGACTATGTACGGCCAGACCAACTGCTTCGTTGGTCCCAAGATCAACTACGGTCTTTTCAAGCTGAAGGAGAAGGAATACATTGTTGTCACCAAGCGTGCTGCCTGGAACATGGCTTTCCAGGGCCACTTCTTCGATAACGACAACTTCCCCAAGACTCAGGACCAGCTGCCGCTTGTCGTTGAGGCTCCTGGTTCTGACTTCGTCGGTACTCTGGTCAACGCTCCCCTGTCTTTCCACTCCGAGGGTGTCTACATTCTGCCTATGGATGGTGTCTCAGCTGCCAAGGGTACCGGTGTTGTCACTTCCGTTCCCTCGGACAGCCCTGATGATTACGCCACTCTGATGGACCTGATCAAGAAGGCTGAGTTCTACGGTATTAAGAAGGAGTGGGCCGAGAAGGAGATCTACCCCGTTATTGAGACCCCTACCTACGGTAACCTGACTGCTCCCACCCTGGTTAAGCAGCTGAAGATCAACTCCCCCAAGGATGTTACCCAGCTTGCTCAGGCCAAGGAGCTGGCCTACATGGAGGGATTCTACAAGGGTACCATGCTCGTTGGCGAGTACAAGGGCGAGGCTGTCAGCTCTGTCAAGGACAAGATCCGCAAGGCGCTCATTGACAGCGGTGACGCCTTCCCCTTTGCCGACCCCATGGGCAAGGTTGTCAGCCGTAGTGGCGATGACTGTGTCGTTGCCTACCTGGGGCAGTGGTTCTTGAACTACGGTGAGAACGATGGCCCGTGGCAGAAGACCACCCTTGACCACGTTGTCAACACCCTCAACACCTACGCTCCCGAAACCAAGAACGGCTTCGAGAAGAACCTGTCCTGGCTCAACCGCTGGGCTTGCGCCAGAACCTACGGTCTTGGATCTAAGCTTCCCTGGGACAAGCAGTTCCTGGTTGAGTCTCTGAGTGACAGCACTATCTACATGGCCTACTACACTATTTCTCACCTTCTGCACGGTGATCGTTACGGTAAGACCGTTGGTCTGCTGAACCTGAAGCCCGAGCAGATGATCGATGAGGTCTGGGACTACATCTTCACCCGCCGGGAAATCGGTGACGACCTGATCACCAACAGTGGAATTAGCAAGGAGGCTCTCCAGAAGATGCGCCGCGAGTTTGAGTACTGGTACCCTCTCGATGTCCGTGTCTCTGGTAAGGATCTTATCCAGAACCACTTGACCTTCTTCCTGTACATTCACGTTGCTCTCTTCCCCGAGCACCTCTGGCCTCGTGGTGTTCGTGCCAACGGTCACCTGATGCTGAACGGTGAGAAGATGAGTAAGAGTACCGGTAACTTCCTCACCCTGAAGGATGCGGTTGATAAGTTCGGTGCCGATGCTACTCGTATTGCTTTTGCCGACGCTGGTGACAGCATCGAGGATGCCAACTTCGAGGAGGCCGTTGCCAACAGCAACATTCTGCGTCTCCACACTCTGAAGGACTGGATTGAGGAGATTGCCAAGGACGAGACCCTGCGCACTGGCCCTGCCGATTCCTTCGCTGACAAGCTGTTTGACAACGAGATCAACACTCTTGTTCGTGAGGCCCAGAAGCACTACCAGGAGTAAGTTCGAATCGAAGTCTTTCTATGTAGCATCTTACTAACTTTATACCAGCACCAACTTCAAGCTTGCCCTGAAGGCCGGTCTCTTCGACTTCACCAGCGCTCGTGATGCCTACCGTGAGGCCGCTGCTGCCTCCGGCGTTGGCATGCACCGCGATGTTCTGATGCGCTACATCGAGCTCCAGGCTCTCATGCTTGCTCCCATTGCTCCTCACTGGGCCGAGCACGTTTGGCTCGAGGTCCTGAAGAAGGTCAGTTCTCATTCAATACAAATCTACAGTCCATTTTTATCTAACTTGAAAGCAGTCCGAATCCATCCACTTCGCCAAGTTCCCCACCGTCCCCGAGCCCTCCCCCGCTCTCTCCGCCGCCCAGGCCTACGTCCGTGGCACTTCCTCGGCCATTCTCTCCGCCGAGGCCAACTTCGCCAAGCGTCTGTCTAAGGGCAAGAACATTGCCTTCGACCCCCG
Source organism: Penicillium frequentans (assembly GCA_028828275.1). Lineage (NCBI taxonomy): Eukaryota > Fungi > Ascomycota > Eurotiomycetes > Eurotiales > Aspergillaceae > Penicillium > Penicillium frequentans. The sequence continues at coordinate 2,052,429 of JAQIZY010000001.1, read as the reverse complement.
CAAGCCCAAGAAGGTTACCATTTACGCTGCCAAGAAGTACCCCGTCTGGCAAGAGAAGTACATCGACCTTGTCCGCGATGCCTTCGATTCTCTCAACATCTCCATCAACGACAAGGAGCTTAACGGCAAGATCGGCAAGCTTGGTGAGATGAAGAAGGCTATGCCCTTCGTCCAGGGTCTTAAGCGTCGTCTGATTCAGGGCCGCGAGTCCCCTGACACCGTCTTCGACCGTAAGCTTCCCTTCGACGAGTTCTATGTTCTGTCTCAGCTTGTTGGTGGCCTGAAGCGCTCTGCTGGCTACAAGGAGATTGAGATCATCGCCGTTGAGGAGGGTGGCAAGACTGGTGAGGTTGTTGGTACTGGTGAGAAGAAGGAGGGTCTTTCTGCTGAGAACTCCATTCCTGGACAGCCTACCTTCTCTTTCTCCAACATTGAGTAGAGGGATTGTTTATGGATATATAAAGTTGTTATTCCCGGTGTCAACTAAAGAGTCATGCTTTATGAGCTTATGCTTAGAAAAAGAAGTGCATTTCATTTTGTTTTAGATTTTTCCTCTTATTTCACTCTGGATCGTAGATGGAAAAGTCTGCAAGTAGGATATCGGCGTCAAGAGTGTTAGCTTCGAATAGAAACTGCTGGTAAAGTCTCGCGGCAGTCCCGTGGCTGTCGGGCCGACCCGGATGGGGCCAGACCCCTTAGAACGCGGTTATACGAGGCTGGACGCGACTTAAATTGGGGGCGACGGAAGTTAGCCTCTTAGTCTAACCATTTGTTTCATGATATATCCTCTTTTGTAAGATTAGTAAGATTAGGATGGAATGTGAGATGTGAAACAGCAAGAACCAATACATCAAAGTGTGAAGGAGAACTGACGCCCCTCATACTACCACGCCCCTGTAGATATATTGTTACACATAGCAATTAAGGGAATGCGAAGCTCAAAATAAGTATGAAAGTACTCCATATAGAGATCATGGACCTTGTTATGACCTTGGCACTACCTTGGCATGGCCTAAGGTGGGAGTATAGCCCCATCGCTTACTGAGACACCACCTCCATCTGGAAAAGACAAGGAATCCTTGAAATGAAATAAGGTCCTTCAATGACAATGATGACAGCATACTCCCTGATATATCATCGCCAAGACATTATTGACCTAAAGAGGCACATTTTGATGCTGAGGAGTTACTCCGGGCTATAGAGGTTATGCGTACGAGATAGAGGCACCGGAAATAGCCATCTACAATGGCTTCGCTCATGGTTAAATAGCAAGAGGATTCCTCGACAAATTGAACATCATCAACTCAATCAATCAATCAATTCAATCTACTCAATCCAATCCGCTCTCACCAATCAATCGATCTCCCGATCAACCAATTCACCATCAAAATGCAGTTCATCACCGTTATCATTGCTACCCTGGCCGCCGTCGCCACTGCTACTCCTTCCCCCGATGCCTTTGAGAAGCGCACCTGTGTCGGCCGTGAGTTATCTCTATGAAAAGACTGGAATTATGGTTATCTGACTCTCTTTTAGACTACAAGGTTGCCTGCGAGAGCAATGGTCCTTCTTGCTGCGATGGCTGGCAGTGCGTTGGGGCCACTGAGTGGAACGCTGGTGTTTGCATTCCTCGCTACTGAAAGAGTTGAAGAGCTTGAATAGATTTGGTATTTGTGCGGGCATAAATAGAAATTGTGATACGTTATTTTCCTTTTGGGCATTCCCTTGTGTTTCATAGCATTGAGAGAAATTTTCAGAATTTTCAACGCATATCTCCAGATTTAGACATATTAAAGTTGTGAGCTGCGTCTCTTAGTCTTGATGATGTGGTAAATATCAGCCATATTTCTGTGCGTCGCGCTATGCCTGGTTTCATGCGTGACGATGATACTTCAAAACCTACCAGGCCAGACCCCAGATTACAAGCCTTGAAAGAATTGACACGGGAGCAAATGCTGACGCAGATGCAGAGCACTGCAAGATAGGATGGAGAAGAATAAACGTTACGTTTAATAGAGATCTGTTTTTATCACTGCAACTCCAGAAAATACTTGGCTCCTTTGTCGATGAGAAGTCTCTTTATCGCCTCATGACCATTAATTGAGGCCAATTGAAGTATTGAGTATCCAACTTTGGTTCTTATGTTAACTTGAGCTCCCTTGTCGATGAGAAGCTCCGCTATTTCTTTGCTGCCAACCATCACTGCCTGGAGTAGAGGTGTCCGTCCACAATTATCGCTGGCATTAATGTCGACTTCCTTGTCGATAAGGAGCTTCACTATCTCCTCCTTGCCATTTATCACTGCAAGATGCAGCGGGGACCTTCCATCTTTAGCCCTGATGTTGATATCGACTCCTTGTTCTATGAGAAACCTTGCCATTTCCCTATTTTGATCCCTCAAAGCCCAAAATAGTGGTGTCCATCCAGCTTCATCCGTGATATTGAAGTTAGCTCCCTTTTCGATGAGCAGGCTCGCTATTGCTATTGATGTGATGGGATGGTTTATGGCCCATTGGAATGGTGTGTTCCCATCTTTGTCGGTGATGTTGTCGGCTCCCTTGTGAATGCCTGAAGAATTCAAAAGAACGAAAGTAGTCTCCTCGTTGTATTTTTCCAAAGCAGCAAACAGTGGGTACTTGAATTTCCCCCAGGGACGTGGATCTGTGTATCGGCTTTAAGCCTTGTGTGAACAAGGTCGGGGCATCCTTTATCTGCTAGGATGTAAAATAGACTTGTACATGTGCTGTAGCTATCTGGGTCAAGACAATTGCTTGCGCAAATCCAATGAGAAATAGGGAAGGAAGACAAAAACTCGTCTTGGGGAATCACTTTCGCTGCCGCGTTGGCATGGTGCAGAATATGCTGAGTAGCATACTTCAAAAATGGAAATTTCTGTGAGAGCTCCATCCTGCCATAAAAGCTAGATTCCATCGATGCAGATGCAACAGATGCAACAGATGCATGTACTGAAGTGTGGTTTATGTATAGACTGCAGCATTGTTTGAGCATTTCATGACTCGGACTTTCGCAGTCAAATCCAAACTCAGGCCATAATTCTTGCAAACCCTTATCCTTGACGAGGAAATCTCGGATAGATTCATGGATAAATTGCACTGTCGGCTCCTTGGATTTGGTTGTCTCAGCAAGCCCCTTCGAAGAGCTAATAACATACCTGCTATGTCTGCTGAGACTGTCACTATATTCTTGGGCGGTGGTATCTGGTATCTCATCATCGACCAGGTCTTTCAAAGACAAACCAGACCAGAGAGCATGATAGAGCTCCTGCGGTCGCAATGGCTCTTTTGCGTATAGTATCCAGAGTATGCAGAGCAGGAGCGCCTCCATATCTTCCTTATCACGCGTTAAGATATCTTTGAAGAGATCGCTTAGCTCACTCGGAATTTGCTCGAGTCTCTTGCCAAGAGCCAATCCACCTCGCCGAGATTCCTTGTTGAGAATATCGACAACTAAGACGACCCACATAAAAACACCAGCAGCTTTATGAAGAAGCTGGGATTGTAGCTGTTTGGCAGATGCACGGTCTTCCACTCGCAGGCGACTCGAAATATAGGTTACCAAGTCTTCTGCGTGACCCTTTTGATTCTCTAGGGTCAGCAGAATGCCCCACCGAATGAAGATATATGGATAATGTCGACTAGAGAAGCATATTCGAAAAAGGATACCCTTAGATGTGGACTCTTCAGTCAGGTCTTCAAAGGACTGGACCATGTCCACAACCTGCTGTTCATCACATTCGTCGAGAGCATCTATGAAGCAGGTAAACGAGCGTTTGCTCAAAGCAAGAATTGCGTTGCGAAAGAGCTGTTTCAGAACATTCAATGGAGGGCAATCTTTTTGACGTGGCGGCACAAGCTCTGGGTCATCCAAAACTGTCTGAAGCTCAGGATAACCTTCAAGTAGCTGAAGTAGCAAGGATCGATACATCCCTATGATCGACTTTTCCAAGTATTGGCCTCGAGCGTTGAAGAAGAAGGAGGCCGTGACAGCAAATTCACTTTGGGATTTGCTGTGCTCCATATGTGCAAACTTCATAATTGTCGACTTTCCAGCACCTGGCTTTCCATTGATCCATAAAAAACCATGATTTTGTACCAAGTTTGCTGGATTAAGCCAAGCAATGTAGCTTGGATGACAGAGAAGCCACTTACACGTCTTGGCGTGCTCTACTTTGATGTTCAATTTTCGAAACTTCATTCTTTCAAACCTTAATAGCTCCAGTGAGAATCCCTGACGGGCTTCAGGTGGCAATTGATCTATATCATGAGTGTGAGCAGCGGGGAGTTGAAATTATGCAGATAGATACTTGGAAAACAAAGCTTACTCACCAGGATCAGATATAGATCTTGTCACCTTTTGTCTTTTGGTTCGACAAGGTATCTCCTTCAGTAGTTCCCTCGCATATGCCGCTGCCGTAGCAGCTGCATATCTTTGCCATTCTTTGTTTTTGTGCGAATCAGAGAAGTCACAGATTCCCCGAATCGGTAGACAAGGGAGGATATCCATCAAACCAGCAGCCTCCATCTCAAAGCATATTGCATCTAATTCTCGAGCAATGTTATCCCGAGTCCTCCCGTGTTTCATGACCTGGTTCCCTGAAGCGATCGCGCCGTAATGTATTATCACATCGTCTCGTTTGGTTCGTGGTACTAACTTCGAAAGGTCACAGTTATCACATCTATCCATCGAAGTAGAGAAATGTTCGTATGTTGCTTGAAATAGGCGATCTGGTGAGCCTGGGCGAGCGTAGTCGGGGTGTGTTTTCATTTTTTCCTGCAGCACAAGAAGAATTTGACTAGGTTCCAGTTCGTGCCTAGCTCGAAGAGCCGACACAGCTGTTCCAAGCAAATGGCCAGGGTTCCTGTAGATTGCCGTTCGCTGAAACTTGCCGTCTTCGACGATTTTCCCAAGATCATACTGCATCACTCTTGTTCCTACCACGACATCACCCAGACGAATATCGTGCTTAATTGGCACTCCCCCACCAATCCCAACCATTAGACCGACACGAAGTGATGGGAAGGTTCGTTTCATGTTCGTCATGACTTTCGCTGCGTTGTTTGTGCCATACCCCTCTACCGGTAAACAGGCAATAACGATGTTGTGTTGCTTGATGCTCCCCAGTATATAGGTATTGTCGTCTTCGTAAACGGGCAGGTGTTTGTGGATCTTGTCAAGCATAGCCCGAGCGGCTGCCATCTCTATATGCAGAGCGCAGAGCCAGGCGATGGTATACTGACCGTGTCCCCGGCTAAGAAACCTGTCATAATGGGGCTTGTTGTTTGCATAACGTTGAGAAGTTGACGCCATGACAAGCGTAGCATACTGTCTGTGGTTTGTGTAGGAAGACATTTTCTGACTTCCATTTGGGCAGCTGAACGAGGGGCTGCTTGCTCATCAGGTGACTTCACAGCGCTTAACCAGTCAATTAGAGCATGCGTTAATCGTTTTGCGTTTTATAGACAGATCTGAGTGGCTGTTTGAATGAGAATGTTTTTACTTAAAGTCTTCTTATAAATGTGACCATGAATGTGACCATGATCCTACAAATATGACTGGCCGATCACGGATAAGAGTTGTATGACCAGAGGGCTTAGGATGGATATCGATACACAAATCTTTACACCGCATAACCAATAACATCAAATGTTTATGATGTTGGGCCTACTATAGCAGATATTTGACAGCTCCCCGAAAAATTACTGATTGGTCCGTGTCTGCAGAGCACTCAACATTCTATTCCGCGAACTTCAAATTAGCTTTCGGCGTAAAACCAGTACATGTATTGGATTGCATGTGCTTACCTTCTAAGGCCTTCTCTCAAAGTGCCCTCATCATGCGAGAATACTAAACGAAACCATCCAGGACTCTTCCCATGTTCCTCTCCAGGATGAAGGAAAACACCGGTATCGACGAACCTTTGCGCCAAAGCACATTCTTGTTCCTGAGTGGGGGAACCATCATTTGAGAGGAAAGGAGAGAGATTAATGTATATAAAAAAGCCCGCATTTCTAGACAAAATCATTAATAAATCATAGCCTCAAGCTATCTTAGCAAACGAAAGATCAGAACTCACCCTCCCTTCGTATAATCGATGCCTTCTTTCTCTAGGATGAAAGTAGCCAGTCGATAGCCTGCTGCTAGACTTTCCCGTGATTTAGCTGTAAAGCTTGAGACAAAGTCTTGGTCTTCGAGGATGGTAGTCCCAATGGTAATAGCAGCCTGGGAAGGACTGTGGAGTCGTAAGATCATTTTGCATGCTTGACGAAGTTGCTCGTTTTGTGTGATCAAGAACCCAAGATGTAAACCGCCAGATGCAAAATCCTAGCATTAATTAGTTCTGCTTTTTTCTGATCATGGAAATGCTAGTACCTTGCTGAATCCATACAAAACATGCACAAGGTTGGGGTCGATTAGCTTCTCAAGGTCTAATGCCAGAATCGAAGTAAATGGTACGGCATCAGGATCACCAGAGTCAAATACACATGAAGCGTAGACTTCGTCGCTGATGAGATGGATGCTGCGTTTATCACAGAATTGGGCGATCGCCTCCAGTGTATGAGCTGGAAAGCATCGTCCTATTCATGCACATTAGTGAATACATTTTCCTCTACAATCCATCAAAAGCCTTACCAACAGGATTGTGTGGATTAACAAGAAGCACCGCACGGATATTCACCCCTCGCTCATTAGCCTCCTGCAAAGCTTGCTCATATCTGTCTACCACCGTTGGGGTGAAGGCTTCGTCGATTGTTGTATTAGCGTAGACAATCTCTACACCTGCTTCGACCCCATAGTCTAGTTCGAATCGACCATATACTGGTCTATTGACAAGAATAGCTTCTCCGCGCTCGGCCAGATTGTAACCAAGCATGCTACCCAAAGAAGTAGGGCAATCAGCAACAAAGATATGATCGGGGTTAATTGGTGTATGAGTTCCCAGGACTCTGTTCAGATGGGCAGCGGCGACGGTAGGTAGTCTCGCATTTATAGTTGCGCTGGAGCGGTAACTGATTGAGTCTGTGGTGAAAACGACTCTTTCGTTGATGTAGTTGACGATGTCTTCTCTCATCGGGCTCTGGTTCAACGTTAGACAATTGTTTAATCTCAAGAGAGTTTGGACTCACGTTCTCCGCCAAGCCAAAGGAGATTAATCCAGTAGGATTCGTATCCGCATCGTAAGTCGGCGTTGGGGCGAATCGCCATGGACGTCCCAGCTCAGTGACATTTTTGAGAGCTCGAGAAGAAAGCATTTTGTGATGAAGAGAGCCTTTCAGAGCTGTGAAAAATACTTGAAAATATCCCCTTATGTAAGTGAAGACGAGGATGCGAAGAAGCGGTGTCTATCGTGACGTTTAAACTGCTCAAAATTTCTCATTCGGGCACCTGGGCAATTAATATGACCCAAAATCGAAGCCAATGTGCCTCAATATGCGCTCAAGATATAGATTCAAGCTAAAGGCAGACTAGCTTCGTGGAACGTGTTGGTAGTGCAAGCAGCTAGCAACAGGTGTGCCTGGGCGTTGAGGAGACTTCCCCGCATTAGTGGGGGCCACGGGGATGGTTCAGTAAGAGTTGGATGAGGTATCTAATGTTAATATCAGGGGAGAATAATTTGGAGATGGGTATGTATTCGAACAAGGGGTTTCTCTAAATAGCAACGCCAACCGCTATGCTTGATTTTTATAGTACATGTACACTACCCAGAAGGGTAAAATTTGGGTGAGCCTCAGCGCCAGCTCAACTATACCGATGCCTTGTGCGAGGCCTCTTGCGCTTGTCAACTTTCAGCTTTTCTGCCATGAAGTTCCAACACTCAATCGGTCTTCGGCCTCCAATGTATTGGCCTTTGGGTGAGAATACCTCGACCTGAGGATATGTTGGGGGCTCATCTTCGGAGCCGCGCCTGTTGCGAACTTGGATGCTCACTTCAATCCAGCCACAGCCCTCGATGAGGATGTCAGCGGCCATCACGCGGTACGGCAGGTAGGGCACCGGAATGCCCTTATCTTTGACAGCCTTGGCAACTGAGGTAGGAAGATTTGAAGCGGTGATGTCCCACTGCAAATCGAACTTGCCGGCAGAGGCGATAGTGCTGCCTGTTCCTTCAACCATAAGGACCTTGCCTCGATATGGCTGTTGCTCGGCTTGTATCTCGATCGCCTTTGCTGTGTTCGTAATGTGAGATTCGATCGGCACAAAAGTTGCGGCCATCACGGTATCCTCAGGATTCACAGCAGAGATACGCACCAAGCCACCGCCGAGAAGAAGTGATTGGCCAGGCTTGAGTGTGCACCGCTCAGGTTTTACGCGCTTTGTCATGATCAAATCGCGTTTGTGCTCGTCAACAACGTGGTCTTCCAGCTCGCTGCGTTCCATACCCGGCAGGTCGATCATTTCACCCCGTCCACGTCCGAATGGAATGCGAATAGGCGACACTGTAGTTCCCGGCAAAGAAGACACAACTGGAAGCACCGGGTATAAATCCTCACGAGGAGCAGGCGGAAGGAGACTGTCGGGGTTGATAAGAGTTGGCTGTCGGTGGGCTGACATTTCCTTTTCTCGCTTTTCCATCCACTCGGCCATATTCTCTAGCCTGCGAGAGTCCTTGGGGAAACACGCCTCAATGAAGCTGCTCTTGCCCACATTGGCCTTACCAACGACCCAGATACCTCCACCGTGCTCCCGAATCTCTTCCTTGACTTGCTTGGTCCACCAACCTCGGTGTGCGCTAATCATGTGCACGTTGCCTAGTCGGACATCCTTTCCTGCTCTTCCCAAGGCATTGCGCAGGATCGAACGGACATATTCCATTTTAGAATCCACCTGCTCTTTAGTCGCTGCCAACAAATCCGATCGTGTAATGATGAAACTGATCGTTGGCATTTTCTGACCATGATGATACTTCTCAGTGGATGACCGTCGGTTTCGCGAGCGCTGTTCCTGAGCAAAAAGCGCCCAATGGATACGGGGAACAAGAGACATTGGGAAATCAGCTGCATCTAGGATGTGGTATACTCGGTTATGCTTATGAGGCGACTCGTTGATATATTCTCGGATGGAAAGAATGGTTGGCTTAGGTGACGAGACAGCCTTATTATGGTGTATCAAATCATGACAGCGATCGCAGACCTGGGTGTTTCGATCCGGTGACTCTAGAGCCTGAATTGACGGGGAGACAGAAACATCATCAGAGACAGAGATATCGTCAGAGCCAGGTATATCGTCAGACATAGGGATATCCTCAGACGCAGGGATATTGCTTTCTAGCAAAGCACCTTATTGATTTTCAGTTAGTCAAAATGTAGACATGCGAGTTGATATAACATACCTTGAGTTGGTAAAGGCGCTGTTGGCTCTTCAGTAGCACCAGTCTGTTCCGGCAATGGGTCACCGGCGGCCTTCTCTTCGATAACAGCACTTTCTGCTACTTCTGTCGATTCCCTAGCTTCTAGCGCGACATTTTCTTTATCGGTCGTCCCTTTGTGAGAGGCGATCAACTTCCGGGTCTGCTTGCGATTTCCCCCGTAGTACCCTGGCTCTTCCGGCTCGACCGTCTGTGTAAAAGCACCACATCCAGGGCAGCATACAGGAAGGGCCTCGGCCAATTCCTCAGCGGTCACTTCTTTGCGTTGGAAAGGTGTGGTTGAGAAGGATCGGGGAGAAATCCGTGTTTGCGTCGCGATGCTGCCGCAGCTGATTTGCGACGGTATAGTTCGTAGAAGGGGAGTGACTGTCGTTCTCAGGAGGGAAGTGCATGGCTTTGGATGCCATCGCAATGATCCAAGTCGCAGGGCTCGCGATATAGCCCCTCTGGAGCAAGGTGACATGGTGGATGTACAGGTTTGCGGAGTTCGCGCGGAGCTTTTTTTTATCGGGGCCACTTATCAGTGGCGCGCCGTGCTCCCGCCTGCCGTACAACGAATTAGATGCAAGCTTAGCCTATCCAGAACGTTCTACTCTTCAGGGGACCGAATTTATTTGAATAAGTTACTGAATTGTGTTTAATTAAAGCCTCCAAGTGGCATTTGTAAAAATGACGTATTAACATTGAAAGAGCTGCGCTGAAAACCGCTAGAAACCAGAAAAACGCCATCATAATCCATAACCCAATTTTTAATATTTAAGCGCGTGCTTTGCCTTTACCCTTGGACTCTGGTTCCTCGTCTTCTTCGGAATCGCTCATGAATTCATCATCATCGTCGAATCCAATGAACCGACGGGGAGCAGATTTCTGGGCGGGCGCAGACGGACCGGCAGCGCTCGAGGAGACAGCGTTTTCGTCTTCTTCCTCATCCTCATCAGAGGTAGACGAATCCATGTGATCACTTCCCTCGCTGGCACTGGTGCTCGAGCCACCCAGAATTGCATCGCGAAGGCTGTCGGTCCATGAACCATCCTTCATAGCCAATAAAACAGCCTCGCGCGCCTTCTCGTTCATTTCCTCCTTATCGTCCATCCACTGACCATCAATCTTCTCTCTTCCGCCGCCACTCTTGAGCTCATCCTGGCGCTTCTCGGCCATCTCCACCACGGCTTGCCATCGTTGGCGACGTTCTTCCTTCTCTTTCTTATCCATCTCGGGCTTAACAGCAAGGTATTCGGCGAGTGACTTGGCCTCGGCCACGGTACGGAGACGGCGCCCATCCAGATTACGACTGGAGCTGTTATTGTCGCCTTGATTGCGCTTGCGTTTGCTGGACATGCGACCACCGGCGGCACGAAGCTGAGATCCGAAACCACCCTTACCACCGCACATGGGGACGGAGAGGCGGACAGGGAGGAGGTTTGAAACCACGGATGCGCCATCGCGAACGATCAAAGATTGCAAAGAGTCTGCAGATGGAGTAATTTGCTTGTTGTTGGTTGTTGTAAGGATGAGGGACTGTAGAGAAAGCGTCGACGGGAGGTATGAGGCGACTTTCTCCGTTAGGTCGGAGATGCTGGAGGTTGATGGCAGCGAGAATGAGACGGTGGACGGCAGCGACAGGCCGGGGAAGGATGAAAGTAAGATGTTCACGTTTGACGATGCCATTTTGAATGAAGTGCTGTGAGTGTAACTTCAAAACGTGAGGTATATGACAGTTGACGGCAGGATTGTAATGGCGCAGCGATAAGATGGATGAGGCTGGACTTTGACATCAACAGTCATGTGATCTTGAATAGATGACTCATCATGAACAGTCACGCATAAGCATTAATGTCATGTGACTAGGGCGGTAGCCCTAGCGAGGACCCCGAAAGAGCAATATCGCACTTTTCTTCGTAGCGGAGCTCCACTCTCTAACCTTTTAAATCACCCATCTGTTCTTTGTCAAAGCGATTCCACGAATTGCGCCAGGAACTCGCGACAATGTAAGATTGCGCCCCAATGCTCTGGTTAATTGACAGGGACTAACAATTTCCCAGGCTTATCCCTAAGGACGACCGCAAGAAGATCCACGAGTACCTCTTCCGCGGTATGTGACAACACCCTCGCCGGCGCTCTGACCTTGAACCGACGGTTTTGCGAAAGAGCGACAATGACCTTGGAACAACTGACTGACTTTGCATCTACAGAGGGTGTGCTCGTGGCCAAGAAGGACTACAACCTTCCCAAGCACGGTGACATTGACACCAAGAACCTTTTCGTACGACTTACCATATGCACCCTACCTTTGAGATCTTCACTAATACCCCTCGCTCTACAGGTCATTAAGGCTCTTCAGTCTCTGGACTCCCGCGGTTTCGTCAAGACCCGCTTCTCGTGGCAGTACTACTACTACACCCTCACCCCCGAGGGTCTCGACTACCTGCGCGAGTGGCTCCACCTCCCCGCTGAGGTTGTCCCTGCTACCCACATCAAGCAGCAGCGTTCCCACGCTCCTCCCCGCGGTATGATGGGCGGTGAGGACCGTGAGCGCCGTCCCCGTGCTCCCCGTGAGGGTGGCCGCGAGGGTGGTTACCGCCGCCGCGAGGAGGGTGGTAAGGAGGGTGGTGCCCCCGGCGAGTTCGCTCCTTCCTTCCGTGGCGGTTTCGGCCGTGGCCGTGGTGCTCCCCAGTAAGGGATAGGCCCTGGTGTCCTGTCATCCACTGCTCGGTCATCCTAGGGACAGATGTGGCCGGTTCCCGGTTTGGAGTAGGACCTCTTAAGATGGAGTGTTCCTGGAACGAACTGATGCCAGGCGCATCTTTTTACGACCTCTCGTTTCTGAGGCTTATGGATACAGGAAAATAAAAAAAAGCGGAAACGATGTCACTGGCTTTATGATTAGCTAGATTATTCAATGGCAAATCATGATTCGGTGCCAAGTCTGTGTCTCAATAGATTCGTAGTATTCATTGTAGATATTTGATATAGGCTAGTATGCTGCTCCATGCGCCACTAACATTCAGTGAATCTCTTTCGGTCATATCGTACCACAGCTTGCAGGATAACCGACGCTCCAGTTGCGCAATCGTCTGCAGAGCAAAATTCCTCCGGGTGGTGGCTCAGGCCATCCTTACATGGAACGAAGATCATACTAGTCGGCACTCGCTTGGAGGTGAAGACACTGTCATGACCAGCGCCACTCATGATGGTCCTCACTAAGGACTTAGTGTCTGCCACAGGCTCATCCGCTACGACAGCATGGGCAGACTCCTGAACACAATCAATGCAGTCTTCGTGGAACTTCACAGCAGGCGAGTCAAAGTCAAGCGTCCACTCGACACGGCAAGGCTTGCCAATACCAGCGCCTTCTGCAGCAGCAATAGCATCAAAATCGCTACGAAGCTGGTTCTCAAGTTCAACGACTAAAGCACTTTCAGGCCCACGAATATCCAAGCTGAAACTGACTGTACCAGGGACAGTGTTTACACTTCCGGGCTTTACCTCGATGATACCAACGCTAGCAAGACAGCCTTTGGATGCAGCAACCTCTCGAGCACGAACCATCATTTGAGCGAATGCATATAACGCGTCGGCACGGTGCTCGAATGCCGTCGTTCCTGTGTGCGTGTCTCGTCCGATCACATTCAACCGGAACCAGCGGTAGGCCTGCACTGCAGTAACGACTCCAACTCGTTGGCCAGCGGAAACCAGATGAGGTCCTTGTTCAATGTGCACTTCGAAGTGAGCTGCCATTGGTGTGGTTTTATATGAGCAGGGCACGCTGCCGCGGTAGCCGATCTTCTCCAGTGCACTCTTCATAGTGTCGGGGGCCGAGCTAGCTGTGGGCAGCGAAGCTACTGTGGGTACTTCCTTGAGCTCGTGGGCCTGTGATAGTGGAATGAACTCGGCCCATACGCCAGACGCGATCATGCTGATAGGGAACCGGGCTCCTTCTTCGCTGTTAAGAGTTAGCGAATTTCTACCATATAATATTCGGATTTAGTGTCATACTTAGTCCAGTTAACGACGCCTACACCTCCTTCGGTTTCCAGACCCAGTTCGTCCATCCTCTTAATCGCTTCCACGCCAGACAAAACTCCTAGAATTCCATCATAACGCCCTCCTGTTGGCTGTGTATCTAGGTGACTGCCGATAAAAGTCGCTGGTACGTCTGTCCTTCGACCAGGACGGACTGCGAATATGTTGCCCATCTCATCGATGGTAATCTGACACTTGAGGTCCTTCATAGTTTGGATGAACCAATCCCGGACGCTCTTGTCCTCTTCAGATAGAGCGAGACGTTGCATTCCGGTGTCGGTTGACCCCCTGTAGAGTGACACGATTCATACTTAGCAATGCATACACTAACTCGCGTTGCTGAATATTGGGGTACAAAGCTTGCGGAAATCAAGCTACAAGAACACTTACTCTCCCCAGCGAATGCCAACCCCCCATTTACATGACTCATGTAGGTCAATTGCAAGTCTCTCCTTGTTGGCTCTCAAGGCTGACACCTCAGCCTCAGACATTTCCGTTGTCAACATGGCGCGGTATACTGTTGTCGAAAAGGGTTTGTAGAGATGTGGAGCAAATGGTTTCTTAGTTGGTAACGCGAGTCGGATCGTTCTCAGGATCGTACGTAAACCGTGCACAGCAGTCATAGCGAAAGTTCAACAATATTTATAACTCCGAATTGCAATGCTATGGTCATTGATAAGGAAGCGGGGAACATGGCGGACAAAGTCCGCCCTTGATAGCATCTGCCGACCTGCCGATATACGTGCCCCACATTGGGGTACTTGAGTTGAGTCATCTCCGATTGTTTGTATGGCACAAATGAGTAGAGACGAAAGTTCCTATTCAAACCTGAGGCATGATCTAGACGGACATTGCCATTATTAACATTATAAATCGTTGGCTTTGTGCCTTCCTCTCAATATATCCTACATATATTTGCTCTGTCTACTTTCTATATAAATATAATCCTTATCATTCCTCCACAGGGTAGCCATGCCTACTATCTCCGATACCCACGGGCATTATTACCATGGCGCAAGATGCCTATTGCCCAAGTGGAATCCGTAACTTGTGCACGAATATATTTAAAGAATGATGAAACTATTCTATGGACTATTTCAGGAACCTTACGTCATCGCATTCGCTTCCAGGGCTGAAGCATACCCAAGGGCGCTGGTTCTTTTGATGTATCTCTCTCCGAGCGACAAAGGGACCAACAAATCATCCATCCTTGTTTCCCATCACAAAAGCAATTTGGCCTCATGAATGACGCGGCACACAACAATGTCGACATCAAACACCACTTTCAAGTTCGGGAAGTCGAGAGTGGCAATGGTGACTCTGTCCACATTTCGACGGCGGATATTCCCAGAGAACCTCTTCTATTGGCCTTACAAAATCACTGCCGAATACTGCCTTTCGACAGATCGTCAGGCTCTCTCCTTGCAGAGTCATCTTTCCATGGGGAAGGCGAGTACCATTGACTTGAGTACCATTGACTTGAGTACCATTGACTTGAGTACCATTGACTTGAGTACCATTGACTTGAGTACCATTGACTTAGTACCATTGGATTGACGTCTTCAAAGTCCAAACGGCCACCATCTGCATGCCGACTTGCTGGGAAATGCGTCATAGCTTTTCAAGTCATGGCACTCAAGTCAATGGTAAGCACAGCTTCTCGTACGAAGCGATTCAGTTTGAACAGTCTCCTCCTTTCTGAACCTAAACAACCCTGGAAAGTCTCTCACGAGCTGATGATTTGGACTGGGAAAAGACAAGTGAGCTGTCAAGATAGCAATATCAACATCATCTTCTCTGATTGTCATGGTACTCAGGACGGTGAATTATACGTAAGGGAGAAACTGTTGCCTGCTAGTGACCTCAGCGGAATCTTGGAAAATTCAAGCCAGGCATCGGAATTAGTGTCATTTCACGACGTGTCATTCTAGGCACATTGCAGAGGGAGTGGCAACTACTTAGCTGATGAAAGCGATTGATACGTCGCTGCTCCCTATCACAAGCATAAAGCGTATGCTATGAGCCGGAGTGTGGGCGGCCGTGTTCAAAACATTCGAGTCGCAAATACTGCCGTTGAGTGCTTCATCAAGTCCATTATCAACCCGGCGGTCCCTTGGTATGTCGCATATTCCGTTCATATTTTGCTGAGTGGCTCTTTGGACTGCTCTGACAACGACGAGCTCTGGAATCGTCAAAAGGCTGCCAAAGAGACTGATGAAGGTCTGTGGCTGATTAGAGAAGCCAAAAAGAGGAAGATTATGTGCTTGTATGTTTCATTGTCTACATAGCCCGATTTAAATGATTCTACGCCCCTCCGATCGACTTTGAAGACCGGGAGAAAGCTTTGTGAAGCCGTGCCTTTCTTGTAAATACTCAGTACGGCCAATCCAATCTGGAAGACTTCAAATAATTCCTGACACTTGATTGACACTTGATTGAAAAGAAAAAAACACGAATAACTCAAATATGGAAGGATCTAGGCAGTTATTCCCCCATTCTTTCCCAGGTCAGTATCGGTTTGGTATGGGGCAACTACTCAAGTCGCAGCATTAGACAGAGCGACCCTAGCATGTTTTATGTTCATTGTATACACACCTCAGACACCTGTACTGTAGGACTTAAAACGAGCCGACCGTCTACAATCTTTGCCTCTCTCTCTTGTATGCTACCAACCCAGTTCGGAATAGAAGCTACTGCGACCAAGGTCTTGAGGAGCCCCGATGAAAGCTTCCCATTCGCAGTGGAGATCTGATAGCGGCCCGAGTACGCCACCGAATGACGCATCGCATCGGCCAACTCGGGATCTGTGCCGCTATGAAGTCCGGGTTCTTCGAAGAGGCGGGCTCCAGGCTCCATGATATGGGCCGACATAAAGCCATCAGGCGTGAATATCAGCATGCCTTTGGCATTTGGTCCAAGAGGAAATTTTGGAGGCTTGGCGGATGTCCTGTAATCCAGGAGAGTCCAAGTCCCAATCATTTCCTGCTGAATTGACGAAGCTGACGAGGCCATTATGGTAATATGTGATTCGGAGCAGGAATGAAAATTGTATAGCAGAGTGACTGATGCATGTGCTCTTTGAATAGTGATATTTTTGGATAATTTGCGAGTCCCAGGTGACAAGCTGAGAATTGTATAGATCGAAAGTGAATCGGCATTAATGAAGGTGGGGTCGTAGTGGGGCGGCAATGCACCTCGAGCCCTAGTGGTCTAAGGAGGCGCAGACAACCTGCAGAACCGGGGGCACCAAACAGGCCTACCCGCTGCCCGAATTTATAACAGGTATTGGAGTAATTGGAGTTTTTATGAGGCTCACAGTCTATCATACGGTGTTAGGAAGTAGAATTCAACGATCTTGCAGTTAAAGTGGATCACGTCTGTTTTTGCATCTTTGCATGGCGAATACTGAAACAATAAGATCAACCTCGATCATTCTCATCAAAATGGCTTGACTTTCCCATGTTCCGTGATAATAACACTCCAATTAAATTTGGCTTAATAGAAAGAATCATGGGCGTACTTGTTGCCAATGGCTATGCATTATACTAAGGTGATTTACTAGGGCACTATAGTAACAGTCAATAAAAGCGCTAGGCCGGAGTCGAGTGAGGTGTGCAAGTAAAGGTATCCTCGGGGGTGCTTTAGGCAGAAGTATTACAGTCTTAAAGTCGTGAGTTTGCAACCCGTGGCATTAGAAGCGTCCTAGCCATTCTTCAATATCCGTTTTCTCCGATCCGTTGTTCTTTTCCCACCCTCTCACTATAACGATGGCACCGGTGACATCCCTACACACTCTTCTGTGTTCGTTCATGGATTTCATCATCAAATCCCTAGAAGCTGCACCTTTCCAAACTTTCACCATCTTCGTTCTCATCTATGTCATTCTCGTTCCGACCGTCATGACTTTGATTTTTAAATTGTGCGGCCTAGCGCCTGACTCAGGCGACGAGTCGCAAAAGACCTGCCCAACATGCAACGGAAGCGGGATAGTTGATGAGACGCGAGATAAATCATCACGAATCCAAGTCGACTGAGTTTCGAAATCCAAGTTGTCTACCCTTGGGCTAAGCAAAGTCATCCGAAAGCTCCCTCGACTCAAACAAAACAGGCGCCAGCCAATTTGAACGCTTCGCCCATTAGGGAAAGACTGACATGATTCACTAATTTGAATGATATCCATTTTCTGGTTTAATTAGCAACTTACACCCTTCTCCACTCCGAATTCTCGCCAAAATCATAAACAAGATGACGACAAACCGCATTTATATACAGTCAACTCTCGCCATGACGCAAAATAATCTTTCCGTACAACTATTGCTTATTTACTTCCATCTCACCCAATCATGTTGATGGATGGCTGTAGCACGTGACGGAGACGGACGAACGATTGCGGACGAACAAGTCGGAGCAGTCGGAGCAGTTTGAGCAGTCTGAGAACTCAACTTCAAAAAATCAAGCAAAATCGAAATGGTATCCCTCGAAACTGTGCGGCAAAATAACTCCAGCTTGAAGGGCTTTGGTCCGAATCTCGTGGCAGTGTTTGGTAAACCCAACTCCAAAGCGTAATGGAAGAACTTAATAGACAAAGCTGACATGAATGCTCATAGTGGGAGGAACCAGCGGGATAGGTGAAGCAACAGCTCGTGCATTTGTACGAGAGACTGAATCATCCCGGGTCTATCTCGTCGGGCGCAACGAGACCCAGGCTTCCAAAATTATCGAGGAGCTCCGCCAAATCAATCCAGATGGTCAGATTAGCTTCGTGAAGTGCGAAGCTGCGCGCCTGCACAGTGTTGACGAAGCATGCAAGTCAATCCAGGAAAAGGAGGAGAAGGTAAACTTGTTATTCATGACAGCTGGTATGATGACTACGAAGGGGCGAGATGGTATTTGCAACGCATCCTATACCAAACACGGCATTCACTAACTCCCTATCTAGAGACCGACGAGGGACTCGATAAGAAGCTCAGTCTCCATTATTACTCTCGAGCGCGTTTCGCTATAAATCTACTTCCCCAATTGAGCAAGGCTGCGACTGCCAACAAGTCAGGTAAACAAGGCCTGGGCAGCAGCTTGTCCCGGGTTGTATCCGTTCTATCGCCTGGTGATGAGATTTCTCTTCATCTAGATGATCTGGATCTGAAGAACCACTATTCACTTCGCAACTGTGCTGGACATGCCGTCACCATGAACAGCCTGCTCATGCAAGAGCTCGCTGCAGCCCATCCTGAGACCAGTTTCATCCACGCCTATCCTGGTGGCGTGAAGACTAGCCTTATGCGGGAGTTCCACCCCATTACTCAGTTAGCGATCAACGCTTTGACGATCTTTGCCAAACCGTGGATGGTGCCTCTGAATGAGAGCGGCGAGCGACATCTGTATGCCTCGACTAGTCCGCAATACCCGCCCCAAGCCTCAGGCGATGGCAACGTGGCAATCGGCGCTGATGGCAATACTGGGGGCGGGGCGTATCTGTTGAGCTGGGATGGTTCGATTACAGGCAATAAGAAAGTTCTTGAGGCGGCACGCCAGAATGAAACGGGCAAATTGGTGTGGAAGCACACTATGGAGATCTTTACGTCGATCTGTGGCAATTAAACCACGTCATCTTTTGCCCGCCAACTCCACTCAAACACTTAATATTTCAGTTTACAGATGTGTTTCTATTATAATATAGTATGAATCAATATTTTAAATGGGTCTAATCAGTATATAATTCAGGCAGTCCCAGTTGATGTGATTCTCCAAATACCCGATCACGTGCATTCGCCTCTGGAACGGTAATCTTGGGAAAGCACGGATGAATCCATGGATGAAAAGCGTGTATTTCTGAAATCCCTTACCATTTTCTGCATGTGCGTATTAAAGTATCGGATAATCTGTGCATCCGGGGTTCAACAACCCTCAGCGTTTAATGGATCGAGGTAGATTTTTCAGAGGCAAATCGGATTTTTCCACTCCGAAAAGATAAAACTATCGCTTTATGCTCCCTGCCGTGATCTGTACAGCCAGACCGAAGAGTCTTGCTGCGGATTCGAGCGCAGGACAACTCGATTGAACCTCGTTCACGAAGAGACCACCCCTTGACTCACACACATATTCGCCACCATGTTTGAAGACTTCTCCTTTTCCTCGCCGTCGTCGCGACCGACCCGGTTAGCGCTGAATACAGAAGACCGGCTCATGATCGATGGAGACAGCAACCTGATCTCACCATTATCGTCTCGCTGCCCGTCGCCGACATCGCACCGCTTCCGCACACTCTCACGATCCCGGTCTTCATACTTTCGTTCCCAGCAACAACCACCAACTTCCGTGCCTTTTCCTTACGAATCAAAGCGTCTTTCCATCGCAACATTGACACAGAAACTTCACGAACATACCCTCCAAACCCCGAATGGCGAGTCTTTCCCTGACCGGACCCGGTTCGGTCATGACGGACGGCGCTCCGGTCAGTACGCTGGTTATGTCCTCACACCACCAGACACAGACCACGATGACGACGGCCTCCTCTCCTCGCCATCCCTCTGCTCAAACCCAAGTCCTACTTCTATTCCCCCGGACTTCCCTCCGCTAGACGGCCCAGACTGCCCGAACCCACAGCCAGACCTCCTCAGCATCCGCAGCCAACGACAGCAGATCTCCCAGCTACAATGTAACAAAGGAGATATCGATGCTGTCCGCCGCGCAACTGATGATTCATTTGGCTCTATTCCCTGTGAAGACGATTGCCACCCAAGTTCTCTACCGCCACGTCCCTCGCCACGACGGCGAGCACTGACGCAGCACCGCAGTAGATTTGGGCCTGCGGAGTCGTTGGAGGCGCGGGGGGAGGCGGAAGAGTAGCTCGAGTGCTCTACATTCGCATCGGATTGAAAAGAGTCATCATCCTTCGTTTGCGGGGCGGGATGCGTCTAAACGCAATGAGCAGGGGCTGAGGCGGAAGAGTATGGTTACTGCAGCGCTGGCGTCTGTAGTTGAGAGGCCTTAACCTTATCTTGGCTAGGCCTATTGACTTCGTTGTATATATTTCAAAATTGATACCCGTTTATAGACTGATTGGTTTTCTTCTATTGGTCTGGTTCTACTGGACTGTTTTCTTTTATATTCTTTGCAGTATCTAAATCTACAATTCCTTGTATATTCTGATCTAAGGATGTTCAAGAATCCCCCACGTCTATCTCAAGTGCTTAGAACGATCAGGGTGGCTGGAATTACTAGGCCTTAGCCGCGGCTTCTAGATGTAAAGCCCCTTACCTGCTCACCAGCATTCCCAAGCCCACGAGCACACCCTTGGCCTAAGGTTTTTCTTGAGTCAAAATTAGAGGTGATCAAGGGATACAACAGCCCCTTGTGTATCCGAGACACCCAGCCACAACCCAAATCCTGAAACTTTCATCAGAACTACGGATACAAACGACATGCTGCAAGATCCCGCAACCTACCAGCCGATCTACCCAGTATCTCGATCCATTCTAAATCGTTCTATGTGGCGCACTACAACGTGGAGATATGTTTTCACTTTGACTAGCTCATGTACTATCCCGATGCCGGTAGTGGGTCAGATCGATTCAACACTAGTGATCGGGAGTTCGTGAAGATTCGGTATTTAGATGTAGACTGAGACCCGGCTTTCTGGTCCCTGGGTAGGTATCTAGTTCAGCGGCTGGGTACGTTCATACTTTTAAGTGGGTAGCTACAGTTGGACAAGACTATCTAGAAAATATGTAATGAAGATGATTTGATTGTCCTGTATCAGGACCAGTGATATGGAAAAAGTTCCAGACTCAATCAAAGCGAAATAAAAGAGGTAATGGAAAGGTAGAATAAGAATACAGGTCAGAAGAAGAAAGAAAAGAAGAAAGAAAGGGGTAAAAAATGGACGCCGCCATTTATCATGATATCATATCCATTGTAAGCATTCAGTTCCCAGACCGCCAGCTGAAGAACTTTCGTAGCTTTTTCCGCTGGGATTGCTTATCGCCTTTGCTCTTCCCATCTCCGAGGGAAACAGAGCTCTGGTACCTCCGCTGCAAGTCGTCCAGCGCACGAGCAGGATGCCCGCGGAGGCCCATATTCTCGGCGTTGGCCGCGGCCAGCACGGATTGAACATGGGGGTCGTAGTAGATTGGGTCGTAGGTGTCGTGATCGTGATTTGAGTAAGCGGGAGACATAGTGTTGGAAATGTATGTGTCGTAAGGAGAATGAGGGGTAGTGTCGTGTTCATGTTCAAAGTCATTTTCACTTTCATCGTGAATAGATGGGAGTTCAAGGAAGATGCCTCGATCTCGGCCGTCGACCTGCGACCATTCGCCGTTGGCGTAGACAGGGGAGCCCGGCTCGCCGATTTCGCTTTCGCCCGAGTAGTAGGTTGCTGGGGAAGAAGAGAGTGGTCGTGGGGAGTCGGGGTCGGAGGGTAGATCCTCTCTTTCTTCTAGGCGCTCTGAGATGGATGCCATGCGTGGTCGTGGGGATTCTTCTCCGACCATGTCGTTGTGTAGTTGTTTTGACTCGTACCCTGAGGCCCAAGAGCTGTGGTTGGAGGAGTAGTCGGAGAATGAGCTGGATGGGATATCGGCTGTTTGCCTCTTGGGTGTAGAATAGCTTGATGAAAAGGGGGTGTATAACGATTGCGAAGAATAATGAGATGGCAATGAGGCATCTGTGAACTGGGAGAGGGAGGACCGAGGATCCAGTCCCTGGTCTATAGAGAACGTGGAGACTTTGGAATCCCGAATTTGGTCGGAGAAGATGGAACAGCTATCGACATCTTCAATGAAGGAGACGATGCGGGCGAAGTCGAGCGACTTTCGTGGGTTCAGGATCTCAAAGGAGGCCCCGCCATGCGAGATGGTGGCGGCTGTGGTGGCCAACATCGGATCTGATTTCTGGGGGCGAGACAAAGGCGAGTTTTGAGCCTGTCCCCGCGCCTCTAGCTTCTCGCGAAATGTATTCTAGAAAACTGGTCAGAAAGGGCGGATAGGGACTATTTATTCAGGTTTCAGTCTACTCACCAATCGTTTCCTGTTGGGTCTGGGACGGGTCAGATGCTCCGAGACAAGGCTAACTCGTGGCCCCTGGGTAGGATGCGCACCTGCAGCTTAATTAGAATTTGTGTTTAATTTGATGCATTATGTCTGCAGGTGGGACTTACCGGCCTGTGGCTGACCAGATTCTGAAACCTCTTCTTGCTCGCTTCGCGCAGAGAGAATACTATGCGAACACGATGGCGAGAGCGGTGGTGGAGTTGAAGCTACCGACGACGCCGTTGATGCTGCGTAGGGAACGGTAGCAATATCTGTTGGATGGTTTAAATTGCTTGTTCCTGTTTTGCGTCGGAGCGTCTTTTCGGAACGATCTACGGGATCGTCGATGCACTCTGCAGCCTGTGCAAGTTGCTTGCGATAATCGTGGAGAGATAATGTACCAGTGAGGCCAATTGAGCGAGTAGAAAAAGCTGCGTCTGTAGAAAGGGGTTCGTGGTAGGTTGCATTGGCGTCCACGATAGATAATGAGCCAACCGGCAGCTCATTTGCGTACCAAACCCCGAAGGAGTCGGTGGACAGCACCTCGTGCTCTGTATTCATGCTGCTAATTTACAATTGGCTTGAAACCTGGTTTGCGATGAGGGGTTCGTCTTCAATTGCCTTAGCGTTGTGACATATCTTCTGTGGGTGAAGATCCAAACGCCCACACTCTATACATCCAATTAGTTGCCGTGCGGGGGTTAAAGCAAGGGATGTATCGAACCTCACCGTCAATGCAAGGTACAACCGAAATTAGAACAAAACAAAAAAACCAGCAACGCCGTACCAGGACCGATTATAAGAATATTTTTCCATTCGGTCATCCGGCCCGAAGTCGTGCCTGGTTCTTGTCTTCCTCAGTTTTTTTTTTTTTTGCGCTGAAGCTCCACTTTTCTCGAATCCACCCAATCTCCACTTCAGTCTCGATCCCGTCTGGACTCAGGAACGCTGGGTCGAACCAGTGGTTCAGCACTCATAATGGCCTTATGTATGGCGAAGGGATTGCAAATGGAAGACGTCACACCCCCGTGGCATCCGGGGGACCAAGGGCGAAAAGTCGGTGTCGTGTGCATAAAGTCTGTGCCCTGTTTGATGCCTAATCTTGTGTGTGCCCCAAATCTCACAATGCTAACCTAGAGTCTTTTGTGGAGCCAGAGAATAGAAATGACATGCATGAAAAGGAGATTGTCACTGTAATCTACAGGTAGTTCGCTCATCGTCTGATCTTAGCGGCATCTTAGTTTCACTCTAGCCCGTCCCACCCCCGGCCAATCACCCGCGTAAACGGTCATTTTAACCACACCCGGGCCCACTCCGCGAAATCAAGTCCACCACTCGGCGGGCAAAACGAAAGATTTTGTCATCAGGGCTGAGGACGATGACTCGGGCAGAGAAAACCTTGGATGACTTGGTTGGCTTGTATTGATCCAGGTGGACATGTGGCGTCCCAGAGAAAATCCTGCGCGTCGTCAAATGGTGATGCAGAGTGGATCCACCACACCCTCAGGGACTCGTCGGGCTGGCCCTGCAGGGTGATTACTTGTTGGGGGCAGAATTTTGTTTGAGATCCATGGATCCATACAACAACGAAAACTCACGAGCTCGTACCTGAGAAGTGCATGATTCATGATACATCGAAGAGGTAAAAATGGACGAGGGATCGGCACCGGGCGTACAGGTCTCACTGCGCCCTGCAGTGGCGTACATTTGTATGAACGTCGCAAAGATATAAATATGTACAATGATATCAATTTGTGGGTACTAGTACCTTAATACTAGTTTAAGCGACCGTGAGCTAAGTATTGGCCTATTCAATTAACAAAGGGGGTAACCTCTGCCTCGGGTATTCAGGAACAGGGAAAACGTGGGATTCGCCACCGTGAAAAGTCGGGACAGTAGATCCGATAAACCGATCAAACGATTTTCCCTCCACTTCCAAGATTTTTGTTGAATTTATACCTTTGCTTTCCAGGGTTCCTGAGAGAAGTTTGCGCGTAGACTTTGAGGTGCCTGGGGAAATATGACCCTTTGGAGTCTAGACTAGAATATTGCACTATCTCAGTGGATACATATTCGGACAAGCCCGACCTCAAGTACATCACCACCATGCCCAGTGACAAATGAGTCCATCGGTAGAGAAGCTTAAAACACTTAAACATTCACGTGCATCAATCGATTGGACCGATGAAAATCAACACTGACATATATAGAATATGTAGTACGTACAAGTAAGATTTCAGATCCTGATAGTTTGGTCAGCAATATGCATGTGACTTTGTAAAGTGCACAATGACCGTGGAAACCTGAGGCAGCCAGCACTATACTTCTTAAAAATCAGTCGGAGAATCGCTGATCCCTAGAAACCCGGCAAATAACCGAGCCTTATCTACGTTACCAGTCATCATGGCAAAGCCAATCGCAGAAAGGAATCTAGATCGTTTCGCAAGGCTTCACAGCTAAAGTAGAGACTGAGCAATTTTAAAGGTCGATCTCGAAAGAGCTTTCAAATCTGGACATATTCGACGGTCATATCTGCCATGCATTCATTTCCTGCCCCGAACAGGTCGTTGACAACATCTGGCACTGTGAGGACTTATGGATTCATGATAATTTCGAGCCATTGTGGAACGTAAAGAATAAACTCATCGGCGAGATGTTACTACCTGCGGGAGTAAGAATACTGGCCAACAGGAAGACATAAAATATTGGTGCTGACTGTTGATTGGCTCGGAACTTATATCTTTGCTCATTGGCAAAAGTCTTATGCTTCCGTGGGTCGTCTATGTAATTGAGTCTTGGACCAAGTACTTATGTGAGTGAATGTTGACATTGGTGTGCAACGTTACTTTATATAACATATTTATCTCAGGCATCACGCCTAAAGAAGAAGTGATAAAAGTCGGATTGCGAAGATGGTATGAGACACTAGCTATCGGCATGCCTTCAATAGTTGACATGACTAATGGGCCAGGAAATTTGGTTAAATGGGAGCCCAAGAAGCGTATCGCAGAATTCAACGGCCCAGTAGTTCCTTCAATTAGATGACTAGCTACAAGGGAAGACCTATAAATTCTTCACACTTTCCCATTTTATTTCTCTTTCACTCTTTGTTTTATACTCTTCCATGAGCCATACCAAGCGTCACCTTGGCTCTTGCCTAGCATGTCTAACTTCCATGGTGCAGTATCACGATATCTGCTCGTCCACCATCTGATGGCAGATTTAGCTCTCGCATCTCAAGAATCTATCACTCAGACCTCACATCTATTCATTTGGCGACTAACACGATAATCACGCCAGCTAAACAAGAAGTGAACGATTACCGGTACCCGCCTAGTGCTTCACGGGCAAGAGTCTATACTTGGAGTGAGACTTGCATTAGCTACCTAGGGACCCATGTGCGTACGCCATTATAACCATTCATTTCAGACGAAAATTTATTTTCTTTTACGAGAGATATATTAGGCCCTAGTCTCATTCGACTTCAATCGTCCGAAATGTCACCAGTGGAATGTAATCACCCTAAACCGAATTATTAGCGGCTCATCAGACGTGAGTAGTGCCTTCGCCGTAAGTCAGGGCACCAATAATAACTATTATAGTCACTTGAAAAGCCCAGCTTCATTATAGGTACCCGCTCGCGCTCCTACCTTAACTAGTCAGATATTACTAGCTACCTCGCCAATTAAGCACCGTCGTTTAATGTCTTCGTCAACTACCCGCCCTCTCTCAGCTAGCCTGATATGGAACCTCCTAAGTTAAGCTACGGCTAGGTAGACCCCGGTTACTTCCCAAGCCTTTAGCTTAGTGATATCAAAATTTATCGCCAAGGTTCTTGACTTCATTCTCTCGTATTTGATACCATGGATTTAGACACTGTAGTAACTTGACCTCCTTCCAACTTAGACCAAAGGAAACACGCTTTGAACTGAAAGAGGGAGAAATGCTAGAACCCTAAAATCTTTGATGGACCCCTAATTTTGCACAAAATGGGGCTAATCTGGATATAATGGCCAATGATCTCTGACATGTGTATCCACCCGGGGAAAAGTATAATTAAGGTTTGGGGCAAATGGACCCAGGGCTGGGCCTCAGCCAGTTCTAGGAGCATCAAAGAATTATTCAGTCTGCTTTCGATAGCCTATTTGCCTCATCAATCAATTCACATCGTTACGCTAGATTCCCAATCGCTATGAATGCAAATTAACTAGCTCATACACTTTTGGCCAGTTCTGACTGTGAATACTCACGCCTAGAGGAATTTCCTGACCATGATATTGAATCGAGTATTCTTATCCCTGACCATATCTGGCGTCAGCTGTTTCAAAAACTTCTTAGCCACCTGATTCCACGCGTGATAGGCCAGCTGATCGTGGTGTAATCCACCACCATATACATTCAGCTGATCCTCCACTTTTTTCGCCTCTTCTGCGGTGATGGACTCATGCATGAAATCGATGTGATTGATCGTCCATGTTGGCCAGAAGAAGACCGATGGAGCTAGTGGGCAGATCTGGTCTGGAAAGTCTAACGCCATTTGCTTCGGAAGGATGACGGAGTGGTAGTTCCATTCCTTGGGAGAGAAGTCGCGATAGCTCTCTATCCATCGGTGTAAAAATGATGCATCTTGACGTGCGACGATTACGGCGTTGCAGAGGCCGTGGCGATCCCCACCCTCGTGGCCAAGGATAACACCCCTCTCATTATGCCGAAGAGGCTCAAAGGACTGGAGAGCAATGACATCCGTATCAAAGTAAATCCCGCCTTCTTGTCGGAGAATGTCTAGGCGCAGCATATCAGCAAGATGACTAATTTGCCATTTCTCTTGTGTCTGTTTCGGGTATTCGAGAGCCATATCGTGATGGACGAGCGTGATGTTGTCCCGCAGCTTCTGGAGCCAAATATTGTCCATGTTGAGTTCTTCGTAGTGAATCTTTAGCATGTCAGGCTGGAGGGAGATCAGCGCTGACCGGATTGCGAGGTAGTTGATGAAGTTCATCTCGGGATTCTGGATTCCCCATATGAAGTGAACCACATTGGGGATTGGATTAGACAAGTAATTTCCATCGTTGAAACATGCCGCCTCCTCCACGGTCGCTTGGAAGTCATATCTCTCAACTTTTGTTTCTGTTGAGAATAAGCCCCGAATAGCTCTTATTGGGTGAAAGTATAGTTGGCTAATAAGAACCAATATAACCGCAATCGCCAGTATAGCGGCCGACTTCAGAGGATAGTGAGGCATATTCCACAGAAGCCTGAGTACCGGCACAAAAAAGCACGAAGGCAGCCTAATGATAAATATTAGTATCTCTCCCAGCCTTGCCAAGCTAAAAAGATGGAATGACCAGAGCGCCTTGATTGTGTTATTATTACAGACCCTGGTAATAACACGTTCAAAACCGGGCGTCGGGTACCCAAAGAATCAGTCAAGGCGGACGGGGGAAGAATGGAAGTCAATATCCCGTAAATATATGTTTGCGTAATCCACAATACGATACTTATAGGGTCTGTCTTGTATCAGGGTCTGCCGTGTGGGGGCCATTGTGCTGTTGGCGTCGGGCTAGCATGGGTAGTGGGGCTAGTGCAGACCCAAGGCGATGATCTCCTAAATAGCGCATGGTGCGTGACCAATGACATTGGATAGCTACCCACGTTCTGCAATATTCAATAGGCAGAAGTTCAACAAACCTTTCTATTCACAGATGCGTAATCCAAGGGCACCCCAGAGTTTCAATATGCCTTTGAAAAGTGAAATAAATATATTTGTGGAGATACATATGAGGGGTCTTCTAGGGCTTCTAAAAAGGCTCTTGACTGTAGTGCATTTACAAAGCGTGTACAAAATTTGGGAACCTGACGTAGCCCATATTTGCCGTAGACGTGAGATAATTAGGTCAATTCTGGAAACTAGTATAAGATAAGTGGGCCTCCAAAAGAGAAAGTGCTTTTTATTGATCAAGCCAAAGTCCGCCGTTTACTGACTTGAAGCGAAGCTGGGTTGGAAAGGTACCTCAAGGAAAGCCTGGTACTTCTCACAAACATTCATGTGTGGCAAGCTCCTCAGCACAATCATCATTCCCACAATGCCCCAAATAACATGTTCGACACCAATCTTCCACGACGGTATCCATCCCGCAAACACAACACCACAGCGGTGATGTCCCCTGCTTTTCCGCTTCAGCGGAGAGCGTCTCGCGAAGAGATCTCGCAGAGGAACCAACTAAATACCTCTCGATCGTGTCATGATCAAGAACGGCAGTGCTGTTTAGTTTTGGGATCCAGCGCGCCCAGGAGCTCTTCCGTCGAAATGCCGCCATGACGCGAAAATGCTTGGAAAATTCACGATCCACGGTTATGAAGGCGCCCAAACCCTGTATAGCCACCTTTGCTTGACCGTGAAGTTTAGCGTGGCGACGGATAAACACTCGAAATGCAATTCCAATCTCCTCGCTTCTTGCCGGCCAGTTTTCCGCTTCGGCCACGTTCAAAATGCCCAAGGCTTCGATCAAAACAGGGGTTCCAATGGGCCGGGTGACCATGGCACGCCAGAATCTGAGCGTTTGAAGGATTTGTTCCTCTTTCCGGTAGGCGAGGTGTCGCATCATCAGGCCGTCGAAGTTGACCGCAACGCCGCTGACACCCATACCTTTGCCAAAAGAGATCAAGTCGGGCTGGCAGTTTCCTTTTTCGTAATACTCATCTCTTTGGCAAGCCCATGGTGCTCCGCATCGGATGGCGGTCATGGCTTCGTCCACGAGCAAGCAAATGCGTACTTTGTCGCAACAGGATCTCAGGAGATGGAAGGATTCGGGAGCAAGAATGGATCCGTCAGAAGCATTCACCAGGTCGCAAACTACGGCGACACAGCCTTCTTGTTTTGCGGTATGGAGCTTGGTCAATAAGGTATCCCTTGACGAAAAGTCACTGTGGGCTATGGAGAACGATGGAGGACCCGACCCGATGATCCTGTACTCCCATTCCTCCGACGAGTGTGCCTGTTTTACTTGTTATTTTCTCTGGTGGCTTATGACGCATTCAGGGGACCTACCAGAGGCCCGTAGGCGCTACCATAAATCCCGTCGACAATGGCCAATCTTGGTGCTGTGATGTGTAAATCTGTCCAGCCCAAGAGCTCCCGAACAAATTGATGAACCTTCTCGGGTTCAGGATCATCCTTGAGCAATGGCGATAATTTCGGATCCTCCAGAACCAATGGACATGTCGATGCCGTGTTAAGGATGAGACTCGCGATAGTTGTCGGATTAAGGACATCGCTAACATGCGCATGGAAGGTAATAGGCCAGTATCCCTTGAAAAAGGACTGAAAACGCTGGGTATACTCCTTTAGCAGAATGTGATACTGCTTTTCGACTCTGGCAGGGTTCACAGTGTAGTCCTCCCATAAACGGCGGGCACGATCGTCATTCATGAAGCCGCTGTTTGAGTAAACCGTGCCCCAGCCATTGTGGAAATCATGATCTAGTGGGGGCTCAGCAGAGCTGTGGCCATTGGAAGTCACCGTCATGATGCTGAGTAGAGGTGAGAAGCGTGTTTCTAACCAGGAAAGAGCGTAAGAGAAACAAAGAGACGTAAACGTACCATATTTGTGCAAATTGATAAAAGTCGCTTCCATTACTCGAGTGCCTTAAATCCAGCCCGGTGATACGATAATCTTTACCGCAAACGGACTGCTAGAGTGCATTTTAGCTGAAGGGACTTACAATCCGAAGAGTGGATCTAAAGAGTCAGCTTAACAATGCACTTTGTAAGACGGTTTCATCAAAATCACTGCTTGGCCTCTAATTGACTTGATGGCAACGGCAAACCATCTCCATAGTAGGCGGGATCGTCTCCAATGAAGCTAGACTACATATAGACAGGTCGAACCCCTGCCGCTATACACATAATCGTTATCCAAGGAATGCAGTGTATCGGGATCACCATCGTAATTCTTAGATTTATTATCGTTGATAATGGTATCCACGTGTAGCTTTTATAAAGTCAGGGCGCAGATACATACAGGAACCACACACTTTGGAAGAAATCGCCGATTAGGTTTGAGCTGCCTACTAGGACCCACCCAACTTACATGACTCGTCACACACGCAGCCATAGAACTGAGACATCCACCATCCATGATGACGATCAGAGGAGAAACCAACTCAAAGTGAGGCGGGCTAATGTGGAGCTGATTTGAAATATCACTGACTATACATCACCTCCCTAGCCAAAGCCAAGACAACTCTTAGTTGAGATTGTAATTTGCAACCAGATTTCAGAGCTTACAATGTAAAGTGGATGGTAACCATACACACTAACACATCGGATTCTAGTACCGTATTCTCATTACCATATTTACAGCGCGTGAAGAGCTCTTCCGCTTACACTTGGCCTGCGGGTCTGTAAAATATGGAGCGGGCCGCCGAGCAAGGAGTTCGCGCATTGGGCTGGAAGCGTCTTGGTATGTCCGTGTGGAATGCACGCTCTTGACCTGGTGGTTGTGGTTGGTGGGTGGACGTTCCAGAGGGTTACATAATGGAGTTTCCGGGGTTGCCGTGCAGAAACCTGCATGTGTAATACTTCCATCGGTAACACTAGTCTGGTATATACGAAGACGAAAATAACCACTACTGAAACACCCAAGGTAGATCAGTCACATTTGGATCGACGTCGGACGAGGCCGCAGCTTGTTAAAATTCATGTTCCTACCAAGCTTCGGCGGATGTATCCTGACAAGGACTTGAATTTCGACTTTCACCATGTCTCGAGGTCACCAACAGGAGCGTGACGCGCCATGGGCTCATGGCTGGCGGTCGTCTGATACTTTCATCATTAGTACGATGAGTCTTGCGTTGTTTACTGGTAAGTGACGAGCCTCGCTGCATGCCCGATTGCCGCCTAACATTGCGATTTCAGATGAACTGCTTTTCGCCTTCATGCTCCCTTTGCTGCCTACTGTGCTAGAGCAGCGAATCGGTTTAGATCCTTCTCTTACTCAGAGATACACGTCTATCTTTCTTACTGAAGGAGCCATTGTATCTGTGGTGGCGAGTCCATTTATCGGGTCAATCGCCGACGCGGTCTCTAGCAAAAAGACTCTGCTACTGACCGTCCTCATACTGGCTTTGATCAGTCTCGCCTGTTTGTCTCTAACAACACAGTGTACGTAGATTCGATATCTCACTCAATATTGGTAGATTGCGTCGTGTAACATTAGGCTGACTGGAACATAGTGATATGGCTATTCGTTGGCCGCTTCTTTCAATGCATCGTCAGTCAGGCCTTGTGGATTGTGGGAATGGCAACCATGGCCGAGAATCTTGGGTCAGAGCATATGGCCAAGATTGCCGGTCTGAGCTCCATACTCACAGCGGCGGGCACCACCGCCGGCCCTCTTCTCTCAGGACTACTATTCGGAGCAGGTGGGTACTGGTGTGCCTGGGCGGGCGCAGGTGCCTTCCTCTTGGTGGACATTATCATGCGTCTCCTCATGCTAGAAAAGCCGGTCAAATCTTCCGGAGTCCAGGATGGGGAACGGGAGCCCCTTGTGAAAAACAATCAGCCTGGTGCCAACGGTGAACAGCCCGATCATCCACCTTGTGTAGAGGTGCGAGGATGGAGGTTTCACGTTTGCCTTTTCCAGGATGCGCGGTTCTCTGCGGGGATTTATTGCTCTTTTGCTTACGCTTTATTAATTGGCTGTTTGGAAAGTACCATGGCCGTCCACGTGCGAAGCGCGTTTGGATGGAGTGCTGTTCAAGTCGGTCTATTATTAGGACTGATTCAAGGGCCCGGAATCTTGCTGGCAGCCCCGGTAGGCTGGATGAAGGACCGAGTGGGATCTCGGATTCCGACAACCGTGGGATTTCTCATGTCAGTACCATTTATCATACTCTTGGGAGCTCCTGGCGACGATCGATTTTCATTTGCGGCGGAAGCTCGGGGGAAGACCATATTCGTAGGATGCATGGCAGCGATCGGATGCCTGTTGTGTCTTCTCAACGGGATCGGTTCTATTGAGGCAACTGGTAAGTTACCTGAGTCTGCAGAACTGTTTAGAAGCTAAAATAAACCCATGCAGAAACAATCGACGAACTTGAAGCGCGTGAGCCTGGTAAATTTGGTTCTAATGGAGGCTATTCTCGTGCTTTAGCCTTGACTAGTATGACATGGATGGCTGGGCTAATGTGTGGTCCTCTTCTGGCGGGATTTGTGATGGAAACATTTGGATACTTCGAGTTGCAATGTTGTCTCGGTGAGTTTACTCCAGAAATTCGGAGATCCTGATTACTGATGTCACTAGGAGTTGTATCTTTTACAGCAGGCCTCGTTGCTCTGCTTTTCTTAAACTCTCGTCGCTCGCATGCTGTAAAGCAGCAGCAAGATGAGTGACGTCAATACGAAACGACATCGAACAATTGTAGAACTAAAAGTGACCAGAACTGGTGACAAATTGAGTCATTATGAGACCTTGCAGACTTGACTGCACGCGTGTGCACAAAACCCGCCAAATCATTATGGCAATAACAATGGAGCAGCCCATTACAAGCGGTAATGCCATTACCATCCATAAAGACACTTTACCAATAGCTTTTCAGAGGGTCAATGAGAGAGACTCATCTATGACATAATGACGTTCCTTGCTTTCGAACGGGGTTCGGTGTGTATAAATACGCATTATGACCAGGGGCTGTATCACTATTACAATTACAGCTCTGCAAGGGGAAACGACACAAAATACCATACCGTACCGTACATCGACCCACTTCGTGCGAATCCACTTCCCCGATGTGTATTCCTGCTGTTCAGCTGTTTTCAGCTCGCCACATAGTTATGCCTTTCTTTGCTTTTGTTCGACGTCATATTACGGACAATTGCTCGAACACTTGAATTTCAACAGCCGAAGGGAGGATCAATCGTCGTTCACGCTAGCGAAAACCGCTAGTGGCGTTGGGGAGCTGCAGGTTAAGCTCGTCACCCCTTGGCCTGATGAACGTAGCGACTAATCGAGGTGCATAGAGAGCTGACGAAATCAGGAATGTGCTGAGCGAACGAATCCGAGCTCGTGCTTGGATGCACGCTGGGGAAATTTACTAAACCGGCTTTTTTACAGGCTTACCATTTGAAGATGCATTGGATCTCCACAGTATGTACTTCTCAACTGCCACAATCGAATACCTCCGTACGTCAAATAAACCTCCGACTTCCTCCCCATATCCGTGGTGGCTTCACCCGAGTTTAGCAGAGATGGCACCCAGTATAGTCGAGCCAGATTTGCCATCTGCGGAATATTTCACACGCCATAATGTTCAAACAATCACCAAGTCCATTTACCCGTCCGAAGATGTCAGTGAAATTGACTTGGGCCAGTCATGGTCCAGGGCGCACGAAGCTATGGAGCCGCAAGCCATCAAGGAATCGACTTTTCTAAAAGCTGCATGGATCCTTACCCTTCGTTGCTTCCAGCCTGAGGAGGTGATACACATGAGCTATGATGAAGAATTGGTTCCGACATCTGGCACCCCGCTAGTATTGACGGTCCGAGTGAGCCCGGATTGGAATGTACGGTCGCTTCTCGAAACTCTCGAGGTTGAAAAATCCCCAGCAGAGCCGTGTTCTTCCATATCCTATGGGGCCTGGCTTTCAGAGCTACCTCCCTCTCGCCATATCCGCACTTCGGCACTCAGATACTTAACAGTTCCAGAAAAAACTTTGATCCCGTCAAGTCTAGCCAACGAAAGCCTAGAGGTAAGTTCATTATTGGGGATCTTGCTTGATGTGCTGGTATTCAATCTGACGTCTTACCCTCGTCCAGCTTCTCGTCGTCAACAATGCACATCGAACATTCGCTAGCATTAGGAATCCAGACAACGACGCAAAGAGCTCGAACCACAGCATGTTGCGGACCTTCCAACATGTCCTACGTCAAATCACAACTCATCCTGGGAGTTTAATGCTCGAACAAATTGATTACTGCTCGGATTGGGACCGCAAGAAAATCCAGAGCCTGACCCGTACCCAGCCAGGCTTAAGCTCGAACTGCCTCCACGATTTAATTGTGAAAAGATGCCAACAACATCCAACCAAGCTTGCGGTTCGCTCATTCGATGGAGACTTGACCTATCAGGAATTGGACAATCTGTCTCTCCGACTGGCACATCACCTCACTCAATTGGGTGTGCAGCCTGAAACATTTGTTCTGAGTAGCTTTCAGAAGTCGACGTGGGCAATCGTAGCTCGGTTGGCCATTTTACGCGCTGGAGGTGCTTACATTTCAATCCACTCTAGCAACCCACCAGCCTATCTCAGCTCGGTGATACAGCGCACCAATGCTAAGATTATGTTGAGCGATCCTGCTTTTGCAGATCAATTTCGGAATAGCATTGACACGGTCATCATAGTTACCCCCGGATGGCTCCAGAAACTTCCATTGACAAGCCTGTCGATACCATGTCCATTGGTCCAGCCATCTAATGCATGTACGGTTCTTTTCACCTCTGGGAGTACGGGCAGACCTAAGGCTATCGTACAAGAGCATCGATCCTACGCCTCCGCCATCAGAGACTACGCACGGAATCTTGGGTTGAATGAGGAAACCAGATTCTTGCATTTTGATGATTATGCCTTCGATATCAGTAACTTGGAATTCTTGGTTCCTCTTATTGTGGGAGGCTGCTGCTGTGTGCCGGGGCCGATGAAGACAGTCCAGGATCTGGCAGATAACATTCAATTGCTCAACGCCAACATTGCATTCTTGACACCTACCGTGGCCATAAAAGCAAATCCAGAATCTATGAGCAATCTTAAGATCTTATGTGTTGGTGGAGAGCCTCTCCCGAAAGACCTTCTGAATAACTGGGATGGAAGCTCGACAACGTTGATCAATCAATTTGGCATGGGCGAAGCAGCGGTTTGCTGTGCATACAACGACGATGTATATGATCCCAATAGCTCACCTGCTACCATTGGGAAACCGTCTAGTGGTGCAATCTGGA
The DNA here is from genome assembly GCA_028828275.1 of Penicillium frequentans. Taxonomy (NCBI): domain Eukaryota; kingdom Fungi; phylum Ascomycota; class Eurotiomycetes; order Eurotiales; family Aspergillaceae; genus Penicillium; species Penicillium frequentans. The sequence goes on along the minus strand of JAQIZY010000001.1, from coordinate 2,017,000 downwards.
TTGTCGACCCAACGTCCCCAATGAAGCTGATGCCTATTGGCGTCGTGGGTGAAATTTTAATTGAGGGGCCTCACCTTTCGCGTGGTTATCTTGACCAGAATCACCAAGCATCTGACCGTACGAAACCAGCTGGCTTTCTCGAGCAGATTCCACCTTGGTTGAAGGAGCTTCATCCTGATCGACGATCTGCCCGTGTATATCAATCAGGAGACTTGGCACGATGGACTCATGATGGAAAGGTTGAGTACATTGGACGCAAAGACACGATTGTAAAGCTCGACGGGTGTCGAGTAGATGTTATTGAGGTCGAGCACCTTGCAAGGAAATCTCTTACGCCCAAAGATGCCATTGTGGTGGACCTCCTTGGTATCATTGATGGCAAAGAAAATCCTTGTCTGGCTGCTTTCTTGTACCTCAGTGACCATCCAGACAATTCTGAAACGGCAGAGCCTTCATTAAAAGATGCAAGTGAAGATCCTGTTGCTTTTGAAAAGGTGGCACAGATCAAGGCAATCCTTGCCGCATACCTTCCGCTTTACATGATACCGACGTTGTTCTTGCTGGGTACCCGGGTGCCGCGTACACCTTCAAAGAAGACTGATCGCAGGATGATCCGACTTCTGTCACAAAGGTTTTACGCCCAAATATGTGAGAGTCGGCGCAGTTCCTCATCCAGTTCTGAAGATGCACAACTTCTTCCTCCTTAATTTTTTATGCTGGCTTGATGTTGCTACTGCTATTCAAACCACCCCCTTATCCTTGTTGCGCTCACGCATCAACACAATATGCTACGAGCTTAATTTACGTTGGAAGTAGTATATAAAGAATGATATATTACACCGTTAGCTTTGTTACTATCAACCTCAATGTTTTTTTACCTCTAGAAAACTATTTTAGTAAAAGAGATAGCATGTCCTGAAGACCTTCCATTTCAAGATAAAGATGAGGCTCGATAGCCTCGATCTCCATCATGACAAATGCACGTTCATCGGTCACCAAACCATCGATACGCACGTATCCCATCACCCCCGTCGACCCATGCCCGAACCATGTCCAAAGGGTATCAAAAATAGAATTCACCATGGATAACGTCCGCTCCTCAATGTCCGCGATATCTTTGCGACTATGCCGACCACCGAACTCATGCTGACAGCGAAACTCGCCGCTTCTAGGCGCTTTCAATACAACAAGGGAGAGCTTCTCCCCAATGAAGACAAACGAATATTCACCGGTAGCGATAGCCGGCTCGAACTGTTGCACGATCAACGAACTTCGCAAATTCCCTTTGATACATGACTCTAGAAAAGTGACATCATGCACCGATAGTGCTGAGGTATCTGTAACAAGTCGAGTATTATTGGAAGACGCAGACACGGCTGGTTTGAGCACAATGGAACCAGATGACCGGAAAGTCTGGAGTCGTTGGTGTAGCGCAGACACAGATGAAAATTGCTCTGCATCCACAATCTCAGTCCTGGGTATGTCGAATCCGGCGTTCTGCATGTCAAGGAGATACTTCTTGTCCATGTTCCACTGGACCAGGTCGATGTGGTTCATTACGCAAGGGGTATTTGCACCACTTGCTTCGATGGCTGTTTTGCACTTTTGCAGGAATCCCTCAAAGTCATCGGGATGTTGGATGTAGTTTTCGGCCCAGAGAAAAGTCACCAGGTCATTTTCCATGATGGTTGGGATGATGTCCTCGTCCGTCCAGCATTTGATTGTTACTGAGGCACCTCTTTCTGAGAGAAGCCTTGGTAACATATCATTTGACCAATCCGAGAAGGCAACTTTCTCATCGATTATACTAGGTGGGAGGGTAGTCAAGAATAGGATGCGTTTCATTGTTCTAGATGGTCTTGGTGTTCTTAGACATTCGAATCGAAAAAAGGTGATCTGTCGAAAGCTTGCTGTTATGTACTAATGGTACTTACCGGATTCTTTGCAGCTTGTATCCAGATTTTTGGTACATCATGTAGACCAATGTACTGTATGAAGTTGCATTTTCATCCCTTGGCCAATCCCGTTATCCTCGTATCAAGTGGGGATCGTGGATTGCGTATACATTTTCCCGATTTTTCCGAAATTGCCGTGAGGACTTAGATGCCTTGCTCTAATTGATTTAAACAGGGATGGTAGAATTCCTCTCTTGCATACATAAAGGTAAACGGATTGGAAATCGACTCTTCAATGCTCTAGTGGGCGCTTGATCAATTTCAAGCTAGATCCTTAAGTACTGTTGATAAGGCCTTCCAACCATGGCCCTAGCTCTATTACTAACATATGATATCGTCATTTAGAAATCTGGGAATAAAATAGCTAATATGTAGAACAATTTTGGCTTCGAATTGTATAACCGTGGTTTATGAATGTTGTAGATCTTACAAAGAAATAGTCATAGCAAATGCAATAATTTCAAAATTTCAACTCCTAGATTATGCATTTATGGCAGCAATTTTACATGCATTGTCATGTCGGTCCAACAGTGGTATCATCGCAGCAAAGAATGGAGTATATCTACGGGTCACAAATATTAACAAATAAGCAAACACAGCAGTGAAGAAGCATTTCGTGTCAAGGGAATGGCCACACTCAGATCATAGATCTCAGTGACGTTTATATTTCTAGAATGAAGATTAGCTTCGTCCATAAATGATTCGGTGACATAACTTACATCTTCCATTTTGCGTCTGTTGCTTGGATCCAAAGAGTTGCCCGCGCCAAGAAGTGTCTGTCCCACTGCTTTGGAGACACCGATTGCAGGCCGAAGGATCACGGTCGGTGCACGCTTCCAGACGGCTCTGGCGGCTGCTTTGGCGCTGCCACTCTCTACTACTTCCCCGGGTACGGCGACGATGGCGTCACGGGCCAGGAGAAGATCGCGTTCAAGGCCACGGAAAGCGCCTCGTAGACCCTGGACTACGCCGATTGGTTGGTCGGCGTAAAGAGAGATCTTCTTTGCCTCCTCTTCATCTTCCCTTTCTTCCTCGGCTGAGGGGGCAGTAGGGGATGTTAAGAGATCTTCTGCGCCTTGTAGGACGGTCTGGGTGCCGATGGCAAGCTTGGCACCCAGTTTCACTAGCTCATTCGACGTGGTTTTCGCGAATGCCAATGCACCTTTCTGAATACTGCGGACAATACGCCCGTCCTTTCGATATTCGCGCATCGGAACGACGACGAGGTCCTTTACGCCTCCGCCCACATTGACCAAAGAGCGAATGGGAGCGAGGCCTGCGAGGACGCCGGGTAGCTGGTTGCGCTTGACATCCGGCATCCAAATGTCATTCAGGGTGTTGCCCAGGCGGTCAAAGCCAGACACACCGTAGATAATGACATGTCGTAGGACCATGTCGGCTCCATCGAGTACAAAGAAGTTCATAAATTCAGTCGTGCGACCGGATCTGAGTCCAGCGTAGTCAACTCTCTTTGGCTTGAAATCCAGCTTGACTTGAACGGCATTGACCTCCGCTCGTTGTAAGAATGGTATGTCTCCTGGAGTGGTAGAGGGTTCAACAGATTCGTCTCTGAATTCGAAGAATCGACTCATGAACTCCAAAGCATCCTGGTCAACATGCAAACGAATCGGCAGAATTGTAGCCTGCGAAAGTGTTAAAAAATGAATTCAATTGATTCGAACTGAAGCTTACCTTAAGAACGATCTCAGACGCGGCAAGTTCTGGGACGGGCTTCACAGTGAGTATTTCCAAATGAATCATACTAGTTCCGCTTTCCCTCTCTCCCACCTCATGCATGTAAGTCGCGAATTTCTTCCACGTAGAGGTCGGCACATGGTCAAAAATTTCCAGATCTCGTACCCGCACATCTAAAGAGCTTTGTGTCTCATCGGAGCCCGGTGGGAATACAACCAAATCAGCACAAACACCCTTTAGCTCGAACGTCATCTTGTGCTGTTTGCTCCGATTCAGTCGTAATTTCTTTTCTCTCTCTGATGTGGGCCGAGTGGCTCCAGTAATCGTAGTGGTTGTTGCATAGCTTCCGGTCTCACTGGCAAGATCGTTGATGTCACGATTGATCTCACGGTGAAGTTCTCGCGGATCTTTATTTGCAGGGATGCCAATATAGATGGAGTTGAAGAGGAAGTCACCAATGACCGATTCCTCTTCGTCCTCGGCATCTGGTGACATCCGAGAAGCTCGTGCTCGTCGCTCGGTAGCCTTGGTTTCTACTTCTTTAACTGCTTTGGAGATGGTGTCTCGCGTCCGTTGCCAGTCATAACCATCAAACAGATTCCAGATGACATGCATATCTCGTACTCTCACACGAAGAGGGCTACGCTGCAGCTTCTGGTCATTGGACAGACCATATGTGTTGTGGGTTGAGTCCCAACGATGAGCTGTGCCGCCAACAGCAGACTGCTTGGCAAAGTGGTCCTCTTGAAAGTCTAATTCCGTTATGCTGGATGAGATTTGATACTGAGAATGGAAGCTGTCCAGGAGGTCATTTGCATCAAACGCCCCAGGGCTTTGAGTTCCCTTCTGTTTGCCAGGATAGAAATCACTGACGTATTCAAGTTCATCGCTTAGTTGACCCTCCAAGTCAGTTTCATCGACGGCAATTTCCGTGTCGTTAGGCATCTCAGTTGGCAAGCTATCGTCCGCTGAGAATGCGTCTCCTGTGAATGAGGCGAGCATATCTTGGAGCGGCATGACCTCGGTTCTATATTTGGCGGCAACGATCGGTGGAGTAGGCGGCTGAAGCCCGTTTAGAATGGCGATGAGAGTTTGCGTGGAATCAGCACATGTGTCAAGTATCAGAAGGTCGTCCCTCAATTCAACATCCAGCGACTTTGTTCCGTCAGCGGCAAGTTGCATCACTTTCACAACAGCTTTCGCGGAGGAAACAGTCGTCACAGGGACATAGCCCTCGTCGATGTATGCCTGGACCTGATTGCTCTGGATGACGGCCGATCGACGTTGGTGAAGATTGTCCGTCTGGCCAGCATTCGACACGTCGTCAATTATCATAAGAGACGCTTTCCTGATCTCGAGCAAGGCTTCGCTCGATTCCTGGCTGTGCATTGTGCCACTGAATTTCGAGTTCGAAAGGACAACTAGTCCCTTCGCCGGAGAATTGCGTGGATTCAGGCCTAACACACAGTCTCTGAACTCAACTGCAAGTTTAGTTGCCTTGGTCGATGCTTTGGATATACTTGATTGTGGCGGAGAAAGACTTTGAGTCTTCGTTGATCGAGTGGACTGCTCAGCAAAATTGGCTATTGAGTTCGCCATCTCGCTGGCCAAGTCTCCACCTGTGCTGTCGCGACCAAGTCCGAGGAATGCCATGATCGAGGGGACCGTATACTCGACACGCAGGTGATGTAACTTAATCTTGATTGTAGGGTCCATTTCATCGGGTATAAATCGAGCCATGAGAACAGGAAGCTGTGGCTGGATCGAAGTCTGATTCTTGCTGGGCAGTAATGCGTCGCCCACAAGCTCTTCATCATCGTTCCTAATGAGTCTCATTGCACCAACCTGGATAGCGGTCAGAGACGGCATGCTGATCCAGGCAGCTTCAACGTTGGCAAGGTGAGCATCAATGTACCCAACATCTCCGCCTACATGAACTTGACAGTCAAATTCGCGAACCAGAGACAGGGTCAGAAGCCCCGGCCGATCATCCTCTGGTAGATATTTTGTGACTGTGGATAGCCGACCAAGCTCTGACACGAGAGATGACAGAGGGGCCAAACCATCAATGCTAGAAATATTCGTCTTCATCCCACCTATCGTTGTACGAAGGACAGACCCTTGTCGTCTTTGCCGCAGAAGCGTATCCAACATGATATCATCCTCATCATCGTACTTATCTTGAGATGGAGTGATGAGGGTCAAAAGGCGGTCGAGGTCAACTTCCTTAGGTGCAAAGAGAAACTCGACCCGAATATTGTTTAGGGTCACTTTGGCTGGCGCATCAGAGAGGTCATCGAGCGGAAGTGGCCCAGTCAATTGCGCTTTGTCAATTTGGGCACCGATCCCTTCAAATCTGCTGACAATCTTGACCGCAGTTGTGCTGAGGTTTAAATAATGCGTCTCACCAGTAACATCTACCACAACTCCCCCGATTCGCGCATTGATCTTCATCGGGGCAGATGATTGCTGCTCTTTGTCAGGCACATGGCTTGGCGTCTCAAAGTGAACACCGCGTGGGCGTTTCTTCGGAGGCTTGTGGACCCCTTTCATCGTGGATGCTGACGATATAGAACTTCCCAATTCAAGGATGGTGCTCAATCCACCCATCCAGCCTAGAACTTCTTCTAGGCGTTGGACGTTGAGATTGAGGTATACGGGAAGGGTAGATATGTCAATTTTGACTGTATCTACCGTTTTCATCACGGAGATGGAAATGTCGCCTTGAGATGGGGTTGCCAGATCTCTGGTAGATTCACGCATTCTCAAAGACTCGTTAAATGATACCAGATCATCAGAGGCAAAACCAAAGCTAAACTTGGAGATACCCAGATGGAGATTAGTTCGCTTATCATCCGCTGACAAACTTGCTCTCAACCCAGATGCGGTGATTTGAAGAACAAGCTCCTCCATGTTGGTATATGGCAGCGGCAGAGCAGAGAGATCATTATCGTGTGAAAAAGGCTGCCCTGGTACATGCTCAACAAACTTCACGGAAATATAGTGAATCGTCAAGTTTAAGGGCACTTGGGGGGAAGCTTGATCAGATTTAGGCGACTCTGGAGGCTGGGCTTTCTCTGCTGCATCAACTGCTTGCGATATCCTCTGGCCCGCTTTGATCAAGAGCCAACCAGTGGCTATGTCAAATTGAGTTGTGATTGAAAATACTTCAACTTCCAGCTTATGAAGTTGCTCATCGGCATTTGAATGCGCTTGATCCGAGCGGTCTTTCTCAGTAGATGTGTGAGAGTCGAAAGAGGCCCTTTGAAACCTAGTCGAAGCATAAGTTTTAGAAGCAAACATGCTCTCTTCCACTCCATAAGCAAGGTCTCTCGAATCACTGTCTGCGCTTTCGAAAGACGCCCGGGTTGGTGTGTGATCACTTGCTTCTTCTTCGCCTGCAGCAGCTGGCAACCAGACACACAACTTGTCAATGCCAAGAATGGGCTTTTTCATCTCGCTGATCCTATGTAAGACAGGCGAAGATGTAATGGAATCTCTGTCAGGTAGTCTGGATTTTGATCGTGTCTGGTCGTCAACGGACCGCTGTTCACCAAAGTAAGAATCTGACAGAACATTCAGTCTGGGTGTGGACGCCATTGTCTCATCCTGTAAGTCTTGGCTAGCATCAATGCTATCAGTTTGCTTGGAGTCCGAATGCTGCATAGAACTGAGCTTAGACTGCTCTCCAGTATCAAAGGAGTCCCACGCGCCTGGCATATTAGGCATGAAACTCTGTGTCGGACCTTGGCTCATAGCACTCATATATAAACTCTGTGCTTCGTCATGAGAGAAGTACTTGGATTCGAGAAGTTCTGCATTGGGAGTTGCTGACTCTGATACTGCATCTCCAGATTCAGAGGATGATGCAGATATTTGAGAGACATGTTGTGATGTATCTGCTTCCTTGTCGGCTCCTTCCTCCAGGTGAGGAGACCACTGCGCTGAACGAGCCATGTCATCTCCCAAAGATTCATGTTGGCTCGCCTGTGGTGAATTGGATACCTGGGAACCTTGTGGATTTCCCGGGTGCATGTAGGGCTGTTCAGGATCGCCTTGCCCATTCTCATGCCCAAGTGCCCCGTCATTGGTATTGAAGGAATGGCTATGAAGAAGAGAGCTACCGGGAGAATCGTCTACTTGGCGATCGGAATGTCTCATTTCGGGTGACTCCACATCAAAATCGTCAAACTGAGCGTCAATTACCGAATCCAAATACCCGGGATTATCTTGAAATGGATCATGGTTTCCAAAAACTTGGGAGTCATCGGCGTAGTGGTCAAACCGATGATCTGCCTCGGAATCTGCGTCTGAGAACCGTCCGTCGTGAGAAAATACTGCCGAAGCCTCCATTCCATTATCATTAATGCTGGCCTGACTGAATGCGGGTGGTGGTTCGAATATTGTGGATCGTGTCATGGCAAGCGCTGACTCTGAGCCGGGGGAATCTAACAGAGGGGGCGAGGGTGCTCTGCTTGATGTCTGGCTCTCCTTCGACTGCATTGTGGTTGCCGGAGATGCAGGTGAGGTGAATCGCGAATAGTTTGCAAACACCACCGGATCCGATACAAGACCAAGGCTAATATTGGCCAATGATATCAGCCGCTTCCCCTCCCGAAGGGGCACGGGGTCATCTGGGCTTGCAGTGAAGCCGGAAACCCCATGGACGTCAATCTCTCCAACGCTCAGGAGACCCGCGACAAGGTCCGGCTTGTCCTCGGGCTGTCTTTTAGAAGGCGCATCCTGCTTCAGTTCCATATCCAGACGTACTGAGACATCTTTGATTTTCAGCTGCAGCCGATCTGCCACGCCTTTCAAGAAGCCCGCAACAAAGCTCGGTAATGAAAGTGTATCGCTCCCGAGCCCGAGCTCCTCATCCTCTTCCTCGTTAAATGAGGAGCTTCGCTGGAAGACATGAGATTGTGATGAAAGAGCAGCTTGTAGCTCTTCCTTTTCTTCCTTGGGCTCGGCTTCCAGAAATGACTCGGCAAGATGCGACGGTGTCGGTAGACTCTGGTCATCACCAGATCCATGTGACCCTAGGGCAGACGATGACTGGGTTCTTGATTTTCCATGCTTCCCTGTTGATAGTTCATCCGGCAAGCAGCGTAGATGCACATTAATGCCGTTGACCTCGCATATTATCCCACTGCTGTAAATATCCGCTGGGACGGTTATCCTGAGAAACTGTATCCGAGCACTGAGGAGTTCGCATGTCGGAGGAAGGTTGAGCAGAGACGCTAGTTTCTATTGACAGGTCCGGTATGTGAGCAATCGATGATCTGGTAGTATGACAGGGGTGATCGACCGCCCCGCATCCCCAAGGCAGTGTTTCCTACTCACCCCCAACTTCAAGCCTATGTCTCGCAGCTCCACGGTACTCCGCTGGCCCCATCGAATCCCCAGATTATCAAGGTCCAAGGCCTCGGTATCAACGAGCCCCAGGCGGGACAAGGCGTATTTCAGCAGTCGCTTTTGAAAGAACGAGGGTAAGAAGTACGCCATTTTCGAGAGCGCAGGATCGCTCAGTCATGCATGAATAGGGATCATTGAGTAGGAAACATTATAAGTGATAGAACAAAGGATGAGGTCCCCCGGAGGGAGTTGAAGAGTAGAGAGTTAAATGACGTGCGGAGTGGGAGCGGGCAGCTGATAAAGGCGATAAGTGATCGGCCCAGTCAGGCGGCTCCACAACTCAATAGTACGTGTAAACAAGATAATGGCTCCAACTGTCTTGTTGTATTTGCCCCGCTCACCTGGGCACTATCTCTTAGTGCAAAACCCCGTCGGTAACCTTCGGGATCGGCGCTCTTTCAATGAGAAGCGTGCTTAGGCGCCTTGGTGCCTGGCCAGTGACATGATGACTAACCTTGTGCCTAAGGCACTAAGGTACCCCAGATTCCATGGTTGTTATTTCGGTCATTCAACGGCCACCCTAAGATGACCAATAGACATGTCGAATGCCCGTTGTTAATGTCCTGTGTTTTCTATTTTTTTTTCTGGGTCAGTGACAATTTTCCATCTAGCTCACTTCAAAGCCGAGTGCAAAAACATCTTGACATTCATAATGTGATTTATATTCTTTCCAAACTGTTGAAGTTTCACAAACATTAAATGTTTTCTCCCTTTTGACTTTCAATATCACAGTCAGAACAGGAGGTTATATGTGAACTCGGGAGCCCAGTTCCATGTACCTGTTGAATGATTATAACGAACAGAACAAAGTAAATAATCTATCTTCAATCGTCCTCGTCAAACTCCGCAAACTCCATCACCACCCATTCACAGAACTTTTCAAAGTCTGAGTAGAATTCTCGCAAACGGGCAGCCTTGATTCCCTCGCCCAGAATTCCCTCTGCAACCTCAGCCTTCCACTCCGCAGTTGTCTGATCCTCGTAGCAGCTCCACTGGATGGAGTTTTGTACCATCATTGCAAGCCCCGCAAGATCGACGTTTTCGAGACCTTGCATGACCTGCCAAAAGTCATGCGTAAGTCCATTCTTTCCGTGGCCGAGAATAGCCGGGTCGTCGTTGCAAAGTGAGACGGGGACGCCCCGGGATAGCATGGCCGGCAACGGATGAGACTTGATGGAGCTCGTAAGTCGGAGAATCTCATTCGAGATTGGGCAACACTCGACCATGATGTTCTTTTCCTTGACCAGGTCAATGAGCAGCGGGTGTTTATATAGGGAAAATCCATGGCCAATCCTTCTTGTGCCCAACAGGATCGCATCAAAGAGGTTTTTATCCGTTGCATCGCCGTCTCCCAGGGTTTCACCTGCATGAAAAAAGAACGGGATGTCTTCTCCCTCCTCGGCACATTGTTTCTTGAACCAGAATAATATTGGCACCAAATTCACAAGGGGCCTGCCAGTGTCTTCTTGGCCGACTAGATCAAATCCACAGATCACATCCGGGAAGGACTGTTTCATCGCGATACAGTTCTTCATATCCTCAACAAGATCAGCGTTGGGAAGGATTCGCAAACTGCACCAGATGATTCGGGCTTCGTAGAAATTCTTTCCCGCTTCGGATTCCTTGAACTGATTCATCTCCTCTTCAAACACCCTGAAAAACTCTGCATGATCTGTCTCGGGCTCATCACTACCTTCTTTCCGAAAAGGTATACGCAATACGATGCGGAACTCGACATATCGAATTCCATCTGCCGCAAGTTGCCCCAACATGCGACGCAAGCATGCCCGAAAAATCGGTTCGTACATCAGGATAGAGTTGATCACCCCAAAGCATCCCTTGAAGATTTTCCAAATCGCATCAACTCCATGGTGGTGCTTGTACGAGTGCTCCGGCATAATCATGCATCGACTCTTGACCCATTCCCGGAATCCCGCCTCTCCGCCATTCGGGAATGAAGACGCGGCAGTCTGGATAGGGATAAGGGTTGAAGCTTCATACTGCTCAGACCAAATGGCGGGCTTATCAGTAGCCGTCTCCGGTTTAGATACGAACTCAAATCCGAAAAGTGCGGACTCGAAGTCTTGTTTAGTAATCAATGGGGCTGGTGCGGAGATGTGCATGCCCGGTGTTGAGAACGCTTGATCAACCAAGAAGTCAATGTCGAACATTGCATCCATGTGAGCGTGCAGAAGCGATCCTTTGGGCATTTTCTCCACGATTTTCCACAGGTTCGTCTTTTCCATACGACCTTTGGCATGGTGGAACATCACTCCTGGGTAAAGAATCTCGTCGGACTCGTGGGCTGTCGCGTCGTCTAGTCCTTGTGTCCATACCTCGTTCTGCTCGCGTGCTCGAATCTGAGAGACAATTTTGCATGCCTGTGCAGCAATGGGAGACAAAGTTCTCCGAAATGTCGCGTCTGGGAGCTTGTCAGAATGTCCTCTCCCAGCGGTACCAGTCTCATCATACCGTGGCGTCTTTTCTGCTCCTCTGCAATAAGCGCATTGCGTCCTTTCAAGTACTGTTGAATGAAAGGGTCCTCCACCTGAGGAATGCCTTCCTCCAGCTCCCAGTCCTTGTTATCACTCGCCATGATTCTCAATTATGGGCAAGTACTTGAGTTAGTGTTTAGTACTGCAGCAAGGAAAGGTGGTTGAAGAGGGGTGGTTGACCCCACATACCGCTTCCGGCCGATGATAAGCTCCCGAAGAGTTGCTCTGCTGCCTTATCCATGACATGATCTGCGATACTTCTATATACTTTAGTTGAAATTAGGATATTTGTCAATGAATCTGTTAATACTCGTAGATGCGATTGTGCTGATTTGCAGGCGGCTCTGCAGGTCGCCCAATGAAGCTCTAGACTTGTTTCATAGTGCTTGTACCCCACGAACCATCAATATCTAGTGGATAGAACGGCTTTTTTAGAGGACATGTGAAATAGGGTATTGAATGTTTGAATGCTTGATTGCACATACATATCATGAACGGTTCGGAATGTGTCCGATCGATTTGACTAGTGGGCCCAGATCTGTGCCAAACAAGGGACTTCCTCCGAGTTTAACCACCGGTAACCTCCGAGCTCTGCCAAGACTTTCCTCTCTTGTTTTTCTGTCTGCTAAATTTTTATCTGCGAAAAATGATAGGATCATTGTACTTTGATACTATACCTGCGAGAACAATATTTTCAGTAAATTGTTGTAGGTATGCATATAGCTCCCAAGGAGGTCTCCTATGGAGTACAAAATACGCTCCTAAGAGAAAGCCAAGCCTTAACCGTTTCGCTTTCTGTTGATGAGATGAATCGATCCACCAATGTCAGAACCTTGATTGTCGCTAAACTTGGAATTGTAGAAAATCCTTGCGCGTACCAATCAAACCCATGCATCCTTTTGTACCTGACTATGCTTCTAGAAAAATAGAAGCAAAAAACTTCGGAGCACACGACTTTCTGGCAAACTTTGATGTGCTCCACTTGCCGTTCCTCGGTGCGGAGATTCTGAACCCTCATTAGGGTATAAGAGTCGCCAATCACTCACCTGTGCAGGACCAAAGTGGCAAGAAGATGGGTCCCTGGACCGAGAAAGCGCGCTTGAGCTGTTATCATTCGTCAGTAGCTCCAACATGGTTACATGGGACCCTCTCCAGGGTGGCCTAGCCCGCAAAGTCTTGGTAGGAAGAATGATTCGCCCCGATGCTAGTAAACGGCCAAGGGAGAGGATTTGAAATTTCATTATGAAATAACTTCTGTCGGTTCTTTTTTATCAGTTCCCCGCACAAAAAGTCTGACAAAATTAAAAAACCGACTACCCCCAATGGGGAATTCTTGAAGATTGTCACTGAGCTTGCTTTCTGACCCGGCTTTATATCTTCTCTCTCTCCCCACACATCCATCCAGGAAACTTCTCGGTGCTGGGCAACGCAGATCTTGCCAATCAGGGATTTCAAGGTCAATTGTGCTGACCATTGTTGTTCATGCGATCAGCAAACAGGAAAGTGGAATGAGTTTCTGATAGACCTTCGCGGATCAAGCCCCAACCTACGAAGAGAGAAAAAAATCCGAGCATCCAATTCTCTTTTGCACACTATGGCCAACGGGTCTGAGGCCAAAAATCCAGAGATGGTGAATCAAGGCGCTCACGTTCTTGACCCTGCGCTGCAGCCAGAGCATCAACACCAGCACGCACACCATCATCACACGGTCTTCGCCGAGCAAGGACACCAAGATGACGTGGTTTACTCCAACGACGCGTCAATGGAAAAAGGAATTGTGCCCGAGCCCTCTGCCTTGGACCATACCGTCAAAAGTCTGAGTCGAAGTGAGGACGAGGAAGCAGGAGACTCGCAGCCTACAACGCGGTCGTGGCATCGGCGCATCACCAAGCACTGGCGCCCAATTACGCATGCCATCATCTGGTTGCTGTTTACCGGGTGAGTGGATACTTATACCATTAACTACAAATACCCTTCAGATACTCATGCCCGTGATAGCTGGTGGATCGCCAGCTTGGTTCTACATCGCCATGATAAGAACTGGATTATTCCTTTCCTGCTCTACCTCGCCATCACGCTGCGCATAATTTTCTTCTACGTCCCTATCTCAATTGTCACAAGACCCATGTACTTCATCTGGGCTCGTACTGCACGACCCGTTGTCGCCATCATCCCCGAGAAGCTGAGATTACCAGCCGGTGCCCTTGTGACTATCGCAACAATCTTAATCGGCTCATTCGCATCCCCCACTAGCGCCACGAACAACCGTGCGGATCGTGCTGTCAGTCTGTTCGGTCTAGCCGTCTTCCTGGGTCTCCTATATGCCACTTCGCGAAACCGCAAGAAGATTGTATGGCACACCGTTATCGTGGGTATGCTCGTTCAGTTCCTCGTTGCGCTCTTTGTGCTGCGCAGCGGAGCAGGCTACGATATTTTCAATTTCGTTGCTACTCTTGCCCGTGATCTGCTGGGCTTCGCCTCAGATGGAGTCATCTTCCTCACTGCCACGGACTTCTATGATATGACCTCCCCAATTGAGCCGAGCACCTGGTTCCTCGTCAGCACCATCCCGGCAATTATCTTCTTCGTCTCCGTCGTTCAGCTCTTTTACTACATTGGCGTTCTGCAATGGTTCGTCGTGAAGTTCGCCAAGTTCTTCTTCTGGACTATGCGTGTCTCTGGTGCCGAAGCTGTCGTCGCTGCTGCATCGCCCTTCATCGGCCAGGGTGAATCGGCTATGCTGATCCGTCCTTTCGTCCCACATCTCACAATGGCCGAGTTGCACCAGGTTATGACTTCTGGTTTCGCAACTATCGCGGGTAGTGTTCTCATCGCCTACATTGCTATGGGTGTTAGCTCCCAGGCTCTTGTCTCCTCCTGTGTCATGAGTATCCCTGCCTCGCTTGCTTGCTCGAAGCTGCGCTGGCCTGAAGAGGAAGAGAGCTTGACAACCGGACAGGTCGTTGTGCCAGATACCGAGGAGCACAAGGCTTCGAACGCGCTTCACGCTTTCTCCACTGGTGCCTGGCTCGGTCTTAAGATTGCCGCCATGATGGGTGCCACTTTGCTCTGTATTATCTCCCTCATCGGTCTGGCTAACGGCCTTTTGACCTGGTGGGGCCGATACTTGAACATCGATAACCCGCCCTTGACCCTCCAGTTGATTCTCGGTTATATCTGCTACCCGATTGCGTTCTTGCTGGGTGTCTCGCGTGACAATGATGACTTGCTGAAGGTCGGCCAGCTGATTGGCCTTAAGATCATCTCTGTATGTTTTGTCCCCGTCTCCATCATTGAAACCGATATTCTAACTGGCTTGTAGAACGAGTTTGTCGCTTATCAAGATCTCCAAAGCGATGCTTATAGCACCCTCTCTGAGCGCTCTCGTCTTATCGTTACCTATGCTCTTTGTGGATTCGCCAATATCGGTTCGCTGGGTAACCAGATCGGTGTGCTGTCGCAGATCTCCCCTGGACGCAGTGGAGATATCTCGCGTGTTGCTTTCAGTGCGATGGTCACTGGTGCTCTGAGTACTTTTACCAGTGCAGCTATCGCAGGTATGCTTATCACCAATGAGAAGATGTATACCTAGCTCTTGATGTGATGGCTGTTGTTATGCGTTAGGATATGTTCAAGGCTGTCGATCTTTGAGTGTCTATCTTATAAGTTTATTAGTATAGTGGAAATGATATTATTATTATCAATGATGATTGCTTTAAGTTGCTTATCGTAAATTGGTGGCCAGTCCATTGAATTATGAAGGAGTTCATACCGATCTAGTCGCTCGGCAACCTCGGGTCCCTATGTAGAGGGGATAGACATGACTTGATATTCCAAGGTTGGTGAATCATAGCCTTGGAATATGTCGTGGTGTTTATGGATTACTTTGCTTTCCATGGGTGGTTATTACGTGATTATTGACAGCTCATGCTTAGACTAGACCGTCGTTAAGTCATTCTGTGAAGCAACACTTATGACGAGGTGGCAAAGCACCCATCAGATGAAGATTAGGAAAGAAAAGCTTGCGACAAGCCTAGGGTCATACGCCCGGCTTGAATGCGTGGAATAATGATAGAAACTCAGAAAAATCAAAGCCACAATATGACCAAAAACTCCGTTCCCAATGAACCAGGCCAGTATGCATTCGGACCACATCTCCGGAATCCATCCTCCTAAGCGGGGAAGGGATGCCCGATGGGCCGACCGACGCCAACACGCAATTCGAAAGTATGAGGCGCAGACATCTATTCGTCGTCAAGGTCTCGGTGTCGGGCGAGGACGTGACGCTTGAACTCCTCTTGGTCGGAGTCCCAGAGCTCGGCAGCTTGGGCGTTCAGTGGGCTCGCACTATTTAGATTGTTAGTACAGCAACTTGTAGTGTTTGATTTGGCCTTGCTCACTTGTTAGGCTCGCCCAGAAGACTCTGCAGACTCAACAGCACACTCTGCACATTGTAGACAGCACTCCACTTGTCCTTCAGGATATCTAAACAGATGCGGCCGGAGAAGTCGAAGTTAGGGTGGTAGATGGGTGTCTTGAAGAGAACGGTCGGAGGCGAGTAAGGGTAGTTATTGGGGAAAGCAAAGGAAAGCTTCAAAGTCAAGCCTTCGTAGGGAGTCTCGGTCGGGCCGGTGATGGTCGCAGTCCATGAGAGGAGGTTTCCATCGGCGTCGGGGAAGGCGGAGATACCGGGCGACGGCGACATCATGAGCTGCATCAACTCAGCCTGCAGGCTACATTAAAGACGGAAGTCAGCCACGATACATGATTGGCTAGAAGTGGTTGCTCAGGTGTTTGGGGCTTGCAGGGGAAACAAACCGTTTGGTCACGCTCTGCGTGTCACCTCGCTGGGCGGAGGAATTCAGCTTGGAAGCTTCCAGCGCGTCAGGCGCTGAGTTCTGAGTATCTTCCATGTTGTAGTCCATTATGGAGTGAAATCGAAAGAATCTTTAAAACAGAGTGGTTGAAGAAAAAGTCCGCAGATTCCGGGCCGTGTGGAATGTGAGTAACAGTAGCACGAGGGTTCCAAGGTTGCTATCTGGAATGACGCCGAAAACAGAGAGGACCCACACAACAAGGTAGTAGAGGGTGTAGACGAAAATGGAGAGTTGGAAGATCGAGGTGGTGAGCAAGAGGAAAGGATGAGGGACAAAGAGAAAGTTCGGACTAGTAATCTGTGGACATTTGTTTACGGTCTCTGGCCCTGGCAACCGTGTGTCCCCGCTTAGTGGCTTAATGGCACCACTACGGAGCAGGATATGACTTGCCATGTCTATAATTTGGATCATATATAAATCTAATCGATGATGAATTATGCGTTTTATTCAGGCTTTTTATAGACGAATTTGAATTTTGAAAAGAAAATAGACATAGCAACCGATCGGAGAGAAGCTAGTGCGATCGAGAGGGGAACGACTGCGGGTCACGCAGATGCAATAGGTCAATCAGATATGGTAGGCGCTGTTACAAAGTAGATAGTCTCAAACTTATCTTAAATTTGACTACTCTTTATACTTCGGTATGATCATCTGAAAATAATTGTTTTTATGAATGTTCTATCTCCTCAGTACTTCATGATCATACCAAGGTACAACTCTAGGCAGAATCAACAAACTTCCCAAACAGGTCTAAGTGGCGCCCCGCGCTCGCGTCCCGCTTTGCGCGTTTCACGGCCCTTGCTTGTCATTGCCAACCCCGTCTGAGCGCTATGCAATAGTCAGTCCCTTTGGTCTGAATTACAACCATTCGGTTCGATATTCAGGGCCCAGGATGCAGCATTCACAGTTGGCCCCGTTGCCAAACGACGTGCCCTTCCGCATTGTCTCGAAGACAATCGGACAGGGTGCCTATGCCTGGTGAGTCGAGCTTATCATCTATGTCTTTGTAATACCAAACTAACCCAATCCTCTTTGTGTAGCATTAAAAAGGCCTGCCCCCTGGACTCGGACAACCCTGTCTTCGCAGTCAAATACATCCACAAGGAATACGCTGCGAAGCACGGCAAAATCAGCGCGCGACAACTAGCGCTGGAGGTGTCTGTGCACAAGCATGTGACGGGGCATCCCAGCATCATCAGTTTCTACCAGACCGGAGAGGATGCTATCTGGCGATGGATTGCCATGGAACTGGCGGAAGGGGGTGACCTCTTCGACAAGATCGAGGCTGATGAGGGTGTGGGAGAAGATGTCGCACACGTCTACTTCTCGCAGCTTGTGAGCGCGGTAGGCTTCATGCATTCAAAGGGCGTTGGCCATCGTGATATCAAACCCGAAAATATGCTACTCACCTCCGATGGCAACCTCAAGATCGCTGATTTTGGCCTGGCCGCACTGTTCGAATACAAGGGTTCCCGGAAATTATCTACCACATTTTGCGGTAGCCCGCCGTACATCGCACCGGAGGTAATCAGTTGCAGCACAAGAGGCCAGATTAAGGGGTCAGGATACCACCCAGATATTGTGGACATTTGGTCTTGCGGTATTGTCCTATTTGTCCTTCTGGCGGGAAATACTCCGTGGGACAGCCCCACGGACGATAGTTACGAATTTCACGAATACCTGGCTACAAAGGCACGCACAACCGATGAGCTATGGCAAAAATTACCCCCTGCAACCCTTTCTTTGCTGAGGGGTATGTTGACTGTGGACCCCAAGAATCGATTTTCGCTGGAGGATGTACGAAGGCATCCGTGGTATACTCGGTCCAACAAGTTCCTGTCACCCGATGGGAAGCTGAGGGACCCAATCAACTTGGCAACTTCAATGTTTGAGTCTCTGCATATTGATTTCAGTCAGGATCCTCTTTCTCAGAAGCGTAAGAAGGCCAGTCGAAGCTTGGATACCATGGATATGGACATGGATGTGGATATGGGTGGGGGCGGCGATGCTGGATTCTCTTCTACGCAGCCTGAAATGCCAGGTGGTGGTATAGTCATGGACTGGGATGCTCCCCATTTGGCTTCGGGAGTTTTCTCATCTACTCAGCCAGCTGGGAAGCCTTTCAATTCCCAAGAGGCAGCCTTGGCCAATCACCTCGAAGATGAGCCGTCGATGTCTCAGTTCTCCCAGCAACCCTCTGTGCCACTAAGCCGCACTCAGAACGCTCAGAAATTCCAAGACATCATCCCGTCCCGCTCAATGAACCGGTTCTATTCGGCCTGGGAGCTCAAGCTTCTGGTCCCCTTGATCTGTGAGGCTCTTCATAGACTCGGAGTTCCAGTTCCGACTGTCCCTGCTGTGAGTACTGGAGACACCGGCTCGATGATCCGTGTCATTACAAAAGATGGCCGACTGTGTCAGCTTCAGGGCAAGGTGCTCATAGAATGTGTGTCTGAGGGCATCTTTGAAGTTGAATTTGTCAAGGTCAAGGGTGATCCGCTGGAATGGCGCCGATTCTTCAAGAAAGTGACCATTCTGTGCAAGGATGCGGTCTTCAAGCCGGATGAATAATCACACCTCTGTGACCCTGGTTTTATGTTACCTGCTATTTTTATCGCTTATGACCACTCACGAATTTAGTGGGGAGGGGCATCTAGGGCTTTGGTAGGCGTTTTCGGTGGGATATCTGCCCCCTCCTTACAACCCTGGGTTTTATTTTTAAGTACCTAAGGATGCCTTATGTTTTATTTATTGTCTAATGTATATATCTACGATTCGCTACATTGCTTCCAGAGAGAGAAATGCCCTATTTATTGACCCGGGAAATACTTCGGGAACCGCTTTCTACCTAAATGGTCCCCCTCAAATCTCACGTCCATGTGGCTTTGTCGTACATTCTCAGCCAATCCTTTACCGTAAATTCGACCTATGCTATCTCACCCTATCTCCGCATTCTACCCCTTTTTACCCGTTTCATTGTCTTGTCCTGCCCATCAGTACCACGTGACAGCTACTGCAGATCGCGGGGAAGAGCGATTGGAACTTTTCAGAAACATAATAGGCCAGCGCCACTCGATATTCCTCCTTTCATTCATTTGCCCCCGATGCTGCAACCTCCCAGGCCTCCCTCATGGACAAGCTGCCGGTAGAGATCCTAACCAAAGTCATCGACCGTAAGCGCCGCCGAACTCCCCCGAGATCTTCCCCGCACCCACTATGCAGAAAAAAGAAAAAGAAAAGGAACGCCGCTGATAAATTCCACAATCAGTTCTCACCCCGCATGAGAAGGTGCAGCTGCAATCTGTTTCCAAGAAATTTTTCGACCTTGCCCGCGATAATAATTTGTGGAAACTGCACTGCTATGAGCAGTCATGGGCTGCTTTGCAATCTTCCCGGCCGGCGGGCCGGATGTCGGAGAGCCTCCTCACCCACTCAACGGTACCTTTGAGTACGTTAGGACAGAGCTCGCTGCGCGAACTCATTCAACCACCTCCCCCACAGTTGGAGGAGGCTGTTCCGAATGATACCCGAGGGCTCTCCATAAGTGACAGAGCAAGGGCGGCATCGGACTGGGAGTCTTCAATTGAAGGAGAACATGTGGACTGGTACTCGGAGTATATTGCCCGCCATGGCCCGATGTCGTTGTCTTGGGTACAACAACCGATGATCCAGAATGGAGAAGGCCGGAAGCGTACACCGCATGAGGTCAAGGGTATGGGTTTGCTGAAGGACTGGAGTTCTGCGAGGCAGAATAAGATTGTTGCACCCCTGGAGGACGGAAGTGTATGCATCTGGGATCTTAATCATTCTCATTCCGGTGATTCGCAATCGAGCAAAGGCAAGATCCTCGGCATGAGTGAGCCAGGCCTCCTCATGAAGAACCTGTCTCGACGGAGAGATCATTCCCCATCTAAGTCTTCTCTCGAGTTCATCAACATGGGCGAAGGAGTGAGTGTAGACTCCTTCCGGCACCGAGCCTACCTGGCTGCTGGAAATGTTCTCAATGAGGTTGATTTGGAGACTTTAAAATTGATCTCGCAGCAGCGCTATCCATGGTCGATCTTTGCACTCTCTCAGGAGACTGATTATTCTGTTCCACTAACACTAGCCACCACGCTCAGCCTTCAAATACACGACGCAAGGCTACCTGCCACTGAGGAAGAGGAAGCGATCAGTCTGCGGTGCGAAGAGAATTCCGCTCCTTTGGTGCCTGAACTGGACATATTCTCTCATTCCGACTCGCCACGACTGCAACTTCAGCCTAACGGGCTCCCTCCCCATCGGATTCGGAGCCCGGCTCCTTCAGACGATACTAATTACGCACCGCTCTTCCAACCTGGTCCTCTGTCCATTCTTCATCCACCTGCCCCGCATGTAAACAGCATTCTCCTTGCAGGCCGGTTCCCCAGCATCCTCTGCTATGATCGTCGCTTCTTCCCACGTCTGCAGAGCACTGTTCACTCTGGAGGTCGTATTTGTGGCCTTACATCCGCACCTGAACCTCGATTCCCCGTTTTCAAAGATTCGGACTACCCCGCATCTCACAGTGTTGTGGCATGTGGCGATTACAACGGGAGAGGCTCACTAGAGCTATACAACCTCAGCTCTTCCTCTCAAGATCCCCTAAGCCGTCCATCGGACAGATCATCCACCCTAACGCCGCAATACAACAATCGACAAAGCGCCGCAAGCTCCAGGCTTCTGTCTGTAGCATCTCATGGAAATCGCATAGTCTATTCCGATGCCGAGGGAAACATCAAATGGGTCGAACGAAATGGCCGCGCAGAAGTCCGTCGCTGGAACATCAATACCTCTCATCCTCAAATTCCATTCTTCCGGAACAGTCAAGCATCTACTCCCGGTGATTCCGGAGCCGAAGACTCACAGCCCCGAGGTCTATGGCCGCAATCCCAGCCTGAAAACCACAGCAGTGAAGTCGCACGGAAAATTCTTCCCACGGGAGGAAATCTCACCGGCGATGAGCTGCTAGTATGGACTGGAGAACGTATTGGGCGTATTAAGTTTTCCATCCCGGCGGACTCGGGCTTAGAAGATGATGAGGACGAGTGGTTCATGCATGCTGAGGTTGATGAAGAGACTCGGGAAGTCATGCGACACAAGCTAAGGGATGAATGGGAGAATGAGCGGAAATATGAAGACACCATGCGCCGGGCATTAGAGAGACAGGCAGATGAGGTACGATGGATGGGGACGGACGGCATGAGTTGATTGATCATTTTTCTCTTTTATTGTTTTTGTAGCGTTCTCTTCATGTTAGAATTTTCGGTATATTGCACTGCATTTTCTACGCTTGCCAGCATATAGATCTGAGACTGATGGTATCAGCGAGCTACTAGAGAGGTGATTAACCCCAGGAAGAACAAGAAGCTCCAAGCTAGGGGCGATAATGAAACTTAAAATATAGTCTGCATACGCAGATCATCTCGCCACGAAATCGTATTGATGTCTTATAATGAAAATGGAGACGGCTTGGTGATGCTGAATCCATAGCTCCTTTGTACCATTGTTATCAGTCAGCTACCTAATACTGTACTTGCAGCCCTCGTGGGGGTTGAGACTCAAGAGGGAAGGCCTGTGGATATACAGTTCGTGAACGGATCCGTCAGTGCCTCGGGACGAATGATGTTCACTTTAGCACGAGTCAAAACACCGCATTTCTCGAAAATATCTGACTCTATGTACTTGCTGACATACAGAGTAAGTCAATGACTGCCACACTATACATGAATTCACAGGTTAAAGTCTGGCAATGGTGATATAATTAATCTCCAGCCGCGGTTGCACCGGCATGGCGCTCTCACCGCCGGTGCCGGCTCCCCGCACCCAGACCCGAATTCGATCACGAGCATTTCTAATACAGTTGTAAGCTATTACGGAGGCGAGATTTCCAAGGGTTCTCGAACAATCCTTTTTCTTTTCATTACGAGATTCCGCGCGCTCTTCATTTTGACTCATATTATCTCTTTTGAGCTCTTTGAATACCTTCTTTTTCCTTTTAATCACCGAATTGCGAAGTGAGGGGCAAAATTATTGCGCCGATAAGCCATACCCACCATCCAAGATGCCCTCCATGACAGACATTGCACACCAGTTCGACTCCATTGAGGATACAATTGCAGCTTTCAGTGAGTGTCTTCTTTCGGAGTGCCACAATTGCTCTATCCAGATCTATTATCCCAAAATCATCCAATTGAGTCCGGTCGACTAATGTGACTCAGAGAATGGCGAATTCATCATTGTCCTCGACGACCTCGATCGCGAGAATGAAGGAGATCTCATAATTGCCGCGGAATCCATCACAGCCGCCCAGATGGCCTTCCTTGTGCGCCATACAAGGTGAGCACATGCCCATGCGACCATACCCCACCACCCGCACACGCGCTCGGCTCGGTGAAATCCGGCCGCCTGCGTCGCTCGGCTTTTTGAACGTGCTTTATTCCGAGCACACCTTGATATCATTCAATTGGATCTGGGAGAGCAAGACTAATTCGTTTCAGCGGTTTAATATGCGCACCCATTACCCCGGAACTAGCCACCCGCCTCGCCCTCCCGCAAATGGTTACCGAGAACGCCGACCCCAAAGGAACGGCCTACACCATCACAATCGACTCAAGCGATGACTCCGTGACAACTGGTATTTCTGCTCAAGATCGCGCACTTACCTGCCGTACTCTTGCCTCTCCAGATGCCACTATTGACTCCTTCCGTCGTCCTGGCCATATCATTCCCCTCCAGGCGCGTGCGGGTGGCGTGCGCGAACGCAAGGGACACACTGAGGCTGCGGTGGAGTTCTGTCGCCTTGCTGGGAAGGCACCGGCTGGAGTTATTGCGGAGCTTGTGGAGAATGGGGAGGTTGTTGAGGGTGTGCCTGAGATTGTTGGGGATAATGGTATGATGCGCAGAGATGCTTGTCTTGCTTTCGGTAAGAAGTGGGGGATTAAGGTTTGTACTATTGAGGGTATGGTGGCTTATTTGGAGAAGACTGAGGGTGCTAAGAATGGATCTCATTGATCTTTCTTTCTTTGAATTTTTCCTTTGATATATGTTCCAATGTTGTGTATACTTGGATTGGATGCTCTTGATTGTACCTACATTTCGGCGGTTCTTCTGGATACCATTTTAGATGAATTATAAAAGCCTTAGAGATTGCTCTGTTCTGATGCTAGTAGAGTGGTGGGAGTATAGATGAAGTAAATATGAATAACGGTAGTAGAAAGCGGTAGGCCAATAACAGACTTTTGAATCTGTCTGTTTGATAGTTTATCTGGGTATCTTTTGGGTTTGGTCACATAATACAAATTGATGCGCAGAATACGCAAGTTCAAAACGCCGATGCAATGCAAATAGAATGGCGTTTTAGCCTCGACGCGAGAGGATAAAGGCAAATCTTCCGGTCCATCACCGCTTCAGGTGGGAGTAGTCTCTCAGGATACTCTGCATATGGGTATTGGTAGTCTTTCCACTGCGGCGAGGCTTCTTGACCTTCTTCGATTCCATCTTAGGTCGAGGTTTGGTCACCTTGTTTTTGTTCGTAGGGGTGATACCAGCCTTGTCCAACTCCTCCTTGACGGCCTGCGCATCGGGAATCTTGATTTTTTCCCAGATCACCTTGAACTCGTCATCGAAGCGCTCGATGAGCGATGGGTCATTCGCCCAGATCATCTTCGCATGGTCGTCCTTCTTGTTTCGAGTCACAAGTAGTTTTCCTTCCTTCTCTAGCTGGTTGATAGCATCCTCGACATTTGGCCAACCCTCGCGGAGCTCTCGCACATTCATTCCAGCGGCAGTAGTTTGTGCTTGGAGCTGTTGGAGGAGTTGCTCCGAGTTGCGGATATTATGCGGAGGGCGGAAGCTGTATGTGCCTTCGCCGTTGGCGCCGTTCGGGTCATATTCAACCTTCTCGTGTGATTTTAGAATCCTCGCAAGAGCGAGAACGTAGGCTTGTTCATTCGGCCGGTTTTGAAGGGAGAGATAGGATATGATATCGGAGAGCCGGAGTGGCACGCTTTTGGTCTTCATGTGCTCGATCGCAAAAAGGACCTGAGTCATAATATCCTTTCCTGTGCCCGTGTTTGCTGGTTGGGAGTAGACGATGTCGGCATCGTGCCTCTTTTTCTTCAAGTCACCAGACGAGGACGGAGTCGGTGCGGAGGATGGCACCTGGGAGCTGGTGGCGGAGGCAGACTGAGTAGGCTGGTTATTCACCACGCGCCGTTGCTGAGGCATGCGGTTCGCCGACTCCATCACCTGGGTGTTGAAGCTTTTGAGCTGGTTCTGTAGGTACGACATAGCTGCGGTGGGGATTCGAAAGTCTTGAGATGATACGTGGGATGAGAAGGATTGCTAGGGTTGGGATGAAAGCTCGAAAGATGCGAGCTGGATCAAGCTCGGATTAAACGACCAAGATCATAGGAAGAAGAGGCGATACTGTAAAGCACGATGCAGTCGAGTTCCGGAGAACAGAATCAGGCGAAAGCAGCCAGGGGTAGGCGATGGCGTGGTTGGGTCGGAGGAGACCGAACAAAGAAGTGAAGAGGGTAATAATTAGAACGAAAGAAAGTGGTTGAGTAATGTACTTGGAGGCTCTAGTGAAATCGGAGACCAGTCACGTGAATGGGGCCGCCTTTGACGAAAGCAATGCTGTCGCGGCTGGAACTCGCCCTTCACTTCACCTTGACCTCCATCAACACCTTTTGCTCCCTCCCCACACATTTACTGGCGCGTGCAGCCCAATTGCGATACTTCACTCTTTTTGTGCTCGCCATGACATAGGCCTCCCCTGGCAGCGCTGTGTGTTCATCTCTTAGAGCTGTGCGCAGCAGCGCGTTTCGGAACCCTCGAAGCCGCTATTGCTTGACGAGACGACCTTACGTTTCTCTCGGTTTTGCAGCCATAGCTGCTCGCACCTTCGCTCATCATGGCGGACGCCGCTATTGACATTCCTTATTTATCTTCTCATTTCTCTTTGCCCGAAACCACGCTTTCATCACTCACTGAGGCCCCGACGGTTGACCTTGTCAACCAGCTTCTTCAATCCATCACCGCCAAGGCACACGGATATGATGAGCTCAAGTCGGATAAACTCAGATTGGAGGTCGAGCTCGAAAATGCAGTGCGCAGCAACGAGTCGAAAATCAAGGTGCTGAAAGGCACGGTGGAAAAGGGCCATAATGAAATCGAAGAGCTGCGAAAGAAGCTTCACGAATCTGGTAATTATCTGACAACAATATCCTTAACCTCGGACTTTACTCTGATACCAGGCAGAATCCACGCGTGGAGCATTGGAGACTGAGATCTCGACTCTCAAATCTTCCTCCACCTCCAATGAAGGCGAAGTTAGCTCCCTGAAGTCGCGCATAACATCTCTCGAAGAATCGAACCGAGACACTCTTCGCTTGCTAGAGTCCAAATCCGCTGCCCACGATAAGCTTGCGGAGGAATTGTCCGCTCAACACAAGAAAACGATTGAACTACGCCGCGAACTGTCGACCATCGAGCAAAATCTCCAGAACGCCAACTCCGCATCCGCCAGCGCACGATTCCGTGAACAAAGCATCCAGCAAGAATTAGACCTTACCAAGAAGAACAACGAATGGTTTGAGACCGAATTGAAGACCAAGAATGCCGAATACATAAAATTCCGCAAGGAAAAGAATGCTCGCATCGCTGAGCTTCAGCGCGAAAACGAAGAGGCGAACTCTTCCATTGATGCTTTGAGGCGCACCGAGAACTCCCTGAAAAGCCGGTTGGACGAGACCGAACAACGGTACGAAGAGGCTCTATCTACCATCCAACAGCTGAAGGAAGAGGCTATCCAAGCTGCGGAGTCTTTCCGTAACGAGCTAGATAGTGCCAACCGACTCGCCGAGCTTCAAGGGTCTGCTGCACAGAATGCCAAGCAACGGGCTCAGGAGTGCCAGCTGTCCCTGGAGAAGGCCACTGCTGATGCGGCAGAAGAGATATCTCGCCTGCGTGTAGAGGCCGAGGCCGAACACAATGACAAGGAGGCTGCTGAGCGCCGCGTGGCCGAGCTTGAAGTTTCCATCTCCAACCTTGAGTCCGAGGGAGCACGAAACCGCTCCATGAGCCCTGCCCGATCTATCAACGGCATGGCCCCTACGACACCTGTCCGACCTGGCACACCCGGAAGTACATTCACTCCGAGAACCGGTCGAACCAAGAATGGTCTTTCGGTCACTCAGATGTACACGGAGTATGACAAGATGAGAACACTCCTTGCAACAGAGCAACGAACCACCCAAGAGTTGCGCTCAACTCTTGACGAGATGGTACAAGAACTTGAGTCGAGCAAGCCAGAGATCGATGAATTACGCGCAGACCACAGCCGTCTCGAAAATGCTGTGATTGAAATGTCTAACCTCTTGGAGTCGTCAGGCAAAGAACGTGATGAGGCAACTAAGGAAGCAAGAAAATGGCAGGGCCAAGTCGAAGGTCTGGTTCGCGAAGGCGACATCTTGCGCCAACAACTTCGGGATCTGAGTGCGCAAGTCAAGGTTCTTGCCCTCGAGGTGGCGATGGTCAAGCAGGGCGAAGACTACGACCGTGAGGAGCTCGAAAAGATTGCTCGCCAGGAAATTGAAGATTCTTCGGCTGAGCTGAACTCAACTGGCCGCTTTATCAGCCAAAATCTCACCACCTTCAAGGATCTGCACGATCTGCAAGAACAGAATGTGACTCTACGCCGTATGCTCCGAGAGCTTGGCGACAAAATGGAGGGTGAAGAAGCCCAGGCCAAGAATGCAACGAGACAACAGGAAGCCGAGGAGCTGAAGGAGTTACGGGTTCGCGTTCAGACGTACCGAGATGAGGTGGCGAACCTTCTCGCCCAGTCCAAGAGCTACGTCAAGGAGCGCGATACATTCCGCAGCATGCTGATGCACCGAAAACAGACGATTGGTGATACATCTGTGTTCTCGCAGTCTATGCCGCTCGGTGCCGTTCCCCCGGGTGTCACTGACGGCCAGTCGAAGGATTCGACAGACTACGCCGAACTACTTCGCAAGGTGCAAGCCCACTTCGACACCTTCCGTGACGAGACTGCAACCGATCACAAAGCTCTACGTCAACAGGTCAATGAGCTTTCGCGCAAGAACAGCGAGCTCTTGAGTGAAATCAGTCGATCTAGCAGTCAACTTGCCGCTGCTTCTCAGCGGGCTGAGCTCCTTCAAAGCAACTTCACTATGCTCAAAAGTGAGAACAGTGACCTCCACAAGCGTTATTCAACTCTGTTTGAGAATGCCAATCGCCAGGACCTTCGTACACAGCAAGCAGCTGAGGACTTGGTCGAGGCTAAGGGCCTTGTGGAGAGCCTTCAGAGAGAAAACGCCAATCTTAAGGCGGAGAAGGATCTTTGGAAGAATATCGAGAAGCGATTGGTTGAGGATGCAGAGAACATGCGGAACGAGCGCAGTCGGCTTGATTCTATGAATGCTAGCTTGCAAACAATGATGAACGAGCGAGAGCATGCAGACAGCGAGACTCGCCGGAGACTTCAATCTAGTGTGGAGACTTTGGAATCGGAACTACAAGTCACCAAAAGGAAGTTGAATGACGAGATGGAAGAGTCCAAGAAGGCTGCCATGCGCCGTGAATACGAACATGAGCAAAGCCAGAAACGTATTGATGACCTCGTGACTAGCCTTGGCTCTGTTAGAGAGGAGCAGGTTGCCATCAAGACTACCCGTGATCATTTGCAATCCCGTGTTGATGAGCTCACCGTTGAGCTCAAGAGCGCCGAGGAACGCATCCAGGTTATCCAGTCACGCCCGAGCGTTTCTGCC
This sequence comes from Penicillium frequentans, assembly GCA_028828275.1. Taxonomy (NCBI): domain Eukaryota; kingdom Fungi; phylum Ascomycota; class Eurotiomycetes; order Eurotiales; family Aspergillaceae; genus Penicillium; species Penicillium frequentans. The sequence continues at coordinate 1,988,741 of JAQIZY010000001.1, read as the reverse complement.
GCACCTAATGATGTTCCTGCTGCCACTCAGGAAGGAGGAGAGGGTGCTAGTGGTTTGACCCGAGAACAGGAGCTTGCTATCGAGGTTTCTGAACTCAAGCGTGACCTCGACCTTGCCAAGGCAGAACTGGCTCATGCCAAGGAACAAGTTGAAGAATACAAGAATATCAGTCAATCAACCGAAGAACGCATGGAAGCTGAGGCAGAGACCAATGCGATGTACCGCGAAGAGACTGATCGTCTTATCGAAGAGAAGGATAAGAAGATTCAAGATCTGGAGACTCGGCTCGAAGAGATTTCTTCCGAACTTTCTACCACCAACACCGAAATTTCCAAGCTACGTGATGAGCAAGGCGATGCTACACGTCATCTTGAAGAACAGAAAGCTACACTCGAATTAGAAATCACTCGCCTGAAGGACGACAACGAACGACAGGTCGCCGCTGCCCAATTCCACCAGGAGGATCTGAAGGCCCAAGCCGAAATCGCTCAACACGCCCAGCAAAACTATGAGACCGAATTGGTCAAGCACGCTGAAGCCGCGAAGAACGTTCAGAATATCCGTGCCGAGGCGAATCAACTGAAACTTGAGCTTGTTGAATTACGAACCCAGTCTGAAACCTACAAGAAAGACTTGAGCCAGAAGGAGGAGAGCTGGTCTGAGCAAAGAGCTCGTTACGAGAACGAGCTGAGTGAGTTGCACAAACGCCGCGAGGAAGTTCTTCACCAGAATTCTGTTTTGCATACCCAGCTGGAGAACATCAGTGCTCAGATCGGCGCTCTCCAACGTGACCGTGCAAATGTCCCCGAGGATGCTGAGAATGAAGAAGGTCATTCAGCTCCCAACCTGGAGGGTCTTCAGGAAGTCATCAAATTCCTGCGCCGGGAGAAGGAAATTGTGGAAGTGCAGTACCATCTTTCGACACAGGAAGGAAAGAGACTGCGCCAACAACTCGACTACACCCAGTCTCAGCTTGATGAAACCAGACTCAAGCTGGAGCAGCAGCGACGCGCTGCGGCTGACTCTGAGCACAATACTCTCAACCATAACAAGCTGATGGAGACTCTCAATGAGCTTAATCTTTTCCGTGAAAGCAGTGTCACTCTTCGCAACCAGGTGAAGCAGACCGAGACTGCTCTCTCGGAGAAGACTTCTCAGCTTGACGAGCTTCGCCAGAAGATTGAACCCTTGGAGACCAAAATCAACGAACTGGAAGGAAATCTGGAAGCGAAGGATGGTGAGATGCAGCTACTACAGAAAGACCGTGATCATTACCAGCAACGCATCCAAAATATTCTCCAGAAGTACGATCGAGTCGATCCAGCCGAAATGGAGGCCCTCAAAGAGAAGCTTAATACTCTGGAGAGAGAACGTGATGAGGCAGTCTCGGCGCGAGACGAGTTGCAAGCACAAAAGGCAACCCTCGACGAGCAGCTTCAGACTGCCGAGGCCGACGTGGCGAGCCGTTTACAAGACCAGCGTAACAAGCTTGGCGAGCAGTTCAAGGCTCGATCAAGGGAGCTCTCTGGACGTCTCCAGGCCAAGCAAACGGAAGTGAATGCAGCTATTCAAGAGAAGGAGGTTCTCCAGGAGGAACTGAGCAAGACCAAGGCTGAACTAGAGAGCGTGAAGGCCAGCCTAGCCAATGCTCCTGCTGCGGTCGCTCCTGTACCAGCCACCACAACTGAAGTTGTGCCGGAAACTACAACAGTTAACCCAACCCCTGCCTCGCAGTTCCCCACGCAAACAACGGCCGTTGCCGTGCCTGGAGATGAACAAAAGGTTAAGGACCTGGAAGCGAAGATCCAACGTTTGGAAGCTGCCCTGGCTGAAAAGGATGCCCTTCTTGCAACCAAGGAAGCTGAGCACAATGCAAACATCAAGGAACGCGTCGAGAAACTGAAAGAGAACTACCTGGCCAAGGTTGCGGAACTCCGTGCTGCTCATGCACAAGAGCTCCAAAAGCTGTCCTCGACTGGAGAGCAACCGACTCCTGCTACACCTGGAGTTGCTACAGAGATGCCAGCAACACCTTCCAAGACTACTATCGATGTCTCAGCGCTCACAGATGGCCAAGTTCGGGAGCTGGTTGCGAAGCATCCAACAATTCGTACTATTGTTAAGAACAATATCATGACCCAGGTTGCCAAGGAAAGAGAAAACTTGAAGGCCCAAGCCCAGGATCAGGCAGCGCCTGTAGTGGATAAGGAGGCGTTGATTGCTGAGGTGGAAACCAAATTTAACGAGGAAAGAGAAACTTTGAAGAAGAGTCATGAGGCGGACCTTGGAGAGAAGGTGAAGTCTGCCGTGGAACTGAACGACAAGAAGTATGCCGCCCGCCTGAGTATGAACGAAACCCGGTTCAAGTCGGCCCAGGCCAAGATCGAGGTCGTTCAAAAAGCGGCCCAGGAGACCCCGCAAAAACCTGTTGTCGAAGTCTGGGAGTTGGCTAAAACCGCGAAGCCTGCTCCAGTCGCAAAGCTCGCGGCAGTCGCATCTCCCGCTCCGCCTGCTTCTCCTGCGCCCGCCGCTTCTCCTGCACCAGCTGCGGCTCAGGTGGCGCCGCCTACTCCATCGCCAGTGCCAACTCCGGTGCCTAGCGTAGCACAACCTGTGGTGGCCAACAACCAAACAGTCACTGCTGAACAACCCGCTGCCCAACAACAGCAACAAGAGGTCAAGGAGGAAGGTGAAACCCAGACCACTGCACCCGCCAATCCTTTCGGTCAAACGCAGTCAAACGATCAATCGAAACAACCTACTTCTCTCCCTATCAAGCCACCGGCTAACACCCCACCTGGAATGCTCCGGGCGCTCCAGTCAGGCTTGCCCGTTGTGCGAGGTGCTCGCGGAGGCGGCCGTGGTGGCCAGCAAAATAACTTCGGTCATGGCCAGCAGCAAGGTGACCAGCAGCAGACCCAGGGACAAGGTCAGAACCAGGCCCAGCGTGGCACTGGCCTCCCACGAGGTCGCGGTGGTCGTGGTGGTCAAGGCCGTGGTGGACACAATGCTGCCCAAGGACAGAATCAAAACCAAGCACAGTCAGGTCCTGCAACTCGCGGAGGTTTGAACATCCAAGCCCGCCAATTCATTCCTCAAGGAAATAAACGTAACCGGGACGACGCTGCGGATTCTCCTACTGATGCCAGTGGTGGCAAGCGCATGCGAGGTGGTGGTCAGTCTCGTGGGGCCTCATCTTAGTCGTTATATTCTTTTCTTTCTTTGTATCTATCTAGTCCATGTATGATGGCGTTTTTGAGATTCCAATTTTATGTGCAGTCATCTTTATGATGCTTAATTGTGCTCTTCCTGCTTTCATCTACACCATACGATCTCAACGCCGAACAAAACTGCGACATATAGAACAGAATCCATCCTAGCCAAGATGCTTAATGCTATCAAAGATTGCTGTAGCCTTGACCTTAAGCCAAGACTGGGTATAAAGTAACAAACAGTATCAACAACGCTCAAGGCCAAAGTATATCCCGCCCAGATACTCTCACTTAATACCTCCTAACAAAACAGCCGACATCAAATGACCCCATAAATACCTCCCTCAAAAAAATTACCTCTTCTTGCTAGCCCCAGCCGGAACAATCATCCTCCCCAAAACCTCCCTCTCCTTCTGCAGCACCATCAACCTCGCATCCTCAATAACCTTCCCTTCAGGCGCAAGCCCCGGAACAGGAGTCTGGGTAACCCTAGCCGCAACAACAACAGCCGGACCAGGCCCTTTCGCCTCCCTAGCCCTCCTCCTCCTCTGCCCGATCCCATTCCCCCAAACAACCGTCCACTCTGGCACGGAACCAGCCTCAGGGACCTCAACCCCGGAACAAATCTTCGTGTGCGAACCTATCTCCGCAAAGCGGTGTATTGTGGCTAGCGCTTCGATGCAGGCGGAGCTGTGGATGTGGGCTCCAGGTCGGATTGTGGATTGAGGTCCTACTGTGACGAAGTAGGAGAGACGGGTTGTGAGGTCTTTGTTTTGTGGGGGTTGTGTTTCCGTTGTTGATGGTTCTGGGCTAGGTGATGGAGATGCAGGTCGTGAGGATGAGCGTGATGAGGTGGGTTGCGCGCCGATAATGGCTTTTTCGCTGATTATGCAGCCATCGCCAACTATTATTGGCCCTTCGTAGCTGTAGAATCGGGCGCGTGGGTGGATTACTGTGTTCGCGCCGATGGTTACGGGGTATTTTCCTTGGAAGACGGCTGTGTCGGCGATTGTGGTTGTGGGATCGGCTTTGACGGGGGCTTTAGGGGGCCCTGTTGGTGCGGAGCGGTGCTGCGCTGGTGGTGGTTTGAGGGTGGCCATTGTTGGTGTTGGATGTTGTGAAGTTGAAGTGTTGATGTGGAGATAGATGGGTTGGCTGGATTCGGGGATTGCGGAGTTTGGGCCTGCAACACATGCAACTAGATCTGATAGTTACTTGGACATAACATTTAGTAAGAACCACAATTTTATAATAGCGTACTATAACAATTGATCATCAATGGGTTCATACAGCTCTCGGGTATCTATTCTATTCTAATCTAAATCATGTCAACGCCCATAAATCGTCCTAGCCCTTACTCCTCATCAACCTTCTGCTTAATCCCATTCCTCTTCCTCCACAACCAAACTCCTCGATCAACCTCCTCCCTCGTCATCCCATCCCTAACCAAACAGAACGTTGCCCCCAACTCCGTCTCAACGTTCCGATTCCGCGCCTCATCATCAAAGAACAACATCTCCTCATACTCAAACCCACTCGCCTGCTGAATTCGTGAAAAATGCTGCGTTTTATTCGCTGGAAAAATCTGGATGAAATCGAAGTATTCCAATGCGCGCGTCGTACGCGTGTTTGCTCCAGGGTTGTCGGAGAAGTTTGGGATAACGTGTAGTGCTTTGAGGAGGTCGCGGGCTAGATCTGGGGTGTGGGTTCGCGAGGCTAGGGCCATGGGAATTGAGCGGCTTTTGCAGGCGTAGATAATTGAGGATACTGCTGGGTAGAATGCGAAGGATTCACCCCATCTGGTGGTGTTAGTTGGCACTGGATTGGCAGTTGACTGGGGGAGGGTAAGGGGGAGGTGCTTACCGGTCAACGATACGGGAGTTGTTGTCGCGCGCTTTGACGGGTGCACTGACGTGCGTGTCGACCCAGAATGGCCATAGTGTGTAATCCAAGTCGAATGCGATCAGTTTAGGGAGTGGTAGCCCGTCTGTGAAGGTTGCGGGAGCCACGGAGGTCTCCTCCAGGGGTTGAGTGTTTTGGCGCTTTCCCGCTCGTACCATGATGAGTATGTCAAAGAACACGAATATAGACAAGGACAGAATGGAGTCAACGAGGGTGTATGTGTGTATGAAAGTGTATAAATGTCAATCTGAAAATCGCGGGGGATGCGGGCCTGGCACGTGCCGTCTTGATAATCAATAACAACGTCATAGAATCTGAGGTGGGCGATGAGACTTGAATATGAATCTTGTTGCAGTAGAGGAATTATTAGAAATTCAAATATAGTAATATTCGCTCAAGTAATCTCAGTAAGTATGGTCCACAGGAAAACATTCATAGGGGGATTGAACATAGTAGCAATCTAGGACTAGAACATAAGCAGTACTGGTATAATCGTTAGTTCTCAGCATTCAAGTTCAGCAAATCAATCAGTCATAAGACCTAATATCAAACCATCGCCCACGCTAGAAAGTCAATATATCATAATCAATAAAAGTTGATAACATCCTTGAACTCTTCAAGTAACAGCCGATCCACATCTTCCCAGCCAGGAGAGCCCTCGGACTCGGTTTGTTGTTGTTGTTCGTCAAGCTCCATTGCAGGCGATGCATTGATTAAGCACCACTCAGTCCTTTTCCTACTCCGCTCGTTTTTTGTTTCTTCGAGGCTACTCGCCTTTCGTTTAGGGGGAATATTTCCGGAAAGCTCGGTCAGCGGCATGGCTGTGGCTGAGCTTTTGATATTCTCCGGACTGGTGAAGGGGTTGTTCTTAGGAGATGAAGCAGGGTCTTCCCATACAGCCACAGTGCGATCATTCTCTGGCAATGGTGTTGGTAAGATCCCTCCGGTCAGAGTCCCGGTACTTTCTGCGGTGTCCGGAGAAGGATCGCCGCTTGGCGTTGTGAGGTCGACGAAAGACTTAGTCTTTTGTTCAATCTCTGAGACGTCGATCGAGGGAGGTTGTTTGAACTCAGATGTTGTATCTTTGAGAAATTCTGATGGGGATTGGAAGTCGCTGAATTCATCACCGCCGTAGTCGCTGGAAGGCATTTCCGAGGGAGAATGGAAGACTTTATGTTTGCTTGACGAAGGGGTCGCATATTTGCTTCCTCCAGTTGCTGTGCTGGGTTTCTGCTTCATTTTCTCCTGTCCCCTCAACGGACTCGAATAATGCCTTTCGGATGAATTTTTTTTTGCCGTAGCTTTCTCCTTTCCTTTTCTCGAGTTCTTCTCCGTGTCCTTTTTGGTCCCATTAGCCGTCAAGGTTAACTGACTCAACCCATCACTTTTTTGAGTTGCAGAAGCTCGTTTCTTGCCAGCTTTGGGAGGTTTCTCAAGGCCCGTTCTGCAGCAGAGATGTTTACAGCTAGACTTGTCAACGCAGTAGTACAGGTCCATTGGAGAATCACATACCTTGACTTGTCCTTGCATTTGTGATTACAAGCCCAATTACCGTTGGCAAGTCGGACAGGTTCGTCCTCCTGCTCTTGTGGTCCCATATCGGCGATCGATTCGCCCCGTGTTGTTTTCAAGACTGCTGGTTTTCGTTTAGGACTTGGGGTACTGTCAATGGATAGCCAGTCAATTTCCTCGTCTTGGACCTTTTTCATGGACGCGGGTTTATTTGGCCTCTCCTGGTGCAGATCTTTGAGGAAGAAGTCATCCAGACCCAGATCATCACCGTCAAAAGCGTCTGCTTTGAACTTTCCATTAGATTCTTCCTGGGGTTGTTGACATGAAATTTTGTCAGGCTTTCCATTTTGGATCTTGCTGTCGTTGGTTGTCCTGGTTTGCTTTGGGAGGTGAGTTAAGACATTGGGCTTCAACTCAGCTTTCCTTGCGGTTCCAGCTGTGAATAATTAAAATCCAGAACAAATTAGATTCCCAGAATAATGTTACCAATATCATCACACATGGCGTGACACACGACAATTTGGCTTGAGCTCGTCAGGTTGACAGCGAGGGTGATTTCCAAGCTGTTCTGCAACTTATTTGCACTAGATCAATGTAAGCAACTGACCGGACTGTTCCAAAGTAATTTGTTTCATCACCTTATCCTGCGGAAATCAATCAACCGACCGTCAGATGTTTCTGTCAAGCAGCAGATATAGATTGGTCGACGCTGAAAGTATGTCGGAGTCTTCTCATTCATGAACGCCACTTCCAACTTGAAACGAATGGTTACAGAACCATTCTTCACTTCCTAAACAACCATCAGTAAGGACCGACTTGCAGTAGGCTTTAACAGACCTTGCCAATCATCTTCACATCAATGCGCAACTTCGGAAACTCCTTCAGTCGAGAAAGTAACTTTGACCCGAACGGTGGATTTCTGCTGAGTGTCATCTCAATTTCGTGAACTTCCATATACTCAAGTTCTTCGATGCCTGTAATCCCAGCAGCAGCCAATTTTCGAACAGCTACTACTCCAATCTGCTCAATCTGTTTCATTTGAAGTGGCGACTGATCCCAGACTTTTGCACCAAAGCTTCGGGCTAAATCCAGTGCATTCAGGATGGATACAGAGTCCTCGCGTGCGATCATACAGTCAATCACACATCGGACTAATCTGTTCACGTGTGCGAAAACAAGGTTTTTGTCTTGCTGGAGAGAGAACTTGAGTTTCTGGAATTGGCCTCCACTTGGGAACTCAATGGCACCTAGTTCAGACTGGAGAAGAAGGGAGATCTTGTGAGCTGGAAGAGCTATATCGACTTTTATTGGGTATCGGATTTCATGGTCCCGGTTTATCTCCTTGTATAATGACTTTTCGCCTGCCTTGAAGCGGATTTCCCGGAATTCTTCTGCTTGGACGATCACGTCGAGCTACTTACGTTAAATTTTGAGCAGTCATTTGGAATGGTGTTACTTACAATTTGCGACACTGTTGCCTTTTCTTGCAAGCTGAGTAAGATCTTCATCGTTTCGAACCGAACGTAGTATCGAGCCATGGCATCACCATATTGGGTCGAGCGCAAACTCTCAGTCTCGACCAAACCACATTCCTGAAGAAGACCGATGTCCTTTTCACAGATCTGCCGGAGCAACTCATCTTCGTCTTCCTGAGTGGCTCCTTCTTTGAGCTTATAGTGAGTCGGGTTCCGACGAAGTCTCACAAAGAGAAAAGTTCCAGCAAGCCACTTTGTAGCCGTTTCGACGTCAGTGACATTCCCAAGCCCAATCTCGGCATTGAGATGATCGATCAGGTTAAGATGCAAACAACTTTCGATACTTTCAGTTCCTGAAACCAATTTCTCGTAGTGGGGTACTCTCTCTTTTCGGGTGAGTATGACTGCCACAGCGCTATCATCAAATTGCGGTCGACCTGCACGTCCGAGCATTTGCATCATCTCGAGATCTGAATATTCTTTGCAACCGCCTTCCTGCCAACCAACGGTATTTTTGATGATCACAAGGTGACAAGGGAGGTTCACGCCGACGGCAAGGGTTGAAGTGCAGCATATCACGTTTATGTGTCCATCGAGGAAGCCCTGTTCGACGGCATGTCTGTCGCTCGGACCAAGGCCTGCATGATGGAATGCGACTCCGGCGGCGATGGTTGCTATAATTTGTTAGGACCGCATCGGACACATTACTTGAAGAAGCCATACTGTTTAAATCCTCATTGTTGACCTGGATCTGTCTGCCAGGGGCTTTCCAGAGCCTAGAAGGTGGGTTCGTCATGTTCCACAGACGAGCAAGTTCCTTCGCCGTCGCAGCGCACGAATTGCGAGTACAGCTGAAGATCATGATCGGCTTTTGACACGAATGCATTTCGATGATATCAGGCAGTCTGCGACAGTTAACATCTGGTATTCACCGAACTGATAAAAACATACTTGGAGGCACAAATCTTATCAAACGCAAAATCGTTCACCGTTGATTGATATCCATAAACAACCTTCTGCAACTTAACCGGCCGGAAGTCTACACCAAAGTGCTCTCGATGAGCAGGCAAATGCTGATTAGTAGCATCCTTTCCCAGCCAAGTAGCAATATCCTCTGAATTCGGAATCGTCGCACTAAGCGCAACAAAGCGAACATTCGAACCGATGCTCTTCATCCGTGAGACAACCGCCTCAAGCGTAGCACCTCGGGGCTCCTTGAGAAAGTGCACCTCATCCAGTAGGAAAAGCTTCACTAACTGGAGCAGCTTCATATGATCCTGCCATTTCCGAGTCATGGAGTCCCATTTCTCCGGGGTAGTGATAATGATTTCACTATTCTGCACGCTCCTCAGCTGCGTGTAATCGGTATCTCCAGTCAGCTCCGCACACTTGAGGTTCAGAGCCGCAAATTTGGTGTTCCAGTCACGAAATCGCTCTGTGCATAGAGATTTCGTTGGGGCTTGATAGACGACTTTAAACCGCTCATCCTTGAGCACGTTGAGAAGTCTGCAAATAGCCAGCTCCATAATCACGGTCTTGCCACTTCCTGTGGGTGAAGAAAGGACCAGATTGGAATCAGAATTGTACGCCGGGTCAAAACATCTGCTCTGGACGGCATTGAACAATGGAAATGGGAACAATTCTCGGTATCTGTCGGGTAAGGTATCCTTGGACACCAGCACAATGCCTCGAACTGATATAGGTATGTTGTCGAAGTGTGGGATTTCCCTTCGGGTTACTGGGGATTGTGTAATTTCTCTTCGGGTTACCGGGGATGACGCTTCGACCGCACTGGATTGCAGCAGCTCGAGATCTACATGATTCAGCCGTGAATATTTCAACCCAGTTTGTATTACTGACCAAATGCATCCAATTGATCCTGATCATCTCGTACAGACGAAACAGGCTCCTGAGTCATCGGGAAATAGGCAGAGGATGAACTTGTTTCTCGTGGTCGCTGAGAGCCATCGATGAGTTTCTGATCTATGATGCCAGTCATTTTATTTGAGCCAGCGGATCTGTTATCAATACGTCGCCGCTTTGGCGAAGCTTGGAAAGGACTTGAGGAGAATGGATTTCGCCGCATGATGAATATATTTGAATTGATAGTGGAAGATGATGGGCAAAAATGATTCAGAGTGAAAGTTGCGTGTATTTGTGGGATATTGCACGTGGGAGTCCCGTGCTTTGACAAACCACCGATGCCATATCTTTAGGTCGTCAGCATGGACTTGAATAGGTGGATTCACTGCGCATACTGTATGGATGTGATCAGTTCGATATAGCTCTATAAAGTCAAATATTCGTGTAGGTAATCTGGAACAGCTGATTCGGGTAATTCAAATTTCTCATTTCTTCGTATATATGCAAATTTGACCGGAACATTCTCGAGTAGCAAATAGTGCTCACGCTCGCAAGTAGACCGCCTCAACCACGAGGGCGGGATGTTACAAAAGGCCGGGGAATTCAAGTCACAGACCGAATCGCATCTATCAGGTATCCAAGATCATCATATCCATGAGGTATCAGAATCAGAGTAAAGCCAGAGGCTGAAATATTGCCTAGCAACTACTCTTTCTCAAAGTAGTTGCTCGCACTGACATTCCGACTAGAGCTTACCCGAGCGTGTCCCGGGTTTGGGGAGGTGGGTCGTGACGAGGACATGCCATCGGACAAAAAGGGGGTAGTAGGTAGCTTGATGGAGAAGTCGTTGGGAGAGTTGGAGACGGGAGAGCCATCGTCGAGACTGCCACCCTTTTCGTAGTTATCTACGCGGATTGGAGGTGGGCGAGCAACGCCCATCTTAGCCGCAGCAGGGCTGAAGCTGGGGTTGCCATAGTAATGAGTGGCGACCAGGACTAGAGCGGAGCCAAGAAGAAACTAATGAATGTTAGTGTCTGCAAATCGTATAAGATGAAATGAACATCAGTATTCAAGGAAACGTACAGTGGGAGTGAGATCGAATTCGAAGAGCCAGACGCTTCCAATGATGCTCAAGATGGTGGTTGTGGTAGTCGCCACGCAGCTGGGATCTCTCTGCGCATGACGGAGCGAGAAGGTGGTTAGGATGCCGCCTAAGGCCTGAAGAGCGATAGTTGACCACACTGCCCAGTTATAGCCCTGAAAGAAACCATCATTGGAAACGCTTTCGCCGTCTCGGAAACCGACACCAATGAAGATGGCGGGGAAGACAGAGTAGATAGCCAACTGCACATTGCGCACCCACATCGAAGTGTTGTTGGAGCTATCGCGAAGGACTTTTTCGAAAAAGACACCGCTGAAGCCTGAGGCCACAGCAGCACCAATGATCGCGAGCAGGCCAATCGTCGCATTGAAATGGGGATCGGCGGTCTGGATGTCCTCTTCAATACCTTCGTATGTAGCGGAGCGCTTGTGCATCTTTCCTGCGGTGCCTTTGGCGGACTTCCACTCCTCCAGGGACCGTGGAAAGTGAAGCGAAGCAGCCTCGTCGTGAATGGACATCTGCTCTGAATTGGCATCAGGCATTTGAACCAAAGCCACACCCACCACCAACAGAAGCAGCAGACCCAGCTTGCGAGCGGGAATGTTCCGTCGAAGAACGACTAGTCCAAAGATCGCAGTAGTCAAGAACTGCACCTGGAATGTGACCTGGAACGTCGCTGCCCGCATGTTGGAAAGCGCAATGTATTGGAGGGTGTTGGAGAGGACACCGAGAGCGGCAGGTATGGCCAGCTTCCAGCTGTCGCCGGAGAAGACGGTGCTGGTAAGGGAGAAGAAGAGGGAGGTGGCAGGCATAGAGGGAGGTGCGGTCTTGGATACGTCATAGAGGGCCATTGTGAGGGAAATCGCCAGTTTGACCACTTCATTCAAGAAGACGGCAGTAGAGGTGAGGTAACGCTTCCCACCGGCTGGGGTCATGACTCGAGAATAATGGGATAGCTATTGGTGGAAAGGGCATTCTGTTAGATCGTGTACATTTGTATGGTTTATACGAGCGCGCGTCAGACTCACCAACACAAATGCTGTGGATTGTGCCGCTAACTAATAAAAACAAACAGAGCAAGTCAGCAATCAATCTTAGAATCTGCAGTCCATACTATGCACGGCGGAAAATTCCATACCAAAAGCCACGGCACATTGTGCGCGGTTTGCCGCAGCCACGACGGCTGGCGTTGTGTGCGGTCACTCATGTTTAAGATGTGGTGGGATGGGAACCGCTCGCCCCTGAGAATGTTTTCTCCGCAAGTAAACACAGGAGCAAAACAACCGTGTCGGGAGAGAGAAAGAGCGAGGCGACAATGGGAGGGTGGGTGATTAAGGGAGCGACAAAAAGATCGAAGTTCAGAGTCTCGAATTTTCCCAGAATCGCTCTGGGGGCTAAGGCAGGGGAGGCCCGGCGATCTTCGTCACTGGGGGGCCAGCGGCAGGGCTTCGGCTGACGATCACGGCGGAGCTCCGTGCGAGGTGGCTGGGCTAAGGGGATTGTGCTTGGTTCTCTGTGCTCCGTACTATGAGACCCAATGTACAAGAGTACAAGAATACGTGAAAAAGGGAGCTTAATATTCTTTGTTTAACAAACAGAATCTGGGGAAGTTTCGTGTTTAAAGTGAACCGGTCAATCGGCGGTGTCAGGTGGATCACGAGGGACGAGTCATGGGTCCAGACTCATTGGGCATCGAGAGAACCACCAGTTCCAAGGTTATAAAGCTTTGTTCGTTTTCCAGCAAATCAGCTATTCGCAGATAATTGATCCGTGGTTAAAAAGCTATTAGGCTCGGAATCTTAACTATGGGGTTTAATCTATCGCCTGACGTCAAGGTCTACCTTCGAACACACGGAAGCCTCCCATTCGGCCATGTCCCTCGCCCCATCTCCAACTTCTCCACAGATTGTTGTAAGATGAGGCAATAGTGTTTTCACTCTGAGCTGATCGATTGATTGCGTGTTCGATCCAGTCGGCACCGTCCACCCAGCCACGCTGGGTTCGGGCTTGGCTTCTGACGCACGTCAGCCACGCCGATTAAGCTACGTAAATAGTGGGAACCGATCTGCACGCAAAATGTTGGAATAGATTAAGATAACTTGTTTATGGAGATCAAGTAGTGGAGAAAAATAAAATCTATTTTGATTGGTAAAAAGACATGATGGTCTCCAGATTGCAAACATAAACATAGGAAGGGGTATATGGGGCCCACGGGAGGGGAGTCAATAGTCAAAGAGATAGATCAAATGAAGGTTTCGTAACACAAAATTCCTCACAGGAGGTCAAAGTAAAATGAACTCCAAAATGCAAGATGTCGGATAAAAGAATGGTAGTGATCCAAGTCGGACCAATGAAAGAATCGATGGTGGTGGTACACAGAAGGAAGGGTATAGAAGATATGATGGATCGAATCGAAAAGACTTATTAATGCACCGCAGCGACGCTATTGCGTTCGTGATTCCAATCAAAATCGAAGGACCAAAGCGGAAGATCGTGTTTCGACTGCGGCTCGCCGCCGTTCAGCATGATAGCCTCGCTGCTATCGGTACGACGCCGAGTATGCTGCTTTTGATCCTCGGGGATGGCCGGTGGTGGCCCGCGGGGATGAGGCTTAGGAGATGGAAGTGGCGAGAAGCGGTGAATGGGGAGTGTCGGTGTGAGCGGTGAAGCACCGGCGGTGGAAGGGGAGGGCAGAGACTCCGAGTAGCCCGTGCTGGCGACCGAATTACCAGTCTTCTGTTCATTTTCAGAACTCGAACTCTGTGTGTCCTTGTCCATGTGAGAGGCACCTTGATGTGTGGGAAATGGCGGGAAAGCAGCGCTGAGGCGCAGGAAAGAGGTGTCGGATCCACAGAAGGAATCCCTTGAAGGAACTGACAATACTGAATTGCGATCGGGTTCGGCAGACTGGTAGTTGAACATGCTGGGAGTGACCTTGCCCTTGCGCAGGCGCATCGCCTCCAGCAAGTCCTGCTCTTGTCGCGTCACGGCAATCACTCGGCTTCGGCGGTTCATCTCCTTCAATTCCCGGGGTGTGCGCATTGGCGGTTGCGGCAGCTGGTCCAGGATATCCGGTTCAGCGATGGTGGGAATACCACTTGACCGCCGGGACTGGGTGGTTCGTCGGGTGTTGGTGGATGACTTGCCAGTAGATGCCTTCCCTGTGGAGGACATTGAAGGTTGGGGGCGTGTTTGCGCGTTGACTGGCTCCGTTGGTTTGGATGGGAGCCACGGCTGCTAGTGGATGGTGCACGATCGACCTTCCTCAACATTTGACCAGTAGCCGCTTGGGCAGCCTGGGCTGTGTAGATTTCCGGCTCATACTCCCCATAGGTGCCCACACTGTCACGTAATGTCTTATGCGTGCGACCCTCCGTCGGAGTCTCAAGCTCCTCCTCGGTCTCGTCTTCGGATGAGGAGAGGCAGAGAACGCTGGTATTCTGCAGGTCTTTATTCTTCAAAGTGCTCTTGCTGCTCTTCTTGGTGACAGCGCTCTTCGCACCCTGCGAACTACTCCGGTCCTTATGTTGCCTAGTCTGAGCTGGAGGACTGATGATCTGAGAAGGAGCCGGCTTGGACTTAGGAGACAGATACTCCGACCTGTCCCTTTGCTGGTTCCTAGGTGGGCTCTGAGCGCGACGTGTGCTGGTACTGGTTTCCGAAGGCCGGCGCTGATCCGTCTGCAACTGCTCCCGGCTTGCAGTATACACACTAGAGCGACTAAACAGTGATCGCCTGCCTGCGTATCGGTCCAAAGCCAGATCAATCTCGCTTGTCCCCACGGTGCGCTCCAACGGCTGATCAAACCACTCGCTTTTCGATGATTCTGGAATTGACAGCCAATCCGAGCGGTCCACGTGCTGCTTGGGTACCTCGTGGTGAGCCACAGAAGCACGAGGGGGCAGTGGATCTCCAAATCGTCGAGAGTTGGAATTGCTGCTCTTGACAGGCTCTCGTTCAATTCGGTTGGAGGGATAATCGGAGACCACTGTCGAGACCGGCGATGGAGAGCTGGTCATACGCTGAGGAGACAAAAGGGGCGGGGCAGGATTTCTTGGTTTCGGAAATAAGATGGACAAATCAATGCGGGGTGGGCGTAGCTTTCGCTTGGAGTCCTTTGGAGAACTCCGAGTTTGCTTATATGTCACATGGGGATCCAAGCCCAGCTCATTTTGAATTCGGGGCTGCAAGCCCTTGGGGCTCTCTGGCCTGGATTTCGACTCTTGGGATCTGAAGTAGGAGAATAATGTAGACGAAGAGCCCGATTGGTGAACTCTCTTCGACGGCTTAGGGAGGGGCGGGACAGGGTCCTGAGAAAGGTAGTCATGGCCGAGCAGGGGCGATGAAGCTCGCACCCGGAGGTTTTGGGGTGGAATCAAAATGTCGCCTGGTTTAGATGTCGGGAAGGGGACGAATGCGTTGTTCTGTTGCTGTTGCTGTTGTCTTGAGGAGCTATCGGGCGTTCGGAGACTTGCACGGCGGGACTTCTGTTGCTTCTGTGGTTTGTCCCACTGGTTCTGATTGTTGTGGATGGGCAGGTCGGTTCCTAGGATTCGTTGCGCTTTGGACGTTCTCCGGTCCGAGTACTTGACGTTTTCCTGGCTCTCCATGGCGTCGGATCGTAAGAGGTTATTCCGGCTGGAGGTTCGAAGCGGTACATGTACCGGGGGATGTTCTCGGGGGGCCATGGTAGGTGCAGGAATTCAATTCCTCATAAAAGTGGTGCAGTGGGCCAATGCGATAAGGAACCGATTGGAAGTTGAGATCGTGCAATGTACAGGGGTTGTAGAGTTCAAGTACTTTTTTCTCTTAAAATGCAGCTACTCCACCTTGTCAGCAAATGCTCGGGTATTAACCAGGTACCAGTACCAGCTCTGGTTGAAACCCGTGGCTCACGGGACTCCACCACGTACCGGATGTATACGCAATCAGATTATATTGCTAGAAAGTCGGGTATAGTTCAAAGGAGTGACTGGAGGGGGTAGGAATATTCAGATAAGGAAAAAAGAAACGAAAGTGTGTGGGGGAAGTGTTTAGTTTAAGAAAGGAGGGAATAAATGTAGTAAACCTAGAAATCGAATTATTGTACGGAGAACGGAGTTCATGGAAGTTATTGTCCAGATCGATTGGCTCAGCTACCGGCAGACCTAAAGGGGGCGGATCCACCTGTCTTTTTTTCTGGAGCTTTTTTGCTGGCCCGCATCGACCCAAGTTCGCCCTAAAAGGGGTGGACTTGGTGGAAACAGTCCCCTCATCCACTGTCGTCACTACTGGTTCACAGTAAAGTGGATCGGGCAATCGGGGCTGTGCCAATTGGAGCCCGAGCTCGTCGATTTTTAGTGATTTATGGTAATTAATTTGATTTAGTTTGTATGTTTTTTTTAAAGACAATTGCTCGTGGTTCTGATTCCCAGGTTTGATTTAGGGGGGGAATCACAGGTACGATAGGCTTAGGAGGGCTCATTCAACCCGAAGTAGTAAGTATCGACAGGCACTAGCGAGACATTCATCCTCGGTTCCATTCACACCACAACTGCGGTTCCTCGAGTCCCGTGGAAGTACGGGGTACGATGTACCTAAGGGTGCCCAGGTAGGTTAGTCCATTGCATTGTCCTCCGGAAATTGCAGTGATTGATCCTGCTTCATGCACGTTGTCCCTGGTCAATTTCCTGGGAAATTCCCTCTAATGATTTCTGATTGAGTCAAAGAACAAGTCTAATTAAACAGCACGATCTAGATATGCACCTAGATCACTCGTGTTCGGCCCCTTACATGGCTGGAACAACCTTAAAACGCTAGACACGTGTACTATAGATAGACTAGGTACCTGCATGCTACACGTCTACTTTGTACGTGGGTAATATCCACACTATTGGTGGTAATCCCCCGTGGCAAAGGGCTGTGGCAGATGTGGCATACACTATGCAGCGCCTCGTGCGATCTATTCTATCTTTGACGGGACCTCATCACTCCACTTGCGCGCCCCGTGCTCTGCAGTTGAGTAGCGTATTTAGAAACCGGCCTTGTCTTAAGTGGATTCCTTCAGCTCTGGGACTGATGGAGAACATCGGCCGCTATGGCCTTGAGCGACAGACGATTTGCGTCACACTTCGATCGGGGATGGACCCAGTTTTCAGCGCGCCGGGGCCTTCGATCGCGTCAGTCATCGTAGCCGCCCGAGGCTAAGTGGTACCGTGACAAATAATCGCCTAGGAACTGGCAATGATCGACCTCTTTTTCACTATCACGCCGCGTTTCCATGGATGCCGTCAATGATGGAACTCAAATACAGCGGCACAGAGCCCACTCCATGAAGGTTGAACCGCTTCATGCGGGATGAAACGTCCCAAGGCTGCCAAAGTTGCGTAGATTGACAGGTTGTCATGCCCCTTATGTCTCCAACTTTGTTTCCTTAAGGCCCTGAAGAATTGCAAGTCCCGAAAACTTTGATCTGTGCTTATTCACGGTGCCGAGCATTGGTTGCAGTGTATGCTGGGAATGAGATTTCAGGCACAGTCTGCGCGTGATGGAGTCGACAAAAACCCTTTGCCCTTCGTGCTCTAGCTCGTGCCACTCTGGTTCGATCTAGGCATATCACATTTCCCGATCGTGATGAAGATCATTAATCTTGTCCGGACAGCTCCGTTCGCGCTCCAAGAGCGCGTGCCGTGTCTTCAGACCCACCGACCCAAAAGCTCCAGTGACAGGCCAGCGTGAGTTGTTTTTCTTTTTCTTTTTTGTTATTTTAGTACATCCATCCTAGTTCCTCAACTTGTCATTGGCCCATCATAGGCATCTGGGCTATTTCCATCTGCATAATGGCAGCCATTCCAAATTTATTGCGTCGGGTTTTGCTCGGCTAAAAGTTGAAGAGGATAGGGGTAAAGTCGAGTAGGAATCAAGGACTCAATACTTCCAAGGCTATGGCAACTGTAACATGAGTGAAAGTTCAGATCAATTCTGTTATAACCCAACGGTAATGTGTACCCCGAGTTCTCCGTAGCATTTTGCCGACCGCTGAGCACTATTGAACCCAAATGAATGGTTTGACAGGTGTGGCAACGCCCCCCTTTGTCCACCATGTCCCAATGATCGAACTAGCGCCCAATGGTCTCTCAATAGTGAACCCAGCAGTTGATGAACAATGCACGCAATAGTCTGTTCCACTTTCCATGGTTCTGACTTGATTCCCCAGTCTGCTAACGATTCCTGGTGGGTTTCGTCGATCATGCGCAAATCATCCGTTGATTGAGGGGTGCAAGCTTTTCTTGTGGAATTTTTGCCAATATTATCGCGTTCGTTCCAAAGTTGTCTGTTCGGATGGAGAGCGGGTTTCCGACGCCACTGAGTTCCGCCGTTGAGGAGACCCGGTGTTGGCTGGAAAGGTTCGGTGGAATCCTCAGTGAAAACTGGAAGGAGGAATCCAAGGGTTTGTTAAGGCTATGCTGGCTTGATATTTAGAAAACGATGTGTTTCAAATGCCTATAGAAAAATTTGATGTGTGGGTTTGCATCCACATTTGTAGATCATCCGCTTTCCACGAGCTCAAATTTGAGGCATCTCGGAGGATTCCGAGCTTGACCACCTCTCTGGGTCAGGGAAAAGAAACCAAGGTCAAGGGTCTGAAGCTAGCAAATCTTTCTAATAATAAGTACTGGGCCTGCGTCGCATGGCTCATACCTTTTATGCTAGCCCCAGCTGTCGGCATCCTGGTCGATTCGGAGGTTTGCCGTCAATTTTGAAATAGGCATTGCAAGAAAAATATGAGTTTGAACACGATCATACGATACAGCACAGACCAGTTGGGCCCCTTTGATTCAGAAATGGATAAATATGCTGGGGGTGAGCTGCAACCAGAAAGATCAAAAATGGAGAAAAAGTTGGAAACATCCATCCGATCTACAACGTTGCCAGTAATCATGTTTTTGAGACGTCGAATGTTTCAAGAGAAATTTCGGTCAACAATCACTTGATTCCAATAATTTGGAATATGAGCCTTCAGAAGCCGGTCGGGGTGGACATGTGCAAGGATTGATGGTTTCTTTGTTGGCCTCCGGGGAACCAGGTTCTGAGTCCCGAGGACTTGATAATGTGGAGTGAAACCTACACTGCAGCGAGTTCCGACTGTACGCGAGGATATATATGCATGTGGCCGGCTTGCATACGAGAGCCTGAGTGGGGCGTGTATCTCCAGCCTACAATGAATGGTGGCTCACATGCATAGGTACTCGGATTTACCTTAGAAACAGTAGAAATTCATTCTTATCTCGAAGTCCTGTCGCTTTCTTACCCTGGTGAAGTTCTGCTCTGTAATCCCTACACCACGTGTTGACGCCTCTTTATCTTATTCTACTTCATATGTAGTATGATGTGTGTTATGTCCACTATGCCCATGTTTGTTCTTTCCGTGCAGACATCGTATCCATTACCGAGGTCACGGTTGTCTTCCAAGATTATCAGTAATGAACACTTCGATTCAAGCTCGATCACCAAACTCCACTATGGAGATCCTGGGATTCATGAATGCATAGCTGCACAGGTGTTTGAACTCTGGGATGTGTTGCTGTTTGGATTTTCAAATGTCCAATATTGGTATAAACATTTAGACTTCCAACTTAGAGCATAGAAACCCACTATTCCACCTGGAGGATTAGCAAGGCCGTCGTGCTACATTATGCCCAACTCTAAAAATACACCTTGAAAATCGATTGAGGAAATGGCGGAAATGAAAAAAAAAGCCATTGCCTGTCAGCATCATTTGATTATGCTGGGTGTACGCGTTCTCCGCATTATTATTCTCCCGGTCATGTCCGGTGGGTAGTTGATATGATCCATTTAAAAGGTCAACTTCTGGAATTTTTGTCAAAAGGTTTGTGAATTTTCTGGGGCGGTATGGCTAAGATTGGGATTTTATAAATTGAAGCTGTGAGACAGACCTCGGGAGAGTTGGGGTGGGAGTTGATTGAGGTTCAACCCTTCGAAGTATATATTTCTAGGTCCACCCGTAGACGGGTGTCGTGGCTAGGGCCCGAGGGTACCTGCAGGTGCCGTACTGGATACAGACACATTATGTACCCAAGTGCTGCACGATGCTAGGAAGGGGTGCAGTAAGTATCCACCCCTTTGACCTCCATGTTTGGTTTGTTTTTCTCCCCGTGCAGGTACACAATGATCAGGCCATCCCTGTTTCCAGGTGGGTACTTGATGAACAAACTGGGAAGAGATCTCGATACCAGATTCCGGGGCCCCACCTAGGGGTACAGGGATGGCCTTATATTTACATGGCAGTAAGGTCTGTTTGCAGGATGATAACCTGGTGCGAGGTCCACGGGTGACGATGCATTGCGTTCATCAGTGGCAGGAACTGACTACACGTGACCTGTGGCGATAAGTTGGGCTGGACCATTGGGAATCTTGATTAGATATGCACTTATGTAATCTCGTCCCCGGCCTCTCCACATCCCTAAACAGGTTTAAGATCATTCTATGGATTTGTTGGGCAATAGACTAGTAATTTGATCAAATTAGGTAGATAAGATTTCAGTAATATTCCAGACATGCAAAACAATATCTTGATCGAGCTCGGTAGTGGGAGATCAGGAATCTAGTTAAGAGTATGGCGACCCGCGCCACATAGATAAAGGGTTCCCGAGCCACACAAGAAAGTGGGCAGTGGCAGGTTTCAAGGTTTTCACGCTGCAGATGGAAACCGGGGGGGCAACCACGAGGACTCTTATCCCAGAACGATACAAAGAAAATTTAGATATATAGCCAGGATAAATTACTATCATGATAGATCTTTATTAAACTCAAATTCTATGAATTTTTATGGCTAAGATAGAGGTTGAATCAAGCACAGCAAACCGCACGTTGTGGTCCATGACATCGTCCAATCCGGCACTCGGATTAATTGTTGTTCTCCGCCCCAAACTCCCTTGTCAGCCGCCACTGTTTCTCTTCTCCCCTTCCTTTGACTTTCCTTGCGTCCCTTTCATCCAACTTTCAGACCCGCATAAACATGACCACTTGCGAGACCCTTTTCTTTGTGTAGATGGTCTTGCTGGCTTATTGTGTTGGGGCATTTCGCTAGCAACTCTGACCTCGAGTTGCTCGCCTTCATACGCTTCCCCCCACCTTCGCCTGTGATGTCTTCCGACTTTCCTAACTCCCATACCTCCCATATCACGTCCGATCAAACCGATTTTCTGGTGCCGCAATCTTATGTCGCACGTAATTCCGAGTCTCGACTAGTCCCCGCTCGACGACGCGATATGGACGATCACGAAGTTGACGAATTTGGGCAAGGTCCCTCCAACGCCCTTGGGCAGTTTTCTTTCGCGCCAACGACACGTACAACTGTCGTGACAACAACAACCACTACAACCACTTCGTTTCCGCCCCTGGCGATCAAGCCTCCACGAGCAGTGAGGGACTTGGATGCCCGACAGTATCCACTAGCCGCGACGCCAACACCAGCCGCCTTAAAGAACCTCAAGTTCAAGATTGGAGACAAGTCGATCGTTTTTAATGAACCAGACGACTCTGTATCGGTAGCCACCGAGGTTAGTGCCTCCATAACTGCCGTGGCGTTTTCTAGAAATACTAACTCCGTTTAGCTGAAGGAAAAGAACGATGCCTTGAAAGCTTCCAACGGGTCGATCCGTTCGGTAAACTCATTTACATCTGAGGAAGATACTATTTCTCGCCGACTAGGTCCCCCGCGTTCCATGACCCGGATGAATCACCCTCACTCCCAGAATCGCCCCGTCTCCCCAGTCTCCAACTCTGATCCCCGCCCCTTTGTACTTCCGCGAACACGTGCAAGCCGAGTTCCTTCCGAGCCTGTCGCACGTCGTACTCGCCATAGCTCAAATATCCACCTTTCTCCCGCTGGTCTGGCCACTCCAGAGACAGAATTGAACATTGGCAGCCTTGGAGATGCGGCAGCAGCTTCTAGACCAAGAATACACAGTGCAAATTTCCCGCGTCGAGAGACCCCGTTGCGATCGCCTCTGTCGACCGAGGCTGGAGCACTGAGTACATTGCATAAGTCAAGTTCAACCGAAAATCGGGAGCTGCAAGGTCCTTCGACCGACGGGAATCACCCCCCTGTATCCGAATCGGCATCCACCAGTCAAAATGTCTCATTTGCTACGGAAACGACTTCGCAACAACGCCCGGACTTGTCAGCTCAGCTCTCAGCAATCGACAATGCAATGGCCCAAGACATGTGTTTGCCAAGCCCCAGCCTGTCACCAGTTACCGCCATGAATGCACTGCACGCCGAGTCCTCTTTCGAATCAGAAGGACCTGATGTCGACACAGATTCAAGTTTAGACCATAATGTTCCACGGCACTCCAAGGCAATGCGTCTTCATGATGCAGATTCGA
This sequence comes from Penicillium frequentans, assembly GCA_028828275.1. NCBI lineage: Eukaryota > Fungi > Ascomycota > Eurotiomycetes > Eurotiales > Aspergillaceae > Penicillium > Penicillium frequentans. The sequence goes on along the minus strand of JAQIZY010000001.1, from coordinate 1,966,284 downwards.
GAGGAATGAACCTGTCTATGGCACCAACATCACGATCCCAGCCATCTTTGATGGATATGCCCAAAGTCTTGGATTTCTTCGACTCTGTTCCTGACGAACTGAAGACCTACCTCATGTACCAATTCTTGCGACGTTGCCCGAAACCAACCTTGCATTTCGTGGCTGATGTGGTCAACCCGACCTTGAAGTGTGACTTCTTGACATTGCTCCCCTTGGAGCTCAGCCTGAATATTGTGAAATATTTTGATGTTCAGACCATGTGTCGCGCCGCACAAGTCTCGAAGAAGTGGCGTCACATCGTCAATTCAGATGAGAAGACTTGGAAAGAGCTTCTTGACCAAGATGGGTATGTTCTTTCCGAGGGAGAGCTGGAGCGAGCCATTAGAGAGGGTTGGGGCTGGCAGTGCAGTAGCCCTGATGATTGGGAGAGAGATCTGAGCACCACAGTGGTCAGAAAAGAGCATGAACTCTCTCCTGTCCCCTCATCATCTGCGACCAGTGACAGGGCTCCACTTACCGCTCTGCCGCTCAACAGACGCCCCAAGCGGAAGGCAAACACACGTGCTTCAAGCCGAAAGCTTGCGAAGCGCAAGATTTCATCCAGCGGAACAGACTACTTTGAGCCAGACTGGAAAAAAGATATCGCTGCGTCAGAGGCCCCGTACGCTGCGGCCAACACTGCCGCTGCTGCTGTCCCCTACCCAGAAGTCGGTCTTCCCTCCCTGCGTGGTCTTTACCTCTATAAAGCTCTTTATCGCAGACTTCATGCCATTCGACAAGGATGGATGAAGCCAGAGGTCAAGCCACAACATATCGCTTTCCGGGCTCACGACCGTCACGTTGTAACCTGTTTGCAGTTTGATTCGGATAAGATCTTGACTGGCAGTGACGACACTAATATAAACGTATATGATACCAAGACTGGTGCCCTCAAGGCCACCCTGGAGGGGCACGATGGCGGTGTCTGGGCTCTTGAGTACCATGGTAACACCCTGGTGTCCGGGTCCACTGATCGCTCCGTTCGCGTTTGGGACATTGAGCGAGCCCGGTGCACTCAAGTGTTCCATGGCCACACGTCCACTGTCCGTTGCCTGCAGATTGTCCTGCCGACCGAGGTTAGCCGTGACGCGAATGGACGTGCCGTGATGATGCCGAAAGTGCCCTTGATTATCACCGGATCTCGTGATTCTAACTTGCGGGTGTGGAAGCTTCCGAAGCCCAGTGACCCGGTGTATCTTCCTCACGGCCCCGCCGCGGACGATTATGACTGCCCGTATTTTGTCCGTGTCCTAACTGGCCACACCCATTCGGTTCGTGCGATTGCGGCGCATGGTGACACCTTGGTTAGCGGTAGCTATGATTGCACCGTGCGAGTGTGGAAAATATCCACCGGACACGTCCAATTTACCTTAACCGGTCACACACTGAAGGTGTATAGTGTTGTAATGGACCACAAGCGCAATCGCTGCATCAGTGGTGCTATGGACCACATGGTAAAGATTTGGTCACTCGATGATGGAGCTCTGCTTTATAATCTCGACGGCCACTCTTCTCTTGTTGGTCTTCTGGCTCTGCAGGGTGATCACCTTGTTTCAGCTGCAGCAGATTCCACGCTGCGAATTTGGGATCCACAGCGTGGCCACTGTAGGAACACACTCAGTGCTCATACTGGTGCCATCACTTGTTTCCAGCACGATGTCCAAAAAGTCATTTCTGGATCGGACCGGACTTTGAAAATGTGGGACGTTAGCAACGGCAATTGCATTCGAGACCTCCTGACCGATCTCAGCGGTGTATGGCAGGTCAAATTCAATGATCGTCGGTGTGTTGCTGCAGTGCAGCGGGATAGTCTGACGTATATCGAGGTGAGTGTCCTTTTATCTTCCTTTTCTGGGTGACTTTGGACCCAAATTAACAATATCTCTATAGGTCCTTGACTTTGGTGCCGCACGAGACGGTGTTCCCGAAAGCAAACTCGGACAGCGTGTCGTAGTGAATCGTCGTGGCCACGAGATTGCGGCAGGCACTGATTCCGACTCTGACTCCGACTAACCCCATGCCATTTCTCATGAAGTTTCGAAGAATCAACCTTCGATCAACTTCCTTCTCATTTCCTTTCTTATCACATTTACCCATCCCTCTATTTCTTGTTCCCATCTTTCCAGCCCCTTTACTCCATTCACGATACCCCATCTTTATGGCACTCATATCTCATCTTCTCTTGAAAAACCCTTTGCATAGCGTGGTCGGCATTCTTTGATCATCCAGCATTACGATGGGGACAGGCGTTGTGTGACGTTTCCTGATTCTTACAGGAGGACTATACTTTACTACTTCATCTTTGGTCATATTCCTCCTTCATCCTGTTATGTCAGTTTCACCTCTTCCTTTTTTTCTTTGCCACTGTACTGCCGTCTAGGTATGGCCTTTAACATTCCCTTGTATTTGATTAGTCGGTGATGCTGGATTCGGTGTTTAATGCTGGTGTCAGGTCCGATAACTTATTCCTTTTTGATTGTCCTGATCCAGTCCTTATAAGCTCAATTCAGTATATTTGATCTTCATAACTGGGCATATTTGTACACAGTAAGGCCAACTTCGCCTGTACCCCCTTGGGCTTATTCAGAATATCAATAAAAATGCAGCTCTAGCAGTCAGCCTACGTTCCGACGTCGTACTGTAGTCTAGGTAACCACAGATCAAGAGCCTCATCTACCACCCGTGTCACAAATCAGCCTTCGGATTTCGAATACGCACGCATACTAAGTCATGTTCCTAATTTTCGTCTGGGGCTGGTTTCAAGAACGAAGGGTCCTGAAATAGAGCTTATAAGACTGTCTGTCCCCACAACTTATTTCACCTGGATTCATCTAAGCCCTTCACACATCTACATCATGCACGCCTCTAAAGTTATTGCTAATGCCGCGATCTTCTGTTGCGCTATACTTGCTACCCCGTCTTTAGCGCAAAGCTGTGCAAATGGCGAACAATGTCCCATTGGATGGGTCTGCAATGTGAACCCAAATACTCCTCAATATTTGTGTTGCACGCATTGATGGGTTCAGGTTAGTAAAAAAATGAAGGTATGTCTGGAGGCTTTTTGTATGATGTTCTTGGCTTTGAAAGGCTTACGACAGTGCGATGACTTGCTCCAGAATCCGAACCCTTGATCTCGAATTTTGGGAACTATTGGCAGTGGGATACTTGTTTTCTCGGGAACGGGGGTAAATGAATGGATAAAAGCGCTTTATAGCGCCAATGTTTCGTTGGAGTAGTTGAGTATATTACATGAGTTTCTATGTACAAGATGCTTTGAGCCACGTCCTTCCTCTTCGACGATAGTGAAGTATAGAACTAGCCAGAATGAATAAAATTCGGCCTGTGGGGTCTAGTGGAGTGACCCGGCGCAGTGAAATATAGTGAGATGGAGTTATATGCATTTGCGCCCGAGTCAAGGATCAAGGACCTCGGTATTGGGAAGATGAGCCGGCTGCCGTTCCTTTGAGAAGGAAATGGAGACTGGTTGTGCCAGTTTGTATATATTTCGGGTGCTAAACCCCACGGACTGCGGTGCCATGGCCATATTTCTCATTTGCATCGCTCACAGGGATATGAGACACTTGCGATGGAAAAAAGGAGTTGTCCCCTCTGCGGGAATAATTGGATATCAAGGCGTTTCAGGTGTTGCCACAGGGGGTTTAGGAACCGGCTGCCCGCCTTGTAAGCTCCCATCAATACCCGCTGCGGACAGGATGGCCCAACGCACAGCGTTAACACCTAGAAAATGGCCACCGCCAATAGAAATGTCTGCACTGCAGGTGACCAGCTCGCCCAAAGCACCAGGCCCTTCTGAAACGCGCACGTCAGGTTGAACCTGAGGCCGCATTTCTTCCAGCATCTTCTGAAGCCGCTGTACGCTCACAGCCGAGGCGCCAGATTTGACCTGCTTCTTTGTTTTGGCAAGGACTTTATCGACTTTCGAAAGGATTATTTGATGTGGAATAGCGTAGTGTCGGAAGAGCTGGAGGATCTCGGCGTCGTTCTTTTTGATTCCGTGCTCGCTGTCGATGAGTATAAAAGCGCGGCGGAGTCTGGGATATATCATTAGCGACAGTTCCCTGACATTTCGACCAATACGATAGCTACTCACTGCTTGCGTCCTTGGAGATATTTCATAATCTCCATTCCCCATTCTGCTCGACTAGCTTTTCCATATCCGGGCATATCCAAAAGTACCACTTTGTGTTCACCCCCTTTCGTGCCTCCAATACCAAATGCATTCATCTCTCTTGTTCGGCCAGGTTTTGAGGATGTCCAACAGATCTCCTGACCCATTATAGCGTTCAGTAACGAGCTCTTGCCGACATTGGAACGGCCGAGAAATGCGACTTCGGGCTCGATTGAAGTTATCGGAGTTGTGCGAAACTTGGCCGCGGACCATAGTTTCAAAGGGGAGTGGCGCGAGGGTACGAATAACTTGTCTGCAAAGGCAAGCTGCTCTGAAGTAGGTGGTTTGGTATCCCAGTAATAACAGAGATCTGAAATCGTCAGGTCTTGTAGGCCGCGCTTGTTTGGGTTCGGCGGATGGATCGGGGTGGGGGGTTGTCGCAGGTTTAAGTGTCGAGTATAGGCGCCCTGAAGGCGCAAGGGCCCTGCTTATACACCTCTTCATGTTCAAGTACTTTGCTGCAACTTGAGCCCGGGAAAAGAAGCGCGTCAAGTTCTCCAGAAAAGCAGGCGCACGGACCATCCTTATCGATAAGAACGCCGCGGGACTGAGGACGACTCATTACTCGGCCTCGGTCTCTTCCACATTCAAGGTTGAGCTCTACGTTCTACTATCGTGCCGTAACCTTCATTATGATTAACGCAGTGCTTGTATTCAACAATAATGGCCAGCCACGGCTGACCAAGTTCTACACACAACTGGTGCGTATCTCCAACCCATGGTCATCCAACCCAGCATACAACTAACACTCTCCAGGACACTCAAACACAGCAGTCTCTCATCGCGCAAATCTACCAGCTTGTTGCACAGAGACCGGCAAGTGCATGCAACTTCCTCCCGCTGCCCCCGCTCCTCTCGCAGGGCGCCAGCTCTGGGGCCTCCGGACCCTCCGACGCGCCTACCCAGATTACCTACCGCACCTACGCTACCTTATCATTCATTATGATCTCTACATCCATGGAGTCACCGCTTGCCCTCATTGATTTGATCCAGGTATTTGTGGAGTCATTGGACCGCATGTTTGAGAACGTCTGCGAACTCGATCTCATCTTCGGCTACGAGACGATGCACGCTGTCCTCAGCGAGATGATTGTTGGAGGTGTCGTGGTTGAAACAAATACCGAGAGGATTGTCGCAGGTGTGCGCAATCAAGAGGGTTCCGCAGGAAAGAGGAAGGCTGTTCAAGCGGCCAGTTCTGGTCTGGGACGAGGTGCACTTCCGAGTCTGGGTGCTTGGAGGTGATGCAGTATTTGCAGCTTGGTTTATATTCCTTCATTGATTTAGCGGCATTGTTTCTGCATGATCTGATTTTAATTGACTGCCCAGGGGGCGTTATGATATGAGTGTTGATGTACATAGAAGATATCTTGCGAAGCGAACGCACGCGTTTGCTAGCTGCTTGGCTTTCGAAAGATCCAGTTGCTCAAATGATACCATGATGAATTAACAGTACCAATTATACCTGTACTGCCCCAAAATAAAACACACTTACCAAGCAATGTTCTTTAATCGCATGGATCTGGAGCTTTGATATCCTTAGTCAGACAGAGAAACCTGAAGGTCACGTGGAGTGGATACCCTACTTTGGTAGCGCAGCCCTAACCCTGTCACATGACTCCGCTAGCGCGATCCGGCCCACGAAGACAGGAATAAGATCCCGCGATCTCGAACTTTCTCCTTTCTCACTTCGACAATCGCCAAATTAGCGCAACGATCCCAAGTCGACAACATGGTGGTAAGCATTTGATTGTATCTTGCTCACGTTTCGCTTGCTGCAGCGATGTCGTGAAGACTGTTTAGTCTAGCTTTCGATCCTCGTGATCAAAGCAATTCCGTCAATTGTTCCAACAGCCTCGAAAGAGATGTTGGGGCATTGGCGATGAACTGGCTTGAGACATGAGTCCGGCACCTGAAAATGGTGCTGGCCTCGTGTTCTCTCTAGAGTTTAAAGAAGATGCAGCCCATGATGGACTAGATCGCTGATCTTCTTTTCTCAATGATAGCCTCCCAAGTCCGGAAAGAAGACCGCCGCCATGCCCTACCCCCAGGGCAAGGCTGGTACCTCCAAGAAGCAGGCCAAGGTTAGTTTCTTCTTTCCACCGGGAGTCTGAGAAAATGAAGTCGAGATACTAATCAGTGAAAATTTTTCAGAACCCTCTCATTGAGAAGCGTTCCCGCAACTTCGGTATCGGCCAGGACATCCAGCCCAAGCGCAACCTCGCCCGCTTCGTCAAGTGGCCCGAGTATGTCCGCCTCCAGCGCCAGAAGAAGATTCTGAACATGCGCCTGAAGGTTCCTCCTTCCATTGCTCAGTTCCAGTCCACCCTGGACCGCAACACCGCTGCTCAGACCTTCAAGCTCCTCTCCAAGTACCGCCCTGAGACCAAGGCCGAGAAGAAGGAGCGTCTCGTCCAGGAGGCTACCGCTGTCGCCGAGGGCAAGAAGAAGGAGGATGTCTCCAAGAAGCCCTACAACGTCAAGTACGGTCTCAACCACGTCGTTGGCCTTGTTGAGAACAAGAAGGCTTCCCTCGTCCTGATCGCTCACGACGTTGACCCCATTGAGCTGGTTGTCTTCCTCCCCGCTCTCTGCCGCAAGATGGGTGTCCCCTACGCCATTGTGAAGGGCAAGGCCCGTCTCGGTACGGTCGTCCACAAGAAGACCTCCGCCGTCCTGGCCCTCACTGAGGTCCGCTCCGAGGACAAGGCTGAGTTCTCCAAGCTCCTCTCCACCATCAAGGAGGGTTACACCGACAAGTACGAGGAGTCCCGCCGCCACTGGGGTGGTGGTATCATGGGTGCCAAGGCCAACGCCCGCACTGAGAAGAAGCGCAAGGCCGCTGAGAACGCCATCAAGGTCTAAGTTTACTTTCCGTGACTTGGACTTTGTTTGACGGGATCGCCTCCACAAAAGCGCTAAAAAAGTTTTAATGGGATATGAAAGGTGTTCGAGGCTCTGGATAACTTGTTAACGGCCAAATTCTTTTAGCTTTAGATGGGTGTGAAAGAGCTTTTGGCCCTTTGCCCGTTCTAACAAAAGACAATATTTTTTCACGAACTTCTCAATATGTACCACTTCCGCAGATACCCATGAATGCATTTCTCTACCTGTTCAATATGCCAAATGGCTTCAATGCCTAGAGATCAGCATTCATGCACTCTGTACTTGTAGATTTGTAAAAAAAAATTTGGAAAAAAAATTAGACTACAGTGCCGCTCGAAATCAGCTTCGTCTCGTTTTTCTTTTCTTTTCTTTCTTAAACTTTATCTTACAAAGCACTATACCTATTACGGTTAGATCCCTCCTGATGTGGTGCTCGGCGGTAATCTAGTACGATCGTAAATAAACGAATAAAAATAGTCTTTGTATTATGTTGTATGGGCTGTTCGTTGTCTAGAACCAAAAATTGCAAACAAGTCAAACAACGCGGCCGGGGGTTGACAACCTCCGGAGCATTCATTCCCTCCTTCGCTCAACTCTCCTCCCACGGGCAAAATCTGGCGAATGAACGAAAGGAAATACACTAATTGGAAAATAAAGAAAATTGATGGGGTAACTTTTTTTTTGAGAACGCGTTTATCATCGCCTATACAGCCCTTTGCACGGACCTTTGCAGATCTTCCCTTACAGCCTGTTGAACCTCCAAGCCCAAATTTGCTGACGTTGGATTATTCAGAAACAGGTCACTATGATCAACGAACCATTTTGTTTCCTTGATAATTCTCAAGCTCAAGTAGCTGATCCTTGGGACCAGGATTCGCAATACGCCCCTACTCCAGGATATCATAACGACACGCCCTCAAATAATGGGTTTAGCCCTTCACCAGACTACTACCTCGAAGACGGCCCCGTAGCTCCGATTTTCCCCTCGCAACAGATACCAAGACTTCTTCAACTCCATGAGTGGGAAGCAAGTGGACCAGATGACGAGTTGCCACTAAACTTTATCCGGTATACAATCGAGTGGAAAGTCAAAGTGAACAATCGTTTTAAGTGGGAGGACACGATCAAAAATGTGACCCTGACTCCAAGTGCCTATTGGCCATCGGCGCTGAGGACTAAGTTAGACAAAGTGCTGCAAGAGAGAGTTCCACGTAGCCAAAGGGTTAGGTCGGATGGCACGTCTATGGTTATGTCGGTCAACGATCGCAAACACAAGAACTTAAAAATATGGTTCAAGTCCCTTGATATTGATTGGACCACAGTGGAAGAACAACTGCTCGCGTGGGGTAAACTTAGCACGCGAGGCAAGGAAATAAGAGTCATGATCATCTTCAACTATACAGAAGACGACCACCTTTCCAGAAGCGCAGGAGGTAGGGGCGAGAAACGAGGGAAGTCATCTGTTACGAACAGGATGCTCAACGATCGGGATGCACAACTTGATGCTGAAGAGCATGTATCTGGACAACAGTCAGTCTGGCGGGCTGTCTATAGCTTAATGCGCTGCCCTTCACCGTCTTGTCACCTTGGGCCGCATTGCTGGCAAGACCCTCATGGAAAGAAACACTACCAATTGAGAACGCATCATTTGAAACGCCTGATTGCGCATGTTGAAGGCGGCGGTATTTTGGAGTGCCAGGATGATGTCCCTGAAGCTATGCGTGAAGACCTATTTATGGAAGAGCAGCAGAGACTGGAACATTCACAGTCCAAGAGTCAGAAGTCACTGGCCCCCGGAACTTGTCCGCCTATCAATATCAACTTTCTGGGAGGACAGCCCCCACAGGCAACTGATTCTGTTCCAGCATCGGTATTGCCTTCCCAGCAAAGCCAGCAAGTATTATTGCTCACAATTGACGGACCACGCGACGTGGCTGTTAGGGAATACAGTGCTTGGCAAGAAACGAACGTCATTGACGAGACTTTGAAGGCTCAATTCCAGCTGGCTTGTGATGTCACGCTCGCCAATGGTCTCGATCTTGAACAGATCCATGGGGATCAGCATCCGGACTTCTTCATCGAGAAAGGAGTTGCGGTAGGTATTGCACGTCGCTTCGTAGGTGATATCATTAAATGGGCGAGGGATGTACGGGAATAATGGGCAGCTACAAATATTTACGGTCAGAATGCGTGACAGTTTTATGTAGATTTAGACTTGATTTCGCGTCTTGATAATTTCGATTAATTTTATGTTTAAGAGCTATGTGAAAATACATAATTTTCGCCTAAACCCTTCCATGTTCCCCCAAATCTCAAGCACAGTGCCAAAATTTGGTCAATTGCCATATGAATGGCGAGCTACTCAGTGATGATTTTCAATAAAGATGCCAGCGTGCCGGAAATGACCGATTGCACTCTGTTCTCGAGAACCCACAGCTTCAATACACCCCTCAAGGAAAACATCGAATCCTTGCTCCGGGCTCATTTCATATTTCCGCCAGTGGCGCCTGATGAATGCTTTCAACTCAGAAAAAAACTCCTCAATGGGATTCAAATCAGGCGAATAAGGCGGAAGGTACACCAGCTTTACCCCGGCATTGGCGCAGATCTCTTGGATTCGGTCGGAATGGTGAAAGGATGCATTGTCCATGACAATGACGGATTTCGGTTCAGGCCACCTTCCACAGTGCTTGAGAAGCTGTTCGATAAAGTCTTCGAACACATCCGCATCGGTCGAACCTTTGAAGACACGGGATAGGACAACGCCGTCTTGTGCGTATGCAGGCAGGATCTGGTATCGCTGATCGCGATGGAATTTAGATACCTGCAATGGTGCCAGGCCCAGTGGAGACCAGCCTGTGCGTCTGAACCCAATCCGTTTATCACATCCAGATTCATCCACATAGACTAGGTGGTATGACTTGAAGTCTGATATATTATGGAGGTAGAAATCTCGCAAATCGGCATTCTGTTCCTTTGCTCTCTGTCGAGCCATCTTTTTGGACCAGCCGACTGAAGCAAGAGCTCGCTTCAAACTGGAGCTTGAGACCCAAGTATGAAATTCATCCCATAGATAGAGGACCATCTCATCCACGTATAACCCGGGCTTCTCGAGAAGATGGTCACACAGAGTCTGTATTATCGGCGGCGTGATGCTACGTCGGCGGCCGACGCGAGTTAATGGAGCCCTGACATCTCCGAACAGGCGAAGATTACTGCGAATACTGATTACCGAACGCTCGCTACACTCAGCAGCCGCGGCCATCTGTGACGTGGTCAAGGATTCGCTCTCTATCATATCACGGATCATCTCCAGCTTGGATGGGGGCAGCCGGGGTGCCATTTGGGAAGGAACGCTAGGGGTGAATCATGGGCGTCGTTGACGCAAAGTGGATAATTGTTTTCTCCATACTCACCCTGCTCACCCCCTTGCTCAGTGAGCGAAACGAAATAATTCTCGATTGAAGGTCGGGGGATGCTGGGGTATTGGGAAATGCACGTGATTAAAGGCCCCTGCGGTTCCTGGAAAGGCGGTTTTTTCTTGGCGATCCGAAAAACGCGGGCGTTGATCAGTGATCACAATTGGAAACGCCCAACACATCCAACCTCTTGAATAGACATCGTGCTCTTACGCAACGTACGCCCACTAAGCCGCACGCTGTTAAAGGCATCTACTTATACTGACCAACGAAATAGAGAATACTAACACAGCGCTCAATTTGATCCTTGAAGAATATCCATGTGCATTTATGAAAATCGTTAATAGCTCTGCGGAACATTCAAAACGAGATTTATAGAAAAGCATGTAGGTATACTGTAATAGCGACACTAATCTTGGCTTATACTGTACAGTAATCATGGAAAGATATTGCAAGTTCTAGGAGCAATGTGTTCCTAATTATTCAAAAACCGCGGGCATTGACCAACATTCACGATGCAGAGGAAGTAGATTGATGTACAAGAGTTACAGTAACCTTAGCGAACGTTATACCATGGAAATTTTCATGGGTAGGATTTTCTGAATCTTTATCTACTGTGAAAGAGGTCCTGCTCAGAGCATTGTACATACCTAGAATATATATTTATACAGATGGACGCAAAGCTTCGAAGGGCTGTGACGTACTATAATATAGAATGATCATAAGCTAGGAATAGGACATGCTGTTGAAAGTTCAAGAAAGAAAACACGTTTTGACGAACAGGCAATGGCTATGGTGGTTACATGTATTGCGAAACAACGGAAATTAGTAGGGCGGTATTCTGAAGGCAGCCACAGGAGATTGAGGCCATTGCAGGTTATCCAGGAACAGTCATCACTTAGTCCGTACCCACCTCGCTCGAACAGTTGGATGATATTATCAGAAGTAGGTGTTATAGGAGCCACTGAACTTGTGTCAAACGTCCCAACACTAGTGTGCACATAGTTCAAATCGGCCGTATCAAATCTGATGAAGCTAGTGAGGCCAGTAGGGAGAGCTAATATGCTTTGACCAGTGGCAGGATCCCAGATCCGGACTGTCTTATCATAAGACCCTGATGCAAGTCGGCTTCCATCTCGCGACCAGGCAATCGATATGACCGAACTGCTATGCCCCTCGAGAGTGGATATGGTCTGGCCGGTGGCAGGATCCCAGATCCGGACTGTGTTATCATCGGACCCTGATGCAAGTCGGCTTCCATCTCGCGACCAGGCAGTCGACGTGACTGCATTATTATGCCCCTCAAAAGTAGATATGATCTGGCCGGTGGCAGGATCCCAGATCCGGACTGTCTTATCATAAGACCCTGATGCAAGTCGGCTTCCATCTCGCGACCAGGCAATCGATGCGACTGTATTACTATGCCCCTCGAGAGTGGATATGGTCTGGCCGGTGGCAGGATCCCAGATCCGGACTATCTTATCACAAGACCCTGATGCAAGTTGGCTTCCATCTCGCGACCAGGCAATCGATGTGACTGTGTACCTATGCTCCTCTAGAGTCAATGTGGTCTGGCCAGTGGCAGGATCCCAGATCCGGACTATATTATCATCTGACCCTGATGCAAGTCGGCTTCCATCTCGCGACCAGGCAATTGAGATGACCGAACTGCTATGCCCCTCCAGAGTCTGAAGACATGCACTCCAGGTTTCCTCGACTATAGGATATTTTGAAACCCAATCTGGTCTCTCTTCTTGAAAGGCCATTCTGGTGAGGCTCTTTGATGGGCTAAAGACGAGAGGTGAGCAATAGGCCTGTAGTGGGCTACTTTTAATCCCTGTCCTATAATATTGAATGAGCCTAGTGGCATCTCGAACTCGATCCAGTAGGTCTATAGACTCGATCTCCCCCTATCAGAATTGGGCCTTTTGTTAGAACCTAATCCATGTTGGTGTCATCATGACAACCTACCTGTATCAAACTTTCTAGCCTTTTCATAGCGCGTATTCCATCTGAAAGACTTCTTAGTATGCTCAGAGCCTCGAGCCAGTTGAGGTATTTCCGCTCTAGAAATTTATGCAGCATCTCCCTATTCTTCAAACTCAGTCTAAAGGTTGCGTTAGACTTATAAGCGTAGAGATGGTCCACCCAGTATACACATGCGTACTCAATGGGTGCTAGTGGGTTTGGGCTAGGCACGCTAATATCCTTTGTGTTGAATCCAGGTAATTTGATACTCAATATATCACGTCGAAGTGTCTTGAAAATAACGTCGAGAGATCGTGAAAATATTATGTTGTGTTCAGCTTCTATACCTCCAGGAAATATATCACTAAGTGCTTCCTGGAGTAAATAGTCCTTTGCGGACTGATGGACAAACATAATAGTTTGTTCCCGCAACGTTAAAAATGATCCACAGATCGCAATAATATCTTCAAGGGGAACGTGTTCATCTTCGTCATCATCCAACAGTTCAATGAGCGAAGTCAGTTCGTGTAGCGTGATAGGCCGAAAGACGGATGTCATGATTGCCAGTATCTCCTTACAGAGCTCGGCATCTTCTGATTCGAGAACCCGATCAATCATTCGTTCATATAGAGCATCTAGCCCAGGGGGAAATAACTTTAGCTTCCTAAGCACATGTGTTCGTATCATTTCAAGATTCTGACACACTAAAGCCACCCATAGGAAGGTACCTTGGGAGTTTGAAGATAGATAGCGTTGAACAGCATCACGAGTCTTATCGCTGTACCTTTTAGTTTTTGCCAATTCGTGGACTCTATGCCGAATAAATTGGTTCACTGCTCCAGACACAGACACCTCGTTCAGCTCTAATGAGACCGGAGCTAGTTGGGCGGTAATGTCAAGTCGCTCAGTAATTTCAGGCCAATTACGGCTGGACACAACCCACTTTGTTTGTAGATTAGCTGATGACTCCTGGACAATCAAGTCTAGAAGATATTGAAGCCCATTTGTGCACTCATCTAGAGCATCAATTACCAAATAAGTCATCTGCAAGGTCGGGTCTTTTAGAATGTCCTTGAAGATCGTCGACAGTGCATTCCATGCATTAATATCCTCGAAGAGAGCCTTTCCAGCATGGTCGTACCGAGCTCGCACATGGTGGAGGAGAGATGGATGCTTTTCGACAAGTAAATATATCAACCCCCTCAGCACAGACGTGGCGCTATTGATTCGCGTATCGGTAGCCTGACAGAAAAAGAACGAGATGTTCGAATTATCCCCATATAGTCTTATCAACTCTTCGATGACACCACATAGGAGCATCGTTTTGCCTTTGCCTGGATCGCCCCTGACCCAAAGAAGGCGATGTCTTTGGCTGTCTTGCCATTGTCTGAATTCTTTGTTGTCTAGAATCCAGCGATATGAGTCTTTGAGTAGCCCACCCTTATCCTTTTTGATTCGTTCTTTATCATCGACAGGGTTGGTCGCTCGCAAATCGCGAAGGCATTCTTGGTTCAACGTTTCGGATTGTACTAAAGCCATTCACTATTTATTAACCGTCAATTAGAGTGACATTTATCACTTACCAATTGTGACATTTCCGATGTTGCCGTTTATCACTCCTGCCTGGAATCCATGGTTTTTTTTGCCATGGGAAATAGTAGTTGCCATGGCTGTTGCGCAACTGTTTTAAGGAGGATCAAATCCACGTTTGGATCTCCCAGCCCCCAGCCTACCCCGCTATCAGGTGATCTGATTAGTGACAGAAGAAATCAGCCGTTTCACACTGTAGTTGCCTTGAGAGACGATGTGTCTTCTCATTTACACCACTCCGGAATTAAATACACGAATGTGGTGTTAGCTTCCTCAAAGTTGCCGCAGAATACCAATGCTCTAATCAAAGTGACGAACCTAAAGGTTAACCGTGGCGTAATCATTGTATCTGTGTTTCAGAAAAGTTACAACCCCATCAAACGTGTAATTCACCGTTACAAAACGTTTCAAGATCTCATGATAGACTAGATCTAAGGGGGACTAGCGTGTTTCAAAATAAAGTTCAGAAAGGAAAAGAAAAGAAAACAAAGATGAAGCTGATTTCGAGCGGCCCTGTACACTAAAGACTTGTGGGTTTCCCTTTGCTTTTGCCCATTAAGGTTTAGCGCCCAGTACGTTCTCCGATGTAAAGACCCGCATCTCCCACTGTACAGTATAGACCTTCCGTGCAAGCCCCGTAACGGACTATCAGGATGAAGGCATGGCTTCTAATATTTGCTAGAGATCTAGATAGATCTAGATTTGAAGTATGAAAAAATATCACGCATTCTCTTCATGATCAATATAGGGAAAACGAGAAATGACCGCAGTTCTAATTGGTTTGCATTTTTCTCTCGCTCGGCAAGAGACCATGTTGATGATCGGGCTCGGCATGCTCTCGCCCGTCCAGTACCTGCTGGATGAGCTCTTGCGGCTCATCAGTCGCTAGCCAGATGGTATCATGCCAGTTCCATTCTAAAACCGAGTCGGCTCCGTGCCAACACTGTGTTCCTGTGTCCCATAGAGCGGCGTTGCAATGATGGGACTCAGTGCAGCGAAGACGTCGCTCCTTCACAAAATCTAGGATCGGTAAGATGTAGCTGATCGTATTTGTAATTCCCTTGAAGCTATCTATGTATGGGCCCTTCTTTACTACTGACGTTTTGACGTTAAGTCTAGGCATGTGGGATTGAACCACTGCCACTTGCCTATGGGCTTCGGGTTAGGAATGGGATCGGTTTGCGGCTTTGCTGATGAATGGTTCCGGGAATCTCATCCGCTTCTTGGGTCTGCCAGCCATGGTGACATGTAACTATGATTAACCCAGTCGAATCCCATTTTTATTTGTCCTGCCTCGAAATGATCGAGTCCGATCATCGCTTCCTGATGATGGCTGCATGCTGATCCGACGCCCATTGCTTGATGGCACAGACTGTCGGGAATTTTCAAAGGTGGTTCAGCTTTCTGTGACGAGATCATTGAAGGATTGCAGACAAACGACCACATACATTCTCAAGACGTTGTACGATCTGCGAGACCCTTCATTGCGCTAAGGCAAGCATTTTGACCGAATACACATAACCAAGCTTCCCACGCCCGACTTCGGTCATAGCAATCGGAAAGGCAAAGGGGTTACCCGAGGGCTAACATGTCACCTTAATGGAAGGAATAACGAGGCACGTGCTCTGAGATGACACCATTAACGTCCACCCTGATCCAGTGGCTTCATTAGCTATGGATTCACTTCATATTGAATCCTTGCACGGGTGACTCACTCTCACTTCACCTAGCAGGCGTAGCAGAACTGAAAAGAACGATGGTGAGAGAAGAGAGAGAAGAGAGAGAAGAGATAGAAGAGAGAGAAGAGATAGAAGAGAGAGAAGAGATAGAAGAGAGAGAAGAGATAGAAGAGAGAGAAGAGATAGAAGAGAGAGAAGAGATAGAAGAGAGAGAAGAGATAGAAGAGAGAGAAGAGATAGCTATTTATACTTTTTGGATTTACCAAAGGTCGTTCCTTTACTTTGTACAGTATATGGAAGCTTATACTGTTTTCCGTTCTGTCTGAAGCTCCAATTTTGAGCCGCCAGAGTGTAATTGTGCACTGGTTTCGCTAGTTATACAGACACTCGCGACGCCACCTAATCTAGATGTAAATGGACGATAAACTAAAAAAAAAAAAAGCCACTAACAATAAAACCCTAGAATTCTGATTATGCAACCACGCGAAAAGCAACTCCCCAGTGGATCAAGAGATCAAAAAGTAGGGCAGGGTCATCAGTCACTAGTAGAAGTCATTGGTAAATGATCAAGTCCAGAGTAGAACAGTACTCACATTGATATTAGGGACCAAACCCGCTTTGATAAGGCACTCAATGAGCATGTCATTTTTTCGCATGCAAAATTCTAAAGTCTCCATGCGAGCTTCCTCCTGGAAGTCATCAGTAAATGATCAAGTCCCGAGTAAGACTGTACAAACCTCGACATCCGGGGCATAGATGGCATAGGTGATGAGCCCATTAAGCATTTTGCCTATCTGCGTGCAAACATCCAGCCTTCGCTTCTGAGTTTCCTCCCTGCGCCGGGCTTGCTCAGCACGGAAAACTTGCCGGTGGCAGTAGGGACTGTGAGTCCCTATATTTGACAGAACGTATGATAAGCTTATGTATGGTCCGAGTTCAAGAAATTGGAGTAAACGTACCGTCATCACGTAGCGTGCAGCCCCAACAGTAGTGACGGGAGTCCGTGGTAGCGGTAGGATAGGCGCCAGCAGGAGGCTGCCCGGGATTGGTAGAGGTGGACATTTCTATTAAGATATTGCGCGTTTGGTAAAGATGTGAGAAAAACAGGAAAAACTGCAGAGGAGAGGGTTGAAGAAAGAAAGGATCAGAAGTGGAAAAGTTGCAACTATTTATATCCTTTCTTGGAGGAAGTCACTAATTTGATCGTTGCTTCACTTCTGGTGGTCTAGCCATTTTGAGTAGGTCCTTCACTTTTCGTCGTTCATTCACTTCGTTCAACGGCTACCCTGGAGCAAAAATCTCTCAATGCTTTACAAAGCTCACTAGCTAAAAGACTTCAATATTCTATCAGATATGAGAACATCTGCTGTGTTGATTGTAAGACCTCGATTCCATCTTATACTTCTAGATCTTCCCTACAAGATCTCAGTAAATTACCGATGCAACGACTTGATGGAGAGAGAAATAAAGTAGAAAATTGCCAGTAAATTTTCTTGAAAGCGCCCTCAATGACTAACCAACAACATGTGTACACGCAGGGATGTTCCTGGAATACAACCCTAACACCGAGAAAGACCCAAGAAGTCCGGATATCGTAGATCTACCCAGGTGCACCCTTAGAAGAAATAATACAGGATATGGATCAGTAACTACATATAGCAATCATACTATACAATCTGCCTTGAAACAAGCCAAGCCAGATGAAAAGCAACATCCAGGTTGATAGAAGGTTTATTAATCAGACAAGACCTCCAGAAAAGTACCCCATAAACCCCCCGTAATATGGGAACCTTGCAAACAGACGAAACGGTGGTATGAAAACATACAGGGAAATCGAAGACCAAGCGTAAGAAACATCCAAAGATAGAGTACAGAAGCCACAATCCCAATCCAATGCACCCAGATGACTGAAGATGCTCACAATGAGATGGGGCGTGACAGAATAGAAGAAGCCGAATTTAGAAGCGTCGAAAGGGGAAAAGGGATATAAGCATGATGGCGGTCATTTTTGTCATTAACGTTGAGTGGGAGGTCGTGAGAGTCCTTGTCGGGCCTGTTGTTATGTCAGCCGTTTATTCATGGGCAGCAGGTACCGAAATGTCTTACCTTCATTTGTTCGATCCGGGCTTTAAGCTGACTGGTCACTTCAGCAGCTCGCTTCCAGTTCTCTGCGGGCTCTGATGATCGGGGCTGTTGGTCTTCGTCTGCGTGGCTGGTGGAGTTGCGAGTCGATGAACGGGTTGGACTTCCGATGTTGGAGTAACCGTAGGTCGGGCTGAGCTTGCGTCGGCCAAGTCCACCATCTCGGCTACCAAGACTTGGTGATTCGTGGCCGTTGTTTTCTTTCTCTTCACTCGGGCTGGCGGAGGCATAGCTTCGAGGCCGGGAGCTCTCGAACCGGGATCCCATATGGAGGCCGGATCGTGCTGCTGAGGGGGTTCCACTGGAGGCTTCATGGTACATAGATGCAGGTTCCGAAAAGCCCATGTTACCACTTTCCGATGGCGCATGGGGTGGGCTCATTGCTGTAGCTCGGAGGGCCCGTGCCAATTCGCGCTTCAAGCGTTCAATCTCCCGTTGCTGCTTTTGGACATTGGCCTCGGCAGCCTCGGCGTCACTTCGTGCACGAACCAGTTGGGTCTCCTTTGCCTTGATGCTCAAGACATCTCTGGTGTGATCTTCAATTAGTTGAGCATTCTGATTCTGCAGCTCGGTAAGCTGGTTGTTGAACTTGGAACGCTCAGACTTCATGTCCTCAATGGACCGAGCAAACCTCTCCTTTTCATCGCGAAGTTGTTCGAGCTCAGCGCGTTCTGCCGCTGAGATACCACTCATGGCAGGGGCGGGAGCTGGAGCGGATTCAGCAGCTGCCGAGGGCTTTGCAATAGGGCGACCAGCTAGACCACGACCAAGACCGAATTTTGGTGCAGCTGGAGGGGCTGCCTCTTCTTCCGCTGGGGGAGGAGCAGCTCGTCTGACTGGCGAGGCTAAACCTCCTGGACCACCAAGCTTGCTCCGTAGCTTCGAGCCGGGAGGAGCGAGACCGCCAGCCTTTGGAATACCACCTAGCTTCGAGGGAATACCCTTGGGAGCAACCTTGGCTGGAGGATCTTCAATCGCGGCAGCAGCAGAAGCCGGTTTCTTCATGCCCAACGCTGGCTTCTTTCCAGGGGCCATAGTCTTCCTAGCTGCTGGAGCAGCGGGCTTGGGAGGTGCGACTATTGGCTTGGGTCGATCCTTGGCCTTCACTTCTGCAGTCTCGAAGAATTCCTTGACCTTGGCTTTCCGAATGTCATCCAATCCATCAAGGTAAGGGTTCATGGCTCGTTCGCCCAGAATCTTCATGAGAGTACCCAGGGTCTCTGCACCACCGGCTCGAATTCCTTCCGTAGACTCGGTCAGAAGTTTCGTGCCTGCATCAGCAATGGATTTGATCTCGGGCTTGGATGGAACGATTCGAGTGGTACGAAGACAGCGGATCAAAAACTTGACTGTCTCTTGCTTCACTTGCGGGTTCTTGTGCTTGAGATATTCCAGGATATCATCCAGACAGTCTGAAAGATCTGTTGATAAGAACACAGCATCGAGTGCGCCACCCAAAGCATCGGCCACAGACTGTTTCTTCTCCTTGAGACGCTCTAATATCGGCATCATAATGGTGGATCGGTATTTCATAAAAGAGTTGCGCAAACCTCTGGCCAGCAAATCGACACAGTTTGCAGCCACCGTCACCACTGCGACGTTGGCGTCTTTCATACATTTGGCCAACGCTCTCACGATTTCATCATAAGGGCCGTCCTTGATTCGAGGAACATTGATCACATTGTACAATGCATCCAAGGCTTCCTTGCGATCTTTCCATTTTGATGAGCCTAATTGGTCATGTAGGTCCTTAGGTAACTTTGGCATAATATCAACGGGCTCTGCAAGGTCGAGAATCTCAGCCTCGTCTTCATCTTCGGCGTATTCTTCTCCCTCCTCTTCAGCACCACCACCCGACGGAGCTGCACTGGCCGCAGCCATCGCATCTTGCTGAGCCCGAGTGAATCGTTCTTGCTTTGGTGCTGCATCCTGCTTCACCCCTTCAAATAGCTTCTCGAGATCCTGCTGCTGGACCGGCTTCAAGTCTGCCCAGAACAGTGGTTTCATGGCCTCGCGAAGCCATCGATACATCTCAACAGTAAGATTTTGTGCTTCGGCACGCACATTCTTATCCGCGTGACCAAATACCTTAGTCAAAGCCTTGAGTGTCGGCTTCGGGTCCACAATCTTGCATCCAAAGTTGTGGTAAATTAGCGTCAAAGCAGCCAAAGCACCAGCGACCACCTTGGGTACTTTGTGCGATAGTGTAGGCAAAAGGTCTTCGAGAACGGGATCGGCTTTATCTAATTCGACGCATAATAACAGAGCCTCTTGGGCGCTGGCT
This sequence comes from Penicillium frequentans, assembly GCA_028828275.1. Classification (NCBI taxonomy): domain Eukaryota; kingdom Fungi; phylum Ascomycota; class Eurotiomycetes; order Eurotiales; family Aspergillaceae; genus Penicillium; species Penicillium frequentans. The sequence continues at coordinate 1,946,091 of JAQIZY010000001.1, read as the reverse complement.
TTACCGGCTGGTCTGGCACAGGGGAGACCCTTTTCCGAGATCGGGCCGATCGTGAGATGCCGAGTCCTGGAAGAGTCAACCATTAGGTCCACAAGATATAAAGCTGAGCAACTTGAATGTAGAGCACATACCTTGCGCATGCTTGTGGGCCTCCGAATTTCAAAAATGAACAGTATGCGCCCATGCCCTCTACCTGCGCGGCAACGTTGGAGTCTGCGACGGCCCCTTTCCACAGACTGGGGTCGTTTAAGAATGGTGTAAATACAGGGGCTGATTCATCGGGTGTCTTTTCGAATTGTGCCTTGGCATCTTCATATCCTTCCTTGCGGACTTTCCAGTTCTATCGAACGGCGTCATGGTCAGTTCGGTTCGTCGTCTGGCAAGCTGCCTCGAAGCGCTACAAGGGAGGACACACCTTATGGGCGAACCGGTCGGGCAACGGCAAGGAAGAGAAATCTGGTTCAGCATCCGCCATGGTGAATGGCTAGATGACGTTGAAGGACGGTGTAACTGGTTCGGCACCTAGCAACGCAATGTGGTCAGCTCGTTTGCAAGTATTTACACAGACAGACCGCCAATGCGCAGTATAAACAAAGATGTGAAATCAAAGAATTCTGCCCATTAAGGCTGGGCTGCGATCTCCTTACCGAGAGGGTTTGGTGCCCAAAGAGATGGACGGGACGAAATTCGGGATCGGCTTCAGTCCGCGCGATCAGGGACACGGATTACTTAAAAGGGGTAGTAAGGATGGAATCGAGGTAAGACGAGCTTGTTAGGAGAAATATGATTCTCGTAAACTCATGAAAACCCCACAAGTTTGTCGAGTGGTCTGGGGGAAGTTGATTACAAGATCCGGAGGGGAAAAGGAAATAAACACAGATCGGGAAGTAAACAAGTGGGCTTGGCGGTGTCGTTGTTTTGTTGCTTCAAACCCCGCGGTGGATCTTCATCTTTAACATCTTGAACTTCCTGCGGAAAAAAAAACTACACTCAGTAGGGAATACGGACTTCAATCCTTTCTTGCTGGCCTCAATTTGTCTTTCAGATCTTCTGCCATTAGTTTGAACCATTGCCTCTTTGGTTCTGCGCAAGCGACGGTCTCCGGTGTATGCGGAGGTGATTTGAGGACTGCCTGGGAAACACACAAAGCCGCCGGCACCATGAGCCAGCTACTCACGGCGCGGCAGGCGGAGGAGCTGTATGCGCCCTGATATGGAGTCGATCGCGACCGTGACTATGTACTAATATGATCATTTTCTACTGCAGACACAAGTCAATCATTGCATACCTGGCTTCGGCGAACCTACCCCAAAGCTCCGCGGCGCTGCGAGAAGAACTCGGTGACTCGATCACGGTCGATGACTCTACACTCAAGAAATATGAGGGTCTTTTAGAGAAAAAGTGGACTAGTGTAGTCCGGTTACAGAAGAAGGTGAGAGCATCATTTCACATGTCGGTGTGGAGGATATAGATGTTCAGGGATATTGATCCGTTGTGTGTCTTAGATTATGGATTTGGAATCGCGATGTGCCTCGCTCCAGGCTGAGCTGGACACCGCGACTCCCACATCGCTGTCGCGAAGAAATCAGGACCCCGCCTCCTGGCTGCCCCGAGCACCGGCTCGACACGACCTCGAGTCGCACCGGCAACCAATCACCTGTGTCGCTTTTCACCCGATTTTCTCATCTCTTGCGTCCGGCTCAGAAGATACGACAATTAAGATCTGGGACTGGGAGCTAGGTGAGCTCGAACGCACGATCAAGGGCCACACGAGGGCTGTCTTGGATGTGGATTATGGAGGCCCGCGAGGGGGTACCCTCCTTGCATCCTGCTCCTCTGATCTCACCATCAAGCTGTGGGACCCCGCCGATGAATATAAAAATATCAGGACTTTACCAGGCCACGATCACAGCGTATCTGCAGTTCGCTTCATCCCGTCAGGGGCGGCGGGATCCCCAATGTCAGGAAACCTTTTGGTGTCTGCGTCTCGGGATATGACCTTGCGGATATGGGACGTAACGACAGGGTATTGCGTTAAGACACTGCAAGGACATGCTGCCTGGGTGCGTGACGTTGTTCCCTCCCCAGATGGCCGGTTCCTCTTTTCTGCGGGTGATGACCAAGTTCCTCGGCTATGGGATATCTCATCGGGAGAAACAAAGGCCACCTTTTTGGGGCATGAACATTACATTGAGTGCGTTGCTTTCGCTCCAGCTACCAGCTACCCGCATCTTGCGCCTTTGGCTGGCCTGAAGAAGCCACCGCCAGCCTCTTCATCCGCAGAATTTGTTGCGTCCGCAGGTCGTGATAAGACCATTCGTCTTTGGGATGCACGAGGTAACTTGATTAAGACCCTGATAGGCCATGACAACTGGGTGCGTGCGCTGGTCTTCCACCCTGGTGGAAAATATCTGCTTTCAGTAGCAGACGACAAGACATTACGATGCTGGGATCTCACCCAGGAATGCAAATGTGTGCGTAAGATTGATGACCATGATCACTTTGTCAGCTCAATTCGATGGGCACCTCCTCTGATTAAGGATACTGGTGCGAATGGCGAGGGAGCCAATGGCGCTGCAGAACCTGGCGCAAAAGGTGCGAAGGATGCTGCAAGTAAGATGTCGATCAGATGTGTGGTTGCCACTGCCAGTGTGGATCTCAAGGTCAAGGTTTACGCATCATGAAAGCTGCTAGCTGCTACGATCTATCGAAGCAAAGCTTCTCATCAAATCATGATACCAGACTGCGCCGATTTGGCAGCCGGAAAACCCTTGCCAGATCAAGGCTATTACGAATAACGGTACAACGGAACCACCAAGCCGACGCACTGCAAAGTTTCAGCGTTGGAAGGACTATTTGTCGTTTCCGGGCAAAGGAGTTGGTTTCTCTTCTGTGATACCAGTGACTTTTTCCATTTACAAGTGATTTAGGAATGGGTCGACCATATCCACAGGAGGGAGATGGTCATGCTTTTCCGTGTATACAGTTTTGACTTTGTATCAGGGCTGGCGCTCTTTCTCGCACATACTTCTTTAATGCCGCTACGTTTATCATTGACTTTCTGGACAACCTGTTTATAAAAAAATCGTAAACAGCAGACCTACATGACTCCGAGAAGTTGAGCTTCAATCTACTAGAAAATACGAGACCACATCTCAGATGCAAAGTTAAATGTATATCAATGAAACGAGGCTGTATAATATAGTACATATGATCCAACATGCAACACCACCATGGATATCAAGTCCACAAGGCCAAAGTAAATAATCACATAAGCTCCCAATTACTCCTCCTTGAGAGTCGCAACCGGAGGTTCAGCTGTCCGCTCAAGAACCAATTTCTTCAACTTGCCCACGCGCTCCTGACCAGCATGAATCTGGTGAATCAACTGCGCCGTCGAAAGAGACTTCGCCTCCTCCTCACCAACAATACCAGCTGCTGTCGCAACCAAATCGACCTCCTCACCCTGCCGACGTGACTCCCGACGCACATACTTGTCCGCCCAGCGACGCTCCCGCTCCTGCTCCCGCTGCTCACGCGACATAACAGCCGGTCGCTCCTCAATAGGCACGGCAAAGGGGGTAATGATCCGCTCAACAACGTGGTGAACGTGACGGCTCTTAGGCGCACCGGACGAGAACTCAATAACGTCGCCCTCGCGCAGCGAGTTAAGCGGGTCGGAGACCAGGTACCGCGTCTCCTTAGGGTAGAATTTTCCAATGTGCTTATCCCAGATGTTGTGGCGCTGGGTGACGCGGACGGTGCGCTCCATGCGGCCGACTGACTCGACGGTGCCGGTCTTCAGGGTGTAGGCGTAGCTGCGGAGCAGGGCGGGTGGCTTGAGGTTCTGTGCGGAGGCTGGTGATGGGACTGTAGAATTTTGTGTAGGGGTGGAGGTTGTAAAGGCTGATCGGAGGCTCTGGGAGATTGAGACGGAGGGGAAGATTGTTGATCGGATGGCCATTGGGGATGCGATTGACCGGATGGGCATTGTAGCCCGGAGGATGTGGTTGGGGCCCATTGTGGTTGAGGATTCTCTGCGATCCCGTTTGGAGGTGAAATAGGATCAGGTACAGAGATCCGGGTAGAGGACCGGTGAGAGGAGACAATGGAGAAAGTGCTGATGAGGTCGATGTTGCGGGTTTGCGGAGTTGAAGTTGAGAAATTCTCGGAGTTGTGTTTGCACTGTTTGCACATATGTATGCGCGTCGGCGTCACTCGAGTCTTGGTTTCTTAGAACATTGAAGATTTGCAAGCTTAAAAACGTTTACTTGAGCCTTGAACATGCATATCAATAAATCAGAACATTCAAATGCTTTTTGGGGAGTTTTCTCAAGTGCAACCTAAGTCAAAATAAGTCAAATTAGGCAACAATGCTTGATACGGATCCAAGATTGAGCCTCATCCATGAACTACATAAAGCTTGACACAACTTCGGCACCCATATTTCCCCAAATCGATATCTCCTAATTTCCTTCCTTTGCATCTGTCTTCAGCCTATATCACAATTTTGGAAATGAAAAGTGCACTATTTCACGCAAGAATATTCGAGTCCAACACAACTCCTCAAGCTATCAACAATGAACATGATGGCGTCGCCGGTCCGAGAGCCTCCAAAGAGAGCGCAACGCCAGGACATGGCAACAGAGACCCTCATGCGCACCCCAGGTATTCTGATGAGCACCGAGGCTTCTCAGTCATCAATCATCTACCCTGACCTTCTCCCTCGAGTGAACCCTCCAAACCCCAACGCGGGGAAACCGAAAGTCACAGTTCGCAACCAAGACAGCTTCACAGCTGCGAAGGAGATCCTGGACCGAGAACCATGGGCCAGTGTCGGTGTCCTCAACATGGCCAGCAATACAGAGCCTGGGGGTGGATGGTTGAAGGGCTCTCTAGCTCAAGAGGAGGCTCTATGTCTCCGCAGCACTCTGGCCGAAACCCTCCAGGACAGATTCTATCCTCTTGCAGATTTTGGGGCAATTTGGTCTTCCAAAGTGGCTGTTTTCAGAGATGAAGTCAAAAAGTGGTGCCTTGTCTACGAGCCCAGCAAGATATTTATTGTGGGCGTGGTCAGTGTGGCGGGTTTGCGATGTCCTCCACTGGCGGAAGACAATGAACACTTCGGTAAATATCTAAGATGATACAATATGATGAGATGAGATACTAACACTGAATAGAATACCCGGGGGACATTCGGGTCGTCAAGGATAAAATGCGACAGGTCCTTCGCGTTTTCGCGAAGAACAATATTACTCATGGTGTTCTCGGTGCCATGGGTTGCGGCGCATATCATAATCCTCCACGAGAAGTCGCGCGAATCTACAATGAGGTAATGAATGAACCGGAGTGGAATGGTGTCTTTAAGGAACTTGTTTTCGCTGTTCTTGACTCAAGGGCGGACGGAAATTATTCGATTTTCAAGAACGCGTTGCAGAATGATGCCTGAGGGCTGGTTGGATCATTCTTTATCTTTCGTTTGCTTTCAAAGATACCCGCCTTCTATCTAGCTTTCTTCTTCCTCTGTCAAATAATTTCGAACCCTACGCGCAATTTTATATTCAACGATGGTCGTATTTCTGCTTCAATTAGAGCTGTAGATTGTCATCGGGTTATAATATTGATTAAAAAGTGCGGGGAAAGCCTACACTTCTTGTAATCGGCCACCATAGTGAAATTCATCTAATTAAGAAAAGCCAAACTATGCCAGACAATCCTTCTTGAGTATCAGAGTCACTTAACAGACAAGGTGAAGGCGTCAAGGTCGTAGATCCAAGTATCATACGAGGCCTTGTCAAAGACACAGTGCATGGTAGTTCCGTTGTTCTTCCAAGGAGGGCGCAGAGGCCAAGCACACAGCTGCTGCGGATTACCCTTGTGGTCACTGGACAGGATAGTAGAGTTGAGAGTGACAGGCATTTCACTCTTCTCAACCCAGCCAAACAGTGAGCCCAGACTGGTCTGACGCATGCGGGCTAAATATGATACAATATCAGGGGACCGAGAGTTCAAATGGGAGTCAGACCAGCTTTGCTAATAGCTACAAAAGTGAACAAAAGTGAACAAGCAGGTATGTCTAACTCTTGACCACTGAGCGAGCATACCTCGCGGTACTTTAAGAGACCATAAAAAATCAGTTTGCCAAATCGAAGAAACTCATTATGATGAGGACCAAGGCCAGGGGACGCCTAAGCCGCGATTCTGCAGCTGACCCCACTTTTCAGGAGCATACTTTGCTGAAATCTTATCCCCGGGTTTATGAAACCGTCGGACCAGACTACTAAAAGAGGCTATGACGATCTTGACCATTTAAGAACTCTCGTTGTCGAGCCCTGGAGTGGAAGGGGCCCGGAATCCACCAGGAGACTAGCAAAGCTTCTGCTTTCTTGGTCCAACCCTTGAATCGGTCAATCACAAAGTCACTGGAGGACAAGAATCAGACATTCAGCCACCGGATGTACTCCGGACGCCGTGTATTGTTTTATGACATTTTCAATAAGCAGATTACTTCTTTATTTGTTCTTCTATCTCATGTAATTTACCTTAGCCCTAGATTCTCATGAATTGAGACCGCAAGGCTTGACTATTCATATATCTTCACAAATAGCCCGCCAATTCCGAGTGAGTGGATCCAGATGCAGGCACAGATGCTTTCAGTGATCCTCGGACGGTCCATTTCTTGCCAAACATGGTTTAGTCTCCGCAAAGACGAAGCGCCACTTCCTGGCATGTATGTGTATAACCGTCCCTCTGTGCTGACTAAAGTCAGAGCGCCCGTACTGGTCAGTGGGCGACGTTTAAGTTAATGTTCGCGACGTTAGACGTTAACCTCAAATGCTTATTAGGATTAGAATTGAGGATCATCTGCAGCAATTAACATGGAGCGCCCTGCTTCAGCCCTTGATCTAGTGACTCTAGTCAATTGAATATAAGTATTATATAATGAGACGTCTGAACCGGCGATAGACTGCAAGTACCTATTAAGCGTCACCTGCTCAAGGTGTATTGTCTTGCTGAGCGGAAAATGTATGGTGGGTTTTCAAGCCATTAGGCCCGACTCGGTCTCAACTTCTGTTGTCAGCCTGGAGGGACTAGGGCCATCAAATTGCCCCAGGCTTCGTGATCTGCAAGGAGTTGCATGGCATGCCCCTTCCAGAAACCCTTCATGCGGCACCAGAAAGATGATCACACAGTACTGTATTTCCTAGGCACAAATGGTAGGCTGCCAGTTATTTCTGTTGTAACTGTAACAATGTGCAAATATCTCTCATCTAAGACAGTAAAGTTCTGGCTGTTTTTAGACTTCATTCTCAGTGCTACCACAACGTCCGCAAGAGACACCCGGCTGGTGAAAACAAAGTATTTGTGGCGCAAAAGCCAACAAATATGAATCGGCGGTGCCATCCACCAATTGGTGAATTGTCTCAAAGCCACCAAATGTCACTTAAACAAAACAATGAAGGAAACGGCCGGCCACAAGGGATGGCGGCTACTTCGGCTTCAAATTCTCCCGGAAAACAGGGTAAGGTATGCTGGGGAATACCTTTACTACTGTCCATACATTTCCCCACGATTGACTGAGGGCAGCCTTAACCGATGGCAGGAATGCTACGGAATTCTATAAAGTCCAAGGTAGCTCACCAACCAGGATGATTTTCACCACCATCAACTTGACAATCCTCCAGCCTCACTCTTTACAGTAATTCTTAATTATTCAGACAGTTCAAGTGTGTCTTCAATCCCTTTGCTCAGCTTTTCTGACACCGGCTAATCAATCAATAGCCGCTACAATGCAGTTCTCCTACCAAATGATCACCACCTTCATGGCCTTCGTGCTCTTCAACTCGGTTGGCGCCGCTCCCGTCGTCGATGGAACCGATGCTGCCGCTGGTGCCGCTGCCTGGGCCGATCCCACTGACTGCCACCGATTCTACGAGTGCCCTCCCGGCGGAAAGCCCGTCCTGAAGACCTGTGGCCCTGGAACCGCCTTCCAGTCTCAGACTAGCGTCTGTGACTACGAGCACCTCGTGGCTAGCTGCTGGCACCACTAGAGGCTGTGTTAGTACGGCCTCGAAGTATGTTAATTTGGTGACTGAATGATATGGCGTGCTAGGGAGGGCTCGACCGATCAACAGTTACAATCTTTTGTATCAGCCTTATTAATATTTTGATGTATTTCAATGATCCCACTAGGTGCCAAAATAATATGAAATCTGTTAACGGTCCTTGCGACTCGTTTTCAAACCCGCTTTAAGTCCTTGCTACTGTAGACATGTTAAGTTATGGACCGGGCCGGCCCACAAGGTCATAGCTGCCTGACGTTTGCCTAAATATTCTATATCAATTGCTGTTCTCATAAAATTTAATGCTTCCAGTACGGGAAGGAAGATAGCCGATGTCAAAATAAGCCGCGCTTGACACTAGATTAGCCGCCTTCCCTATTGCAGGGATCAGTCTGTCTCAATCCGGGGAGGCAAGGACGCCTGTTTTAGGGCGAAGGTAGCCATCAATACCGGATATTGATACTGACCCATTCCTTCCTTGTAGCAGACAAAGCATTATCTGCAAATTGGATAACTCATGTAAAGAAGAGAAATTTACTTGATCCGCCTTTTATTGTACTTGCTGGTTCCCTACGTGTCCAGACATATATCCCTACCCAAGAGAGAGGAAGAATGAGTAAGGGGTGCGAGAAACACAAGCCCTGGAGAGAAAAGCCCACCTAGTATACGCAATAGCTGACTGCAGTTCCAAGGTTGTTACTTAGGTAAATTTGTGCTTTACATTATCTCGCCCTCTCATGAACGATTAGTGTATGTCGGCCGCCACTAAAGACAAGCGTTGAAAACGACAAAAAAACTTCTCGACAACATACGACAAGAACACAAACTATGATCAGACTATAAGAACCAACTTAACAGAACCCAAGTGCAAGACACCTTCTGATACGGAAACCGGCTGGAAACTTGGTCTCGCAAGTGCACCTGGGCATGTGTGCTGGAGTGAATTGTTGTTAATAGTAACCACCTGGCCTTATGACGGGTAAAGAAAGATCTGTGATATCTGAGCCTCTACTCAATTGACAAGTATGTTGCAGATACATTTTGGACATGATCAAGAACAGTCGAGAGGATATCTCATTTTTTTTATCTAGATGAGTAGGGGATTGTTCTTCGAACCGAACGTATAAAAAGAGAGAAAACGAAACCCATACAGCCCAAAAAGCACAAAATCACAAGACTATTTCGCCACATCCATGTCGTGAGAGCATCTAAGTTTCATTCAACGTGTTTATTCCAGAGCGAAGTTTGTACAGTTTGACTATTCAACTCCTGTGGGCTCGGGGACATCGCTATCACTGGCGGTGTTGTCGGCAACGACGAGTTTTTTCGCTTGGAACTTATCAGCAGAGTGAGCTGATATCCGAGTGAGCTCGGTGACGAAAGACTGGCCCCAGAATGCACTAGAAGATATTGTTAGCTCTAGTCAAAATGACTCAAGTGGGTTGACGTACCTGGTGTACTTGGACACATATTTGTCCAGCTTGTGGAAATTTAGAGCACGCTGCTCATCACTCATGGTGACAGCTTCTTGGTAGGCACCGGCCAACTCCTCCGTGTTCCATGGGTTGACAATGATACTGCCGTTCAAACTCTGGGCAGCGCCAGCAAACTCGGAGAGGACCAGGACACCGTGGCGCTTCTGCTGAGTAGCAATGTACTCGTAGGCGACGAGGTTCATGCCATCACGGGTAGAAGACACGATACAAGCATCCGAGACGGCATAGAGAGCGATGAGCTCATCAAAGTTGACAGACTTGTGGAGGAAATGAATCGGCTGGAACTCAACCGTGCCTGTGAAACAAACCAATTAGCAATTGCCATACGATCGCAGAAAGTTACTACATACCAAATTTGCCGTTGATTCGGCCCACCAATTCGTTCACCACAGCCCGCAGGTTCTGGTATTCCTCGACATCCTGACGACTGGGAACGGCGACCTGTACCAAGACTACCTTTCCAACCCACTCTGGGTGGTCACTGAGAAAGACCTCCAGGGCATGCAGCTTTTGCGGTACACCCTTGATGTAGTCCAGGCGATCGACACCGACCATGAGCTTGACGCCTTGGAACTTCTGCTCCAGCATGGCAATACGCTTCTGGACCTTCTCCTTCTTCAACCCCTCCTTAAACTTCTCAGGGTCGATTCCAATGGGGAAAGCTCCGCAGGTGATAATCTTGCCCTGGAACTCGATACCATTCGGTGTAGTCGTAAGGCCCCTGTATTCGTTCGTCAGTTGACGTAATCCATCCCAAGGAACGATGGTACATACAGCAAGCGCGAGCAACTGCTCAGGAAATGCCGAGTGTAGTCATATGTATGGAAACCAATTAGATCACAATGCAAGACACCCAAGAGCAGCTCGTTTCGGACGGGCAAAATTCGGTAGATCTCGCTACTGGGGAACGGGGTATGCAGGAAGAATCCGATCTTCACGTTCTTCTTGCTATCGCCAATCTCCTCGCGGAGCATCTCCGGTAGCAGCATGAGATGGTAGTCATGCACCCAAATTAAGTCGCCATCCTTAACTTCCTTAGAGATCGCCTTGGCGAACAGGCGATTCGCTTCCTTGTAGGCTTCCCAGGCGGACTCATCGAAGGTGATCTCGCCGGGGTGGTAGTGGAACAGTGGCCAGAGGATGGAGTCTATTGGGGAATGCCATGATGTCAGCGTCTGCTCCACAATATCCGATCGGGTTCAAACTGACTTGAAAAACCATTGTAGTGTCGGTCAGCGAGTTCATCGTCAATAAAAACAGGCACCGCGCCGTACTCCTCCTTCAGGCGCTCCTTCACCTCCGGAATTTCAGCCTCGGGCACCTCTAATCCGGGCCATCCGTACCACTGAAAGGTCGTGGATTTGGAGAGACCACTTAATCCGCTGACCAGACCTCCCGACGACATGGAAAAATCATACTTTCCATCTTCTGATCGTTTGATGGTGATGGGCAAGCGGTTCGAGACTAGCAGCAGTCGGGCTTCATTCTTGGGCTCTTCAAGGGACGGCATTGTGGCGGGAGGCTCTGTGGCTCAGTGCTTTGCGCCTTGAGTAGTGGTTGTCGGATCAAAAGCCTGATGTTTGCTATTGGGTTGGCGAAGGGATGAGAGGGGCAATAACTGCAGTTGAAGCAACAATGTGGTCAGACCTATGCTTGCGATTCTGTAGCGCGGGGAAGAGGGAACCAACCGGGATGATCGACTGATCAAGATGCGGTGAAGCAAAAAAACAAATTAAACGTGAGATTCTCCACAAATATCAGCTTCTCTTCCTTTAAGCACGCGTCCCCTGAGTATGCAGATCCAATGTGGTGGGGGTGGTCGAAGAAAAAAAATAAAGGGAAAGAGGTAGGTGGCAGGTGGGGGGAAGGTAGGTGAGGTCAGCGCCCCGAAACTTGGAACTTTAGCTACGGTGGAGCTCTTCAATAACACTCACATCAGATCATGATATAAAAAAGGGGATCAAGAAAGGGGGAAGGGGGACTATGAGGAGATTTGGGCTTTATAATATTTCGCGCTATTATTGTATTGACTTTATGATGATCCGTTCAATCAAGTTGGACAAAAATACAGGATTCGCCGCGTTCTGGCCCGATTCACGCTACATGATTGGACTCATTAATACCAGAGTACCAGCCACTTAGCATATGATTACAGGCACTATCTTAGTTGGAGTACATGTTCATAATGCCTTGGATAGCTGCCCGACATCCTCGATGACAATGCGCTGACGTCGATCCTACCCGTAACATACGTAGTTCTGGAATTCCGTAGATCATTCTCTGCCGGTGTAGATCCATATGATTTCTATGTCCACTTACCTGCACCTCGTATCTAGCTACTTCCAGGGCTAGTCATATGTACCTCAAACACTGGAACAATTGTGAACCAGGCAGGATTTACCCGAAATCCCAGTATTTCAGCATGGACTATAATCCGAATCCAGAGAGAATTCCGGTTACCAAGTAGATGCAAGACGCTTATTCCGGAACTACATAACCTTGGAACCCGCTCTACCCCAACCAAAACGCCTTGAATACAACCTTGAAATACCATATCATGAGGATTTATATATAACTATTTCCCGGATTACTTATCCAGGAACCCTGTACCTAAGTACGACGTTGGAGCCCCCCCTAACCCCGCCTTACAATGCCGACTTCTCTCCGCTTAACCTCCACTCCCCCGACTCCGGATCATGTACCGTCTGCCCCTCATCCTCCAATTTCAACAATACTTGCAGCACCCCATTTGACGCGGGCAAATGGAGGCTTTCGGGTACATCCCGGTAAATCTTTTTCACCAACTCTAACGGTGTCCATGCCTTGCGCTCGGGTGACGGATCTCCTGCCGCCTCTAGCTGCCCATACCGTAGTACCCGAAGCACCTCGTCTTCCCGTTGCTGGCGGTGCTGGATATACTCGCTGACGCGAGCACTCACTTTCTCAAGCACAGCCCCATGGCCCGGGTATCCACGGCCTGTAACCCGAACTCGCATCCGGTGAAGGCTGTCTAGGTAGACTTTCAAGTCTTCGAATACAGCTGTACCGTGTCCCAAGATATCTGTTTCCTATCAACATGGGTGATTGGCGGAAAGTAGGGGTTTGATTGCCACTTACTATCTCCTGTAAACATCGCATCTTCTTCCTCCAATACAAATGCCATGTGGTCCACTGTATGGCCGGGCGTATGAGCGGCTATTAGCGTTGCCCCTTCTACGCGAAATACCTGTCCATCTTGGATATCGGCCTGTCCTTCATCCGGCTGATGCTTGAAAACTTGAGCTTGCGGGCAGATCCTCAGTAGATCCGGGATGCCATTCACATGGTCGTGGTGCCAATGTGTAAGAAGAGCCTGCTGCACCGTGGCTTTCTCTTCGGACAGGACGGATTCAAGACGGGCAGCCCACGTGGGCTTGCCCTCGCCCGTGTCAATGAGGATGCGCTGATGTCCACGGCCGATTAGGTATGTGTTGGTTCCTGGTTCCGGTGAGTGAGGGGTCGCTCGAGCCCAGCCCAAACCAGGGGAGGGGAAGGGCGCCGAGTTACCCTGTCTGGTCACCTACCTTGCAATGTAAACTAGAGAAAGTCAGCCACCATTGTTGCCCAACTGCTCAATTTCTCTTGTGTTTGGTTTTTTGCCACTTACCTTTCCTGGATTCCCGCCTAGAATTCTGATCACGGATGCACTGAGGCGTTCCACCTCTGGAAGAGGGACAAGCTGTGCCATGATGTATGGTAGTGAATGCTGAGTTCGTATGGACCAAGTGTTGAGGTCCTATTATTAATCGCCGAAAATCGGGAATGTGGAGGATATGTTGGTATAGGATCTCCGGGGTAGATGTAGTCCTCAGGGTCCACTGCCCCTCTCTGCTTTATGTGCTTAATTGCGGAATTCTCAAAGCCGATGACGCTTAGTGGGAAAATGGGTTCGTTTGCGGGGCAGATGCAACGGGCCTCGGCAGCTTATCTCAGCTTCATTTGGTGTTTACTGGTCACCGAGGTGAAGTTCAAATGTATGTACGGAGTAGATGGTAGCAAATGTGAAGTACGACATTTACGATGGACAGATTTGAACATAAAGGAAATAGTGTATGCATGCTATCCTGGCACGTACTGAGATATAGGGAAATCGAACAACTATATCCATTGAACCCACCCAAACTATCGGGAATCCAACGCGAGACCAATAGGCCTAAAACAAAAGATCATGAAATTTTTCCCAGAGCGCAACTCCTCATATCCAGCTCAAAAAAGGAACACATACGCAAAAGGAGTGACGACCCCCACTCATTCCCCTGGGAGGTCTGTAAATGTCACTCCGTTCTCTTTCTGGGGCGCTGAAACACACGAGAGAACGTAGTTTACACGGGGTTTCTCAGAGAGATCCCTGGAACAAATAAAAACCAAATGTTGATATCAAAGATTAAACATTTAGTTGGAAGCGGCCTTGCGAGCCATGGTGTTCAGGGCAGAACCGTCAACGAACCACTCAATCTGGGACTCGTTGAAGGTGTGGCTGAGCTGAACATCGAAGGCATCACCACCAGCGGCGGGGTGGACACGGAGGGTCATGGGCTTGCCAACCTCGATCTGAGTGCACATAAGGTCGACCTTGTCGGCGGGCTTGATCTTCTCGTAATCGGCGGGATCAGAGAAGGTCAGGGGCAGCATACCCTGCTTCTTCAGGTTGGTCTCGTGGATACGAGCGAAGGAGCGGGTGATGATGGCAAGACCACCGAGGTGACGGGGCTCAAGAGCGGCGTGCTCACGGGAAGAACCCTCACCGTAGTTCCAGTCACCAATGACAACCCACTTGATACCGCGGGCCTTGTAGTCACGGGCAGTGGCGGGGACGGCGTCGTACTTGCCAGTGAAGGCGTTCTTGACCTTGTTGGCCTCACCGTTCTCCTCGTTGATAGCACCGATCAACATGTTGTTGGAGATGTTGTCCAGGTGGCCACGGTACTTCAACCAGGGACCGGCCATGGAGATGTGGTCAGTGGTGGTCTTACCCTGGCACTTGATCAGGATGGGGATGTCAGTGGCATCCTTCTTGTCCCAGGCGGCGAAGCCACCGAGGAGCTGCAGACGGTCACTGGTGGGAGAGACAGCGACGTTGATGGATTCACGGTCGGCAGGGGGAGCCTGGTAGGTGTCCATACCGGGGTCGTATCCACGCTCGGGGAGACCGTCACCAGTGGGGGGCTTGAGCATGAAGTCATTGCCCTCGCTGTCCTTCAGGGAGTCAGTGAGGGGGTTGAAGTTGAGGGTACCGGCAACGGTCATGGCGACGACCAGGTCGGGAGAGGCAACAAAGGCGTGAGTGGCGGGGTTAGCGTCGTTACGGCCAGTGAAGTTACGGTTGTAGGAGGAAATGATGGAGTTGGCTTCGCCCTTCTTCACATCCTTGCGGTCCCACTGACCAATGCAAGGACCGCAAGCGTTGGCCAAGATGACACCACCGTACTCCTCGAGGGTGGCGAGCTGACCGTCACGCTCGATGGTAGCGCGAATCTGCTCGGAACCGGGGGTGATGGTGAACAGAGACTTGGACTTGAGACCGTGGTCGAGAGCATCACGGGCAATGGAGGCGGCACGGGACATATCCTCGTAGGAGGAGTTGGTGCAAGAACCGATCAGACCGACCTTGAGCTCCTCGGGCCACTTGTTGGTCTTGACAGCCTCCTTGAACTTGGAGAGAGGGGTGGCAAGATCGGGGGTGAAGGGACCGTTGACGTGAGGCTCGAGCTCATCGAGGTTGATCTCGACAAGCTGGTCGTACTCGGCACCCTCATCCTCACGGAGCTGGGCAGCGTACTCACGGGAGAAGTCACCAATGTTCTGACGCTTGGTGGCCTTCAGGTAGTCGTACATGCGGTCGTTGAAGGGGAACATGGAGGTGGTGGCACCAATCTCGGCACCCATGTTACAGATGGTACCCATACCAGTGCAGGACAGGGAGTCAACACCGGGACCGTGGTACTCAATGATGGCACCAGTACCACCCTTGACGGTCAGGAGACCAGCGACCTTCAGGATAATATCCTTGGGGGTGGTCCAGCCGGACATCTTACCAGTAAGACGGACACCAATGACCTTGGGGGCCTTCAACTCCCAGGGGAGACCAGCCATAACGTCGACAGCGTCAGCACCACCGACACCGATGGCGGCCATAGCGAGACCACCAGCGTTGGGGGTGTGGGAGTCAGTACCGATCATCAGACCACCGGGGAAAGCGTAGTTCTCAAGGACGATCTGGTGAATGATACCGGAACCGGGCTTCCAGAAACCGATGTTGTACTTGGCAGTGGAGGAGGCAAGGAAGTCGTAAACCTCCTTGTTGATATCGTTGGCACGAGCCAAATCCTTCTCACCACCAACCTGGGCCTCAATCAAGTGGTCACAGTGGACAGTGGTGGGGGTCTGGACGGAAGGCATGCCAGCGGACATGAACTGCAGAATAGCCATCTGGGCAGTGGCGTCCTGGCAAGCAACACGGTCGGGGCGGAGCTTCAGGTAAGAGGTACCACGCTCGATCTCCTGGCCGTGGGGGTCGTCAAGGTGAGAGTAGAGGACCTTCTCGGCGTAGGTAAGAGGGCGCTGCAGGCGAGAACGGACAATGTTGAGGTTCTCGTTCATCTTCCTATAAGCAAAATCATGTTAGTCAACTTCACCCTACTATGCAATTTGCATTTTGTTTCTCGTTGTTTTCAGACTGGTGAGATCGTACTTGTAGTTGATGTAGTTGCCCTAATGTGATTCATCTTGATTAGCCGCTGTTCGCTGTTTTTGGACCAGTCGATGTTTGAATCGTAGCCGGCTATCGTGGGAAGAGGCTGTAAGCCACTCACCTTTTCCTGAATGGTCATCTCGACCTTCTTGTCAAGGGGGTCAACGGTAGCGTAGGCCCGGGTCCCGAAAAGCTGGAAGAACCATTGGTTAGTATGCTGCCAATCCTATGTACCCCATATCTGGAGTGACGCAAGACCACATATTGACGTGGCACTTGCATTGGACGTGTGGTGCTTACAAGACGGGACTTGGGGGCCTATCGTAGAGAAGAAATGTTAGCATCATTATACTTTGTCCGGAGTCAAGATCCACATTGGAGAATCTGGGAGGATGCAATGAGCGCATCGCCCATCTCTTCCGATGAGGTAGGGTGTGTCGACGTACCAGCGCACCGGCGCGCGCAAGGCGGGTGGAGATCATGATGTCCAAAAGCTAATTACCACCTTCACCTGTGGTAAGCTTAAAGCAGAGTGGAGAGTGGAAAGGAAGAAGAGAAAGAGAAGAGAAAAAGGGAAGCTTGGAGGTTTTGAGTGGGAAGAGAGAATTGTGCTCAGCCGAACAGCCGTAACTCGCTGTTACCCCAGCGATACGGTACGCGTATTGTGGTTTGGGGTTCCCGCATGCGCTCGACCACCCAGACTGGGGATTCCGCTCCACGAAAGTTTGCACATCTGTCTCTGCAGGCAGAAAGGTGGAAAAAATCGGCATCGCTAAATCATGGGCTTCCGAAGCTTCCGGCTATCTTTCCATATACAACTTGACATTCATTGACACTCTAAATGCATGGGGAAGCTCATTAATCCAAACTGATGCTGGTGTAATGGCAATACACGGCATGTGACGGGCCCAAAGCGGGCCACCAATCAGGGAATTTGCAATTACAACGTTCATAGTAATCTCGAGGTGTATCAGGTTAAACATTATTTTAGGGACTCGGGCCAAGGGACTTTACTCGGGTATGACTATTCGGTATCTTCCCCATTTACCCGCAAGGTATCAAGTTCCCCATTGCATGTGGGCTGGAGATCATCCCGAATCAAGGGGAGTGGCTTTGGACTTACCACTTAGTGATGAGCCGCACTTCGACGGTCATTTCTGTATGGATATAATAGCTAATATTGTTCGTTTTTGCACATTCTCATAATTCATATCTGGCCTCTTCCGTGTTGTTGTCTCAGAACAGGAACATCGTCCGCAACAGGGCCGGAGCAACATGCCGCGAATGCAAACGTCATAGGGATAAAGCATAACCAAAATACATTTCATACGATACGCTAGCAGAATAAATTACACTGAAAACCGGTTACACTGCTGAGCCGAGGCGTGCCGACGGGACTCCCGCGTCCATGGCCAAGCACTGAAACTGCCAATCAAGTCCGATGCGTTTCAATCGCTCGCTTGCTCCACTCGGTCAGCGGAAAAATCCCTCCACGACTTCGCCCTTTGTTCTTCCTGGCGCTTGTCCCGTTCCCCACTCCGCCCCATTATCACTCCGGAAATCGGTGATAACTTTTTTTGCGTTGAAACTCTCGATCTTCAATTTTTTGTGTCGGCAAGCAAGCCGAAATCTAGCAAAAATGGGTGCTTTGCGCAAAGTCAAGAATAAGCGTCGCACAAGGTACGTTCCCTAACGACTGAATTTTTCCGACCCCTCCATGTGTGCAGACGCTAACGTACGACGTTTTACTTTGCAGAGACTACGACCAGGTCATCGCCGATATCCAATCACCCCGTCACCTGGAGCTTTACAAGGAATCTAAGGATGTAGAGGATCTACCAGGTCTTGGACGGCATTTCTGCACAGAATGCTCCAAGTGGTTCGAAAGTGACTACAACTTGAAGGCGCACACCAAGGGCAAGAACCACAAGCGCAGGTGAGTTGTGAGCTCTTCATTTTTGTGCGACCAATCGCTAACGGTCATCTTCAATAGGGTCAAGATCTTGAAAGAAGAGCCTCACTCCCAAAAGATCGCTGAGGCCGTTGTCGGCCTGGGCGTCGACAACTTCAAGCGCCCTGAAAAAGACACCGAGATGCAGCTCTGAACACGGTGCCTCGAATCGCCACATAAAAAGGGAAAAGCCACCCAAGAGGCAAGAAACCTCTCGTCGCCACTCAGCTCTGTCTGATCGACATGGTCAAAATATGAACGTCCAAGCATGATTCCCATGCCCACTTGACTACTGCACCTTGCATAGGTGGAGTCCTCACGTGAGGTGAATTTTTTTTTATATGCCGAAAACCGCCGGATCTGTGTTCTGCCGGTTTACGGGGCCGTGAAACCGCCGGTTCTCGGATGAAACAACGGCGTCCT
This sequence comes from Penicillium frequentans, assembly GCA_028828275.1. NCBI lineage: Eukaryota > Fungi > Ascomycota > Eurotiomycetes > Eurotiales > Aspergillaceae > Penicillium > Penicillium frequentans. The sequence goes on along the minus strand of JAQIZY010000001.1, from coordinate 1,927,428 downwards.
CGAAATTTATCCCCTTTCCTGGCAAATACCCCGGAGTAATAATTCCAATAGAAATCCCTCAATACCAAATAAAAGAACCTAACCTGAATCGGGTTTCGGTATACATGTTCATTGTTTGGGACCCCCCACACTATCCATGCGATTTAGTTGTAGACATCTAGGTACGTTGGGTCATCGGCTCGAGGCTCAATGGCTGGCTTGGCTGAGTAAAGCTTTTCATCAACCACTCATATGCCGCCCACTGATTGCATATTAGAATCAGCCAATCAGAAGAAGTATTTTGAAATAACTCACCTGGACAGCATTCACAATGAAAGCTCGTATGCTGCAGACACCCAGTCCTCGGTAAAAGGGCCTCAGGCCCTCAGCTCGATAGGCCTCTTTGGCAATTTGAATTGTGGTTAGTGTCCGGCGCGGGCGTACTAGAGGTTGGCGTTCTGTAGAGCCCGGAAGAGTATGCACATCATGCGTATCATGCATCGTCTGGGCTTGGAGTCGGGTCTTGATCATATCCAGGGGGAAGACTGATCCCCAGGTTACAATACCGGCAATGCCACCGCAAAGGAGGACCTTCATGGCTGCTTGGTTGGAAGTTTCATTTTCAGATGTCATAAGGCGCTTACAGAGCTCATAGGACCAGAAACTATAGCGCGTCAGTTGCCCGTTTACATTGAACGCGACTTTGGAAGCTCAAGATAAAACCAATCTAAAAGCATTTTGGGGAAAGGAGCGGTTTCTTACTAGAATCCATAGCCAATTGCATCTCTAGCACTTGTGACACCTCCTGCGTAATAGAGTCCTCGCCAGCCACGGTGCCGATATATATCCTTGGCAACGGACCACGAGGAAACTTCCGGACGAGAATCCATCTGCGCCCGACATTTGATAAATTCAGTTGGAGCAGAGATAGTCCAGCTAGCCAGTCCGCCAGCGGCACCAGCAACCCAAATCTTATACAAAGGCACCCCCGAAGGGTTGGTAGGGTCTACAACGGAGTGATCCATAGTCATCAGCAACCGATTATATGCCATAAAGAGAACTGCATTGAGAGCTCCATATCCCAAAATCGGTGCAGCCGCACCTGTATAAATAGTCAGAGGATGAAACACAGGTCATAAAGGGACCGATGGTGTGGTGGAAACAAACCTCGAACGAGCGAGCCCGCCTTCTCTATTCCAGATAGGTGGGATGGCGGGACATGAGCCGCATTGCCCGCCTGGAGCCGAACCTTGATCACATCTAACGGGTTTCCAATGATAATTCCAAGGGCACCACTAAGGTAACCCGCCCAGAAACCCGAATCCATGCAGATTTCGTAGTGATGTGAAAGAGTTATATTTCCCCACTCTCTCAGTCCCCCAGTTCCCGTCTTAGATTGTACCTCGGCGGGGTGATTCCTAGATCACGTGATGGCGTGGCACTTTGGTGTTGTAGGCAGGCGCGAGTCTTGGCTGAGTCAACGCGTCGATCACCTTCCATCTTTTACCAAGAACGCCTGAAGAGTGTTTTGTACAAATGACTTGTAAATTGTCTGATATTCGCATACTGTAATCATGTATGTCTCCAAGTCCCCCTTTCTTGATCCCTGCTAACAAACAGAAGGTATCGTGCTAAGCCAGCCGCGCCCGGGACCGATGGTGTCAAAACACCTCTGCAGCCCAAGTCAATAAACTCATTGGACCGACTGTCGAAACCATTTAAGTGCCCAGGATCGGCGACCTACACACGAGTATCAGAGAAACCGGCACGAAAGCGACGAAAGGTCAACTACGCAGATGCTGACGGCAGCACAGAAGACGGAGCAGAGAAGCCGTACACAAATGATGATCGATTGGCGCTGGCAACACGAGAGGTGAACAAGTTCCCCGTGTTTAAGCCTAAGGACAAGGATGCGGCCTTCCGACAAAGATTCTCCATTCCTTTTATTAATAAGAACACCGATCAATACAACCCTGGTCGTGCAGCGCCCACCTTGGGCATGCGGCAGGGCGCGACATTCGTTGTTAAACCGCTCCATGACCCCAGTGGAGAGCTTGCGATTGTTCTCTATGATCCGACTGTTGACGATACCGAAGAGCCTACGCCCAAAGACCCGGAAGCACCAAAGGAAGACGACGGCCCGAAAATAGAGGAACCACTGGTACACAAGAGTTTGGCAGATATTCTTGGTCTGAAGAAAAAGGTGGAAGAGCGGCCGAAGGTGCCAGTAGTGATCGATCCCAGATTGGCAAAGGTTCTCCGACCACATCAAGTGGAAGGTGTGAAGGTACCCTACTCTGCCCCATAAATCCTGCACTGAGAGTTGCAGACTAACACTACCGAATCTGTCTAGTTCATGTACCGATGTACAACTGGAATGGTTGATAAGAATGCCAATGGTTGTATTATGGCAGATGGTATGGGATTGGGTAAAACGGTATGACACATGGACGTACAGACATTCTTCCTCCAGCTAACGATTTTCAGCTCCAATGTATCGCCTTGATGTGGACATTGATCAAGCAAGCCCCGGAAGCCGGCAAAACGACTATTCAAAAGTGCGTGATCGCCTGTCCGTCCAGTCTAGTCGGCAACTGGGCAAATGAATTAGGTAGGCGATGATAACATGTGGCTACTGATCTCCCACCTGACATTCTCGGCAGGAAAATGGCTTGGAAAGGATGCAACGACTCCCTTTGCAATTGATGGGAAAGCCTCCAAGGCCGAGCTCACCCTTCAGATCAAACAGTGGGCAATTGCATCAGGTCGCGGGATTGTTCGACCAATCCTCATTGTATCTTACGAAACTCTCCGCATGTATGTGGACTCATTGAAAGATACACCGATTGGGCTTTTGCTATGCGACGAGGGTCATCGACTCAAGAATAAGGATAGCTTGACATGGACAGCCTTGAACAGTCTTAACGTGAACCGTCGGGTCATCCTTTCCGGCACACCCATCCAGAATGACCTATCGGAGTACTTTGCTCTGCTTCACTTTGCTAACCCCAACCTACTGGGATCTCAAGCCGAATTCCGCAAGAGATTCGAAATACCCATTCTGCGCGGCCGAGATGCTGCAGGAACTGAAGAAGCTCGAAAGCTAGGTGATGAACGTCTCACAGAATTATCCGGGATTGTGAACAAGTTCATTATTCGCCGAAGCAACGAACTATTATCAAAGTACTTGCCTCTCAAATATGAGCATGTGGTGTTCTGCAATATGGCTCCGTTCCAGTTGGACCTGTACAACCACTTCATTCAGAGTCCGGAGATTCGAAGTCTGCTTCGAGGCAAAGGCAGTCAGCCATTGAAAGCCATTGGCATATTGAAGAAGCTTTGTAACCATCCGGATCTCTTGGACCTTGCAAAGGACCTTCCAGGGTGTGAGCACACATACCCCGAGGACTTCACGGCACCGGAGTATCGAGGCCGCGACAGAGATGTGAGGAGCTGGTACTCCGGAAAAATGATGGTACTAGATCGCATGCTTGCTCGGATCCGCCAAGATACCAACGACAAGATTGTTCTTATCAGCAACTACACCCAGACTCTGGATTTGTTTGAGCGACTTTGCCGGTCGCGTAATTATGGGAATCTGCGGCTGGATGGTACAATGAACATCAAAAAGCGACAAAATTGGTCGACAAATTCAACGACCCCGATGGCTCTGAATTTGTGTTCCTCCTTAGTAGTAAGGCTGGTGGATGCGGTTTGAACTTGATTGGTGCAAACCGACTTGTGTTGTTCGATCCAGACTGGAATCCTGCTGCAGATCAGCAAGCTTTAGCCCGTGTATGGCGTGACGGACAAAAGAAGGACTGTTTTGTTTATCGCTTCATTGCAACTGGATCCATCGAGGAGAAGATTTTCCAGCGTCAGTCACACAAGCAATCTCTTTCGTCTTGCGTGGTGGACTCGGCAGAGGATGTTGAACGCCATTTCTCATTGGAGTCGCTGCGGGAACTTTTCCAGTTCAAACCTGAGACTCGTAGTGATACGCACGACACTTTCAAGTGCAAGCGATGCCGACCGGATGGAACGCAAATCGCCAAGGCTCCAGCCATGCTTTATGGCGATACAAGCTCATGGAACCATTTGGTCAATACTGGGGAGCAAGGACCCCTGGGCAAGATTCAAGACTTGCTCATGCGGCAGGAGGCTGGTGAACGGGATGTATCCGCTATATTCCAGTATATCAGCCATTAATAGACACAAGTTGGCCAGCATATTATCATAGAACACGCAGCGGGCGTTCTATTGGCATATTTGACTGTTTTAAGCCGGCGTTTGTATGGTTATTAGATAGACTCACGTCTTATTGGTTACGTTACTATGCTGAAGCACTCAATTTTTCCTTAGATGACTTATGTGTTGCGTTGGCATATACTACCACGGCTCGCTTGAAAAACTTGCCATGAGATTATTGAACCTGAACTGCCCTGTATAAGCTCGCTAGAAGTTCTGTAAACCCATTGGCTATTCTGTAAACCCATTGGCTATTCTGTAAACCCATTGGCTATATAAGTAACTTGCGTTGATGGATGCAGGGAGCCTATTGATCACATTTTCTCTCGGCTTTCTCAGTAAGCGTCTGGCTAGATTCCCTAGTCGCAGCTTCGTCGGTCTCATCCACATCATTGCTGGTTCCGCCATGCTCCGGACCATCTTGACCATTTTTGCCTTTCTTGATACTCTTCCACTCCATACCAACAGAGCTGATCAGAGCAACCAATGTCAATCCCAGAGCAGTGAAGAATATTCTCCTACAGGCATCATTGTATGCCCGTTGAACCATTACAATATCTTCCGACGCCACAACAGAAACCAAATCAGTCGCACCTTCATTCACAACCAAACTCGTGTCCAGGCCCGGAACCCCACTCAAATGCGAAACGAGTATGTTACTCAGAATTGTTTGTCCGACCGTAGCGAAAATACTCCCACCCAGTTGCTGGAGGAAGAACATCAGCGCAATGCCGATTGGTATATCTGGTGGCGGAAGGATTCTTTGCACAACCAGTCCACTAAGTTGCATTCCAAGACCGAGACCGAAACCCGATATAAATTGATACCCAATCCAATGTGATGAACTGGTATTGAGATCGAAGGTGGTCATTAGGCCTAAACCTATCGACATGATGCTCGGGCTGAGATACATGACTGGAACGTAGTATCCGATTTTCTGCGTGGCTAGACCGCCGATAAAGCTTGCGACGACGAGGCTGAGGACTAGTGGCAGAGTATATATTCCGGACTTGACAGGATTGACAAGTTTAACGGTTTGGACTGGGCGAAGTTAATATGTGATGCTGCAGATAAATTTGGAGCATTACTCACACCAGATTGGAACGTAGTAAATCAGCATCATCATCGCGCTAGATGTGAAGAATATGAATACCGCTGCGCTGAGAATACTACGACGAGTAATAACTCTTGCAGGGATTGTGGCTGTTTCGGGTTTCCAGACCTGAATTGTGGCGAAGATGAGGATCAAAACTCCAAATACGACAAACAACGCGATGATGCGAGCGCTATTCCAGGCGTATTTTGACCCACCCCATTGGAAAGCCAGAAGAAGACAGACCATTGAAGGTATGAAGAAGAGCATTCCCAATGGATCCAGGCGTTTGATATGCACCAGAACTGGAACAGATTCATGCTGAACTTTCTGTGGATGCCAGATGCAGGTCAGAGCCAGCAAACTAACCGCTCCAATCGGCAGATTGATATAGAAACACCATCTGTGCCCCAGTCAGCGACATACTTCCAAATTTCGTGCCTCATGACAACCCACCTCCAAGTGACACTACTGGTGAAACCTCCACCAACCAAAGGACCCATGACCGAAGCAATTCCAAACACAGCCCCAAACAAGCCTTGGTACATCGGTCGCTTGTGGAGAGGTACCAACGGAATGATGATCAGCATGCATCCAGAGAAGATCCCCGCAGAAGCAAATCCCGCAATAGCACGTCCTGCAATGAAAGCGTTGGAAGTAGGGGCAGCACCACAAACTGCTGATCCAATTTCGAAGACAACAACTGAAGACAAGAATACCCATTTCATATCGTAGAATTTGTAAATTCGTCCAAAAAGTAGCTGTGATGATGCGCTGGCTAGCATATAGGCTGATCCATACCAGCCAATATCACCCAAGCTGTGAAATTCATCGGTGATGCGAGGGATGGCCGTCGCGATGATTGTTCGGTCTAGTGCTACCAGTAACAGCGACAGAAAATTGCATAGCATTATCAGCCAAAACTGGAGTGTTTCTGGCTGGTATTGGCTTCCCGCAGGCCCACCAGGTGGTCCTGGTGGTGATGACGATGGTTGTGGACGTGTTGTATTTGTTTGTTGTCCAGAATCATCTTGTTTTTCAATCTCGGAATCTGTCCCATCTTGATAGTGTGTGGGACGTGTCATTGTGCCCAGTTCCTCAATGCACATAAAGTCAGAAAGTGAGAAGGGATTTTGAGGAATATAGTTGGGCTAGGAGTTTTGATGCTAGCATTCCTTTGTCGCTGGGCTCCAATCAAGGGGATTTCCGCTTATTCACGGCATTGGCCCGTTCCTTGGAGGAACATAGCATTCCGATCTTCAGAACAAGTTTTAACGGTAATCCTGAAGCTAAATAAACTTCGATCTCAACGTTTGATGATGAGACTCATACTACCCCTTTTGGGTTAGTGGTCACGGGGAAGATGGCAGTCGGTCCCGAGCGCCATGTTTCGGGACCGACATCACCCTTTCTCGCCGAATCATATATGGGCTCAACACTGACCTGTTGTCATCGATTCAAATTAAATGGCTGATTCAATGAGCGGGCCTTGATCAATTCCAACTATGAGTCTGCCACGAGGCAATTCTTGCATTCTGTGTCAGCAGCGGAAGGTCCGATGTGATCAACAGAAACCCTGCTCGGGTTGTGTTCGAGCACAGGTCGAGTGCAAGGTTGCGCCTATACAGCCACCGCGGAGAAAAAAGCGGAAGACCCACGAAGATGATTTGATCGATCGGCTCAAGAAATATGAGGCGCTTATGACTCGAAATGGCGTTGACTTTACTTCAATTTCGGATAATGACCGCGAGAGGAACGCGTCGGAGATGGCCAGTGATGTACAGAATGCCTCCCCGGGCCCTGTTTCGCCGAAGACCGCGGAATCTCGGGGAGCGATTCGTAAAAAGTCTGTATAACTTCGGTCTCTAACGGGTCCGAGCGCTAATGTGATACAGAAGTTCTAAATGGGCTGCATACTATGACGAGGTTAGTTGGCTCGCTCATTCCTTATCCTGCTCTTGCAGGCGAATTTGACTCTATCTAGTATCAAGCTCACAATGACCTGCTACATGGCTCCGATGATGATGATGAGCACGAGCGGCCAACGATTCACCACGCTTTCGACAAGATGTTCGAGAATACTAATGACGGATTTCCATTCATGGTGGGGGGTCGAAAAGTCAAATCACCCACCTTCATCCACCAGCAATCCAAATATTTCAACTGTGGCAGATCTATCTCAACAATGTCAATCCTCTTTTGAAAATAAATCATGCTCCCACCCTGCAGAACCAGATCGTCAAAGCTAGCGCCGACCTTTCCAACGTTGCTGAGCCTCTCGAGGCCTTGATGTTTGCCATGTATTTCCTATCAGTAACTTCCATGCCAAATGAAGAAGTTGAGGCAGCTTTTGGAGTTTCGAAAAAAGCGTTGTTGGCTCGGTACCATACGGCCTCACAACAAGCTCTTATCAATGCTCAATTCATGAGCTCAAGCGAGCTGACGACGTTACAGGCTTTCCTTTTACACCTTGTAAGTCTAAATCTGCGCTCTATCTCAAGTACCTGCCCTTCATTAGTTCGCATGCGATCCCCGTTTGGACAGAAAATAGCTTCAATTCTGATACATATCATACTATAGCTCAGCATATGCCGTTCTGTTGATCCGCGATCTCTTTTCTGCTTGATCGGCGTCGCGGTGCGTGTAGCTACCCGTCTTGGTATACATCGAGATGGCGATCAATTTGGACTTCCGCCATTTGAGGTAGAGCAACGCCGAAGACTGTGGTGGCAACTGGCTATGCTTGATAAGCGCATAGCTGAGCTAACAGGATCTGCTATAACGGCCTTGTCATCATCTCGGACTGACTGTCGACTTCCTCTCAATATTAACGATTCAGATCTACACAAGCATACCAAGACTCTTCCAGTACCATTTACGGGGTTAACCGAGATGCTCTTCTGCCTTACTCGCGTAGAACTTTTGGTCTCGACTACCCCGAGCGGCCTGCGACCCGATCCATCGATAGTGAGGAATCGACAAAATAACGAACCGCTTGTGCCACCGTCTAGTTTTGGCCCTCCCGAAGTGTGCACATTACCTTTTCGCGGCCTCAATGAATACTCTGCCTATATCGAATCAACATACCTGAAATATTGCGATCCTGAGATCCCTATACAAAACTTCACATTGCTTACGGCACGTATATCGCTTTGCAAACTTCGAGTCATAGATTTTATGTGCCGTGGTATCCCGACAACAAAGCTCTCTGATGAAGAGCGTGATGAACTCTTCATGACTTCTGTGCAGATGATCGAGTACGACGATAAGATCTATACCACCGAAGAACTTCGTGGTTTTCTCTGGTACACTCAATTCCAAGCTCCCATGCCAGGATTTTTCTTCCTCATGAGCGAACTGCGACACCGTACAACTGGGCCTCTCTGTGAGCGCGCATGGAAGGCTATTTTCAATGACCATGAGCATCGAAACCTGGCTCGCAACTTGAAAAGTCCCATGCATACTGCCTTTGGGCAGGCAATCCTCAAAGCCTGGGATGCCCATGAGCAGGCCGAATTTCAACAGGGAAAGAGCATTGAATCACCGGACTTGATCACTGTATTGCGTCGAGTCTATAAATCGGAAATGAAGATGAAAAACTCTCAAGTGCAATATGGTCCGGTCCAAGATTCAAACGCCGCCCCTACGTCTCAGTCTGGTCAAGTCGGTTCTACGACAGGAATTTCAACCTTCGGCAATATTGATGCTGAGCACAGCATGGAGTTTCAGCATTCAGGGACAGATTTGGACGCCAGCATGATGTTTCCCACCTTGAATAGCGGGAGCCAGATATATGGACTGGGTATGATGGGCTACGAAGAGCCAAATTGGTCATGTCTGACGCAGTTAGGGTCTTTTGGGGACTACTAACCTACAGGAGGGAAGTCAAGGTGGATGATGAGATATGGTAAGCAATCAAGTTACGGCCGCAATAATTCTCTATTGACAAGCTCAAGACACAATCCAAATTTATATACACATGATCATCAAAGCTTGCTGTTCATTGTTGCAACCTTGGGGATCCCCCATTTCGAAATATCCTCATCGGTCCGACCATCGACCGCCAACTCTGCCAAAACACGACCAAAAGCAGGCGCAAACTTGAAAGCATGAGCCGCACCAAGACCAACAATGATATCAGGAGCGCTGTCGAGCGGACTGATGATAAATTGCCGATCGGGAGTAATCGTATACTGGCAAGTGACCGTGCGAAGCGGAGTGCGCTCCTTATCTGGCATGAAACCATCCATAAAAGACGTGAGCTGTTCAAGCAACTGTGGCGAGTGAACAAACGTCCGCTCCTCGGGACTCATAAAATTGTTGGAATAATCGCGGCCCGCTTTAATGGTTGGCTCGCCATAGCTGGGGAATCCATAGAAACAATGAGTTCCCTGCCAGATCCACACGGGAAGTTTATCTGTCTCATAGGCAGATGGATTGGTGGGTTTATAATAAGTTACTTGCTCTTGCATAACAGAGACTGGGATATGCACTGAAAGAGGCGCAAGAAGCTTGTTGATCCACGCATCTGTAGCGAGAATCACCTTCTTCGCTTGGAATCGTCCCTTGGGCGTCTCAATCACAACACCACCAGATTTCTGAGGCGTGACACGCTGAACAGGCGTATTGTCTTTCAGAACGGCACCGTGCGATCGTGCCAGCGATTGCAAAGTGCTAACAGTCTTATTGGCATGAGCAATCCCTGAGTCAGGCGTATACACCGTTATGACATTATCGGGGATGTCGAACTGAGGCCAACGCTTCTTCACCTCTTGCGCATCAAGTGTTTCGTAAGGCACATTCTGGGCAGCGAGACTCTTCGTGAAGTCACTCGCTGGGACAGGTGACTCTGGTGCAAAGAAAACCACGCCGCCGGTCGTCGTTAACATGTTGTACCCGGTCACATTTTCGAGTTCGGCCCAGTCTTTGTAAGCTGATTTGGCGAGGGCGACGTATTCAGGTGCAAAATTTGATGTCCGAACAATGCGTGACGTGTCATGGGAGGCTCCGCGAACGTGTCCGAGCTCGAATTGCTCGAATGCAATCACTTTCGCGCCCTTCTGGGCTGCGTAATAGGCTGCACCACTTCCAAGGACGCCGAGTCCAACGACGGCGACGTCGAATTGTTCCATGTCTTGAGTCATTGCTTGATATGTGTTAAAGATATCTATGTTTAGTTATAGCGAATTGACTTCGACTTTATGCTTTATCCTGGCCTATTGAGCACGGTGCTCATGATACCTTACCGTCCACGTGATGGCTCTCGCGCGGGAGTTTATGCTTGTTTCGATACTCCGCATAGTCTCATGACTTAATTCCCGATATCTGGCGTTGCAATCAGTCCTTAAAATGAGGGGTTTGCATTGACATGTCATAGATACGCCTAGACCGGGGAATTTCCGGTCACTTGATCGGCCGTCGGGCCGCCCACGATACGGGTCCGTCCGGCCTCATATTTCCTAAGTTTGAAGACTCGGGCCTCAGGAGCTGCCATTTGGGCTGTAATACCTAGATGTAGTAAGAATTGTTATAAAATTGAATACTCATTAAGTTTGCAACTTTCTGCACATACCAGAATTGCTTATTTCAACCATTAGTATACATAATGGGCTCTATCGAGGATACCAACTTTGTTTTGACGGCAGAGGCCCTCAATAAGGCCCTGCCCGACATGCACCCTTCAACAAGAGGTATTCACGCCGATGACTTCTTCACACCTCACCGAGCTATTGCTCCTGGTATGCACACAGCGGTGAATTTCCGCTACGCACGAGACGCAGAAGACCTAGTCCCAGAAGAAAACAACGACGTAAGCCATAGCATCGCTTCAAAATGCCATTTTCTCTACTAACATCATAGCCAAACAATCCAAATGATTCCCACGTATATTCCCGCTATACCGCTCCCAACTCCAAGCGACTCGAAGTCGTGCTACGCAGCCTCATGGGCGGCGAAGTGATCACATACTCGACCGGACTCTCAGCATTCCACGCAATGGTCATCCTCCTCAACCCCAAGAAGATCTTTATCGGAGACGGGTATCATGGATGCCATGGTGTCTTGGATATCATCCAACGATTATCAGGAATTCAAAAACTAGAGTTAACGGATGTTGATCAAGCTGGTCCGGGCGATATCATCCACGTCGAAACACCACTTAATCCAACCGGCGAAGCTAGAAACCTGGCTTATTACCGGGAGAAAGCGACTGCGAAGGGTGCATACTTAACAGTTGACGCAACATTTGCTCCTCCCCCGCTTCAAAATCCCCTCGATCTTGGAGCCGATATAGTGATGCATAGTGGAACAAAGTATGTCGGTGGCCACTCGGATATGTTATGCGGCATGCTGGTCCTTGCTCCTGAGCGAGTGAAAGAAGGATGGTTGAAGACATTACATACGGACCGCCAATACATCGGTAGTGTAATGGGGAGCTTTGAGGGATGGTTGGGTATTCGATCTGCGCGCACAATGCAGCTTCGGGTGATGAAGCAGGCGGAGACGGCTACGAAGCTTGCTTCTTGGTTACAAGATCAGGTGAATGATGCGAAGTCTCCGGTCTCGAAGGTTGTTAGTCATGTTCAGCATGCTTCGCTTCAGAAGGAGGACTTGGAGGATGGTTGGCTGAAGAAGCAAATGCCTGGTGGTTTTGGACCAGTGTTCTCGATTTGGACTCATAACCCGGAGCATGCGCGTCGGTTGCCGACGAGAATGTTTGTTTTTCAGCATGCGACTAGTTTGGGAGGTGTGGAGAGTTTGATGGAGTGGCGGACTATGAGTGATAAAGGATGTGATAGGCGGCTGCTGCGGGTTAGCTGCGGTATTGAGGAGTTGGAGGATTTAAAGGCGGATATTCTCCAGGGACTGGAGTCGCTGCTGCGTGATTTTCCTAATTAGAAATTGATCAGAACCTTAGAGCTACATTGATACTCAAGTTAGGTCTAGGGGATATCATCAAGTAATTCTTCCTCTCAAGTTCTTTAGTCAAAACATAAGCATTATTCCAATCTAGCCCTCATCAAATTTCAGGGTTATAGGTTGTCAAATTCGCCGCGAGGAACTCTTTTTCCGACCCGTACAAGTCTTGGTCCATATAAGACAATTTTCCCTTTCCTTTCCAATCTTGTTTTTCGTTTGACTTGACCTTGAGAACGACACTCTCTAGCCCTTTACCGATGTCGTTCTGATATTTTAGGTCTTCGTGGCCCATAGATTCGATTGCATCTTTTTCACACGCATCCAGTTCGGCCCGCTTTAGATGTATTTCCTCGAGTTGCGTGTGCAGCCTCCTCTCTAAGAGGTCCTTGTTGCGCCTAAGCTCTTCAACTGCGCCTTTTAGCTCCTTTCGAAGCACAGAGACCTTTTCTGAGCGAAACACATCCTCTAATGTTTCAAGAAAAAGCTGAGCATTTTCGGCAAGTCGTTCGATACCAGTCGCAGTCTTTCGAAGTCGGTGGACTGCAGAGTGTCTTAAATCGCGCAGGAGGGCAAATATCTCGTCCATTGGTTTATTTGTGGCTCTCACTGGATGCAAAGAATGCTGAGAGAGTAATTTGGTCCATTCCGTCAGTTCTACCAACTCGGGGCAATCCCAGTTGTTCATTACCAAAAGGTGAGGAAAATGCTGCTGAGCAAACTCAAAACAACTTTCCTCGACTAATTCTTGTATAGTGGTTGTGATGAGATGTTGACATCGATACTGCACATAAACTGGGTAAAGCGACGGAATGGCCTTATTGATATCTCGATTCCGCTCCAGATGTGTTTCTATCGAAGTAAAGAGATTGTCAAACTTTCTCTGAACGTTGATAACTGCTCAGATATACGTACTATCTGGTTCTCTGTTTGCCTCGTCTGACTTTGGTTGAGAGACAACCACGACATGTTTTAAAGCTTGCCTTTCGGGGATCTCCTTTACCGCACTCGCTTCGCCTTGCGCCGCCTCTGCTTCCGAAATCTGTCTTTTAGCGCTTTGGGTCGGTGAGACGTGAAACAAATCCGGAAATCGCAATTTGGCTTTTGAATTATTCCCAAATATTTCTTCCTGAAGCAGCTTTTTGGCGACGGCGCAGGTTTTCTTGATATTATATTGCCGTAGAATATCTGCGAGGGAAGGCTTCCCGTCCTCTTTGATGAAGCCCTTAATAACCTTCATTCTTCGGATGTTTGAAGCATCGCCACGGAAGATATGCTGGCAGGCTAGATACACCAGTCTCTCATCGGGATTCTCTTGCCCCATATCTTCGTTATGGTGATTATACTTGAACGGCTAGAGAATGGGCTATTAAACCGGCGTTCGACGTAAAAGTTCACGGCTATTCTAGGTAGAATGTCTGATACATCATTAACTCTGGCAGGAGCTGGGAATTCGCCTGTATTTTACACAACATATGCACCTCGACTCTAGGGCATCGTATTGATGACATCACCACGTTCATTCCTTTTGACGCGCTTACGAGGTAAACCTTGGTACAAATATTGAATTTCATTCGTTTAGAATCTCTTAAAGCCAAACTTTAAAGTAAAAGTAACGGCCTGAAAGAATATCTACATCGTCCCCTAACTTCGTCTTGAGAGCCTCCAAAATTTTAAATAGGGCAACCAATCTTGTTGTCTTTTGGACAAGCGGCACTCTAGATGGCGTCCAGGATGACAAGTCTCCAGTACTGTGCTCTGAAACTTTCGGCCAATGTTATTGGCCTCAGTTCGATATTATAAGTTGCGGCGCTAGAAGTTGTCATTTTCGGTATGACTTCCACAGATCTTTGTATTCTAGGGGCAAACCACATAGTTAATATGGTCTCGTGTGTGAACTTGGCCCTCACCATGGATTGGGAGCCAACGTTAGTCTTGATCGTTCTGCAACTCGATTTCCGCGACCCCATTAGCGGGGCTGCCTTCTTGCCGCGACCGGTCAACACCCAGCACAGCGCCCTCATTTTCACTCCGGAGCTTACGGGCCCGCACAAATAGATTGAGAATGGTGGCAAGCCCAGCAAAGGCAACATACTAATATCAATCAGGACATTTTATTAGCATAGATGCTTCGACACAATGAATAGACGGCATTGCAACGTGTTGCAATGTTGAGGTGACCTACCATGATCCACACCATCTTCAAGGCCTCAAAGTACGTCTTCCTCACGAAGGCTTGTTGGCCTGCATTCAATCCAATGGTGTTAATCTCCTCCACACTCGAAGCAGCAAGAGCGCCACTGAATTCACTGGCTAAAGATGAGTTCGAGCCAAGCTGGCTTGCTAACTTCTCGTTCCTGGCATTCATCTCATTCTGAAAGACCACGCCACCAACGACAACCGAAATAGCGGTGGAAAGTGACCGGACAAACCCCATAGTCGCAGTCACGGCAGCCGTATCACGAATAGTCGTAGCAGCTTGGGCCGCCAGTATAGGCGCTTCGATATTCATGCCCACGCCGATGCCAACCAGAATCTGGAAGATGACCAGCTTGGCTATGTTGGATTCGAATTCGAGGCTTATGAGCAGGCCAGAACCAAGAACCAAAAATCCCTGCGCAATATACATCACGGGTAGATATTTCCCAGTTTGCTGCATGAAAATACCTGCTGCGGCTGCGGCCAAGGCACATGAGACGATTAGTGGGAGGAGGTAGAGTCCCGAGGTCAACGCTGTTGCTGCCAGGACAGACTGCGCGTATAGGGGTAGGTAATATGCCTGCCCGATGAAGACATATGAATTGCACGCGAAAACAACATATGGTGCTACTTTAGTCGGCGAGGTAAACAGCCAAACAGGGATGATGGGGTTCTTGGCGATCTTCCACTCATTGACCACAAACAGCGCCATCACTGTTATTCCGAAAACTAACAGACAGATCACCGTTGCGGAGGACCAAGAGTAGACGACATCGCCAAAGTCGAGGGCCAGGAGGACCATCAAAGAGCCCCCTACAATTAAAAGGCTTCCGGTCCAGTCGATGACTTTTAGGCCGGCGCCGATTGGGGTTCGAGGGCTTGGGACCCTCATGAAGAATAGTAAGACGAGAAAAGAGACGGCCCCGACCGGTACTATTGGTTAAGTCAGCTATAGAATCATCACATAGAATGAAATGCCTCACGATTGATCCAAAAACACCATCTCCAGCTAAATAAATGTTAGCCTTGTCATTACTTGACTCCAGATGGAGCGGTACTTGCCTCAGCCTTGTCGTAAAAACACCGCCCAACACCGGTCCTATGGCACTTCCGACCGCCCAGACCAGTGAGGTGATGGCGAGATACAATCCTCGATCCCGCAACGCAAACATGTCACTGACAACAACATTTACCATTATCCCCATACCTGAGCCCCCCAGTCCCTGAATCGCACGACCGAGGATCAGAACATCCATTTGCGGTGCAAGGGCGCAGACAAAACTCCCGGCCAAAAAGATGGCTACCGCGATCAACATGATCGGCTTCCGGCCCCAGATGTCGGAGACAGACCCCCATACTGGAGTGATCGCTGCGTAGGCTAGAGTATAGGCGCTCCCAACCCAGATATAACCGCCAGCGGATTTGAATGTACCGACTATGGCGGGGATTGCAGGAGTTACGATCGTTAAATCTAGGGCAGAAAGGAGGACGGACAGACAGAGTGACAACATGGTCCAGGCGATATTAGTGGTGGTCAGACGAGTAGGCTCTGTAGCCTGCTCGCCGGACAAAGAGGGAGCGCGCGCGGGAGCGGCATTGTCGACGGTATTGGGAATACCAGCGCGGGCCAATGAAGTACGATTGTTCGCAATATTTGTTGGCTCAATTGATGAAACTCTAGCAAGCCCAAGGGCCCTGGACATGGTCGAGACGAGTTTGCGAGCAAAATATTTCGAATGAGGAAGTGAAGGAGTGAGGGGAAGGCGGAGGAGGCAGCCTTCAAGGAAAGACCCCAGTCGTACCCCGGTCATATCACCTAACCAGGCTTTGTTTACGCAGCTTGGCCCCCAATACAAGAGGGAGCGCGATAATTGAACACCACAAAATTATTTGAACACCACTCTATCTCTATGTCCGGTGTGGTGCAGTAAGTGTAATTCAGAAAACCACTATCTTAAGTATTAAAGTACATTGTATCACCTTGCTTAATCCGCATCAATATACGATATGACGCCTCATTAGAGTCATAATATGAGTAATAAAAGGTAGCTAACTAGATATCATTCTTTGATCACCTTCACATTCCAGCGTAGTCTATAGAGTACTATGAGTAATTAGGTACTTGGGTATGTACTCAATTATATTACTCTCTAAATCTTGAATACTGCGCTACTTTGAATGCGGTTAGTGAAAGTGCTCAACTGATTTTGTGGTGTTCAATTAAAAGGCTCCTACAAGAGAGAGAACAAATGCGTTTACATTTTAGTTACATCTGTTGAGAATTACCAGATTTGCTAATACAACAGGGTTAGGTTGTGGGTATATTTAAGAATTTAGATACTTCTTCGCTGTCTAGTCCTACTCGTCGAGTTATTCTTACATTCAGACCAAATTGCGTTGTCAGCCCATGATTAGCCCACCGAAAAGGCACACCTAGATCGACCATGGCAAAGCCGAAGCGTCGAAAAAGCTGCAAATATATCAGCAATTAGAGCGAAGTCGCGAACAGAGAAGATATCGCCTCTAAGATCGTCTTTCCCATCACTATATACGTTAGCCGCTTCCCTTGGCCCTCCCATCTTGTTTCCAGTCGCAAATACTAAGACATACGATGCATACATCTCCTTCCTTCTTTCCAATTGTGCGTCGATCCACCGTTGCGGCTCAATAACGTGTGCATCTTGATCAAGAATGGTTCGATTCCTTATAATCGCTAGAGCCGACTAACCGACCTGGGCGTTTGCGGGGACCTTGACGCCATTGGATAACCTGGCGCGGCCGTTGCGTTTTAATATAGGTCTGGGGGGGCTGTGTTATGAGGTCGCTTCTACACGTAGACCAGGTTTCCCTCATCCAGTATTTCCTTTAGGGCTATGCAGCCCTACATGCCTGTTGTCTTTCCACTGTATAAACATCTCACTAGGTTAGCTTGGGCAACACTTGTAGTGCCCGGGGCCCGTGAAATCCATTAAGAGGTTCCTTTCATATTTCTTAGACAACGACTCCATTCTAAAAGGTGTGTTGGATTAACTTTGGCACTTGGTTAATTATCATTTTTCTTCTATAATTGCCTAAACATTTTCTCATCAAAAACAGATCTCTACGGTCTACCCTAAACCTTGAAAACCAAATGATTCATCTATGATATTCAATAGATAATGATCCCGATTCAAGATACTAGCTTCCTTCTCCTATCGACTCTTATCTTGATTCATTTAATCTCACAAATCAGCGTACGCCAGCTCCTCGTAACGCCAAAATATGCAAGTATATCAAAAGAAAGTGCACGTGAGCAGGGAATACCGTACTCCATACATTGCTACACGTGACCGGCTTCCCACCCGAAAGCCGTGATCAACGGACCGCTCCGTGGTTGCAACAATACAATACCGTCGGCCCCACACCGTGAACAACTGTATCTCGTCCAACCTTTACAGTAAATGATCGCATGATCAAGCAATGGAGATAAGGTACATTAAATCGAGAAGTCTATTCGTAGAACATATAATTGTCATTATCGAGAGCACCCAGACTGCCAAACACTGAATTGAATCCATACTTCATCATGGCTGCTGCAGTTGCTTCCCTATTTGGATACAAATCCTCCCCAGAAATCAAGAAACCTCAAAACATCTCCAATGCTACACTTAAGGCCCTTCCAGCTTCTTGGTACAGCTCGCCAGAGCTGTATGAATTGGAACGAAGAGCGATCTTCTCCAAGAAATGGATCCTGACCACCCACAAGTTACGCTTCACCAAAGCCGGCGACTTCCTAAAGATCGAAGAAGCAGGATTCTCCTTCGTATTGACCCTCGACCGAGAAGGCAAGCTGAACGGCTTCCACAACATCTGCCGACACCGAGCATTTCCCCTCATCTCAGAAAGTGAGGGCAATGCAAAAATTCTCTCTTGCAAATACCACGGCTGGTCCTACGGTCTGAATGGAAAGCTTGCCAAAGCACCGAGATTCGACGAAGTCCCAGACTTCGATAAGAAGAGTCAGAGCTTATTCCCAGTGCATGTGCATGAGGACAAACTAGGCTTTATCTGGGTCAATCTGGACGCATCTCCAAATCCAATTCCTTGGGAAGAAGATTTCAGTGGTGTGGATGAGCAAGAACGATTCCAGAAATATGATTTCAGTCAGTACAAGTTTGATCATACTTGGCAGATGAACGGCAACTATAACTGGAAAACGCTGGCTGATAATTACAATGAGTGTTACCATTGTACTGTTGCCCATCCTGACGTGGCCAATCTGGCTGATCTATCATACTATTACACCATCTCGACACCGGGACATATTCAGCACTTCTCCCGACCGCAAGAAGGCAAAGTGTCAGAAGATATCCAGAACGCCAGTACTTATTATTTCCCCAATGCGTGCATGACTGTCTCGTGAGTATTTCTATTCCGTTGTTCGATGATACCCATTTACTAACAGTCTCAGGCCGCACTTTTTCTATATGATGCGATGCGTCCCCACATCTGCTGGAACCTGCTCAATGGAATATGAAGTCTACCGACACAAGGAAGCCTCGGATGAGGACTTTGAGCATATTGATTCATTCTTTAAGCGTGTTCTGGACGAGGATAAGCATCTTTGCAACGCGGCCCAGAAGAACTTGAATGCAGGAGTGTTTGTCAATGGTCAACTGCATCCTCGTCTTGAGAGCGCACCCATTTATTTCCAGAACACGGTCAGAGCTCTTCTCACTTCTCACAGAGATGAGGAGAGGAGTGAGAAGCGGGAGATTTGGCCAGCGCGACAGCATTCGGCGGGACAGGCTACTGCGGAGGACATTGCCTTTTGTGCCGGGTTATCATGCTCTGGTGAAGGGAATGGAGAATTAGAATGGTAGGCTCAATGTGGTTGTGGATTTTATTTATTAGCGATATATTGTGCATTTTGGATTGGTTGTTCTCCAAGAATATGAATTCTAGAAGGATATGTTTCTGTGATACAGTAAATACGGTGTCATAGTTAAGGTTGAACCGAATTAGGCAGTGTTTCCCCGTTCACGGGTGTTATCGCGGCCCACGGGTCATGATCCGATAACCCCGCTGCTCATTAAAGAACACCTGGACCATGACATACTTCTTTCTCTGTTTATGCGTTCATTGTTCCCATAACCCCCAATGAATCGAGTCCACAAACGATCCCATCAGGCTTGTGAAAACTGTAGGTGAGTTCGTTCCACTCCGGTGATTAAAGAATCTCTTACTGATTATCGGAAGGCGCAAAAGACGCGATGTCCAGGGGAGCGGCCCGCTTGCTCCACCTGTACACGCTTGCAGCAGACATGTCAATATAGCAGACATTACGAATTGCAGGAGAGATCTGGCGATCGCGTTTTGGTGAGTCCTGCCCACCGACATGGAGACCGGACTGGCTAATTCCGAAATAGGAAGAGAGGTTACTGCAGCTTGAAGAGAAAATGGAACTGATGCTGGAAGGTCCAATGTGCGATTCGTTGACATTTCTAAGCCGCGAGTAGGAGTGCTGATTACGATAGCTCCACCCGCCAAGTTGGAATTCCCCGCTCGAGCCCAGATGAGCTCCCTAGTCGCGAAAATACTTCGGAGTCAAATGAAGTACATGAGACAATTACACAGCGACGCATCTCCAGTGAGATAGCTCCTCAGGTTGCGAATCAGTTGCCCTTTTCGATGCCTCCAAAGGGGATCGTTGCGGAGGGTATCTCTCTTTACTTCAAATACTGTCACAAACAACCTTTGTGGCTTTTTGATCCTGATGAACTTTCAATTCCGGAAGCCTGCCGCAGTGAGGTGATATTCGGCACCCTCAGTCTCGCTTTGCGATACTCAAATAATCCTTTTCTGGAGGGACGAACTGATCAAATGTGTCGACATTACGCTGAAGCTGCGCGCAGCTATGTCATGTTTCGAATTGCTCAGGGCACTGTGGATCTATCAACTATCAAGAGTCTGTGCCTTATCACACTGGCCGAATATATAGGTAAGCTTCTCTTCCTAGTATATGATGCCATAACTAACATACTCTAGCAAATGATACTCATCTCGTTTGGCTTCATATCGGTCTTGCTGCAAACCTCGCTCAGTGCGCCGGTATTGACATTGAAATGCACGAGGGTGAGCTAGATCCTATGCTAGAAGCACAAAGAAGGGTATTTTGGAGCATCCATCTTCTCAAGCAGCACTACGCTCCGCACAGTATGCAATTGAATATGCTGCGGGATATCCATAGCCCAAAGTACATGGCTGTTAACATCGACTCACCACGAGAAATGGGTGTAAAGCCACCACAGACACCCCAGGAAAACGGCGCCTTCACATCCCGAGGAGATATTTGGGTGTATATGGTGCAGCTGGCTACACTTTGGAGTGAAGTTCAACAATACGTTTCGCATTGCGCTAGTGGATACTCCACACCACCGTGGTCGGTGGAGTCTGGCTATTCTATAATTGGGGCCCATCTGATGGATATGGAGACCAAACTACCCACTTGCCATCGATATGACTCGGTCAGATTTCAAGATAAATCGCGAGAAGAATTACATCGGGACCGAGGTTTCTGGAGTCCCTGGCTTTATCTCCAGTTCACCTATCATGCTGTGCACAGTGTGCTCAACCACCCATTCCTGTACTCATGGCGTCCGCAGCAATCTTCTCAACTGGCTGTGCCAAACACGTTTTGGAAGACGTCCTCTGAGCTAGCTTTGATTCACACGACATGGACCGTTCGATTAATCACTATGGTCATCGAAAAGGACTACGAAGTTTCCGACCCCTTTATCTGCCACGCCGTGGCTATCGCAGCTACAATTCATCTCTATTATTGCTGTGCAGCAGACCCAGCCATGAGAGACTCCGCTCAACGAAAGCTAGAAACCTGCACACAGTTTTTGAGTGATCTAGCTTCAAAATGGCCCAGGTGCCAGGCATTAGTAAGTCATCAAACTCGAAATTTCATCATCTACTAACTGGATCCAGCATCAAAAAGTTCAAGATCTCGTTCGATCAGCCTTCGCTGTCAGTCCCCGTTCAAGCAACCAACCTCAAACCCGGCGAACATTATCTATAGATACAGCCTTAATGTGGGACATTCTCTGTCACAGCTCCAGCAAGGCAGCATTCGCTCCTCCGGGGGATGGTCTGTTCGATGCCTCATTTACACCACCCCCATCCAAGAATCCAGACAAGGTGACCGTCGAAACTGAAATCTTCCATCACTCTGCCAGGGCAGTGGATACATCTAATGGAGGTCAAGCGTTGCCACCATACTCAAGCACAATGCGCGATCGAGCAGATTCCGAGAACTCTGATACGGAGCCTTGGACTCGGAGTAACATTATTACCGTTGATAATGGCACAAACCATTCACTTCGAGAGCCAATGGGATGGTCCGGACCAGGGATTCCGGCTGATATGTCATTTATGGATATTTCACATGATCCTTTCTTTCAGTTTCAAGATAGCGAGAATCCTTATCAGGGTGTTTGGGAGGTGGGAAATCTGTAGGATTACTGGTTCGATATGGCTAGATTATTTTATTGGCTCTTTGATATACGTCAAGTTGAGTTGTAATGGTGTGCGAATGATTGTATCACGCGAGCTCTTTCCCCTCTTGCATACGGACACGGAGACCGACGGTACCGCCCGTGGTCACCGGGACGGTCCGACACCGATAATTAGCAGCGACGTCAGAGAAGTTGAGCTGCTTGTATACCAATTGTATTCACTAACTGAAAGCTCCTTATGTAACAAGATAAACATATCACCAATACCAATCTAGATAGTCTTCTTTCCACGTGTCTCAAAGGGAAATATAATGGCAATAATACCACTCATCCCCAACATAGCAGCACAAACGTAGATCGGGACAGAGGAGGCCGTTGAAGTAAAAGCACCAATAAGGGCAGAAACCGTACCCATTAACCGGTTAAGAGAAACCGCAATACCGTTTCCAGTACCACGATGCGCAGAGGGCAGGACCTCAACAGTATAAGCGTACAGAGTCGCATAATAGATATTGATCGAAACAGAGATGGCACAAGAAAAGCCCAAGTTCTGAGCCTCTGTTTCCACCGCTGTATATGCAAAGAAGAAGACCACTGGGACTTGTCAGCCAGAGCACTGCCTAAAAGCTTCATATCACTTACTAGTAAGGAAGGCCCCAATAACCATAGTTCTCTTTCGTCCAAAAAGAGGCATTTCACACATGAAACCTGCAACGATAGGACCCGGTATAGCGCACACATTGGTAATCGCATAGTTCCGCCACGTAATGTAAGTCGAGTCGGTTCCAGTGGATGCACCCCGAGATGCGAGATATTCTGGTAGGTAGACGTAGTATAACGCATAGCCCAGTCCTATTAGAGCCCAGGAAATCCAAACCAGAGTTGTCGAGAAAGCTAGGGTCTTTGTGACGAACAGGCCTTTCACATGAACGGCCAGCTCAGAGAACGATGCTCTATTTTTGGCGTGTGAGCTGTGGATTTGGCCGTGGGCTTCCAGCTGTTCCAGTGTAAGGTGACAGGCTCGATTGTGTTTCTGAGCGAGATTTTGAAGTGTTTTTACGACATCTTCATCTCGGCCTTGGCATAGGAGGAATTTCGGTGTCTCGTGGAAACGGATGACGAGGACTCGGGCGATACTCATGATGAACACAAGTGCTCCGCTGGTGTAAAAGACGTACCTCCAGCCCATGTTGTTTGCGTTTGTACATGGGACAGATCCATCAGTGGGACAGCTATAATTCGCTGTTTTGTGTTAGCAAACTTCTCAAAAGATCAGTCACACCGTCGGATGGGAGTAACTTACCCATAAAGCCCCAGCCAATAAGACCAGCCACCGTTTGACCAACTCCCCACCACCCAGCCAGCAATGTAAGAAGCCACTGCTTATTCGATGGGAGATACTCCAAGAAAACGGTTGTATCGAGCACCAGATTTCCGCCTGAGCCAAAGGCCGATAGCGCGACCATGGTTGCCCATGCTGGGTAGTTGGGAGCAGCACCGGCAGTGATAGCAAAGATAGCACTGAATAGCAGGGAAAAATTGAAAGCCCACTTTCGACCAATGATATCTGCAGTACTCCCCCAAAATAAGGCTCCTGCTAGTAAGGCCAGATAGAAGCCTACTTGTGCTCCTCTTGTAAACTTCGGAGGGTACTGTGCTACGACTTGGTCCGCGGATATGCTCATGAGGAAGGTAAGTAAGGAGTCGACTGCGTAGCTATAGGTTTTGAATGATTAGTGGCGAGAATTGGTATTGGGTGATGTTACGTACCCGAATCCATTGAGGAAGAACAATTTGGTGTGGTATCCGGTGAATCCGATTGTATCAATTGCCTGTACAGGTAAGAATCAAGTCAATTGGCTTGGGGTCATGGGAGAGATCAAACACACATCGTTCACAATATTCATCTTTGCATTCAAGGCTTGGTCAACTCCATCGAGGGCCATGAGGTCTCCAAGGTCAATTTGGGTAGACCCCGAATCCATGATCGATTTACTCGGCTCGGCATCATATCGTTGTACATCTCCAACAACTTCATCAGATTTGTTGGCCATGTCGTTTCAATTGACGTTCGGATGTGGTGGTTACGTTTAGGGCCTTCAATCGCAAGAAATGAAGGATTATCAATGTGGTCATGAGGTCAGTTTAGAAGCCCGGCAAAGGCAGGCTTTTATACCTTCTGTTTGGGCTATGACGCCCCCAACTCTGGACTAGCGGATCCCATGCTGTGTGTGTTTTGTAATCGCCCGGCTTGCAATGGTTATCTCCTCTCCAATGCCCCCAGGAGAGGCAAGATACCGAGCAATCTCTCCAATAGCCATTGCAATTGGCTAGCTAGCAATGCTATCTGAGACCGTTCCAAGTGAGGAGAAGTCAAGTATGCGGGCACGAATCAGAAGAAGGTTCCTGTGGAGAATGTTATCAGGCTTAATAGAATATCTCGATTGTCAGGGGAAACCTGGAAAGCGAACTATATCTGATCTGGCTCGTATTAATTCACCGCTCATGTGAGCGGGGATTCGGTCCGCGTGTGAACCCCATATTCCCCGGACTTGAACCAATCAATAGGATAGTATTTGAGTTCCACTTTCGGGGCTAAGAATAAAATCTATGTTAGAGATGGTTGAACGCTAGTCCCTTTTCTTTGACTTATGCAATTTATCATTAGCTAATCACCTTCACATTAGATGACTAGTGCTAGGTATAGCCACCGTATGCATAATCATTGTGGGTAGGTACATTTATGAAGCTAGAACAGTCTACTTCCGCTTGCATGCACGCCTTTGCCCTACTTGGTTGGGGCAGTAAATACACCGATACCTCGAGAAGTCCATTGCGGACGGTATGAGCGAAGCAGCTTCACAAGAGTTCGCGTCCCAAAAATTGATTCTTGAGGCCGGGCAGGAGGCTGGGCAGGAGGCTTGGCAGCAGGCTATAAACCCAGGAAGCCAATATCAAGTCTGAATCATGACGACTTGATTCAGAACATAGACGGCTACATAAACATCTGATTGATACGATTGGGGCTCCTGAAATTATTCTAATTGGCTACGAAGATAGGGAGAAGATTGAAAGTGACGATCTCCCGGCTCCTGGCGTCGATTTTATTAGCGACGAAGAGTATGCTTCTCTATACGCATAGCTCTTGGACCCGGCGCTACGGCTTAAGGAAACTACTTTGAAACTCAAGGGAGTGGTCGGTATGATTGAGCGTCTGAAGAATTGAATGAATCTGAAATTAGGAAATTTCTCGCCGAAGAGATTGAGCGATGTGTCGAAGATGTTCTAGGCAAGCCCGAGAGATCTTTTGGTCTTTCTGACGATGACCGTGAGGATGAGGATGTAAATTCAAAGCTCAAATACTGTGCATTCCCGCAGAATAATTTGAACCTCATGCCTACTTTTTCTTTATTCCTATATATAAGCCTATCGCATTTGAAGTTTCTGTGGGATTGAATTTGACCATACCATAAAGTTAAGCTTGATGTACTTTCAAATACTCTCAGTGACTTCTCTGCGAGCTCACCCAAAGTCCACTCTCATCATCATCGTCTCTTCACGAACTCCACCCAGAGACTTTTCTTTTTATTTAGGATTCCTGTTACTTTTCACTTAAATATTACTTTTCACTTGAACAACTCAGTTCCTTGACATCATGCCTAAGTAAAGAGGTAACGCGGCTCTGGAAGAAGCTCTGGAAGAGGTTAACTAAAGCAGCTACGTCGGGCCTGGATTCCTTCGGCCGAAACCCGGTCTCTCAGGTCAGTACGCATCATCTTTACGTATAAATTGACCGACACATCACTCGCATAGCAGCAGCACCCGCAGGACCTTCGATTCGTTGTCTCGGGAATCCTGTCCAACGAGAATACGATTGATGATCAGAGAGCCAACATCGCCGCTGAAGCAAACCAAGCCACATATCGCACCGTTCTCAATCATCAAATCATGGCCAATTATCATGGCGCATCTCTTTTTGAGTCGCTGGAACAGATGAAGGAAGAAATCAGGGATCTTCGCCAAGAGCTTCACGACGTCAAGATAGAGCTCAGTGAAGTCCGAGAGTCATTGATGAACATCAGAGAGCGAAACTACCTCACGTTTTTACGTGATCATGTTACCGGGTTCAACAGGACACACAAAAATTGCATCTGTATCTTGAATTCATCAGAGGTTCATGGTGGTGACGCTCTGCTAGATGCTTCTATGTTCCTGTCACGACGAAATGACTTTCCAGAAGAGCGACGCCTCTTTCAACGAATCTATGGCTTAAGTGCTGAGAAGCTCCAAGAATTCCGTGAGTTCTATCTACCGAACTCAAGAGAACTATAGCTGACATGACTCATAAACTAGGGTCTGCTGCACACCCGTCTATTCTCCGTGTGTTAAACACTGTTGGCTACGCCCACCTGTCAGGTAAAATCGCCCTCAGGGAGGAAAAGCTGGAGACAACATTCGACCGGGTCGTGGAGTTGGTGGAAAATGGAGAGATTGAGGAGGCAGAGAGGCTTGCGAGCGCACTTTCTTCAAACGATTTCTCCTACAAATGTGATGAGCCATCATATAGGTAGGGAAAGATGGCTTAGTGGGTATCACTCTTTAATCACGTTAATATTCCAGCGTATCCTATAGAGTAACGTATATAAGTAGGTACCTGGGTATGTACTCAATAATATTACACTCTGAATCTTGAATACTGTGCTACTTTGAATGCCGTAAGTGAGGGTGCTCAACTAATATTGTGGTGTTCAATTAAAAAGCTCCATTTCTTGAACAGGAGGATCTATCGAGTTGAATGACAACGTCACTTTCCAGTCGAGTGATTAAATGGATCCACATTTATTGACTAGAGACAATTGACTATCACTTTGGAGCTGTGCCATAACCATAGTGACCACCTCTTAGCGCAATATCTTAAATTCTCTTATAAAATGCCGTACTGCTAAAAGGCTCGCACCAGTTGACCTCAGAATCATAGTCGCTGGGCACGAGCCATGAAAGCCGTCTTAGAAAATGTCTTCTCATCCTTGACGAATACTAACGGTTGGGCGAGGACCTTATACTCGACACCACCGAACCCAGCTCCCTGGAATAGCTCCCGCATGCTCTCCTGAGAAAACCCGTGGGACTTGACCGTGTGAGCAGCGTTACCGAACTCACGCTGACGTTCGCCATGGTCATGGTTATGGCTATGGCTATGGCCATGACCATGACCAGAATCTGCAACCAGATCGATAATAAAGCACACGCCACCCTTCTTCAGCCGCGCACCCAATTGCTTCAAAGCACGGTCCGGCTGCTCAAAGTGGTGCAGTGCCATGCTGACCGTCAACATGTCCAATTCCATGTATGGCGCTACAGCAAAGTCGACCGGGACATCGTCAGCCAGAAGATTAGCTGTGCGGCTGATCGCTTTGTCTGCAAGTCCGAGAAGATTGGCATTGCGGTTGAATTCTGCCACCATGTTATCGGAGACGTCGATGCCGATGATTTGGGTTAAGAAGGGAGCCAAGGTCTGATTTAAAGTCAGTTCTATTGGTCAAAATTATAGCTGATTTTAGCTTACATACCATTGAAATGTTCCCAGGGCCACAAGCGTACTCGAGCATCCTGATCTCTTGGTCTTGGGCGACGGTATCGGTCCATATATCACTAATCCAAAGTCTGTTCGCCAAAGTTTGCTCGGAAAGCATTTTCATCGAATCCGCAAATTTATCTTGGTAGGTTGTTGCCAGCTGGCTGTGCGTCTGTCAGTGTTCTGTCAACCTTATTTGGAATGCTGGTTGTTTTACTCAAAGTATTTCCGATTTGCCTCTGTAAATTCGGTCATGGTGGAGGTTGTGAGCTCGCTCCAGGAGATGAGTGCAAAATAAAGAGAAAATGCGAATATTTGTAGAGCAAGGATAGAAATAATCTTGGCAACTTTGGAGTCTGAGATTGAGATGATATTCTGAAATGTAGCTGTTCTGGTCCACGGTTTAAATCGCACTATATATATGCGTTAGTATGGACACTCGGAGACTTTTCGGACACTTCCAAGGTTCTTGCGCCAGAAGAGTCAGACCCCACCACTCGTTCACCTATGCAAGCTCGGAGATATATTTGGTTAAACTTTCAGGGAATGTTTCCGAGGTTTTTAGTGGAAATCAATATTTAGACCAGTGTACCTGTGAGCTCCCAAGGTTCTTGCAAGGTTCCGGAAGCTTTGCCATGGAGATCACGAGACAATTCAACGTTGAAGATTTGAAGCCTGAAAGTAATTAAAGGGCCAGAGTAGTGATATTGTCTATACAGAGATTATAATAAACCATAATTGATCTTAATATGAAAATAGGTTCATCCATCTTATCAACACAGCTCTACACGTAGTCAAGCTCCTCACCGCCCGAAGCTGCGGCCAAAAAGACATCATCAACAGCTTCCGCTGTCCGCCCCATCCATCCAACATCCCTCCACCAACTTAACGACCTCCTCCTCCCCCACTGTGGTGTTATCCTCTCATCACAGCCTACGAATCCACTCCATCGAACCCTCCCACATCTCCCGCCATGGAGTCCAAGATCCCCGACTTCCTTGCCGAACAGCAAGCAAATGGCACCCCCGAGACCCAAACCTACTTCCTGACCTTCGAAGAGTACTGGGAGCGAAAGCTATGGCATCAACTCACAGATTCTCTGGTGGAGTTCTTCCGCCTCCCAGAGAGCGCGCCCCAGCGCTTAGCCATTTTCAAGACCTTCGTGCTCAGCTTCGCCGACCGCATCAACCAACTCAAGTTCGTCGCGCTGGGTTTGATGGCATCGACAGAATGTGCTGGTAAGTGTTCTGAATGCAAGCTATCATGTCTGGCGCTTTCTGCTTGCTGTTGGACGAATTGCTTACTCTGGGACGATAGATGACAAGGAACGACTGTCTTTCCTCACATCCCTCGCGGACAAGGTTGACAAGCCCGAATCACAAGATGCTTATGTCTATGCGCTCGCCGATGTCGCCAATGCCAAGCTACGACTACCAGATCTCGACGGGGCCCAGAAGGATTTGGCATCTTGCCAAAAGGTGCTGGATTCGTTCGATTCAGTTGAGACTGTTGTGCATGCATCATTCTACAAAGTTAACGCCGACTATTATCACGTACGTCTCTATTTGCATACATTAGATCCAAAGTCGAAGGAAGCATAGGAATCTCATGCTAACATTATTCTTCCACAGCACAAGGAAGAATTCGCCTCTTTCTACAAGAACGCCCTCCTCTACCTTGCCTGCATTGATCTGGAGGAACTACCCGAAACCGAGCGTGTCTCGCGCGCCTACAACCTCAGCGTCGCAGCTCTCGTCTCAGACTCAATCTACAACTTCGGCGAGCTCCTCTTGCACCCCATTCTGGATTCCCTGACCAACACACCACACAACTGGCTACGCGATCTTCTCTTCGCCTTCAACCGCGGAGATCTGACTGCCTACGACGTGCTGGCGGGTAACATTAGCAAGAACAAGCTTCTCGAGTCACACAAGGTTTTCCTGTACCAGAAGATTTCTCTCGCAGCACTGACTGAGATGGTATTCCGACGTCCCCCGCACGACCGCTCCCTTGCTTTCTCGGCTATTGCGTCGGAGACCAAGGTACAGCCTGATGAGATTGAGCATCTGGTCATGAAGGCTTTGTCGCTAGGTTTGCTGAAGGGATCGATTGATCAGGTTGCGCAGGTTGCGAATATCCACTGGGTGCAGCCTAAGGTTCTGGATATGAAGCAGATCGATGGAATGAGAAATCGGTTGAAGGATTGGGATGCTGGTGTCAATCAACTGGGACATTGGATCGAGGGTGTGGGTAAGGATGTTTGGGCTGCATAGACAGTTTACTGGTTGAACGGCTTTTATCTATAATAAATGAATAGGCTGTGGTTTACTCCCAGTGATGGACACGTTATGCATATTTCTTGTATTACCACCAGATAGATGGTGTAGGCCTCACGGGTGCATTGTTTTGTGGCTAAAATTATAAAGCGTAGAAGACAGTGACATTAAAACATGGATGATCCCAACAAGACACAGCCAATCAACCAAGCTGGCCACCAGACACACCACACCACAACTTGGGTCCACATGCCCCAGACATCCCAGCCAAACGCAGCCTGTGTCAAGACTGTCTCGACAGATACACCGGTGTACCAACAAACACCGATGAGAACGGTTGGTGGGGAGAGGAGGTTAAGCAAAACCAATCCTAAGCCTGAAAAGGCGTACCGTTTGACTCCTGTGCATTCCAGGCGGTTGATGAAGCTGAGTGGTGCACAGAGGAGACCGATCATGAAGGAGAGGGAGAAGTTGAGGGTTGCCAGTGTCGAAAGGGATAGTCCCAAGAGTAGCAGGGCAAATGACTTGATCAAAAGATACTGCTGTGGAACGAGTGGCGTGAATAGACCTAAGCCGTTACGGAGGAGGGCGGCTAGAAGTAGAGGGAATACAATGTCCACGGCGACAACGACGTAGGTAACGGTTGTGAAAAGCTAAAAGCAGATGTCAGTAAATTCAGGGCAATATTGAAACGGATTATCGTGTGCAGATAACTGACCTGATGGGGAAGAGTGTTGAACATCCAGAGCGGAACGAGACCAAGCAAGTGTAGACCAGTAACCAAGGTGAGTGGTAGGGCTAGTAGACGCTCCGCAATCGTGTGCCCACTGATCTCCGGTGCTGACGCATCCTTGGAAATCGGGGTAACAGTCTTCTCTGTAGGCTTGGGGTTGGTGGACTTCTCGGCCTTATTATTCGGGTGAAAGCCAGTTCGCATCCACAGGGCAATCGCCATGATAGTGAAGTTTCCAGCAATAAGCATAGCACTAGGGAGATAAGTTCCAATGCTAACAAAACGATTGGACTGCATCAACAGGTAGAAGAAAAAGCTCTGGTGCAGATGCTCCAAGAGATTGTTCAAGCTACGGCACAGACTCTCAATGGTCCGTCCCAATGCCATCTCATCTTCCCAGCCTTCGCCCTTGGGTTGCAAAGTGATGGCATCAATGTGGTATGGCATGAAGCTGCTGTGAGCTCCAGTGGCATATCCAAGACCCTGTTTGGTCATTCCGCGCAACATAGTCTGCAGACGCGCTTCATAGCTGTCATCATGCTCCCACATCTCTTGCAGATTGGCACCAATTCCCATTTGGCCTCCTGCAATAGCCACTGCCGTGTTGAATAGATCCAAGTTTGGCAATTGGCCATTAACGCCATCGTAAACGATGTGTAGGTTCCTGAAACGGTGCTCGAATGGATACTCAATGACAAGCGCTCCTTGTAAGGCGCCGCTCTTCAATGGAAGTGGGTGAACCGATGCTGGGTGGAGATCGTGGTAGGCGTCGATCCATGCCTGGGTTCCAGATTTGCTGTCAGGGGTAAAAAGGAAGATGATATCCTTGGACCATAGTGACCATCCTATCAAACGTGGTTGCTGTCAGCAGACTGTAAAGTGTGAACAATGTTTGGATACCCCGCTGACGACTCACGCTTAAAGTATCTGGCCAATGTCAAAGCCAAAGTGACACCATTCAAGTTCAACTCGTCATCGGCTGTTTTCCATGCAGCAACCAATACAATCGCTTCTGTCGCATCGCCCCGGGGCGCATGGATAATGCCGTAGGTGTTCTCGCCCTGGTGGGTAATACCCGCGGAGGTGTACTCATACTTCTGTGTCGCAACCTTCAAGCCCGCAACCTGGAGAATCGACTGAATTTTGGCAGATATGCTTTCCTAGATATCAGTTTCATTCATATCCCAATGCGCTCGGAGTTATTCGACGTACGCTGGAGTAAACTCCGCCTCATCTTGCCCGTTCTCGCTCTGGCCGCCCTCATTCAGTAGTACTTTCAGCTCTTGCTTGTAGCCGCGGAAAATGTTCTGCTCGCTTCCGGTGAAGTATGCATGAACTTGGCCGGGCAAGAGCGCATTCTCGGAGATGTAGGTGTGGCGGGAGTATTCATTCAAGGGAAGGAGAAGGAGCCAGGCTACGCCGACGAGGATGCAAATGAGCGACAACAGGGGAGGCAGGCGGACGAAGAGGAGTTGAGGATTGTTCCGCAAATTGCGGATCGCAGCTGGCATGGAGTATTAGTTTCATGATTGGTCTGTGGTATAACGGGGGTCCTTTGATGTCGAAAAGCACAAGAGCAATTAGGGTTGGATTTAGATTTGCTCACTCACATTTCAGCGCCATTGAGTTCAGATCATTGAGAAAATCCCAATATCCTTCCCATTCCCTAGAAAGCGGATTCAGGCTTAGGAGAGAAGGTGGAGATTATCATGGTTGAAGCTCCAGCTGTTGTTTACGGGGAATTTACGCCCGGCGATAGTGACCATTCACGCAACAATCAATCTATGGAATCAACCATATCATTGTATACAACAACATACTGTTCTACGTACAGAGCATGTTTCTATGTAAATAATCCAACATGAAATTCGCTATGCTTTATTGGCGATGCTGAGATGATCCACAGATGCGTTTCCCTTCCTCATGAATGCCCATCCAGTTACACCCCCAGAATTAAGATAAAAGAGAACGTAAAGAGCCATGGCAAAAAAAAATATACACACAGAGGGAGAACATTAATTAGTTCCAGAGCTTTCGTATGAGCCCAGGCGCTGGTTGGATCCCAAGTAGCTCAAGGGAGTTGCGTTTCCATTGCCAGCAACATTGGCTGTTGGCAGAACGCCATATCGGCCATATGTCTTCTGGTCCACCGATACATAGTGAGGCAAGCGACCCAAGAGGTTAAGCTTGCCCTCGATCCACCGCAGGACCTTCTCTGGGGGCACAAAGACCTTGAGATATCCAAGGCCGACTATTTAGGTCAGCAAATGCTTCAAAGGAATCATTTTGGGGGAAACTTACAAAGATAGCCCACAAGAATTGCACAAAGATGTCCCAAAAAGCTCACATTGGACACAAGGATGGACAACACAATACAGGCAGCGAGAGGTGATGTCCAGGTAGGAATCTTGTACGGACCGAGACTACCGAGATTCTGTCAGTTATAATCGTTAATATGTTCAAGAAGAGATCCACCAACCTGAAGTACGGGTGGGACTTGAATGTCCTAATGGCCTCGGAGCCCAAAAGCAAAAAGACCCAGACACTAGAGTATGCGGTTAGATCTGCTGTCCAATATATTGCTTTTTTGAAGTGCCATTCTCACCTTGAGCCCACAATCGGGGTATTCCAATGCAAAATCGCCTTCTCAACCAAAAGGTACAGACCCGCGGGGAGAGTCGACAACGCTATCAATCATACAAATCCGTCAGTCAATTTGCAAATTTCTCGGAATACCTCTTAGGGCTACCCACGTCCAAGGAATAGGGCGACCGCAGTAAGGGTGCCATGTTCCGCCTCGAATCGCTCCAAGAGCGGTGTAAGAGCCACGGTATTCAGTGCTGCGTGAAAGAAACCGGTGTGGATCAGAGGATAGGTGTTCAATCGGTACACTGGATTTCAAAAACATATCAGTCAAATGCCCTGAATGGCCGGGTCTGAACCACGTCGCCATGGATCAGGCGAAGACCTACTCGTGCCCAAATTACACTCGTCGGGAATCAGTGATCCCCATTGCACAACACTCCAAACACTTTGGAACTCCAACAGCCAGAAGACAAGAATCACCAACAGCACCAGTCGCGTGAATAGCGGCAACCGCACTAGGTATGATCGCACGCGCGACGGGTTAAAGGGGAGCGGCGGCAAAGCGGTTGGGGTCGCCATGATTCAATCAATTCCCACTGCAGGATCGCAGAAACTGACTTATCGGTGATCGCGGAAGATTTTATTTAGTCGGCTCGTCGGATCCGAATGGCGCGGGTTCGTGCACTGGAATCGTCGGGCGGAGCGGAGGATCGAGGGGGCCGAAAGTTGTCTTTTGTCGCGGGATTTGCGACCACGTTTCAACAGGAATGTATAGTTTGACAGATTAGAGCCACGATACAACAACACGGCTCAATAACTAGGAAATCTGGGGAAGATGGTTAACTCGATCCTCTTCGGGAAGCATTGGGCATAGCCAGGGATAAACTCACGAGGCGCACGCGATCCCGGCTA
This sequence comes from Penicillium frequentans, assembly GCA_028828275.1. Taxonomy (NCBI): domain Eukaryota; kingdom Fungi; phylum Ascomycota; class Eurotiomycetes; order Eurotiales; family Aspergillaceae; genus Penicillium; species Penicillium frequentans. Next base: position 1,893,410 of record JAQIZY010000001.1, on the reverse strand, counting down.
TGTGCAAGAGCGCGACCTTCCGGAGAATAAGAGCCTGGTACCACGCGGACCACAAAAGCGGTTCAACGTAAATAACTGCAAGCTGAGAAAACCTCCTTGGATATGGAGGTTATTACAGCGAGCAAGTTGGGATAAGAATACGAAAGGCTCAGTAAAGAAAATCGGGAAAAGCGTAAGCCGATCCCCGCTAATCCCCGTTGGGAAGGAATTCACCTGGTTAGTCACGGCGAACTATAACTAGTTTAAAACTATGGAACTATAATTGCCCCGGAGTTTAATGCCATGTGTAATAGTTTAGGCTTGAAAGGGGTATTCACCAGTGTCCTCAGCTCTCATCCTCAGATAACGATCTACTCCGAAGCCTCCGTGGTCCACAGACACTAGGGTGTTTCCCACCCGCGGGTCTACATTTTTACAGCAAATGAACCATAAAGTGGAGCTTATATTGATTTTGGTATCTCATTTATAAATCATCTAATGGCCTCCCATGATCTAATGTGGGTACGTAGATATTGGGCTACTTCCACGGTTAGCACCAGAATATGTGAAGAGATGCGACTACTTCAACCATACTGGTGCAATCAGGTTCCTACCTGTCAAATTTACAGGTGACGGTCGAACCACTGCACAGCCTGGCAGAAAGCCTGCTCCTTGGCCCACTTCTGCTTGGAGTCGCTCAGATCAGCGCGGACAGCGAAGCCGTGCTTGACACCGCTGAACAGGTTGATCTGCCACTCCTGACCAGTCTTGGTCAGGGTCTCCTCGGACTCGTGACGGAGCTGGGTAGTGAAGGCAGGGTCGATCTCTAATACGTGGATTTGGGTTAGCTGGGTGACATTCCTTCTCCCCTCAGTCTCAGGATACAGGTGCTCAAACATACCAGCAGCAGCGATGGAAAGAGGTCCCTCGATGCCGGCGAGCTCCTCGTGGGTGGTGCCGGTGGGGTGGGCGTGGTAGCCAACGTCGATCTGGCCAGCCTTCATGAAGCGAGTGACGTACTACAGCAAACGCGGGATTGTCAGCATTGGTGAATCGCATGTTATACAAGTACACCCTGAACGAAAGAGGGTAGAGAAGAAAGTTTGGAACATACGCGGGCACCGAAGCAGTAGCCAACAGCAGCGATTCTCTTCACGCCGAGGGTCTCGCGCATGTACTTAATGGTCTTGGCCACAACGGGGTCGATGACGTCGGGCTGGTGGGCTCCGAGCCACTCCATGATGTTGACGTTGCCATTGTTCAGGTCATCGGGACCGATCTGAGTACCGTTGAACAGATCAGGGAAGATGGTCAGGTAGCCATTGTTGGCGAACTCATCGACGAGAAGCTCGTTGTTGGGGAAGAAGCCGAAGACGTCGGACAGGTAGAGAATGGCTGTGTCGGACTTCTTGCGGTTCTTGGGGGTACCAATGTAGGTCTTGACTGTAAATATTGGTACTTTTGTTAATCATTTGATCCCATTGCATTGGGTATTCCATCTGAAACCTACCACCGTCAATGACCTTGAATTCGCCGGCGGAGGTGCCTTCGTGCTTGAAGCCAGTCACGCAGCAGGAAGAGGGAGGGTTGGAGGCCATGATGTTGGTATTTGAATTATGAAGTGAGTATGAAGTTTGGGGTATCACAGAGCAAGAAGAAAAATCCAAGTTGAAATTCAACAAGTCCTTTCCAACTTATTCTACCCCTCTGTCATGGAGCCCCACTCGACCCGTTTTGCCCCTCATGACATTATTGGCTTGAATCATGCAGTTTGTGGCAACTCAAGCTTATTATTTAGGGTTGTTGTTTGATTATGCATCTAATCGGTATCTACTCTGATCCCTGTCAATACGCCCTGAAAAACAGGCAACTATATAAGTTTATTTTTCTTTGTTCCTTATTCCTTCAGTGAAGGTCATAGACCTGCTGTTCGGTACTCGGCACGCCGTCGGCGTTAGAGTTGGCTATCTCCGCGTCGGCTAAACGCTAAATGCACGAGAAAAGAAAGCGATTAAATTATTGGTAATCAATTCATTTCATTCAAGTTGTATAAGATCTGCATTTCATTATTTTATTATGAGATATGTCATATCATCCGAAAGCACCTGGATAGGTCAATCGTCATTCACCGTAATTACCACATTAGTCAATGATTCATCATCCCGGCAAAAAAAAAAGCAACGTAAAACAAGCATCAGGGGCCCGAAGTTTCGCACCCGAATGCATCTCCACAAGAAGTGGATCATGTCCAGAGAACCCTTTATAACATGGGATGAAACACAACCGCAGAAATGTGACAGGGTATCAAGAACAGAAAGCAAAAAGTGTAGGAGATTCGGGTGTTCATGGGAACTGATAAGTGACCTGCGAGGGCTGCTCCCGCTTAATTGCCCATGCCTTGAGCGTAATGAACAGAACCTCGAGAGCCATGACAAAAGCCGTGAATCCCATGCCCACTGTGAAAGTAAACATGGCGTCCATATTGTAGTATTCCATGGATTCGATCACGTTCCGAGTCTATGCAGTTCGTTAGTGACTTGTTCTAAAATATTGCGGGTGATGTCTTGGACGTACACTGAGCATGAAAATAAGACCTCCTGCCATCAAGCAGAATGAGGCAACGATCTCCGTGGGAGGGCGAGCGGGGAGATATGAAGTGGGCGGGCGCAGGAACAGTAGCACATAGGTCAAGCCGCGGGCCAAGGCGAAGCCAACAAGCATGTTGCCCCACTGCTTGTGAACCATAGTCGAGGTCATACTAGTCTGGTGGTGCGATCCCATCATCATACCTAGCAGCAGAATAATAAGTGCAGGCATCGGGTTAAGAGACACGCCCTGAGATCTCGGAAGCTGCCATCCCTCATCACGAGTACCGTGAGATGGGGACCGAAGAATGGTCATGTTGAGCGCTTCGCGGATGCGCCTGGACTCGAAGAGCATACCCAGCTAAAAGAACCGATCATCGTTAGTCAATGAATTCACCGAAAGCATGAGATAGAAGGTAAGTCTTACCAAGCCACCTCCAAAGAACATAATCGAGATCGAGACATGTTCCAGATCCGCCGCGCCCCAGGCGCCACCCCAGCTGGAGAGATGCTCCAGGAAAACATTAGACACACCATAGACGAAGATGACAAGAGACTCCACAAACTCTGCGGATGGAACCTTGGACTTCCATCTGCTAACAATGGGCGTCAAGGGTTTCTTATTCCATGCCCAGCCCAGGTCGGCCCAGCAACCCACAAAACGCCCGAGGGTGAGAACTCCATACCAGAAGAAGATTCCGCCCTTAATGAAATGGGCCAAGCCATTGAAGATTTCCTTATTTCTCATGATGCCACCGTATGTCACCGCACCCGTCGCAATGGCCATAAAGCCGAACGGAAGAATGATCCGGTCGACCACGTTATAAACCGTATTGCAGACCCGGAGCACTCGGTTGGAAACCATCCCCGGTAGACGACTCGACAAGAACCGGCCCACAAAGCTTCGGTGGAACCAGCCCCGTGCGGGCAATTCCTCGGGCAAGGGATCTTCGGGTTTCTCGAATCCGTCATAATCTTCAGGCGAGTCGCACGGAGATCCCGGGCTGTGAATGGACGAGCCGGGCTCCGTCCCCTGGCCACTATCTCCAGACCAGCGGTATTCATGCAGCGGGCCAGACGGGTATGAGTGCTCCCGATGGGTCGGGATGGGCAGGAAAGTTGCACGCTCGTATGAGTCTGAGGAGGACTTGGATTCACCACGTCCGGCGTAAGCAAAGATGAGAGCTAGGACGACCTGGGTACTGAACACCCAAGTACCAATCCAGCCAATCTTGTGATGCGCGTTATTCTCGTAAAGATCGGGAGTCTGGCTATTGTAGACGATGCCGAGAAGGACTCCGAAGGCATTGAAAACCAGAAACAAGAATTGCGACGGAAGGGCAAATCGTGAACGGGCAATGCTGAGCATGACAGCTGTCGTAGAGGAATCAGTGTGAGTAAGCTCTTCATTTGAAGCTCCATGGAATTCTGTGCTTACCTGCAGGAAGAACGAAGCACCAACCCAGAACCATCAGAGCAATATGAGCTATGATGGAGCTAGAGTGTTTCCCGTAGGCAAAATAGCTCATGGGATCATTCGCATGTCCTGATGCCGACGGAGCCGGAGTAGCCGTCGCTGTACTGGTACTCGAATGCATGTTCATTTCCATGTCCATATTCATATCCATCGACTCATCGTCACCATGCGCAAGCGCAGTCGCAAGCGACGCGAGAAAAACCGCCACGAAGGCGACTCGAGTAGCGGTCCGCATTCGGGCGAAATGAAGTCGCACAGCTCGATTTCAACTACTGTGAGGATGCGCTATTGTTACAAGTGGAAAATTATGCTAGAGCTTCAACTGGCGCAAAGTAGTGAAGCTCTGGCAAATCGTGACGTAACGATACGGCCAATCCAGAGAACGCGCGCTTCCGGCTGAATATGGTGGGGCTTTCTTTTTTTTTTTTTTTTCCTTCTCAAGTGTAGCAGCTGGAGATGACAAAGAAGCTCTGGCTGTTCAACAGGTTAAGCTTAATTGTGTAGGGGGTGGTGGTTGAAGCTGCGGTAGGGCTGACAGCGAAGTATACCGAGTAAGCGTGGGTGGGTTGGCCATATATAAAAGAGAGCTCTCTCTTGAAGCGGGGCAGGGTGCAGGGATTCAATCGGGTCATAAGAACGAACCTGCCGGAAGTACGGATTATGACTACAGAAATTGCTCAGCTGGGAAAATTCTTTTTTTTTTTTTTTCTAGGCTCGCCGGCGCTGATTTCCAACGCTTTTCGGGGTTAATGAACCGGCGCCGAGTGGTGCGTGGAAACAAAGAAGCTACATACTTCCTAATTCCGGGAACCCTACGATTCCACTCCCCGAGTTGCCGCCCCTAGCTTGTCTGTGTCATGGTTCCTCTCTTTCCTCTAGTAAAAAACATAACAATCTTGGAATCGGGATCTATGAAGTTTCCTTTCATCTATATATCTTTGGTCTCACACGATTCTCTGGGACAACGTGCCCCTCATTCTGAGCTTAATGCAGCTTCACTTTGCCAGCAAGGATCTGCATATGCATTGTATGGTCTTGTGTGCAAAGGGCGGATTTAAAGAAAAATGGCTTGGCATTCGCGAACTATACACTAATTACCAATCAAAAAGAAATCCATTCGGATGACTCGGGTAGCTCGAAGGTCGTGGAAACAACCGTGACTTCATTTCCCATGGATCAGAGATCTAGAGCGCCGAGAAAACAACGAAAAGTGGAGTGTTTGCTCCCTACAGTGTGGTCTAATTTTTTTTCTTTTTTTCTTTTTTTCTTTTTTATCTTTTGGTCTTCAGGCAGTGAAGTATGCACGGTAAGCGCCCCAATGACGTAGTCGATCGCTGCCCATTTGGGACTCTTCATCCCGCCTTACACCGCTAGCACAGAGTTCATGACAACTGCTGCCTTGCTATGACATTCTCCCCAAAATTGGGCTCCAGGATCTAGGATTCCATATCCTGTTCAAAAGATTTCAACATTCTATGATGCCATAGGTTAAATATCCTCAAACCCTTGATTTCCCGTGAAAGAACCTATTCGGCATGAGTTTTCGGTCCCATCGGATGATCCCCTGAAATGTCTCCACCCAATCAGCGATCCACAAACCGCGCATAGGCCGCTGTATAGAGTAGATCCTGGTGAGCCAACGGATTTTGCCAGCTTGCCTTCTACATCCCTGTCTCGGTCTTTCGCTCGCCTAGCTTTCCGAGCCGCAGGTGGGGGTTGGACCTTTTGCACCCCGAATCACTCCGACTTTAATTGCATGACCATGCATTGTAGACTTTCATAAGGCCAAAGTATGTGAGGGATCCAATACGGGTTTGATGCGATGCTTTGAGTCACCGCCCGTCATCCTCGCTTGCATACTTTGAAGTCAGCCCTGCCCAGTGTATCACATGCGTCAAATGAAGAGGATGCTATCCACGGGAAGTATATAAAAGAAAAAACGGTAAAAATTTCATTAGCCCAGTGCTGACCAATCTTGGGACAAGATGTCCCATGTTCATAATAAGCCTGGACATATATCCTTGCTGCCTTGTCGCTGCGGCCATACAAAGTGGACAATCATGACTAGCATTTCATGGATGCGGTGACTTTTGGAGTCTTTATCGTCAGACTGACGAATATACGACCACGAACCTCTGTGACTCAGAGCCTCAGAGCCTCATCCCACATCTGAAATTGGTGTTGCCTAAAGTCAGCCAGTCCAAGGTATCGGGTTAGCCAGATGATTGTTATGGGTTCTGAAGGCGGCGACAAAGAAGCTAGAACTATACCCGTGGACCCGGTCCCAGCCACCTGAGAAGATATTTCCGAGGCCCACTCATCTCTATTGAACTCATATCCCATTAGATTGGAACTCTATTCCAATATTCCAAGGATCGGAAAAAACGGAACAACGGTCTTCGGATGACTGACTATGACGAAGCCCAGCTCCCGGTTATAAGAAAACTATAGCGTAAATCAGTGGACCCAGGACGGCAGTCGGTACTATATGATGGGCTGATTTTTCCTGTTATACGATCAAGCAGTACCGAAAACATGCCAAGCATGAGTCCGCTCATCTGACAGCCTGGTGATCATCACTTGGCAATCATTGGTCATAATCGAATCGTACATCCGCCGCCTTCCGGCTGGTGGGATCCGCAACGCACACGCACTTTGACGACACGCACCGGGAAACCGGCTGAGTAATGAGTTTTCTTTCTCGTTCTTGCTCACGGATATGAAATCCGGAGTCTTGTTTCCCTCAATAGTTAGTACCTAATCAGATGACATCCTTGGGTTGGCTGAAGAACCGGTTCCGGTCCTCCTGCAGGACGCTAGACTTGTCTCACGAGCTTTTCGTGTACCCATCTCGATCATACGGTGACGCATCGGTCATTAAGCAGTCTGAACTATAGAGCTGATTATTACTGAAGTACCTTAATTTAAGGGATAAGTTAATATGATACAAAGCGTCCATTCAGCTTCACGTACTACTCCGTAGACCTTGTCCTACAAATGGTCATCTGTGCTCCCCGAGGCACAGACAGATGACCAACGGATCGGCATCGTACTAAATATCATACATGCGGAGTCGAGTAGTGTTACTCAGTCAAGCAATATAGCCCTTTAATGAATCGGATGTTCGGCACCAGGTCTTCCGCAAGCCGTCTTGGCTCTGGGCATTCCCTCAGGTACCGTTAGCGCCCAATGAGCAGCTTGGGTTGGCTTCCCGTGCGATCAGCGTGAGTACCGGATTTGGGCACGGACTACATCCATATAATAATGTGCATAATTTATACCTTGAACTTGATCAAATTACCAGCTGATCCTTAATGCTGTCTACCCCAGCCACGCTAATTTCCTTCACACTAATTGCCGCCTTGCATATAGACAAATGACCTACTTTTCAGCCACAAAAGGGTAAACACGGATTTCATGGTACCTTCAGGTGCCAGCAGTATCCTGATGTTTACCTCCCAGGTGATCGTTGTCGCTCTCACTTGCATCGAAGATAAAAGCGAGGAATTTGAAACTGGGGCTGATTGTTTTGACGGAAGAATTATAATGTTCATCGTTCTGTAGACTTGTCATCGAATCCACCAGACATCGACGAAATGAAGTCTTTTGCACAAATCCATAATGTTTCACACTTGACAATCACAAGATAATTAGTCAGTGTGTTCGGGACACCGGGCTAGAGCCCCGAGCTCGTCAGGGTGTCGACCAGGTATCTCTTGTTATTGCCAACACAATGCTGAGGTGTTATTTCCAATATTTGAGGTACTCTGTACATCATTCGGCATATAGATCCGAGCATAATATATCTCACAAAGCCACATGATCATGTGGGTGTGCATGGAGACGCAAAGAGTGATGCGGGAAATTCAAGGCGACAATAGTGCGTATTTGAAGCTTCAAGATCTTTGACAAGACATAAAGATCCTACTGGATTATGCACATGACTCTGGCTTCTAAGGTGTTGGGGACTAGTTTCCAAAATTCGCTGGTGAAAGAGCTATGCCAGGTAGGACACCCAGCAAATGAACGAAGGAATAATAATAGAAGTGTACTTCCAAATCTTCACACTCTGTCTGTCTATTTCAAGAATCATGAAATTTTCGAGAACTGCTCTATACATCAGTCGCAACTGAGATCCACGACACAGATCGGATGACATAAGCAAGGCTTAAGGTGGATCACATGATCTAACCCTGAAACAGGCTAGCGTGCGAATCAAGCGAGTTGGCCCGTGCACTTCCCCATCGGGGCGGCACACAACGATTTTCTACCCCGAACCTTCGACTTTCCTTCAACAGCGCCAACGACCCTCGTCAACAACCCCCCCGTCAACTCCCCCCACGACAACTCAAGATGACTCACGAGTCCGTTTGGTTCAGCCGCCCCCGCAAGTAAGTTGACCAGAACGAACCTCTCGTCTTTTAAGCGACACCAACTAATTGACCTTTTAGGTACGGCAAGGGCTCCCGCGAGTGGTGTGTACTCCCTTCAAACTCCTCCCACCGATAAGAAACGAAAGCACAAAGAAAAGAGCGAAAGCAAACGCTGCAAGAGACTCGGAATCACGAAAAACCACGAAATTGGAGGAACAACTTGACTAATTATGCTCGATCGATACAGCCGTGTCTGCGCCCACCGCGCTGGTCTGATCCGCAAGTACGGCGTATGTGGAAACCTCCCTGATACCGGCGCACGCAGTGCTGCTCGAGTATGAATTGGAACCAATCGCTAATACGGTTCTTTAGATGAACATCTGCCGTCAGTGCTTCCGTGAGAAGTCCACCGACATCGGTTTCGTCAAGGTTCGTTAACCTCTCGCTCCCACAATACACCAAAGCAAGAAATTGCATTCAAACCCAACCGCCGTCACCCGGAATTTTTCTCCAAGTCAACTCGATACTAACTTAGGTTTTTCCGTCAACAGTACCGCTAAACAACCAAACCATGTCCGCCTTTAAACACTTTTCTCGATTCCATTCGCGTCCATGATCCGTTTACGTGCCCTGGCGCTCGGTCACCAATGTGGCCCGGGAAGGGGAATGTTTCGAAGCGTCGGGAAATGTTAATGCGCCCACGTTCCGTTCTTTCGCATGACGGCTCCCCAAAAAAAGTGGTTGTTGATTCATTATGGAGGAGGCATTGTTCGTGTCTTGCTTATGGCACGGATGGACGAGTTAGGGACTGGGGTTGTTGTGTGTAGGAGTTTCTGAAAACGAGGATGTCATGTTATCCCTCATCCTTTTTCTTTATCCAATATCAAAGACGGGTTTTCTTCAATGACTTCTCTGGTGCATTTGGATTTGCGTACGTTTCGGCAAAGAACGAATGAGGGGGTTTTTCTGGGGCAGGCATTTTCCATCTGATGCACTGTTTCACTCGGGGTTCTCTTGGTTTGATTCCAGTGAATGGAGGGGTTCCAATGTAGATTTGGCTACGTAGATTGTAGTCCTTCGCCAAAAGGACGATTTTTCCTGTTTGCTCTGAGATGTGGCTAAGAGACCACTACGGTTTTTGATATTGATATTTCTACAGGAATGACGGTATGAAGAACGCTGTTCGTATTTCCAGGCCATGTCCGCTATGTACATTATTATTCAAATCCACCCCGCAGGGTTCCCATCCAAAGCGCCGAGTTCACGTCACATTTGCCTTAATAGGCTAGGTCTTCTCAGATCCGATTGACCGAATCCCGTAGAACAGGAGATAAGCATCTTGTTTCAAGACCTCCGCCACACTTGCAACAGTAACTTTGTTATCGTCCATCAAGACCCACTAGAGCAAGATGATTAGTGGACTTGCCTTTTTGGAGGTTCCAAATCATGCATGACATACCTTGTCGCCAGCTACGCGGGTGAACGCATAGTAGTGGCCTGAATCCATGCTGCCCTTGTGAACGACAACCGTTGACAAGTCATAGATGTACTTGGAGGTGTCGACACGCTCTTTGTCCTTCTTGACTGTGTAGGGTAGCATGTTGAGTGTGATGGGAAAGTCAATGTGGCCGTGCATCTTCTCCGAAGACGAGGAGTTGTGCTCATACCGCTAATAAATCGAGATTATTAGAGATGAAACGGCAAGCAATAGATAATCAAAGACATACCTTGAGATGCATGCAAAGGATCGAAGGCAGCTTGCGAATCTGCAGCCGCTTAGATGCTCGCTGAGGAGTGTTGCCGCACTTCTCGCAGTGGTAAGAGGCATCGGGAGACAGGTCTTCGATCGCTGTGAAATTGTCCAGGCAGCCAGTCAAAGTGGCAGGGGTGGAGCTAGATCGGGGCGCCAGCTTGCGTTTCTTGTTCTGGAGCTGTACATCGAGACTCAGATCGGCCATGGGGTCAAAAGTGTGAGTAGTTTTGCCGCATTTGTGGCACATGACGCTGCTTTGAAGCTCGCCATAGAAGGTGCGGTGGAAGAAGCACTGGCATTTAGTGCCGTAACTCTCCGAGTGCCCTGGTGTAGCTGCATGGAGCGCATTCACGAGAAATTGAAAGTACTCATGGGCATCCTGTTGGCGGTAACCAGCCATGTCCTATGGGGCACGCATTAGCAAGACTGTCTCATATTCTGGATGAAAAGGGCCTTTTGATCCTACATACCCGGGACGCATCCCAACCATGATATAGCAGGGTGGCTGCTGATACGGCGTCTGTCTTTTCGCCACTATTAAACTCCATAAACACTTCAGTTGCGGCGCAGGCCATGCAAAAGCTCCGTTCGCATGTATGGATGTCATGACCCCCTGCGAGGAAGTAGGCATTGAGGGTTGGATCATGCAGCAAAGCCTGAAGAATTACTGATTGGTAGCATGTTTGTCCCATATTCCAAACACCTCGAGCGCCACGGCGCGAGCAAGGGTTTTTGTAAGCGTTATTCTTGACATAAGCCTCGGAGGCTGCGTCGGTGACCCATGCACCTTTAGCGTCTATGTTAAGGTCAGTGGTCCAACTCTTTATACGAGTACATGCAGCTAATGGGATCCATGCTAACATTCAAACTTAGCCTGAGGCCCGCAGAGTCTTTCCAGACCATGATCATACACAAGGTCGGCACAGCTCTCGCAAAAGAGGAAACGATTCCGAGATTCCATGTCTGGGTAAGTATTAGTGACCGTACTTGGATCGATATCCCCAAAATTGCACTTACAAAAGCCATGGCCAGTCTTCTTGGTGTGAGCTTTTCTTTCTGTATTCAAACAGACCTCGGGACACGAGACACAGTGATACTTGGGTTTCAGTGACGATACAGTGCGCAGGCCGGTAGTCTGAACCGCCACCGGCTCTGGCTTGGTGTATGGAGCCAACGAATCATACAGCTTCCGAAAGCTAACTTTGAACTGGCCTGCAGTCTGGCCATTTTTCAAGACGGTGGCCAGATGCTCTGATAATGGGGTCAGTCCGGAGTCCGATCTAGATCCTGCAGCCACCAGGAATGCCAATACATACCACAGCCAAATGCTGCCTCAGAGAGGAGATGGATCGAGTCAAGGTTTGCCATTTTAGGACCGTGAGCTCGAGACAGAGATTAAAAGGGAGAATGACAAGGGTTGGTGGAACCTTCGAAGGTATGCAGAGATAAAACAAGTGGAAGGTGCCGGCCTTCTATGAAACAGAAGAAGAAAAAATAGGCAAAGAAGTAGGAATAAGAAGAGCAGGGTAATGAAGATTGTCAATCAGTCCAATTATCACCAGGTGGTGAATGGTGGGATGGCAAGGGATCTAATTCAGTCTCAAGGACTTCCCCTGAACAAGGCCAACATTTCACTATGGAAGAGGTCAGCTTGTTTGTATTCAATGTAGACAGTGAATACAAAGCATCCGACTCACGAATAAAGAATAGTGGAGATAGAGCGTGGAGGTTGTGGTGAATGGGTATAGCAATAGCGGCTCCGTTGCGCGTGCACTCAAGGGTTGCCGTGCCAGCTCGCTTCACTGAACGTCCGCAATCATGCCCCGCAATTTAATGATCTCCAAGACCAATCGGCCCAAATGGCACAGCTGCAGTTCTTATTCTTTGGATTGAAGCCAAATCAACCCTATACACAAAGAAATGCAGGGAGGCAAGATAGGAAGGGAAGAGTGTTCATTTGTCATCGGAAACGGACTTCTAATTTTTTCGGCGCCTTAAAGCCTGAAAACCCGATCGGAGCAAACATCCGCATCTCCGCATTGTATATACTTAATCGAATGTTCATAGATTTCATTGCTCATAATAATTACAGGGATATCATAGGGGACTTCCATATGCCGTTTTTGTCTCACTTAATATCTCTCGAGTCCAGTCCCCGCTAATCCACTCCACAGAGGCATCCGAAAACGTCATTGGGGTGGAATATAGTAGATCACTGCTCGAGGTCCATGTCCAAACTTAGCAGCTGTGTTCATTGTGACTGCACATGGCAAGAGACAACAGACCTGTCAAAGTAGTCTACCGAATTCCGCGGCCTCGGGGAAGAGCGCTCGGTCGCGCACTGCTGGAGCCTCGTGTTGTATATCGGCTAGTTGCCGCGCCACGCGTCGTACCTCGAGTAGTACCTCTAGTGGTACCGCGAGTTGTTCCGCGTGTTGTACCCCGTGTTGTGTATTTGGATGTCGGTTTGGAGGAGATCGTGCTAGGTGGGTGCTCGACAAAGGATGTGTCCGTCGTCCTAGTATACGGTTAATGGGGTGTCCCCGCGTGGAAATAGTGTTGTTGATACTCACAAGAAAGTCATTTCACCATCGTCCGCTGGGCGCGCAGCCTCATTCTCATTCTCAGCCTCTGTTTCATTGTTAGAGTATACCTTAAAGAGTAATGGGACTTGATCTCATACCCTTCTGTGCCTCAGCCTGCTTCGCTCTCCGGAACGAATCCGCAATTGGGGCCTACCAAAACAATTAGTTGACCTGGAAGACATCGACAACACTCCTGTCGTTGGTTCATACCTCGGGGAAATCCACACAAAATGCATTCATGTTTAGGCCGTACAGGAAACTGGCAAAGCTGTCACTGAAGCGCGTCAAGCTCTCATGCATCAGCTGGAGGTGCATGAAGTTGGCCTCTAGGTCTGCCATAGAGTCTGCAAGCTCAGCAAACTGCGGCTCTAGGGCATTGATGGCGGGCTGGGTGTATCCGGCATTGCTGATGCTATTCCCGTAGCCGTGGGCTTCTCGCAGGGAGGAGCGGGAGCTCGGTCGCAGAGGAGTAGTCGGTCGGGAAGAGGGCCTTGGCCGCGACGATGATCGAGGGGCGAAACCGTCCATGATGTGCTGAATGGGGAATGGAGGGGAACTGAAGTTATTTTGTTTTGATTTTGGATTACGAAGGCGGTGGGCACGATAACAAGGTCAACAGATGCATACAATCACAAGGAAACAATCCAATAATATTGAGCAATTGAGTGGTTTCAGTCTATAGAGGGAGATTGTGGATTTCAGAGGCGATCGTTAGCTAGATGAAATGGGTCAGAGGCGTAAAGCGTAAAGGTGGCAGTACAGTACTAGTAAATTGAGTTAACTAAGTGGGATGGGATGACTTCATCGACGACTATCATGGAGATCCAAGTACATGACACCTTGGAACATTCTATCATACGCATATACCTAAAGAGGTAATATATATCGTCTCGTCGGTCGATGATAAGGTGAACATTGTTTTCATATAGATTCGCTCGCGGCCATCATTCCCCGCATGCGATCGAATTCCTGATTTTCTCGAAATCCACTTGAACTCCGCCCCAATTGGTCTCGTGTCTCACCAGGGTCTTATCTTCCTCATACTCCAATTGCCCTGCACAATTTTCGATTTCCTTCCTTCCGCCATATGCGGGCCTGTTCGATTCTAAGCCGTCGCATCCATCCCTCGGCCTTCATTTCCCAGCGCGCACAGATCGTCTCCGACGGATCGCGATTCCAGTCCCATTCATTCGCGAGACTCTACTCCACATATCGACCCCAGCAACCGAGGGAGACCTCATCTTTTTGGATCGCATCTACCCTCCTTACTATCGGAGGAGGCGCCTGGATCTATCAGTATCTCTATCCTTCCGAGATCCCACACCAGCCGCAAGCCCGGCTGCCTCCGAACGGCCAAGACCCTTTCCTCAGCGTCATTGATACCCTCAAAACCATGCCTGTCGAACCGGCCCCAGGCACCATCGGGACTTTGACCCCGGAGCAGGGAAGCCAAGCTACGCGAATTCTGGATTCTGGCCCTTAAGGTCTTCGGTGTCCCAATCGACAGCCTAGAAGCCGATCTCAATGCCTCAAGTGAAGCCGCTCCGTCTAGCCCAGAGAAGAAATCCAAGCGTCGCGGGTGGGGGTTGTTCAGCCGGAGTGGCGAAGATGATGGCGACGACTCCAAGAGCGTGTCATCTGCCAGTGGCGTTAACTCAAGCATAGCGGCCATTAGCATCGCTGACGGCGATGATAAGTACGGCCAGTCCAAGGAATTCCAGCAGGCGCTGCAAGATATGAAGCCCGAGGAGATTCGCACAGCTTTCTGGAACATGGTGAAGCATGATCATCCAGATGCGCTGCTTCTGCGGTTCCTGCGCGCTCGCAAATGGGATGTCAAAAAGGCTTTGGTCATGCTGGTCTCCACTATGCGCTGGCGCTTGCAGGATATGCATGTTGACGACGACATCATGGCCAACGGCGAGGCAGCGGCTTTGAAGCAGTCTCAAAGTTCTGACCCTGCAGAGAAGAAAAAGGGCGAGGACTTCCTGTTTCAGTTGCGTATGGGTAAGAGCTTCCTCCACGGTGTAGACAAATTTGGTCGTCCCATTTGCGTGGTTCGTGTCCGTCTGCATAAAGCAAACGACCAGGATGTTGAAAGTTTGGAGCGGTTCACTGTCTACACTATTGAGACTGCCCGGTTGCTCTTGGCTCCTCCGGTAGAGACTGCGGTAAGTACCCTCGGTGGTCTTATGTTTTCCGGATCTGACAGAACATAGACTATCATTTTCGATATGACTGATTTCGGCATGTCCAACATGGTGAGTTTGATATTATGATGGACTCGACGATGATATACTAAGCCCTTCTCCCATCAGGACTACGCACCCGTGAAGTTCATGATCAAGTGCTTTGAAGCCAACTATCCCGAGTCCCTGGGATCCGTCCTTATCCACAAGGCGCCATGGCTCTTCTCCAGTTTGTGCCCCGAGTTCCTTTCGAGTTTACGCCCCGCTGACAAGGCCCATAGGTATTTGGAGCGTTATCAAAGGCTGGTTGGATCCCGTCGTTGCCGCTAAGATTCATTTCACCAAGACCCGCCAGGACTTGGAGGCCATTATCCCCCCTGGTCAGATCATGAAAGAGTTGGAAGGTGACGAGAACTGGGAATATAAGTATCCCGAAGTCGAGGAGGGAGAGAACAAGCTGATGGAGGATACTGAAACTCGCGACAAGTTGCTCGCAGAGCGTCAGGAGCTCGCCAAGGAGATCCAGAGCACCACCATTGAGTGGATTGGCGCCGCCGCCAAAAAGGATTCCGGAGCTCTATCTGCTGTTGAGGAAAAACGCGCGGGTCTGGTCGAGAAATTGCGGAAGCAGTACTGGGAACTTGACCCATATATCCGGAGCCGCTCCCTGTATGATCGCCTCAACATTATCCAAGGCCATGGAAAAATCGAGTTCTACCCGGCTGCTGTGAAGGCAGACATGGAGAAGGTTCGCTCTGGCACGGCCGAATAAATTGGTGCAGAGGCTGTATACACTGCATGATTGACTCGGATCTGTGTAGCATACTGTTATTGACATTCGAGCCTAGACTGTTGATTTTATTAGAAATAGGGTGAGTGTGCATGGATCTGTATACACTTTGGACTCGATTTGACGCATCACCTTGGGGTTACATATGGAAATCAATAATTCATTATGGAAAGTCAATAAATGATCACCCAGTAATATCCCATTTCTACTATCTACTACCTGGGACTAGAACCGATAAAGAATGCAAAAAGACCAGCATTTACATCTTCGACTTGATCTCCTCGTGCAGAGCCTTCAACTTGTCCATGTTGGTCTCCTGAGTAGGCCAGCCAATGCTCATACCTTCCTCCTCATTGGGCTTGGGGATCTATGCAATGTGTTAGCATTTAAAAGCAGTTCATGGAGAGATCGTGAGCCAATTTGGAAGAATCCTACCATGTGGAAGTGAACCTATTCCATGGGAATGATTAGTAACTGTCACCTTATAGCAAGGGACTGGTATGAACTTACGTGGTCAACAACCTGGTGCGCAATACGACCATTGTTCTGCAGGATATTGAAGTCCGTCGCGCCACTAGCCTTGGCAATCTTCTTTGCCACAGGCTATGTAAACAAAGGAGTAGGGTTAGCGAGATCATTGAAGGACCTTGGGGGTTGGACCCGAGAAAGGCCCGTGGACATCTTATTCTGCATCTTAAACTTTCTCTCCCGACGGGCTCACGTTCTCGATGCCTTCCTCTCTAGCTGATAAATATTTTGGAGGTGGTTTACTTACCAGAATCTCCAGCAGGTCCTCGTCAGGGATATCGGTGAGCTTCGCACCGTGGAACTTGGGGATCACGAGCTGTTGTCATCACATGTCAGCCAAGTGCTATATCGGACTATATTGTGACTTGATGCTATTGGAGCACCATTGATCTAGTCGACAAATATCCTAACAGCTGTACAAGTCGAGATCATATCCGCGGTCGCGTCTGGTGCGGGGGTACACAAATAGCAAAGCAGCACTTACCGCATGACCACGGCTCAGCGGCTGAATGTCCAAGAAGGCAAAGACCTTGTCGCTCTCAAAGAGCTTGAAAGAAGGGATATCACCTGGGATACGGGTCAGAGCTGTGGACGCGGAGCTGGTCGGAGAGGGGGGAATTGTCGAGCTATAGCTTCATAGATACACTAGGACAAACTGACCCTTGATGATCTTGCAGAAAATGCAGGCGGCAGAGGAAGACATATTGATTGGTCTGGAATTTAGACTCGTTATTAAAATATGTGCGTACAATGGAAAGTGAACTCCAAATTTTGACGTTCTGATGGTCAAGCTGAAGTCATCGAATGCGGGGTGGAGCTTGGAAGAAAATAAAAGAAAATGGTTGTGGGTGGATTCGAACGCGGGCTCTATCGATGGTTGGGCTCCTTTATATTTTATAATTGATCACGAAATGTGAGGAGTGGGACAGACTAGTGCAGAACCCATTTCTTGCCTTTTACCAGAGATGGCCGTGGTTTGCCCACAAAACTCCTCTATACAATCTTTGGATCAACACTGCGACACAGCTGTCGTTAAATTGTTTTATTTTTTGCTGGTACTATAATCAATAAACTTTTCTGATTATGTTCTATGTTTCTAATTTAATTTTACTCTCGAATTGAGGATTTTGGGAGTTCTGGGGCTGTGTCTTTAGACTTGGTGGGCCGTGTACTTACCTGGTCTTATTGTAGGGCGAATATACAGCGTACACCCACTGCCCATACATCCCCAACCTTGGAACTTTTAGCACACGCACCTGAGCTCCCAAGCAAATCCATGGGTTTCGTACCTACCTTGTACAAAAAAAAAAATGTCTTCCTTCACGCTTTGCCATGTTCTATTACCACCATACTATACAAGGAGCCCAGAAAGGATTACCAGCATGTTAATTCCGATGTACCACCAGCTATTAGGAGGTTTGATATGTTTGAGACAATATCCCAACTTTTATATATTCGCCAAATTGTCTGTACAAACCATATCAGCAAATTCGGAAGGGTGACTGGCTATCAATTCATATTGATAGTGGAGGCTCTACGAGCGACGGAGAGTGCGGGTGCATATCCAATCACAGGGAGCGAATTGTCAGACCCGTTGGAGGGGAGAAAGGTGCAAGGTGCAGAGAAAGACATTCAACCTTGGAAATTTGTAAAAATGATAAAAGGAATTGCAAAATCGAGACTATCTAGGCCTAATTAGCAGTTAATAAAATAGAAACACCTCGAGAACCAGTAGATCTCTGGAGAAATGATGCTCGAGTCTTCCAAATCAGGACTAGCGTCATAGTCCCGTGCCGAACCTGCGAAATGCAAGTCCATCAACTCTAAGGACCTCCAATCCCTCCCATCCCCCACTCCACTCCATTCTCCTCCCCCGCTGGTCTCTTCTGATCTGCTCTATCAGAGACCATGCAGAAATCCCGGGCATTTAACTCTACCCTGGGTTCCCGGGCCTTTGCCCCGGCCCCGCGGGTCTCCGTCCACTTCCAGCGCCGCAACCTCCAGGATGTCGCTATTACCCGCACTGGAAAGCCTATCTTGAAGGTCCAAGGTGGCCGGTAAGTACTCAATTGGACCCGCAATGGTGGATTATTGCTAATCGTGGTCGCTTCCAGCTCGTCCCTCGGAGGTATCTTACTCGCGCTTCGACCCCGGTCTCCATCGAATATACTCACCTCTCCCGATAGGTTACACTGCCACCGTCTTTGGCGCCACTGGTTTCTTGGGTCGCTACATTGTCAACCGTCTCGGTAGGTTTAGGGATTGGCTTCTTGTATGAAGGGCAATTGACACTAACATCCTATAGCTAAGCAGGGATGCAACGTCGTGATCCCCTACCGTGAGGAGATGACCAAGCGTCACTTGAAGGTCACTGGTGATCTGGGCCGTGTCAGCTTCATTGTATGGCGCTCTTTTTACAATTGGCAGTCAGTGGGTTGGAGCTAATTCTTTCCAGGAATACGACCTGCGCAACACCCAGTCCATCGAGGAGAGCGTCCGTCACTCCGATGTCGTTTACAACCTTGTTGGTCGCCAATATCCCACCAAGTGAGTGCAAGAAGGGTCATACGGGGTTGAGAGTCGGTCAATTGACCCAATACCAGGAACTTCTCCTACGCCGATGTCCACGTCGACGGTGTCGAGCGCATTGTCGAGGCCGCCGCCAAGTACGATGTCGACCGCTTCATCCACGTTTCCTCCTACAACGCCAACCGCGCCTCTGAGTCTGAGTACTTCGCTACCAAGGTGGGCTTCTACCTGGTCTATGCTTCCAATTGCAGAGATACTAAATATTACTAGGGCTGGGGTGAGGAAATCGTTCGTTCCATTTACCCCGAGACCACTATCGTGCGACCTGCCCCGATGTTCGGTTTCGAGGACAACCTTCTTCACAAGCTTGCCGGTGTCACCAACCTGTTCACTGCCAACCACATGCAGGAGCGCTTTTGGCCTGTTCACGTATGTCGCGTGATCCCCTCCGAATATTACTTAACTTAACTTAATTTGCAGGCCATCGATGTTGGCAAGGCTCTCGAGATCATGCTGCACGACGACAGCTCCGTTGGTCAGACCTACGAGCTTTACGGTCCCAAGAATTACTCCACTGCCGAGATTGCCGAGCTGGTCGACCGCGAAATTGTCAAGAAGCGCCGCCACTTGAACATTCCCAAGGCCATTCTCAAGCCCTTGGCCTACAACCTCAACAAGTACCTTTGGTGGCACACCATCTCCGCCGATGAGGTTGAGCGTGAGTTCCACGACCAGGTCATCGACCCAACAGCCAAGACCTTCAAGGATCTCGGTATCCCCCAGACTGAGCTGGCTGATCTGGCCGATCTGACCTTCCACTACTTGGTATGTCTTTTCCCTAATAATTTTGCTGTCAATACTGACATATCTGCAGCAAATGTACCGTAGCGCCTCCTACTACGATCTTCCCCCTGCCACCGAGCGTGAGAAGCGTGAGGAGAAGAAGTACGTTCACGTGCTGGACGACCAGTAGTTTGTGTTTTTTAATGTGTATATAAGCCCTTCCTAGACCCAATTTCAATTTCCTTGTGTTGTCTGGAATCTTAGAATCTAGAGTCTATTCGTAGTGTAGATGTACTTATACCTGGTGGATAACTGGTCTACCCCAACTCCGCCCCGCAATCGCGATAACATAGAAAATCGATCCCACTTGACAACTTCCCTCCAACCACACAATGCCGTCACAAACCCCCATATTCCTCCTCAAAACGAGATCATCACCCCACGATGGCTATGACGACTTCCTCAACGCACAGGGCTACAATCCCTCCTTCATCCCCGTTCTAGAACACCGCTTCAATTCCAAGAACCTAGCTCAAGTGCGGGACCTGTTCGCATCCGGCGCATTCGAGCTGAACGATGCCAATGCCAACGCCAATACCCAGAATGATTCCGAAGGTCAATCCAAGAAATACGGCGGCATGATCTTCACCAGCCAGCGCGCAGTGGAGGGGTTCGCGGAGATGATTGAGCAAGATGGCCGTAAGTTGCATTGCGTCCCAATTCATACAACCACAAACACAACCCAGCTTCATAGAAGAGACTAACTATGTACTTTGCGCATACAGTCCCCCTCCCATCCACACCCTTGGTCCTTTACACAGTTGGCCCAGCCACAGCCCGGACCCTAACAACCCTTCGAGACAAGCATATCCCATCCGCAAAGATCTACGGCGCAGACGCAGGAACGGGCGAGAAGCTTGCACACTTGATGCTGGAACACTATAACGACCTGCATCCATCAACACCCGAATCCCTATCCTCCAATAAAGCCAAGCCCGGCCTCCTGTTTCTAGTCGGCGAACAACGCCGCGATATCATTCCCAAAACACTTATGTCGGACTCATTACCAGCCCAAGACCGTATCCCCGTGCACGAGATTGTGGTTTACGAGACAGGGGAGATGGAGTCTTTTGAGAAGGATTTTGAGAGTGCTGTGACTTTTGCACAGAAAGATAAGCAGATCGAGCCTTGGGTTGTGGTTTTTTCGCCGTCCGGGTGTGAGGCTATGTTGAGGGTTCTGGGACTGGGTCCATTCAAGAGTGATGGAAATGAGGATAGGGGCGTTTTCGTGGCTACTATTGGGCCTACAACGAGGGATTATTTGCGTAATACTTTTGGGTTTGAGGCGGATGTTTGTGCGGAGAAACCTAGTCCTGAGGGAGTTGTTGAGGGGATTAGGAGGTTTATGGAGTTGCGCAAGAGTGCATGATTTGGATCTTGCTAAGGCGATCTCGGTCTCAGGGTTCGGTGTATAGTATATATAGTTGTATACGGGACCTAGAAGTGCAATTGGACAAACCACATAGATTTTTGCGTATTTTCAAGTGCTGTGCTTCTAATCACAAGAATTCCCGTTCCAGGGTTGAATGACGTTGCATGCTCGATAAACAAATGTAGACCTTTCTCAATTTACCGCATGATCTCCTCGTAGATCAGAACTGCGCAAGTTAGTCAATATGCTAAAGTGAATGCATTGAGGGGAATACATACTCTTCAGCTGTTCTTTGCTCAGGGTATCCTTGTTCTTGTCGAAATCAAAGAATCCTTCGGGAATTGGAGGTGCGGTCGGCTCGTCATCAGGGTCGTGGTACGGCTCGAGGTATGGGTGGCGCAGGGCGTCCTCGACCGAGATACGCTTAGCCGGGTTGAAGGCCAATAGTTTCTCGAGCAGATCCAAGGCCATATCGTTGCTCTTGGGGAAGAGAGCGCGGAAAGGAATCTTCTTCTTAAATGGGAGGGAGCGGATGTACTCGCGGGCTCGTCGTGACTTGATACCGTAGTAGTCTTCCATGGTGGGCGTACCCAGGACATCCAAGATAAGGGTCAACTGGTGGTGGTCTAGGCAAAATTGTTAGTATGATGGTTTACGACAACACGCTGTTGTAACTTACAATCCTTTCCGGGGAAGAGAGGCTTCCCGCTCAGCATCTCGGCCAAGATACAGCCCACACTCCAGACGTCAATGGCCTTAGTGTATTCCTTGAATGTCAACATGATCTCCGGAGCACGGTACCAACGAGTGGCGACATATTCCGTCATGAAACCCGAGTTGTCGTCGGTGGATGCGGCCGATCGCGCCAAACCAAAGTCGCACACTTTCAAATCGCAATTGGCATTCAACAGAAGGTTGGAGGGTTTCAAGTCACGGTGGAGAACATTGGCGGAGTGCATGGCCTTGAGCGCACGCAGGGTCTGGTAGATGAAGTATTGGCAATGATCGTCCGATAGCTCTTGTGTACGAATGACTCGGTGCATGTCGGTTTCCATCAGCTCCTATGAGGGGTTAGTTGATCAGGTACTGGTTTCTCATGATCCGGATCCAGTTCGCATACCTGAATCAGGTACACTTCGCTAAAGGCCTCGTAATTACGAGGCCTTTGGATATCCAAAATGGAGATGATATTCTCGTGGTTGAAGTACCGCAACAGCTTCATCTCACGCAATGTGCGCAGACAAAACATGGAATGGTCGAACGGAGTAATCTTTTTGATGGCAACCTTCTGGCTGGACGGTTTGTGGATGGCGGAGCTACACATTATAAGCTTAATTGGCCTCAACCGGACCCGGCACCACTCACCAGACCACACCGTAAGCACCCTCTCCGATAACATCCTGAATTTCGTATTGGTCGGACACATTGAAAGAGATCTTCCGCGACCCGCCGGATGGGGGGTTCTGCTGACCCATGTCGGAACTGACCCTCGTTAGCTCGGAATGCAGATGCGGGGAAGCCAGAGTGAATCGCGGAGCTGCTGATCCATGCTTGGAGAGACTAAGCTCGGAGAGACGGAGCCCTATGCAAGCACCAATTCCGAAGATTGGAGGACTGGTCCAAACCCGAGTATTGAGGAGTTTATCCACTCGGGAACAGCTAGCGCGGGTTTGTTGACAAATAGTCACCAAAAGGTGATAAACGCCACATCACATAGAAACACCCAAAATCCAAATCGGGAAACAAGCTTACTCTTTCTATTTGTGCTGGGGGTGTGACTGCGAGTCCTAGCCCTTGCGCTGCCGGGTGTTTGGTCTGGAGTTTCGCACAATCTCTCCTGGACGCTGGTAGAGATGGGTCCGTACGTAGCTGAGAACTTCGGCGAGATGTGTACGGATATGTCGACAGTAGATAAATGCGAATAAGGGGTAAAAGGTATCGGGAGCTGGTGAATCACCAAATGAATGTTTCGGGAGGTTTCTGAGTAGGTGTTAGTTACGCTTGCGACAACGCAGTGCAGCCGTGCAGCCGTGCCGAGGCGGGGTTCTTGAGGTTACCCGATCACACCACCCGACTCGGGAGAGATTCAGGGAGATTCATAGATACTTACAGAGCTGCCAGGATTGATGAGGGAGGGAAGAAGGGAGTTTCATGGAAGGTGGGGAGAGGAGGAACAGAGGAATCAGCGGGACTCACGGGCCGTCAATGATGGTGGGGCAAGCTCAATAGGAGAAGAAATACACACTATTTATATATGAGTTTTAAGGGGCCGAATTAAAACTATAAATCTTTCAATAGATCATCCTAGTGGTTTGATCTATCATGTTTAACCCAGAGGTTTGGTTTTAGTTGAGGGGAATGTTATTATACAGTAGAACTAGAACCCTTTGGAACCTTGGCTCCGGTTCCCATTAATCTCCTCTTCTCTCCACTATCAACTATCAAAACAACAACCTCCCACATACGACATACCTGTAGCTAGGATCAAACAACTGAGACTAAACCACATGTGCAGCCACCAGCGCCAAATCCTCCTCCTTCACTTGCACACACGCTACTGTCGGAACCTGATCACAATCACAGCTCCACTCGACGTTTCTGATTGGGGCGCCGCGTATTCCGCCCAGGTTTCACCCCCAAACACGCTATTCCATTGGCCTGTAGATCGGTGGGCGACTAATTTTCATGGTGAACACGAAACAATTACAGGAAATAAACCTTAGCATTTTCTGAAACGATAACTGGGTCTCTCTCGGTGTCACAAAAAGAAAAGAAATTTGGCAAAGGACTCCAGTTGTCCTATACGCGTAGTCTACTAAGATTCCAACCATAAATGTGCCCGCCATTGAACAGAGATTCCAACCCCCTAATGGTACAGGCAAACCGAGCATCACAGATCGTAGTGTAAAAAAGAAAAAGTGGGAAGGGGGTAAGGAAACGTGGGATTCATGAGAAACAAGAAGAAACTCTACATGGGACTGGCATTTACTGCACAACCTATACGAGACATATAGAATCAGTATATGAAGTCAAGGAGAATCGCAGAATGATCAACTCAGAGAACCTCATACCTTCTCCCGGAGAGTGGTCATCCACTGATCCAAGCTCACACTCTGGTCAGCCCGATCCTCCACCAACATCGTCTGGGCCCAGAGACGGAGACCGGGCTCTCCATCCTCGCGCACCACGTACAGGTGAGGCACAATAATGCTGCCAGCACCCTTGGACCGGTGGTCCCGACTCTTCTCCACTACAGCGCGCAGACGCTGGCTGAACTCATTTTCAATCTCGGGCAGGATCTGCTTGCCCACACGCAACTGAGTGCGGTCGGCCACACCAAACACGTCCTCGATGAGTTGGGGCACCGCATCGCGGCCGACCCACAGGAACTGTGTCTGTCCGTCGTCAATCAGGTACAAACCGTACGAGGCGAGACGCTGGGAGGACAGGTTGATAGTAGGAGGAAGAATGATCTCTCCGGTCTGAGGGTCCGGCAGACCCGCGGCGTCGGGCATGTCATGGAGCGAGTACATCTTGGGGTAGATGTATTGGATGAGGAGGGGCAGGGGCAGAGTCGACAAGAGACACAATGCGGCAGAACGCATATCCGTCGGGATCTGGGCAGACTTGCGAAGACCAAGCTACATCGGGGCACAATTAGTATCATAGACATAGATAGGGGTGTTGTTGATACTCACATTCTTTATCATGGCGAGGAACAAGACGGGCAGACCGCGCAGATTGGCAGGGAACTGGAGACCACCGCCGCTCACGCTACCACCAGCAAGCTCTTTGCGGTAGGTGGTCAAGAGCTCAATAACCTTGGCCTGCAGAGCCTCACGAGCCGGCTCGAGGCCACTGCTCAAAGTACGCTCCACAGCCTTGTGGCTGAAGAAGGTTGCCACGGCTTGCTGATCAGCAGAAGCGTAGATGTCGGCCAGGTTTTGAGTGGTCGGGAGTGCCAGCGTGAGGACACGAATCCGACGCTCGCCATTGCAGGTGGTGTGGAGAACGGCGGCTTGCAGGCAAACCACCGGCTTTGTCACAGTCTCATCGATAGCCACCTCAACAACGTAGGCCTGGTCACGGGGAAGGCCGGGAAAGCACAGAGGTCGGAACTGCGGTTGAAGAAGTTTCCGTAGAAGGTACTCATGCGCAGGCCGGTAGTGGCACGAACACGGAGGACAGCCTCCAATCCGATCTCGGATGACAAGTGGTCAGAAAACTCACGAGCAAACTTAATAGCATCCTCTTTGCGTGCAGCATTCCACCCGGGGTAGAAGTATGTCTGACCGCCAGTGTAACGAGGCAAGTTGCTCAAAGAGGCCACATCTTGGTACTGGGATGAGAAGAGGAACATGTCCACAGACACTTGAGCCTTGGAGCATTCGACAGCGAAACTCTTGTAGAAAGAGTTGCCGGTCTGCAGAAGACTCGATTCCTTGCTGGTACCGAGCACCTTCTTATCCTCGCGCATGGTGAGAGCACCGTGGCCAATGTTGGGCAGCGATGCGCTCAGAACGGTGACCTTACCACCCACGGGAGAGATCAGCTGGTAACCAGCCCGCAGAGCCGATCCCATAGCGCAGCTGTTGTTCTGGGTGTTCTGGAACATCTCCTGCAGCTTGTCAAGGAAAGACTCCACATTCTCCCGGCATTCGCTCAGCGTCACCAGAAGATCAGTAGGAATAGGCAGGAAGGGCTCATCGAGGTCGCTGACAACCAGCATACGGGCCTCAGAGCTCTCGGTGCCATCTCGGGGGATACTGAAGTAGTGCAGACTGGAGTCGACCGCGATGAAACCAAGGCGGGTTCTTCGGTCTGCGTTGGGAATACGATCAAGGCTCTCCTTAATGCAGCGTGCACTAGTAGCCAGGAGACCACTGGCTACAGAAGAGTAGCTGACATCGAGCAAGAACAGGTAAACGAGCGGCTGAGGGGGGCGGACCATGTATTCTTGGGGAGCAACGAATTCGACCATGCTGTGGTTCAGGTCGGCACGCAATGAACGGTCAGCGGGCTTCTGCAAGGTCGAGTCCCAATCAAATGCTTGCGGTACATCATTGGTCAGGTTGCACATGTTACAACGCCAGCGGTGGCCATGGTCGAGGAAAGTGACGAAGGGGTTAATATAAGAGCGGCAGCGTCTGCATCGTGAGATGACCTGGTCGGGGATCACAGGAATGGGGTCCTCGGCGTCGTGAAGTGCGCCATAGGGCTGAATAACCAAAGCGAATGGTAGCTTGGACTTCTTAAGGAGGGAGTTATTTGTCGGAACGGCATTCAAGGTCGACCGCATATATTTTGTGGGGCAATTGGCCGTGGGGGATGGGTAAACACTGGTCTGTGTATTATTAGTATCTCCAAGATCAAGTAGGAGGGAGGAAGACGTACCCCGGGGGGCAGAATAATAGGAGGCGGGGGGTAGTCTAATTCTGCGACATTGAAAGGTTGCGAGATGAGATCCGTAGGGTAGAGCTGGTTCAGTTGAACGTTGCGCTGAGGCTGAACCGCGGGCTGCTGAGGCGGGGGCATGTGGTGCGGCTCGGCCATGCCCATTCCACCGAATTGGCTGGTCATTTGCGCAACATCTGGGGCAGGTGCTACGGGTTGTTGCATCTGGGTTGGGTCGGCGCCGTATGTCGGTTGCTGGTATCCCATGGTTTGGGGTTGCTGGGGATAGGCATCGTAGGCGCCTCCGGCGACAGGCTGTCCTCCGAGTGCAGCATTGGCACCCGCGCCAAACTCAAAAGCCTGGCCAGCATATGCTCGCTTCTTCTTTCCGCCAGCGGCTGGTGGTGCTTGCTGGGAGACTGGCGACTCCTGCTGCTGCGTAGGATCCGGGGAGCCATAGCCCGGCTGGGCGTACCCTTCCTGGGGAGGGTAACCCCCTTGTGGAGCTGCCATTAAGGTCGGCGAAGATCGTTTGTAACGGAATTAAATTCCTTGATGTGAATGGAGAGTAGGGAAGAGGAATAGGGAATGAGGTCCGGGTCTTGGTTCAGTTGATACGGGGGAGGGGATGCGGGTGACAGCTTCGCTACCTAGAACCCCACAATTAGATTTTGAGCATGGATCACCAGGTAGAGCAGAAGAAATATCCGCGAACCAACACAGCTTCAGTGATCCACCAGAAGGGAGAGACTTACCGAGACGAAGACACAAGGGGAATCGAACACGGAGAAGCGGTGATGGAGTTGGTGGTGTACGGTGGCCTTTACGTTGCGGCTGTTCAGCCAATCACGAGACGGCGGAGCTTACAGTAGGAGACCTTATACTTGGGTTCCTACACCTGCCTACACTTAGGACTAATGTGATGTTATGAAGCGTCTATTTATGGGAAGTTATACATTCAAGTACATGCTCTAGGTCTTGCTATTCTAAGGTTTAATCAAAAGTACAGTAGTAAAATGACTGATGTTCAAGTGTCAAGGTTATATATATTCCCATATTGACTCGGGAACCGACTATTTGACTACCCAGCGGCCTGTGCACTTTCATGATCCTCAATATATAAAAGACATTGTCAAAGTCATCCGAGGTCATCGTCCATTATATATTCCAAAAGAGGCCTAAATCCTTCTCTCCGTCGTTATTACCATGGAAGACAAGAATGTGTGTGATCAAATGATAGTGTCGGACACGTTGCCCGGCCAACACTAAACAAACGCGGTGTCTCTTCATCTCACGAGCTCCACACTGTTCAATCTTCTCAGTCTTTGCGTCCCCTCACGGTAGGTAGGTATTTAGATAGTTTTCTTTTTCTTTTCCTTTTCGTTTTATTTTCTTTGGAGGATTGGATTATATATTACCGTTGCATTTGTTTTTGTTCAATACACGCATCGGAAGCCAGCCTGCAGCATTTCGTCCCGATACCCGCAACTTCGAGCAACGTGCATGCGTTGATCCAGCAACATGAGCGTTCGAGTCGTCGCCCGAGTCCGACCCCTTCTGAAGGCCGAACGGGAATTGGATATTATTCTTCGCACTGGAGCATCATCCGCGCCCGTGGACCTCAAGCAGTCAGCCAACGGCGACCGCAAATTAGCTGCATTGAGGGACCGGGATAACGTGGTACGGATCCCAAATCCCAAGAATGAGGGTGAAGAATATACCTTCCAGTTTAATGCGGTATATGTTGCCGATGTGGCACAGCAGGAACTATTCGATGCTGAGGGTAAGTGGCTTAAGGGGGGGATTGAAGGTCACCGCCATTTGAGGAAATGGTCCATACTGATGGCAGGATGATAGTTGCGCCCACGATAAAGCACCTTTTCAATGGATTCGATGTGACGCTCTTCGCATACGGCGTGACTGGGACTGGAAAGACGCACACGATGCGTGGCGGTAAAAGCCTTGCAGACCGTGGTGTCATCCCCCGACTCCTTAGCGGCATCTACCGACGAAACCGGAGAATCGAGAAGGATAGCAATGGTGAGACCACAGTTCAGGTCGCGCTTAGCTACTATGAAATCTACAATGACAAGGTCTATGATTTGTTTGAGCCACCCGAGAAGCGTACATTGGCAGGCCTTCCTCTTCGCGACAATGGGGGCAAGACTGTGGTGTGCGGCCTTACCGAGAAGACTTGCACCAGTTTGAAGGAGTTTGAAGTGCTATATGATCAGGCGAACAACAACCGCTCCACTTCGGCGACCAAGGTACGCATGATGTTTTCGATAGGCAGGCGGGTTTAGACTGACAAAGGATCCAGTTGAACGCGCATTCTTCTCGTTCCCACGCAGTTCTCGGCGTGAAGGTGACAATTTGCTCCGCCGACCAGACTCGAGTCAGCACAATATCTGCGATTGACCTTGCGGGTTCGGAAGACAACCGACGTACAGAAAATGACAAGGAACGCATGGTCGAGTCAGCCAGTATCAACAAGAGCCTATTTGTTCTCGCGCAATGTGTCGAGGCCATCACCAAGAAGCAGCATCGCATCCCATACCGCGAATCCAAAATGACGCGAATCCTATCTCTAGGCCAAAACAACGGACTGACCGTGATGATTCTCAACCTGGCACCTGTTCGGTCGTATCACTTGGACACCATTAGCTCCTTGAATGTAGCCAACCGCACAAGGAAGATCGAGGTACGGGAAATTGAAAATGACCCGATATTCAAGGGGCCTGCCAGACCCGCTCCACGACCATCAATGGCGGCCTCCCGGCAGCCCTTGCGGCCGCTCACTGCTTCTGTCAACGTGAACATGCCCGCTCCTGTCGCAAAGGACCCGGCTGCGAAGGACGAGGGCAAGCCTATTAAGGCTTTCAGTGTCTTTTCTGATCGGCCTAAGCCTGTGACTCAGATTCGGAAATCAGAAATCCCCAAAAGACCCTCTCTGGCCTCTGAGACACCTGCCATGCGCTCTCTGAAACCGCCTCGCCAGCCCGTTGCAGCGAACAACCCTTCCTCCAGCTATGCGGACCTCTCTGCTGCTAGAATTGAGGAAATGGTTGAAAAAAAGGTCGAGGAGCTTCTTGCTGTTCGGGCCGAGAGCGAGTTGTCCAGGCAGACACAAGTCCGTGAATTGAATGACCAGCTTCAGCGTCGGCTGGAGCTTCTTGAGCAGCGGATTGAAGGTACCGAGGATGATCGAGCAGAGGGCCTCTCTTACTTGCTTATGGCCAAGCAGCACCAGGCGCGTGGAGAAGACAGCTCTGCTTTGAGGATGTACCAGCTAGCGCTTCCACACTTCCCACATAACAATAAGCTGGTCGCTAAGATTGCTGCTTTGAAGAAGCGCATGCAAGATAAGCCTTCAAGACAGACTTCCATCCCCGCTTCTCCTCCCCAGGAAAAGTTTGGAAGTATGCTGTCTCTGAAGAGAGAGTCCACTCTTACTATTCTTGGAAAGCGGCAGACTGTGGCAGTTGATGATGACTATCTGAACGAGGTGGGGAATGATGGGTTCTCAAGCGACGAAGAAGGCATTCCTCGGCACAAGAAGCGTGCTACATCCAAGAGCGTTCGCCAGAGTGAAAATGAAATTCATGACCTTGACGAATACGAGAATGGCTCTCTGTCCCCTCGCACTATGCATCTTTTGTCGATTATCAATTCGCGGGATGTGAGCCAGATCAAACTTCTGAAGGGCGTCGGTGCGAAAAAGGCAGAGGCTCTTGTCGACTGCCTCTGTGAGATGGATCAGTCCTCAAATGATGATATGGCATCAGACCAACCTATGTTCCAGGTGGAGAGCTTAGCCCAGCTGAGCACTCTGAAAGGTGTTGGCGTTCGAACCGTTGAGAACATGCGAAACGGAGTCTTGGTCTAATGATTGCATTTTTGCGGCTTTGGGCATATACTCGGAGCTTTCTACTATTTTTTCTTCTTCTTATATGCATCTTCCTTCAGCGACGGCGCTGGGGCGTTTTGGTTGCTACTTTCAAGGTTACGGCAGCTTTGCAGTCATGTTCTTGTTTTGGCTCAGCTGAGCTTGTTTCAATACATTCTGTTTCAGACATTATGATAAGCCAATGCAGTATCATTTGGTATCTATATGCATAATCCATTATTCAATATCGTATACTTCGGGCCCCCTTCTATTAGGTCCATTATCCTTGCTGTATGTTACCACGCCAACTGCTCTCATTACACCTTGTTCAGCTTAGTTCCGCCAACGACGATCCTGGCAACCACAAACAACGTTGCGCCAGCTAACATAACCACACCAGCGAAAATTTGCAGCTTTGTGTAGGAGCCGGTCAGTACATCTGGAACCAATGCACCGCCGATAGGTGTACCGGTGAGAGCCGCGAACGAGATGATCGAGAAGCAAGTACCGTTGCGTATACCGACCTCTCGCAAGTCCGAGATCTGGGCAATGAGTGCCGGGGCGAGTGACACAAATGCACCGGAGCTGAAGCCATACAGGGCACTGAAAACAATTGCAGGTGCATTCCCGCGAGACGGAAGCCATAAGGCCAAGACCAGAATACCAGATAGGAAACTGAACACGATCATCACGTTGAATCGGCCCAGGCGATCTGCCAAGTATCCTGGAAGGGTACGACCGAAGATACTATACAAATTCGTCAGCTAATGAATCACCCCGTTAGAGAATCAAACTTACCTGCACGCATTCAAAATCGGAATAAGGTACTGCGACATGTTGGATGACATTCCATACCGCTCAGCTTGAGTGATGACAAAAGTGAACGGCAAGAACATGCCCCAGAAGAAACAGAAGCTACCAGCAACGGTCATGACAAATTTGATATCCTTGAGCGGGTGCACAAAGACCATAAGATTGACCGGCTTTCTGTGATGCTGCAATCTTGATTTTAACGTCAAGTTGGCAATACCCAACATGAACAGAATAAGGAATGCACAGATTCTCATTGCCCAGGGAAAATCGACCTCGGGAATCAGATGCGTCACCATAATGGGGAAGATCACTCCGCCCAAACTCGATCCTGAAGCCATGACTCCCAACGCAAATGCGCGCCGTTTTCCGAACCATGTGCTAACGGAGTTCACGCAAGCGTTGAAAATAGCACTTGCGCCTAGTGGGCTGCAAATACCTTGTGCGAGGATGAATTGGTAGTATTCGGTTGAGAGCGAGGTCATCATGAGACCGAAGACGTGGAGGAAGGTGCCGCCGAGCAAAATCCATCTTGGACCGAAATTATCGAAGAGCAGGCCGAAGATCGGGCCCTGTTAGGGTTAGTTCATGTGTTCTCTTGATTTGGATCTGAGGATGACAAACAGCAAAGAACATTACGAATGTCTCCAGAGAGGTGATCCATGCTACTGTACTTGGGGACATGCCACTAAGCTGGTTGCTTTCATAGTATGTCTGGAAAACACCGATGCCTGTCACGTCGTCAATATATGTATAATCCGACTGCACAGCGGAACTCACAGTTGATCCATCCAAAACTAACGAACAGGCCACAGAACCCTCCCAACACTGTCATCCAAGCTTGTAGTCCTCCATCTGGAGGTGGACCTGGACCAGGAGGTCCTGCAGGAGGCGCATCGAGTTTCTCTGGGATGCCTTTGGCACTCACGCCGTGTGCCTCCTCATCTTTATCTTCTGCTTTGCCCTTTTCAATGTCGTGAATATGATCGCTTATGGAGACATCGGACGGTGGTGTATTGATTATAGTGCTGTGGGTGGAAGGCACATCGTGCTCCTGATCGACCGCCATCTTTGTTCGCTGTCGCAAATAGGAAATATACCGACTCTTAACTCCGAGAGTACGAAGTCTGTACAATTTAGCACGTTAGCAGGCATGCTTGATATACGATCTATCCCAAGAGCACAGTTTCAAAAGACCGTCAAAAACCTCAGAACAATCGCATCCACTAGGGGATGGTTCGCGAAATCAACTTACCTGGATTAATTTCAAAGCCGCAAATCGGAGATTAAACTCTAAAAGAAGCAGCACCGCCAATCCCTTACATGCGTGAAAGAAGCTTGAAAGGGAAAGAAGCTTGTCTTGTCCTACAAGAAAGCCCGAAAGCGAAAGCAGTGACAGGTGCAAGATGAACAAAGGTAAGAAAAAAAAAATAGGACCGTGGGTAAATGCACGCTCGGCATCGCGTCCAGCGAACGTCCGCGATCTGCTAGTTTGGAGTAATAAGCTCCGCTTAACCCCGAATAGACGCTTGGCAATTAGGCCATCCATGTATACACGGGGGTAGGGCTTGAGCTTGGGTCTCCCGCCGAACAATTTCGGCTCCACCGCCCCCTTTTCCTTTTAGGCTTTTAGGGGTCTGTACCTCGTAACCCACTTTCTCATCGGGATGAGCCGAAATCACACCAGATTATCTGATGACGGGATTCAGAAATGATAACCGGGTGTGAATGCGAAGTCCGGTGGATAAAAGTGATTGGCTGTTCCATGGTGTTGCAAGGATGTTGATTACTGATTAATCACTGATTAGCGATCACAGTACAGATGCCGTGTATAAGTAGTGTCTCTACTGTAGTACAATGACCCACTGCTTATGCACTTTTATATGAATCAATGGGGTTAGAGTGACTTGCAAAATAGTACCTAGGGCTAACAAGGTACTTGCGTAAGTAGCACGGTTGATACTTAGCTTACCTGTATGATTGGAAGGATTACTAATGTCTCATGAATCCAGGATAAGCTGATATTAAATGAATCCCCAACACTGATCGACATGAGACTAATGCCAAAAGACTGGTCTAGACCTTGGCAAATTTGGACGGCAAATAGCCATGATTTGAGATTCCTGCGATACTGTACAAGATGCCATTGCAAAACCACTCTAAGCCCATAAAACAAATGCGAAACCAACCAATTTCATAGCCTTTACACTTTCTTCGTGCTAATGACTTCCTCCACTTCAACCTTGCCATCGGAGCGAATCTGTGCGATGCTTTGGCTGATTACCTTGATATCCTGGTCCAGGGTCTCAACGGAACGAGTAAGATGAGGCACGGTCACCTTCTCAGCTTCCAATTGCTGAGGAGTATATGTGAGTCCTCGAGGGGTGCCAGCAATCTCGTTCACTTCCTGAGCGGACAGAACATCGTTCAGGCGGGGACCGCGCGATTGCACGAGGACAGTCGCAGGGCCGTCAAACTGCATAAAGAGCTGACGAAGAATTGGTATTAGCGAGGACTTAAAGATCAAGACCAAGGATTCATCATCTTACCCTATCACCCCAGATGGTCATGCGAGACCAGGTTCGTAGCTTATGGAAGAAGCGCATAGTAGACTTCCAGGCATTGGCATTGGCCACATTCTTGATGAACTCGTTGTTTTGCAATAATCTGGGCAATGTCTTCAAGCCAGGGACCTGGAAGCTGAGTGTGGTAGATTTGAAGCGATATGGCCGAGGCGGGTTCGAGGACATGGTGTAAGCCAACACGTTACTGTAAAGAACAAATGAGCAACCAAAATGTATGCACGAGTAGATAAGCATACCTAGGGTGAGCGATATACTGCTCGCCGTCCTTCAATTCGACGGAGTATACCTGGCCGTTGCCAACCAAGGCAATCAAACCTCTTCCAGTCACCTCGGAGCTACCCCAGTGAGTCAAGCCCTATGTAAGTTAGCCAGATTCCGTAACGGAGCCGGATCACTACAAACCAAGTTGGTATTGATGGTCGGCTTAATGGACAGAGACCGGCCCGTCCATGCTAGCAAAGCGTTCCGCTGAGCCACCATCCAATCCACAGAGCCATTGAGATTCACAACACTGAAGGAAGTCGTCGGAGAGCGAGTGGAAATGAGCGCAGTCACCGGGCTCGCTGAAGAAACCTGCCAAAAGGTCAGTCAACCGCTTTGTAGGAATGATTCCCGATCATAGAATATGCGCCGTACCTTTTGATAGAGGAAGGGCACTCCGATAGCCGCCCTGCGGAAGGGTTCCAGAACGCTCAGAGTTGAAACCACCTGCGAACGAAAGAAACGTCAACAACCAATTCTCGCACCATTTACCCCGAAGATTCACATCATACATTGTCTGCCTTGCCACTTAATCCCACCAAAGTCCCCCGACGCGTGTATAGGTTCTGCGAGGCCGAGAGCGACACCGAAAGGAGCGAGTATGGGGCGCCAACGACATCGAATCGCGCATCTATGGAATCGATTATCAGTTCATGTTCTCGCGCCCTTCAATAAGGTTACATACCGCGTGATTCCGCTGAATTGGGAGTGCTGGCGAGGGGTAGGTGATCCCCGTTCACCGTGGGCTCCGCCGAAGGCGTGGCGCGAATTTGAACATATCTTGTTTGTCGGTGGACTCGAGGAACGACTCGAGTCCAGGACAGAGTCCGGACACCTCGTGGGAGGGCGCGACTCATTGTACCAAAAGAGTGGACTGGGTTGGCACTGAGAGAACTTTACGTCAGTTTTCGGAGCTTCAAGATCAGTGAAACACGGGAAATCATGGTCCCGAGCAAACGAACACAGTTTGGTAACAATGAACTACATACATTGACTCTTTAACTGTTTTTCATCCGATAATTTTATTTTATTATACTAAATATCTGGTCTTCTTTCCATCTGTGTTTGTTTCCCATACTGTATCCTCCAAAGGTCCTTATCCCAATTCCGACGCCTTTCTCCGAAGCCGGCGACTCCCAAGGTTTCCCCACGAGCTGTCGCAAGCGCGGAGCTGCTGCACGCCATTCTTCCCCTCCGAGCTTCATTATGCTCCCCTGAACACCTCCAAACTGGTGAAGCATACCAAATTATTTGGCTAGGTCTTTGTTAGCAGCCATGCTGCCTAGGGCAGTCCGATCGAAGTGCTGGCGCCCAGCGCTGTACGCACATCCGCGCACCGCCGGTCGTTTTTCAAGCACGAGACCAATTCCCTCACAACTACGCATGTTTAGCTTGAAACCTACCCTCCGCAATCAATCTACAAACAATAAAGACACCATATCTAAGAACGATGCTGCCGCAACTACCCCGCCTTCGCAACCGGAAATCGCAAATGCCTCTGTGGTTCCGCAGCTGGAGGCTGAGGCCAAGGTCCAGGTCCCTAAGAAAGATCTCGCCAAGCAGGAATTGCTGAATGAAGGAGCGATTGCGAATAAGGAGCAGCGGAAGGCTGACTGGGCTATTATGCGGGAAATGGCTAAATACCTCTGGCCTAAGGTAAATGCTCTTGGGAGATGTTTACAAGTAGGAAGTACTGACCATATTTGTAGGATGATTGGGGCACAAAGCTTCGGGTTGGAACAGCTTTGTCTTTGTTGGTGGGATCAAAGGTGGGTTCAGCTGAATTGAAGGTTTATAATTGAAATGCTGGATCAGCAGTACTGACGAACTATAGATCCTCAATGTCGAGGTCCCTTTCTACTTCAAGAGTATCGTTGATTCCATGAATGTGGACTTTGCAACTCTCGGAGGAACCGCCTATACAGTTGCAGGGTCGATGATTATAGCATGTAAGGGATCTGACATATTTCGGGTGAAAGCTTGTCTAACCCAACTTCTTTCGCAGACGGAGTAACTCGAATCGGAGCTACCCTCTTCCAAGAACTTCGAAACGCAGTGTTTGCGAGTGTCGCACAGAAGGCTATTCGAAAAGTCGCACGCAATGTATTCGATCATCTTCTGCGACTCGATCTCAATTTCCACCTCTCGCGCCAGACAGGTGGACTGACTCGGGCCATTGATCGTGGTACAAAGGGTATCAGTTTCTTGTTGACTTCTATGGTCTTCCACGTGGTGCCCACTGCGCTAGAAATCTCTTTGGTGTGCGGAATCTTGGTAAGGACTTTGATATCTGAATTATCGATCCAGTGCTGATCTGCTTCTAGACTTATCAATATGGCTGGAAATTCGCGGCGATCACCACGACCACCATGGTCGCTTACACGGCATTCACTATTACCACTACCGCTTGGCGAACCAAGTTCCGTCGTCAGGCTAATGCGGCTGACAACCGTGGAGCTACGGTGGCAGTTGACTCGCTTATCAACTATGAGGCCGTGAAGTACTTCAACAATGAGAAGTTCGAGGTGGCCCGGTACGACAAGGCTCTGAAGCACTACGAAGATTCATCCATCAAGGTGACCACCTCCCTGGCCCTCTTGAATTCCGGCCAGAATATGATCTTCTCGACAGCACTGGCAGCCATGATGTACCTGGCCGCCGACGGGGTTGCCACAGGTGCCTTGTCAGTCGGCGATCTCGTCATGGTGAACCAGTTGGTCTTCCAGCTCTCCGTGCCCCTGAACTTCCTCGGATCCGTCTACCGTGAACTGCGCCAGTCTCTGCTGGATATGGAGACGCTGTTCAACCTACAAAAGGTCAACGTGACGATTCAGGAGCGACCGAACGCCAAACCGCTGGAGCTGAAGCGAGGTGGAGAGATTCGTTTCGAGAACGTCACATTCGGCTACCACCCCGACCGCCCGATCCTGAAGAATGCCACCTTCACCATCCCGGCCGGATCGAAGTTTGCCATCGTCGGCCCCAGCGGCTGCGGCAAGTCAACGATCCTCCGCCTCCTGTTCCGCTTCTACGATACCCAATCGGGCCGGATCCTGATCGACGGGCAAGATGTGCGAGATGTGACACTCGAGAGCCTCCGGAAGGCGATCGGTGTCGTGCCGCAGGACACGCCACTCTTTAACGATACGATCGCGCACAACATTCGCTACGGCCGGATCGATGCAACGGATGAAGAGGTGAAGGCGGCCGCTGAGCGTGCCCGAATTCACCAGCTGATCGAGGGATTGCCCGAAGGCTACCAGACTGCGGTCGGAGAGCGTGGAATGATGATCTCGGGCGGCGAGAAGCAGCGACTGGCGATTTCTCGATTAATCCTAAAGGACCCGCAACTTCTTTTCTTTGATGAGGCTGTAAGTGGATCAATTGTTTTGATTTCTTGTTTTCGTTGTTTTGTTTCCCCCTTCTTTCCCCACAGACATGGCTGCGTCATCTCGCAGCGGGTCGGGTCTAGACTAATCTTTTTATAGACTTCTGCCCTTGACACCTACACGGAACAGGCCTTGCTTCAGAACATCAATAGTATTTTGAAGGATAAGAGTCGCACGAGTGTGTTTGTGGCGCACCGTCTGCGTACCATCTGTGATAGCGACCAGATTTTGGTGCTGAAGGATGGCCAAGTCGCGGAGACGGGATCACACCGGGAGCTCCTGGAGCTGGACGGGGTTTATGCGGAATTATGGAATGGTCAGTATTAAAATCGCGCCAATGGGTTAATTGGAATATTGCATGCTAACGAATGTAACAGTGCAAGAGCGCACACTGCAGGATGAGACTGAGGAGCCAATTACGCCACAACAACCATAGATATCGTGATAAATATAGAGGAATCTAGTACAAAGTACAGTAAAAGCCGTTATTATCTATGGATTATCTATGGAGATTTGCTCTCTCGGAATCAAGATGAAACACGACCATAATCTCGGGAAATTAGCGCAGAACAATCCAATTGAAGCAAAACCCACTAAACCCACGTTGTCATCCCCACTATAAACTATGTTCTAGTCCCGACTTAGTGCCTCTTAGCGCGTCTTCTTCCCCTTCTCCTGTTCCTCTTTCTTTCTTTTGTTTATCCACTCACTTCAACTCGCTTGGGCAAGCCATTCATTCATTTACAATTACCCGGGGTGTCTCTCCCCAATCCAGTCGTTTCCGCCGGACTATTCCCTCGAATTCCAGCAATCCAATCCTTATCTCCTTAACGCCCAGCCCCTCAGCGTTTTGTGGCACCCACTAGTTCCTGGCGCTTGTATTCGTGCCGCCCCCTCTGCTTTTCTTCCCCTCCCCTGATACTGCAGACTGCAAACCACCAGCTCCAGGTATGTAGAGGAAGTCCCATCACTCGATAGTCGGGAAAAACCCGAGAACAATACACCCAACCATACACCCACGGTTGCGAGCTAGACCCTGAAACTGACCCGTGGTTCGAATCACCAGTGACGTTCCAAGCATCGCATTCCGTCTCTGCCGACTCGTGCTCCTATTCTCTTCAAAATACTCGCATGTTCCCAATCGAATCAATCACACCTACACATTCACACATTCAAAATGGGCCTCATCGATAAGCTACAAGCCAGTACGTGCCCATGGTCCAAGCTCCACCCAACACCCTTGCATACATGCATACCATACCCCCATACTCCGAACGACAAACTAACATCCATCTTCAGAGCTCGAGCTGTACCGTCTAGAGCAGCGTTACGCCCGCCGCAAGCACCGCAGCACCTTCTCCACAGGCGCCCAATACGTCGACGGGGAATACGTCTACAACGCCAACACCGGTGCCAATTCGCCAACCAGCACAATCTCGAAACAATCAACCGGAAGCTGGCGTCCATCCGGGAGAAATGGGCCTTCGGAATCGCGATGGCGGTCCTGATTTCATGAATGATATCTGATCGCGTGACGGCCTCCGCTTTT
Source organism: Penicillium frequentans (assembly GCA_028828275.1). Taxonomy (NCBI): domain Eukaryota; kingdom Fungi; phylum Ascomycota; class Eurotiomycetes; order Eurotiales; family Aspergillaceae; genus Penicillium; species Penicillium frequentans. The sequence goes on along the minus strand of JAQIZY010000001.1, from coordinate 1,854,533 downwards.
CCACTCGTTCTTTTTTCCCTTCCCCTTTCTCCTGGGTGTATCGGCGCTTTTTTTTGATTGTTTCCCTAGCATTGTGCTTAGCGTTTTCCGCTCTGCTCTGCTCTGCTCTTCGCGTCATGTCCCTGCGAAGATCTTGACGACCTTGTGTGCATAGTCGCCATGTCTGTTCCGTTGGAATGTTTGTATTTGGTATTTTGGGTTGGTTTTGTTTTCTACTCATGAATCAGCGATCGAAACCAAAAGCTGGGATCCTGTCTTTTCGGATATCTGAGGTCTTTACTTCATGCCTGTGAACCACACTTCTTTTTCTTTTTTCTTTTGGTTCATGTGGTCTATGATGTCCATATTCAGCTTTGCATGTCATTTAGCCCCATAGCATTGAACTGTGGTTTGGTCTGGATCTACATTTGAATTGTGTGTGCAGTATTCGTAGATGTGATACGTAACTTGTACGACTACATGGAAAGAGATAGGGAAAACAAAAATGATGGAGGCAATAATTGAATTGCTAAGACTACCTGGTAAAGTATAGCTACTAAGTTTTCTTGGATTTGCGCGACCCAATACCCAACCGGCTTCCCAGGTTAGGAAGACTCGATCTTTGTTTGTGCCCCAGGATAGACGAGCCAGCCTTGGGACTTGGCTCTGGCGCACCACGATTAGCACCCATACCAGGTCCTACACCGAGTCCAAGGCCACTAGCCCCGGGACTCATCATTCCAGGGCCACCCCGCGGGGTATCCGGGAGAACAGACCTATCACGGCCACCGGTGGCAGCAGAGAGGGCAGCAGAAAGGGATGGATGAAGAGAGTCAGTAGCGTCGACGGAGTGACGTTGTTGAGCCTGTGAGCGACGAGCGCGTTCCTGGACGGCCTTGAATTTATCCAGCAGTTCGACCCAGCGGATGCTGTTTTCCTCGCGGCCTTTGAGACGGGTTCCAGTGGGACGTTCGTAGGAAGGGGCGGTTTGAGTGGTACTGAACGGAGCATTTAGCATCGACTTTCCCTGCTGGGATTTCTGTCCATGTCCATACCTGCGGGGTGCATTGTGAAGGAATCCAATGTTGCTGACGCTATTCAAGCGGTTCTTGAGGGCAGCAAAGGCGGAGCTCTGGGGGAGGAGCATGAGAACACCGTAGAGGCATTTGTACAGGTAGGGGTATTTTTCGGGCTCGAGGAGTTGGAGGCGGAGATCTAGGTATATTAGATTGAACAGGATCGAATTGTAGGAGATAAAACAAACAGGTGAATACGGGGGACTCGAGAAGCTGAACAAGCTTGTCGATCTGGATGAGCATGTTGACAGTCATCTCAAGTTCGGCACTAGGCTAATATTAGTATATGGCACAGTTAGACAAATATCAGGGGCTTACAAGATCTGGAGGAGATTGTACGCTTGCTCATAGGCTTGAGCGAGCAGGCACAGAGAGAAGGTGGAAACGGCATTATGGCACCAAGACCGGAAAAGAGCAACAAAAAACATTTGGCCCTCCTAGGTAAACTGTTAGTTCCCTCCAAAAGAAGAGAATGGCACTGAAACAAACCCGAGAGTCCTGGTTCCTCAATCGCTTCCTCATATCTGCCAGTTCGGGTGCGGTGATGAGGTTATTGTTAAGGTTCTGCACCATAATGCTGGCGAATTCAATGTCCTAGCATATGTAAGCAATCAAATCTGCTACATCTAGGTTGGATAACGCACCTCTTCCTTCTCCAGACAGTCCGCCAGTGTCCGATAGATACGCTCTGGGCTCAGGTTCAGACACAGCTGTCGGATAATAAGATTTCCGCGCACCTCAAGCAGATGTCTATCAGTGGAGAAGAGCTGTAACAAGTTCACCATGAAAGAAGCAAAGTAACTATCTTCACTGTTTCTGGAGATCTGTGATAGTAGTTGCAGATCTTTTGTCACAACTGCTTCTGCCGGATCGGATAGGGTTTTCAATAGAGCTGGGAAGGTACCGTCGTTAAACGCAACCACTTTGCGGGGTGTCTTGCGGTGTAACATGATGAGCCAAGAAAGTGCAGCTACCCGAGTGGTTTCATTTTCGTTCAGGAACTGAAGAGTAAGAGAATTGACCGCCGCGGCGTAATCAAGGTCGGCTGGTTGAAATGGGGTTGAAACGAGACTGCTACGCGGAGTTGCTCCAGAAGACTCTTGAACTGATTTTCTAGCCTCATTGTTCGTCTCCGAAGATTTCCTTTCAGTGCTCTCTTTACTGAGTGCGACGGAAGGAGCCTTCGATTGAGCCTGTGTTGCTTCATCGGTGTCATCCGAAAGTGTGTAAATATATTCAAGAAGAGACTTGTTGACTCGGTTGGCTTCTTGTCGGACTGATTCCACGTCACTAGACAAGGCCGGGAGCACCTGTGTGAGAAGCGTTGGAACAAACGGAAGAATATCTTCCGGATTGAACTCGAAAAAGGAGTCAATCCAACGCAAAGCCTCGACCTGCATTGCTTCCTCTGTAGACATACTGTTAGTCTTGGGCATGGAATGGCGGAAGAGTGAAATTACCATATGAGGGGTCAATGAAGCTGACAAGAATCTCCAAGATCTTGGGGAAGTCAATTTGCACATCCTGCCCCGGAATCCAGTCTCCCTCAGTTTGGGTGAGATCATCGTCGAGAAGTGATTCTGAAACCGCGTCATCCACGGCAATGTCATCTTGGTTTCCTTCTCCCGCGCCGGTGTCCACCGTTTGCTCTGTTTTGGCGCTCACACTGACAGAGTCACTTCCGACGGAACGTCTGCGACTTTGGCTCTTACGGCTTTCTTCAATACCCTTCTTCAGTCGGGTGATCCTCCTGATCTCTTGAAGGAATCGCTCTAGAAGGCCCTGGGTTGCAACGTTGACATCTTGGTCGGGTCCGCCCAGGAACTTGATCAAGCCCTCTAAGAACTCCGGTAAATAACTAATCAGCTCTAGATCAGGGATAGTATCCAACAGAGTCAACCAGGAGACTAGGAAGTTGCGAGTAAACGGAACAATCACATGGATCCGCTCTTTCAGCAAGGGAAGAAATCTCTCAAGTGAGAACGCTGTAGGCAGCTCGACCTCCTCGAATGGGTCAGTGTCTGCTGATTTCTCTGCTAACTGCAGCACAGAGACATATGAAGCAGCAGACTCCGCAACGATATCCTTGACCAACCGATCGAGAAGCTCGGCACCATTTTTCACGGAAAGTTCGATGTCCGAGGCAAGCTATGATACGGAGGGACGTTAGTCGTAGTAAGCAGGCATGCGTGTAATTTCCTCACCTTAGCTAGAGCGTCGAAGATATCGTTGAAGAAAAGTAGAATCTCCCCCTTGGCTACTTTGGCGATGTTGTACATACTTTCGCAGGCATAGTATCGGACCCTCGCATCTGGATCAGTGAAGCACGCCAGGACGGGCGGCACGATCTCTTTCAAGTAAGGTGCTACTCCTTCCTAGTACCTGGTATCAGTACCGCATCTTGATAATCTACCGTGTTGGGAGACTCACGTATCCCAGGGCAATCGAAGCGGCCGCCAGGCCAATCAAACCACCGTTTCGGGCGTGAGGTTGGTGTACGGCGTATGCATAGTCATGGCAAAGCTGCTCGACAATCTTCGCTACTTTTTCATGATCACCTTTGAAAACCGCCTCGCGAACGATTAGCTCGAGTCTGTGGGAATGTCGCGTGTTAGCTCCACCGCATTTAGCCTTTTAGAGATTCCATGCGACGTACTCTAAGGCTCCTTGCTTCCTTTTATCATATAGTTTATCGTGGAGCAACCTCTGAATTGAGTAATCCATTGCTCAAACGGAGAATGCTGTCACGAGCTCCGATTAAGCAATGTTCATGTTGGAGGGGGTGTGTCAAGGTTCACGGTCGGGTCGCGGTCGGGTCGCGTGCGGATTGAAGTAGCTTAAAAATGTGGTGAAGGGAATGCACCAGATGTTGTGCGAGCTTTGTGGGTCACTTAGCCTCTGGAAGAAGCGAGGTGGTGAACGTGGTGAATGGATGTGTTGTCAACGCGGAGATGGGAAGTCCAAGCGTGGTGTGACGTATGTCAGCAGCTCGGGCCTGGATTCGGGCCGAAGCTATAGATCAACAACTGACATAAATCACATCTACATCAGGAGGACATATCTGTGAAGTAGGGGTATTCTAAGGGAATTGAATCGAAGGAAATGGGAAGTTTATAGTATATTATTAGCAGTGTTAATAGTAATGTTTCATTTTGCTATAGGACAAAGACCGAGTAAGTCGATGAACAATTCCTCGAAAATATAGCATTCACAAGTTCAATCATGATTACGCATATTCAATAAAAGGAAAATCAGGACACATTTACTTCACAAGGAGATAGTATGAGTCCTAATAGATGAGGAGATATTTGTTGTTTCATTCCTAAGCTTGGAAGTACCCTGAACACCAGAAGAGACACCCGAGGCGGGGCACTAGGTACTTATACACCAATGCTTATTCCCAATTCCCTTCGAGTACAATCTCCTCACCCATCTCCATAGCCTTCAGCAGTCCATCGATAGTCCAAGGTTGATATACATAGCCAGCGGGAATATTGGTATTATGAAATGGGCTCCCAAGGTCCAGCATAGCGAAGGCCTTGCTATAGTTTTCAATCGCGTATTGCTCCGGATCATGCTGCCAGATCCAAGTACCAAGTAATCCAACCGGCTTTGCCTGTGACGTGTTGGCATTTGAAGATCGTTGGCGCATCTCATGATTGAGCACACCCAAAAGCTGCAGACAGGCGACACGTTCAAACCTGCATGATAACATGTTAAGAGTTGTTCAGTATCTTCCTAAGAGTCTTAGTCGTTGACGAACCTAAGTTTGTTATGAACACGGGTCGCCCAAGGTAAATTATCCTTTCCTGCAATCTGCAAGCACGTTGCCAGCGAAATGGCATCTTCCATCCCCTGCGTAGCACCATTTCCAGAAGACGGAAGAAAAGTGTGAGCCGCATCACCGATCTGAATGATTCGCCCGGTAGAAGAAGCCCAGCAGGGCTGAGGTTCACGCCACATGAGTTTGAAGTCGTGGATCCTGTCCTTGGGCGTTGCCCGTATCAATTGGTTTGCGTATTCGGGCCATCCTTCGATTGTGGCTGTGTTTTGGAGGACAGCGTCTGGATCTACCAACTTTGACCATGACTCTGTGCTGTCTTCTCGGTTCTGGAATTTGGGATTAGTAAATTGAATCAAGCAGTCGCAGGCACTTTGTGTTGTGATATACCGGATAGGTGAGATACCATGAGATCTCATCCTGGGTTCTTCCGAAGAGCGCGTGGACGTTGTCACTGGGATGTCGTTAGTTTCGTACCCTAGAAGGGTGAGTGGAGTTGGAGATTGCAACGAACCCCATCCATAGTTGTGCAGAGGGTCTGTCGTTATCTAAGATAGGAAATTTCTCCTCAAAAACAGGGTTCGTGAGAGCTGGACCAATGGGACAGGAGGCTCGGTAGATTGAAAACCCAGTAGGACGGGCGCGAACCTCATGGCCCAGCGTGATACGAGAAGACGTGCTTCCGATCCCATCAGCAGCGATTACAACGTCGGCTTCAAGCCTCTCGCCACTTTCGAGAATTACCCCGGCTGTGGAAGAGCCTATGTTCTCGTAGTATTCAACAATTTGCTTGCTGTATTCCAGCGTGATGCCGGTTCGCTCAATTTGATCCGACAACATTTTGTGCATTCTTGGACGACTGTGTCTGTATATCTTGGGTGGTTGGTTATTCTGGTCTCCAGCGGTACCCTCGGAGACATTCAATTCGAGCGGTTTTGGGCCTGAGATCATCTCCCCGGTGATTTTATGCCATGAAATCCATGGCTCGAATGAGATACGCTCGTTTTCCTCAGCCATATCTGGCCACTTTTGCAGTGCGCGGATCGCGCTGGTGCCTATCGTAAAACCATCACCTACAGATTCCGAATTAGACGAGATGATAATACATAAATGTACAACAATGTGGATTTGTTCACCTGATAATAGTCGCGAGGGACTTCTTTCGAGAATTCGCACGTCATGCCCTTTGCGCCAGCACTCGAGACCTGCCAGTAAGCCAGCGACACCTCCACCCACAATGAGAACAGAGATACCCGACGATGGCGACCTCGCAGGTAGTCTGCTGGAAGTGCAATTTGCGTGCGGCAGATAGGTGGCACACTCTGCATTCGGCTTGGTGCACATCATTTCGTGATTAGGCTCTAAGAAAATGAGCTTCGGGTGGTACAAATCCTTCTCTTCGAATAGATCCCAATACAACAGCTGGAGGTAATACCCGCGATACCAGGTGTGTACATACGCCACTATTTATATATTCGACGTAGAGTTGATCCGGAGGAACGGAGTCCTGGTCCGATGGGGGCCAATGTTCACCTTAGCGCTGTCAGAAATACCTCGGAGCAAGATTCGGAGCAAGGCTCGGATCAAGACTCGGAGGGTCAAAGGCGCCCGGGATTCCGGCGTAATGACCATATGGAAATAACACATCCACTGGCAGGTTGAGCATAAAGCTAAAGTCTAGTGTTTCTAGAGGTGCTTGTATATTGGCTTTCTCCTGAGCCTCTAACCTCATGCGGTGCACCGCATTAAATACCTGCAACCTTGGAATCAGTCTCTCAAAAATCTCAGGTGGCTCTGAAGCACCTTTTTTTTGAGGATTTTTCTCTAAATGAAGAGTCAAAGCATCTTTCATCTTCTTAGTCAGCATGTCGGCTATTTGCTCGATGTCAATAGTGCTTCGAACATAATTTCGATCCCAGCCGATCTTTTCACCCTGGAAAAGAGTCAATCGGGATAGCGTGACCATTGTGAGGCCAAACTGACACCAAATCGTGAAAGGAAAGAAGGGGAACAAGTCAATTGGTAGAGAATGGATGTCATAGACAAATGACTTCACTGCCTCCAAGCAGCGGAAAAGAAGATCCAACCGCGTTGTCGAGTAGTCTCCGTACTGGGTATCAGAGAAATCCTCACTCAGGCAGATTCGATATATGATGATTTCTACCGTCTGGTAATGGAGAGATAAGATGCCTTTGCGATTGGTGAGCATAGGAAATCAGCATAGAAAAAAAGGCCATGGGGCGAGATCCATGCACTGACCTGATTGGGGTGATTCGCAGGAGAAGGATGTTTTGAGTTGCTGGAGCTCTGCCTGGTGACCTCGAACTATCAAACCGAGCGGAGTGGAGACAACTGCAGAAGGGCCTAGCTCCGTAATGGGCGTTGTACGATGAACTTTGTCTCCGAGATGCACGACTCGTATCAATTGGACAAGATATGCATCGGTGGGAAATTCCATCGCTTTCGTCAATTCTTCACAGCACTCATCGGTGTATTTCGTGAAACGAACAGGCTCCATTTCTCTCACACAAATGGACAACCTGAGTAACTCGTCAGTATATCATATGTCGGTGACAAAAAGTTAAATGATATGAATACACGTACATCACACTGATATAGTAACATCCTAGATAGATCCGGCGCTCCTCCAATGTTCGTGCGGGAATCAGATGAGGGTGGAAGTCGAAAGCTCTTAGGTAGGAAAGAGGTCGATCAAGGCTCCTTAAAGACGCTACCCCTTGATTCAAATTCAAACTGATGACTTGCGCTATGGCTAACTGCATGAACACGTCGAGTTGTGCGCTGATCTGAGGTTGAATGTGGGGACCAACGGGGCCATTTTCCGGATTGGCAGACTGTTCGCTTTGCCAGCGTGGGAGAGGAGCGATAGTTATGAACCAAGACAGATAAAGGAGAAGCCCCTGAAGGAGGTCCAGGCTGTGTTCACCCTTTAAGACAATGTGTTCCGCAGCGTACTGCTTGACCATTTCCGCGATTTCTCGCTGACGTGGTGCATGTTGACAAGTGACCATAGTGATGTTCAGATGAAGAAATGGCTTTTCTCGACGTAGCTGTTCTGCAGTAAGACGAGCCGGAATGGCAATGAATGGAAACAAAGGCAGGATTGATTTTCTCAAAACATCCATATAAGCCTCATCATCTTGCCCGTCTGGCGACGCACTATCCTCGTCTAGGTAAGTTGAAGATTGCTCTGGCGAATGACTGGTATTAGATTGAGCATCCCTGGATTTTTCTGATGCGGCAAGCAACTCGACCATTCGGTCAAGTTTTGCCTCTAATGCTGAAACCTCGCTGTCCACGCCGATTAGCGAGCTGCCATGCATGAAACTCCAAATACATACAGATTTCCTTTGGCCGCTTTCGTGCGACGATGTGATCCAGGGGTCTGGCCATTACACTCCTTTTTTAGACGCTTACAACTGCGAGTTTTTAGTTCACATCGAGCTTGAGTAAACGACTATTCACTTACCGCTTACAGACTCCGTTTGGCTCTGGTTCACATCGTACTTTGGCTTTGGCACACGTCCTACAAGCCTTCGGCATACGAGATCCGGGTATGTCATCCATTCTGGAGCGGGCTGTCGGGCCAGGTCCCACTGCAGTGCGGGGAAATATGAATACCGGGGCTATTCTGTGTTGACGATCAAGCGGTGGGTGACCAAAGGGTAAAGAACCGGACGCGGAAACGGAGTTTGTGACTTTCATTCCTCGTTGGTCCCGCCGCCCCACTTATCCCGCTCCATCATCACTTGAGTGAGCACAGCTGTCAGAGAACATTTAACATAGATTGTATGACAGCGATGAAGAGAAAGAGAGAGATATATATATATAATATTCGTACGCTGTAGAAAGATGGAAAAGGAAGATGTCAAAGGAGGGAGATCTCTATCCACACGCCTGTAATGATAGAGAGACACCTGAGGCATCCATGACATGTGAGTATTTTCGACCAAAACAGATCACAAAAGAAGCGGGCGAGTTGCTCTAATAAGGAGCAAAGAGTATGCTTCCCCAGCATTGATTTTGCCAAATTCCGGGGTACGATTGCCCTACACTCAATTTGTGTCCCGCCCCCTCCTTTGCATATGAAGCGGGACCCGCAATTTGTGGGATTGTGGGACCTTGCGCATATTGTGAACATTGAATAAATCCAAATGAGCTATAATGGGACGTTCTCTACCTGCAAGGCTTTATCGGAATCTCACAGATCGTGTGAAATCATGTCTACCTCTGACTTTGACACAGACGTGGTGATATGTGGTTGCGGCCCCACAGGAGCAATGCTTTCTGCATACCTGGGCCGAATGAACATTTCGAATATCGTTCTAGAAAAGGGAATGGCAATCACGACAGATCCGCGTGGAATTGCTCTGGATGAAGATGGAATTCGATTGCTTCAAGGACTGGGATTGTATTCATCCATCTACACGAAAATTGGCACCTGTAAGTACAGTACAGTGCAGTTCAGACAAAGAATGATGGGAATGACTAACCGCTGGTTTAAAGGTATGAACACATTCAAGTTCATTGGAGGTACAGACCCGGTCTTGGACCAGAAAGGGTTTGTTGAGATGGACTACGGAACAGTAAGGTTTCTCTTCTCCTTTCCAATGACCAGAAGCTTACTACGAGGCAATTCTCATATAGACAGAAGGCGGGACAGGACATGTAGGTTTTATCTGCCACAAACAGCCGGCATTAGAGCAATGTCTTCGCGATGCCATGGACACTTCAAGTTACTGTGATTATCGCTGCGGATGTGAAGTGATTGAGCTCGCTGAAGAGGAAGAAGGCGTATCATGCAGATACCGCGATCCTAGCGGAGACGAACGTCAAATCAAGGCCCGCTTTTTTGTCGGAGCCGATGGAAAGACAGGCTTCACGAGGAAACGGTATCTGGAGCCCCGAGGTATACTTATGGAGCAAGCGCACCAGTACGATAACATTTCCCATTGAAAAAGTATACCACGAACTGACGGTACGACAGAGCCTTCTATGAAGAGGTATGGGTCGCTTTGAATTGGAAAATCAGTCTTCCAACCGAGAAGACCCACCCAGAATTTCCACTGTGGAGCCTGGGCTATACACCTGAACAAGTCTATGATTTGTTCTTCCCTAGCAATTTCCGGTTCCTTTGCAACCCGAAGAGGCCATCTGTCTGCGGGAGATTTGGGATTCCCTCAGATAGACTATGGAGATTTGAGTTTGTAGTGCTCAAAGATGAGGATGGGCAGGAAATGTCAACGCCTGAAATGATTAAGAAGGTCGTGTTTCCGTATATCACACACTCTGGGGCGCGATATGGGTAAGTTGGTGTCTAGCCAACATCATTGACACGAATGCCTTGCTGAGATATCCCAGATTATCAAAGGACATCGCTTTCCCGGAGGATTGTATTCAGGTTCTTCGGTGTCGTCCGTTCAATTTCTCTGCGCGAAGCTGCAACAGATGGTCCGATGGACGAGTGATCCTGTGTGGCGATGCTGCCCACGTCTTCCCACCCTGTATGTATACCTTCACCCCCGATGTACCTGATTGTTTGAAACTGACTGAGCTCGATTGTAGTCGGAGGGCAAGGAATAGCATCCGGTTTTCGAGATGCTATCTCCCTGGCCTGGCGTCTTGCACTTCTCTGTCGAACCCAGCCCCAGAAGTCTAGGTGGCACGAGGATGTTTTGTCAGCATGGTACGTGGAGCGCAAACAGCAACTGGAGAGATCGCTCGCCGCCACTATTGCGAATGGGAAGTTCGTATCAGAGAGCGACCCGTTGAAGGTATTGTGGCGTACTGTGTATTTCTGGTTCGTACACATGGTTCCATCGTGGCGTGATGATCTCCGACGTGGCCAGCGCAAGGATGGTATGGTTCGATACGAGCACACTTCGGATAAACTTCCATTTCTACCAGAGTACAATGGGGGTGTCTGCCTTCCTCAGGTATACTGTAAGGCTGTTGGGGATCCACACGGAGATGTTTTCTTCACGGATGATGTTATATTCGGTCCACAGAAGCGGGGACTGTTCCAGCTGATGGTTTACTTGAAGGACGTGAATGAGCTTCCCACAGCACAGAAAGAGATTATGGACATTGATGACCATTCAAATGGCGAAATTCGGGCCACCGACGCCACATTCCTCATCGAGGACCCTTCTAGCCAATTGAGCGACGCTGCCCACAACGTCTTTCGATTAGCCACCGGAGGTGAATTTGAAAAATCTCCGTTATGTGAAAGAAGACCTGCTCCACGATTCTACGATCCAGGATGCCTTGCAAAAGAGCTTAAGGGAGGGAAATTCGTGATCTTGCGCCCTGATAGATTCGTTTTCGCCGCATGTTCTTCCAAGGAGGAGCTGTGGGATGTGACCAGAAGCGCGACGATGTATTTGAGTGGTGTAAACTAATTTCCAGAACCAGACTGTGGACCCCGATTGAAGCAATTTTTAGAAGCGTTCCAAATGCCCCGAGCTCCCGTCGCAATTGCGTGCCTTCCATCGTAAAGCGGGTAGATCACAACCGCGCCAAATGCGCCGAACTGCCAGATGATAGCAACTGTTGTCCACCCAGAGAAGAAAGACTTCGTAAAAATATAGTCCCGGTACAGTGGAAGTGGCCAGACGACGACGGTGACCAGGAAGAGCACCACGAACGAAACGCATGCAATTTTGAGCCATTTATAGAGATCTTTAAGCGTTGCGTCATCAAAGGGATGTTGGATATCATCGAGATTGAGTTGGATTGTAGATATGGATGGGGATGTCGTAGGGCTTGATTTTTCTCCAAGGGCATGAATGCGCTCTGGGTCAAGGTCATGTTTGGGTTCTGACTGGATAGTGGCAGGCATAGAATTCACCGAGCTCTTGGGATCTTTCAGAGCGCTCGATGTATCTTCTTCGTTGGATTCAACACCCTCGTTGAGTGTGCTGGTATCTGATGCAGCGTGAAGCTGTGCTTCATCGGTTAGTTCAATGCGGAGGAACTCACGCCAGTCAAACTGATAAGGATTGTAGAGAGACAACAAGACTGAATAAAGGGCCGGCGAGAAGAAGGATGCAATAGCTGCATAGAGAGCGGGATACTCGTTGGACGTTGTATCGATGTTGACAGCCCCATACATTGATTTTGCTGTTGCCAACCAAACAGAAAGTCCTGTAAAGAACCCTAAGATGGGAGCCACAATGGCAGCGAGACGGGTTTGACGCGACCAAAAGAGTGTCAAAATAAGCGGGATGATACCAGGGCATGATATAACCGGTCGCAGGTAGTTAATCCAGGTCATGTTCGCCCCGCCGTAGTTCATCGCGATGGAGATTCCTGTTATGAAGATACCGTGAATGACTACTGACAAATGACTGACACGCACAAGCTTTTTGTCGGTCACTTTGGGGTTCAGGTAGGTCTTATAGATGTCGTAAGAGAGAATGCTGCTCACGGCAATCATAGATGACGAAACAGTGCTGGTGAGAGCCATAAATAGAAGAAAAAAGAACCCAATTATCCCCTTGTCGCCAAGCAGAGCTTTCAGTGTATAAGGCATGACCATGCCCATGCTCACCTCGGTCGAAGTGAGGTCACCAGGGTAAGTTGGAAAGATGGGCGTATTGTGGATTGCGCGGGCTGCCAGCCCGATGACCGTTCCTAGACCCCATGGAATACCAAACACCGCGATTGCAGCAATACTGTATCCAGGAACGGTGGCGCGAACCTCCGTTGCGAAGGACTTTTGCCAGAATGCGGTGTCCTGTTTCGCCCAACATTAGCATATGAACTTGTTCCAATTTTTCACATAGGGGGAGTCACGCCTTACCATGACGACCAAAGCCAAATTTCCAAATTTCAAGATCAAGCCCCAGATGATGGCTCCCTTTGACTTGAAGGTGAGCAATGAGCCGTCATAGTTACCGGAGATGTAGTTTTCTCCCGCAGTAGCAACCACCTTGTCGTAGAGGCCACTCAATCCACCCACTGCAGAATTGGTGAGCACAGCCAAGGTGAAGTAGATAATAAGAATCAAGGCGATGGTAGTGTGAAGATAATCGGTGAGGAACGTGGCTTTGAGACCACCAACAGCTGTATAGAGGACCACTTTGTAATATTCAGTCGATGGTCAACATGGATTGGATAGAGAACAACATACCTCCGAGTGGAATCAAAATAGTTGCCGCCACAAAATTCATGCCCGAGACTCCGTAGATAAGTTGAGACCCGGTCATGATCATAGAAGCACAACCAAAAACATTGTTTACCAAATTGAGGACAACAAACACAAGGTGTCCGATTTTCCCATATCTCATGCGCACAATCTCCAAGGAAGTGTGTGCATATGGAACCCGAATCTTTGCCATGACACCGAGTGCTGCCATCAATGCGATCTGGAAGCAAAGGCCAGAACCCCACCACTACATTCTTGTCAGCTTGCGACCAAAGGCTAGAGATAAAGTTCATGAATATACCAGTGGTAGTGCCAATCCGTATCTGTAGCACATCGCCGCTGCTAAGACCGTCTCGTTGATCCACATCCATGACGAAAACACTGCTGAAGCCGTGAGACCCGTGCCAACAGATCGATTGGCGACCATAAACATTTCGGATTTTCCTGAATCCTCGGAGAGATAGGCTCTTTGAACCTTGACAGCCAATAGGATGACACCACAGAAAAGCACTCCGAGGCCGATAAGCAGGCCATAGGCTGCACCTTGAGGGATCAAGGCCAGCTTGGCCGTATCTATTGTGTTAGACATGGTCAATGTCCAAAGACGATAAAAAGATGTTGATGAAAACCAGTCTGGATACCTGGAACTATGATATACTTATTCAGTCCAGGGTCCAGGTAGCTTTAGCGTCTAGTCTGTTCTATGATACGCGTCCAATCAAGAATTTCGAAAAACGCGTAATAATGTAAAAAAAAAGGTCCGAAATGTCGTAGGTTCTTGCGTAGTACGTGTCCGCTATTGCGTTATGCAGGAAGGCTAGCTTTGACATCCCTTGGCTAATCTGTGATTTACTCTTCAGACACTACCTTCCAAGGTCAAATAAATTGATGCGCGACTATTTACCGTTTGACAATATAGCTCTAAGCAGATGCAAAACAATGTTGTATCTTCGACCTGCGAGCTATAAGTATGTCAGGCAGATTCAGCAAGAACATCGCAGCTGGAGATACTTGAAGTACCTTAATAGCTAGTATCTCAAGTTCGGCCAATAGAGTTTTATTATTTAAGATAAAGTCTTGGAAGAGAAAGAAATAAATGATGACATTGGGTGTTGCTACCAATGAGGCTTGTTGATTACCCCTCGGATTGCGTGCAATAATCACTCGATGGCGATGGAATCGCTCGCTATCACGAACCAACAAGAATGCCACAAATTCCCCCGCACCACATACTCAAGCTAAGATGACATTTTGTCGGCCGATAGAATCGAATTCGACATTACTATCAAGAATAATGAGACGAGAGTGAAAAGTGATTATTGATCATGTCAGCTTCTCAAATCAGCCGAATCCTTCACTTGGGAATCAGAATAGCTGAATTTCAGACACACAGGCATCATAAATTCCAGATCAGAAGATGGTAAGAAGAACAAAGCGAGTTCAGAGCCCATGGGGCAGCGGAAAGGAACAATGATCGCCGTTACCGTGAATCTGACCGATAAATACACGATGCTCTTGGTCGCAGTTTTGCAACAGCAAACCTAATTGAAGCTTGCATGGAATAGAATGTTGTCACATACAATATGAAACTGCGACACAGAATAAAGGCCTCTTGAGACCCTTGCCGAACGTGCCTGACTTTGGAATGAGCTTCTAAACGCTCTTGAAAGCTTATTTTGCACCTCCACCGTCAGAACAAGCCGTCTTGAGCATCGCAAAGAGAGTCTGGTGTGTGAAACATATTTGTTGCTGAAGGATGGTGTAGGTGAGCTCCAGGCTAAGGTCTTTGTAAGCTCTGCGAGCGTTGCGGGTGAAATGGCAAAATTTTTGGACGAAGCTGGAATGAGCGGACCAACCTTGTCCCATCCAAATACCTGGAGCCTTCGGTCATATCATCAGCGTCTATTTGTGCGTCAATTTGTTTTTCGAAGTCCAGTGGAGATTCTTGTGCGCCAAAGCTGACAAGAAGCCGCCACTGCCCGCAGACCATCCGAAAGTATATCCAAATGACATGCAGAACAGGGAAGGCTGACGTACCTGTCAGGGAGAGATAAGAGTCATGCCACGAGTCAACTGTATAACTATCAAGAAATGCATGAGATTGAGTATGTTCATGGTGGTGAAACGTATGTAGAGCGAGATATGGCCGAAGTGAGAGTTTCCACTCTCTTTCCGAAAAGGGCCGGCATGAGACATCGCACGTTTTCGATACACTTACAATGGGGCCTGGATTGCCCATTGGAGTCATCAGGTGCATATTCGACTAGCATAGTCAAGCTATTCAAGGATCAACTTTCATTGCAGATGAGCAAGGTTACTTGAGAATAATTGCCTTGAACTCGAATATCCGGGACCCAGTCTGATCTCCGGCTTGCTTAGGAGGAATTATGAAATTTTATATTCATTTGTCTGACATATGATACTTGTCTCGAACCTTTAAGATCTATCATGTATCGTTTGGTTGTGCTAGCGCCAACTTGAACCTTGGAACGCCCCACTTTGACAGTACTTTCAGAACCCAGCGAAAATTTCTTGAATACTGAACTGCCAATGCGGACCATTGGCCCTCTACACCGTTAAGGTGTTTGAATTATCCCTTAGAGTAAGTTCCGTCTAGTGACATTTTGTTTTCTTCTCTATCACTCACCACAACCGTGGCGAATGGAACTTGGTATAGGCGAGATGATAATGATTTTGCCGACAAAATCCTGAAGCTCAGAAATAGCCGAGTAGGTAGTGGGGCTTTTTGCATCCTGACTCCAACAGAATACCCCAAGGAAGGGGAACGATGATCCTTATTGGCCCAAACCTTCCATGAGGCATCCCGAACTATGGCGTGCTTTTGCGACAGGCATTAGTTGGGAGACTAGAAGCAGAATCTGAGCTCGCTTGTCCGAACAGAATCTAGTAGGAAGGATGGCGAAAGTAGATAAATATAAGCCTGTTCTTGTTTTGGGCTAAAGGTGGTAAACTTTACTCTACCAAGCTTTTTGGCGTCAGCCAAGCATTCTTATCCAGCCATGGCGCTCGCCGATACCATCGAACACGCGGGTGTCATCCCCGTAAAACGCATTTGGTACCGAACAACACTTTTCAATGCCTGCGTAATTGGGTTTGTCGGCTTCCTTGCGCCCGGGTTATGGAATGCCATGAACTCACTAGGAGCCGGAGGGGAAGAGAAGCCATTCTTGGTGAACGCAGCGAATGCTTTGGTATTTGGTCTGATGGGAATCTTTTGCTTATTCGGAGCCCCGATCGCAAACCGTATTGGTCTCAAATGGGCGCTTGTTCTCGGCGCAACGGGATATCCCCTGTACTCTGCAGGCCTGTACACCAACGACCGCTTTGGTAATGTCTGGTTCGTTTTGGTGGGTTCTGCAGCTTGTGGCATATCTGCCGGGTTGTATTGGGCTACGGAAGGTGCCATTGCTATCGGGTACCCGGAACCTGCTAAGCGTGCGCGATACATCAACCTTTGGGTTGTATGGTCGATGATGGGACCCATTGTTGGAAATTCGATCGTTTTGGGCCTGAATATCAATACCGATGGAGAGGGCAGTGTCGGGTATACAACCTATATTGTCTTTATTGCGTTGCAGTGTCTAGCTGTGCCAGTCGCTCTTCTTCTATCACCACCGGAAAAGGTTCAACGGGATGACGGATCGGTTATCGTGGTTCGGCCGGAGGCGTCTTGGAAAGAGGAGTTCCAGGCTTTGTGGCGCACTTGCAAATTGCGCAGCGTCATTCTGCTGTTGCCGATCTTCTGGGCGATCTACTTCAATGAGTACTCCAGCAACTATGAGACGTACTATTTCAGTGTCCGTGCTCGTGCCCTTATTGCCTTCTTAACCGACTGGGTCGCCATCATAGCATCACAAAGCTTGGCGTTATGGTTAGACTGGAAGAGGTTCGATCGCAAAACCCGGATTACATACTCATGGTACTGGGTTATCCTGGTCCATGTTGTCACCTGGATCTACGCATGGGTTGTGCAGTCGGAGTACACAGCTAACCCGCCCTTCTTTGACATATATACCCCGGGATTTGTCAAAGGTGCCTTCACTCTTTTCCTTTGGCAGTTTGCCCAGCAGACGGGTGAGAATTGGCTTTACTATTTGGTCGGTGAAATGACCGACAACATTGCCGAGCTTACTCGGCTTACTGGTATCCTACGCGGCCAAATGAGCTTTGGCGAGGCTGTTTCATACGGCCTCAATACTCATGAGTGGTACGGTGGTCGCGCTCCGATGGCAGTAAATACAATTCTTTTAGGTGAGTTTCAGGAAAGCAAACAGATAGTATTCACGTCAAGTGCTGATTCATACCTTAGGTCTCTGTGTGATCCCAACATGGATTGTCGTACACAAGTTTGTCCCAGATGAAGAGCCTATGACCTTGTCTACCGAGTCTGATCAGCAGATTGAGACGGAGGTGATTGTTAATGACAAGGAGAAGATATCCTGTGATGTCGGTCAGGTCACATCTCGCGACGACCAGTGACCATTGTAGATGAGATGAAGTATATCGCAGGATAGGATGGGAGGCGATCAAAATATCAGTGTTGTAATTAGACTTGCATACCATTCCATTAAAGCTGCCATGCCTGTGCTTATTACATTATGCCTTGTCTTTATCATACTCGGTAGATCCTGTATACGTACGGTGGACTCAAAATGACTCCTGTGTGTCGGTGGGTCCTGTCGATCATGCTTGGCCTATATAAGCTCCACATGCATGATACATATACCGCTCGAAAGCAGAAGTGGGGAAAGTGATGAGATTTGATTTTGCTAGAATATATGATACAAGTTGGAGTGATGAAACGATACTTCGAGATAGAAGAAAATTCCGAGGATGGAGATCTGCCAACGCGACTGACTCTGGAAACCATTCATCAATGCTGCCAAGGTTTCTCATTGAACGTAATAATCATGGTCCGGCCCAGAGACGGAGTAAGTCCCAATATCGGAAACGCTAAAACATGCAATTAATCTATACTTAAGGCATTTAGTACTTCCATAAGGCCGTGATGCATCCCTGACGGAACATTGGAAGGTCTGCGAGGTACGCGATATTCGTAGGGATCGCACCTTTAACCAACGTGATTGGAGGGAAATTGCGTATGCAACCCTAGACCATAGCAGTATCAAGCTTTCTTGTGTTCGCGCTAAATACTAAATTGCTACTCGTGAAGAAGTGCCACATCCGGGCGTCAAGTCCGCACTCCGTCTCCACCAGCGCCAGGCACCCGGTACCTGAATCAAAGTGTGTCAAACTTCAATTTTCAAACACTGCCACGCGTTCAAATCAGGTTCGGAAATAAAAACCTCTCATGATCTAAACACGGCATTTAATAAATCCTGTTATTTGTTCAAATGCTCATATGGCGGTCAAAAATGTTCCTAGTCGCATGATGCACGTCCTCGAGATACAAGATAAGCACCCCCGCATCTAATCGGATCAAGGCTTAGCCTTATCCAACGCATGAGCGAGTAAGAGACTATGACGGGCCTCCGTCGGAAATAATGAAGAGGGGAATAGTTGACTCTGCGCTAAACTAGTTTGTTAAATTACTTTCGCAATCGCGACAAGGTTACTGGTGCGGAAGCCGAGGATCATACTCACCACCCAATATCTCATCTCAAATGCTACCAATAACATCTCCAACAACCATGGCGCTAAGCCAAATTGAAACAACGTTCCTGAAGATACCCTATGGCGCCGGCACGGAGGTCCTGACGAAGTGAAATGACCTCTATACGTAAACCCCGCTCATATATGGATTCAAGTATTTAAGAGTCGCCAACATGCCGTCTAGGGCTTCATTTCCTCACTCGCATCAATAATTCCCAGCTTGCCTACCCTTTAATTGTCAGAATGTTTCGCGTTGCTGGCCTGGCGGCGCTGACCCTTACGGCCTTGGCGGCCCCGGTGGACGCTGCTCCCATGGAGCGCGCCACCGTTAACCATGTCGCTAAACGCACGCTGCAAAACCGTAATGTTGATCTCGACGTCAGGACCTGGAAGCCCACTGCTCAACTTGGCTCTCGCTCTTCCGCCAAGTCCTCGCAAACCATGAGCTTGAAGAAGCTCAAGAGATCGCGTGCCAATCCCCGTAGCGCGGCGTACCTGAAAGGCCTGACTGGTCGAGGTTCTAGCTCCACTACATCTGGAAGCAGCTCTCTGATTTCTCTGTTTGAAGGAGAGGAATTTGCGACTTCCATCACCTTTGGTACCCAATCCTTCGATGTGATTGTTGATACTGGATCCAGTGACACTTGGGTCGTCAAGTCAGGCTTCGAGTGCATTGATCTTGATACTGGGGAGAAGACATCGACGTCGACCTGCGAATTTGGCACCACATACACTGCTGACAGCACACTCAAGACAATCTCTGGCGAGGAGTTTGAAATTGAGTATGGTGATGGTGAATACCTGTATGGCTACATGGCCACCGAGACAGTCACCCTGGCCGATATTACTGTTGACCAAGAGATCGCTGTTGTCACCGAGGCTGCTTGGGAGGGAGATGGAACTACCTCCGGTCTGACTGGTCTCGCTTACCCTGCTCTGTAAGAGAAACTCCCCTAGGATGCTATGGCCACATGCTAACAAAAGGATATGACAGGACAAGTGCTTACTCCGATCGCACCGAGGAGCAGGAGGAATACAACCCAATCTTCACGACCATGTACGAAGATGGTTTGATTGATTCCTACTTCAGTCTCGCTATTCTCCGTGATGTGTCCGGTGACGCGGGCTACCTGACTCTTGGTGGCTTGCCTCCAGTTAACTTCACCGAGACCTGGACTACCACTGATATCCTTATCACTTCGATCTCGGGATACACCAAAGCCTACGACTTTTACACCATCAACATTGACTCTGTGTCAATTAACGGCGAGACGGTTTCCAGTTCAGGAGGGTCTGATATCCAGTACATTGTAAGGAACTCCTGATCATCCACGTACAGAATCAGTTGAACGAATATACTGACGCAATACGCTAGGTTGACTCTGGCACCACTCTGAACTACTATCCCACTTCTGTTGCCGACGCTGTGAATGCTGCTTTCTCTCCTGCTGCCGTATATAGTGATGACGAGGGCGCTTACGTCGTTGACTGCGATGCCACACCCCCAACCCACACAATCACCATTGGTGGCACCGCTTTCACCATCAACCCGCTTGATATGATTCTGTATGCCGGCACTGACGACGATGGAAATGACGTCTGCATCTCAGGTATTGATGATGGTGGTGATGATTCGTCTGAGGATGTTTACATCCTTGGTGATACTTTCCAGAAGAATGTGGTCACTGTCTTCGATGTTGGCGCCGTTGAGATGAAGTTCGCGCCTCATGTGGATTACACGTCCAACGACACCTACTAAGCTGGAAATTGAAACCATTATCGGTTTCAAGTTGAGAGGCTGCGCTGATTTGAATGGGGTTTCCGACACCGCTTTTAATCGGCCTTCTCCAAGGTACCAATGGTCACTTTGGGGATTTACCTAATGCGAGAATGTGTGCTCGAGTTCGTTTAATGTTCGCCAAGTTATGTTTCGAAGACTCGCCTATTCGTATATACAATCTAGGCAAATAGTTCCTTAGTGACTACTTTCTGATAGGAAATCTACTCACATTCCATAATTCCAGTTTTACGCCAATACTTACATTGTCACGAAAATCCTCAATCTCACTATAGTCCTCACTAGCGTGCTACGATAGCCACTAAGGATCGTATACATGGACTACACTTTGTTTCATTACGCGCTGGACTGTCCACGGGCCGTTGGATCAATGCGGAGGCTGCTCAAAAAGGTTACCCCACGGCCCCCACCACGACCCTCTCAGCCGCACCAGGAACGAGGGATGAACATCGTGCGATTGAGCCATCTTGCACAGACAAATTAAAGCACCGACCTACTGATGGCTGACAAGGAAGCCTTTTTGGCATGCAGTCTTCTCTCTCACCCCGATAGTTGTACCCAAATGTGGAAAAGGGCATCATCTACCAATGCACAATCGGGTCTAGCCTTCTAACCCCGCGCCCACAGCGCGCAGCTCTAATTCTAGACCAGCTTACCATCGGCTTATATCCTGATCAGTACTTATCCTGCCGCTTCCCTAATTTCATTCATAACCAGATACCTCAGAGATATCCACCATGGCCCCAACCGTCCTTTTCGTCCCAGGCTTGTGGGAAGGACCAACGGTTTTCGAGAAGGTGATCTCTCTGCTCAGAACGAGCGAAGTGTCAGCCGAAGTAGCCACATTGCAAAGCACTGGCACCACATCACCCGGAAACCCAGGGATGAAGGACGACGTCGCAGCTATTCGTGTCCACATCAACACAATTCTCGCTCGCGGAGAGGACGTGCTACTAGTCCTTCACTCAGCAGGCGGGTTCCTTGGTAGTGAGGCGATGCAAGGGCTCGACAAGAGAACACGCGGAGAGGAACCCGGTGTAGTAGGGATCGTATTTTTGGCAGCAGCCGTCTTCCCAGAAGGTTACCAGCACCAACCATTACCTTTCGCTGTGGTGGAAGTTCGTGTATTCCACATCCAAAAACTGACAAGAGACCATGCTAACGTGCTCGTGATGATCATAGGGCGGATCATCTTACTGTGCGCAACCGGAGACCTTGCTACTTGGCGATCTGCCCGATAATGAAAAGGCCGCATGGCTTGCCACCTTTAAAGCACAGCCTGCGGAGGGATGGGACGATACTGTTAGTTATGCGGGGTGGAAGGATGTGCCTAGTGTATATTATATCTGCGAGGGAGACAATGCGCTGCCGGTTTCGCTTCAAGAGCAGCTGGCTGCGTTGGCGGGTAGCGAGATTGTGCGATGCAGCGCCGGTCATTTGCCTATGCTGAGCCAACCAGATGTTGTGGTTGAGGCTGTTAAGAGAGGATTGGGCTGGGCGGTTTAAGCTTGGAGTGGAATCTGCCGAGGTGGCGGCCGATGGCCTGGGGGCCGTCGTACTTTTATCGTGGGTCTCGAGGACACTAATCACGGGCTGAAGAGCAGTTTAGCATCTCTATTTACCGTAGAAATTAGAGACAGTACTGCGGATTGGATATTTCTCTACAGAACAACCGGTCGGTGCTTGTATTTGAAAGGGCTCTGGGGCTCTGTGGACCGCGTAATTTCGACGAAGAAATTCTATCGCAGTCCTAGAATAGGATTCCCTTCTCATCTGCTGGATGATCCCTATGCAAAATCGCTATGCACATTGTTCGCTGACTTTGAAAAGGATTCGAACACCGCAATTGGATCGATTATACTCTTGCAAGTGTTGTTTGTCTATTAGTCAATAGAAGAAAACTCAATAGAATAACTGATACTGTACAATAAAGCCCACCGCCATCAATATTGAACTTCAACTTGAGCAAAGACAGATCCAACTTTTGTAAGCCTCAAATAGACTACTCAACAGTCCGTACATCTCGAAAAATCGCTTATCAACGTGTAAAGTGCACTGCTAAGCTTTTACTACATATCCATAGATGTTACTCGAAGCGTTGATGTCTCCAACACCCATGACAGTTCGGTAGACTTGGGAGCATTTCCCTTGCTGGTTGAACACCTGGAGTGTTCGAGCACCATTAGAGCCAGTCCAACTGATACTGGCACCCCGGGGAATGTTAATGGTTGTACAACCCTGGGTGTGGGTTCCATGAATGTCTATTCCGGTGTTTGTTCTAAGCTCCCATGCTGAAGCCGTGCTCAATAACAGAGCTAAGAGGTAAGTCAGGAGGAAAGAGAAGTTCATGATTGTTTCTATCGTCGATTAGTTCTGATGTAAACGTCTGCTTGGAATTGTAGCCTTGCATACTGATTTGATGAAACCGTTGGATGTTAGTATCTGACTGAGTGCACACTACTAGATGTTAAGAGGATGCTCGTAAGAAATAGTGCGTGCTAAATACTCTTTTCTGGAATCATGATGTCACTGTTCATGCTTGACGTCTAAACAAGTGTTGAGTAATCGCAGTGAAAATACGGGGTAGGCCCATGAACTATCTCGTATTGCAATTAGAACCATGCCTACACCATGGTAGATAGCTAAGTCCTTCCTATAACGTGGTCACGAACAGTGGGTACATGGTCCATCCAGCGGTCGAACCGAGATAGGTTAGCTCTAGCCCCGGATAGGTCCGTGAACTGCCGGGGTGTTGTCCCACATGCTAGTGCCTCTAGTTTTGAAATAGTAGTTTGATAAATTTTCGACTATTTGAAAGGCTACGGTCGGCGCCACTGGGCGGCCCGGTATGTTGATTGACGAACAAAAACGAACAAAAAAAGAAATGCATCATCCGTGAATCGAACACGGGCCTCGTCGATGGCAACGACGAATTCTACCACTAGACCAATGATGCTGAGTCATGAATGAAGCTTTCAAATAATGAGATAGGTATATGAATGAATAATGTTTAAAAAGAAGACCCGTAACATCTAGGCGACCACTGTCCGATACTCTAAATTATGAAGCAGAAGGGTTCGTCCAGTACGCCATCCGCCTGGTCGTAATGGTGAAAGTGATGAAATTGGACAGGAAATCGGCGCGTAAAAGATGTTGTCACAAACTGTTCATTTTCCAATTGATTGACAAGATGGACAATCGAATAGCTCAAGCTTCGTTGGCCGTCTAAATATGCTAGGGCTGAGTAGTGGCTAAGAGTAGAAATTTTGGGATGTCAAACGTGTAAATTCACAGGTCAAAAAGGCTATTTACAAAGGGTATCTTGAAAATATCTAACAAAAGTATGTCTTAGTGCGAATGGTGGTGATCAGCGAAAACACCCTGTTCCGCGCACGCCTTCTGACATTCCTGCAAGATTCTCGCCTGCTTAGCAATATCACCCAACCGGCTGATAACTTCCTTGTTACCGTCGTAGAAAGTAAACACAGCATAAGGAATCTTCACATCCTCACAGAACTCCCTGACAAACTGCTGTGTTTTGCGCAGGTTGTGACGAGGGATACGAGGGTACAAGTGGTGAATGGCCTGGAATTGAAGTCCGCCATGGAAAAAGTCCAACCAAGCTGGGCAATCCACATCCATGGTTGTGCGCAGCATCCGTTGAGGGAAAGACTCCTGGGGACCAAGATCGGCAGTGGACATAGCGTAGTGCGAAAGAGTGATCTGTACATGGAGTGGCGCAGTAACCATATGAGAAATCAGGACGAAGGCGACACGACTCCACCAGGATGGAATACTGAGCCAGACAACACCATAGCCAAACCAGATCCAGAAGAAAATTTGGCCGGCCAATTCGAACCACCTGTGCCACCAACCGGCGCCGTGTCGAGGACCCAGTCCGAGGTAAATGTGCTCCCAGCTCAAGAAGTAGAGATTGAAGCGACCGAAGAGGAGAATCGGGTAGTACATGTAGTGTTGGTATTTCACAGTGAATTTGGCCACGGCATCGTAAGCCATGACGCGATTGTGGTATGTGCTGAAAAGGCTGCCAAAGAAGCGGTGCGAAAGTGCGAAGAAAGGCATGAGTTCGATATCGGGGTCGTGCTCTGGAGCATTGGTGACAATATGGTGAACGTTGTGGCTTCGCTTCCACCATCCAAGACTCAGTCCACCGAGGTAATCGGCAATGATCATTCCAATCACAGTATCGGTCTGGAAATCGTGAGTGATACCCATATGACCAGCATCATGGGCAGAAAAGACGAGTTGATGCCAAAAGCAGCCTAGGAAAAAGGCAGACAAGCAGAACCAAGAGTTCTTCAAGAAGAAAAGGAAGAGACCAAAGAAGAGAGAGTATCGACAAATTTCAATAGCATATGCGCTGTAGTTGCAATTGTAAAGCCCAGCCGCACGAATGCGCTCGTTGAGTTGACGGTATTTCTGAACGATATTTGCCTGATCTTCCACTTCGAGTGAAGGATACTTGGATTCGTCCAGCTCAATCTCCTCTTGTGTTCGAGCATCTACCACAAATGTTCGTCCCTTGATATCCATCGGAGGAATAGAGCTGACAGCGGATGAAATAGTCGATGTTGAAAGTCTGCGCTTCAAGCCGAATGTGTCTAGTTTGGTGTCGAAAATGGGAGAAGGTGGTGCTGATGATTCCGAGCTGGATATGGGAGTGGAGGGCCGCTCATCTTCTTGCTCAATGTATGGACGGAATTCCCCGTATTGGATAGGAGGAATGAAGTTCTTCCATCGTCCCTCAATGCGACCGATCTGGAATTTGTTCATGCGCTGGCGTGCCTCTGGTGAATGGAGCCTTTGGGTTGTCAACATATGCACAGGTAGTAAAGTGGATGTAGTACTCACGCGTTCACTTCATCTGTGGCATCTTTGCCTACCATGTGCCGGATGGCTAAATCACCTCCAGGGTGGAATTTAACCCAGGCATCGAGTTTCAGTACTTTATCGTCGACGATAATAATGAGATGGTTCTCCGCAATCATGCCTTCAACTTGGCGTCTGGACAAGACCTTGTCTCTCGCCTTCGCGAGGGTAGACATCTTGCTCATTGCCAAGGTTGTTCTGTAGAAAAAGGCAGGGAGATGGGAGGGAAGGGAAACAATGACAAGGTGACTAGGTGGAAAGAAAAGGACAATTGAGAGAGAGAGAGAGAGAGAGAGCGAGAGAGAAAGACCCTTAGGTATCTATATGTGGCGCTGAAAGAATGGACGTCCTCTAATCAGACATCTAACCGCGACTGTAATTTCAAACAAGCACGAAAAAGAGTGGCAGATATGATATCAAAATAATTTTCAAATGATTGGAGTTTGGAGCACGGCCAAGGTGCTTTCCCTTTAAAAGTAATTAGGGAGTACTGGGACGCATTGCATTTGTATATCTATTCTGCTACCTAGAACTAGTGCCATAGCGCCAGATACCCCTCTCATCTGGATCAGTGGGACAAAAGGAGGGCTGTGCAAACGAGTGGCTCAAATGGATAAACGTGGGAGATACCCGTTGTGGAAATGAGGAAGGATAGTGCGAATACGGGGACGAGGACGAGTAATAGGCAACGAGTATCCATTTAGCGACGCTAGCGGGCTATACGCGCGGCCGATCTCCGATTCCACGTGACTCCAACCACGTTCAACTGTGGCTCCAAAGGACACCTATTACTGTAACCGTGGCCTAGTCCACCCGCCACTCTATTTTAAAGTTTATCTAGGGGCAAATCCGCAGTTAAAGTGATAGACTCCGCAGAAAAGGCTAGTTTTAGCGTTCGGCTCTACCGTGGCTCAGGGCACGTGCAACCACCCTTTCCCTTATTTCTCTTTATCTCCTTTCGCCTCCTCAGGGCCTTTTGACGTGCCGTGCCTGTCTACGTTTTAGGGCTCCACCCCCACTAGCCCCATACTCGCCTATAATTTGTCTCACATGTCAGGTTGACGGTCTGTTAGTTGACCCGCCGTACGCTACTTCCCAAACTAGTTTTAGAGGGGTTTAGATGTCGGCAAGTTAGTCGCATCTTGTAGTCCCATCTTAGTGCGTGTCTCACTCTTAGTTTATCTATTCTGAGCGCCAAAGTAATAAGGGGTCAAAACCCCACTATTCATGCCCCCTACCACCGCGTATTCGTTTACGTGGTTTCCATAGAGGGCGTTCCCCGAGTAGACAGTCCACGCGGCTCCACATTGCAATCAGAGTTTTCCATTTGCTTCGGGGGCTAAAGTGAGCCAAGACTCTAGAAGATAGGGGACAGTGGGGAGGGTGGGGATTACCTTAACCGTACTGAGCTTCAACAACGTCTATTCATGGTGGAAACCGATCTAAAATGGTAGGCTGAAATTTTGAAGAAGAGGTCGGCCATGGCAAGAAAAAAAGGGGCTTCGTGGCACCTCATTCAACCTGAATGTGTGTTTTCGTCTGGCAATCTAGAAGGCGGGCGAAAAGATGCGAGAAGAGGACCAAGAGACAGCTGCTTGGCACTGTTGCAGCTGTGTGGAAACCCCTGTTCCCCAGGCACACACTTTAATCCGCAATTAATGAACTCTCTTTGGACCGTCGGTCAACCCCTTCTGTCCGTGGTAGTTTCTTTTTCTCCACCATCGCCACCATCGCCACCATATCCATCTTGGTCTTGGCTCCTCGTATATCCATACGCGTAGCACGCGTGAGCTATTAGCCGAAGCTCAATGCTAACTTTACCTGCTAGCCACATTCCCTTTCTATCTAGTAGGTGCTATGTTCGCTTTTTTCTGGGTTCGAATAGCTTCACTTTGACCCCGCCAGGGCGACAATTCCAGCACACATACATTTTACAAGCGTCTTTGCTGCTATCTCGTTTTTCAGGTATCAACCCTGTTAACTTCACATTTTCCAGCAAGACCCTGCCAGGAGACTTAGTCTTCCAATTAACCCCAGTCACTTACCCCCGAGCCAGCTTTGCCTCAAGATCGCTTCTCAATCTGTTACTAAGAAGCTGCTTTCGATATCTCTACGTTCCACCATGCGTGACAGTTCTTGCCTATCTTCGTTCACGTTCATTTCGAGGGCTTTTAACCTTCACTGGCATTCCTTTCTCCCTCACACCAGGCTCTAAACTATATAGGCCGCTCAACAGAGTTTTTCTCTGGTTAAACCCTCTTGTCCTCTACCGCACCTACCTACACCCTCGAGGTCCCCAGACTCTTCACCTGGCATTCTACAAGCCTCGGTTTGATACAATAGCTAGAATAGAAGAATGCCGGATTCATCGCCCGTAAACTATTTGGGCGCCGCCGCTATGCTGGAAGGGAAGAATGTCCTGGACCGAGACTTCTGCAGCTCTGCATGCTCTCGCCGTCAAGGACGAGCTCGCACCTTTGGCTAGCCTTACAAACAACGATCACATGTCCACAAACCGAAAGGGGCTATGTGTGCCGTAGGACAGAAAGAAAGCCTTATTCATTGTTGTCAAATATTGTGCAGGCACAGGGAACGATGCGTCGTTTATCGTGTTCGGATCCTTTCGGGTCCAGGGCATTCATCTGGCGCACTCAGATCCTTCAGAAATCAGCCAACCAAGTGCATCATTATACTACTTCCGCGATTAATCTGATACCGTTTGGTTTATGTGCGTCATTATTAAATACGAGTCCGTGAACTGCAAGCCTTTGCAATGATCAGGTCACGTATCACAACGGAAACAAGCCATATGTCTGATGAAATTCACGAAAAAGACGACAGCACGATCTTGGCAGCGACCGAATAAAAAAGTGAGAATAAATCGGGAGATGAAGCCGCATTTGTCTATCTCGATGGCTGGGCCCTTGGGTTCCTAGCCCTGGCTTTGATGAGCTCCGGGGTCTTGTTGCCTCTCGACGACACTATTTTGTGTACAGAGCCTGGAGTCTGGAGCTGGAGGTGCGATCGCAACTTAATACACAAGTAAGCAACGGCTATACCGCGAAGCACGAAATACTTCCACCGCCTCAACGATATCGGCTGGTGCGGTGCTGCCTACCTTGTCACCCAGATGTCGCGCATCCCCACATGCAGCCGCATCTACACATTTTACGACGCCCGGTGGTCGTAAATCGCACTGCTACTCACATTGGAGATGGGATCAGTCATCTGCGCAGTATCCCAGAGTTCAACGATGCTTATTGTGGGACGTGCCTTGTCAGGAGTGGGAGCTGCTGGCTTGAGAAGTGGCGGGGCCGTGATTGTCTCATATTGCGTGACTCTGAGGAAGCGCCCGATATTGATGGAACTTCTTTTCATGATGTATGGCGCCGGATCTGTGACGCAGCCATTAATTGGCGGCAATGTAACGGACAGGGTTATTGAAGCTTTAGGAGAGGCGCTAAGAGACGTGTTTCTGTTGACCCTTGCAAGTGCCATCATTACTATATTAATGAGTTCAGTGATGGAGTGGCGCAAGTTGCCTCAGGAGACAGAGGGTGGCTCTGGAAGTGAACTTGAATAAACGACATACTCGCTATGTATTCTCGGGCACGTGGACCTCCCAGGCCGTGCGCTATTAGATGGATAAGTGCATTTCTCTATGAATATAGGTGATTTCGGAATTGAGAGGTGGTCGAGATTTACCAAACGCCACTATGTGTAGTACATGTGAGGAGATACGAAGTTGGAGGCGAGGCATTCGCCAAACTGGCTAGATTAATACACTTATATTTGACGATGAGTAGGGTATCAACCCTTTGGTGACAATTCAGTGGACAACAAGGACCGCTTCGGTTTGAAGACTTGCTATTTTCTCACAAGGGGGCCCATCTGTGTTGCTTTCGCATTTCCATGTACGACGTAGCCTCCAGTTTTCGCCCCCAAATGTAGGCTCCTCTGTGGGGCTACAATGTATTGAACTAGTACAGCACTTCGTCCCGACCCGCGCGACACAAAGAAAAATGGTGGTGTCAAGGCTTTTTGGGCAATTTCGCTGTGGTGGTCTTTGCCGGGAGGTAAATAAACCAGAGCACATAACAAGCCTTCAGCGCCAGCTAGTTAGCAAGATTGGAAGGTCATCGTTCAATGAGGCAGCTGCCATGAGATACGATGTATCGTATGCGGTCACCCAAACGAACTAATGCAGATACGGGCTAAACAAGTGACGATCGGCTTCGATGATACAAAGAATTCTTGCGATTAATTACCACATGCACGACCTAGGCCGGAGGATACAGGATATTTTACCTTCTTCCTCGACGCATCAGGCAACGCATGGTACGCGAACATCGAATATTCAATCGATCTGGTTACGCACTTCCATTGGGCCAGCATATTCATTCTTTCAACCAGTCATTGAGCGTACACAGACATATGGCCCACTATGGATTATAACCACGAGTCCTCTTCTTATAAAAGAAATTAATAGATGTGGAGCACATGTGCATGGGGCTATCTAATGCCCGTATGTATTAGTGTGCTTATCCCTGGCTAAGCCAGAATCTGCTCAATAACCTTCGCGAGTTCCTCCGGTTTCGTAATGTTAGGACAGTGACCCGTCTCCAGCGTGAATTTCTGTACTTCACGGCCGGCCGCTTCCATGCCCCCTACCATATGATTCTGGTACTTCATAGGGAACGTCATATCATTGGTAGTAAAGATATACGTGATGGGAATCTCGCGCCAGGAACAGTGCGTCAATGGCTGGTACAGAGCTTTACCGTTGAAACGCTCCCAACGTCCCAGGTAATCTTCCATGTCTTCATCTGAAAGACCCGGACCCACCAGCAGAGTCTTCGGGTCGCGAGAGACACAGCTTTTATCTTCGGGGATGTCGAATGCGAGGGACACCAAGTTCATGTCTCCAAGCTCCTCAATGAGATCCATCATGGATTGGCCCTCCTTATTAGCCGCACCAGACATGTAGACAAGTCGTGTCACACCACCAGGTAAGCCTTGCTGCTTGCGGGCTTCGAGTCCTAGGCCGACGAGGCCATTGGTACCGACTTGGCCCCCATACGAGTGCATAAGAACAACAACAGATCGGCCAGCATCGGCCAATTCGGTCACAACCTTGTCAACGATTTCAACGTCTGTGTATAGGTCCGCGATCGGGGGCCTTGCGTTGTTTACGGTTTGGAGGCGAGGGACATGAACGGTGAGGCCTTGGGATTCGAGCAGCTTGCGAAGCTTGTCGTAGGCCGCCGGAAGATGCCAAGCACCGCTGACAATGACAATGTCGGGCTTTGAAGCAGACATAAGAGGTGGTATGATTTGACGGTGGAGATTGAAATGCAAGTTGCCTCGGAGGTTGATGATAAGAACCCTTGGGAGACGATTCCAGGAATGGGAATAGATTCTTGGGGATAGAAGAAGTTTTGAAGATTAAGGTCAATTTTAGTATATTGAAACCCCCTTATATATTCTTGCAAATCTGAAAAATGGGTACTCGGGATTTTCTTTTCCCCCTCTTTGTTTTCTTTGGAATACTTGGGGGCGGTTTCTGGGCAGTTGAGGGGTTGTAGATACCAAATTACATTACATTGTTACCCCTCGGGTAATCAACTTCAAGGATCTGCATATGGGCGCTTAAATATGATTTATTTTCTGCTTTTGACCTGAAAAGGACATACTGAAATATTGTTCTTCGTCCAATGTTACTCGCACATTCGTCTGCACGCGCATCGAACTCACGTAATGCATCGTGTGGTGAAATATAGTATGCCTTATCGAAAAATTACCCTAATTCAGTCGTGTTTGAGTATCTGTGCTAGCATCGAGACAACCGGCATCACCGTTTGGTGCCCTTTGAGAATAACCTATATCTGTTCCCTGAGATCTGCGCAAATGGCGTAGCAGACTAGGCAACGTTGCAAGGCACGAGCATATGATGCTCATGTTCATTACAATCATTGTCCAGATGCCAGGATTTATCAAAGAATCTTTCAAAAGTCAGTGGGGAAAAATAATGCGCAGCATTTGAAGGGAGGAGGATCAAAGGACATACACGTCATAACGCTCATGTCCATAGTTGCCAGAGATGCAATACGCACGATACTTGCAATACACACACTTAATTAATTATTAGCACAATGTTACTACATGGAAAGAGATTTTGAACCAACAATCCTCCAAGGCAAAAGACACTGGACAAAAGAACCTTCCGCTCTGGGCTTAAGTGGAGCCTCCACAACAGTGGCTGTGGAAGGCAAAGAATGACTAAATCCAAGACTGCGTTGATAACTCCAGCAGCAAGGATCTTTGACAGTGATGGTTCTGTGGGGCAGCCATGCTTGCCACTGTGCCTCAACTGGGCTAGTTGTAAAAATCAAGCTAAACACAGCTGATATGAAGGAGCTTACCACAAAGAATCCAGTGACCCAGGATAGAACTCGAAATGTGTCGTGAACATTAAAGAAGCGGCGGTAAAAAATAACATTGAGACTTTAGACAAAGTGATGCTCACATTGGAAATAACCTCGTTGGCCAGGGTGAGCTATAGCGGATGACAATCTGTCAATTGGCACTACTAATCAACCTTGGAAGCTTGAGATGTAATGGTTGCCTAAAGACTAATAGCACCTTGGGTAAACATTAAATGAAGCAATTTCATACCTGAAACAATTTTTCCATTGTCTGCATGCTGTACTTTTCTATATGATGACCGGCTGGTCCGACCGTCGAGTCAAGAGATATACTCGCCAAATATCCATATGCGAAAACCAGCGCTCCAAGGCAAGCCCAGTCATCGCACTTCATCGAAAAAGTAAGTCTTCGGGATGTAAAACGCAAAATGACTGAAACAGTGGAAAGGACAGTCATCATTGCAGTGGTACCCCGAAATATCAAACAGTAGTGACTAATCTCATTCGGCATAACATCATGCGTTGTCATGGTCAAATAATGCGTCTCCTGGCGGAGGCAAAATTAATTCGAAGAGAGAAAAAGGACTCCTGTTCAGTGAGAATCTAAGAGTTGACTAAAGTATGAGAGGCCGGGATGGATCAAAGAATGCGCATTGACCCCGAACCCCCTACTAACCTTATCTGAGGGCTGAAGATGAGAGTTGATCCATCTGAGGGCACCTTGTAATCTTTGCTGAATAGAGCTCAACGTGCCCTCACTCATCGCACATCGCCAATGCTTACTGCAGTGCGAGCAATGTTTGACTCGTCACCAATCGCCTCCATCGTCTCTCCAGCATCAATGGCGAACTTGTAGTTCGGTATTCAATGTCCTCGTCTTGAGGCCTTCTGTGGCCAGTTATGGTACGCTTTGCCGCGAGGCTTGGTGCATTGAGTGCAGGCCTCGTAGGATATACAATAGTATCCATAACAATTGAAAAGGGTGGGACTAAAGATCTGGTGCTTTTCTTGTATTGCGCAGGCTCACCATGGAGCTTTAATATACACGCCTAATTATTTTCATTAACGAAGGCATGAATATTTACCTTACGATCAGGCCCTGTAGGCTGGCAAAGAACTGTTAGATCCAATTCATTAAAGCCGAGAGACTCAATGGGCGTATTGACTCTGTAGTCTTCCTAACTCAGCCATGGCATCAAGGGGACTATTGTGGCGTCCATCGGCCGTCATACCGCCTTGGGATGACCGAAGCCAATGGCTCGGACCTCTCAAGTATCTCCCCATCTCGTCCAATCCGCATACTCCGCATAATCCGCCCTGTATCCAATCGCGTTAAGGAAAAGTTGATCAACGTCAGAGAAAAAGTGGCGTTCGTTAGACGTGGTCAAATCAAATCTTGGTTTCAGCCGACCGTCGAAATGACGCACTCTGGCATAGCAGTGATTCGCCCTTGAACCACTAATTATGAATTGATGCCGACCCATTATCACCTACGTGGGAGTCTAAGCCGATCAGGCAGGTTATCATGTTTATGGGCAGCTGATTAGGAAAATTAAGTTGGGAGCGAAATACTCATACGTACACGGCTTTTCCGGTGTGACGCAATAACACCTCAAGGACTCATGAATCCTCGTAGACGTGCAGAAACGAATATCACATTTCACTGTCTTGTCCGACATTCCTGGAGATGGCACTTTGGAAATGTTGTATCTCTACACCGCAACGCTGGCAATGGGGATGTGTGGGGAGTTACTGGGATTCAAGGACGCGCGCTAGTCTTCGCCCGACAGGCTTAATTTGTTTATACTTTAGCCTGACGTCACATCCTGTCGACGAAAGGCAAGGGCTATGTTGATCTTTCTTTTTTCGAATCAACGCCTTGACGTCAGTTCTCCTCTCGAGGAATGGGGGAACTGTACATTTTGTTTAAAATGGAGTCGATGTTAGCACTTGGGAAAGTTCTAAGCATTATAAGTTCATACTCCACATCCCGACCCACAAAGCTGTCAACCTTGGATCCTTTATACTTCTATCTTCCTACTTCTTTTTCAATAACATTAACAAAACTCGCACAATAACAACCACAACTACCCACTATGGCTATATTCAGTCGCGATCACTCCACCAGTGCTTCTTCATCCAGTCCTCGTTCATCAGGGATGTCGACTCGCTCCTCTACCGGGCATAGGAAATATGCCGACGATTCTTCCCGCACGTCCTTTTCCTCTAGATCTTCAACAGGTAGCACCCGCCGACACGGCTTTCTCCACCGTACACCTGAAGATCCTTCGATCCAAGCGGCTCGAGAGCAGGTTTCTCGTGCGGAGACTGCAGAGCAACAGGCAGATAGCGCGCTGATCGCGTCCCGGCGGGCGGTTAAAGAGGCCCGGGATCATGTTAAACACCTTGAGCGTGAAGCTGCTGAAGAGTAAGTGAGACATACTCTACTGGAACTCGCATTTTACTGACGGCGATGTTCTTATTAG
Organism: Penicillium frequentans; assembly: GCA_028828275.1. Taxonomy (NCBI): domain Eukaryota; kingdom Fungi; phylum Ascomycota; class Eurotiomycetes; order Eurotiales; family Aspergillaceae; genus Penicillium; species Penicillium frequentans. Next base: position 1,820,294 of record JAQIZY010000001.1, on the reverse strand, counting down.
TGCCCGACTTGCGAGAATTAAGCACGACCAAGCGAAGTCTATCTCCAAGCGCGCAAAGCCTTTGGGCCGTAAGTCTTTCCTACCTCTACGAGATGATACAAGGCTAACCCAGAGTAAAGGCCATCTGTAAGCTACGGCTTTTAGGAAATATAATGAAGGAAAGGAACAATTACCTCCCTGATGATTCTGGTCTCCCTTCTGTACCATCATGCGCTACGATCTTCATGTACAATTAGCCAAGCGTTATGTTTTTGCTTTCATGGCCCTGTTCACGTTACACATTGAACTTTATCATCGGTCACAATACACGGAGATCTTTGAAGCTACTCCAAATTGAAAAGTCCGATCAATGTTGAATCTCTTGAGTAGTGTGTTTGATCACCTTTTAGACCTGTATATGCATGATTGGGTTACATTCGGGATGTTACCCCATACTCGGGTGACGAGATGTTGTTTTCAGACCCAATTCTTACTCGTTACTAACACCCGAAACACGTGTAAATCCTCCGTTTCAACATAAATGTCTGCTTACTTTTTGAGGGGTATACAGTACCAGCATATGGACCTCCCTTTTACCCCGAGCATGAAATGCAATGGCTAAATGTGGCGAGTAATGACCTTCTCAGCGTCGTAGAAATTCAACAGTTTGTGTGACACGCCACAACTTTGTGATCCGTTGGTACGAAGACTTTCCCTGCAGACGGATATATTCCAGCAGAAGCAAGTCTCCAAGGTTGTGCTTTGGTTCCCTGGTCAACATCAGGGGCATGGTCACCGTGTGTTCACTGTTTCAAATCCAAGTCAAGATAAGGACTGCTAGTATTTCTCAGTAGGCCAGAACATATATAAGCGTCCGTTTCAAATGACTCCCGCGGTCAGATTTCTCCGGGGCCATGAATGCCATTCCCGTCCTCACATTACGCAACTTGCATATGAGACGTTCTATAAATCCAAAAAACTGGAGCCAGAGTTACATTTTTCTCATCAGCTGCCATACCTATGCGAGAATCATCCTCCGAGGCGGTTGCGGCATCCACCAATTAGTGTCAGCATCGGAGGTCCAACTGATCGATGGAGATGAAGTAGGAATATAAATATTATAGCTGAGCTCACAGCGGCAATATGGACTAGCTTCAAGACTCTTACACTCAGGGCTACAAAGCAATATGGCTCTATCAACTCTTCTAGTCATCTTTATATCAGTCATAGGGATATGGGCAAAGTCAATCCCTGTAACAGGCAGCGTTGATGATGTTGAGGTCTCTGATCAAGCTGGCAATCGTCTGGTCTTTGCACATTTCATGGTATACTACTAAGCCTACCTCAAGTGATCATGAAACACGCTAACAACCTTGAATATCAAAATAGATTGGAATTACCAGCGACAGAAATAGTGCCTCTGCCTACGATGACGATATGCAACGAGCCAAATCACTCGGCATCGACGCCTTTGCCTTGAACATCGGCGTGGACTCATACACCGACCAACAGCTAGAGCTTGCATATGAGTCCGCAGCAACCAACGGAATGAAAGTATTCCTCTCATTCGATTTCAACTGGTGGAATACCGGACAAGCATCTGCGGTCGGCCAGAAGATTTCCCAATATTCCAACAAGCCAGCCCAGTTGATGGTTGACAACAAGGTTTTTGTATCCTCTTTCGCTGGAGATGGACTGGATGTGGCAGCGTTACGGGCAGCTGCCGGACGACCAATTTTCTTTGCACCTAACTTCCATCCTTCTCAAGGGACTGATATCTCGCCTGTTGATGGGCTACTCAATTGGATGGCTTGGCCGAACAACGGGAACAATAAAGCACCTTCTGCTGGAGCTAATGTGTCCGTTGCAGATGGGGATACGGTCTACGTCAATGCCTTAGCAGGGAAGGCCTATGTTGCACGTAAGTTTTCTTCCCGAAGGCTCATGATCTATCTATACGTTATTTTGGTATTGTGTCTGATTTCTGGCTGATACAGCCGTTTCCCCATGGTTCTCTACCCATTTTGGACCAGAGGTGTCCTACAGCAAGAACTGGGTGTTTCCCTCGGATCTGCTCTGGTATAATCGGTGGAACGAAGTATTGGCTCTCGGTCCGAGATTCATCGAGATTGTGACTTGGAATGATTATGGCGAATCGCATTATATCGGGCCATTGAAGTCACCTCACACTGATGACGGCGCTTCCAGATGGGTCAATGATATGTGAGAAAAACCTCATTCTATGCGAACTTTACCATTTCGATGATTGTCTGATGATTTCAATTTCCAGGCCCCATGATGGATGGTTAGAAATCTCGAAGCCATTCATTGCAGCCTTCAAAGATGGGGCAAAATCGCCAAACAAATACATTACTGATGAGAAACTGGTTTACTGGTACCGACCAGCGCCACGAGACGTTAACTGTGACGCAACAGATACCTGCATGGTCCCTGCTAACAACGGTAGCGGAAACTATTTCTTGGGCCGACCAAATGGTTGGCAATCCATGCAAGATTCTGTTTTCGTCGTGACCTTGCTTCAGTCACCCGCAACTGTCCAGGCAAACTCTGGTGGCAGCGTTTACCAGTATGATGCACCGGCTGGGGCATATGCACAAGCTGTCCCTATGAATGTTGGTGTGCAGGCTTTTTCGATCAGTCGTAATGGGAAAGCAGTTATTTCTGGTGTCAGTCTCAAACCCATTATCAATGGGTGTGTTTGTGGTCTTTATAATTTCAACGCTTATGGTACGGATCTCTCACAATTGTCTTCAATCCCGAGAAGCAAGCATCTTTAAGCTGACAACTTAACCTCGCAAAAGTTGGAAGTCTTCCACCGGGCTTTAACGATCCGCTTCAACCAGATGGTCTAGCAGCTTTCCTTCAGGGATTACATGTGACAACCTGTCACCCGAACCCTTCTTTGGGGACTGTTCCCCCAGCCGCATCCACCACCTCCTCGACTTCATTACCGCCAACGGGGCCACCGACTACCACATCATCCACGACATGTTCAATTTCTCCTTGCCCAACTGGATCATCGACTATAACGCTAGACGTGACTGATACTGTCACCCAGACTGTCACTCAAACAGTGACTATCACTTACTGTCCAGGAGGTAGTGGAGGCGGCGGCGGCGGTGGGGGAGGGGCAGGGGGAGGCGGAGGCGGTGCTGGAGGTGGCGGTGGACCAGGAGGTGCAGGTGGAGGACAGGCCTGCACAGGAGGCACAGGGCCTGGAAATTATGTGGGACTCTGCAACTTCAGTTGTGGATATGGTTACTGCCCACCTGGTCCTTGCACCTGTACTCAATATGGAGCACCTGTCCCGGTACCCCCCTCAACGGAGGCAAACGGTATTCCCTTGCCTGGTGAAGATGACTCGTACGCTGGTCTTTGTAGCTTCGCCTGTGGTCATGGATATTGTCCCCCCACTGCCTGTACAACGCAATGAGGTATTAGGGCGTCTGACTTGATCAGTACTGGTTTATGAACATATTCTGGCTTTTCCTTGGTGGCCCTTATTAGATTGGCTTTCTTGGGTCACTGGATTTTTGTGAATAGTCAATATGTATATTGAAGACCTGTGTGAAAATCAATCTCATCACGGTACTTTCAGATGGTCCGACTCGAGATCCCAGAATGGAAATAAAAAAATATTATGTTAAGTACAAAATGCCACTATGTGTATGTATTATAATGTACCAAAATATACACGTTTTTCAAATCGATGCTTACAGGGCAGCGGCAACCAGCGCGATGGCAGCGCCTCCGAGAGCAATGCCGGGGTTGCCGGTCACCCGGGAAAGACCTCCAGTGCTAGTCGCAGAGGTCTGGCTGGTAGATGCAGCTCCCGAGGTACTAGAGCCGGATCCAGTAGTTCCAGCAGCTTCAGTAGTTCCAGTCTTATCGGCGCTAGAGGTGTGTTTCGCGTCGGTCGTGGTAGACGCAGAAGTGGCAGTAGGACCAGCGGTAACAGTCACAGCCAGCATGGTAATATCGGTTTTGGCGAAGGTTCCTGTCTCGGTTCCAGGGAAGTTGGCTCCAGTGCCGCTCGCGATCTCAGTGCAAGCGGCAGTGGTAGTACCACCGAGGGAGCAAAGAATGCTATCGTAGCTACTCACGGGATTAGAGCCTGTTCAAGTTCTGTTTTTAAGGGGGGCAGTTTCGTACAAGTCCTCAGCCGGCTCACTCATGCTGTATCGCATTGTCGTTGGGCCCGCTGTCATATATAGCCCTGGGCCCATGCCGCAGTCTGAGCCATCGGTGCCTGCAGGGCAATTAATGCTGTATGTGGTGGTACCGGCGCTCTATATGGAGTGGGTTGGTTAGCTGGGGTTTGCCGATCATTGTCGATCAGTACGGACCTCTCCCATGATTGAGGCTACCAGTGGCTGCGGGTCGGCAAAAGGAATAAACAGAGAAACGACACTGGACTGTGCGGCTGCAAGGCCGACGGTCGCCAGGAGGAGACTGCAAGTTTTCAACGACATGGTATCGGTAGTGGTGGTAGTTTAAGAAACAATGTTGGATGTGAATAAAGAAAAGGGTTGCGGCTTGTTATTTTTTCTCCTGAAAAAACCCGGAAAGTCGGCGCTTCAGGGTCCAGGCTAGTCCAGGGTCCATTCAGGGTCTAGTGCCCGATTTACGGAGTGGAGTTCCCCAAAGTGGAATAGTGCGAACTCCAAATCTATTAATGAACCATTGGTGCGGAATTGACTTCGTCTTTAGAGATAAGCTAATTTGACATGACTCGGACTACTTATCTGCCTCGAATATGACCTTCTGGCATCGCATGTTGTTAAAATCATCGAAACTGCGCAATCATCAGCATTTTCTTCTTCATTTCAATCTTAGGAGCGATGACTTACGCCTGCACAGCCTGTGAAAGAGGTCGGATATCATCAGACATGAAACTGTGGCTTGTTAGTCGAGTTACGAAGCCGAGGTAATTGACGACTTACTTGAGCACATCCTGCTTCTTTGCCAAGAGGTCCATGGCCTCACCAAATATACCTACCAAGGTCAGTCACCACAACAATCATAAGTTCGGGATTCCAACATACTCCGCACGGGACACCGTCCCATCTGGATACGCAAGTTCTTCCCATACGCCTCATTACCAGTCCACGGAATCTCGCCATTGTGCACGCCCACGCTAGAGAGAATTCCCCACGGGCGCAACATCTCAAATCCCATCCGCAATGCACTGCTATGTCCCACAACCTCAATCACAACATCTGCTCCACGACCATCCGTCAAAGCCTTAACTCTCTCTCGTAAGCCCTGCTCATCTTCCTGGTAGTTCCAGGCCTCCGCCCCTAAGCTTTCAGCGAGCTGAAGACGAGATGGCACACTGTCGATCGCAATCAGGTGCTTAGGGCGATGATCCAGGGCGCTGACCAGAGCACAAATGCCCACTGGTCCACATCCAAAGAGGAGAACGGTGCTCTTTTCGATCGCTGTCGTGTCTAGGGAGCGGAAGGCGTTTGAGGCCGCGAAATACCCCGTGGGGAAGATGTCCGCCATCAGGACTAGCTTTTTTTTCGTCAATCGTCGAGGGCGCATGAACCAAGGTGGCATCTGCTAGAGGCACACGGACATACTCCGCCTGTCCGCCATCCAACACTGCGGATCCATAGAGTTGGCCCCGAGCGCAGCGTGATGAAAACCCGCCGTCACAGTAGAAACAGTCCCCGCAACTGACTGTGAAGGGTGATACGACACGGTCTCCTGTTTCGAAGGTCTTGACACCATCTCCAATTTCAAAAACCTCGCCTGTGAATTCGTGGCCCATGATGAATCCAGTCCCCGAGGGTTGGTGACCACGGAAAACGTGTAGCTCACTGCAGTCATGTCAGTCAAGTCTGGGCTGGCCCTTTTCCTCTAAATTTCCGATGTTTCTCAATCTACCTGCCACATAGTGCCGTGTACCGTACTTTCACGATCACGTCTGTAGAATCTTTGATCTGAGGCCGCGGACGCTCCTCGAGAGCGACCTGCAAAGGACCTTTAAAAACCACCGATTGCATACTGAAGGACTTCAAGGGTTAAAGGCTTCGTTCTGTGGGAACATTGGTTGCATGATGACAGGAAATGATGCGGGGTTGGTGTTTGTCGTGTACAGCTTGAGGGGTTGCTTTTGCCTCGGTTGTCCTCGGGTCTTTTCACGCGTCTTGGGACATTATGTATTCACGCACAACCCTTTGGGATCCCAGAGACCCGGTCATGCCTTGAATACCTTCGGGATCCTGAAAGCGAAAATTGCAATGTTTCTGAGGATATGGAATCATTTCAAGGTTGATCCAATTAGCCCAAAGCTGTCTTAGCGATAATTTGTGTCGGATGGCAATGAGACAGGTCTGCTGTGGCCCAGACTAGCCATTGCGGCATATTGAAGGTCTAGAGTACCTGGAAATCACGTCTCGATCGGAATAACTCGGTCGGTATAATGGAAATGGCTTGGTGGTTCGAAGAGCCAGTGCTTAGCCAGCTAAAAGTAACACCACTGTCTGGGTATCATGTTTCCAATCAGTGATCATTCGAATACTATTATCCTCCCTGCCCATGGGTGTAATTCCTTAGGCTGTAGAGAGTCCGTGTCGAGGTCATAAAACTGCTGTGTCATAATTCCTCACGTGGGTATATATCCCGCGAGTACCGTGGGAGCACGTCTCCAGGCAACATTACCCAGCTTTGCTATTCGCGAACAATGCGCCAAATAAAACTCAAATTTCTAACATCTACAGCAATGGCTGATACAGTCATTAGGGCTCCAAATCCGTACCTATGACCAATACTACCAACGGCAAACCCAAGCGAGTTGACTGCTAGATAATCCACCCTACTGCAACCTGCTATTCACCTGTCCCAAAATTCTCAAGCACATAGTCAACGTCTTTGTCGCCACGCCCCGAAAGATTGACCAGTATCCGCTCGGACGACGGGCGCTGCGCCGCCAATCGGATAGCGAACGCTACCGCATGCGCACTCTCCAACGCAGGGATGATGCCTTCCGATTTAGCCATACGGAAAAAAGTACTGATGACTTCTTCATCTGAAATTGTTGCGACAGAGAGCCGACCGGCTTCATGCAGCATCGCAATTTCCGGGCCGATACCAGGATAGACGAGCCCAGATGCTATAGATGAGACACTCGCTGGCGTACCGTCATCTTGCTGCAACACAATCGATCGGGCACCATGCAACGTTCCCGGTCTTCCATACGATAACGTCGCCGCGTGCTGACCCAATTCATCGGATTTGCCCAGTGGCTCCACAGCGTGCAGAATGACCCCCGGATCATCAAGGAAGCCCGAAAACATCCCCATCGCATTCGAGCCACCCGCGATGCACGCAACAACATGGTCGGGTAAGCTCCCGTCCGTCATCGAAAGGAACTGCTCACGGGCCTCTTGACCAACCACACTCTGGAAGTCTCGAACAAGCATAGGGAAGGGATGTGGCCCGATGGCGGATCCGATGGCATACAGCGCGTGTGCATGCTGCTCAACATACGCGTTGAATGCAGAGTCGCTAGCCTCCTTCAAGGCTGATTGACCAGCCGTTGCTGACACTACGCGTGCACCGAGCAGCTCCATGCGACCAACATTTGAACTCTGTTTACTGATATCAATCTCACCCATGTGAATTTCACATTCGAGTCCAAAATAAGCGGCTGCAGTTGCGAGTGCGACGCCATGCTGACCGGCCCCGGTCTCGGCAATCAGTTTCGTCTTACCCAGCTTCTTGGCGAGAAGTGCGAAGCCAACACAGTGGTTGATTTTGTGCGCACCTGTGTGGTTCAAATCCTCTCGCTTGACAAAGATCTGGGCACCTCCGACTTGCTTCGAGATATTTTCCAGGTAATGTACTGGTGTTGGTCGTCCTTGGAGTCCGATTCGCACTTTATTGAGTTCGTGCTGGAACTCTGGCGATTGACGTAGCTCCTGATAAGTTTTGGCTAATTCTTCTAGTGCTGGTTGAACCTCCGGTGGGTAATAATTCCCGCCAAACTGGCCGTAATACCCATTGGCATCGGGGTAGCTTTGGATATATGGATTTTCAGAATTCGGCATCGTGACCGTTGCTGAATGCGAAGAGCAACCTCCGATTTGTAAAATGCGCCCAGGTGAAGACTATGTATGGACGATAGGGAAGATGGAATAGTAAGTGATCCGGCGAGATCTCGACGACTTCTTATCTGCCTTTTTAATATGGCTGGCTTGAATTCCTGCGAGATAGCAATGACTCATATGTTAATGTGATCTGGCGAGATCTCGACGACTTCTTTTCTGTACTTTTGATATGGCTAGCTTGATTTCTGCGAGATAACAATGACTCATATGTTGCGATCAAGATTCAGCCACCATAACAAACGCAGGCGGGGGTTTTTAAAGTAGTAGCTATATTTAGATTCAAGTGAGGTAATCTTAATTCTGCCGCAGCTGATGCTTTTCCTGGTAATCGTGGCTTCAAGAACATCGAAGGGTGGATCTTGTTCTAAGATGGTCCTTTCCCATGGTACGGTTGCCAAGTCCGTAATGCGGGGAAGGCTTCATACACCTGGCCATGTCAACTTAGCTGAGTCACACATAAGCTAATTGGCTTAAATACGTATATAGGGACTTGGCGCAGCTTGCGACTTCCCTGCCCAGGCCACAGACCACACCACAGAACGAATTTGTCATCCAAACCTGATACGAGCATGCGGTAGCCTTCATGCTAGACTGATCGCATGGCTGACTTGCTATCCACATCTAGACCAATATTGAGCAGACAAGAAAATAGAATGGGTGCCCAGATGGAAAAATGGCATGAATTCATATCAAAATGGAAGATAAAATGATTCAAAAAGCAGATTGACATTTTGACATCCAACCTTGACTAGTATTCTGACACTTGATAATATATACAAAAACACCCTTTCCACCAAGACCACAGAAATGTGCAATTCTAGGTCTCAGGGCGTAGACACCGCCGATCGCGATGGAAGTGGGCCACCTTCAAGAATCGGTCAGTGTACCATTCGATCTACTATCTCGGCTCCATTCTTGTTAAGTCCTCTTACCTTAGTTGATTGAGTGAACTGTACAGGATATTCAGAGCATCATGCAATCATCTGCTCCTCCGGTTTATCATATGATGAGAATTCATTCCCGGCAGCATCATGGCCATCAATTTTACTGACTCCGCGTTCCACCAAGACGTCACCGTGTAAAGCGAACGCCTGCTCCATCTTCCAGTAGAAGGGACTCGAAGTGGAAAAGAGTGCTTCAATGGATTCCAAAGAACGGCCACGGGTTTCAGGGTAGACTATAACTCTTGTCAGCTCTGGCCTCTAGATGGTCCAGGTCGTAGTAAGAACGTACAGAGGTAAACGATGGGAATCCACATCAAGTTAAGGCCAGCGTAGAGGAAGTAGGTGCGGCTCTGGAAAACACCGGTCAGCTTCATCTACAACAGGATGATGACTTTCTCTTACCTTCATGGCGTCGAACATGATCGGATTGACCAAAGTGGTCATACCCACACCAATAGCCCACCCAGTGATGCCAAAGCCATTACCTTGGGCTCGCAAGTCAGAGGGAAAAATCTCCGTCGGCACCAAGAATGCGACGGTACCCCAGGTAGCAGCATAGCTGTTAGAAGACATCAGTGTACTGTGGGAGGATAGTTGAAAATTGAAAGAGGTCGACTTACGCAATATTGAACAAAAACAACATGGTAATAGCCGCGGGAGCAAACTGAGAAGCCTTGCTGGGATTTTGCAATGAGCCCTCGTAGACACCTCCAGCCTGGTATCCAGTTAGAGATAGACATAGCAATTTCCGTGGGAGTAGAGACATACAATAACATTAACAGCGAATAGCGCTGCTGCACCACCCATGAGACAGATACGGCGACCTAGGCGATCGACGATCTGGGCACTTATAATGGTACCGAGGATACCAACCGTGTTGAGTCCTCCAGCAAGGCCGTTCTGCGTGATGGTGCTGTATCCAGCCTGTTGCAAGAGGACTGGAGCATATGCTGTGACAGCCTATAATCGTCTAAATTAGAGGTAGTCATAAAGTGATGCTGACCGGGATGCACCTACCGTAATACCTGTCCAGGAGCCCATGATCTGAAGCCATATACACAGCCAAGCTCGCCTACCCAAATTTGGATGACGGCTTCCACCCATCCCGAACAAGATCTTCACAAACTGGATAGGTGAGCTGAGCTGGCTTTCCTCTGCCAAGGTAATAATCTCCAAGTATTCCCGATCAATCTCCTCTGGAGTGGCCTTGTGCTTGCGAATACACCTCAATAGCTCATGCGTCTCTTCATTCCGACCAACTGAAGCGAGATACCGGGGACTGTCCGGCAGCATCTTGATGAAGCATACAAGGATTAGGGCGGGTACGCATTGGAAGGCAAGTAAGAACCGCCATCGTACGTCCGAGTATCCGTTATCGACGAAGGCGAGGCCGAATGATATCCAGTATGCGACTGAAATTCCGAGATCTAGAAGGGATTAGCGAGGAACTCCTGAACGTAAAGGTATAAAGATATGCTTACAGTTAGCAATGAAGACGTATCCCAGGAACCCGCCGCGGTGATCTGCAGAAGAGGTTTCCGACACCAAGACAGGGGTGATGCCAGTTAACGCTATTCATCGCGAGTTAGAACAAGTTGAAAAGTCGGCCACCGCTTAAAAGCTCACCTCCAGTACCAACACCAGTCACCACTCGAGCGCAAATCATAAAATTTGAACTCTGAGCGGCAGCCTGTAACGCGCCACCCACCAAGGCAAACAACGCTCCTGCCAGCAGGCCATTGATTCGACCGACTCGATCAGCCAACCATCCTCCGGCAAAGCAGCCGAAGATGGCACCCAAGTAGTAGACACTGACAATTCCACCCTGGTGCGTGGTGTCTGTCACCGTGCCATCCGGCTTTCCAATGCCGACCTCGGTCACGTACTTGGGCGCGGCATTGACGCCGCCCATGACACCCTGGTCATAGCCTTCGAAGAAAATAGATATGAGCGAGAACACTTGGATGGTGACATTTAGCTGCCGCGGCGAGAGCCGCTTCCAGAGTGTAGTATAGCCCATGTTGGATATCACTATCCCCAACTTCTACATCGAGAATATCGGGGGCTCGCGAACTCATTTATAAAGTGGAGCATTCGGCCCCGGACAATCGGAATGGAGGTAATCCTGGAGAAGCGTGGGGCAAAACAACATCCGGTTCTCATTCAGCCGCGTAGCCGTGTCATAGAATAATTTAAAGTTTAACCCTGTCTTCTCGGCTTCGGGGTTCACTCGGCCTCCTACTTACAACGGCGTGGAGAAATAAGCGCGTTGCCGTTTCCGGGCGCGTTGCCGCTTTCCCATTTAGCCGACCGTTTAACCGACATTTTAGCAGTTCTGGCGTGAGGGTTTAAAGGAGATTGGCTCTGTAGAATGCTGGAGGGTATTCTCCACCATTCGGTCATTGATGGGGCTCTGGCTCCGGTTAAATAAGACGTAATCCTCGCTCACAACTTTCTGCATACACTCTTAACATCGTCATTTGACCCGTTGGTGTAATCAAATCATGGCTTCGGATATGGCTAACGGCACTGGTGGCCACTCCTTGGATCTGACCGTCCTTGGTCTGAACAGCGGGACATCGATGGTGAGTCCTCTAGCCTGCTTATTATAGTGAAGGTAGGTGAAGCTCACGATGAATGAAGGATGGCATCGATTGTGCCCTCTGCCGCTTCCGTCAAGAGACTCCGGAATCGCCCATGCACTTTGAGCTGTTGAAGGTAATCAATTCTTATCCTTCTCTCGGAGCATGACTAACACTTACTGCAGTATGGAGAGATCCCGTTGGAGCCCGTGATCAAGAAGCGGGTGATGAACATGATCTTGCACAACCAGACCTCGCCATCAGAGTTGTCAGAAGTAAACGTCATCCTGGGCGAGACTTTTGCGTCGGCAGTGCACCTGTTCTGCAAGGACTACAACGTCGATATTAAGTCAATCGATGTGCTAGGATCTCATGGCCAGACGATCTGGCTGCTGTCCATGCCTGAAGCAGGCGAGACACGAAGCGCACTGACCATGGCCGAGGGCTCATTCCTGGCCTCGCGCACCGGTATCACCTCAGTGACGGACTTCCGCGTCAGCGACCAAGCTGCCGGACGCCAGGGCGCTCCGCTTATTGCCTTTTTCGACGCGCTAGTGCTGCACCACCCGACTAAGTTACGTGCGTGCCAGAACATCGGCGGTATCGCCAACGTGTGCTTCATCCCACCGGATAGCCACGGCGGTGTTGACGAATGCTACGATTTTGATACCGGCCCAGGCAATGTCTTCATTGATGCCGTGGTCCGACACTATACTAACGGAGAGCGCGAGTATGACCGAGATGGCGAGATGGGTGCGCGTGGTACAGTCGACCAGGAGCTCGTTGACGACTTCCTGCGCCACCCGTACTTTGCCCTAGACCCGCCTAAAACTACCGGTCGTGAGGTTTTCCGTGACACGATCGCCCATGATTTCATCACTAAGGCTGAGGCTAAGGGTCTTAGCCCGGACGATGTGGTTGCCACGATCACCCGTGTTACGGCCCAGGCTATTGTGGACCACTACCGTCGTTATGCTCCCAAAGACCTTGAGATCGCCGAGATCTTCATGTGCGGTGGTGGTGCATACAACCCTAATATCACGGCTTTCCTCCAGAAGGAATACCCCAACACCCGTATTATGATGCTGGATGAAGCCGGCATTCCCGCTGGGGCTAAGGAGGCTATCACCTTCGCCTGGCAGGGTATGGAGGCCGTGGTGGGCCGCTCCATTCCTGTGCCCACACGTGTCGAGACTCGTCAAGAATATGTTCTTGGAAAGGTCTCTCCGGGAAAGAATTACCGCAAGGTCATGCGCCAGGGTGTGCTCTTTGGAGCTGGTCGCGATCATCTCTCTCCGGTGAAGGAGCTGGTCAACTATGTCGATGGCAAGGTTTTCGACAACAAGTGGAAATAGAAAATTAAAAATTTGGGAGGAAGTCACCAAAAATGAGTGCAGTTCCTTGCCTGGGGTTATTTAGATGTATTATAATTCGGGGGTTCATGTTTATATTTTACGTCAATGAGGACACGCAGCCGGCAAGTGCTTTAATAAGTACTTCCATCTTGTTACATGGAATTTCTCAATATTAAATCCAGGATGTTTCTTCCGCGTAGGAATATCGCATTAGACAAGGTCGAACCTAAGGTCGGGATAGGAGAGCCCTTCCGGTTTGTTGTCCCCCTCAAACATGTCACAGAGCCTGTCTCCTCTGATATATTCCGGTTCCTTCTTCTTCCGGAGTCAACTCCAAATACCACCGCGCCCAAAGACCTCGGAAAGCAATCTGGTAGTTCATGGTAGAACCCCTGAGGGATTTTTGATTATACTGGAATGTAATTCATTGAGGTGTGAGTCTGGAAAATTTATTGAAGGGAGTTAACCAGAAAGGGTAAATTATCTGGGACACGGTATTTATGGGTACAATCACATGTATTGCAATAAGAATTACATGCTAAATAATAAAGTACAGACGCATTCATGTTGCGACTAGTTGTTGTATTAGGCAATCACAGACCCTCATCAGCTAAGAAGTGTTATTCGAATGCTAGGGGAAGTAATCCCTCGGCATTGTGAGAATCCAACGGCCATGGCCAATCTGAGAGAAGTTCCTGTGGCAGCTGAAACAGGGATATTTGGTCAAGACCAGCAGTAGGCAAGGCTCCGACAGCGGGAGTCTCTTGTGCATACGCGGATGGGACAGCAAGTTCGGGGTCTGCTTCGATTACTTGCGTCGCGTTATTTGGTGACGTTAGATTCAGAAGAAGTGAGTCCCGCATATAGCCGTCTATTCGAGCAACCTGGGACCGCAATCGTTCGCCTGCGCCGGAGGCACGGTGTAGGCCCATTTCGAGACGCTGTAAGAGATCTGCCATTTCAAGCCTGTAGGTAAATATATCAGCTAGGCGTCGAGTGGCTACTACTGAAAGAGGATAACGTACAGTAATGTGCGAGCTCGTGTGTAGGATCCCTCGGACAAACTTCCTTCCATGACAGAGCCAAGAATGTAGCCAATTCCGCCGAGGTGATGGAGCTGGGATTATCAGTACACATTTCAGAGGACATGGGGACTGCACATACCAAGGGGGAGCTGATAGCTCTCAAGTACTCGATGGGTACATTCGAGAAAACGCTCAGCAGTTCGCCTGCTACATCGCATTTTCGCTCCACCCCGATTTCTTCGGTGGACAAGAGCACCATCCGAAGAAGTTGTAGCGTCGCCTGAATATTGGCTGACTGGAACCCAAATAAATCCTTAGACATGTCTCCCGTAGTGGGCGGGGTTTCCCGAAATTGTGATGGAAGAGCTGAGTACATAGTAAGGACTTTATCCATGACCGCTGGCTCTGACATTGATAAAGGACTAAATAGTGACCAAACTTGTGTCGTCCCGTTAGCCGAAGAGAAGCGGCGTCTATTGCCATCGACTACATGCTCAAGGATGCGGTAAAGGTCTGTGGTGAAGTTCCAACCACGCAACCAGGGCGTGGGCTGGCGGGAGACCACAGTCACATTAGCTGTTGGAAGCGAATTCAAGCCCTGGGGTTGGGAGGGCACGCCATAGCCGCGCTTCGTGATGAATTCGTCATCTAACTCGCTAGGATAGCGCACTAAGGAATGTGCTTCACGATATCGAATAACGCCACCCCATACAATGGTCGAATAGATATCAAATGTGTAGATAGACCAAAACTATCATTGTGTTAGCAAGATAATAAACAACTGAGGGGCATGTTTCGTACAAGTCGCCGCCGCTCCTCGGTCTCAATTGCAGTCAAATCGTTTGGCCAGAGCTTTTCGTCATAAAGACCATCCATCGAAGTCAAGGCATGGTATAAGCCGGAATACTTCTGCATATTTTTGATCTGGGAGTTTTGAATGCTGGCGATAGCTAGTATGGCGCACGCCCGCATATAATGGATACCTTTAGCTGCGATAAGGTCTCGGGGAATTGAGTCCCTTGCAGCTGCAAAAAAGTCTCGGAGGGTGGATCTATAAGCTCGTCTCGGTCCCACCGATTAGAGTACAACGCACCGTCACGTGCGCGACCGGCGACCAAAGCGCAGACAGCCATTGTGGAGGCAAAGAGCCCTTTATTACAAAGATGCTTTTTGCTGTTGACCTGCTCTATGAATGACGGCATATGGAATAAGGGAAATCTAGTGATTTGCTTAGTCAACGCAGTAAACGAGGAGGAGTAAGGACATCATCATACATTGGATAGACGATCTCGAAATAAACCTGGACTAAATTTCGTATTTGCCGGTCACAGGCAATGGCAAATGCTTTCCAAGAATCTTGCAGCACCCCGTCATCGTCATCCCCTTCGGCTGCTGACCAGCCATGGTTGAAGGTAGACCCGGGATCACCGGGTATTGGTGTGCGGTACGGACTGCGAGAATTCGAAGAGCGGAGGGTTCTTCCGCTACTTGCAGTTTCTGCCGCTGTAGGAATAGCATGATTGACTGATGCTCTCACAAACCGAGGATCGCGGCCTCTCGCCCGAGAGCCAGCCTTGACGCCCCGGCGTTTTGCCGGGCGATCGAAGGTGCACCGCAAATCGAAGTCCACACAATTTTGACAACGACCTAGGGGATCCTCGCTATGGCTGCATTTTATGCTGCGTCTGTGGCAAAAGTCGCCTGCATTAGATCGCGTACTTAGTAAATGCAGGCCTCATGTCCGGAGTTTAGGCCGCTAAGCTATAGAGTGGAGAACTCCAGCACCAAAAAAATCAGACGCTGGGGAACCTACAGGCCATAGAGACGCGCTGAATCTTTCGCGGTTTTTCCGACATCCAGCCATTAGATAACTTCTGGTTGCGTAGAGCGTGGTGTTCAAGACAAAGCGTAGGAGTTCGGCGATTACGGAGCTTGACGTAAGCAAAGCCGGGGAAAAGGCGGTGGGGTGGAAGGGTGTGACAAAGCCGTTAAGCGATCTCGTGCCATTCAAGACCCAACGATTAAATATCTCGACCTAGTGTAAATGAGAAGCTGTTAGCCCGACAGGTTGTCGAACCACACCGAGAACTGATTCAGCGAGATGTACTTGGCGTAACTCACAAGCGAATCGCAGGAATTGTTAATCACCTTACGTCCATACAACATACCTTCATTCTTTCTATCCCTCGAAGACTTTTTCTGACAAAGAAAGAGATTTTATAACTATCAGCTACAGAAAATAATTTGTTTCCAGCCGAAACTGAAGCAACCGGAGAGAAATATGTGTATCTGGACCGACGACTGATATTCAAGCGCCTTTCTTGAAAGCGTTGCATTTGAAATAGGAACGTAGCATACTCGAAACGTCTTCGATGGGCTTTTGTCAGAGATGCAGTCGTCTAAACCACATAATGGGCAAGCATTTCATACGGTAGACAAATGTCAGCTTTCGGTGAATGATATCAATGCTGCACCTGTGATTCTCAATTCCCAACAAGATGGATTTCCTTCTATGAGTCGCAAGTATTAATTTGAAGGGCACATTACGTCCCCGTAAGGATATGTCTTATGAGGCTTTTTTTTCCATTCCAGAGACCGCTGGCTTCTTGGAGATCTCATGTGGCGCTTGTTTTAAATTGATAAAAAAAAAAAAAAACCTAAACTCCCATAGTCCCCATTGAGTACAATAATCGCTGCGACTTACCTATGAGTAGCTTAGTGAGCCTGAGCCTAGATTGAAATTTACTCGGTGAACCTGACTCTGAGCGTCGTCGTCAAAGCGGCGGCACTCACTGTAGAATAGCAAAGAAAATCCGGTACGTCAAGCTACAATTGTACGCTCGGGCCATGACTGTTAGGCCCGAGCGCTGCCATGTGCCGACCTTCTCATCCATCAGTGCCATAACCCACATCCTAACCTCTCAACCTCTCACATCTGTCCTTCAAAATGGGTTTTGGTCCTGAGCGAATGACTGGTGACTGGTTCAATAAACGAGAGTGTAGGTCTACATGCAGGAGACGCATCGTGTGACACGGACCCCACTTCGCAAGGGCCCCCACAAGGTCAAGCTCAGATGGAGAGTGGGGTTCTCCGCAAAAATGTTTCTGGAGATTTCCATGAAAGGCATCACATCGCGGCCGTGGCCGTCACAGAGTTTGAGACAATGTGGATGTACTCACAGGTAACTCC
Source organism: Penicillium frequentans (assembly GCA_028828275.1). Taxonomy (NCBI): domain Eukaryota; kingdom Fungi; phylum Ascomycota; class Eurotiomycetes; order Eurotiales; family Aspergillaceae; genus Penicillium; species Penicillium frequentans. The sequence goes on along the minus strand of JAQIZY010000001.1, from coordinate 1,803,081 downwards.
GACAAATTCCCGCCATTTAATACACTTTCCATGTCCCCTGAACGTCACGTCGCGTCTGTGGAATTCGGGCTCGGGCGCCTTATCACCGAGCTGTAACCTACCAAGCCCGATGGGTTGATGTCGATCACTATCCCTTACAGGCGACACCCGAGCCGCCACGATCCATGAAGATTGGACGGTGCCGAGGCCGCTGGACCGGGGGTGCATCCTTCCAGCGCCCTTCCCTCAGAGCTTTGAAGGGTGCCAAGGGAAAATGGAACCACGAACAATTTAAGCACTCATTATTGGCGGAATGACTGTACGCTAAAGAGCACGGGGTCATTCGATCTCTGTTTGTATGAAGCGACGCCGAGAAGCGACGCCACAGCCCGTAGCCAAGCTTTGCCATGCTCTGCCGGAACGCCATTGCGGAAAGTTAGGAAGGACGGCATTCGTATAGATCGACGTCATCTATGAAGTAGTTGAGATCAAATATGTCAGGTCGATTTCTTTGTTCTTGCGGTTTCGAGATGAGGATTGGATGTGCGGGGAAAGACCAGCAACGAATAAGAAAATTTGAAATAAACCAGAATATTGTTCCAACGTGGGTCAAGTTCAACCCCATGGGGAGACTCCGTCGCGAGTTGCGTAAGACTGCACAGCTATCGACCAATCACTGCTCCCCAGTAGGTCGCATTGCTGGTCCCGGGATGGATACCATGCGACATCGCGTCGAGCTAGGCTCGCTAAAGAGCAAAGTAATTGATTATACGCGTCTCTAAGACCCCTTTTGAATCCTGGCACCTCGCTCAAGACCCGCATGGCCCGACATGTACTCCCTATATAAGTACCCTCCGAAGCCCACTTTTTGACGCAGGGACTTTTCTTATTTCAAGCTGGGTTTTCCTTCCAAAATCCACCATGGTGATTGGCAACATCTATGTGATTGCCTCCGTCGCCGTCGTTGGCGGCGGCCTCTTTGGCTTTGACATCTCGTCGATGTCGGCCCAGTTGTCGGAAAATGCCTACAAGTGTTACTTTAATCAGGGTCCAAACGGTCCGCCATTCAATGACGATGCTGATTGCAGTGGTCTTAGCTCCTTAAATCAAGGTGGTGTCACGGCCTCCATGGCTGCTGGCTCTTGGTTAGGTGCTTTGATCTCTGGAATTGTATCAGATCGCGTTGGTCGCAAATATTCCATTATGCTGGGCTGTCTCATTTGGTAAGATTGAGAATATTACTCTCTATATTCTGGTGCTGACTGTATGTGTCTAGGATCGTCGGGTCGGTCTTGATCTGCGCCTCACAAAACATCGCTATGCTGTGTGTCGGTCGTGTCATCAACGGTTTGGCTGTTGGTATTGAATCGGCACAAGTCCCTGTCTACATCTCGGAGTTATCGCCCCCTTCAAAGCGTGGTCGCTTCGTTGGCTTGCAGCAATGGGCTATTACTTGGGGTATTCTGATCATGTACTAGTATGTTTTTCCCTCGGTTATCACCTTGATTGAGTTACAAGATGGCGATGAACTGACTCAAGAAGTATCTCCTATGGCTGCTCATTCATTGGAGGCAAAGACTCGTCCAACTATAGCGCTGCAGCCTGGCGCGTCCCCTGGGGCCTGCAGATGATCCCCGCCGTCGTTCTGTTTTTCGCTATGATGCTGTTGCCCGAATCCCCTCGCTGGTTGGCCCGTATGGACCGATGGGAGGAAGCCCATGAAGTTCTCGCCCTGGTCCATGGCAAGGGTGACCGAGATCACCCTTTCGTTGCCATTGAGCTGCAGGACATTCGGGATATGTGTGAACTGGAGCGACAGTTCGGTCATGTTAGTTATCTGAGTCTATTTACTCCGCGAATGATCAACCGCACGATCATCGCCTTGTTCACACAGATCTGGTCCCAGCTTACTGGAATGAACGTCATGAGTGAGTTGGATAGTCTTTTGCTTCCTCTTCTACATCGTCTTTGCATCATATCAGAAATTGGCTAACTTCATTTCACTACCTCCAGTGTACTATATCAGCTACGTATTTACCATGGCCGGGTACAGCGGTAATTCGGCCCTCCTCTCATCATCGGTGGAATATATCATCAACGTTTTTATGACCCTCCCTGCGCTGCTCTGGCAGGATCGCTGGGGACGTCGCCCAACCATGCTAGTGGGTGCATTCTTGATGACCGTTTTCATGTTCGCGAACGCAGGAATTTTGGCCGCACAGGGTACCATTATCCCCATGGCTGAGCGTAGCAGTCCGGAGGTGTCAATGAGCGTAAGCGGCGCCGCTTCGAAAGGACTGGTCGCGTGTACCTACTTGTTCGTTGCTTCATATGCACCTACCTGGGGTCCGGCCTCATGGACATATCCGCCCGAGCTGTTTCCCTTGCGTCTGCGCGGAAAGGGTGTCGCACTAGCCACTTCGGGTAACTGGGCCTTCAACACGGCGCTGGGCCTTTTCACTCCATCGGCCTTTACGAACATCGCTTGGAAGACTTATATCCTATTCGGGGTGTTCAACACTGTTATGTTCATCCATGTCTTCTTTGCATTCCCGGAGACGGCTGGCAAGACACTGGAAGAGACCGAAGCCATGTTCGAGGATCCCAATGGCATCAAATACTTGGGCACCCCAGCGTGGAAGACCCGCGTGAGCACTCGCACCACGGTGGCTCTTGAGCACGGTGACTTGGAGGCTGCAAAGGCACAGGAGGCTCGGTCGGAAGCGGTAAGCGGGCAGCAAGCCACAGTCACTCAGTAAGGAACAGCCTCACAGTACTTCGTAGGTGGGGCTGAGCCGGCGACTCCGATAATTTGGTGGCGTTTTGGCTAACGTTGAATGGAGCTTTGAAGCTGTGGACCTATCAATGGATATAAATATTTGGGTATGTTTCACTCGTTGGATATGTATATATTCGTGAAAATTTATGTATGGGGATGTTGGCGGTGATCTCTAATGTAAGGAGTATACATGTCATCAGTGCCAAGATCGTCCCGCCGGGAATAAAACTCTGTTTTCAATTCAGGAACTGAAGTTATTTGGGTGACGATCCATGGCTACGGATCAGCGACCGTAGGACTTTCCATCAACCCGCAACAAATTACTACTATGCGTGCCTTGATATCAGGAATCGATATCTATGATGAATGAACAAGTTTTTTTGTTATGCCAAGTTTCATCGAAGGCTAAACAAATCAGCCAAGACAACGGAACCCGCTACAAGTGGCGAACTAAGCCCCACGAGACCGCGCGTCCAGCAAATTCTCCCCTTTAGGTCTCTCCGACTTCCCCATCCTCTACACCGTACGTCATGTGCCCGACCACCCCCAGACATACAGAAAATTCGTGATACTTGTCGACTGTAGCGAATTTCCATCCCGCTTCTGTCGACCCCTATTCCTGCCATGGCTTGCGCTTAATCGAGATCGTTGTTTGGCAATGCCCTCCGATTCCCCGCACCATTCTGCCTTCCCGGGCCCCAGTCCAGCATGCATGTTGATGGAGACAAGGCACCCCGGGGGTTCTGGGCACAATGGGCTGGTGAGTGAACTCCATTGTCATGTTACTTCCTGGTATTATTCAGCTGTACGCAACAAATGCGCGGGATGCTGACATTTACTCCTTCACAGCGTTCATCGCACCATTCCGAACTCCCCTCACAGGTTGCTCCGATCGAGGCTGGCGCCCGATAGCTTTGCGCCCGCCGTACCTCGCTGGTCTGGCATGCTGCATTATTAGCATGTTTATGATCCTAGAAGGGATCCGGGAGTATAGCAATCGGGAGGGTGGCCTCGTCTTCTTCTCCGACACTGATGATGTCTCTTCCCCTCAGTCCTTCCTGTATAACTATTTACCCATTATCATATCCCTGTTGCTGCTCATGGTGTGGACTATAACCGACTTCGATGTGCTTCGACTGGAACCGTATTTCCAACTATCGCAAGAAGGCGCCCCGGCGTCCGTCTTGTTCATCAACTATAACTTCGGTCAGACAATCCTGACCCCCATAAACGCCGCACGCCGCCATCATTGGGTTGTATTGTGGGTCTCATTGCTCACCCTTTCGATTCGAATGGTTCTCCCGGCCTTGACAAGTACGTTGTTTGAGCTTCGTGAGGTGGACGTGATTCAGCATGCGAATATGAAAAGTTGGCCCTACCTAGTCGATCTGGAGAGCCAGGCGAGTTGGATGTCAACGCAGGCAAATCACTCGATGGATTCGGTTCTCTCGTCCGATAAGAAAGTACACCGCACACGATCAGCGAATTATGCGATTGCGCCTGTGGAGATACCTGCCGAAGACAGTGAGGGAGACACGATGTGGACCATGGATCAGACCTTGTACTGGTCTGATCTGACCTGTATTGATGTGCCCGTGGATGAATCGCTTTCGTCAGTCACCATCAACGAAACCGTTTCTAGCTCCGGTTATCCCACAATTTCATGGAACGCGACAGGTACCGACGCGCAGGATGACTATAACACCTCATCAACGTGTACGTTGGATTTTAACTACTCGAGTATTTTCTTCTCGGGAACAAACTATCTCCAGGTTCGTTATTGGGAACCCGTCATCGCTCCATCAGCAGCAGCGGAGTTTCCCAATCGCACGCACGCTTTCACCACTACTGGCTGCGACCCACACGATCTATATGGCATGCTGATCTCTGTGAACGCCACTGGCAATGCTTCATCCGATCCCGATTACGCTGCCTCTGGTGTTGCGTTCGCGTGCGATATCTCTTACCATAAAGCCCAAGCAAGGATCCAGATGCACTCGAACAGTTCTATCACGTCCATCCATATTCACCCAGCCACGACCCGTACGGTTACTTCAGAAGAGTTTAATATCGCCCAATTCCAGGCTCTGCTTTCGGAGCACGCTCCTTATACCAGTGATATGTTGTTTATCAGTGATAACACAAGTACTGGGGCTCAGACGGTAACGGAATTGCCGGTGATTAGTGAGGAAACGGGCGATCTTGAATCACTTCTCATGTTGGACACTGCGGCCATCATGACGCAGGCCGAATTCAAGGCTCGCATTCGTCGTGATGTCAAGCAAACATTCGTCCTCACCCTTGGCCGTCTATTCGACCCGGATCGCGAACCAACCACCGTCTCTGCAACCAGCTCGACAAATAAAGTTGCCATCGCGATCGTGAATTTTGCCGCCCTGTGGTCTGAGCTCATCCTCGCATTGGCGGCTTTGACCTCGATATATCTTCTCTTCTTATACCGGTCGCGCGAAACATTCCTTCGAAGTGATCCCGGCTCAATTTCCGCCATGTGCAGCATCGCCGCCGACGTTCTTCACCCTTCCAACATCCTGGCCGACCCCAAGACCGACTTTCACCAATTTTCTACTCGACAACTGAACGTCATCTTTCGAAAGGCCCGTTGCTATTGGCGACCCACTCCATCTGGAAATCGACTTGAGATTCTTGCTGAAGATGGGTCGCCAGTGCAGCTCGGAGACGATACACGAGTCCGTGTCGATCGGATGCCTCATTTTCTTGTGGTCCCGTTCTTCATAATTGAATTTTGCCTCTTGGCTGCTGTTATTATACTGATGTGCCTTGTGGTCGCTTCGTTAGCTCGAGATGGCAAATTTCGTCACTTGACACAGTCCGACTCGAGCTCTCTACAAGTTGTTCTGTCTATTCTCCCCTCCGTTGTGGCTTCCTCCGTTGGCTCCTTGTGCACGTCCATTCACCGCAACATAAGTGTCCTGGAGCCGTGGGTTCACCTTCAGCGAGGAATGGCCACTGCTCGGGCTTCGCTAGCCACCAACTATGCAGCCCAGACTCCCTCCGCGATATTCTTCAAATCCGTCCGTAACAAACATGTTTTATTGAGCCTGGTATCTTTCGCATGCATAGTCAATATGGTGCTGACTGTCGTCGCGGGTGGTCTATTTACCCAAGAGTTGACGACTTCCAATCTCACAACCACTGAATTGACCATGAACTATAGCCAGTCAACGATGTGGACAAGCGATTTCTCGGCTGAATTCACGGAGTATGACTTGATCCAGACTAGCATTATGAGTGGTGTCCCTATGCTATCTTGGACTAGCACTAATGAGTCCTTCATCCCCGTTCACATTAAAAACCGTGACCCTGACATAATGTACGGCGCGGAGACCCTTGGCATCGGGGCAGCAATGGAATGCAGACCTTTGTCACCTGAAGATGGCCTATTCCACAACAAAACAACAGGCCACAACTATTGGCAGTACTCGATGTTCCACAACTCCTCTGTTGAATGCACTGCACCCATGCCATCCCAGAATAAGAACGAGGGTATCGCCCTCTCTATTCATTTCCTCTCGCCAAATGATGTGAATGGCAGCAGTGTCTGTCAGACGTCAACTGTTTTGGTTGTAGGACGTTGGGACTATTTGGCCGATAGCGCAATTACTGATGATAATACCATCGCTTTGCATTGCGAGCCTCGAGTGCGGATGCAAAACTATTCCGTCACATTTGACGAACATGGACAAATCAAGAGTCACAAGGCAATAGCAAAGACCTCTATAACAGATGATGACATGTACGAAAACGCCACTGTGACCCTCGGGCAATTCAACAAGGTCTTCGCCGCCATTCCTGACAGTTACGTTGGTAATACTACGGCCATCAACGGGACATACAACATTTCTTCCTACGACTGGGCTGGATTCCTAGTTGCGCGTCTTTATCAACGTGAAGACCCTGATTTCGACTCCTTGGAACCCGGTCGCCTCATAGACTTGACTCGGCACGTCTACCAATGGGTTTACAGCACATATTTCTCTATTTGGCGTGACATCTATTTAGAACCACTGCAGCACCCAGTCACCGCCACTAACCCCATCGTCATTCGAAGCACCTGGGCTATGATAGTGTCCATTCCGTCGCTGGTAATTGCCTTTATTATCATTGGCTTCGATACGTTGGTGGTGCTCCTGGTATTTGGAACCCGGCGCGGACGATTCCGAGGCCCACGAATGCCACGCTCCATCGGTGCCGTTGTCCCTTGGCTTGCACACAGTCGAATGCTGAGTGACTTCAAGTCCACTCATGCCTGGACTAACTCCAAACGACGGGAGCATCTTGCTGCTTTGGATAGACGTTATGGGTTCCGTATGTTCTTGAGCCCGGATGGTCGCTGGCGATTTGCCGTGGACGAAGAACCGCCCCAAAAACTACCCGATGATTCACAAGATACCCAAAATTCTATTTCCGACCCTGATCCGGATGTGGATGTCGCTGCCGATGCTGATGGTGCGAATAAGTCTACTTCTATCCAATTGCAAGAGCTCACAAATCAGCAACCACGGGCTCGGGAACCGCCATCTTAACGTTTTCCTGCTACACATTTGACGGCATTTTAATTTTGTTTTTGATATGAATGTCATGACTTACTGTATATATCTGACGGACTTGGGCGTTTTTAGAGTATAAATACACAGATAAAGCAGGCTGGATCTGGTTTTATCTTGAATTTCGGCGCTTGGCTGGATGGCGAAGCGCAATCGCCGTTGGTGTAACTACGATGAAGGACTGGTGTTTGACTTTGTGACTTGCGTTAAAATGTTTTGCATTTTAGCCATCAGAGCCTTGGAATATTAGTCTAATTTTGACTTGTAATACACCAAACTTTGAACAAAATCTGGAAGATGTTACAACATGAGTTGATCTTACATGATAGTACCTAATCTGTGCTGTTCCCATTTTAAGCGACTTAAATGTACATACATTTCCTGTGCAGCCAATTCCCCCTATTCCGGGGGTTAAATATCGATAACCAGGAAAACAGACAATGTCACCTATCCTTGAAAACATCACGCGATCTCAACATGGTCTACCCGGTTATCATCGTTCTTCTGATTGACCTGGTTGGTCAGAGTCACATCATGACCTTGGCGGATCAGCTTCCACAGTTCATCTGCTTTCTTCACCGGGGAAGTGTTCGGATCCATGAATGTCAGATCCACCGCCTCCAGACTGAATCCTGCAGTCTCCGGATACAAGAAATATATCATTGGGACAAAGGCGAGATTAAAAGACGCAAAGATGATATATGTTCGCCACCCAATGTTGTCAATTGCCACGGGGACCACTTCGATTACTACAAATGTTGACAGCCAAAGAAATGCGTTGGCCAGACCGACTCCCTTGGACCGATGAGCGAGAGGGAGAATCTCCGGTCCGTAACACTGAAATATCCAAGTCAGTGGAAGAGTCGTCAAAGCATGGATTCTTCGGTTTTGAATCACGTACCCAAATGCCACCCATAAACCCCCCAGGTAAAGAAAGCTTGGTAGGCAAACAGCATGACTGCGGCAACAATTCCGGAAACTTCTGTATCGATTGCCAGCATAGCAGCCATGATCGCCATGACAGTGGCCATACCGATGGCAGAGATGATGAAGGATCGTCGACGTCCGAATTTTTCGATGCTATACCAAGTGCCAAACGAAGCGATAAGAAACCAGATTTGGAGAAACCCGGACATCAACAAAGCAAAATGTTGACCGAAGCCCACTGAGTCCTCAAAGCTACGCAAGAGATGTTAGCAATTTCCGAGGAGATAGTCGATGGTGAGGACTCATACATAACGGTAGTGTAATAACTAATCGGTGTACTCCCACTCCAGGCCTGGCAGGCATTCAAGAGACAGGCCAAAGCAACTCGCCGACGGGAGCGGATATGGTCATCACGGAGAAGATCCATCCAGCCTTTTTGCTCGCTTTCGAGTGCCAGAGCATCTTGAATTTCTGCCACGGTGGTGGCCAAAGCCACTTCATCCACTTGACCATTCGACAATCGCAGGCGACGAAGAACTTCAATTCCTTCCTGGTACCGGTCATGTTGAAAGAGCCATCGAGGAGCTATAAGAAGCGCGAAGGTTAGCTTAGCTTATTCCAAAGATCAGATACTGACTGCGTAAGGGACGTACACTCAGGCATAAAGAAGAGCATGAAATTAAGCATAATCCCAAGGAACGCCTGGAAAGCCATCGGAAACCTCCAAGACACCGTCGTGATATACTGCGACATGGCATAATCAATCCAATACGCCAGTACCTGTCCCAAGATGAGAAAGCTCAGAGAAATCGCGACCAGTGTACCTCTGATCTCTCTTGATGAAGTTTCAGACTGCCACACGGCTATATTACTGGTGATTAAACCAAGTCCCAGCCCAGCAACAATGCGACCAACTATCAGCTGAGCTACTGTGTAGCTTGAAGCTTGGATGATAGCACCGATGCTGAGAATAACAGATCCGACCTGGGCTATCTTTAATCGACCCCAGCGTCCGCCACTGAAACTTGTGCATAGACATCCAACTAGGCAGCCGATCACGAAAAGTGCTGTCACTGTGCCTTCCATCGAGGAACTGAGATTGAAAGTTTCTTTGAATGCGGTTGCTGTGAGTAAGCCACCAATTACTCCGTCATCATATCCTGTGACTAGGTAAGGATTGTATATATGTTTGTGAGCTTAAGGATTGTCTTACCGAAGATGATGAAGCCCATTCCTGAGGAGCAGGTAATGGCTACCAGGAGGCCTTTACCTGAGAGGCCTAGATAAACCATGACTAATATGCAGGTCTATGTCTTAGAGGGGTATGAGTGTACCTAGTGTGCGCAAACCTGGGAGGAAGAAAATATATATGGTCTCTTTACGTTGCTGGCGTAAGCCCAAGATCCAATATACCTGATTGAACTTCCAAGGTTGGATCACCCTGCGCTTCCCTTCCAAGGTTGGTGTGGGGGCATCAGAATACAGACTAATCCATGATCCTGAGCGGGGAACATAACCCAGCCTGCGGGGAGATTCCGAGCCTTCTTCCACAAGAGAAGTTGGCCGAGGAGGTCATTGACTGGCTCAGCCAGGCCATCTGTGGGGTGATGTACATGGTGCGTGCTGTGCGTGGGGTTACCTCGGGCTTATCGCTCTATATAGTACGACTTTTGTCGATCAGCAAAGGTCGTCTTTATTATTGGCGAACTGATTATTGGGCTGCAAAACATTATTCGTGGAATTTCCTTTTCAGATTGCTTCTTTGTCGCTAACTAGCTCTAAGCTTTTCCAGATCCACCTCACAATGCCGCGCGGATTCGACCATCAACCGCACACAAGAGCAAGTAAAGAGACTCAAGGTAAGGGGCTGGGATACCCAGTTCCTTAGACTTGCGCACAGGAAAGCCAAGAATGACATCGATTTCCATCGGCCGCCCATTCTTGCAGTCAGTCTGCATACTACTACCAATTCCAGGCATGGCGTTGATCTTGTCCATAAGTTTTTGAATCAGGTCATCGGCAAGGTTCACACCACACCCACGAGCAATATTGATCACTTCCTGCATCAACCGTCGGGTATAAGGCTCCGCATCCTTGGAAGAGTGCAGCCAGGTTTGAGTATCCACCATAGTCAAGGCGGTGATGGAGTTCCAGGCGGCGTTCCATACAACCTTTTCCCATCGCTGTACCTGCATGTCGTCCAGCACCTTAAATCGAGTCTTTCCATGCTTAAGTAAATCGGCAAAGGTCTTAAGGCGCTGATTCTCGGTCGCATCATCAATCTGTGTATTCGGATATAGACCGATCTGCATATCCTCAGATTTTGTGTGATTGACTATTCCAGGGCTGATCTGGATGGCTCCGACCCAGGTCTTTGATGGTTAGCTTGGTGATGAGAAAATAGGAGAGCCACACGTACGACACAAGTCAGGATAGAACAATCGGGAAATTGATTTCTAAATGCGACTTCGTTTCCGACGCCATTCTGGATGATGACGAACGTGGTGCGACCCTCTTCGACGACTGGCTTCAATTGCGCTGCCACTTCCTCTTGGTCGATGGCTTTGTGGGCGCATACAACATAGTCCACTGGTGATGCTTCGGCAGGTGATTTTTCGACTGCGTGCGTGAGTAAATTGGACCATTAAGTGCATTGTGAGTGTGGACTTACCTCGGTAAGGGTGGAAGGTATGCTGGCCGTGGTTCTCGCTGTTGATCGTGATTCCCTAAATAGAGTCAATACCGTAGCTGATTCTTTTGTATTGAATTGTGTGTACTTTGGCAGAAACGGCGTCATAATTAGATCGTGCGACCACAGTCAATCGCACATTTTCTGAACGACTTAAGACAAATGCGTAAAAGGAGCCGATACTGGACCCTGTTAATGGCTAGGCGCTGTATCAGGCTGCGAGTACTTACGCTCCTAGGCCGTATAGGAGGACATCAATTTGGCCAGACATGGTGCTTGAGCAACTGAGAAACTGTAAGACGCGAGTATATGAGGTGTGTCCCTTTCTCCGTCATTCAACGGAACCTGGAGTTCTCCCCGCACAGTGGGGTCAGCGGTGGGGTCAGTGGGGGTCGGGCATTGCCCGCGTGGGGGTTACCAGCGTCATATGTGACACTTTTTGGTGCCAGTCTGGGTGCTTACTACTCTCGGTAGAATTGCCGCACAATTGGAGACCCGAAAGAAACATCTTGGTTCAAGGAACTTGGTGAGTTAAGTGAGTGATTGGATTGCCTACAATCTACAATTTAACGCTACCAACCAAATCCCGTTCCAACCGACCAGCATTCACCATCTCCGGGCATAGCTCATCAAGACTTGTCGCGCCAAGGAATACCATATTAGACTCGATCTCATGTCGCAAGATCTCCAGCATACGCCGCACTCCCTTCTCCCCATAACCCGCCGATAGACTAAAGAGAAATGGTCGACCCAATCCAACTGCAGTAGCCCCAAGCGCAATGGCTTTCAGGACATCAGTTCCTCGGCGGATTCCACCATCAAGGAAAATCTGCATCTTGCTCTTAACTAGATATGGTGCAAATTTTCGGATTTCCAAGAGAGTCAATAGTGGTGATTGAGCCCTGAAAAGAAGTAAGTATGGGAAGATTCAACAGACGAGTCTCATTCAAGTATGACTCACGTATCTTGAGAGCGGCCACCGTGGTTTGAAAGAACGATCCCTTGCACCCCATGCTCATAAGCGATCACAGCGTCCTCAACGCATTGAATTCCCTTGATCACCACCGGAAGGTCCGTAAGTTCGCGCAACCACGTAAGAATGCTCCAGTCAATAAAAGGAGATATCGAGCTCGCCATGATCTTGGCAACCCCTTGCCCTTGAGCGTCACTATCTTGGGCCTAAATGGAACTGTTAGAGCTGTCGATACCAGAGATCTTGTAGTCTTACCGTAACGCTCAAATTCAACCTCTCATCCATCTCTCGTTTCCCAACCACCGGAGAGTCAACGGTAATCCAAATGGACTGAGCCCCGGCCTTCCCTGCTCGTCGAACAGTCTCCACCGATTTGTTGATATCGCGGTTGACATATAACTGGGCAAACAAAGGTTGGTCCGATGAAGTTCGGGCTTCCATCACCCGCTCAATGGGCAGGCTAGCGCCATTAGCAAGGACTTGAGCTATTCCCTCTTTCCCGGCCGCTGCAGCTAAGGCGCATTCACCATCTGGATGCGCAAGCTTGGCAATTCCAACTGGTGATATGTATACTGGAAGGGATACAGAGTGGCCCAGAATGGATGTTGTAGTGTCCACGCTGAGGGTTTTGCGTAAGATCCGAGGTCGCAGAGAGACCTTTTGGTATGCTTTGGCATTGTTGCGCTTGCTGATCTCATCGTCGGCTCCGGACGAGTAATAAGCCCAGGCGTTTGCGGGGAGATATTTTTGGGCCACTTGTTCAAAGTCGTGCAAATTGATGAGGGTATTTAGTGGTGGAGGTCCATTATGCTCTTTTTTGGTTTCTGTCTCGCTGGAAGAGCTTTGTATTTCATTTGAGGACTTCAATTCGGTGGGGTCGACCTGCCCCTTCAAGGCACTACCAGGCAGAGCTTCGGTTAGAATCTCTGGTGAATGGACTGAGTCAAAGTCATCGGTGGCATCTTTGCCGGCACAACGTAAGATGACCTTTGCACCACCGGGGTGAGAATCTAAGAAATCTGGAAGAAGTATCAGCTACCTTTTTAGGAATTTTCTGACTGCATGATATGAATTTAGAAAAAGTGTTACTCACCTGTCACATCATAGACGGCACCGTGGATCGCAACCCAGCAAGACTTCCGGCTATTATGCTTTTCAATATCTGCTCGTGTGATTGTCATGATTTTAGATTCACTTGAAGCAAAAGCATTGCTGCACCTTGCTCGAGGACATGTTGAAAGAGGAGGATGGTTCGCTACATCCCCAGGTCCCCGCCCGCGGGGTTAGCCCGAGAAAGCGTGGGGGTTACAATTTCCCCGTCTTTCAAAGTTTGTGAGAAACGATCGGCATCAACGGCAAATGTTCTTGGCAATACTGGGGAATCCGGGGTGACATGGACCCCTTGTGCTTCGGATGATGTTTTCCGGGTATGGGGTATAACACATCATCTGCGACCCTCGCTTTCTTCGAACCGGCAGTGAACTTGGATCATACATACGCAGCAAATCATGGCTGAATCTCCTCGATTGAATGTCCCAGTCAAGCCCGCAGCAACGCACGTCGAGGGGTCCGGCGTTCCCACCGACACGGGAAAGATTCACGATGGCGACGCAGCGTTGGCTTTGTTCGACAATCTGGAGGACATGCATGAAACCTTCGAGCCAGGGGAGGAAAAGAAACTGGTTCGCAAGATAGACCTCATGATTCTACCATTTCTATCTGTTTGCTACGCATTCTATTATGTACGGTTTGCTTTATTTCAAATGTTGGCGATGGTAGGCTGATCAAACAGATTGACAAAACGACGTTGTCCTACGCTGCAATTTTCGGAATTAAAGATGATCTAAAGATCTCTGGCACTGAGTATTCATGGCTGTCAAGTGTCTTCTACTTTGGCTTCTTATTTTGGTCCCTACCAACCAATCTACTGATGCAACGCTTTCCGATTGGCAAATATCTTGGAGTCAATATTTTTCTTTGGGGATTTTTCCTAATGTTACAGGGTACGCAAAGTCACCCAGTCGATGATACGTTCAGCGCTGACTTTGCACATCGCAGCCGCTGCGAAGAATTTTACACAGCTTGCAGTACTACGTGTCATATCAGGGGCGGCTGAGGCCTGCAGGTTTGTCCCTATAATCACCCTTGCGGAGTCATTCACTGACTTGAACAGTGACCCGGCTTTCATGTTGATCACAAGTATGTGGTACACTCGACGGCAGCAACCAATTCGCATCGGGTTGTGGTACACTGCCAATGGCTTTGGCATCGCAGTAGGCGGTCTTCTGGGCTACGGTATCGGCCAGATCAATGGTGCCCTCTCATCGTGGAAATATGAATTTCTTATCATCGGCGCCCTGTGTGCCTGCTGGGGTATCGTGATGATTATTTTCCTTCCTAGCTCTCCAGTCACTGCACCTCAACTATCCGACCGCGAAAAGCGGCTAGCTGTTGAGAGACTGCGCGACAACCAAACTGGTATCGAAAACAAGAATCTCAAGCCGAGACAGATTCTAGAAGCCGTTACAGATTGGAAAGTGTGGGTATTTTTCCTACTGGGATTTTCGGGTAACATTCCCAATGGTGGCATTTCCAACTTTGGTACATTGATTATCAAGGGATTTGGATTCTCAACTTGTAAGTGTTTAACCAACAATAAGGGGGCTCAGACCTAACAGAGATATAGTGGTCACTACATTGATGCAGATCCCCTACGGTGCATTCATATCCATCATGATTCTCCTGGCGGTATTTGTGAATGATCGCCTACCTCGCAACAATCGATGCATTGTAGCTATTTTCTTTTTGCTTCCCAACCTGGCTGGATCATTTGGTCTGCACTATGTGCCAGAATCAAACCAAGTCGGACGCTTGATCTGCTACTACTTGACGGGCTCGTACAACGCCTCCTTTGTGATTATTCTGTCTATTCTGACAGGTAATATTGCCGGTCACACAAAGAAGGTGATCACTAACGCAATGATCTTCCTGGGAGTATGCGCGGGCAATATTGCCGGTCCTTTCTTCTACAAGTCGGAACAAGCACCGGTTTATTCGCTTGGGATCTGGTCAATGATTGTGGCCAATTTCGTTGAGATCGCTCTAATTATAGTGCTTGGACTTTCACTTGCTTGGGAGAATCGACGTCGTGACCGGGCGCAGGGAGTTGCTCCAGGCGACGATGCAGACTACATGCGGCAGCTTGAGCTGGATCGATCTGCATTCAGTGACCTGACAGACAAGGAGAACATCAATTTCCGATATCTATACTAAGGTATCAAAAATTGTATTTCACCCAGTGACACTACTATATTTTACATGAACATATTGAGCCAGGTTTCTGTCGTATTTGCACGAAAGTATAGAGCCTTTGAATGACTGGCACTACGTTAGGTACATTGAGCTGCATTTGTAATCTTCAGCCATGCTGTCTTCGAGCTTTCTCCTCTCCCCTTTTTACCAATATTCGAACGAAAATTTTGAAGTTCGTGGACGTATATCGTCATAATGTCATGTTTTACAATGCTATAGTAATGACGACAGCTCGGTACTATTTAGGAGATCCCCCGCTCAAGTAAGGCGAGCACAAGAGCTCTTCTTGCTCCTCGGGCATTCTGCATCCCCACAAATAGCATAGAGTAATTCCACCAATCATCAACATTAAGAGGTTGGCGTGGGGGATGCGTCAGTAACTCAATCTGCTCTCACCCCGGACTTCCCCCGACTCTGTTCCCCGCGTGGGGGACGTGGGATGCAAATGGGGGTTTGACGCGCATCGCGACCCAATAAATGATACCCCGCTCCCCTACGGTCGTGTTTACGATCCCAGAATTTCAAGCTTTCAATCAATCTTCTACATCATGGCCAAGATCAAGTCGATTGAGTATTTTCGTGTGAAGCCCCGTTGGTTGTTCGTCAAGGTCACTGATGACGAGGGACAAATTGGTTGGGGTGAGGGAACCCTCGAGGGTCACTCTCTAGCTGTTGAGGGAGCTTTAGATGAGATTATTATTCGCATTGTTGGTTATGAGGCCGAGTATGTTGGGCTGATCCAGTTAGTATTTTCTTCGCTAACTGCCCTTTAGTGACATTGAGCACATCTGGCAAACAATATGGCGACTGGGATTTTACCGTGGAGGACCCGTTTTCATGTCGGCTATGTCCGGTATTGACATTGCACTGTGGGATCTTAAAGGCCGACGATTGGGTGTTCCTGTCTACCAACTGTTGGGCGGCAAGGTGCGCAACAAGGTGCAGGTGTACGCCTGGATCGGAGGAGACCGACCGAGCGAGGTGGAAGTTGCAGCGTAAGTCCAGTCCCAAGATTTTCCATCATCAAAGGCGATGACACTAACGGGGACACAGCAAGGCACGAATTGCTCAGGGTCTCAAATGTATCAAGATGAATGCCACTGAAGACGTCAACTGGCTCGACTCACCCGCCATCCTAAACTCCTGTGTCGAGCGTCTTAAGCAGGTCAAGGCGCTCGGTCTTGATGCTGGGTTGGATTTCCACGGTCGTCTCCATAAACCAATGGCCAAGCAGCTGGCAAAGGCGCTAGAACCGTATCAGCCCCTCTTCATCGAGGAACCCTTGCTGTGTGAGCACCCCGAAGCTCTCAAGCAGCTTTCCAACTCCACCACAATCCCCATTGCATTTGGAGAGCGTCTATACACCCGGTGGGATGTGAAGAGATTCCTCGAGGACTCCTCCGTCGATGTCCTGCAGCCCGATATTGCTCATGCTGGCGGTATCTCGGAGACAAGGCGTATTGCGAGCTTGGCCGAGACCTACGACGTGGCTATTGCCCCCCATTGCCCTCTGGGTCCTATCGCATTTGCAGCATCATTGCAAATTGCCGTTTCCACGCCCAACTTTGTCATTCAGGAGATGTCCTTGGGTATGCACTACAACGTTGAGGCTGGTGACATCGACTTGAATAGCTATGTGGTCGACAAGACCGTTTTCGATATTAAGGAGGGATATGTCGCGGCACCATCGAAGCCTGGCATTGGAATTGACATTGACGAGGAGATGGTTCGGCGTATTAGCAAGGAGACTGAACCCTGGCAACCTAAGGAGTTCCACGGACCTGATGGATCGATCCGTGAGTGGTAGTCCTTTAGACTGGTAGATATAATGCATAATGCGTCACACGATGCTTTTGTTTACGATACTTTGACCTCCACCTAAATTGAAGTTCTGCTAAGGTACATTTCTAGCTAGCAATGATCGGATTAGATGAAGCTGGGTATTCTAAATTCCCGATTAAACCCCCACTCAATGAAGACATGACCCGAATGACATTTACATGGCCTGACTCCGTCCGCCATAGTGCGGGGAACGTGGGGGGGTACAAGACGCGCCGGCAGTATATAGTTCGGTTTTCTCCCCGCATGTCACAAATTGCAGCCACACTACACCATGGATCTTTTTTTCACTTTCGGGCCGCACAGCACTCGTGACTGGGGGCACTCGAGGCATTGGCCAGGCCATGGCCATTGCGCTAGCTGAAGCGGGTGCCGATATTGTCTTGATTCAGGTACAGTCAGATTAAAGATGGAATACAGCGACATCAGGCAACTGACACATTCCAGAGAGACACCAGTAACCCGGCCACAAAAGAACAAATCGAAAAATTGGGCCGAAAAGCAACAATCTACACAGCAGATCTCGCATCACAAGCTTCCGTTTCAAGTATAGTCGCGACTGTAGTCCGAGACGGCCATGATATCGACATCCTACTTAACTGCGCCGGTATTCAACGACGACACCCAAGTCATCTATTCCCTCAGGAAGATTGGGACGAGGTAGATATAGTCATGCCAATAAGCTTTATAACTACTGGCTCACCCAATGCCTTTAGGTCCTCCAAGTGAACTTGACCACCGTATTCACCCTCTGTCGAGACGTTGGTGCTCACATGCTCGGTCGCACACCTAACCGCTCCGGTCAACGTGGGAGTATTATCAATGTCGCCTCACTTGTGTCTTTCCAGGGTGGTCTTACGGTACCTGCCTATGCAGCAGCTAAGGGTGGCGTGGCACAACTCACCAAGGCATTGTCGAACGAGTGGTCCTCGAAGGGAATTAATGTCAACGCTATTGCTCCGGGATATGTCGCCACAGATATGAATACTGCACTTATTCAAGATAAAGAGCGTGCTGCGAGTATCCTGGCGCGTATTCCCGCTGGTCGATGGGGTGATCCAGACGACTTCAAGGGATCCGTTGTTTACTTGGCTAGTCGGGCAAGCGCTTACGTGACTGGGGAAGTGTTGACGGTGGATGGAGGTTGGATGGGTCGATAGTCATACCAATTGCATTACTCATATTTTTCTCCTAATGTTGTCCTATCTCTACCGTCCTTTAGACGCAGACTAAACTATGTGCATTGAACTCGAGAAAGTTTTGAAAGATTGTTTCTTGGACCTTGGGAGCAATGCGTGTCGATCTCTTGGGTACCATTGTACATTCCGGCCACTTCCTACAATGTACTCCGCACTACATATCACATAACAACTTTCAGATTGAATATTCGCCACTGCAACATCGCAGCTACAGGGTACGAAGTACAGACTGTAAGCAAACACGAGTTTTTGACCCTGAAAACCCTGATTTCGATTCGTCATGATCTCATTCTGCAGGGCTGTTTGTATCCTCGGTGGTAATTGGTTAATTCGAAAATGGCTGGGTCGGGTCCACTGCGGCTTGCAAGCTCCACCAAACTATTGACGCGAGCTGAAAATAATCACAAGGTACAGCAACCTAGGAGGCCTTCATACTTTGTGTATGCTGAATTTTTTTCAAAGTTCCCGCGTGGTCGCATGAAAATTTACACATCGTTACTCCTTTACTTGTACCTAAAATATCCGGCATTTGCTCCTGCATCTTGCAGAACTGGTATTAGAACTTCGCTGCGGAGCAGGCGACGATCGATCTCGATACGCCAAGACCGCTAAGGCCAATCATGCAAAATGCTGCATGAGGACCAGATCCCCAGTTCTTTTCACTCGGCCGATCCGAATCTTCCAGCCGTCTCGTGGCTGGCGCAGGGTCAAAATTGAACAACCTGATTCCTGTTCTGTGATAGCTGTCCACGGCAAACAGTTCTACCGAATCATTGTCTTTTTTTCTTCAAGGTTTTGAGTTGTCAACAATGAGAACATACTACGGTGTGTACATATCTTACCAGGGATTGTCCATGTCCCACAATTGCCAAGCTTCCGAACAACCCGTGGGACGCTACCATGACAAAGAGCTCCAGTTCAAGGCTCGGCCCATCTTTGGGTGACTGCAAGGGATGTCGATCTTGAAGATCTCTTAACCTATTCAGCTCGGAGCGAATGGATTCCGATTTCCCCTCAGAGCCCTCATGACTGCTTTACCCAGTCGGAATATTGATTGACGATGCCGGTGGAATTTCTGACAAACTAGTGATGGCTGATCAACCGCGGGCTTGTCTGCCTATATAACGTAGAAGATTTCCCACAGTTATCTCGTTCACACCAGTATCGGACAGTCACAACAGTCAGTCACCATGACTTGGAAAATTGCTACTCTTCTGTCCGCCGTCCTGTCGCTAGGCTCTTTCGCCGCGGCAGAGTCCATTCCCAAGACTGACTACGATGTCATTGTCGTTGGTGGTGGACCCTCTGGTCTCAGCGCCTTGAGTGGTGTCTCTCGCGTGCGGAGAACTGCTTTGCTGTTTGATAACCAGGAGTACCGCAATGCTCCTACCCGGGCTATGCACGATGTTATTGGCAACGACGGTAATATTGATCAATGGCTTCAAATATGATCTCTACTAACCTGAAGACTTTAGGTACACCACCTGCAACTTTCCGTGGCTTGGCCCGCGAGCAGATCTCCCGCTATCTCACAGCCCATTTCAAGAACTCCACTGTGCTGTCAATCGTACCCTACGGCAATAGCAGCGTGTCCGCGTTTAACGTGACTGACGACACCGGCAAATCCTACACTTCGCGTAAGCTTGTGCTTGGCACTGGTGTCAGTGACGTGCTTCCCGATACCCCCGGTGTCGATGAAGCCTGGGGCAAGGGACTCTTCTGGTGCCCATGGTGTGACGGCTATGGTGCGATTTCCTCAATCCAGCTTGGAAGATTGACAACTAACAAAATTTAGAGCACCGTGATCAGCCTTTCGGTATTCTCGGAAACATTGCCGACGTTCTTGGCAGTGTTCTAGAGACCAACACTCTATACTCCGACATCATTGCCTTTGTTAACGGAACTGACACACCAGCCGGTGAGGTCGCCGCTACTGGCCAACACGATGGCTGGAAAGAGCAACTTGAAGCGTGGAACGTCAAGATCGACAACCGCACTATCACTCGTATTGAGCGCACCCAGGATGGTGAGACTCACCAAAACAAGACCACCGACCAGCAGTTCGACAAGTTCCTTATCCACTTTACCGAGGGTGAACCCGTTGAGCGTGGTGCCTTTATCATCAACGCGCCTACCGTTCAGCACTCCACCCTTCCTGCCCAGATGGGCTTGAACATCACAAACGAGAAGATCGATGTTGTTACGAGCAGCATGCGCACTAGCATGGCTGGTGTCTGGGGTGTTGGTGATGCCAACAGCGATGCGTCGACTAATGTTCCCCATGCTATGTTCAGTGGAAAGAAGGCTGCTGTCTACCTGCACGTTGAGATGTCCAAGGAGGATTCTCAGTCTAAGGTGTCAAAGCGTAGTGGATTGTCTCAGCGTGAGCTGATGAAGGAGGCGATTCGCGCTATTGGAAGCAACCTTGAACCCCAGTGGGAGCAAGTTGAGAAGCGCGAGGTCTAAATGATGATTTATGATTGAGATGCTAGCGTTACTCATTTGGTGGCCATGAGCCCATTGTCGTTGACATATGGTGTAATGGATCGACTGGACATAGCAGTGGATGAGAATGATTAATCTAATAATTGGAATGAATAATGGACATTTCAAAAGTTGTCATACATCTGGAGCTTTCCGGTGCCTCCGGGCATCTGGAGTAAGTAGAGAAACATGCTATACCGTAAGCCGGAATTCGCAATCTAGGAAAGTTTTCTCGTTGACCCATCCCTGCGAGTGACCTATCACTGTAACCGAACATAACTGCATCACCAGTCTTTGCCTACATTACTGTCCTCGGCATTGATGCTATCCGACTCGAGTCTACCGAGGCTGTTTACGCGATACTATCAATATATCGGCTCACTGTTCGCCACATCCCAAAGACCGTGAGTATCGAGCGGTGAAATCCTATTGGGCAAGATAAAGCAATCTTTCTAGTCTGTAGTCTTGAGGGCCTGATCGTGATCCTTGGTAGCCTCAGTGGGTCAGGCCTGGCCAAATATTATTGAGTCGCTCAAAATTAGGAGTTCCTAGTATGGCATGACATGCTATTGGCACTATTTATACATTGTAGAATTGAGTGAAGCCGATAATGTACTATAGCCCATGATAGACATTGAAATTCTGTAAACAAGATTGAATAGCCGATTTTGCCAGCTTGAACGATTGTAGTAGCTATACTCAGTAATCTTTGAGTTATCAATTGTCCATAAGCGAGGTCCAATGATGCGCGAATATCCTCCACGATCTACCTGGATGCCTTGATTTCCCCATGGCACCGTCCTCATTACCCACCACAATGCCGATATCCGGCCTTCGGCCGACTAGCATCGTCTTATTCGTGGAGAATGCCTGTCCAAATGCAGGGAAGTCGACCTTTCGCCCGGGACACCTACAAAATGATCTTCAGTGTGGGAGCCACCACCGTTTACTGTCTATGTTCCGTGGACGCATCTGAAACATGCCTTGCATAACGTGCCTAGCATGACGTCCCGGACCATGTGCACCATGAGAATTATTGTCTCAACTCGGCATCGTCTAGTGTTTCAAAATGCCGACATCGATAATGTGCGACTGGAACTGCCAATCATGGTTTTAATGTGGAGATGTGCCGAGTTTGACCACGGTCGGCAGTGGAGAATGTTGAAGATACGTATTGTGATGGGGTCAACCATGGCGTTGGATCTCGGTTCTATCGCCAACTCCGGCGACTCCAACGGGGATCTGCAAGAGATCATCGATCGGTACCATGTCTTTAAGGTCCCGAGTCCCTGAGCCAGTAAACTCAATCAAGCCGGTCTTCCAATCATTGTTCTTCTTTCTCTCTTCCCCAACTTCTTTCATTCTCCAAGCTTCGGGGTATATTCTTGATCCGGCGTTTCAGTCCCTCCAAGGGTTCGTCGCGCTCGACATCGTTCTCCACTATGTGACCAATGGCCAATATTTCTAGCATATTGTTATCGGCTAGTGTGGAGATCGATTAGGCGACGAACTTTAAATGCTTATTGTGGAGACCAGCAGTCGACAACGTGCATGTTTCGAATGTTTTAGCTCAAGGAACCATTCCCAGTCAGGGACCGGATCTACATCAGACCCATCAATTGGATGGCGATTCCCTGATATCACATCCCAGAGACACAGAAATTCGCCGTCGAGATCTGGGGATCACCTCCAAATGAGCCATTTCCACGCTCTAGTCAAGGACCTTGGAGAAGTGATCTCCACTGCCACCAAGATAAGCAACGACCATGTGGGGACACCGTCGGCTGCGCTACAGAACGGCGAAGATGATCCTTTGGATCGACGAAGAGGCCGATTGTTTTCTCTGACGACGAAACTCCTCAGAAAAGATATATAAACCCCCTCGAGTCCAGCCTTCTTCTCTCCATCATTAAACAGCATCAATCACTCTCTTCACAGCTAGATCACTCTTTTGACAACTCTTTTGACAAGACTTGTCTTTCATTCTCTTCACTATCCAACATGAAGACCTCCTTCGCTACCCTCGCTATTGCCCTTTCGGGCTCTGTCATGGCTGCTCCCTTCAGCTCCAATGGCACTTCGAACGGAACTTATGCCCTCCCTACATCCTCTGGCATTGTTGCCCCTTCCCGCACTCCTAGCGGTACCCCAAGCTTCAGCCAGCCTAAGCCATCTGCAACGGCCTCGGCCCCTCTGATCCCAAGCAACGTGAAGCGTGGAGATGTTCTCCCCACCGGTCTGACTGATTTGGTCTCAGATGCCGAGTCTGCTCTTAGTGGTCTTGCCTTAGGCGTGGTCAAGCGTGGAGATGCTCTTCCTACTGGTCTGTCTGACTTGGTCTCTGATGCCGAGTCTGCTCTCAGTGGTCTCGCCTCAGGTGTGGTGAAGCGTGGAGATGCTCTTCCCACTGGTCTGTCTGATCTGGTCTCTGATGCCGAGTCTGCTCTCAGTGGTCTCGCCTCAGGTGTGGTGAAGCGTGGAGATGCTCTTCCCACTGGTCTGTCTGATCTGGTCTCTGATGCCGAGTCTGCTCTCAGCGGTCTTGCCTCAGGCGTTGTCAAGCGTGGAGACGCTCTCCCCACTGGTCTGACTGACTTGGTCTCTGATGCTGAGTCTGCTCTTAGTGGTCTCGCTTCGGGCGTGGTTAAGCGTGGAGATGCTCTTCCCACCGGTCTTTCTGAGCTGGTCTCTGATGCCGAATCTGCCATTGGTGGTCTCGCTTCCGGTGCGGTGAAGCGTGGCTTCTCCGAGGCTATGCCCACTCCCTCTGGCACTCCAACTGGTGCTCCTTCCGGCATGCCTTTTGGTGCTCCCACAGGAACTCCCAGCGGCTCTCTCTTCGGTGC
Source organism: Penicillium frequentans (assembly GCA_028828275.1). Lineage (NCBI taxonomy): Eukaryota > Fungi > Ascomycota > Eurotiomycetes > Eurotiales > Aspergillaceae > Penicillium > Penicillium frequentans. The sequence continues at coordinate 1,779,468 of JAQIZY010000001.1, read as the reverse complement.
TAAGAAGCGTGGCTTCACCTCTAAGGCTATTCCCACTCCTTCCGGCACTCCCAGTGGTACTCCCCCGGCTGGCTCGGCTACTCCCACTGGTAGCGGTAGCTCCTTCCTCGGTTTCCCTCTGGCCTAAACATACACGGCTCGTGTGAAAACCGGTCTACCATTGGCCAATTTGGACAACTCTTCATGATGGATACATTTTTGACTGCGATTTGATTGGATCACTGGCTGACCCACATGCCTCTCTTTAATGTCTTTTCACTCTTTAATGTCTTTTTATACACTCGTTTGGTCGGAATACAATGTACTTCTAGAATACAATCGGCGCTAGGAATTTATCTTGATTTATGAAATTTCACACTTCATCTTCCTCATCTCGTACATGATCTGTGATTCTATATCTTACTTCTTGTTTCTGGTCTTATGGTCTGAAGGAATTTTTGAAGCTAAAGAATCATTCAATGTTATCAAAAAGTACTTCCAGACTAGATAGGCCGTGTGAATAACAAGGAACGGATAATAGATCGAGGGCACGCATATGTCACGTAGTCCCGGCGATTTAAGGATAATGGCATCCCCTGCTAAATCCTTCGAAGCAAAGCACAACACTGAAGCCGTTGCCGTTGATAGATATAAGGTAAAATTTTCAATACCCGTAGGCTCAGCCCCAGTCTCATAGTGAGAAATTTCACTAACACCTCAAAAGCTTGACTCGACAGGATGGCCATATCTCTAAGGGTCTTGGGATGTATCTAACCTAGATGATTGTTGGTGCCGAGGAACTTACTCCTGGGGAATGGTCAAAGTTGATGATGAACGTGAACTACGGGGTGGCCAGAACGGGGACAGTTCTGAAAACCGCGTTTTTGGAACGGCTATATAGTATGCCCCAGCGCAGAGAGCTTAGCATCCGCTATGGCACATTCTACGCTGGCTACTCGCCAAAGAAGCTTGAAGAGCAGCTGATTTTCTGTTGCGAAAAAGTACCTGACTGTTCATTTCTGCTTTCGTTACTGTATTGATTGCAAGGATACAAAATGAAGTTCGGTTATGGGATTGGAGTGTACATTAAGTGATTCATCTATGGAGGAAAACAAGATTTATGAGTCCCGGAATCGCTTCATCGGTCCATAGCTGGACGTAAAAGCCCGCAAAGATCGACCCCAAAAGTATAATGGAATAGCAAAAAGCACGCTCGCGACTTGAATGGCCGTCATCTCCCCAAACACAGCGGCAGTACCTTGTTTTTCAATCCAATCCGCCGCATATAGGGACAACAGCATGCCAATAGTGTTGCGAATGACGAAAATGATGACAAGAGCCTCACCCGTTACCTAATTCAATACTTGGGTCAGCTATGCAATCCGAGAGATTTGTTGAAATCCCACTTACCGGTTTGTATGAATCAAGTGCGTAGGTTACAGCGACATTCGAAATAGCAGCTACACCAAAGGCCTGCATGGCATATCCCACAGCAGGTCCAATCCAGTGTGTTTTGTGTGCGACACAGAGTCCAAAAATCAAGATTCCTGCTGGTCCAATAGTTCCGGGAATCACGATCGCCGGGAGTCGATACTCTGGCATTCGAACTCCGCCATGTTTTTTTGTGCTCCGGTTGGAGATAATATCAATCAGTCGGCCACCGGCGTAGAATGCGAATACGCTACCAATAAATCCAGCTAGGGATAGGAGGCCCAGATCACCCAGTTGCCAGTTGTAAGGTGGCTTGAGAAATGTACGGGAGGATGTCAGTTGGACCACGATATTCCTTGTTGAAAGTTAGCGATATTTCTCAGATGAGCGGGAGTTACGAACCATCCGACTGCAATACCAATCGTCAACGAGCACCAAATCAACGGCGGGTAGGCTGCGTTAGCTAAGATATCCAAGACGGCTTGCAGAAATGAAGCATCCCGGTTGAAACCGAGGGTCAAGGACATCCACTGCAATTGTGATCGCTTTTCCCGGCTTTCCGAGCGCTTCTTCAGGTATGTCGTCTCCCGGATGGTAAAAGTAGCGATCACCAGGAGCACACCGACTGCGATCGCTAGGAAATAACACATCCAGCGCCAATTTTGCTGCTGTACCAAGTATGCATTGATCAAGGGGCCTACGAAAAGACCAGCGGTCATCGCAAGATGGAAAAACATCATGTAGTGACCTCGATCCTTGGCGGCAACCATGTCAGCCACGACAGCGGGCACTGTAGCATCGGCAGCCGCCGCCGCGAACCCTGACAGAATGCGCGACGCCAGTAGCTCACCGTAACTGGTGCATTGGCTGGACCATACATTCATCATGCAAAGAAACAGCATCGCTACCAAGTAGACGGGGCGTTTTCCAATGACACGCATGAGTGGAACCCAGAAGATATTGCCCACACCGAAGAGAAAGACATTAAAGCATACCAGCTGCCCCGCCTGGGTCTGGTTGACATTGAACTCCTTGATTATAGCTGAGGTGGCGACCGTAAAATTACTAGAGTTCACATTGGCCAAGAAGGTGAACGAGCAGATTGTCAGGTAGGTGGTTAATTTGGCTGATAGGGGCCAGTTCTGTGGGCATTGATTAGCAACCCTGCTCTGCTTGAAAGGTCCTGGACATTCTCTCACCTGTGGATTATTCACGTCGTCATCGTCGATGACTGGTTTCAAATCGCCAACGGAGGGCCCGCGCTCATCAGCGGGCATGTTCTCCAGATGGCTGGCCGCACTTAATCGGTTAAAGTCGTCTTTCGAGTCTGTCATGACGTGTGATATTTTGGTGTGTTTGGTTTTCTGGGGAAAGAGGAAGAAGTCGATCATCCCGGAGAGGCGCGGCAGGGTTTTATTCAAATAGTCCCACGCCGATTTACCCCAGCGATTGCTTCCCCACAATCTAAGATGGGGGACTTTTGCGACAATCTCACAGGAGTGATCCTATTGGGCGCAGGGGTAGGAATGTTAGAGTGACGCGCCAGGTGGCTAAGGAGGTCATTCGGTAATTCCGACTTCAAGTGGGGATCGGCGTCCCCAGCCAGGATCCGGGCTGAAGCTGAAGCCGCATGGAGCAAGTCTTGCGATTGAAGAGTGGAAGTCATCCATGTTCGGATCCGTTCAATCTTTGTAAGAGTGGGTACTTGCATCTCGATGTCGTGGTCGGAGATCCCTATTGATAATATAGTTGGTAAGGTAAGACAGTGTCGTCGCGCTAATACACATAATTCGGGATTCCCGGCCCTAGCGTCATTTAGAGGCGTTGGGGGTTATCCGTACTGGCTTGGAATCCACAAGTGCTTGGACTTTCATGGGTAGGTTCACGGGAACACGGGAACACGGGTGTCCAAGATTGTTTTGTCATTGGTTGTTAAAGCGATCTCGTGAGATGACACTAGTTACAGGAGAGGTAAATGTTTGAATGACGCTGTCGACGGTTACATATTTCCGCTGTGTTGGCAAGCCACACCTTTATTTATATGTTCCAAGCTTATGACCGCATTTCGGAAGTTGATCAGCAAGTGCTGTATTTATATTCATATATATAGAATTGTCGAATGGAAATTTTGACATTTGACATTTGATTCTAGCATCATTAATGAGCTATATATGTCACATGACTTGACCACTAGGTGGTATGCTGACCAAAACGCTGGGCGCGTTTTGGTCAGCCACACCGATCTTCAAATCCACACCGTAATTCAATTATTTACACTTTTTTGCCAATTCCCCTTTCATCCCTTCTGTATCGATTACATAAGGTATATTTTCCGATTCTCCTGATACGAAAGCCTCGAAACCATCAATTTCGAGGTTTTCGTCTGATCTTTCTGGAATTGAGACCGATTGTTGTGCCGAGACCCGGAGAATCCGGGCCCATTCCCTTCTTTTCTCCTCCTCATCACGCCTCCAAATTCGCCGGTTGGCATCTTTTGGTGTTAAAGCAGTCTTACTAGATAGCTGCTTTTTGGTCCTTTTGCCTTTTTTGGTCGTTGACGAGCTTGAATTGATATAAATTTGCCCTGAAGCTCTTCTGTGTACTCGGCGTTGGCTAGAGCTCCTTCCTGGAAGAGTTTGAAGTCACGTTTTAGTGATTTAAGCTCTTTGGTCTGATCTTTGTTTTGGTCTGATAATTTCTGAATACGTTTCTCGAGTTTATATGCCCCTCGAGTGAGCTTTTCAACTGATTGGGGTGGCGAATTGATGGCAGAAGAGCATGGTTCTGGGGTATGACCATATATCTTGAGAATTGGGTCATTTTGATGCCTTTCATCCCATCTTTTTTGTATTGGTCTGATAATAATATCAGGGTTAAAAGGGCAAAGCCCTGTCTCTTGAAAAGCGCTTCGGGATTATACGTTGTTTGAACGCTTTTTCTCGAATTTGGGTAATATCTTCGAGGAATTGCCGCTTTGCCGAATCCGGGCGGAACCATGCGCTAGATAGGGTATTTTCCTTCCGGAATTCTTGCTTTAACCTTAAAAAAGGCTTTTGATCTAAAGGTTAAGCAAAATGTGACGTATGTGGGCGGAAGCTGATTGGAATAATTGAGTGTTTTTCGCAAAAATCGAGGAATTCGAAGGTTAGGTGGGATCCATGCCCGTCAAAGAAAAGCACCTAATTTCTATCAATTCCCACTCGATCTTTCGTATTCTCGTGAAATATATATAACCACTCGAGGGCAAGGAGATCAGACGTCCACCTAGTTAGAGAAACTTGGATATTATAGCGCTGATTAAGCGCTGGATTGTTCTAGAACTAGTCTTCTATATACGTATGACCTTTAAAGATTAGATATGGGACCATAACCCAGCCGTCAGCAGCAATACACTCGATCGAAGTGATAATTTGACCTCGATCCTTCGCGGTATGCTTCTCCGAGCTATATCGGTATTGTGTAACGACCTTCTAGGCCCGACCTTAACCTAATTGGAACCCCGTTTCATCAAAATTGTAGATATTCTTCGGACTAATACCCCTAATCCAGCCGCCCACATGCTCGAACCAGGTCGTAAGATACGAGATATCCTCCGATTCGAGTCTCTTCTTATCCATAGGCTTCTATTTAATCCAAAAGAAGTCTTCCGGAAGACGTCGGACGAATCGACTAGCCCACATCTTGCTTACCGGGCCTTTCTTCGAGCGTGCTAATATTGAATTAGCACAACGTTCGATCTCTTGGAGCGTACAAGGTGCCCAGAGCTCGTCAAGCTGCTTAATATATCGGATTAAAGCAGCTTCTTAAACCAGATTTAGCGCTTTGTTGATCGGAATATTCGAAGTTCGAGGCTTGCGACCGTGGTAACGGCCTACAAGCGTGTCATAATTTAGATCAAAGGCACGAGCTATAGCACGTAAATTAGGGGTTTTCTGGTCAGATATAGAAGCTAGGGCCTTCATATATTGATCCTCGATATCAGATGGCATATTGAACGTATAATGTGGACTCGGTGGGTGAATTGGTCTGAAAAATTGAATTACGGTGTGGATTTGAAGATCGGTGTGGCTGACCAAAAGGGTGCCCCCCTTTTGGTCAGCATACCACCTAGTGGTCAAGTCATGTGACATATATAACAAAGATCAATATTGAAAATGCAGGGTAGGCCAAGCCCTCGTGACGGGGAAATGTCAATTGCCGCTTCCAGTGTTCTCCGCACTCACCGAACGTGGAACTCCAACTCTTCCTCAACTCACTTCTCCCCAAGCTTCCACCTCCCATCCAGCCACAATGGGTCTGATCAAACGCGCTTTGAAGATCTCCGCCGCGGGCACTGTCGCCTCCATTGGTGTCTTCTGGGGAGCCACGCGCAATGACGTCTTCGAGCCCATGCAAACCTCCGATCCGATCTTCCAATCACCCTTCTTCAAGAAGTTCAACCCCGAACAGAACCCAACCCTGCACGACCTATGTGTCCGTCGCATCCCGCTCGACAAGATCAAGCCTGAGCTGTTGGAAAACAAGGCCAAGCTGACCGAAGCTTTCTGTGCCGGTGTCTGGGGTGGCATGGGTAAGCTCAATCAACCGCGATCGGCATAACTCCGTCTAACAAATTTCCCCTCTTTTTAGGCTACATCGTCCAGCGCGCCTACCTCTCCAACAAGTACCAGGGTCCCGAAACCGCTTCTCAGCTGTGGAGTCGTAAGGAGCTCCTCGAAAGCAACTACGAGGTCGGCACCCTCATCACCGATCACTTCGAGGTCGTCGAGAAGACAGAGGAGAAGATTACCGTCCGCTGTGGTGACACCCCCCGCCACCAAGATGTTCGCCCCTCCGATGGTCTCTTTGAGATGGGCGCCGTGATTAAGCAGGAGGAGGGCGTGGCTGAATTCACCTTGAAGAGCTGCTTCTACCAGGGTCTCGGTAAGGCTGAGGCTGCTCCCATGGGTTCGTTCATGGTCTGGTTGCACCAACAATACACCAAGCTATGGATGGAGACCGCGGTTCTGAAGAACTGTGTGAAATAAAGGGAGTGTGCATGTGCGACAACCCATGTAAATAGTTTAATGGTCTACGAACCAAGGACAGTGTTGCAACGAATATTAATTTAGGCTACTATGCCTGATTTTGTCACGAATCATGGTGTATACGTGTGCGACCATGGTAAGTCGCAACATTGCCTTGCGTGATATCTATTATTCCCTCAGCACAGTCTTGGGCTTCTCGAAATCCGGCGAATCCGGCGAATATGGGTCATCCGCAGCTTTCATCTTTTCGATTTCAGGATCGCTGGTCAGGGTAACCGCCAGAACGGAGGGAATGGCGATGACGAGAGACCCCATGCACAGACCCCAATCCATGGCGAATTGGGTCATAGCAGGCTTTCCCAATGCATTGATACGCCAGGCCATAGCTCCGCCCGCACTTTGGAAGGTCTTGTACGCGCCGACCAGGATCGCAGTGACAGCCGGCGAATTGGACCGAGCGCCCACGAGCCAGTAGCAGAAAGACTGCCAGAAAGCGTCATAAGCACCATAGAAGATGTAAAGTAACATCGGACCCACGGAGACAGAACCATCCTTGTAGTCGATATCCTGCTTGATGCCCATGGCCAAGCGGCGCGAAGACCATTTCTGGAACGCATAACCACCACCCCAGATAGCCATGCCAGTTACGAAAAGGAACACCCAAGCGACCCGCGCGCGAATTTGTCGGTTAAGACCCGGAAAGTCAAGAATAAGACCAATGATCAGACCGCCCAGCATCTGCGCGATCCAGTAAAATGCACCATTAAGCGAGCGCGTGCGGATATCGAAGGTCATGCCATTGACCACATTCTGCTGATAGGAGTAAAAGACATTCGCCGAGAAGAACAGTGGCAGCAAGCACAGCACACGCCAATCAGCAATTGTACGTATGGACAGTCGCGCCGTCTGTTTCCAGTTCTTTTCATCTTCTGGGATTGCCTTCAGTTGGGAGACTCGAACTGATGCAGGAGGACAGATGAACACGCCCATCAACCATCCAATTCCCATGAGAATTAGGAGCGCAATGTATGTTGCATCTGAGACTGTGCCGGTGGTGGAATTGTAGTTCAACCCGAAGCTGGCTAGAGATCCTACTCCACCGCCGAGGTTAAAGATGATCCAGAATACAGCAATTGCACGTCCCTTTTGTGACTCGGGCACATAAGTTGTCATGATAGCTCCTTGCGCGACCCACAAAAACGATGCGCCCACACCAAGAAGCGCACCGGCGGCGATAACAAAGGCACCATTGTTGGTTGCTATTACAAGCAACAAATAACAAAAATTAGCAGTTGGATGGACAAAAATATCTTGCAAACTTACAGTTAAAGCATAGCAGACTTCCCGAGTATAAGGGATATGCCCATCCACCAAGAAGAAGACAAACACGGGGACCGACGCGATTAAAAATCGGTCCAACAACAAACAACGCTGTTGCCGCCGTTGCTGCAAGTAAAGCCACAGTCGCATTCGCAGCGACCGTCTGGTTCACTTGTCCAGATCCTCCAAGTCCTGTGAGGGCATTGTACATCTATATCCCCGCAATTAGTGGAAATTCTGTTGGTGCCAACGCGACACGTACCCCAGGACAGCAGAAACAGATAAAACTGATCAGCAAAATCTGGACCCAACTGTGTGTATAGATCCGATACCAAACCGAATCCTTGCGCCCATCAATCACGGGTCCATTTCTAGTTCCGTCCTCCATAGTGTGATGATAGTGCAGATGCGACCAACAAACATCAACAGAAGTCAAACTCGAAACCAAAATATGTGAGTAATACAATGCAGCACCAATCGCGAGATCTGGCGTGAAATATGGGGTTCTATCCCTGGATTCCAAACACGAGCGGTGGTATCTGGTGTGGAGAAGGCTTCAAGAAACATGAATTTACCCGATGACAGGCCCAAGCACTGATCTACGAGAACTTGCATTTATTAGGAAAAGATGCATGGATTCGCGGGATAAAGCGCTTGTCAAACTCCACATTGGGTAGTTTCTGGGGAAGATAAACAACCCCACTTGTCGCATGTTGGCTCAATCCCTGGTTCATTGCCGAGTACCACACTGGGGTAATGGTGCTACTCTGGCTCGTAACGTGGGATGTTTCTTCATCGGCAAACCTCCGCGATTAAGGATCTCGCTCGGGCTGCACTTCCGGTTTGCGGATGTCGGTCGCTTCCGACTAGCGTTTGTTAGGGCAGGATGGCGTCAATCATAAAAAAAAACATTCGTCTCGCTCGCGCGAAACACATCGGTTTTTCTACATATCGCTCTGGATATCATACACCGTTGATCAGGGTGTGAACTGAACCGTTGGCGATATGGATCTTGACGGCTTAGCCAAACTCCAGACTGAAGGGGTAAATCCCCGGACGGTCAATATCGATCGCATATCGACATTGGAGATGTGTTCTGTGATAAATAACGATGATCATCTGGTCGCAGATAGCGTTGAGCCGTGTCTACCAGTGATCGCGGACGCAATTGATGCCCTGGCTTTGCGTGTTGGTCAAGGCGGCAGGGTGGTCTATGTTGGAGCAGGAACAAGTGGAAGGTTAGCGAACTAACAATATGCCCAATAAAAATAAACGATTAACATCGGAAATCCCTAGACTCGGAATCTTGGATGCGTCGGAAATTCCGCCTACCTTTGCTGCTCCCCGATCTCAATTCGTCGGATTGATCGCCGGCGGAGAGGTTGCTATTCGTCAGGCTCAAGAGGGGGCCGAGGATGACTGGGAAGCTGGTGAAGAGGACCTAAAGCGTCTAAATCTCGATCCTAAGCTAGATAGTGTGATCGGTATTGCCAGTTCAGGCCGCACACCATATGTACTCGGATGTCTTGCCTTTGCCAAACGGCTAGGCTGCGTCACAATTGGCGTCGTTTGCGCTTCTCCATCAGCTATGGGTCAGTCTGGCAATGTGGACTACCTGATTGCCCCATTACCTGGCCCAGAAGTGGTCACAGGGAGCACTAGACTCAAGGCTGGAACGGCCACAAAAATGGTTCTGAATATGCTGAGCACAGGAACTATGATTCGTACCGGGAAAACTTATGGAAATATGGTGAGACTATGTGGATGTTTGACTCGAATGATTTTGACTGACAGTTTTCGCAGATGGTTGATATGGTGGCGTCAAATCTCAAACTTGAGCAGCGTGCTCGGAACATTCTGCGCAGACTCAGTGGGCAATGCAACGGTTTATCGGATACCGATTTAGACTCACTCCTTGCGAAGTGCAATGGTAGTGTCAAGCTTGCAATTCTCGTTGCCGAAACCGGTGGATCGGTTGAGAGCTGCCGAGAAACTTTGTCATCGACTGGGGGTGTTCTCTCTAAGGCATTGACCAAAGCATCTCAGCCTGCAGAAACATCCTTACCAGAAAACCGCCATTTTGTGTTGTGCATCGATGGCGGTGGAACTAAGTGTGCTGCTGTCGTGGGAGATAAAGATGGCGCTGTGAGCCATGGGTTTGCCGGGCCATGCAATATGTATGGACTTCATCGATCTTTCAGCAGTACGATCGTTAACTAACTATCGCGCAGTACGGATAACGTCAGTGACGTTGAAGTTGTCATAAACACACTGATTACAGCGACCAAAGCCGCGCTGAAAGAACATATACTCCGTGGAACCGAGCTAACAGATTCGAACTGGAAGGCACATCTCAAAAGATCTTTTCGATCAGTCTGGATCGGTCTAGCGGGAATGGATAGGAGCGGCCTATACAGCGTATTAGCCCCCAAGCTTGGTGACTTGTTCGGGCTTGATTACACCACACCCGCCCTCAAGTTAACCAACGACGTATCCTTGTTGACTGCGGCAGCTTCATCGAACCAAAGCCGTTCCGTGATTGTCGTGATCGCAGGCACCGGGAGCGTGGTAATGCGGTACAACTGGATCGAGGACCAGGGCTATACTTGCGTTGCTAGAGCTGGCGGGTGGGGCCACCTGTTAGGTGACGAGGGTGGAGGCTATTCCATCGGCCTTGAAGCTATCAAGCACACGCTGGAAGTGTTAGAGGAGAGAAGTCTGGGTCTTGAACCAAAAGAGTCGGGCGAGTTTGAACGAGCTGTGATTGGAAGGCTGGGCGGCTGCACCGAGAAAAACGATAATATCGACCTTTTGAGCGAGATCCTCTCGCAGCCTCGTGCGCAGAGTGTCAAGTCTCGCATTGCTGGCGTCGCGGAGACAGTACTGAAACTGGAAGGTAATCGCACGGCAAAAGCCATAATGGAAGATAAGGTGTCCTCTATCATTCACAAGCCCCTTCGTCGTCTCGTTGATCCCAGATCCAGCGGGTTCGTTGCACCTGAGGAGACGGAATTAGTATTGGCTGGTGGGTTGATGAAGGATGAGGGATATCACAATGCTATGAGACAGCAAATTGCTCAGCAAGGACTCCACTTCCGGGGGATGAGTGTGATTGATGATGTTGCCGTGATGGCAGTCAGATATTTGATGTCTCAATGAGCGGTGTTGGGCATCTCCGGTACTCCTTCCATCCTGGGACTTGTGACTTGGAGACGCATGGAAAAGGAAATGGTTTTCATTGATCTGCCACTACAATCCTAATTATCAAAATAAAAATAGTATCCGTCACTCACTGGCTGGTACTAAGATGTGAACTTTCTAACTTGTTTGGATTGTGATATATGCATACTTTGTGGCTGGATGCTGTACATAAAATGCAATTTAACGATCTATCGATCTTTTCACTGATCTCTTCCCTATTAAATCACCCCAACATCTATTAAATGAGGACATAGTGCCACAAGTTGGCTTAACCCCCTTGGTTCGCCCATTATACCAACCCCACATTATATCTTCGTTTGCCCTTTCCTCTAACACCATCCGACTTCTCAATTCACTGGCTTGTTTTCCGTCTCCAACATGGGAACAGCCTCAATCACCGACTCCATACCCGGACTTTGGCTCCAGATCCCCGTGATATTCAAGCCAGCCTTCTGAAGCAAATCCCTCCACTGAGTCTCCGATCGCTCAACACCGGCACCAATACTCATCATCTGAATATCGAGTGACGCCTGCATAAGGGGCGTGTCGGTATCCGGTAGCACAAAGTCCACAATCAAGATTCGGGAGTAATCAGGCGCCATAGCAGAGGTTGTATTCTGCAGGATCTGAAGACAAATCTGATCGGACCAGTCATGAAATATGGAGCGGAAGTAATAAATTGCCGCCCCCTTGACAGGTTGAGCATCTATGAAGCTGTATGGCATGACTTCGATACCGGATTCGTCACCAGAAACACCGTTCAAAACATGTGGAAGATCTTGCAAGATGACTCTGCCGGGCAGGTGTTTGTACTTCTGGCGGAATTGGCTTAGGTCATGGCCTTGGTTACCCCCGATGTCGACGAGGAACACTGTGTCATTGCATGGAATGGAATGACCCATCAGTCTCTCAACAGGGTAGAAATCGAACCACATTGGTCGGCCTTGTCTGCGACTCGCCATATACGAGTTGAACAACGTTTGTTGATCTTTGTGGCTGTCTAACCACTCAAATTGACTTTGACCAACTGCCCACTGCATTGGCGAGTTTTCATAGTCTTGAGGATTCGCATAATGATGCGCTCTCAGATACTCCGGTAATTTGCTGAGAGTTGGAACTGCAAGGTCATATCTGACGGAGGAAAATTCGGTTAGTGTAAGTTAAATCAAACAGCGTGGCCGGAACCATCGTTCTTACATGCAAGGAACTCCATCTCGACCTGCAGGCTGGGTCAAAGCCGCCGTCTTCTCGTTTGCTTTGAATACCTGGAACTCTGGAGTTGTGCAGAGACCCAGAGATGCCATGACCCGCATTAACCGGACTATGTGTGACTGTTAGTCGCGCACAGGGTGCAACAATACGACAGGAAACCATACCAATCAGTTCCTGCTCCGCGCCAGTAAACTCCGATAACTGTGCTGCCGAGATTCCTGTATTCTGGTACTGCTTCTGCATGAGCAGAGGGAAGACCCCCAGATCAACTACGGCTCTGAGTGCGGAATTTTGTGGCGGCTATGGCGGGTCAGATAAAGTACCCAAATATCGATACGTACATTTGCATCCATACCTGGTAAATCAGACGCTGAACAGTCTCAGCGGGACTTTCTACTGCCAACTTCAACTGCTCAATCATTCGAAGCAGCTCGAAATGGGTTTGCGCAGAAGGAGTAGCGGTATCTTGCTGCACCAGCTGGCCCAGGCGATTGAGCATCGAGTGTAGGGGTGTGGTGACCGTCATTTCGGCGTTGTAAAAATTAAAGATAAAGAGTTGTCACGAAGCGTGGCTACATGTAGTACGAACAAGGGTATTTGGTTTCAACAACTGGCTCTTTACTCTCATTTATACGTTTATGACAAGTGGGCATTACCTAGATCGTCAGATAGGATGAGTTCGGAGGGTTCGAGACCAAATCCCAGGCCCCGGCCCAGCTTCATTCCCATCGAACCCCCACCGTAAAAACTCAGCTGCCCGGAACCAGCACAACTTTTACACAACGCCAGGATGATGTACTGATACGCAATCAAAAGCAAAACAAAGCGGCTAAAGCGGGTTGTCCCATTGGGCCGCATTCCAATTTTAGTCTGCGTTAGCTTGGCCCACTCCCCACATCACCTCAGCTCGTTTTGATCGGCAGAATGCACCGAAGATATCACACGCCCCATGAACGTTTGCCTTCGTAAACGATGACATAAAGGAGCTCATATGTCTAGTCATGCTGTGAATTCCAAATTATCCGATTCCGTGAACTTGGTTTGCTTCAGGGATCTGCGGGTTTCTATCTACTGTGGGAAGCTCAGAGAAAAGGGGTGGAGACATGGAAATTGGAGTGCATGCGCTGCATGTAACACGAGTCTTGATCATGCAGCTTATATTAATGGTGTAATGGATGTACGGGGACTTCCTGATGAGGTAGTTGATGCGGAGAATAATCAAATTGCACAAGCTTAACTCGAAATGAGCCGATTATGCTGATCTGAATCGTACGTCAGATTTGAGGATTGTTGAATTCCTGTTCTGATATTGCCAAGCGCCTAGTCTAGCAATCCTTCGATGATACGAACCCATCCCTTCCGTTCTCAGCGGCTGGGCGCTTTCTACATTGCGTGATACAATGGCTACTCGGAAAGTTGTCTTCTAAGATCATCCTAGATGTACAGTATGTGCTTTTGGAGATAGGCGCACGATTATCCAGCCACAGCCAGTAAAGAGTGCAGAAATACCCCGTATCCCTGATTGTAGTCATAGATATATTCGTATGCTCACAACGGCGAGCACCCCTTTAAGAAAGCCTTCAAAGGCAGCTTTCCATCAAAGTGATCTACCAAATACAACCCCGAGATCATTTCATAACTCTGCTTCCCAATATTAGAGGAATGCCAGGATTGACTGAATGATGTTTTTGGAAAGTGACCTATCTCCAGTGATATCCCAGCTACAGACCAACGGAACTATATCCCTGCACCGGGAGGACCCTGTGGCGTTCCAGACATTAAAGAATGTCGATCTCACGTTCTGAGTCACATATCAAAGCTGAAATTGCCAGCATGCCAGGATCCGATCGGACGGTTAGCATTCTTGCCGGCAAACAGCGGGGCGCGAATGGGGCGATCTATCTAAGATGCGCCAACGAGCCCGTTTCCAGCACCGTTGGACTCATCTAAAATCTGAGATCTGTCTTGCAAGAAGCATTCCGGGGAGATTTGGTAGGCCCGGCTCCACGGTCCGCGCTTCCCGTTCCGCTCAAGGATCTGCTGCGGACCGTGGGATACGGGACGATGCAGAAGGTTCCATATCAGTGGGTGCTCTGCTCCAGGTCGAATGCCGGACCCTTGGGTTCGTTCATTTTGGGCCTTGTCTAGGGTTGTAATTTGGGAGTCGGGATGATGCTTCCGTAGATCTTGTCCGTTGTTGGTTTTTGTCTCGGATTGAGGATGAATCGATTGCGTCGATGTTACTGCGGGTGTTTGGCTTTGCATGGCTGCTAGTGTCGATTCTTTGAGACGAGCATTTTCAGTACATCGCGGAGTGGCAACTGTAACTCGGAAGATTAAGACCAGTGCTTACGAAGGCGTCATAGTCAGATTAAACAATTCATTGTTCTGCTCAGGTCAGCACGTGGTTGGTGGAGGAAAGCGAGATGGATATGAAATCATTATCTGAAGTTTATTTTCATCAGCTGCGCATGTGGCTATTTGCACAAACGGTAAACCGACGGGATTACGAGGTAATGTAGTAAAAATATGATATCGGTTTCCATATGCAAATCAACCCGGCCCTGTATACTTAGTACAGTTTAACGTCTCCACTACGAATCGGTGGGGTGCGAGCAACCAATACCTATCCTGCTTCGCCCTAACTTTCCAAGTTTTCCATTCCCCACTATCATGACTGCATTATCATCAGCCCTAGAGTGGGACCCGGGAACAACTCTCGATTTGGATCCAAATGCGCTAATCTATCCTTGAGTCGATCTTCCTTGAGGGTGAAGATATCTACAAGCGATCGGCGGCTGTGGAGAATCAAAGAAATTCAAGGTAAAACGATCGGGATTTGAACTGCAACTCGGTGGTTTGGGCACCTTTGCAATGTAACTTCGTCACTGGTTGCGATCAAAATCCACTACTGCAAGATGATAACCCCTGTCGAGCGGAGGCGTTTGTCGGCCATGCCGCATCACTTAGGACTATCCAGCCAGTAGAAATACCCGAATGGCCGTCAATTATCCTACGATCGATTTCTATTCGCTTAGAATCGACCGGTTGGCGAGTCATGCGTGCACTTGGGGGATGCCGATTTGACACCTGCATTGGAATGCACAGTGTCTCCTCTTTCAGTTTGTTTGTAGTCACAGTCGCGTACCCGATCACTAGTATCATGTATATTTCGCACTAGCGGTCTAGTTTGCCACAACTTTGAGCATCCACGCATTTACTTCCGCCGAGTAGAAGGCTCAATGCCGTTACCTTGTAGTGGGTACGACCATCATTGCTCGCTCCAGGCCCGCTCAGCTCCTCCTTCACCCCGGTCATCCCGAATGCGGTCAGCGGAGGTGTGCAAGTCATGTACCGGCATAAATCCTAAAAGGACGATGCACCCCGGCTGTAATAAATATGCTCAAATTTCTCTTTTGCCAATCTCTTCCCACTACGATTGAGAGGTTTATCTCTGACACGCACCATCGAAATGGGTATTCAGCGTGGAACGCCAGGTCAACCAACGGCCTCTTCATATGCTGCTGATCCCTTGATAGAAAAGTTTGGTCAGCTTAATGTGTTGGATGACTTGATCCGTCTTCGTGCTGCGGATAGTATGCAATGCCCAATCCTCGCATACCCAAGCTTGGACAGCGATGCCGCATTGTACAACTATTATACCGGCGAACAGCTGGATGAAATGATAGACCAAGCTGTGTCAACACTAATGGAAGATGGTTTTAGGCCGGTTCGTGCCCTAATGATCTCTCGATATGCTTGGACCCTGCTAATTTCAGAAATTATGCACTAGCCCAAGAAAGACGGATGCATAGTAGCACTGCTCACCCTATCAGACCTGAGTATGGTAATCACTCTATTCGCACTTAGTCGGTTGGGATACACAGTGATGATCTTATCGCCACGTCTATCGGGCGATGCATGTGTATCGTTACTCAACACCGTCGGGTGTGAGAATATCATATATGGCAAAACCGGCACCATCCGCACAACAATGGGTGAAATCCTGCAACGAAAACTTATCACCTGTCGGCCAATTCCAGCGCTTTCTGATTCTAACACCGAAACCTCGTTGTTGGTTCTGCACAGAAAGCGAAATTCTGAAGCCCAGAGGGACAAGATTGCCTTGATCCTTCACTCTTCTGGGTCCACCGGAGACCCGAAGCCCCTGTTTCTCACTCACCGCGCATTAATGACCCATCCGTTGAAAGGGCCTGGGCTGACCTCATTTAACTCGCTTCCTTGGTATCATCTGCATGGAATTTCGACCGCGTTGCAGGCGATGTGGATGAGAAAAACTGCTTTCATGTGGAACGCAGCCTTGCCACTGACCGCAGACTCGGTTGTTTCTGCTCTCCAGGAAGCGAAACCTGAATATGTGGCTGCAGTCCCGTATATGCTGCAGATATTGATTGATAACACCCTTGGTGTCGAGGCACTTCGGAATTGCAAGCTAGTCGGTTATGGTGGAGCGCCATGTCCTGATGAGCTTGGTGACCGTCTCGTGCGAGAGGGAGTCCCCTTTGGTGGGTCATTTGGACTGTAAGTTTTTCTTCAAAATCCTAGTAGATACAAGTCTCACTCATATCTGCAGCACAGAAGCGGGACTCGTCGCAGAATCTTTCTCTCGACCGAAAGGCGATCCTTACTGGAATTATCTGAAGTTTTTTGAAAGCATTCTACCTTACGTTTGGATGAAGCCCTTGGGAGGCTCACTTTACGAATGCGTCTATTTGGCTGGACACCCAGCATTGACCACGTCAAACTCCAACGAGCCGCCCGGTTCATATCATTCCAAGGACGTATTTACCCCTCACCCCACTCTTCCTAACAGATGGAAGTACGCTTCTCGACTAGATGATCGCCTAACTCTGATCAACGGTGAGAAGGTGCTACCCTTGCCGATTGAAGGATGTATCAAACAACATCCTCTCATCCATGAAGCAGTCGTGTTCGGTGTGGGCAAGACAGCTCCGGGTCTTTTGATCTTCCGCTCACAGGAAGCGGATAAAGCATGTCTCTCGGATGAAGAATACTTTGAGAATGTTTGGCCCAGTATTGAAATGGCCAATTCTCGTGCTGAGCGGTTCTCTCATATCGCTAAAGACATGGTCGCCGTATTGCCGTTTGCCTCAAATTTCCCTCGGACAGACAAAGGGTCAATGATCCGCGCACAGGTCTATCTGCATTACGCCGAGCTTATAGAGAGTGTCTATGCTGGAGCAGAGGACCAAGAAGGAGGAATGCGACTGGGATTGGATGAAACCTTGTCGTTATTGACAGATTTGTGTCAGAATGAGCTGGGTATCAGTCTCTCTAGTGCAGAGGCCAACTTCTTCTCGGAAGGAGTTGACAGTCTCAAAGCTATTCACCTGCGTCGCCTTATCCTTCAAAACTTCGATCTGCCCAAGGATAGTCTTCCTCAGAATGTTGTGTACGATATGGGGAGTATTGCACTTCTGTCGGAGTATATCTGTGCGGTGCAGACCGGCGACGATCTTTGCATGGTGGACAATAACACCGAGTTCATGTCCAAGTTGATTCAGAAATACTCCTCATTTCAAAGACACATACCCAGTGGCCCCCCATCAACAACTAACAGTGTTGTGAGTTCTAATTCCCTAATTGTTGAAGATGCCATGCTGACTATTGAAGATCCTTACCGGAGCTACCGGGTCAATCGGTGCCCACACATTGTATGAGCTTCTAAACGACGACTCGGTCTCCAATGTCTTCTGTCTGACAAGACGCAAATCCCCATTTCAAGCTGTACTCAACAGCCTCATTGAAAAGGAATTACACATCACGTCAGAACAGGCATCCAAAATCATCGCCCTGACCAGTGCACTTGATCAGCCGGATTTCGGCCTGGACGAAGAGTTCATGGCTCGCATGCGCAGATCCGTTACTCAGATTCTGCATGTAGCCTGGCCCGTGAATTTTAATATCCCCCTAGCTCAGTTTGAGCCCCACATTCGCGGACTACACAACCTCCTCCAGTTCTCACTCTCTGTTGAACAGCCACAGCCCGCAGTGGTCATGTTCTGCTCCTCAATTTCCACCGCACTCGGCTCAACATCTACTGAGGTCCCAGAAGCACCAATTGACCTGGGCATGGCATACATGGGCTATGGTCAATCTAAGCTGACCGGAGAGCACATCGTCAGCGCAGCACACAAATCAGGAGCAAGAGGTTACTCACTCCGAATCGGGCAGGTTTCAGGCCATTCCAAGAAAGGTCTCTGGAATGATACCGAGGCACTCCCGCTCATGATTCGGTCAGCCTTGAGTCTCAAAGCTTTGCCCAGTCTGAACGAAAGCTGTTCGTGGCTGCCAGTTGATAACCTCGCAGCTACTATTCTGGAGCTGACTCGATCGCGTTCAGCCTCGAGTACAGAGTTCAAGAAATGCGTATCTGTTGAGCAGACTGGCGATGATTCCATCTACAATGTGTGCAACTCTCGGGAGTTTGCCTGGGATGCGCTCCTGGGGTGTTTGGGCCGTAGTTTCCAGTTCGATATCGTGCCATTTGAGAACTGGTTGCAGTTGCTTAGGGAGAGTGAGGCGAGAGGTGAGGAGCATATCAATCCGGCTGTAAAGCTTATTGATCATTATGAGGCTATGCATGGTGCGGACTCTTCTGGGCGCGCCCTTGGTCCGAAGACTTTCGTGACGGATAAAGCAGAGCGGGATAGTGTTACTTTGCAGAATGGTCGCTTGAGGATTATTGAGGATGGGATCTTGGACTGTTATATACGTGATTGGATTTCGCGATGGATGAGTTCCTGATAGAGGCTGCTAGTAGGTTTGGTGTTTGCGTTAGAGCTGGGGAGGTATCATGTCTAGTATTGCATTGTTGATTTCATTACTGACTGCATTGAGTTTGAATGAATTTTATTGAAACATAGAAGAGCTATTTTATTGAACACCACAGTTATAGTTGAACACCGCCACTGACCGCATTCAGAATAGCGCAGTAATCTTATTTCACAAAAGCTATTATCTCAATTACTAAAGCACATCGCATCACCTCGTTTTACTCTCGTCAATATACGAGATAACGCGTCATTGGAGCCATAATATAGGTAAGAAAAGGTGGCTCAGTGGATATCACTCTTTAATCACCTTCACATTCCAGCGTAGTCTATAGAGTAGCGTGAGCAAGTAGGTACTTAAGTAGGTACTCAGTCATGTTACTCCCTGAATTTTGAATATTGCGCTACATTGATTGCGGTTCGTGAGGGTGTTCAACTAATTATGTGGTCTTCAATTAAAAGACTCTTATTTTTCTTCATCGGCCATGCAATTTTTAATTATCGAGTAATCCATACGACGCGTAACATTTTCAGCAAGATCGCAGGTGAGGATATGCCGAAGATAATAGCAATTGGCGCATCCAGGAACAACAGGCAAGGTGACGCACTGGGCAAAAATGCCTCGTGCCATCTTACATGTCGTAGACTGGTAAATTAGACATGATGATCATGCTTTTCTGCAGTGATAAGAAAACAAAGGATTCTACACTAAGATAGAGATTTTTAACCATGCTGCAGAATTGAGAATTCGGAATGCTACCCCGGTCTGTGCCACACCGGGGCTTCTTTGAGTAATTTTTTCCACTTGCCTGTCGAGGTGAAGAACGTAAATTTGACGTCTTTCGGCAATTGACCCCGTGGACCTGAGACCCCTATTGCAGCTTTTTTCAATCAAGCATTTAAGATTTAACTCCCCGACGGGCTTTTTTGCGTTTTTTCCCCTAGCGGTCAACGTGATGAACTCCACATGGGGATGGGGCTACTCCACATCTGACAGTGAGCTCCATAGCCAAGAACATGGAGTTGACCTCAAAGTGAAGAATGGAATCAGTCGTTAGATGATTCTGGTTTATACAGAAATTTACAAAAGTCGAGGTCATCATGTACGACATATTTCATAAAGTCTGATGAAGTTGAAGAATGGCTCAATTTGGTGCAGTGCCACGTGCTAGGCCAAGGAGACCCACTGACAGATGATATGACTATTGATGTAAAGTCAAATAAATTGGCGTTATCTGAGATCACTATTTACTCCTAATTACTCCTATTTATCCCTATTCCATGGGACCATCAGGGCTCTCAGGCCACTTGCGGAACAGATCCTGCAAATAATCGAGTGGCGCCGTGATAAGTCCGACGGCTGTCTGATAAGGAGGTCGATCGGGCGCGCTAGGATGCGCACGTGTTGGAACGAAGTGTTTTGTACGGTCAAAAGACGCCGCTAGACGCTTACTCTCATCAGCGGTAATACACGTTTCAAGATTACTCAAATCCACTCCTTCGTGATTCACGTGTGCTGCCAGATCCCCCATGAGAACGGCCAGGGTGGGGATGAAGCGGGGATCGGTGGATGGGAGGTTTTGAAACACGGCTAATTCTTCTTTGATCTATGCAGTTTCTTAGCTTGCATCTTTGGTAGGGTTCGTTTCCGTATTCGTACTGTTTGATGTTGTTGCCGATCTGCGGTTGCTTCTTCGTTCAAGTGCTTCTTTAGCGCCGGGTAGAGCACTAGCTCCTCGCCTACCACATGTCGGGCTAGTTCCCAGGTGAACATGTTTTGCCAGCGGGTTTGCTCGTCTGGATCCTCCGCCTGAACGATCCTGTCATAATAGGATTTGAGTTCCCGGTGATCGGCGCAGATGGCGTCGGAGATGCGGTCCATTTTGAAATCTTAGGTAGACGGACAGCCCTGGAGGTATGTGAGAATTGATCGCGTGAGAGAATTTATTTCTATTTCCTTGATTATATTACTGCGTGTGACGTGCTCCACTGCTTCTAATCTCCGGAATAAAGCCCCGTGGACAAAATTTATGCTGTGGCGCTCTAAGTTTTGGTGGGGCCAGATGATCGAGACAATTGGAGTCACGAAGCATGAACACCTCGTTTTTTGGAGCCCAATTTTCCGACTTTTGTACGAGCTTTAAGGAGGTCTGAGTCCCTTATTTGGATTTCATTTCCCTGTTTCTTTCTTTTCTCCTTCACATCCCCTATGAAGAAAAGAAAGACCGTATTAAGATCTCATCATGGCTGCGGTTTCAAGGTTCGTTCAGCTAAACGTTAACCCCGGAATTCAACCCCGCGCAAATACTCACACTTAACTTGTTTCAGAAATCAAAATCTTTCAGACAGACACTCCCAGTCCAACTCCAACACACTTCCTCCAGCCATCCCACAAATCTATAATCGAATTTCCCAATGGATGTTGGCTGGTTGGTGGAGTTCGTGTGAGCCAAAGTCCGGCTCTTCAGCCCGCCAACCATACCAAAGCGACCCAACTGCCTGCAAAGGCTGTCGCGAGTGGGGGGTGCCTTGCGATCATACAAAACCACAATGCGAACATTGCTTTGAACAACAAATCCTGTGTTTCTATGTCAATCCCAACCCGAGGCGCAAGACTTATCGTCCTCCTTTAACGACCGTACCCCGGATTCGCGTACCTACCCCCCGACGACGACTATGAAACCGCACATGCAGACATGAACCTTGCATTATATTATCCAGCGTTGATGTTGATTTCGATATGAGTCCATTTTGTTAAATCATAGCATGGCGTTGTGAATTCCTCACCCCAACAAAATTCCAGTCGACCTGCTGCCGGTGCAGCGTGAGGAGACAGATCACGGTCATGGCGTTCCTATTGTTGTCTAGTCATTAATTGATGTTATATTTTCGATCGGTGTCTGGTCTGTCGTCCTTCTGGGCGAAACCCCTCTAAACTAAAAGGAGGGGGGAGTTTAAGAATGGGGAATGTGGGATGTGGGGGGAATGTATGACATCCACTATTCTACTATTCGGTGCAATGGACCAACAACGGCGACCAAAGAACTTTAAATCACACCGCTTGGTACCTAACTCACTACACTAGATATCTCTTGCATAATTCTGATTCAGCAACGTCGGATCAAAGCCGACCGGACTGAGCTTGAATCGGAGCACTGTGACCCGCTGCGGACACTGTGATCCGCGCCTCCACATACATATCAAGGGCTTCATATCTTTCCTAGACTGATCGCAATGGTTCATTCCCATTTTATAAAGATTGGGTTGTTTCCATGAAGCGTTGATCAGCATCGTTAGTGGAGCTATATACTATATCCTGTGAAAACTATCCACCACAGATCTGTATCATTTTAACGGAACGAACTCGAATTGTAAGCTCCATTCCTCCTCCCTTTCATATTCTGATCTCAATTAACAATGCTGCAGATGGAATACGAGTACCGCCGTCTGGCAGACGTCATTCGTCAAGAAGCCAAAAACCACCCAGCACCACGCTTCCTCGTCGCTATCGCAGGAGTTCCAGGTTCAGGGAAAACGACCACCGCGCAAGCAGTCGTACATCAACTTAATAAGGACCCGTCATGTCGCGCAGCCCTCCTCTCAATGGATGGGTTCCACCTATCACGCGCAGCACTCGACAAAATGCCAAATGCTACAGAGGCGCATATCCGCCGCGGTGCCCCTTGGACATTCGACGTGGACCGATTTATCAAATTCATTGGGCAACTTCGTACCTGGGCTGAGAAGACACCGCTAGCACCGGTTTCAGGGTCGTCGCCTGACTATGATGTCATCCATGCGCCGACCTTCGATCACGAAGCTAAGGATCCTGTAGAAGATGGGTTGGCTATTACACCGGATACCTCGATCATTATTGTTGAAGGCAACTATCTTCTACTTGATGAGCCTAGGTGGCGAGATTTGGCGGCGCTGGTCGATTACCGGATTTTCGTCGATACGGATTTACAAGAGGCGCGTGAGAGGACTGCTAAGCGACATGTGCAGTCTGGTATTGAGAAGACTCTTGCAGATGGGTATCGGAGGGTTGATAGTAATGATTATTTAAATGGGGTTTCCATTCGTGAGAAGCTTTTGGCGCCGGATATTGTGGTTAAAAGTGTGACGGTGCATACTACCTAGCCGTGTGTTTAGGTAGATCGACATGAATGACGATTTTCAATTTATGACAAGAATACATAGTACAAAAGATATCTCGAGTGCGGGGTTTAAGCTTCCTCTTAGTGTTTGTCACTAAGGGTGAACTTCGTGGTCATTACTCCTTGACCTCTTGTTTGTGCGCCACATCTGATCACGTTAGAACATCACCTGAGATTTTGTAAAATGGCCATGACTTACCGGGTATCTCTGGCATCCAACTCGCTCGATCCTTACAGAAAAACTCGACTTTGGGCGGTAGGGCCTCTGGATCATCTAGAGATCCTACACATACATAGCGAAAATGGTCCTTGGCAGCCTCCTGTGATCCTATCAGCAAAGATGTCGATCATATGTAGAAACATCCACTATGGATAATCTTCCATAGCTTACTTACCCCATATTCGAGGATGAAGCTTCCACAATTATCACAGAACTCGCGGTAGATCAAGGTCCCAGATCCATTGTCCGCAGCATGCTCTTTAGGCTTCCCGGTTTGGAGATGGAACGCGTCCTTGGCTACTTTGGCTGTGAGACCATAGTTTGCTCCGAATACTTTCTATGAATGTCCTCAGTATTTTTTCAAGCTTTTGGTCAATTGCATGACTTGCGGAGCATGTGTACGTACTTTGCAATTTCGACAGTGGCAAAGTGACGTGCGCGCATCGTCGGGAGAAGCGAGTCGTAGCTCATACTGGATGTTTCGGCACAAGCAAGACCCAGTATATGTCGGCATTTTGAATTACTTTTTGAAAAGTTCTTGTGTCGTCAAAAGTCAGTGATATCCATTTGAATTAAGTACATGACGAGATGGCAAAAGATATGTGAATGACGTCATGGATCTGGTACCTGAGGCGAGCCTTGGAAGCAGCAGCACGCAGAATAAGGTGCTTAGAACGTAATATGTACTTCATGTTTTCTAATATTAGACCTCGAAACATTCTGGAAAGGTCAGATAGTTAAGCGATGGTTACGCGCAGTATTCGATGACTTGCAAGATTGTCGGAAAGCTTTGGGCCTCACTATGAAAACAAATATATAAATGTCCAGAAAAAATTACATTCATTTTGACATACATTTAACTTTACTCGAAATATTCATTCTAAATCGATGATTATGAACTAGTTACCTGAAGATACGTATCTGTACACAGTGGTGGACATAAGCTTAATCAAATTCGTGTACTTGATGCATGCAGGTCATGCAATTTCCCCGCGCTGATGTTATTATGACATGCCTCTCAAACTCCCCTTGAATTTGAATCAACATTACCCCCTGATAACATCGAAGGAACTATCGAGTCAACTTCAACCCTTTCATTAGAAACTCAAAAAATGTCAAATGAACAAAGTCAACTGGAACTTAACCCCAGATCCGTGGTTTCATGCTTCATTTTCTCAGTTGAAAAGACCAACTCACAGGTCGCTCTGTTTCGACGCAGTGCGAAAGTGAGAACTTACCAGTGGGTGTTCTACCCGACTCACCTCGCTCAATCTATCACACAAGGAACCTTCAGCTTCGGAAAGCTGACTTGACAAAGACACCATCTAGCTCCCATCTCGGGAAGTATAGATATACATGAATCACCACTGGCAGCTGCATGGCGCGAAATAAAAGAAGAAACAACATTGACACCGCAACAACTTGAATTTTGGCGTCATGGAAAGCCATATTCTTTCAGCGATGTTAGTGTGGGACGGAAATGGACGGTTCACCCCTTCGCATTCCGGCTTAGGAACACCGAGGAAGATGAATTGCATGACAAATTGATTAAGATCAACTGGGAGCATGACTCTTGGGAATGGCACAATCCAGGAAAAGTGGTGGATGATGATAGTTTCGGTGCAGTTCCTTACCTAGCCAAAAGCCTTGGACGAGTCTGGTTCGAGAAGGACATGAATCGAGGTGCAAGCGAAGCATTACAATCTTGTCTAGAAGAACTGCATGTCAATCGCCAAAGTGGAGACCATGAGTTGACATGCATCGCACTGAAAGGTTTCCGCGATGTGTTGGTGCATCTACAAGGCGATCCGAAGTGGTGGGAAACTACCCGAATGACAGCATGGCACATCTGGAAGAACAGCCGGGAGAGGTTGAACGTCGGTACACTGAACGCGTTACTAGGGCCTTTGGGTGATATAGAAGATGTAATGGAGTGCAATCTTGAGGATGAAACTCGATGGGACCTTACTCTTGCCGTGCTGGACCATCACCTGGAAGCGCACCGGATGCTGCCATCGCGCATCCAAGAATCTTTTATCGAATACCTCCAAACGCATTTCATTTCAACTGAAAATGCGCAAAGTCAGAAACTCACGATCCTCACTCTGTCAGCTAATGCGACCATTCGAGATAGCTTGCTGGACGCTATTGCATCAACACCGATCTCCCATCTGGACATACACATTCTCGAGTCTCGTCCACTCTTCGAAGGAGCCAGTATGGCTTCGTCTTTACTCACCGAGTCCCAGGCAAAGCTCATATCATCACCAGATCAAATTGTGAAAGTGACTGTGCACACAGACGCTTCTGCGGCTCTCGCTTCTACCAATGTGGACTTGGTTCTTCTAGGAGCGGATCTGATCTCGAGCTCGGGATGTGTGAGCAGCAAAACTGGATCTTTGCCGGCGGTGCTCAGTGCGAAATACATAAGCCCGAATGCTAAGGTTTTGATCCTTAGTGGACTGGAGAAAGTTTCAGACCGGGACAGGAGGGAAGACTGCCACAAGCTGCAGGAATGTGACCCTGCTGAAGTTATGAGCAGCTGGCTCCATAGTGGTATCAAAGGAGTCAATATTCTTCATGGATTGCGAGACTTCCATCCCGGAAGTTCAAAATGCACGACTCATGTGGAGAATGTTCATGTCGAGTGGGTCCCAGCAAATCTCATCGATGGATATGTCTGTGAGGATGGGACTTTCGATGTCGCGACAATTCAGTATAAGGCACAGGAGGTGAAGCAGAGGGCAGACAGATACTTCGGGAATCTGTAATATTATGATGGATGCCAAGTGATATATTTCATGCGAATTGAACGATAACGGAACATACTCAATCATTTTGCTACATGTTTGATGTTTCGAGTGGTGCCCCAAAAGGTTGTAGATAGACATCACGCTACGATATAGCAAGGAAGTAATAAAGAGGAAAAGAGCCTATGACTGTCCATTGATCAAACCAGCTGCATAACATCCATACAATAAATCAAGCGCCATGGTAAGACCGGTATGTTCAAAGACTCGGTTGCTAAGACAAAAGAAAATCATTAATCCATCCCGAACACCGGAGGTAGAGGACAGGATCGTAAAAGACCTCTGACCTCCCAACAAAAGAAAGCCGAACTATATGCAAAACGGGAGAGGTATCATCATGTTCAAGAATCGCGGACACGCGCTTGGCGCTTCGCGGTGCCGATGTGAGTGTTGTGTACTTTGGTGGCAAACTTCAAGCTGGTCAAGGTCTCTGACAAATGAGCCTTCAAGGGGCTGGCCATGAC
This sequence comes from Penicillium frequentans, assembly GCA_028828275.1. Taxonomy (NCBI): domain Eukaryota; kingdom Fungi; phylum Ascomycota; class Eurotiomycetes; order Eurotiales; family Aspergillaceae; genus Penicillium; species Penicillium frequentans. The sequence goes on along the minus strand of JAQIZY010000001.1, from coordinate 1,752,832 downwards.
AAACATGAGTGTCTTAGAGTTGCCACCCAATGAGAATTGAAGAAGATAAGTAAGCTAGTCAGAGAGTCAGTATTTGGGACGAAAAGAGAGTAGTGTGAGGGGACAAACCTTGCTGTTGCGGTAGGGGATATGACCACCATCCTTGCCTTGGCCAAGAGCAGCAATCACATCACCAAGGGAGCTGAGACTGCGGTTGATGTTTTGAGTCTCCTTTAGGCGTTCGCCAGTGGCCCCGCTATGGCTCAAGCGTTCGCTTCCAGCCAGATCGACTAGATTGAGAGTGCCTTCACTGCGCTCTCCCGTGATATGGTTCTCGCCAGTCAGCTTGAGAATGAAAACTGAATGCGATCGTGACGACCGCTCGTTGGCTTTGGTGGCAGCCACTGAGCGGTTGGCATCTGCACTTCGGAGGATAGACTCGACCATTTCAGGCGAGTCCAGCTGGACGGTAGTAATATCGGTAATTATCGTCTTACCACGTTGCATATCGTGGCGGATTTCATGCTTCTTCTTATCCAACTCATCCGGGTTTCCGAGTAGATCGTTGAGATTCTCGTTGTAAACCTCGACAAAGTTGCCTTCCATTCTGTACCGCCAGCCCTTCTCCTCCAGCCCCTGCGCAGTTTCATAGATTTGATGAACAGCGCGAGGAATCATGCCGTCCTGTGAAGACATGGTGTGGGTTTTACCACTGCCGGTCTGACCGTAACAGAAGATACAAACGTTGTAACCATCCAGGGCACTTTGCACCAGCTGGCTGATTTCATCGAATACTTCGGCATTCTGGGTGGACGGGCCGAACACGCGATCGAAGGAGAAAGTGTTACTCTTGCGTGTAATGGTACCAAGGCTGCTCTTCTCCTCAGGTCCCATGACACTGATCTCCTTTGCATCCTCAAATTCATCAGGGTACTGCATTGGCGCAATCATGGTGGCAGGTTCGCTGTTGAGAGAAGGGCGAACACGACAGAAAACACGAATGTTGCCCTTGAGTTCCTGCACCTGGTTGTGAAGCTTACGGCGTAGTGTCTCTTCCCTACGCAGCTTCTCTTTGATTGCGTCAGTTTCAGCCAGCGCATCCATCATGTCCTGGTTGCAGCGCTCAAAAGCTTGAGACTGCTCTTCGCGTCCACCTTCAAGGAACTCAATGCGGGCCCTAAGGGCTCTAATTGTTGATTCCAATGTTACACCATTGCTGCTGGCAGTGTCAAGGTTCTGTCGAAGGTCGTGGACCGTCTTTCGTTCACGATCGATATCGGCCTTCATGGCGTCAAGCTCGCTTCGCAGAGTAGCAATTTCACGCTCTTTATTATTGAGTTCAATTTGAGACCTTTGAACGTCCATTGCAGATTGGGTTGTTAGGTTGCCGAGGTCTCGGACGCGCTTGGCTTTCTCGTCCTCGATCTCGCCCTCGAATTTGCGCTTCAAGTCTCGGATTTCCTCCTGATGTCTTGCTACCAGCGTGTTTTGGTGTTTCTTATTTTCTTGGCTCAGCGATTCGATTTCGATGCGGTGCCGACCTTCCAGGTCATCCATCGCAATATCTTGGTCTCGGCGCGCATCGTTCAAGGCCTTCTCCGCAAGCACTAGCTGGTTCTTTAGTGATTCCATCTCAACCCGCAAATTAACGTTAACATCTGTTAGTCCATCGCGAGATCGTTCAAGATCACCAACTAGATTAGATGGTCAGAAATATGGCTCGTCAAACTCAGTAAAATCACTCACTTCGCGACTTGTAAATTTCAACGGTATCTTTCAGACCAGAAGCTTCATGGCCTTGTTGATTGAGACGCAACATGACCTGCGCCATCATATCGTCCATCTTCTTCTCGCGGGAATCCTGGTCCCAATCTGTATCTGGAAGATGGTCAAAACTTGTTACAAAAGAGTTTTTACTAAGAAACAAAGGTGGTCTTGGCTTTTTCGGTGATCTCCCAGGGCTAAGTGGCGGTGTTTCGCAGGGCTTGGACGGAGTTAGAACGGGAACCCTGCAGGCTTGAGCCTGCTCTGCCGAGCTGGTTGCCGGGGAACTCCTTGAATATGTGCCTCGTACAGCGGTGGTAATCGAACGAGAAACGGGTTGCTCCAGCCGGGCCGCGAAAATTGGTGTAAAATCAGGTGCCTGGATAGGTTGGGGCACACCATAGTATGAAGGAGTTCCATCAAGCTCGCCGGGAGATCCATGGGGGCCAGAAGAAGAACGCGAAGGAGAAGAAGAAAAAACAGGTGGCATACCCTTTCGTTTTCCAAGAACACTTCCGGCACTATCATCGACGTGGGTATCAAGGGAGGTCGCCGGACGCTGGATAGAGTTGTTGAGCCTTCGGCCGCCGAAGGAGGTCGCAGGGCGAGGCATGGCAGATGCGCCGCGCGCACCATAGCCAACTGTGGCCGAAAAGTTGGGGGTCGTTCCGCGCGTAGCTGTGGAGCCCGATCGAGACATGGTGGATGATGCGAACGAGTTTCCCCGCGCATGCGCCTTGGACGTGGTAGAAGGTGGGCGGACACTTGAAGGCTGTTTCCTGGGTTCTGGGGAGGGAGACGTGATGGCCCTAGACCGAGTGGCTAAGATAAGCCTGTCAGCATATCTGACCGTTGATCTGTTCGTAGTCCTGCATACGTGAAAGGGCCTTATTAACGAGTGTTCCAGGTGGCATGATTCCCGAGCGAGAGTTGGCTGTGGCAGGATTCATCTCGCGCAAACCACCGACTTGCGGAATGCGCGACCGAGTCGATGCTCGCGGTTGAGTCTGCCGGATTTCAAGTCAGTGTTTGCGCAATCGCGATGGAATGCAGGTGTTCTGTTTACAATGTTCTCTCCATCCATGGTGGGATTGGTAGTGCGCCAGGTCACCGGGGAGTAGATAATCCGCGCAAGTAAAAGAAACTCTCGTCCAGCCACCGTCTCAATGGCCGAATGGGCGACTATGGAAAGATGTAAAGAGGGGGCGATGCGATGCGATTCGGAGTGTATGGAAGCTTGTTTGGTTTCTGGAGGGACAGAGCGGGTAAACAACAGATGACTCAGCAAAGCCATCATCCCCCAGATTAGGATTAGTCGTAATATATATGATCACGTTCATCGTCACACGCATATAAACTCCCACGGTGTGATCGTTTACGTATTACCACACCTCATAAAACTACAATACGGCACGTGAGCTTGGTGGGATGAAAACAATCAATGGAGATTAGGAGTATGAAGGGGGTAATTAGTTCAATTTGGAAGCTGATAAATTGAGCACTCTCCTTTTTCTATCATATGCATTATTCACTCGGAAATTGCAGTTCAATTGCGTGTATCATCTATTGAAGCCGTTGACAATCCAAAAAAGCCGGCGCGGACTCCACCCGGCCCGCTGAAACACCCCAAAGGCCCCAGTTGCCGCATTCCCTGGATGCTCGAGGGCAGCTGCTGGGTTCTTCTCCTTCAATCTTCTCCTGCAAGCTTGTACTTTACTCTTTCCCCTTCAATTTCTTCACGGCTCGGTACCGACCATGTCCGGGCGGTTTGTGCGTTCCTCCAAGTATCGTAAGTCTTTGTGATCGCCTCTAATAAGATGCCGCTGACCGTTGGGAAGGCCACGTCTTCGGGCGTTCGACACGAAAGGTAAAGGATGCCTGTACCCCGAGCTGGTCGACCCTAGCTGCATTCTGACGTTAGTTACAGGAACAATGCTACGATAATCTTCGAATCTCACGAAATGCCTGGGATACCAATCTAGTCAAGGTACGAATCGTCCTTTGCGCCACCGCCCCTGACCTTCGCCGAATCTCCCGGTCTAACGCGCCAAATAGGTCAACCCCAAGCACCTGGCAGTCAATTGGGAAGCTGGTGGTGGTGGAGCATTCGCTGTCATTCCCCTTGAGGAACGAGGCAAGCTACCGGAGCGCATTCCTCTATTCCGAGGGCACACCGCCGTTGTTCTCGACACCGACTGGTAAGCGTGAACCGGTCGAGCTCCCAGTCGCATTCGATAGCTGACATGCTGTAGGAATCCCTTCAACGATGATCTGATTTCTTCGGGTTCCGACGACGGAAAGGTAAAAGATCTAGCCAAGGGAGGCTCAATCGTACTTGGCTAATTGCGCTTCAGGTCTTCCTCTGGCGGGTTCCAGACAACTTCACCGTTCGCCCCGACCTCGACGCCGATGATATCCAGGATATTGCGCCTGTTGGGAAGCTAAGCGGTCACTCCAAGTACAACACACCGAATATCAATTAGGCTAGGGCGGAATACTAATGCCCTTGCAGGAAGGTCGGCCACGTGCTCTTCAACCCCGCGGCGGAAAACGTGCTGGCAACGGCCTCGGGCGATTATACTGTGAAGATTTGGGATATTGAGGCGGGTGCGCCAAAACTGACCCTGAATGTTGGCGACATTGTGCAGTCGCAGTCGTGGAGCGCCAACGGTTCCCTGCTCGTTACCACCTCGCGCGACAAGAAGCTCCGTATTTGGGATGTTCGTCAGGAGCGCCCTGCACATGAAACTGCCGGGCACTCTGGAGCCAAGAACAGCCGTGCTGTCTGGCTTGGTGAGCGCGACCGGATCGCGACCACTGGTTTCTCTAAGATGAGTGATCGTCAGCTGGCTCTGTGGGATATCCGTGCGGTCCGGGAGCCCATCAACGGCTTCAAGACCCTGGACTCCATCTCCGGTGTCTGCATGCCATTCTGGGATGACAGCAACAGCATGTTGTATCTGGCTGGACGCGGGTAAGTCATGTTTTTCATACCTCCATATATCTTTCTGTCTAACGTCTTTGCAGTGACGGAAACATCCGCTACTTCGAAATCGAAAACGATAAGTTCGAGTTCCTCTCGGAGTACAAGTCCGCTGATCCTCAGCGTGGTGTCGCATTCATGCCCAAGCGTGGTATTAACATGCACGATAACGAAATCGCTCGCGCCTTCAAGACTGTCAACGATGGCTACATTGAGCCCGTCTCCTTCATCGTCCCCCGCCGGTCCGAGACCTTCCAGGAAGATATCTACCCACCCACAGTTGGCTTGACCCCTGCAATGGGACCTTCTGAATGGTTCGGTGGAAAGGAGGCGATTCCCCCCAAGATCTCTATGGAAAGCCTGTTTGACGGAAACGGTCTTGAGGAGATTGAGGGTGTGCAAGAGAAGCCCACTGGATCTATCGATGCCCCGGCTCCCAAGCCCGCCGAGCCAGAGGTCAAGAAGCCTGAACCTGTTGCCCCGAAAGCTGCCCCTGCTCCTGAGCCCACCCCAGAACCCACACGTGTGTCCCGCCCCGCCCCATCCATGAAGGAGCAGGGTGGAGCCATGTCGGCAATGGTGAACAAGTTTGCCGATGACGAGGAGGCTACTCCCGCCGATGATGAAGACTCCAGCTTTGACGAAGTTCCCAAGCCTGTTGAGCGTGCCACACGCTCTCCCGTCACTGTTGAGCCGTCGTCCCCAAGGGTTAGCAGCCCCTTGCGTCCCAAGGAGGTGGAGACCAAGCCGCAGCCTGCTGCTGCCCCCGCTCCCGTATGTTGATCCCGTCAAATTGGAAGCTCCTGATGCTAATTTCTGTAGATCCAGACCCCGGTTCCTACATCTCCTGCTAGCGAAACAAGTGTGCCCACCGCTACTGTCTCCAAGGAGATCGAGGAGATTAAGAACCTGATTGCCGAGCAGACCAAGATCATTGCCACACAAGCTGAGCAGATGCAGACTTTGACTGCTGAGATTGAGGCGCTTAAGACCAAGCTGAACTAAGTTATTAATTTTCATTTTTCTGGACGTGTTGCAGCTGCTACTGTAGCGAGTATTCTGGAGAGCGCCCTTGCTCGACCTATAACTTGGGAACGATGTTCGGTGTATCGACGTACATTAAGATGCACCGTTGAATGTGGATATGTGGTCTTATCTTTTGTTTTCTTACTAGCGGATCTGTCAATACATTGGCCTTTCAGAGCTGTGTAGAGACTGTGTAGATGGTTGATAATTTTAGGGTGTAGAGAACATGTGCAAATAATTTCAGCCCTGATCTAGTTGTGTCTACATACATCCTCCAGGGCTCCTCATTTGGATTGATGAGTGCGTGTAGGATGCTCGCTGAGCTGATGGTCATATTGCCCATGCTGATGGTGGCATAGCTCTTATTCGCTGAGGAGTTGGAGTAAAGTTGCAATTGAACGGTGAATTCATTGACCTTGCATACAAACCGGCAAGTTTTCCCAGGGCTCATAAATATGGAAGGGGGGGAATGTTGGATGACAGCATGTTTCAATGATGTAGCTATTCCGGGGCTAAACATTGGTACAACGTTAAATGATACTCACCAAAATAGCTTTGTGACTAACAAATGATGGTCCACCGGGGCATCTGACGTATTCTGATTGAATGTAAGAACCATTTATTATATTGGAAACATTCAAAAGAATCAACAGAATTGCCCATACTCTCAGTTCTGGCTCCACGGGGAATATAGGTAAGCTCTGAAATCAATGCCAATAATTATTGACAACACCCTTCGTCACAGCCCATGCTGAATCGAGAGCCTCGACGATATCCTGAGGAAGAGGGTCCTTTTCTAGAAGAGCAAGATTCTGCTCCAGCTGCTGCAAGCTACTTGCACCAATAATGACCGAGTCTCCTCGCTCGGGATCTAATTGAGAATGATGCATAATCCATCTGAATGCACATTCCATCTCAGTCAACTGACGCTTCCCCGTCGCTTCTCGAATGATGTCAAGGGCATCAAAAACTGTCTCATTCCAGAAGCGGCGCCTGTATTTCCGTCCCTGGAAAGTATTTGGATCAAATCTAGACATTGAATCAATATTTGCATCCTGCGTATCGCGTTTGTAACGACCAGTAAGCTGGCTGCCGGCGAGGGGGCTGAATGCGTAGAATGTGATGCCGTAGTGCCGAAGACAAGGGAATAATTCCATTTCCACGGTTCGGTGGATGGCATTGTACACCCCTTGGTATACTGTTGGACGGATCCATCCATTGTGCATACACATGTCGCTAATGTAAGCCACCTCCCAAGCCATGTAGTTGCTCAGGCCGAGTCGGTTGAATTTCCCTTCCTTGTAGAGTTCGTTGCAAGCTCTGAATGTCTCTTCGTATGGGGTTTTCCGATCTGGTCCATGAAGATACCAGAGGTCGATTTTGTCTGTCTTTAAGGCTTTGAGAGACTCCTCGAGATAAGTACGAAGGTCGCTGGTGCGGTGAGTCATCTTGCCAGTTCCGTCGGCAATGTTGGGGTAAAGCTTTGTGTCGACGACAAGGCCTCGGGCTTGCCAGTCTAGCTCTCCCAGATACTCCTCTGAGGATCCGTCGGCGTACACACGGGCTGTGTCGACCACTTTGCCGCCATGGCGTTGAAAGGTATCCAACATAGCACTAGCATCATTAAGGTCATGAATACGCGCTTGTTCAACGCCTGGTAGTGTGTTAGCGGAGTTCTGAACTTCAAGTTCGAGACCGGCAACAAACCTTCTCTTCCAAAGGTCATCGCACCGAGAATAATCGGGATCCTGGTTTTCCGTTCAGCGGCCATTCTGAACAGTCAAAGACGCTTTGGACTAGTTTAATTGCAAGGATTAATTTTGATTCCAGGGGCGAGAATAATTCAATGGTGAGGGATCTGGAGAACGAAAAATCCTTAGTAAAGGCGCGGGTATATAAACATAAACGTCGGGACGAACGCCGCCCCGGCCTAGGCCTAATCTACAAGCCCTTACTTATCTCTCCAATCCATTTGGCCGACAGTAGCAGATAGCTCAATTCCTCTTTGACTTCAATTGGATTAGACTTACAGTGAATTAAAGAGGTCTTTCACATATATTTCAGAACTTCTATCCGCATGATCCAACAGGGTTAAATCGCGCATATGCTGGATATTTAACAAGAGGTCATGTAAACAAAAGACAGATTCCTGATGGCCAACCGTGTGCATTCGGAATGAAAATGCATAATATTCCATTGACTTCCATTCATCAAAACCATCTGACTATTAATTATAGACAAAGCCAGACATAAACGAGTCTCTCAAATCATGGCAATGCTCCGAAGGACGAGGCAGCTCCTTCCTGACCGACTGGTTGACGACAACAACAATGAGCGTGCTCTCCTCAGCCCGTTCGCACGCCTGTATCAAACCCTCCGCACTATCCACGAAAAATCGTTGCTTATAAGGCAAGCTCCCCGCCAATGACAGAAAATTCTCGGTGTTGATGGGAATAGGCTGGCATCCAGTGGAGCAATGTATACGATTGTGAATCACAACATGGATCAAGCTCGAGGGAGCATGGGCAGCAAGGACAGCAACATTGCTAACATGCATCAAGAATGAACCGTCCCCTTCGACGCAAATCACCCTTCCCAAGGAATGACCGATCTGGACCCCATATGCAAGTGGGTATGTATGGCCCATGGCACCGATCGACAAGAAGTTACGGGATAGATCCTCGCCAGTCTCCTTTTGGATCATGTATATCTCACGGCTGTTACCACCAACAGATGACACGGTGACATCAGTTGGGTAGAGCTGTTTGAGCACATAACGAATGGCATTTTCGCGGGACAAGGGAAGTTCCCCTTCAGCAGATCGCCAGTCTTCCACCCGGGAAAGGCCTTTATCTATCTTCGAGCTGGCTCCGTTCAGAATTTCGCCAGTTTTCTCATTTTGTTCCATTTCGTCCTGGCGGTATGGGGCAAATCTGTGGTTCGGCACCACAAGGGCAACAGGGGTACAGCCTTCTTTGGCTATTTTGACGAGACGTGCGGTCATTGGAATGACCTCTGGAAGTGAATCAGGCATCACTTCGTAAGGGAAGCCATTGGACGTCAGAATGTCCAGCGTGCATGGCCCAGCCAAGGCATGTTCTGGCTCGTCGTGCTCGCCAGGTCTGCCTCGCCAACCAATCACCAGCAACATTGGGATACCAAATACTTCTTTAGCGGCCATTGATTGCAAGGGATTAAGGGAATTGGCGAGGCCTGAATTCTGCATATATGCGACCGCAAGCTTTTGGGTTGACAGGTAGTAACCCATAGCGAGACTGACAGCAGCGCCTTCACTTGCCGTGACGATATGTTCCGGTACATCTTTTGTTGCGTATAGATAGCTCAGGAGACCTTTGAGACAAGAATCTGGGACTCCAAACGCATGGGTAATACCATTGTCAACAAGGGCCTTTTCATAGAACAAACGTGGATCAATGTTGGCCATTGGTGTATGATATCAAGAAAAGGAGTTGAATCTTAAATCGTATACCTAACAATATAACTAACCTTGGAACGCGGAAATATCAAAATTTTGATATATGCAAGACAAATAGCAATATATATGAGAATTCCAGGAACTAAACTTTCATTTGTAATGCTAGGTGGGAGGTCTTTATCTCCCTGGCGTCGGGAATACGCAGTATACTTACTGTCTTGAGCATATCGTACAATGGTCACGAGGAATATGTAATACCTTATCTGAAGCCAAGGTTTTCCTTAATTTAGTGCAGTAACTGTTGCCCCGCAAGTGGGTCTCAGACCCGCAGAACAAAGACCACCGGCACGAAGGCCGTACGGCGCCACGGCCGAGTCCGGCAGCGATGACGCTCTTAGATCACAATCTCCCTCATCTCATTTCACATTTCCCGACTCTGCTTCTTCTGGTGTCAATCTAGCCGAAATGGCAGAGCCCGAACAACTTTCCCTCGAGGAGTTACCAGCACCGGCTAGTCATGCACAATATAGTTCTGACATCGAGCGAAGGGTTATGGATACAGAGCCGACTGATTCAAGCCAGGTTGAATCGAACAAAACCAAGATATCTGTGCTTATCGGCTCTGGAATTCTCCAGCTACCAATCTGGGGTATGTTGCTCAAAATTTGAATTAATAACCCATACTTATTCGTGCAGGCTTTGCTATGAGCTATGGTGTAATTCAAGAATACTACTTTGACAACTGGACGTTTGAGGGAGATCGCAGCATTACCGGTGTAATAGGCACGACCGCAAATGGAGTCATGTATTTATCCATGCCCTTCCTATTCGCTCTTTTCACTCGACGATGGGCCCATCGACGACAGCTTGCCACTCTTTGTGGTATCGTGATTGCATGCGCAAGCTTCTTCGCGTCCGCTTACTGCACTACGGTTTGGCAGTTGCTCGCGACCCAGGGAGTGACTTCTGCATTGGGCTGTGCCCTCATTTACAGTCCAACCACGCTCTCTCTCGGCGAGTGGTACACTTCTAGCAACCGTGCTGTAGCATACGGGATTGTTCTGTCTTGCAAAAACATTGTTGGCACTAGCTGTCCATTCATGCTTCGAGCGATGATCGATGCCTACGGCTTTCGGACAACTTTGAAAGCATGGACTGCGATAGTGGGTGGATTGAGTATTATTGGCATCTTCATGATCCCAACACACCCATCGAAAGTCGAGATCCACAAAACTCGCGCTCGCAAGATTCCCTGGCATTTTCTCCGACACCGTTCAATTTACTTCTACAGTATCGCCATCATTTTCCAAAGCTCTGGTTACGGTATCCCACAGACGTATTTAAGCACCTATGCTCGAGATGTCGCTATGCTGTCTCAGACCTCGGGAACCCTGATGCTGGCTGTTTTCAACGCGCCTGGTATCATTGCGTCCTCCTTCTTTGGGTGGCTGAGCGATAACAAGCGTATCTCGTTTTCTGTCCAAGTCGTATGCGCCATACCACCCATCGTCTCGGCTCTCGCTGCATTTCTCTTATGGGGCTTGACGACACAGGGTGCTATTGGTCTCCTTATTGTGTTCTCGATGACGTTTGGATTCTTCTCTAGTGGTTACAGCGCAACTTGGGGCGGGATTCTCAAGCAGATGGAACGCGAGGCTGCCGAGATGAACGAGGCGGTTGATCCTGGAATGCTTTATGGTCTTCTAAATGGCGTCAGAGGAATCGGTTATGTGAGTGGCGGAATTGCAGGTGTCGGATTACTCGATGCCGGAACTATAGCGGCGAGTCAGCACTTTGCCTATGGGAGTTCCTATGGACCATTGATTATCTTTACGGGACTTTCGTCGCTCCTTGGGGGCTGGGTTGTCCTCTGGAGGTGGAATCCGAAGAGATTATTGCCATTATTGAAGGGGGCACAGGGTGTACGAATGCCTCACCGAGTCTAGCTTGGACTATTATGGATTACTACGGACACGACACATTTCAGTATAATACCATTTAACGATAAAATAGATAGGCTTCTCAAGTTCAAGTTTTCCGTCCAGTTGATTGCAAATGGGTCCTTTTGTATTTTTCACTGGAAGAACGGGAGGATGTACATCGAGGCAACATCCTCTATCAGGCACACTGCAAGTTCCGACACCATCTTCCGATGTAGTAAATGTCCTGTTTCCTGGAATTTGGGAATAAATCCTGCGTGGGAAACCGGGTTTTCGTTTTTCTTCATTATTCATCCGCCCGACATGCAATGCAAACGCCCACACTCTGGGGCAAGGATTTTCGCTGATTGAGTCACATCTCAGCCCCCAATCCCACATCCCTGTTCATCCCTAAAGTCACTCTCTTTGAAAGCGTCAACCCCTCTTTTCGTCATTCTACAATGGTCTCCATTGGCTAGGATAAGCCTTCGTTCTAGTGCCCTGAGTTAAAATGCACCAATCGCATGACAGGGCCAATTCAAGCTTGGATCTCCGGTCTTCGCACCGACGCCACCAAACCCTGCCCTGTCGTGTCGTGTGAGCTGACTGAAGATCCAACGGGTAGCCTGGCTCGGTCTTTTGAGAGGCTGACTGTTGAGCAATATTCAGGGATTCTCGTCAAAGATAGTCTCTTGACTTTGTCCTGAACATCGAGATAAAAAATGACAGAAGAGGTGGAACCCGTTCACTTCTTCGACCTCTTCTCCGATCAAAAAGGTCAGCAAGCAGCCCCGCAATGAAACTTCTGCCCAGCAGAAACACACTTCATTGACAAAATTAACACCAGGTGCCTCAAAATCATGGTCTCATAACACTTTAAAGACCCGAGCAGTGCTCAACTTTAAAAAAGATCCCCTACACGCAAAGCTGGCACTCCTACCCAGATATCGCAGCGCTCATGACCAGTCTAGACGTGCCACCCCATAAGGAAGGCAGATCATACACACTGCCAGCAATAATGCACAAATCTTCAATAGCCACAAGCCCCAGCGGTGCAATGATGGACTCACTCCCGATCGCCCTGCACCTCGACAAACTATATCCGTCTCCACCACTTTTCCCATCCGGCGACGCGAGTTACGCATTATTCGTCGCTGTATTCAAGATCATGGCACTCTTGGAACCTGGATTCAGACCCTTCATTATCCCTCGTGTGCCGGATCATCTGGATCCACGAGGGGAGAAGTATTTCCATGAGACAAGGTCTAAGGCTCTGGGGAAGCCTTTGTCGGAGGTGAGGCCTACAGATGAGGACACCATTCATAAACTGTGGACATTGGTTGAGACTGAGTCTGCAGTTTTGGTTAAGATGTTGAAGGGGAGAGAGGGGAAGAGGGGTCCTTATGTTGAGGGCGAGAACGCTGGGTATGCGGATTTGGTGTATGCTTGTCAACTTGCATTTATACAGCGGTTTGATAAGAAGCTTTTTGAGAGGTTTATGGGGCTAGGGGATGGTGTGATTAAGGCATTATATGAGGCTTGTTTGCCCTGGTTGGAGGGTCAGGGTGAAGAAAAGGAGTGGCCTGTTTCGTTGACTGCCGAGTCTCAAGTATAATGTGGGCGGAGCCATAGTAGATCATTATTATTAAGTGATTGAATGAATCTGACATGAATAGAACATGAATAATGTAATGTGGCATAACACTAGATCTCAATTAAGTATATAGGATTCAATCAGGATGACTGTTTGCGCAGGTTCCGTAAAGTGCAGGCAAGAATCAATCCGAGGGCTGAAATACAAAGATAGAACAGCCAAACGTACGAGAGGCCCTTGTTGATAACGTCGAAAATGACTTGGCGCTCATCGACAGGTACTTCCTTCGTGATGCTAGATGTGGCAGTAGATGCAGCAACGATTTCAGTTCCAATGGTGTATCCCAAGGCCGCCACCAGCTTGGCCTTCCGCACAGCGACTTCATGGTTATAGATCACCGTGCCAACAACCACAGATACGGAGGCTGCCAGTTGTCGGACAAGAGAAAAGGCAGCGGTTGCCTGGCTCATCTCAGAGGTCTGCACATTAGCCTGTAGAGCGATCAGGGTTGCTTGGAAGTTCGGGCCCAATCCAACACCAAGAATCATCTGGTATAGCACAATACGTGCCCAGGATGCATAGGGTTTCAGATCCATGTATAGACCGTATCCAAGGGTTGTGAAGAACATGCCAAAGATGATAACCTCCCTGAAACGTCCAGTTGCGCGCAAATACCAGCCTCCTAGACCGGATGAGATAGCCAGGGCGCCGACCAAAGGCAGGAGGAGAACACCACTCATGATGGAGCTTTCCAGGAGGACGTTCTGGAAATAAACGGGAAGATAAAAACAACCTCCAATGAAGACTGCACCGTGACAGAAATTTACCAGAAGAAGAGCGACATTTTGCCAGCTGCTAAAGACGGCCAAGGGAATGATGGGTGCAGAGGGGAACTGCTCGTAGATGCCGAAGAGAATCAAGGCGACCACTCCAAAGATAATTAGACAAATAACTGTGGCTGACGACCAGGCGAATTGGTCTCCTCCGAATTCCAATCCGAGGAGAAGCATGATCGTTCCGGCGATGACGAGGCCTACACCGATCCAATCAATCGAGGCTAGGCCATCCACGAGCGTCTTCTTTGTAGTATCGATCTTCAGGAAGAACAAAAGGAAGAGGAAAGCGACACCACCAACGGGCACTTACTGATTGTTAGTGACATATCCTGATCGCAGTAGATGAGGGACTCACGATTGATGTAGAAGCACCACCTCCAGGTGACATACGACGTAAAGGCACCACCGATGATAGGTCCAACGGCGCCGGCAATAGCCCACGTCGCACCGAAAATACCAAGATATGCAGAGCGCCTTTGGACGTCAAACAAGTCGGAGGCGCAAATATTGGCCATCACGGTGATACCACCACTGCCAACACCTTGCAGGGCACGGCCGGCGATCAGCATATTGACATTGATCGCCAGTGCACAAACTAAACTTCCGCCTAGAAAAAGAATGATAGAAATGCTGAGAATAGACTTTCGGCCCCAGATATCGCTCAGCCTTCCCCATAGACCCACGGATGAGGCATTTGCCAACAAATAGGACGATGCGATCCATGAGTAGGCAGAATCAGAGGCCTTGAAGTGAGCGACAATTTTCGGTAAAGCGGTGGAGACGATGGTCTTTGTATTGTTAGCCTTTTAATCTGAGAAGGGGTAAGGATGATCTGTACTTACGATATCAAGCGCAGCAAGGAAGACCGATAACTTTATATCAAATGATCAGCGGTCGCCGTTGAAATGTCGATCTCCAACTTACCCCTAATCCAAGCAGGATAATCACGACCCGCTGCTTGCTGGGACTATCCTGGTAGGTGACATTTTCCTCAGGAACATCTTCCTCGGAAACCTTTTCCTTGGCGCCGTATTCCTCGTCTGCGACTTGGGCCGCAGCGATCTCGTGTTCTTCGCCAGACATTATAGAGAGAGAGCGATCGGCAAAAGGTCGGATAAATATTAGTAACTCAAGAAAACATGATAAATGAATGTAAATGAAAGGCAATTCAGCCAGGAAAAGGAAAGATGATCATTTAATCAGACAGCTGAAGCCAAGAAAACTTCTTCAAAACGTCGCCCTTTAGCGGGGAGATAGCTTATCCCTAAACTCGAATCGAGCTTGCGGATCTAGATACAAATAGACGTGATGTCATTCCGCTATCGTTTACTCCACATGCACCAATCAGAGAGACTCGGTTCGCTTCTTTGGGTCTAGCGGGACTGTCATTCACCACTCAGATCGAGAGCTTACGCATTTTAACCCCTTTCGTTCGGCACTTCGTTGCGGGCTTTAACACGTGGGGATTGAAGAAACTTTCGCATGAAGTATAAGAAGGTTTGTTTGATAAATCTATATATTTCAAATGAACAAGCATACATGGCTATGTCTTCTTTCTTCTTAGCCATTTATATATCTGAAAGTTCACGGTAGAACGGCCATCCGCCCATCAAAACTAGTGGTAGGCATCAATATTCCAAAATAGGAAGGCTCCGTGTTCTACTGGTATCTAGAACACTTTATCTTCGCTTCTAAATTAATCTCTGTTTAACCTCGGCATAGCCACATCTCTAACAGAGCAGGTCATGGGCGTATGAGTGAAATATCATTCAAAAAAATTGCTACTCTAAACGATCACATTATCAAAGTCCAAAAATCGTCCATATTTCCTCCCATTGAACACAAGTCTCATCAACCTTAGAAACCGCACTCATTTCTCACTTTGCCCTGACACAAGCCCCTTCATACTCGCCAATCCGCCCGAAGTAAGGTCTTTGGCTGACTGTGCACCATAGGATACTCCAGATCCAATACCCTTCATACCCTTAGCTCCGGCATCCGTGAATGTAGTCGTAGCCGAGTTAGAAGCATACGACCCATCTTCCTCCTTGCCATTCCTCTCAGCACGATTTATTCCCTCTTTTGACGCAAATTGCCCCACAGGCTTGAATAATCCCTTGTCGCCCACTTGGTTCCCAACAAGGTTGTGCACATCGTCTTGAAGTTGATCTACTTGATCGACACCGGTGATTTTCGTTTTGGAGAGCGAGTCTATCAGAATATATACTTCATTAGTCTCATCTCGTTTCTGGGCCCGCCCTTCTTCGAGAACATAACATACCCTTGGTGGCATAAGACGCTTTATTGTCGCCCTTTCCGAACCATTTCAGATACTGGTCCTCAATCCAGGGCATCCATCTCTCATATCCATTATTGTATGCCTCCTTGAGCCATTCACCATAGCTCTGCTTTTCTTGGGGTGTCATGTCTTCGCCGGAAGGCGGTTGCTTCGTGATGTTCGGAATACTCATAATTTCTGGTTGATAGAACTTGGAATCTGTACAGATGGGTGTTTGAGAGGATGAAATGCGATAGTTGCGTAGTCTTTATATCTTGAAACCGGAAATCGTGCTGTTGTCACATTTAACTTTATATAGATTAACTCGACTTCGGATGACGTCAATGGCCACCAGATCTCAAATACACATCGGGTTTTTATGGAGCCTGACTCGTCACATCTGCTGGGTTTGGTACGTATATGAATTGCCTATCATCTCACTCGGTTGCTTTTAGGTACGTACATATGTACGTAGGTGGGAATGTCATGTCAGTTGACTTTAGATGATTGGTTATGTTGGCTCCGGTCAACATCGGAATATATATTCTCTATGGTTGTCTCCCGAAACCCTAAAAGCCCGGGTTAACCTAACCTGGAACTGTAAATACGACTGATCGTGGACCTGAGGACTTCAAATACATTTCGAGCAGGGTACATGGTCATGAGGCTTTGACCCACATTTGAGGACAGAGATCTATATTTTAATAAATGATGCTCGCACTGGACGCAGCGCTGACCTAAAATTATGGGATTTTGGAACAGTGTCATGCGGTGACCTGGCGACTAATCATTGGTGTCCACGCCCACCTACATGACGACTTGGGTCAATGTCCAGAGTGCAAGCTAGCGTAAAAGCATTGGCTACCTGTAGGTCTCCAGCCCTGAAGCTACATAAACAGTAGGTATGGGCCGCGTACAAAGGGGCCCAGGAATTTCTATGGGATCTACATGACTATCGGGTGAGAGTCAGAGAAGACCTACAAACTTCCTTGTAAAGTTGGAAATTTTGAAGTATTTGAAGTACTTGAGTAATCCATGATTTTTTTTATTTGGATATGGCTTATGTGTATTTACCTGAGGCAACGCACCTCAGCCAGTCCTTGTCGACCGACCTGATCCTTGGAAGAAACCGAACCCCACAACCAGGGGGTTAAATGCGATGCAATATGGGGAAAAGAAAAGCAGCAAAGCAATGCCGGATGCCATTCCCAAGCCATGTAACTTTTGACGTGCAATAGATGTGTACTGTTATTCCTCACCCTCTAAAGCTCATCTTCATATTTGTAATTGATGCGGCGGCCGGCCCCCGCACGTTCTTGCCGACTGTCGCGGCGGTTGCCAGATTTGGCTTGTTCGCGGCGTTGTTGCTCGCGTTGGAGGCGTTCACGGTTTCGTGCTTCGCGCTCCAGGGTATGAGGATCTTTCTCCTTCTCTGGCTCCGGTGCAGTGGACGGAGCATCATGATCTTTGCGATCGTCCGTTTCGCGTCTCACACGCCGGGCTCTGGGGTAGGAAGAGTGATCGCTGGCGTTTGCGGACTCTGATCGATCACGACGGGAACGCTTACGGTCCTTTTCGCGGTCTCTGCCGCCGCGGTCTCGGTCACGTTCTCTATCGCGGTCGCGGTCGCGGTCTCGACGACGATCACGGTCACGGTCACGGTCACGGTCTCGTTCTGAGTCCCGGTCTGCACGCTCTGCTCGGTCTCCTCGGTCTCGATCACGACGGTCGCGTGCCCTGTCTTTATCATGGTCGCCACGGCGGCTGTCTCGAGGGCGATCTCGCTCTCGATCCTGTTCACGACGGCTGGGCCGATCCCTGCTGGTTCGATGGGAGTTCCCGATTCGGCTTGCGAGATCACGGGGATTGATTTTCCCAGCGGATGATCTGGAGTGGCCGTTGGGCTCATCCTGGGCAATCGCTGTAAGACGGTCAGGCTGACGGCTATCGCTGCGTCGGTTGGCACTGCGGCTGCGACTACGACTGTGATGGCGACGTGATCGATGCGATCGATGGCCACTGCGTCGTTCTCGGTCACTGTCGTTGTGACGAGGGCGTGAAGAGCGTCTTGAAGACGCCGCAGATGGCGAGTGAGTACGCCGCTCTGCAACGCGCTTCACATCGCGATCGCGACGACTCTCTCGGTCATCGTCAGCTGTAGGAGCTGAGGGCGACTGAGCTCGAGAAGCTTGGTGTTGAGAAGGAGAACGAGAGCGAGATCCAGCACGCGGGGGTTGAGATGGGGCGCCAGAAGACGCGCGGGTCAGAGTAGGGGTGTCAGGATTGCTGTGGAAAACATCAGAACATGATCTCTACAAGTGTCTTGCAAAAGGCTTACCTTTTTGTTGGCCCTCCCATACTATTGCTTATCGAGGGCCGCCCTTGGTGGAAACCTCGCTGGCGCAGGACGCTAGTATTGGGCAGCCCCTGTCGCATTGCCCGCGGGGCTGCTGGAGCTCCCTCCACACCGGGATTTCTTGGTTCTATATGAGATTGAGACATATGTCCGCCCCAATAGCCTCCGCGGCCATTGGCCATGGAACCCCGCATGTGGCTGTAGCCACCTCGTCCGTAGCCGGGGCCCATGGGACCCTGATAGCCACCTGGCCCATTTGATAGGGCCTGGTCTAAAGTATCAATGGTAGGAATGCCCTGTGGTTGTTGGTCATCGGCTGATGCTGGGTCTGCAGACACGGCATTATTGCCATCTGTTGCGATTGCATCTGTAGCACCATTATTCTCACTGTTTTGAGGGGCCTCAGAATCCATAGCCACATTAGGGCCCGCCGAAGCACTGGAGATTGGGCGATTAGGAAGTCCGTGGTTAGCATGACCGTAGTGCCCTTGACCATGGCCACCATATCCACCTCGACCGGGGCCGTAGAAATTGCCTCGACCCCGACCCCGGAACCCACCGCGGCCATATCCTGGCCCGTTGTAACCAGACTGGAAGTCGTTAGGGTAAGACATATTAGATCCGCCAAATGCTCCTCCATACGGAGGGCCAGAGCCATTCGCGAAAGCATTTGGATTGAATTTATCTTGGCCGCCTTGCCACATGTTTTGCTGAGAGTCCCAACCTAAGGATCCATACATGCCCTGCCCTTCGAAATTCATTCCGTTGTTCATGCCCATGCCAGTCATGTTCATCCCGTAGTCTCCGAACATCCCCTGATTAGCCATCGGGTCCATTCCCATAGTCATACCTGGAGGAAATGGTCAGTAAAGAAGATCAAAAAACCTGCGGGTGGATAACATACTCATCTGATTCGGGAAGTTGAACATAGGATTGCCCATGAAAGGATTCATGCCGTTAAAATTGCCATTGCCGTTCCAGCCCATCCCGGAGAACCCCCCGTTCATGTTCATCGCGGTAGGTTCGGCTTGAGGTATCTCCTGAGTCACTTCATCGGAGATGGGTATATCGCCATCGGTTGGCGGAGCGTCCGCATCCACAGGGTTTGACTGGTCTACGACCTGCTCACCAGTGGCCTCGTTAGGCTGATTGAGAAATTAATTCACCGTAAACGAAATGATAGACGTTCAAACTCAAACATACCTCATCTGTCGAATTTTGTGGGTCAAGAGTAGTGTCTTCCACTGCACTCTCCATCGTCTGCGCAGCCTCGGCCCCCCCGCATAGGTTCGTCTAACGCGATTCCCTGCGCCGTGGTCACATCAGGTGTCTCTGCCGGCGTTGGTTCGGTGGCGACCTGATCAACCGGGGCGTCTGTAGTAGGGTTTTCACTCTCCGCAGGGGTGGGAATTGTAGGGGTCGAAGCCGCTGCGGCCTGGCGGTCCTTTTCCCGTTTCTTCTCTTCGGTCCGCAGATAGGCCTTCAAAGTTGTGCGCAGAGCTTTATTTGGCTTGCAGAGATCCGGAGAAACGGGAGAATGTGCGCAGACCGGACAGGTATCGACGAGAGATGACTGGCCTGTAGAAAGGTCTTCGTTCAGTGATTGTCTAAATTTTATTTTCTTGCCGAGGGGTGCTGGTGGAGTGTCACTCACAGGACTCGCAGATTGACTGGTCGCAACAAGGCAGGCGAAAGGCGTTTACCGCCAGCATGTTGCAAATCGCGCATCGAAGCTTCATGGGGATGTCATCTTGGGACAGCGTGCTAAATTCGGTAAGTCTCAAATTGGCCGTTCGCGAATCGGTGGAAGCATACCTGGCGATGTCCATCAGACCAGCTGGCGGGTCCACCGCAGCCATGGCTGGAAGAGAAGAAGCGCACAATTAAAGACGTCGCGATGAGACCGTCTGGAATTGTGGCAGAGAGTAAGGTCAGCAGAAGGAAAGAAGCTGGCGTAGAAGCGCGCATATGGAATTTGGTCGGAGTCGGATAAATAGTCCGCCGATGTAGATTGCTTGCCATGGATTTACGCGGGATTAAGGGATGTCAGCGATTCTACTAAGACCATATAATGCATAGCTAACTGAATGATATATCGATTTCTATATATAATAATATGACATCAATCCTCATCATCAAGTCTCAGATTAGATCAAGTAATTTAGGTCCATCATCAGTGCCTGCGATACCATATGGTTTCATCAGGGCCTCCCTCCGGACTCAAGTATCATCATAGACAGAAGAATGTGATAGTCTAGGAGGTTAAGGTAAAAGAAATAGGCAGTTTTATAAAAAAAAAAAAAAAGGTGTTATACATTCATGAAAGAGAAGGGAGTGAAAGAGGAAAAGCAGGAGAAGAAAAAAGGCTAATAAATCACATAGCTGTAAGATCCACTTGCGAATTTAAAAAGGGCGCGACCGCCCTCGAGTCCCGTTCCCGATTTTTTTTCTTTTTTACTTGACAGAGCTCAAGCTAGATGGAATGACTTAATTACCTTTTTTCCAAGCTATATACAGCTACAGCATGACAGAGGACAACTATCGACCAAGATCTCCCGACTTTTCTTCTCCCCCCGAAAACCCCCCACCTCACGCGCCATTAAGCCCGCTAGCTCACCGCGCCTCCTACGACGCATCTCCGTTCTTCAACCCCAACCAGCGCCCCAGCTCGAGTCGCATCCCCCAGCAGTACGTTCCACCTGTCCAACCCGGTTTCAGCTTCGCAGACGAAATGGCCCGTCGCTCATCACGCCTACAGCCCGAGGACGCGCCCGTCCCCGAGCCCGCAATGACCGCAACAATGCCTGTCGCGCCGATGCTAGATGAGACCCCACAGACGCGCCCCGGTGCGGGCATTGAAGTCAAGACCAAGTTCCCTGTCGCGCGAATCAAGCGCATTATGCAGGCAGATGAAGACGTTGGCAAGGTTGCCCAGGTCACTCCGATCGCAGTGTGTAAGTTTCACAGTTATCTTCCCTTCAAGTATAGACCGTTGTTCGGATGGAAGCTAACTCTTTGTTATAGCCAAGGCATTGGAACTCTTTATGATCTCGCTGGTTACCAAGGCCGCTCAGGAAGCTAAGGACCGCAACTCGAAACGCGTCACCGCTAGCCACCTCAAGCACGCCGTCGCCAAGGATGAGGTGCTAGATTTCCTGGCTGATATCATTGCCAAAGTTCCCGACCAACCGGCCGGCCGGAAACACGATGACGACGGAAGTGATCAGAACGATGGCCGTCGGAAGCGCGGCGGTCGTAAACCGAAGGAGGAGAGCGACTGATGCACCACTGCAGAAAAGAAAACGACTCATGATATCCTAGAATGGGATAGGGCAACTGGCGCATTTTAACGATCGGTTTGATTTTTGTCTTTATTTCTTTTGTGTTGGTTCAACCACCGGGAACTGATTTCTGGGGGCGTTGGGTGGTTTAGGGTTGATTTAGTAGCGCATTTCATGTGAATAGTTCAATTTCGTGCGGGCACAGTCCTGCGTGGTCAGCAGTCTTATCCTAGACTGACCTGACCTGCTTTAATCTACTTATTAGCGTACTAGTAGTCGTAGGTTGGTTTCGTTTGGATTGATATACAGATTGCATAGGTGGCACACTTGTCACTAGAGCGCGTAGCGGATGAGGACTTTGAAGTTGAGCACTGACGAAGGTTTAGGCTTGCATATCACACTGTTATTATGAGTCTAATGCTTGCCTAATCTTGACAATCATTGTATCATCCTCTGATGCCTGAACCCCTTCCTTAATTCCAGGGCTGAGCATCCTCTACTTATGTTAACCATATCCATACTCAAGATGGCGTCTCCGGGCTCCATGAAATGAACACTAATTGCTATAACTACACGAGGATTGATTAAAATGCATGAAATTTCCTGGCCAACTTCTTTTTCCGGGCTCGGGACTACTAATATCATCCAGACATAGAATGTGGGGTTTGTTTGCTAACTTTTTTTTAGTAACTTTGGAATTTGTTGCGGTAAGATATCGAGATCAAAACAAACCACCAAATTCTTCTGGTTATCATTTCTTCTTTGGAATTGTATTGACACACTTGAGCCCTCGTAGAATAATGCCCAGACAAAGCAAAAAGTACACAATCAAGGCGAGTGCGAGTTGATGTGCTTGGGAACTAGCAAAAGCACGGAGCTGATCGTCGTGATACACGACTTCCCGCGGCTCCACTTCGACCTTCGACCCCGTAAACTTCACTCTCCCCTCCACTACGTGGGATGATGCTGCTACAGAATGGACTTTGTAAGTGATTCGGTGTCTACTATCCAGTATACTTGTCGCTAATTGCTCATAGTGGTCTCGTCTCATCGGCGGTTCACGCGCGCTATCCAAGACCTCCCGGGCGACCTCTCCAACTGAACGTCTAACGGCATTCAAACGCGCCTGCAATGCTCTCCAGGTACTTTTCATCCCCACAATTCATACTACATGGAACTGACAATTGGTGCGATAAGCAAATATGGCGCTCAAACAACACCCCCTCCGGCGAACAACCAATCTCGCACGCGCGTGCCTACATCGAACGACTCAACTCGATCTTGAGCGATGAATCCCGAGGACCGGCTCCTCATCCTTGCGTGGCCTATGCTGCCTCTTCCCAGATATTCGTGACAGTCACAAAGCTAGCCCTATCGTACTACGATGATCAACTGCTGCGCTCGGCGACCACATTCTTCAATACCCTTATCGATGCGGAGGTGGATGGCGTGGTGGACAATCGGCTCTTCGCTCGCGCAATGGTGGATTTGGTTCGGCGAGCAGATAAAGGCTCAGTTGAGTCCGAAGGAAGACTGGTGGAATTGCTGTTTGGCATCTCCAACAACATTCGTTTGCAACCGGCTATTCTTCCCGCGTGGTTTGTCCCCCGAGCGACCCCAATCGGCCAGGACGGCGAGTCATCAGGCCCGAGTGGGACGGAGTTTGCGGGTACCATGCGCAAGGATGAATTCCCTTTGTTCTATCTACTTGTTGATTATGTCCACAATGAGGGTCGGGCAGGTGACTTTGCGCGTACTGGACTTTTATACTTGATTGAGACCGCATCGCGCTCGAAGAATCTGGAAAAGTGGTTAATTGAGAGTGATCTGGCAACGCTGATGGCAACTGGGTTGGGTGCATTGTACAGCCAATTGGGCAGGTGAGTATTAAAACCCCATGTCATCCGAGAGAGAGAGAAAACTGACGGAACACAGCTTATGCTTCCCATCGCCTGATGACGAGGCTCCCCGTATAATAGCGCTTTCAGACCATGCGAATGAAGTGACGGCTCTTCAGCCCGCTCTGGGTGAAGCTATGGACGCGTTCATGTCATACCTGCTCTTTTGGCAGGACACCATTGATCACTGCAAGTCCACAGAAGTCAATGACACCCTCCTGGATCATTTCCAGGTCCTTTTTCTTGAGCAACTCTTGTAAGAACGTCTAGCTCATTGGGCCTGTCTTGGTGCTGACCTTCGAAGATACCCTTCTCTATTAGAATCATCCGACGTGGCTGGCGGTTCAACAGCAGCTGTGTTGACCTATATGTGCCGTATCCTTGACTCAATCGAACAAGGTGAATTGGTTCACCGTATCTTGCATTTCTTATTAGCCTCATCTCCTCCACCTGAGGAGCAGATGGACATGTCAGCAAGCCGACGCAAATCGCTTAATGTGCTGGCTGCTTTGGCTTCAGAGGCAGCCCAGCCCTCGCCTTCCTTATTCAATCTGCGTGACCTCGCGCTCATGGGACTTCAATCCACAAACCGACAAACGGTCCTGGCAACATTACGTCTATTGAACGTTGTCCTCCAGCGGCACCATCCGTTTGCCCGGGCCCTTATCCACACGATTTCCAACCAAACGTCCCAGCAGCGGTCTGTCGGTGCTTTCAATGCAGAGCTTGAACAGCTCCTTGGTCTTGGGACATCTCTCATTGATGAACCGACATTGAATGAATCCTACGACAACTACGTCTCAGATGCGACATGGGTACTCGAGTCACGCCTTTGCCTTCCTGTGTCAGTTGAGGAGGCTGAGAAAGATACTCTGTTGCCCCAACAGCTTCAACAGGATGACCCCATTGTACAGGGTCTGCTGAGTTGTGTTGAATCGTTTTTCACCAATAGTGTCATCGTCAACTTGGCGCTCACCGGGGTACTTATGAGCCTCGCATCATCCCATCTGTTTTCACTAGATGGTTGGGTGTTAGTTGACCCAGCCCAATATGACCCTCCGACTAAGGCCCCTTCAGATGCCCTTGACCACGTTCGCCAGGCTTACCGAGCACCGACATCGCCTGCAACTGCTGCCCCAACTCTGACTTCTGCGCTTCGACGGCTGGTAGACCAAGTCCGTCAATGGCAGCAAGATCTGCCCGACTTTGATGTCCTGATCGCTGCTCGTCGTGAACTACTTCACAAAGAGCAGGATCCTCCGATGTCAGATTCCTTGGAGCCAGTCGAGACAGGCCCAACATCTACAGACCGCTCGCGCCTCTCATACCCCGGATCACCCGAACCTTCGCAGCATTCGCGGGGTCGATCACCGGGAATGTCTAGCGGAATGCGGGATGAGTCGTCCGTGCGCCCGATTGACTCTCGCGGGTCGGACTCCTCGGCCGAGGCTCTGCGCCAGCGGTTAGCCATGCCATTTCCCCCGGTTCCCGTACAACCCGAGGGAGTGGATCCCACACCAGATGCAGATCATGAGCAATCTTCGGTTACACTTGGCCACGTTCTTACTAATATTGTGATTCTCTATGAGTTTTTGCTAGAATTGTCTGCAGTGGTGCAGGCTCGAGGAAGTCTTTTTGAAGAGGCAGGGTATCCTTAGAGATATAAATAGTAAATAGTTTCAATTGCACATATTGATCCACAATTCACTCGAACTAATGCCGGATTATGTATTCCAAAGTGGGGCCAATCTGACGCGCGCCCGCGTGACGGAGCCGCTTGCGACGATTGGACGACTTTCGGCCAACTTGCACTTTTGGCCCGCGTAAGTAACATAGTAATCTTAACACCATGTGCTTCTTTCCTTCTTTCTAACTCTCCGCATTTATATATTACTCGGCATGACCGGCCAACATGGTCTCACATGAATTTGAACGCGAGGATCGTGAAGATGCTCCGTTCCTCGCCCCGGAACTGCAATCCCCGACCCCTGGCCGCCCTCACGAAGCGAAACCCGCTCACCCGCTCGGAAACGATGTGTCAGCTCAGAAGATCGGTTTCAGATTGAAGGTGACTCTGTTCGCCATGATTTTGGCGGTGGATATCGGCTTCTCCTTCATTGAGGGCCCCCAGGTCCGAATCTTTGAATCGATTGCGTGTCGTCAGTTCTTCTCCGTGACCGACCCAAGTCAGATTGGGGCCAATGACCAGGTACCAGAGGCAATGTGCAAGGGAGCGGAGGTACAGGCAGAGCTGGCTGCGGTTAAGGGATATAACATGTTCTTTGATGGGTTGCTATGTATGTTGCATTGATCAAATGTCAAAGCCATGTTCTGACCATACTCTAGGTGCGCTCTTGGCCATTCCATATGGTCTGCTGGCAGACCGGAAAGGCCGCAAGTCTACGCTTCTCTTGGGCTTGCCTGGCTTTGCTCTCAACTCTGTAATCGTACTTGCGGTCATGTGGTTTTCTGATATATTCCCATTACGAGCAATCTGGTTTTCTTCGCTGGCATGGTTGCTTGGCGGGGGACCGGTTGTTGCGTTTGCGATTATTTGGACTATGATGGCTGATGTGACGACGGAAGAGGAAAGGTAGTTGTTTTCGTGGTTGCATATATGGATACCAGAACTAATCAAACTTCGTCCAGAGCAACACTATTCTTTCAATTCGGCATCGTCTCTATGGGGGCCGATTTCCTTTCTAGCGCTTTCACGTCTTACCTGATGTCCTTGAATCCCTGGATTCCGCTATTCATCGGACATGCCATTATTTTCTTAGGGCTATTGTTGATGTTCGGTCTCCCCGAGACCATGCACGTGCGGCCATCGAGCCCACCCGAGCCATCTCACGTTGAGCTTTCTGACTTGACTGAGGACGAACCCAAGATTCACTCTCCTAAACCGGAGGGCGAATTATACAATGATGAAGACGGGGGAATTGGTTCACATAACGAGGCACACATGTCTTGGAGTTATCCCGCCCAACAAAACCCCACTATTTGGACTAGGATTTGCTCAAACTACCGTTTCTACGTGAAACCATACCTTTTCATCCTGAACCGCAAGCCCGTGCTACTTCTTTTGACTGCTTTCTTGGTTTACCGCCTTAGTCGCGGTTCTTCATGGTTCCTCACACAGTATATCTCGACACGATATGAGTGGACCCTCGCACAGGCCAATTTGCTCGTCTCCTTCCGACCTACAGTGTCCATTCCGGTCTTCCTGTTTGTTCTACCTTGGCTGAAGAAGAACTACCTCAACCCCAAGCGCTCGTCCACAGAGAAGGACCTATACCTTGCTCGCGCGAGCATCATCTGTCTTACCCTTGGTACCCTGGGGATTGGTCTTTCGCCCACGATCGGCACTCTGATCCCCAGTATGATCGTACAAACTTCTGGGTCCGGTTTTGTCTTCCTCACACGATCGATCATTACCACGCTGGTCGAACGGGATGAAACTGCCCGTTTATACACAGTGATTGAAGTTTTACAGTCCATGGGTAACGTTGTGGCCAGTGTGTCAATCACGACAGTTTTCCAGCTCGGTCTTCGTCTAGGAGGCGTCTGGGTTGGATTGGCCTGGATGATGACTAGCACCTTATTTTGCATGGTAGCTGCCGCAATTTGGGCTTTCCGGCTACCAAAAACCCCAAGCGACCCGGAATTCGTGGTTGGAGAATTTGAAGATGCCGATCATTGATCATCATAACTGCATATAGATCTCGGATAAATTTTCCGTGGTGTTTCGGCGTGGGTTTTTATTTTACTGGATTCGGCCCCTCATCTAGCTATATATTTCTTTCTTTCCTTCTCAACATGTATATATACGTACTATTATCGAATATGTTTCTTTATTTCGGGTTTAACAGTGACTACTGGAATCTGTAGATCTGATTAACAATCTTGGTGACCGCGGCATGTCACGTGGCTCTTCACATGTAAAGCTTTCCCCAATTCCAATTTGGCAGGTGCAACACATCTTTTTCACGCAGATGCAATGGAGAAATTCTCTCAGTTCCGGGATCGAGGTATGTCTCTGTCTATCATGTGTTATGCAGATCGCCGTCATATTGACATTTGACTCCACCCAGGCTCGGGCATTGCGCCCTTCCTCCCCATTCCATCCGAGTCATTAGGCTTACAGGCCCCTCTCCGAGTCTTCCTCTTCTGCTTCCGCCTGCCTTTCTTCATTTTCGTCACATTCGCCTACTTTGCGATTCTTCAATGGCTTCCCATTGGGTCCCTGGGCAAAAAGGCCGCACTATGGTGCATCTTAGGTGTCCCCAGCATCTGGTGGATTGACCTACAGGTAGATGGAGTCAAGAAAGGGTATGTGTCAGCTGAAACTACATCAAAAACAGAACAAACGCTTACCATTTCATCTTCAGCTCCCTCTCAAAGCAACAACAAGCTCGACTCCCACAACCAGGCTCCGTCATCGCCTCATCTTTCACCTCCCCTATCGACGCCATTTACCTAGCCGCAATCTTTGACCCGGTCTTCACAGCCGCATACCCAAACACCCGCCAAGTTGAACGTATTTCTCTCCTGCAAGCCGTGATCCGTGCCTTCGCACAGCCATCATCGCAGCCGGAACCAGGTACCCAACTTGTGGACGTGGCCTCGCTCGTCGCGAAATACCCTAATAGACCCATCGTCATTTTCCCGGAGTGCACTACGACTAACGGCCGCGGTATTCTTCCGCTGAGCCATGCTCTTCTTGGCGTACCCCCTAAGACTAAAGTCTTCCCGGTCAGTCTGCGATACACACCCGCGGACGTGGTAACCCCACTCCCAGGTAGCTATATCAGTTTCTTCTGGACGCTGCTTAGCAAGCCGACGCATTGTATCCGTGTTCGGATTGCCGAGTATGTGACGAACTCGCGTAGTGCGATTGATGCTCCCCCTGCGCGATCTACAAGGCAGTCAACTTATAACTCCAATTATTTGGATACGCTGGAGGATGAGGCTGAGGGTGGGGTTACGGCTGGCGAGAAGGCATTTCTTGATCTTGTTGGTGAGTCGCTGGCGAGATTGGGACGTGTTAAGAGGGTTGGATTGGGGGTTAAGGAGAAGCAGGAGTTCATGGTGAAGTGGAGTAAGACCAGGAAGACTTGGTGATTGGTTTTCTTGCACATGTATGTCATTTAGATTGTTAGATCGATGAAAATTCTATGAGACCAAGGGTATATGTTGACGATGTGATTCTCTGCTTCTGCATTCATGTATAAGTACACGGGTATATGTAAGGCCAGGATCCAATTTGAGGTTCTGGACAGACCTCCAGGCCTTGATGACTGATAAATTCTGCCCACAGGACAGAAAGCTAGCTCGTTTTAGAGTGAACCTACCCTTTACTTCAATATATGGCGGTAAGCCTGTGACAGAAGCTTCAGAAGTGGAGAAATTTGCGTTCCGGCTTGATCCTTGCAGAATCTCGGGCCAATATATCAATGCGCCGAGCATATAAATCCATAAAATGCGTTAGTGGGTCACCGAAGACCACACCGCGGAGTGCGGCATCAGTTACGCCGTAAGCTTCAACGTCTTCTCGAGGTGGAAGGGGCGGAGCACCGTCAATTCGGGGGCGATATGCTTCTGGGCGATTCCTCGGCTGCGTCTTATCTCGAAGCAATACCAGCCTACCTGCCGTGGAAAGGGTAGACGGAGGAACTGGCCAGTAGGCAGTAGATCCAGGACGCGGTTTCGAGTTCAAAGACGATAAAATTGATCCAGGAGGCGGTTTGGCAAAGAGATCCAATAATGAGAGAAAGTACCCCTTTTCAGCACGGCAAACTGGATCACCCTCATTGACAAAGGAAAAGAAAATGGACCTAGAATATTCCGGATTTGTGGGTAGAAGGAGAGGCCGAAATGATATCGGTGGGGCACCAAACGTAACGCAATGAATATGCTTAAAGCAACCCCGTAGATGAGTAAGCTCAGAAGCAACTTCGGGAGATCTGGAGAGTATATGCAGATATAGCAAGCTAGCAACTGCACCACCTGCGGAGTGACCGGTGATTAGAAGCGAGTATGACATGCGACTAGGGTCTTCTTCGATCAAAGCGCGTAATCTGGCGGCAACAGGTGCAACCATCTTTCGAGCCACGGAGAGAAAGCCAGCATGGCAGCAGTTGGTAGGATCGTCAAGAAAGCCCTTTGGGGATACGGGCTCCATTTGCATGTTGACGGCCCAGTCCATGAAGCTTTGAGTGCCACGTATTGAGAAAACAATTGTGTTCATGTTATCCACGGGCAAGGACTTGATCACCATTGCTTTGGTACCATGGCGCCAATCGGAGCTCACATATGAATTTCGCTCCCTCCCAGTGGGCTTTTCATAAACTCGACGTGAATACTGGGCTGCAAGTTGAAGAAGTGGATATGTTGCAGGGTAGCTAGTAACGTATCAGACGACTATCCAAATGGCAGAAAGTGACGTGAACTTACAATTTAAGAGGGGGCAAGTTTGGAGGCATACGAGAGTTTGCATATAAATAAACCTTCGAGAAATAGTCGACAGAACCTGACGGTTTCTCCTTTCCAGGTCGAGTCTCGCGACGACTCTTTATTTTCGGATCTGATCGAAGCGGGAGGGAACATGCAGTAACTGCCAATTTTCAAAGTTAGTAATTAAATCATGCGATGGCTCTATGGCCAGGACATACGAAGATCATTTTCCCTTCCACAGAAAGTGCCAATATCGATTGACGTGAGCACCTGGTCCAAAAGCTGTGAAGCAGGTTCCTGAGGATTCGGTGCCCCGCCCACACACTGTAGAACTAGTCTTTCAAGGTCCACAATCGTAGCATGGGCTTTCCCTGTAGCATGCGACATGAGATTGGAAACTGACTGATTCATTCTTGAGTATGAAGTCCATTTTGCACAATCTGTCTGTGGTGGAGGAGCTGGGACGCGTGCGGGGAGGTGGTTCATGGAGGCAACGCCATATTCATTATGGTATGGACCTGGAGGTCTTGGATGCACAGCTTGTATACCCTGCACGGAATGTGTATTTGCTGGCAGATTATACACCGGATGGTTATTATTCACTGCCCCGCCAGGATGTTGCCCTGTCCACTGATGGAAGCGACGGCGCTTTGAGGGCTTAGCAGCCACTGAGTCCATTGCGGGCAAATATTAAGATGGTCGAAGCCCCATAAAGACTGAAGATTAATGAAATGTAAAACTCTCGAATGTGTGATGTTATCATCGGAGCTGAAGAATAGGAAAGGGACCCACCTCCAAGAGTTCAAGCAGCACTCATAGCACGCAGAGTGATGCAGGTCCCCGCTGCGATCGGTCTCATATGAAAGTCTGCGCCACAATCAGGCAAGGAAGTGGAAGCGATTGGTGATGATGGGTCAAAGCATCGGGCGCACAGCCCCAGTGTCGACCCTGCAGCACAGCAAATCAGATCGACGGGAGACATGGCCCTGCAGCACGATCTGCAAACCCCGAATCTTAGCAGCCGAAGTGAACAAAGTAACTGGAAGAAAAAAGGAGAATAAATATTTGAAATGGAACATGTCGTATTGAAATGATATTATATAGCACAGACGCCCAAACAAATACATCGCATTTTTATATTCCGGGTACCACCCGGAGGAAACAAGGTATCATTTACTCTACAGCGTCAGTGATGCAGCCGTGGCTGGCATCCTTAACATTCCGGGCGTACTTGCCCAGGGTACCGCGCATGGTCAGACCAGTCTCAGGCAGAGTGCCAGCAGCCTTGCGGGCCTCCCAACCCTTGCGGCGGTCGACGAGAATCTCATCGGCCACATCGAGGTCGAGACGGAGGTTATCGGCATCAATAGTGATCACGTCACCATCCTCAACGAGACCAATGGGGCCACCGACAGCAGCCTCAGGGACGATGTGGCCGATCAGGAAACCGTGAGAACCGCCGGAGAAACGGCCGTCAGTGATCAGGGCACATGAGTTGCCAAGACCGTAGCCCATCAGAGCAGAAGAGGGCTTGAGCATTTCTAAAGAATTTGTTAGTCACGACCGACACAAACTAGGAATTAGTCACATACCAGGCATTCCAGGGCCACCCTTGGGACCGCAGTAGCGGATGACAACAACGGTCTTCTCGTCCTTCTTGATCTCACTGCGTTCCAGCGCAGCAATGAAGTCGTCCTCGCTGTCGAAAACGCGAGCTTTACCAGTGAAGCAAGTACCCTCCTTTCCAGTAATCTTACCAACACTGCCCTCAGGAGCCAAAGAGCCACGCAGGATCTGAATGTGACCGGTAGGCTTGATAGGGTTGGAGAAGGGACGGATGATCTTCTGGTCGGCATCAAAGTCGGGGACCTTCTCCAAGTTCTTGGCAAGAGTCTCACCGGTGACGGTCATTCCGGAGCCGTCGATCAGACCCTCCTTGAGCAGCATCTTCAGCAGAGCAGGAGTACCACCGATCTCGTGGATATCAGCCATGACGTACTTGCCAGAGGGCTTCAGGTCAGCCAAGAAGGGAATGCGGTTGGAGACCGCCTGGAAATCGTCGATGGTCAGCTTGACGCCGACAGAGTCGGCGATGGCGATCAGGTGCAGCACGGCGTTGGTGGATCCACCGGTGATGTTGACAACGACCATGGCGTTCTCGAAAGCCTGGCGGGTCATAATATCACGTGGGCGAATGTCCTCCCTCAACAGTCTCTTGATGGCACCACCGGCAGCCAGACACTCGAGGTACTTGGCCTGAGAGTTGGCCGGGTTGGATGAGGAACCGGGCAGAGTCATACCCATGGTCTCAATAGCGGTGGCCATGGTGTTGGCAGTGTACATACCACCGCACGCACCCTCACCGGGGCAAGCGTGGCGGATGACGTCGAACCGCTGGGGCTCAGTGATCTCCTTGGCAATGAACTGACCGTAGGCCTGGAAGGCAGAGACGATATCAATGTCTTCACCACCCTGGGTAACAGCACAACCGGGCTTAATGGTACCACCGTAGACCATCAGACTGGGGCGGTTGAGACGGCCCATAGCCATCACGACACCAGGCATGTTCTTGTCACAACCGGGAATACTGATGTTGGCGTCGTACCACTGTCCACCCATAACGGTCTCAACGGAATCGGCAATCAGGTCACGGCTCTGCAGGGAGTAGCGCATGCCGGTGGTACCCATACTGATGGCGTCACTGACACCGACAGTGTTGAACTGCATACCAATCATGTTCTGATCCTGCACACCTTCCTTCACCTTGTTGTTGAGGTCGAGCAAGTGCATGTTGCAAGGGTTACCGCTGAACCAGACGGACGAGATTCCGACCTGTGCTTTGTTCATGTCCTCCTCCTTGAGGCCCACAGCGTACAGCATGGCCTGGGAAGCTCCCTGAGACTTGGGCTGGGTGATGTGGCTAGACACCTTGTTAAGGCCGACATCTTCGTTCTGGAAGCGGGGAAGGGTGGTCGAAAGAGCACGACTGAGCAGGTAACGAACGTTTAGCAAACAAAAACATCAATTGATCTGGGGTAGTGCACTTACACGGGCGCAGTCGGTCGCAGGCTACGGAGAGCCGCAGGCACACGTGCCCTGAGTTGAGGCAGCATGATGTAGATATCAGAGAGCACCGAGGAACCACAGTGGACAATCTGAAAAAGGAAAGGGAAGATGATGGCGGGGGAGGCCGGGGTTGCAAGAAATAAGAAAATGCGGAAGCTCAGGAAGTCGGAGTTGGTGCTTCGCTCCCCGGTTCCACCTCCGCATTGACCAATCTGCGAGCCGCAAATGTCATCGTTGTCCACGCGCCGCAAATCTACGAGTCAGAAACATTATTATCGACTGAATCAATTGCCTATAACCTATGCATAACTAAATATTCCCCTGTCTCCACCTCGCACTTTTCTCCGAGGTCAAGTCGCCATTGACACCGAGTTACCTATTCGGGATGTCTTCATGCCTTGGTGCCTTGAGATAAAGATTATGCCGGTTATACATCGATGGATGCAGAATGCATAACATAACTACGTATATTCACAAGTACGTACGATATCTAAGCACGGAGATATTGACGTACTTTGTACGTGATATGTACTTTCTTAGGTTCGGGCCTAGTAGATAGTAGAGGCCCATGCCCGATCAGGCTTAGTTCAGGTACTCTAAATCGTTATCCTTGGCCTGGAATCATGCCTGGCCCAGTTAAAGAAACCTGCGTGGTATCCTCCTCGACCCACCCCTTTGCTTCCACCTGGGCAGCAATCTCACAAAGAGCACTATATTCTCGTACACTTCTTCAAATGGTCTCTCTAAATACCCCCAAGCGACTTGGAAAATTCACTGAACACCTCCAGGATCTACAAAATCCCACTCTTGACAATATAGATGAGATAGACGACCCTCGACAATCGTTGCAGATTTGTCTTTATTGTCAACGGGCTCTGGCGGGCGCAACAGCCAAAGAGAGATTATGGCTACGATTCCGATCCTGGTTTCACGGAATCGATTATCATAGGCCCTGAAATGGGTAAAGATGTGATGATGACAGAAATAAGAACACTGACCAAGTTCCCAACACAATGCGGCAAGAATACTTTCGACAGGATGTACGCAAGAGCTACAACACACAAGAGCCAACAGATCATTCTCGCCATTGACCATGGGTGTCCAATACTCCAATACTTGGACACCTTTTCACTTGACCTGCACAAGTCCCCCAAGACTCGTAATTCTAGAGGAGTCACCTCTTGCCGATCAACACGAGCTCTAATCCTGTGGCATGGACTACTGGATCTCCAAATTTCTCCTTTCAACCTCAGCAAGATACAGGCGGCTTGATTTGCTTGGATTTTCTTCTTCTGAAGGCTGGCTGGGCAGGGATTTTGACCCGATACACGAGCATGATTGAGCGTTGAACATGATCTTATAATAACTCTTTACAAAACGCGCTCAAATCTTCCAGTGCTCGGATAGCGAGAGCGCTATGGTCTTTAATGTATTCAAAAAATGAAAGACATGTTTTAATCCTATCGATATATTCCTTCGAAGCATGCTTATTTAGATCTTTTGCTTCCGCTGCAAGAGTCAGAGCCGCTGAAAATAAGGCCGAGGTTGTTGCCCTAATTTTGCGAATATTTGATTCATTAGTTCAATTGCCACAAGTTGAGCAAAGAGACCATAGGCGCGAAGATAGGATGGGTAGTCACTAATCATTTCACGACTTACCACGGACGATGGCGTGCAAGAGCAACCTTGTGTTGCTTCACCAATGATATAATCGCGTTTGCTGAATCTAAGCATATTGCCTTCGACCTAGCAAGAAGTACATCCGACGAAGAAGCCCACCGATGCTGCAGGACTCGGTTGATTTTCATTCGATAATTTAAAAAAGACAACGATAAAGTTGTTTGCTGCCACAAAACCCAGGGTGGATATTGTTTGCTTGCTGTTTTCTGATCATCAGAATCCCCGAGAAGATGAGATGGTAACTGGGAGATGATATTGGCCAAAGCTTCATCTGTAGTCAGAACAAGATCTTCCATTAGATTATCACCTTGAAGGTCCTTCATGGCAACCATCTGGACCCGAAAGCGATAATTCGAGTAAGCCAACGAGATCAGAGCACTGTGGTAGTTAATTGGTCTTGGACCTTCGATTGCCATGCTTGGTTCGTTGATCAAAGACGTACTCAACTCTTCATCTAATAGAGTCATGGGAAGCCTGACGTTGAAGTCTGCCTCATGTATACAAGGTGGACGTGTCGGTATCGAAAGCCATTCACAGATAATTAAAGTCCACCATGTCCGTCGGCTGATTTCTTGGATGACAGGATCTTCCGATATTCTGGGAGGCTCGCAGTCCATTCCCAAAATCTGTCCAATGCGTATTCCTGCCGCTTGAATAACAGGCTCGAGATCAAAGTCCCCGACGTTCTTTGCGAGTCCAAGAAGAATGGCAATGGCTTGTACGGTCTTGAAGTTGGGGTTTCGTGTGAAATCGGCCTCGTTGAGAAAGAAGAGCGCTGCATCATACCAGTTGCGGACTAGCTCAGACGTATCATCTACTTCTAATTAGTACTCGATGGCATAAAATGGCATAAAATGACCTTCATGGGGTCTGACCTAGCGGAATTCCTGCTCTCATGGCTTCATCCTCATCCATGAACATCAGACTCATCTATACATAGCTCAGGAATTAGCCCAGTCCTTCCTCTCATAATCAGATTGATCTCTGTTTAATACCGCATTGAATCCAAAATATATGGCTAGCCAAAGCGTGTCACCATGAAGAAAAGTCCCACTCGACCAAGCAGATTCGTGCTCGAGTTCAAATATTTGTATATGAACGGCAAAGTGAATCCAAGAGGTCCATGTAAACCCATGCTGTAGTAGTGTGATGCTGCAGCTTTTTGTGGGCAGGAAAATATCTGATCTCGTCCACACTTTGCGGCAATAATTACTTTTGCCGTGCTGGAGGTTGGTTCGGTTTTCTAATCTCTCAAGAGGAGATTCTCGCGTCGGCCGTGGAGAAGACGGGCATTTGGATAGCATTGTCACTTTTGACTTGAGTAATTCCACTTTGAGCCGCGCATTCTCTTCTTGCAGCTCCAAATAAGATGGTGCCGCTTCTCTTTGACTTATATTGTGTTCATTCAGAGTAAGATCCACATATATGCTGTCTCATTAGACATACCTGGTAAGTCTACCCCGAAAATTCACTATTTCTCTTGCACAAGTCTTCTCGAGACCCCGTTCAACACAGGTACCGCACGGAACTTTCTTGTCACACCTGACGCGGCGTTGAGAGCAACTCAAGCAAGCCTTGGGTGCTCTCTGGCTCTTTCTTGCACCTGCCATTAAAGCCAGAGATGTCGCTCTCCTCTCTACACTTGTCTGTCCGCACGTTGACTTAAGGGGAGAATCAATAAAATGCGGGGGAGTGGAGGAAAGCGCTGTATAAATATCATTTAATTAAAATTGGATTTTTGTGATTGGCTTCAACTACTTTTATCTGATTGGCCAGAACTTAGGAGTCCCCTTATCGGCCCAATTGATTTGGAAGATAACCCTTAATCGCGAGGCATTTGGCGATTCTATTACAAACTCTGCTCAATTTTGCAAGGTTGATGAGAACCACCCAAGATGACTCTGCTTATTGAAGTTTGTTCTAATACATGCTTTGAGTATAGCAGAATCCAGTTTTGTTGCAAAGGCCTAGTAAGGCACCTTCCCAGCCAGCTTCAAGATCAGATCCGTCTCTAGAGGTTCTTCAAATAGGCACTTCGTCGCCTCTTCATCATCTTCTCCAGGACGCTTCGCATAGCTGGTTTCCGTGAATAAATTGTCATGGGGCCAATGTGTCTGTTAATCCCTTAGGTCAGTAGGTGATCATGGCCAGGGAATACAAGAGAGGTACCGTTCCAATTCTTTGATCGAATAATTTGCCTTTTTGCTGCAGGGTCTCTGGCTTCGCAAACGAAGCTGGCGTATAGCATGCATCTATCAAGGATGCGGATTAGATCAAGCAGAGTAGATCTGGGAAGGGTACTCACAAATAACGGCACGTATGTTCTGAGATGACGGAACGCAGTTAAAATGCATAGTGCGAGAATCCCAGAGAATAAGGTCACCAGCATCCGCATTCACTTTGTGGATCTCACATCCTCTCTCCTCGAACCATTTTACTTCGGTCTCTTCAAACCCAAACCAGTCGCTAGGTCCCCATGTTGGTCTATCTATGGTCTTTGAATGCGTTTTGAAAAACTCGGGCATCAGCTTCGTTGACCCCTTCATGACAAGAAGTCCACCATCTTCGGGGCCATTGGGTGCAAAGTTCAAGATACCCCGAACGCACTGCATTCCCTCCCTCAGTGGGCTTTGGTCAATATGCGGCCACGGCTGAGTCTGGGGCAAAGGCTTTCCAGAGGGAAGAACAAAGTTCATGCCATCAAATGAAACCAGAAGCTTGTCTGTTCCCCAGAGTTTCTCAAAGGCATCAATGACCCCTGTCTCTCTACAAAAGCGTTGTTAGAGCCAAGGGCTAAGTTTTAATGTTTGAAGACTCACGATCGCGCCTCCCACATAAATCTCTCATGCTGAACACGGTATCCGTGATACATTCCTCCCTTGATATGCTCAGGTAGGTGGCGGTCGGTCCATGTTGAGCGGTCATTCCTGTCAAATCCAAAGGGAAAGCTCTCCAGCCATTGGAACATCTTTTCAATGTAATGATTGCATCTTTCCTTCGGGATCGCATTCTTGATCACAACATACCCGTTTTGGAACAACTCATCTCGCCAGTCTCCGTAGACTTTGGAGTCATCCATTGTGTTTTGATTCGTTGGATGAGGCATAGTGGCAGAAAAGCTATGCGGTGCTGAGCCAGTGATTATCTTGCAAGAAATTAACAATTGACCCTTTGAAAGATGCCCAATTACTTGAAATAAATACATTTTCGGTACATACTGCAGTCCGCCCTGGGGGCGGAATCGGCCGCAAAATCTCCGCAGAATCTCCGCAGATAAGCAACCTCGCGCGAGTTTCGGGCGAGTTGCTTTGAACCACTTATCGGCATCGATAGAACTTTGGAGCTTTCTATGATTGCCAATAACAGCCAGGCGAGACAGATGGACTTCTTGCATATGCCCACCAAAATAAATGAGATATAAGTTTGTCAATCCCCTTACAAATTTTACATGTTTTTGATAGTGTTTTCCTTAACTGCGCCTGGTTGACATTAATTTCTTTTACACTATG
Organism: Penicillium frequentans; assembly: GCA_028828275.1. NCBI lineage: Eukaryota > Fungi > Ascomycota > Eurotiomycetes > Eurotiales > Aspergillaceae > Penicillium > Penicillium frequentans. The sequence continues at coordinate 1,714,774 of JAQIZY010000001.1, read as the reverse complement.
GCTGCCCCTACGCAACAAATCAATGATCGTCGGTTTGAGAGATGGTGGAAAGATACTGGTTTATGCAAGTTGCTAGCATGGCAAGCTACTATCCTTATATCGCAAATGACCACTGGCTATGACGAAAGTGTGGTCGGAAGTCTTCAGTCCATGGACCCTTGGGTCAAAGGTCTGTGATTTTAATAGCATCTTTGGTCAAAAAAACTGACATCCATCCAACTGTTAGACATGGGTTACCCTGATGCCTCACGAATTGGGCTCATTACAGCCATTGTATTCGTCGGTGGGTTTGTGGGCGCTTTCATAGCCTCGCCTACTGCAGACTACCTCGGACGAAGAGTGGGAATGCTGGTTGGCGCAAGCCTAACGTTTACCGGCGCAGTCATTCAGACTGCGGCACAAAACTCCAATATGTTTATCGGTGGTCGATTCTTGATTGGTCTTGGAATCAATTTCACCTGCGTTGCTGGTCCGTCGTTGTTGTTCGAACTAGCTCGTCCGTCCATGCGCGGCACAATATCCTCTTTGGTACTGAATCTTTGTCCGGGGCTTTTGGCTTTACACTATCAAATGGATTCTAATTTGTCTCTCATAGTTCAACGTACTTTGGTATGTCGGGTCTATCATCGCCGCGTGGACAACCTTTGGAACTGGTTATATGCCTACCAGCTGGTCATGGCGAATTCCGTCCCTCATTCAGGGAATCCCAGCCCTCTTAGTGATCACTTCTGTCCTTGCTGGGCTGCCCGAGTCTCCTCGCTGGCTTTGCGCAAACGGCCGAGTGGAAGAGGCCAAGGAATTGCTTGCAAAATATCACAGCAACGGTGATTCCTACTCCGAACTCATCATTCGAGAAATCGAAGAGATACAAATGACACTGGAGACTCAAAATAGTATCACCTCCAGTGGTCATAACACTTGGTCGAGTCTCTACCGCTCGCTAGCCAATAGGAAGCGCATTGCTTTAGTTGCTACGGTGGCCTTATTGACGATTTGGAATGGTCAGAGTGTGATCTCATACTATTTCAGTCCTATCTTGTCCAGTATCGGTATCACCTCTACACCACAGCAGACTGGTATCAATGGTGGTCTACAGATATTGAACTTACTTTCTTCATTGGCAGGCGCTTTGCTGGCAGATATAATAGGCCGACGAACACTCTGGCTTACCTCATTTATCGCCATGATTTTTGCCAACGTGCCACTCACTATATCTTCAGCCATGTACAGCAAGAGAGGATCCAAAGGGGCCTCGTATGCTGTTGTCGTCTTTCTGTTTTTCTACGATGCCGCCTTCAACTTGGCCAACAATCCGCTTCTATATTGTTACCCGACAGAAATTCTGCCATTTTCGATTCGTGCCAAAGGACTGAGTATTCAGATAGCTGTATCGCAAGCAGCTTTAACCGTCAATCAATATGTTAATCCGATTGCAATGGAACGAATTGGATTTTACTATTACATCTTTTATCTTGGCGTGCTTATTGCCGCGGTGAGCGCAGTTCCACCAACCAAAGACTTGAGCTATGAAGACTGATGCATGATACATATAGACTCTCATTATATTCTTTTTATTTCCCGAGACCAAAGGTAAGACTGAGATTGAATTAGCTGCTTTATTTGAGGGTCCTGGATACGATCGTGGAGATGCCATCACTGTTGATGGTCTGGAAGCTGGATCCGGCCCTCATGCACTGGTTTGCGAGAAAGGCTCAGTGGTTACCAAACATGAACCTTGACTGATGACATGAACCAATTCTTATACACGTACATCATGAGATCACTTCCAAAATCACCACAGCGAGCTGATTATCCCTTCCAAGGTTGGAAAGATATGTACTTCGAAATTCTATCCATATATATAATTTCTGACTGTATACCCCCAAATATCTATATACATATCCAGACAAAGAAACCCCAATGATATGGTACATATATTTCCACGTTAAACTACCTATTATCGCGTGCAAATCTCAAATACCTACGCATTATTGGGTTGGTTGGGGCCAAGTAACTATATAAGTACATGCGAATTGGAGACACTAGCCAGGTGACCGAATCCATTACTACCCACCTGGGCAAGCTGGGCATATTCCGCCCAATTGAATACCTGGCTAGCGGCCTGTCTTGTTGGTTGGTAAAGATTATTACATGTCAACCTCAAAGCTCGAACAAGCAGTTGATTATCGACCCTTGATTTTGCGGTACTTTTGTCGTTGAAAATGCCATGTCAGAATACGAAATCAGCCTCTTTCTCAGCCCCACTCGTCAGCACAAATTGGGCCGCACTCAGTCGTTACAGAAAATTGATTTCAAACACCCGATTGAAGGAATCCTAGATATTATACCAAAATCGCTTCAAGCATCAATAGCCAAGGTCAAGGATGTCTGAAGAGCGAGGTACAGAGAGGGACCCGAGCGAAGAAGCACCAAGTACCCCGCACCGGGAAAAATCCACAGAAGAGGGAGATAGTCAAGAGCATAAGCAGAAGGAAGACATCACAAGCTCTAAGGTATGGGCAAACTTAAACTTGTTTACAACAGAAAAGGCTAAGCCCGAACAAAGGATCAACTGCCGATATGGATAAGGGTACCGGAATCTTCTCTCAGCAGCAATTGCCCATGAACTCGATCTGACTACCTACAAGATTCATCGCAGTTATGTGCTCCCAGACACCTTAAATGCCTATCAGCTGCCATGGCAATGGGATGAGGTCAGTTAATTGTTTAATACACTATTGAAAACAACAAAGGGGGTTTCAAGCGTACGCTAAGTGGCTTACACTATGTAGACAGATTCCCAATTTCTCATCATCAGAAGATGGCTGTCCGAAGATTTTCAGGACGACCTTTTTCGTCATACCCGACGTATTCGAGGAGAGAGACCGATTCCTCCAACAGCGACTCTTCGAACCGTATTAGATACACCAGGAACGGAAGACGACTGGATTGAGGACTCAGAAACCGGAAGACGGCGTGAAGTGCCGAGTCCGCAATTCTATCGTGAGGAAGAGGAAGACGAGGAGGAATCTGACGAGGAAGAAGAGGAAGTGTTTGGAAGACAGATTGTTGCTCTACCAGACTCACTAAGCTTTGATGTGAATCTCAGGAACCCCAGCGTCAATCGGCCTTTTGACGGATTTAGAGCTGATCCAGCTCACCGGAAGTATGCGACTCAAAGGATAGATGTTGCGAGCTCTCAGATGCCGGGGTATGGAAAAGTAGTTCTATATCGATCGGAGCCGACAGTCAATGTTGATGCTCAGTTCTCATGGATGTAAGTGCAATCCCAAGATACTTTGGTGAAGATCAACTAAGTAGAACGTTCTAGTCATATGGATACTGAGATGAGAAGTTTTGATGATTTCATGGTACGTTTGATAACATCACCTCCTCTTAAGATCACTGTTAATCTCAGACACAGCGGTTTGCATCAAATGTGCCAAATTTGGCAGCTAAAGATAGGGCACTGGTAGTGTCTCTCATGAAAAAATCATATCCAAAGGCGGTGGGATTAAATCATCTTAATGATGTGATGCGCTGCATTGGTCTAGATTCAACAATCGTGGACGGTGTCACTACCGAGAAATGTGCTATTCTCCTCCGCTTCCCTTACTTTTCCATCCAAAAGATGGAGACAGCAAGTCGGTCTCGTCGCAGTGCAAAAGACAAAGTTCGCACTCTTTTGCAGTACTACTACAACTTTGAGTCGACCAGAAAACGAGACCAGGAACAAGTGATTCGGAAAGTCGGACTGTTTCCAGAAGACCATGTCGTCCATGTGCCTCAGATGTGGGCTGTGATTGTAAATTTTCGTACGTTAATGTTCTTCATGATAGCTGAACATTACGAGTGTGGGGAGAGACTGATCAAAACAGGCTTTATAATTACCAGCGCCCCAATACCTCTTACAGACCAAGGGAGCTCCTCCTTGAAGATAACGGACTCTCCAGCACAGATCTCGTCCACCCCTTCAGTGATCTGTGTTGTTGATCCACTTCAACGCGTATTCTTCTTCCCTATCGAGCTATGCAAAACATTCTTGGTAAGCCATAACTTCCTGCCATTTATCAATTTATCTTGGAGTAACAGCTTGTACAAGGCAATGAGGCACAACATCACGGAACATTGCCTACGTACGAAGAACAAAGAGTCTCAATCCGGACTTCGATATGGACCTCGATATGAATCTCGATATGAGCCTAGATATGCAGATCGATCTGAACGTCGACGCGAGCGTCGATATGAATCCCGATATGAAACTCAATACGATCGTTACCCAACTGAAAAGCTCAAAGAACCTTTCGAACCCCAACAAGATTTCGAACTACTGAATACAGACATGAAAGTCATACAAGCCGAAGACTGGCCTAAAGTCACAACTTCTCGCGCATCAGCTATCATACGGATTCACGTACAGATAATATCGCCTGATCCACCGAAGCGACAAATGAAAGGGGATTACTCTGCAGGGTATGATGAGAATTCACCTTTATACACTGAACAGAGGGAAAAACGGCGATCCAAATCACAGAAGCACCCACACTCCACAGGCGTCGTCGTTAACCGCGAAAACACAGCACAGAAGCCAAACGACACCACATCAGTTGCTCCAGATCTTTACATCCCACCACCTCAAGTAAAACCTACTTCGCCCTCACAAGAGCCGAGCAGCCACCAAAATAGCAATCAGGAGACACAAGATTCAGGCGAGAAACATCGTCCTATCAAAAGAGGTGTGACGTTCGACTCCTTACGGGAAGAGTCACTGAAATCTATCGACAAGTCGGCAGTTGAGAGGAAACCAACGATCAACACAGGATTTCCGCCAGTCTTCACCTGGCCAGTAAGTAAAAGGTCATCTGAGCCGAGCGATGGTGTAGGCCACCAGGTCAAAGGTTCAAATATAGAGAGTCCTGATCCGGACTCTGCCAAGAACTTGCAAACCCTTCACGAGGAAACCGAAGCCCAACATACACACGAGGAAATTATCAAACATGTTTCTACCCATATTGATGGCGAATTGCGAGAGTCAGTCAGGGAGGATAGTAAGATTGTTTACAACGAAACAACCGAAATGTCATTTTTCCAGGTGGACAAGGCCATCATAGAACGTTTGGGGATCCCAATATCTTTCTTGATGATGACTGGTGTTGGAAAAGCTAAAGGAGTGTCTGATCAACCACCATGGAAACAAGATTTGAAGGAGATAGTGAGCAGTCTTTGCCGACTATTCAACTTCTTCGTCCCGTTAGCATACCCATGTGTTATAGGGAACAAGTTCTGGGGAGCGATACATGATCTGATCACGGTATGGAGGAAAACCTGTCTCTCGAATTGCGAATGCTTATTATTCGAAATTTAGATGATCCCACAAATATGCGACAAGTCACAGATACTCAAACTGACTAAAGGAACCCGTCACTCCCGGGTGACGACAGCTTTCTACATCGTCAACATCAGAGATGAACAATACGCCGACCTTCGAGATAAATCAGATTTAGATCTACTTATCAAAGATGTCACACACTGTGATGAATGCGACAGGTCCCGAGAATACTCTAAGAAATCTGATGCGTGGGACCACCTGTTCAAGCGTCATTTTAGTGTTTCTTCTGAAGAGAGGGCAGTCATCAGCTCCAGATCACAATGGGTCATGGATCGTGAGCAATACCTTACCTTCATCTACCGACGAGACGGACAGAAACTACTCGACGAGCTCAAGGATTATGTCTCAAGCTTGGAGAGAATGGCGACCCAGATACAGCATGGGGTTTCAGTAAATGGGGAACTTGACCGCGACACGTATAGGATCCCGTCAAGCTTGGTTGATGCCTTTCAAAGCTTTGTGATGATGGTTGTAACAGGTGCGCATGCTGTGAAGACCTTATATCAGACTCGGAAAAAGTATGCGGAATCTGACCCTCACCCGCCTTCAACCTTTCTCGAGCACCATGTCTCATATTCGGCTGCAAACTTTGCGAATGAGGCCGAAGTGGCGTTGGAAACTGCCATCAGAGATATCATTCTTATGACCTTTACGAATGAGAAATCCGAGGTCGTGAGCTATGAAGCTATGAGCCCCAGCTTGGTGATAGCTCTCATCATGGGGGACATCCGAAGCAGAGATTCTCAAGGGAATCCAGTCAACCTTGTTGAGACATTCGAGCAATACATTCAAGTTCTGGTTAGTGTTCGAATTCGAATATAGGTTATCCCATAGGTTCACCATACTAATAGTACATGGAAACTTTAGCAATTCAAAGCCGGCCAGCGTCCCAATAGGCGTTTGATGCAGGAGATATACATCGTCCGAGAGGAGCTTCTGATGGTCGAGAAGATCACCAAGGAGCAACACCAGATTCTCACGGACTACTGTGATGTCTTGAGACCAGATACATTCCGAATCACCACTGAGTCGCGAATCTCATCGTTCGAAATCGAGAGTATTTGGCTTCAAAAGCTCATCGACGGAACCAACGATGACCTCGATTTGATAGAGGCTCTCCTGGACAGGCTTGAATCAATAGCCACTCAGACACGCAATGGGGTAGAGGTTCGTCAAGAAGATCAAGGCAAGGCGATTCTGGTCTTTACCATCATGACGGTAGTGTTCATGCCGCTGTCATTTATAACAGGCTACTTTGGTATGAATACCGAAGATATCCGTAACATGGGAAGCTCCCAGACACTGTTTTGGACGGTCTCTATTCCATTTACAGTCGTCATCATCTCTGCAGTTCTGCTTGTCGCGTTCCAGGCGGATCGACTTCGTGAAGCTTTTGATGCATTGTTGTCGCATGATGATGTACCGATGGTAAGGCCGGTCGATAGTTTTCCGGCTGAGAAACAGGCGCCAGAGAGAGAGAAAAAGGAACTTGAAGCACCACATAGCGTTGAACCATCTGAGAAACGCTGGTTTGCAAGAAGGAGAGTTGCGAATTGGAAGGCCGCGTCGCAAGATTCATCTTTCGCGTGATTTACAGCGGAAAACTATTTCATATTTCGCCCAAAATTTTTGAATTTATACGGTAAATTGCTATTCGTACACGCCCTAAAGCCGGGTATACAGTACATGCTACAATGTGTTCTCGAATACATACCCGACAACTCAGGCGGCATTCTATATACATTTGCCGTCCCCAAACATAGGACTTTCCCCTTCTTTAGGGGTTCCTTTGCGTAACTCGCCATTTCTACTAGATTGAACGTGAGGAATTTGTATCAAATGATTCTTGTTAAGGGCGCCTATTGGAAATTGCTTCCAATGACAATGTATAAATGGGTATAACAGCTCATCTAGCCAAGAAGTGAGGAATAAAACAAAAGTAAAGGAGATCCCGAATCTGAAAAGCAGCGAAGGTAATCAGTATCACGACAGAATAGAAGTTAGTGGTGGAAAATAATGATGAATATGTATGTGTGTGACGAAAGAAGAAGGTGAAGAAGAAGAGGAAGAAGAAGAGAAGGGAGAAGAAGAGGAGGGAAAGAAGAACACGAGAAAGCAAGAATTAGGCGGAAAAAATGCATGCGAGGCCGGCTCTACGGCACTTCTCTGTCGCCTCGTTTCAATCCCTCAGGGACATCGATGGCATCCCGGACCCAAGGCATGGCGGCGATTTCATCAAGTGTCTTGCGACGGGTATTGCGTTTCAGAAGACCCTCCACGCAATCCCGAGCGCCTTCCAGGTCACGACCCTTTTCGGGGTCCCATTCCTCGTCCGCGTCGGCATACCGATACCAACTCCACTCACAGCGAGCGATACGGTGAGGCGTACGAGCGCGGAGTTTGGCAGGATCCCCACGAGTACCAGGAAGGACGTCAAAAGGCAGGCGATTCTCCATGATGGCATACAATAACACACCCAGAGCCCAGGCGTCAGTGGCACGACCATCGTAAGATTGACCCATGAGAATTTCAGGGGCCGCATAGTCCTCGCTACCACAGCGAGTCTGGAGGAGCGGGCTTTCGGGAGGTTCTGGGATACGTCGTGACAGTCCTAGATCACTGAGAGTCACGACTGCGCGGTCGTAGGTACGCCAGTCTTTAACGTCCTCCATAGCATGAATTGGCATGGTTAACAGGACATCTGCCAGGTAGTGTTAGTGAGAGATTATCAATGACAGGCCTGCAAAATGCACATACTTTCTAATTTAATATCCCGATGCACAATGTAATGGGAATGTAAATAGCGGACCGCGCTGACCAATTCTGCAAAGATGCGCCGGATGAGGCCTGGTGATGAGGACCGAGCTCCGGAGGTCGCATATTCGAAGAGGTCACCACCAGGGCAATAGTCAAGAACCAACAGTGCGCGTTTGTCGTCACTGCCAAATGCTTTCAGTTGAACCAACGACGGATGATTCACGGACTTCAAAATCTCCACCTCTCGCTTGAGTGAGACTTCCAACCGTTCCTGGTCTGCTCCTCCAGCGGGTCCCTGCTCAATAACCTTGACGGCCACCAACTTCTGAGTAGATACAGGCGGACCCATATCGGCTGTTCCATCGGCAGATGGCGATAAGGGTGTCTGGATTGGTTGTTCGACGCGCGCTGCCAGGCTCACTTGACTGAATGTACCCTGGCCAAGGACGCGTAATTTCCGGTAAATGCGCGCTTGCTGGGTACGGATCGACCGAACAGAGTAGATTTCATCTGAAGACGAAAGTGGGGGGCGGGTGTGGTATGACATGTTCCGTGTCACTGTCACCATAGCCGCTTCCACTGCTGCGGGGTGGGCTCGGGGGACGGACAGAGGGCAATGCTATGCCCCGATGAACCGCCAGGTATTGTTCGCGATGTAGGCCCGTCGACTTTGAGTCGGTGCTGGAGGATGGTGCGAAATTAGGACCGGTCCCCGAGACGGCGATGGGGCGAGGGGAGAGATGTGCGGCCGGGAGGCGCATAGTCACTGAGACTGCGATTGCGAGCGTGCTTTGAAGGCGTCTCATAACGAATTCGATTGGCGATTGGAGATTCTTCGCCTAGGTCATTGAGTCCAGTATATGACTTCCCGTGCGACCGTGAGGGCGGAAGAGCCAATGTTTGCGACGAGTCACTTAATCGAAGGCTAGATCCACTCCGCGACGCTGTGGAGGACGTGCGCGACAGCGATGGTTCGCCTCGGCGCCAAGGTGATGCCCCGCCGATAGGAGAAGGTAGTGGGGTAATATCGCCCATCGCATTAAGCTGCGGTGAAGAAATGAATGACGCGGGAGATAAAGACCCTGCGCTAGAGATAGGCGGGGCTATGAGGGCGCGTAAGCTTGGAGTACGCTGCGGGAAGCTGCCAGAAGAGACGCTCAGTGAGGCAAAGGTATCGGAGTCACGATGCGAGCTGAGAGGACGTGAATTGGGTAAATCGGTGCGAATCTGCAGAGAAGGTAGGGGCGTCGGCGGCATCAATACGGAAGCTGCAGGATCTACTCGCCAGGAATCATGGTCGCCCTCCACACTTGATTGACTTTGTGGGCGTCCGCCATCGTTGATTGCGGCAAGGACATGGCTATCCTGGAATTTCAGAGCCAATCCTGACCTCTCGGTCGGACCGGAGTCGGAGATCACCATTGATTCCTTCAATATGGGAAGTCGCAAACGGCCGCAATGGGGATTTCCAATCGCGGCAAGATAAAAAGTTCGTGCAAGTACGCGTGTCTCAGCCTCCACACCCGAAAAGGCCTTAGCGTGTGGGTAGAAGACCCGTCGACTTAACGGTCTAACGTCCCCGTGAAGGGATGCTCGACGTGCACTGGGACCGAGAGATGAAGAGATGTTCGGGAAAGAAAACAATCTTGGAAAGAAAACAAAGACCAAAGCCGAGATGAATCGATGACGATCACGAAAAAAATCGGGGGGGGCGAGTCAGCTGACGATAATGATGAGTGACCCCCGCATTCGGAAGCACTAGATTGGTGCAGTAAACCCTCAGCCTATATTTAGCTTGATCTAGCTATCTACAGACTGTTGGGCTTGGTTGAATGCCAAGATTCATATCAATATTGTCCAGTAGAAGTGTGCGTGCGGATTCTTATCGCTATGTTACTCCCTGGTAAGCTAGGGTAACCCTAGTAAACAAAAATAACTTTCCAAGGTGGGATCATTTGATGTAGTCTTAATGACTCAAATACCCATCAAAAGTCAGCTTCTGGGGATCAAAGTGTATTACCTCGGCAACCTCGTGTCTTGACGTTCGGAATCCCTGATAGAGTAACCGTGAGGTTCATCTTTCTGCAAGCTGCTAGGAAAAGAGGCTGGGAAGCAAACAAGGAATCGTGGCTTCCGCATCGGCTCCACTACTGACGCAGGGGCCAAGCGCCCTGTGCGGGAACGGTGGGCTTAACCCCAGTTAAATGGGACAATTATTATTATCTCTGTAACGCACCTGGTATATTGTAAAGGGGAACGAACTAGATATATGGTGGTCGCGTGGTGGCGCGACTTCGATACATAAGAGGCGCAAAACAAGCCTAGCATCGCAAACAAGAATGTTCGGAGTAAATACCCGAATGAGGTGCAGTTGATATCATTTTTCATGCACCATGCATGCACGTCAGCGATCTAGAATTGATTCTCCGGGCTGATCAATCGACCGGCAACCTCCCAATATGCCCCCTCCACCTCACTAATGTTGGTTCCTTGCACCCAATAACCCTTGCCATTCGGGCTCTCCGCCGCAGCCGCAGCCACAATCGCCCACGCAACATCGTCCGGAGAGCTCTTCAGGGTATTAGGTTGCTTTGTTGCATCGAGACCCTTCACCATGGAGGTCAAAGTCAACCAGGGCGCGATCCAAGAAATCGAAATTCCGGCTTTCACCACCTCCTCGATCTGCGCTGTGCTGCGGACCAATCCCAGTACCGCGTGCTTACTAGCCGCGTAGAGCGGCTGCGAAGGGATGGGCACATACGAGCCGGCTGATCCAACCACCACAATGCGACCTCCTCCATTTTGTTTCATATAATGGATGCCGAGTTTTAACCCGAAAACAACGGAATTCACGTTGATGTCAAAGAGTTGGGTCGATGGGCGTTGGAGTGCGGAGTCGTTATTCTTGCTCGATTCGTCGGCCAGGTAGTTAAAGTTGACCTGGCTATTCATTTCCGCATGCTGCACCGGGTCGGAAATTTGCAAAAGCGCGATTTCGGGGTTGATGGCGGCGTTGCAGACAAGGATGTCAATGGGCCCGATAGTGAATTTGACTTGTTCAAAGAGGGCGGTTTGCTGATCCCAGTCACTCACGTCGCATACATGGTAGGTTGATTGGAGACCGATTCTTGCACACGCCTGCTTCAGGTCATCTTCCCGCAAATCGACTAGGACTACTCGGGCTCCGTTCTGAGCAAGGAGAGAGGCAGTGGCAAACCCAATGCCTCGTGCTGCGCCAGTAACAATGGCAACACGACTGTCAACAGCATCCTTGACAGCCTTCGTATCGGGTCGTGGAACAGATGTCATTATAAATTGCGAGCGACAAGAAGGGGAATGACTAAAGGCAACTGACTTTGCTTCTTGGCGTCCAAAACTGCTCAGGGTGGGAAATCCCACTCTTTATAAACATTGCCCAGGCCCACACGGACGCGGCATCTCCGCTTCCCGTTCCTAATGGTCTACTGTTTTAGCCGGATCCGAGGCACATGATGATCAGTTCCTGTTCCTATAGGCTACTTCAAAGTAACAAGTAAGTTACACGTCCATAGCACGCTTTGCCTAAATCAAGAAACTCCTAGAAATCGATTCTCCCTTCAAAGGATATCTGTTACAATCAAAAACTAGTCATAGCTCTCTCTCGGTTGGCAATTGCTTTCTTCGTGAGGCTTATCGATGGAGCCATCGCCTCGAATCCATGAGGAAGACCAGGATACAGATGATATTCCGTGGGAATATTGGCCGCCACAAATCGTCGTACATAATCCAATCCCTCATGCACGAAAATATCTAGTTGCCCACAGTCCATATACAGCGGCGGAAGACCCTCCACACTCTCCACACGAGATGGTGCAGCATAGAAAGAAATCTCTTCTGTTCCTACGTCAGGTCCGAGATACGCACTCCAGCCGGTCAAATTATCGACCCCGTCCCAAAATGCTAACTGGCCAGCATGGTTGCTGTTGGTCCGATCGTCGATCATGGGATAAATGAGGATTTGTTTTGCGATGGGTGGGGACAGCGCTTCATCTCGGGCTAACAGTGTCAACGCAGCAGCCAATCCACCTCCAGCACTCTCTCCCATGACGGCGATGCGGGCGGGGTCAATTGATAGTTGACTTGCGTTCGCATGTAACCATTTGAGCACTGCCCAGCAATCGTTGAGTGGTGCCGGATAGGGATACTCAGGAGCCAGCCGATAGTCGATTGTCAGGATCTGCACTCCAGTGCTCGACACAGATCTGATATGTGGCACAGAGCACTGCTCTGCACTCAGAGAGATGTAGCCACCTCCATGGATGTGTAGAATGGCGGGGTCGCCACCTGCTTGAGGTTGGTGTCGATTGCGGAAATGGTAGACAGTGACTTTGTATCCATCTTCTGATGGTATGTGATAAATGATCTTTTTCATATTGTCGGGAATTGGGGGTAGAGCGCTGGTCATGGACGCGGTCATTGCGCGTCTGGTTGCGACATCATGAAGGGCAGGCTTCTTGAATTGAGCCAGCTGTTGCAGCATGGGGCCTGCTTCTTCAACAAATTCGGAATCATACTGTAAAGACATCCTGACAGCGAATTAGGGGATTCAATGGCATATCATGCAAGTCTTTCAACAATATTCACCTCACATCATTTTCCCCTCCACAATACAGTCGTTTTAAACATCCATTTAGTTTTCCGAATTCCCGATCCGCCCCATTGTATTTTACTTTACATTACTTCCATTAAACATTTCATCCGTCATCCGTCTAATTTCCCTTCTCAACGGACCAAGCAGTGTTCCGTAGCCGAAGATGCAGCAGAACTAGGGCTCCACAGCAGAAGTGGAGACATTTTCTTCAGGAAGCTGACAGCGAGACCCCAGGGATCCACATACTCGAAAGGTGCTAGTTCCGGATACTAACCACCTTACCCGATCGAATCATACTATCCTCGATATGCCTCGGTATACCGCGAAACAACAAGAACATATGTGCCCATCAAAATAGTTGCGCAGGCGATTGGCTACCGTGCAACACTCGTACGCCAGAAAAGAAAAAATCCACGATGCCCCTCCAGTTGCCTGATTTCGATGATCTACCGCCTGTTCAAGGAATGCCCCAGGGTTGCGCGTGGGGAATTTTTGACAAGGATGGAAAAAAGATGTTTTTGGGACGTTGAATCTCTTGACGCTGGATGTTGTCAAAGCTGCGGCTGCAGAGGTGCGCCACGGGATTTCGATTTCACTAAAGTAATTTACTGTTTGTGGAAGTGGATGCTGTGATACTTTGCTAATCTTCCTAGTTGGCCCATTGGAAGTATCAGAATTCCTGGCTTTTTTTCGAAAAACCCTTGAGCACAGGGTCTTCAAGCTTGAAGATAAGGAGTCCAGTTTGCACTATGGATTTGATGACGAGGTATGTATCTCCATTCGCAATCTTGTCAATGCCATTTGCTAATGCGCATTAGGTTGAGTTTAATACGCAGGGAAGTAGTCAATGGGATAGCCTTTGTATGTTGGACTGACCTCGCAAAAGAACAAATATCTGACTTACCAAAAGGTCATTTCTTACACCTCCCAACTGGCACGGCTTACAATGGTGCCAAACCAATAGCCGAAGAGATGCGAAATCCATCCGCCTCAAAGAATAAGCTTCCAACATTGAATCGTAAGTTTTGGTTGCTATAAATGCCAATACCCAAAGGTCCCTGACAATCGCAGACTGGCATGACCGTGGCTGCATTGCCGGACGCGGCGTCTTGATCGATTTCAAATCATACGCCGAGGCTCACGGAGTCGAATACTGCCCCTTCTCCGCATTCCGTATTGGAGTCTCCGACATCAAAGCCGTCGCATCATACCAAGGAGTCACATTCAGATCCGGAGACATCCTTATCATCCGCTTCGGCGTGACAGAAGCACTAGGAAACATGACTGGCGACGAGCAAGCAGCTGCAATGTCTAGTTACCAGGCATGTGGACTAGACGGAAGGGAGGAAATGGCTCGGTGGCTCTGGAATGAACATTTCGCCGCGGTGGCCAGTGATAATATCGCTGTTGAGGCTATGCCGCCTATGATTGATGGTGTTGAACAGCCCTTGACACACCTCATTCTGCATCAGTGGTGTTTGAGTTTGTTTGGTCTTCCGCTTGGGGAACTATGGTATCTCAAACCCCTTGCTGAGCAGTGCAAGGCACTTGGAAAATATACCTTTCTTCTGACATCAGCGCCACTGAATGTGCCAGGAGCCGTTGGAAGTCCACCTAATGCTTTGGCTCTTCTGTGATTAAAGGAGTGGTAAATTTCTCTTCTTCGATTTTCCTGCATGGCATAGTTTTATGTCCCCTTGAGGAGTTGACTTGGATGTTTCCTGGATCCTGTATAGAATTTTCCGAGCTGAATAAGTAGATGTAGCATGTGACTACCTGCCCGTGTAGACCTGATGACATACTACCCTAGACTGTTTGCTAGTCATTTTTTAGCCAGTATTAGTCACCAAATACTAGGTATATAAAACGGCTGCTCTCCTCCTTCCTTCTTCTCTGTTACATCCATTTGCTATCATAATTATTTTATATTTGCCATTAGCCAGTTTAATGCTTCTTACATTACAGGCTTATGTTTTCTATCTGCTATATACATATGACTACTATGTATCAACTTTGGCCTGCAGATCTTGGTGTGCTATGCCACGATAACCAGAAATTGATCTGTGTCATCATTGAGGAGTTTAACAATCTTCACTGCCAGCCCACGATGCCTACAGCCCTAGCACAGTCTCCTCAGGCTTTATGGCAACACTAGGCCTTCCTAGGTATGCTAGTGTCCAGCACAAGGATGTATATCAGTGAGTCCCTCAACCTCTCCATATTTATCAACGTAGTCACCATTAACACAGATGCCAGTCTTCAGTCCGCAACAAGGATTTAACAACAAGTGACGTTGGTCTCATCACTACGGCCATCCTTGACTGCAGCTCTGAATGTCGACTCTACAGATCACACATCAAGACTGCAACACAAGACATGGGCTGTGTGAAGGGCTACTGATGATGGCAACCTTGGAAGTCAATCTCTACGACACTCCAAGAATATACAGAATTAGGATCAAGCACTAGCTACTCCAACTCCAGCACTGTGCCCGAATTGTCATGACGGTCTAGTGGTGTACCTGACTTGCACATATTACCCCGTACACCCTATGTACCCTGGCTGGTACGTCTTGCGAAATCCGAATTGCCGCGCTCTGCATCGTGCTCCCCTCGTATGTTCGCGCTCGCGTCGTGCGATTTTATCATTTGCCTCGCAACGCTTCTCGCATCCAAATAGGCGTGTCCTTGGGCTCGCATACTAGCGCGACCCCGAAAGTATTTTGACCGGTATCGCTCGCTCCTGAGTTGATCTCGATCTTAACAGCGGCATGGGCTTCATCATACTGAATTTAAGCTCACGAGGTCGGGCTCGCGCTCGCGCCCGCCTTTAACGAGATCATCGGCATCGTCTCGAGCACTCCGGTCCCGAGAGCTCGTTAAAACGCAATTACGGCATATCTCGCTCCAAGAAGGCTAAGGGCAAGCAGAGAGTTCAGATACCGTCTACAACATATAATAGTCGAGTCTCGAACTCAGCTACGTGCTCTCCGAGCGAAAACCTCTGCCCTCAAGAGTGCGAAGCGTCGAGGCCTTACTGCAATGCCTATGCCTAGATGGAGTCAACTTTGGTCTAGAGCTACATGCCGACAAAATGTCGGCTGCGATTAACATCGCGTGGCCTGCAGTAGAGTTCAAATTGGAAGATTTGGCGCTCTACATTTCAAAATACATCAAAAAATCGTTATCGACAATTCCTATGCCGAGTACTATCCAAAGTATTGAAGTCTACAGCCATCTTCTCCTCCCTGAGATATCGCCTCGGCAAGCATGTTGCCTGAACGATCCGCGGCGCGCTCTGTCTTGGCCGAATGATTTTTTGGCACATAACTCCAACAGGACAGCGATGAATAGTTGAAAGAGATTGATAAACATCCAAATACCGTGATTGAATTCCTCGAGCTGGTAAGGGAGGCGGCCCTACGCGGAATCAAGATCTCTGACGAGTGGTAACGCGATGATGCGAGGTCGTCCAGAATGTGGCTTAATGATGCGAAATGTAAAAAATGCTTTTTATGTGTAATTATGAGAAATAAATTCCAGTTATTGATACCGAAGTACCGATTTTAGTAGAAATTCGCGTTTAGGTGCCACCATATTGCGTCCTTAATTTCTCCAGAACCTCGTTCAAACGTGACATCAATTTCGAAGGAAATGGAGATGGATACTGACGGAAGCATATGGAACTTGGATCCCAATATGGTATCTATATGCTCTCCGAGCGCTGGTATGATTAATGGTCTTTACGATCCAATGAAAATGCTTTACAAGTCATTTACGTGCCCAAATGCCCCAATTGGCATCCATTGAGGCTTTTCCAGGAATGAATACTCCGTACTCCGTACCACGATGAAACTTGTGGGCCTACTTCAGCCCCCAAAAGTTCGCTAGGCCTTGTCGATCCTTGCTACTATCACAGATTTACCGCCCCCAATTTCGTCCGGTAGAATAACCACAGATTTTTCATCAATAGATATCAAGAAATGTATCATTGCCTCTAAGATGCATTGTGGCAAAAACGACGGAAATAATCACACCTCTAGTTGAGAATGTTCAGTAAATATCTCTTCCCTAGAATGAACCAGCTTCGCGCTATCCCCAAGCGACGATGTTTCTGACTCCCTCCTTACCCCGTTACGCATCTTTCCATAAGAGGTCCTGACATTCGCGATTCGCTTATGTATTTGGAGTAAAGGCCCATAAGTTGGTAGACATGCACAAACAATAGCGCACGCCAGCTCAACGGTGGTCCAGTCTAATGATGCCGGGATATCACCTAACAGAAACAGATT
This sequence comes from Penicillium frequentans, assembly GCA_028828275.1. NCBI lineage: Eukaryota > Fungi > Ascomycota > Eurotiomycetes > Eurotiales > Aspergillaceae > Penicillium > Penicillium frequentans. The sequence continues at coordinate 1,697,707 of JAQIZY010000001.1, read as the reverse complement.
AGCACTCTCGTATACACGGCCCCAACGTAAATTGCCACTTACGGTCATAGCCTGTGGATGGAAGCCAACTGAACCAGACCCGCACGGCACAGGTGACACAAACACTGTTATAGATCAGCACTCCGTCTCCATCACGCTCCTTGTCAAGGTAACTCACAAACCACCCAATAGAAATACACCCATCAAACTCGCCCGTTTCAATACAGGCATTTGTAGGTTACGTACCATGAAAATTGGATGCGCCAAGATCATAATATCAATGGGTATCTCGGCGATACCAAATCCAGCGATCATAGTGCCCTCCGGAATGCAAATGTTCTTGTCGCGTAATGTTTCATAGTTCCACATGGCGCGAACAGGACGGCACTCGAAGATAATAACAAAAAATGCAATAATGCACCAACAGGCGCAAATGCCCATGAGGACCCAATTTATGCGTATAAACGAAGGGACGGAGAAAATATGGCGATAAAAGATTAGGATTGAGAACTTCGTTGCTGTAATACCGAGAAGGAATAGAATTTCTTCGACAAAAAGATACTAATATGCCCGTTAGTGAGGATGTTGCCATCTCGATACGTCGTTTCAAGCTTACCTTCAGGAATCTGTTCATCTGGTGTTTCGTCATTAAGGTGAAATCAGACCCGCCAGAGGATCCATTTCCTAATATGGCTAGATGGAATAGGAAATTTAGCCATGATGACCATTGGGGCCAAATGACTGTAGGCACTTACCATATAGGAATGTTCCCTGGTTAGCGTAGAACATTGCAGCGGCGAGCAAAATAAGCATATCCTCCAGTAGGATGCCTTTGTGAACCTTGCTTTGAGCCCATCCTCGTAGACATAGAGCAATAAGAACCAATACTATCATCGAGGCCGAGACTCGTAATGACATTGAGCCTGTTGGGCCAAGTTGTATCTCAGCCATGGTGGATGGAAGTGTTTTCAGGATAACCCAGATGATGAGAAAGTTGTTGAAGGCATCGACTTCGGTTTGAAGTGAGTGTAGGAGGAAGACATACAAATAAGATTCTATTGTCAGACGGCTGGGGACTCAATGAATAAGATATCAAGTCTTGCAAAGTTATGTCGACATGTAATAACAAGAATAGACCCCAACATTGCTTATTGTAACACAACTTTGCCACAGCGTATACCTATTGAGGAGATAATCTGAGCTCTTACGACGATGATGGGCAAAAAGGAGGGCCTAAGTGGCAATATTTTGTTGAAGAACGCCTATTCTTCACAGCCATGTGGGTTTGAACTTAGTGAAACCCACGTGGAATTGATATTACGCTACTAAATTTGGCCTCACGGGGTGAAATTGCTCGATGTATGATTACCGGGAAATAGAAGGATTCAAGCTAACAGTATAAACGTTTTGGTCACAAAATGAGTTTTCGCTTAAACATTTACCTCGAAGTCTTCCCAACTCTCTAAAGCACTCGTGCAACTCTTCCACCAGCTTTGCATGCCGCCGAGATAGATAAGTGGTTCTCGCCGCTTCCCTGGAATGTTGGCCCCCATGTACCAAGAGTCTGTCTTCGGATACAACGTATGATTGCTGACAGCAACAACTTGCTCTCGCCACACCTCGGCAGCTTGCTGAGTTGGCTCAATGGACCTAACATTCTTCTCCTGCATCTTGGATATGGTCTTGCAGATCCAATCAACTTCCATCTCGATGAAAGGTGGCCCGTTGGCCAAAGATGTTGGGGCCTGGGGGCCATACACCATGAAGAAATTAGGCGCGTCAGGGATCATCAGGCCCAGGTGGGTCAAAACACCATTCTTCCATTTCTCGGACAAAGGAACCTGGTTCTTGTCCGTGATCGCGAGGTCCTGTAAGCTACCCGTGACAGCATCGTAGCCCGTAGCAAAGATTAACACATCAAGGTCGTGGTGCTGGGTTTCTTCGCTGTTGCCTGTGACCATGCCAGTGTTGTCGAAGTCGACGATTGGCGAGTGTTTCAAATCATGCAAGGTCACATTGGGTCGGTCGATCATCTCGTAGTAGTCCTGCTCTAGACTTGGTCGCTTGGTTCCAACTAGCATTTGCTGCTTCAAGGGTGCGACAAGATCCATTTTCGTGAGATCTGTCATGCGGGCACGGGTCCTTTGCACCCAGTAGTCGTAGAAGATAGCATTGGTCTTCTCGTCGAGCAAGAAATCATAGTAATTTGATACCAGGAAGCTGTAGCCGCCACGCTCCCAAAGTTCATCAAAAAGCTCCTTTCTCTCCTCTGGTGTTGCTTGATGTGCAGACTGGAATCGGGTGTTATGTGGGAAGCCAGCGGCGGAGCTGTAGCATCGATCGAAGAGACAGTCGTAATAACCTTTCATCATTTCGGCCTCCACGGGCAAAATAGATCGCTGTTTCATGGGGATGGCAAAACAAGGCGTGCGAATGAAAGCCGTGAGCTCACAATCCTCCTTGGCAAGGGTCTGGATGATCTGGAGACCCGAAGCGCCATTGCCAACAACTCCAACACGCTTCCCCTTCACATTGAGATTCTCAGGATAGTCTGCGGCATGAACCAGTTGACCGCCATATTTTTCCAAGCCATTGAAACGAGGGAAGTGCTTCTTGTAGGAAGACCCGGTCGCAGCGATGACATACTTGCAAGAGGCCATGAGGCCTGTATTCGTAGAAACATTCCAACGACAACTTGCGGTGTCATACTTCACACTAGTGGCGATGGTATTGAAAAAAGTATCTTGGCTCAAGCCCAAGACTGAGTCAACATGCTTAAAGTAGCGTCGCAATTCTTCATCGCCTGGAAAGCGCTCGGACCAGTTCCAACCTTTGTATACTGCAGGAATATTGAACTGGTAAGATGGCATTTCCGTGTCGACACGGGCACCCGGATAGCGGTTCCAGTGCCAAACGCCACCAAAGGCACCGCCGGCTTCGACCAATTTGACGGACAGGCCAAGATTGCGGAGCTTGTAGAGCGAATTGCAGCCGCCAAAGCCACCACCGATAACGATGGCGTCAGTCTCGATATCGCAGTCTGTTCGTGTCATGCTTTTTGAGTCGCTGTGCAATTGGGATCACAACTAAGGATCCAATCTCCAGTTTTTGAAGATTAAATAGGAGCCCCCGGTTGCAGTCTTGGACAGGGAACTAGAGACATCGTGAAACGACCCACATTCTCGGCTGTCGGAAGGTTATTCAAATTGGCCCGGCTATCTAATATCCGAGTCTGTTAAGTATGAAGATGGTAATAACGAGATGGATATTGTGCAGATATAGATCTGGCTGAATAGGAAGCCCACAGCGAGAAGGTTTTGTGTGGCGCCCCACATCGGCACCACGGCTTCTCCGCAGCGTAGCGCCATAATAAATCACCCTAATGCGGGAGGTCCTTCCAATAAGCCTTGGGCATTGGTTCGGGTCGGAATGGCGTGTCTCCGTGTCCGGAAATTGGGGTAAGTAGTCAGCAGTGGAACTATTCATCCAAGCATGGCTGTAATGATATCGTCAAACGTCATTAAAAGCATCTACTGCAGCGTCATAATACTAGTTAATCGAACTTCACTTTTATTGAATCGCAAAAATGGCGCCCATGATCAAAGGAACGGCTTTCATCACTGGTGGAGCATCCGGTATGCGTTTTAACGTGGCACTTGAAGGAATGAATATTGATCTGCGATAGGTATTGGTAAGAGCACTGCAATCGCCTTCGCGCAGAATGGCATCAGCGCATTGGCTCTGGTCGACTTGGATGCATCACTTCTGGAAGCGACCCGTGATGAAATTCGGGCCCAGTTTCCCCTTATCACTGTTGAGACTTTTGCAGTCAATGTCGCAGATGAAGCATCTGTCGATGCAGTTATCACCAAAGTAGTGGATCAATTTGGTGGTATAGAAATCGGTATCAACTGCGCTGGTATCAGTGGCACACCCACCCCAACTCATCTGATGTCCCTGGTTGAGTGGCAGAAGGTGATCGATGTCAACCAAACCGGAGTGTGGCTTTGTCAAAGGGCTCTTATCCGGCAGATGTTGAAGCAAGAGTACGTTGTCATCATATGAGCGAAGACTACAAGTGCCTGACATCTTGTAGACCGCGTGGTGTCCGCGAAGGTCGTGGAGTTATTGTCAATGTTTCGTCGATGTTTGGGGTTGGCGGTCCTCCGGGTCCTTTTAGCATCCCGCACTATACGGCGGCCAAACATGGTACGTCTTGATCATCCAGTACTCAAATTATGCTGACAAGAATAGCGGTGGTCGGTGTCACAAAAATGGTATACTCATCTGCCTCTAAATCGTATGCCTCGCTAATGATTTTTAGGATGCCAAGACGTATGCCCGAGAAGGAATTCGCATCAATGCCATTTGCCCGGGATTCGTTGACACCCCTATTATTGGTGAACAGATCAAATCCGGTGCAATGAATCCTCAATTCGAAATGACACCTATTGGACGTCCGGCACATGTGGAGGAGATATCCGATGCGCTGCTTTTCCTATCATCCCCAATGAGCAGTTACATGTGCGGTGCAGCCCTGGTGGTTGATGGGGGTATACTGTTTAGACACCACACACATGTAAAATCTTAGGTATACGTTGTTCGTTATTCTTCGAATTAGATTATTTGTCATAATTATACAAGCATGATATCGAAGTCAGCCTCTTTGGCAATCTCCTGCCAATGAATATCTCTATATGGCCCAGCCTGCTCTCGCCGATGCCAGAGAGTTTTCACAATTTCACTGAGGATATTGATACTCTGAATTCCATGCCTACTTTTGCGATCAAAGGAAGCCATCATCCTGGCTTTTAAATCCGGCCTCTCGCATTCTGCTGCCACAACAAAACTGGCCCAGTTGTAGGCACAACCACCTTTCCTGTCTAGAGTCAAAGTTTCGACTGCCTCCAACTCTTGTACTGCTTTTTCAACGATGTCCTGGACTTCAACCAAACCCGCATGTCTTAGTGTTCGTCGGAAATATATGATGGAGGCATAATAAAATGAGTTCAGGGCATGTTGAATGATAATGGATCCTGGGAGATCCGGCCTTGAAGGACAAGGGAAGTTGAGGTAGAGCTGTAACTCTAGGCGATCAAGTTCTTCTGTAGTGATCAACGTATTGGAATCGACGATTGCCATAATCCGTGCCAGAAATTGCACCAAGAGTGGTGTGACACCGTGCGATCGCTCAAGATAGTGACGCAGCTCGGATGGCCCATCAAGGAGCGACATCAACTGCGTGGACATAGGCAAGCTGCAAAGCGACGAAAGAGACAAGTAACTCTGAAGCAAACGAGACGCAGTCGGGCTTCGTATCCAGCCGTCGTGTATCTCATTTTCAAGAAGGCCAAGGCCACCAGCCACATGTGCCCTCCATCGGCTTCGTCGGCCGGACATTGCTTCGGCAGTTATGCAAGTTAAAATGGCAGCCAGTGTCGGTTCATCAAGACGTTTTGCTCGTTGGAGGTTTTCCCTCAGGTGCCGCAACGCAAGTTGGTCATGATGCATTGCAAGGGACTGATATCGAGGGTCGCGTCGCAGATGGAACAAGCTGAAGGCGGATGAGGCACAAATAGCGTGGTAGATGGAAAGATGAATATTAGATTCTGTTGAAGGGCCTTCAAGCGCTTTCAATGCCAATGGCATGAATAGTGTCCGACAGGGATTATCAGGGGTATCAATGAGGAGCATATTCCCGCTCAGAAAGACGACCCAATGATGGACCAGTTCAGTTTCCGGTCTTGGGAGCTGTGAGGGATTAAGTGACGTGATAGGAGGAAGTGTACATGACATGGCAGAGGCCTTGTATCTGCTGGTGTCACAGCCAAGATCTATAATGGTGTCTTGGGTTCCAGAAGGAACAAGAGCTGTGTCATAATAAGCTTGGTCGACATTTCCGATCGGTACCGGTGGAAGTGATGTTTCAGGTTGAGGCGACTTGACAGTAATGTGTGAGACCTTGATGCCCGGTACGGAAACAGGTTGATTCACTTCTCCGGGGCTAGCCGTTGATGTATTTGAATCAAGCGGATCTGCAGGAACTTGGTCGAACGCTGGCTCACCCCTACTCTCGGTTACAGGCGAAGATGGATTTCTTGAATCGAGCGTAACCGATTGCTTGGTGTCGGGTTCAGGGCTAGAGGCGGAGAACACCGAGAAAGGCCCCCGTTGCTGGGCACTCCCGTCGCCGGAGCATTCATCCAGCTCCGCCAAAAGAGCTGTGACGGCGGCAGAAGACAAGTCTACCGTGGATTCTGGTGTCGATGGGCATACTTGACGACGATGGGATCGACTGCCTGCAGTTTGAGACCATCCTAAACGCATACCATACCCCTGACACTGCCAGCCGCTACGGCGACAGCGACGGCAATGCGGCTTCTCGTCGTCGCATTTGACTTTGCGGGCCCGACAGGTCCAACATCCCGTAAATGTTTTAGTGCGAGATTTTGGGGTCCTCACGGTTGGTGATCTCTCGGACATTCCCACGAAGTTCGCCGATGGAGGGAAAATGTCGAGGTGTTGAAGCGGGATGATCAAAATTGTTCGCATTTGCCCCCCGCATCGGCAAACTCTTTATGGGATTGATTTTCAAGATTTTGGTACCTGGACACAAAATCAAAAGGCGTTGATTTCCCTACTTCCATATAAGGCATTCTATTTGGGTTTGCAAGCTCCTCCCTGATACTTGGGTCCTCCACAGTTACAGTCAAAGTTCACGCTTTTGGCGGCACATCTGGCGATGCCACAGAACGAGAAAATTCCATCCTAGAACTCCTCTGTTCACGCTATGATCATACAACTTACGGATCTATTGATGATGGCCCTTTTTTCTCGGTTTATGAGAACCACGGAATGATAGAGTCTTCCCAGTCATTGCCTCGTATATTGTGTCGCACTCCAAGGACAGTCTTGGTGGACGGCGCTACTTGGTAGTAACTCAGTCGCTACGACGCCAGTAAATTAGCGAGCTCCGACTAACTTTTACTAAGCGAGGCAGCAGTTCTATTAGGTTCAATTTTTGATCCTAAAGCTCCATCATTGTATATTTAGTGCAATATCTACATGTGACATGTCATGAAAGTTGCGAAAGCGGATCAGACCTGGGAGAAATATCTGAACGATCAATGATGAGACCCAGACCTCGGCAGGTGTGCTGGACCTGGTGTCACAAGAACTTCCAAGCAACTATCAAAGCGTGATTCTTTCACTTTGAATACTTTTCCTTCCATCATACCTCCTGGCCGCCTTACTCTTCCCTTCATATCTTCCATACTCTCTTCTTTATATATTTATCCTCATCGGCAGCGACCTGGGTACGGCTTTACGGCAGATATGAATTGAGATGATGGACTGAATTTACCGCTGTGATGACGGCGAGCTCCGGTGGCGGCAAGATTACATGATTTCTATTACAAGAAGGAGCGCGATAATTGAACACCACAAAAGTTAGTTGAATACCCTCATCAACTGCACTTGAAATAGCCCAGTGATTGTAATGTAGAAGAAAATGCTATCTCAAGTACTGAAGGGCATCGCATCAATTCGCTTAATTCACGTCAGTATACGAGATAACGCTTCATTAGCCATGAGAGAAGTAAGAAAAGGTAGCTTAGTGGGTATCACTCTTGAATCACCTTCACATTCCAGCGTAGTCTACAGAGTAACATGAGCAAGTATGTACTTGGGTATATACTCAATCATATTACTCCTTGAATCGTGAATACTGCGCTACTGTTTTACAGTTCCGATAACTTGTGTACATGCCAGGCCTAGAAATAATCAAAGGTTTATGATGTCTAAGGTGAAAAATCCAGGGTCAAACTTAGAAGTCAGTGATATATTGGCGATCATGGTGGTTGTGCCTAATTATATCATAATCTTGGCTATGCAGGCCAGCCCTGGAGGCTGTGGCCTGGTATATATTACTCCGGCAGGGTCCACATCAAAAAAGCCCTTCGACGAAATCTGCTCACCCGCATCGGAACTGAACCCATTAATCTCTCTAAAAAGGCTGTAAATACATGTTTTATTTCGAAATGGCAAATCGAAAGGAAGTTAGCATGATCAGAAAGGTGGTGGTCCTTCCAAGGTTAGGTTCACCATGCTCCCAATGTGCCGTCCAACAGAGCCGGACAAGCCGGTTCTTAAATTAGGCACTCCGATAAAAAGGGTAATCGCCCCTAGTCATAAGCCACGATCCACTTTCATGCTCCTTGCTAGCTCTGCCCTGCCCTGCTAGGGGGCTGGGTAAAGATAATCCGGAATGACCCGACAGAATCTGGTGCAATGTCAAGCTGCAAGCTATCACTATTTGCAGGAGGAAAATGTGTAGTGATAGCTCCTGAGCTGGGTTGCTTGGAGACAGGAAAGAGATCTAGTTCCCTGCTGTGCCTTGGAAATTAATACAGCGAGGACAGCACGAGCCCAGCGTTCCTTTCCAACGAGATTACTAGGATGACAGTTCTATTTCAGTATAGCCATCGATGAAGTAAAGGCTGTTCAAGCATATTGTGCTGGCATATGGCCCCACGTCACTGTTATAGATTTACCCACACCGTCACTGAATGGACAACTTTCTCTACTTGCAAAGCAGTAGTTAGGTCACCGAATCATTCGGTTGACAATATCTGGAGGGTCCTTCTTTGAAGAAGGGGTTTATCGAAGTGACATTACAGTATGAAGGACGCGTAATGAAGTTCGAACGAAGCCAGCAAGTGGATAAGCCAAGATCCTAGATTCAGATGTCAGTGATAATATTGAAAATATAAGCAGGGAACAATGATTCATCAAGCCAGAAGGAAGATCCACATCGGCTAGCATTCTAAGTGCCCTGATCTTAAGACAGAGTCGTCAGCATCGGCACTTACCAGTCCCAAATGGACCAGGCAATCGGCCTTTAGTGGGCCTATATGCAACTAGGGACCAAATAGATGGCCCAGCTTCCGGTTCACGGACCCTCAGCCCCGATATAGCTGGTGGTAGAAGAGTACTAAGTGGAATGAGTGGAAATTGCCAAGCAGTAAATAATCAGCCGTTTCTGTCCAAAAATAAGCCAGCCGGGCATGGAGGTGATATATAAGACGCTGGCTCCTTGAGTCTCACAGCCAGCAACCTCGTTCAGCTGAAATCAATCTAAGGAGTGTACCTACGCTTCGTCCACTCATTCAACTTGATAACATACTCCTTGAAATTTCTCAGACAACAAACATGTCAACCACCACCACCGCGACCACCACCTCGGCCTCGGCCACCTCCAGCTGCTACGCTAAGCTGTACGATATTCCGGTGAAAGATGCCGCATGCGCAATGCCGATGAAGGGCAACTTCTCGTCGGTCATGAGCAGCTGCTGTGGCGAGGCATCTGTCGTCGAATACGATAACTGCGACTACTACTGCCTGGCGCAAGGACAAACCATTGGCACTCTTGCCGAGTGCCTGGAAGAGGGTTCAGCGGCCGGCGAATTCTGGTGCAACACCAATTCCAATGCTACAGCCACTGCGACAGCTACCGCTACCGGCACTGGAGTCGTGACCCTCAGTGGTACCTCGACTGGTGCAGACTCGACAGCCTCTGGCACCTCGACTGGTGCTACTTCGACTTCGACTTCGTCCTCTGCTGGAATTGTTGCCTCTCGTCCCCTCTCGAAGTCTGCCATTGGCGTTGTGGGTATTTTGCTGGCTGGATCTGCTGCTGGTCTTTTCCTCTGAGCCGACAATTGAGCATGATAGTGATTAGGGAAGTGGCTATGTTGCATCTTCCAAGGGTGATCCTATAGTGTTGCTAGATGTGGGGCTTTTTTGAGTGATAGTTTGGGGTGCTGTGATTCTTCTCTTCTCTTCTTTGATGCGGTATTGAACCCTGATTCCTTGCCCACACTTTGTTATTTATTCACCAATGTCATTCGTTTGGAGAGACCGTTCTAGATGCGTAATAGTTTCTCTATTGAAAGTCACTCGCGTATTAAGGATACCTGACAAGACATCAAGAGATTGTCTGAGTCAATAAGTCCCAAATTATGGAGGAGACTCGTCTATGTACACGGACAGAAGCAGTAAAAGTACAAACCCATTTGCACACCCCGTTTCCCAACCCACGCAGAAATGCGAAATATGGATGCTTTGAGCGCCGGAGTGAAGAGATATCCGTAATGGAATAATAAAATAAAGAAACAAAAGCCGTTGTAATACATCGCGGGTGGAGAGACGGGAGGTGTGGAGTTATAAACCACCGCCAGTGTCGTTGGGGACCGGAAAGGGTATGAGAGGCCGGTTCACCAGAGGATCATGGGAGGAAAAGACAATTTGCCCGGGAATTTTAGATTTAGAATAAGGCCTTGCGTGCCACCTGTCGGGGGTTAGCGGAGTTCATCTTGAGATCGGGAGACGGGGAAAACGTACGGTCCAAGTGCCAGCAATGGAAGCGACAATACCGCCAGAGATCATCATAGGCTTCAAACCGCGAGTACTCTTAAACAGCATTCCACTCAATGCACCCGCGACGACACTGTTCGACGCATCGTGCTTGCCACGCGCGTAACCGATTGCCGAGTTGAAACCGTTGTAAACCATCGCGACAACACCGGCGGAGTTACCGAGGAACGGACCACGGCGGGTAATCGAGTTAAGGACACCGTTCAGACGAATCTTCGGAGGGGCGGTAGATGGTGTCTTGTTCAATCCCTCGGCCAAACCCCATGCACCTCCGATGGTCAGCGCAGCCAGGTATGTGGTGCCAGCACCGTAGCAGAGGTCGTCGGACCAGCCGCGAGAGGGCAAAACTGAGCGGGAACCGGGGGTTTCATCAAGGGCGGTGTCTTCGAGGGAGAGGTAATCGAGGGTGTCCTGGTTCAGGCCAGCCAGGGGATGGAGTCCTGAGGGATCGGGAATGGCGATCTCGGAAAGGAAGGCAGTCGCATCTTGCGCGGTCGATGGGTCGAAAGCGGGAGTCTGGTCCTGCTTGCGACCACTGATGGAGTCCCAGATAGCCATGATGAAGGGGGGAGGTCGGTCGATAAGATTACTAAAATACAAGATGAAGAAAGAGATGTCGACGTTCCCTTGAATCACGCAGCTCCACTGTTCTCGCGCCAGCAAAAACTTCGGTCCCGTGATCAGCGGCTCTCGGGGCTCGGATATATAGTGGTGCCGACACTAGCCCTAATATGGCAGCACACGATAAAACTGATAAAAAATTAGTGCCTGAGGCCACCGCGGGGATCTTCACGATCTTTTGGAATTTGTGATCCATTTTAATTGATTCATACGGCTTCAAAACGGGTTGAATTGATTCTCTTGATGGCCATGGACAGCCACTCATCCCAAGGGGTGCAAGTCCCATCCACTGCAAGCATGGAGGTCATCGCACAAAATATAGAAATTTTGTCTGAAAAGACACTAAGAGATATCGCTAAGGGCCCATTGATCAAGTTTACCCTGACATGTGATGATCAGGAGTGAGTTGATGTTTCCTTTTTACTGCGATGGTCAAATGAATACTGACTTCGGCAAGGCAAGTAAATCGAGTATGGCAGTCGCTGAGCAAGACACTATCATCGCCGTCTCTTGATCACCTGCATACAACCGCTGCATGCAATGCGGCATCTGCCTTCCTGGATGCAGCTGCCAAATCTCCGATTAAAGACACCAAGCAACTTGCTTTGTCGCCAGAAGTATGGCTCGCTGTCTTTAACGTTTTCATGGCTAGATATGAGGACGTGAGGCCCAAGCCATTGAAGCAGCTATTGGCCTCTCTTACGACCATCTTGGTCAAGAACTACAAGGGAGAAACCAGAATCATGGTACAAAATTCCGTTCTGCAGTCAATCCTTCCATGCATCATCCTGGGTGAGCCACGCTCTCGGTTAAAGGGTTCTCTCGTTTGCCTGGAGATGTTCATCCGAAAGGGTGCCATCTCTCCTTCTGAGTTGATTCCCTTGGTTAAAAGCTGGCTTGTGGAATCTCGGGACCAGTGGGTCCCATTCTTCAAGAAGGATCAAGATGCGATCTATCCCGGCGTGTCCGATTCCACAATTATGTCAAGCGAGCCATCGGAGGAAGTGGCAGGAAGAATACTCGTGCTTGGTCTTTTGACCCAAACTAATAACCGTGGCATGGCTGGAACATCAGGTAATATCCTGGCTGCTTTCCTGCAAAAGCTAAAGGCAGAAAGCCCCGAGAAGCAAATGTCGGGGATTTGGATTCACCCTGCGAGACATATGCTCCTGCAAAACCTAGACTCCGTGGAAGTCCTCTCGATCCAAATCATGGAACCTATCTTCAACAGTGACCCAGCTGGCTTCCTGCCTTTCGTTGAAACTCTCCCCTTGCGCAGTCTGATTGCTGGTGATATGACTGAGGGATCACAGTCAGAATATATGCTTCTTTTTGTCTCTCTGCAGGTGGGAAAGAAGGTTAACTTGGTGCATGACGACTGTAAGTTTGATTTGAACCCTTTTAAGACTTTCAAAGCATATCCTGACCATTCTAGATGACTCCTCAAAAAAGGCCAGCTCTAACAATTTGGTCTTGAAGAGTGAGGTTATCGGAAACTTCTTGCTTCACCGAGATCCGACTATCCGAGTGGCAGCCTTGTCACTACTCATTACAGCATTTTCAACATCGAAGCCATTCACAAAGGCTGCCACCAGCGCCATTTTAAGAGGCCTCCCATCTATGCATGCGGACTCTGACGCCTTTAGTCGAGGAGAGATCATGAGTCTTACCCGAAAATTTATTATTCGTTTGAAAAGTGGCATCTTGCCGGAAGAGGGAGCTTCGGCAACACCAAAGACGAAAATTGGCAATGGCCCTACTACTTCGCCAGAGAGTGATTCTGAGACGAAGAAATTTTTAAGCGACTATGTTGACTTCATTCAGAGTGATCTTTGTGTCACCGCATCCTACCCTCGCCATATCACCGCATTGAAGGCCCTAAAGCTACTGCTGGAGTCTGGCCTTGACGGACGAACAACCCCCAACCTTATTAAATCCGAAGTCCAGACCCGGTGGAATATCCACTTGGAAGTATTCGACTCTCGTCTTCTCCGATTGCTGGTAGATCTTCTTTTGGATCCGTTCGAGGAAGTTCGACAAACATCTCTCTTGATCATCAATCTGTTTCCTTCCGATATTCTCATCGGGGGTCTTTCGGATGATGCGGGTCCAGTGGGCATGCGCCTGACGGACGCTCTTACTAGAGCGGAAACCCTTGCAAGCAAGACAAGCCGCGCAGACCATGCGGATACAGTTGCCCGTCTGTACCATATCTTTTTCTCCGCGGCTCCGTCTCAGGCTGCAATTGAGACTACCAATGACTGGTGGGCAACCAAATACTCAGTTGTCGACACTATCCTGAGTCGACTTGAAGAACGTCTTTCTTCTCCCAAGGGATTGTTCAACTCCGCTATGCAACAGGCTCCCCTTCACGGATACATGTCTGGGCTTCGTTACATCATTCTCGTTCCCGACTTCTACTCTCATATTTCGGTGGAGTCCAACCCTTCTACCTGGAAGTCTATTCATGACAGAATTGTTTCGATCTGCGATAGTGTCTGGCAAGAGGTGAAGCCTGTACTCTGCATTGACTCCCCAGAAGGCCATTCCGATCAGCCACTGGAAGACTTTGAAGTCGGACCAAAGGATATTCTCTCCTATTCTTGGAGATCCTTGCGAGAATCGAGTCTTTTGTTACATGCCACTATGACCAACATAACTTATGGGCCGGCGGGTAATCAAGGTCTTCAGCGAGCCGACTTCGAGAATGTCGGCCGGGTCAGCTTCACTCAGCTGGCTGAACTTCGCCACAGGGGTGCTTTCTCCACCGTGTCCACGACATTCGCCACTTGCTGCCAGCGATGTACTGACTCCAAAGATGCATCCATTCAGGAGCTCCCAGTTCTTTGGTATCAAGAAGCCAAATCCACCATTTTTGAGTCCGCTGCAAAGCTCACTCGACGATCCGCTGGCTTGCCTGCCTTGGTGACTGGCGTTCTTTGCTCCAGCCCTGGAACACCATTCTTCAAGCAGGCCTTTAATGAGCTCTATGAGATTTCGCGTCTTCCGGTGGATTATGATAAGGATCAACAGTATTTGAGACTGCCGCAAGTTCACGCAATGAACTGCTTGAAGGATATCTTTGTCAACAACAAGCTTGGACCCCATACCGAGGCATTCATCATGCCAGCACTCACTCTTTCTGCTGAGAGAATTGGCTCCCCAATGTAAGTGCCTTTCTTGAAACAATGGTCATATTTGTCAGCTAACAGATTTCAGTTGGAATCTTCGCAACTCCGGACTGATGCTGTTCCGGGCTTTGTTGGTTCGGATGTGTCGCTTTGTGCTCGGCACAGGAGCTGGATTTGGTGGCATTTCTGGTTCTGAGCCTGGGTCTAAAATCTCTTTCCCCAAATACCCGGGATTGCTTGAACTGCTGTCAAGTCTTCTTGCACCAACCGCAGGAACCACTGTTGAGGGAACCGACATTGTGACTGAGCGTATTTTCCCTGCCCTCGAATTAATTGGAGAGAAAGTTCCAACATTTGATGATGACGATACCATGCTGCGTGGGCTGGTTCTTGAGCATTTCAAGAGTCCCGTTTGGGCTATCAGAGAGCATGCAGCTCGTGTCTACGCATCATTGCTGACTCGCACCAACATTCTCAAGGATTCATGCGATCTGGTTGACCTTCTGAAGGGCGAGATTACAGAGAACTACCTGCATGGAACAGTGCTCTGTATTCAGTATTCACTTCGCCGCTTTGCGGCCAGTACCGACGTGTTTTGGATCTCCCAGCTGGATGAACTCCTGGCCACTATTCGCCATGTCTTGGCAACAGTCTTCCCATTAGCCAGGTCTCCGTTCGTTGCCACAGCACTGGTCGAGATATTGAATGACACGTTGGAGCGTGGTGTCAAGACTAATGTTGAAGAGCATATCGTGTCCTTCATCACTAGTGTGTTCGAAGAACATGATCTTAATGGAGTACTAAGTGATGTCTTCGACGCCTCGCAGCGAGGTTGGAATTTGCAGAGTGGCACTCGAGCTTCTTCTCTTTTCAGGAGAGCTCTTACCTGGTGCAAGATTTTGAACTCTTTTGCTTCTCATGATTGGAGTTCAATTCCATTTTTCTTCAAAGGGGTCGCGGCCTTCGATGCCGATTCTGCCAATTGGATCATTGAACGACTTCAAGAAACACTTGGGGAGAAAGGAATATACCACAAGCCTTTGGCTGATCTTTATTCGTCCGTCATTATTGGTGACTACACATCCGACGTGAAGACAGTCGCTGCCTCAAGCTTGGCCTCTATTCTCGAACACTTGTTGAGCTCTCAAGTGAAGTCTATCCCAGAGCTAGCACTCCCTTGTGATAACCTGATGCAAAATTTCAGACCTGATCTGGCCATTGAAGAATGGAACCGCCAGGCTACCGATGCGGAACTTCGCTTGCAAGGCTGCCTCCTCGCCATCCAAGTCATTTCAAGTGGAGATCAAAACATGTCTACATTCAAGTCCACCCTCCATAGCTGGGCTATCAAATTGCGCTCAGCTCTCAGCGAAGAAACCGTAAGTCATGCTCAATCATTCGAAGATAATATGGTCTAACATGGTAACCTAGGAATTCACAACCCGGTATGCCGCTGTGATGTCTATCCAAAGCTTTTCACTTGGCCTCCGCCCGACTGGTAGCTCACCTCGGGTTGACGGTCCTTTACTTGATATCTACTTGATTCTGTATGACATGCTGAACGATGACGACGAAGAACTTCGAGATATTGCCGCATCAACTGCATCATGGGTGCTGTCGTATTCCTCCGTTTCGCCCCGCACAGCAGTGGCTCTTGGACCGTTGAATGCCAGCTCGCTTCTTGCCACATTCATCACTGATCACTACTCCGATTCACCACAATTGGCCAGACGAGTCATCCGATACCTCACGGGTCAAAATCAGCGTATCAGCGGCTCCGATGAGCAAACCCAGCTGGTGTCAGTGGCAGATCTTGTTGCTGAGTATTGCCAAGAGAGCACTGTCTTGTTTGTGGAGGAGAAACAAAATCTTTTCATTGACGATGTGAGAGAGATTGACGTATGGTCCAAAGCACTTGTTCATCTTCACAAGGGCGCCTACCCCGAGACTCTGGTTCGCCAATTCTCGAACTGGGTATCTGAAGGTCTGGAGTACCTCTCAAAGCGTGTCAGTCAAGAAGCTGGTCAGGACGGACTTCTTGGTTGGGTTTCGAAGCCCGAATCATTTACTCTGGGCGTTCGCATTATTAGTATTTCCGCTGCACTCGCATCTGATGGGTTCGCAGCTCCACAGTATTTGGATGTCAATCCTAGTACATTGAAGCAGCAGCTCCAAAAGCTGTTTGATGCTGGTCGAGGTGCCTCGGTGCATGATGACTGGCTTTTAAGGATCACGTCTGGGATGGATTCCAGCGTTTAAATATCGGATTTCGTATAGACAAAAGCACTTTGATCATTTTCAAACCGTTCAATTTTGCACAGATTTCTAGATCAATATCTCTGTGACCCTTTTTACTTTTAATCTTGCATCAGTTCATATCCTCACGTTACAAATTCCTTCCCACAAGTTTCATCACCAACTTTGTGAATTTCTCATCCTCTTGATCCGCATTTTCATTTTCTTTCTCCTAAAACCTTCTCGCGCTCCAGAAACTTCAAGTCAAGTCTTCATCATTGAACCCAACCCACACCCTGGTTTGTACCCTTTTGCGTAATTCGACAGTAACTTCACAGCTGTGCTTCATTCCTTTGTCTACAATGAAGGGAAACATCCTCGTCACAGTTTTGATCTGTGTTTTTTTCGTCGTGATATTCCTTGGGTTTCTGAGCCACTGCTGGTACGCGCGTCATGTTAAGGTTGGTGTCCTGTTTAGCAAAGCGATGGCACCAGGGCAAAGGAGAGTCGGTCGGGAACTTCAGCGTCAAGGATACCGTGGCCAACGAGATATTGAACAACAAGTGCCCCTCCAAGCTCCTCGATATACCAGCAGAGGGTGGTCACGAGCACGAACTCGAAGTCGACCTCGCGAGGGAGCCCGCAACCCAGATTACCTGATTGTCGAGGAGCCACGGCCAGGCGAACGTCCGAGAGTGACTCGCTACTCTCCAGGGCGGGTAGCCATGTCCTTCGATTACAACGGCGAGGCAAGGAATCAATATCGAAGCAACAGCCGCTTGCAAAACGAACTTGAACACTGGAACAGACATGATACCCTCAGACCCCCGGAAGGCGTTATAACCAAGGAATCCATCCATAAATGGGCCTCCAAAACTCATCCCAATGGATCCGGATGGGAAGCTTTATCCCATGGTCAGAAAGGAGAGCACCATGCCAGTCATCACGATGAAAAAGCAGGAAGTCATAAAAAGGAATCCAACTGGGGTCACGGCAACGAAGGTGATCATAAAGAAAAGGCTGAAAGTCACAAAAAGGCATCCAGCTGGGGTAAAGGCAACAATGACAATCAGCCCAAGGGCTCAATCCACAGCCCGAAAAAAGCCGCCTCAAAAGGCAGCAAGGCAGTTTCCACGAAATGGACTCAAGTAAGCAAGAAAGTGAGTCACCAACAAAGCGGAAATGAGGATCACACAATTTGACAGAAACTCCAAGAATAGTGACTGGGGCAACTCCAAGAAGAGTGATCACAACAACGAAAACTCCAAGAAGGATAACCAGGGAAATGACCCAGACCCCTGGGTAAGCGAAGATCATCTAAAAGTGCGAATTGGGACAGAAAAATTGACAGTCGCAGGTTTAACATGGAACGTGGAAGCGATCATTACAGCTCAGAAAATGAGAATGCCGCTGCAGTGTGGAATGCTCAATTTGCTATTAAAGAGGGGACTTCGAAGACAAGATTCTTTCGTAGGAAAACACATGGTGGCCTCAGAAATCGGTTTGTAAGCAGAAGTTTTATCGATAGCTACCGCTGAACGACAATTTACCGTTTCCCGAGGTCTGAAGAAGAGTTGGACACTATTGTCATTAAAATAGAGACATATTTAATGCTGGCCAATGTTGTTACATTATCGTAATCCGCATGGTCATTTGCTTCAAACGTCGCATTCTTCGATTCGTCTTACAATCATAGTGGTAACAACGCCTACAGCTCCTTATGTGAGCAAATTTGCAAATTCGCCAGCAATTTATATTTCAATATCACGTCTTCGTCGAAAATCAATCTTAGCAATCTTTACCCGCAGCTTAGTAGTCCCATCTTTGAAGAGTTCTCAGTATCTTCCAGGGCTGTTCGACAAGCTCAACAGCCCAGTAGACCTGGCCTACCGCTAATGTCTGAAGTGACTAAAGTAGTATGAACTTAAGTATTCTAGCCTGAGAGATGCTCTTCACATGCCCAAGTGTCATTGTTAGCCCAATTAAAATCGATAGTACCAATATATTTTAGCAATGGCTTCTCGCGCAAGATCCATTGCCTCATAGATTCGACTCTGTAGGGCGCGAGATCATCGGAACGCGATATCGAGTAGGGCCTCCTGCAAATTTCACAGTAAGAGGACTGAGGCAGATTGTTGCAGTCTCTTATCAACTTTAGAGCACACTGGTGGCTACAAAGCCTGATCTTCCTTTCCCCTTCGTACGGTAAGCTGTTGTCGGTAAAAATCAAATATGTAGAGCGAAAGACAATGAAGTTTCTGCGATTGAGAGAAACTGATATTGAAAGGTGATAGGACATTCTTCCGCATGGACTATCAAATTTACATTCGTGCCAATTTGGAATGTGCCTTAGCATGCCGTCACTGTTCAATTCTGCCTTTTTCAGGTCAGAGGCAATTTGGGGCAGCTTCTTTGGCGAAAATTGTAGACAGGGACAAAGTACAATAATGCCCGGCCATAAACATTGAAGACGATGGCTAAAGCTTATTCGATTGATGACGTCCGGGTCACATTCATTCCGTGAATGGAGCTTTAGGCATGCCTGACAGTACATCCAACGGCGAGAACTGAAGGATGACCATGATCCTTCTGGGGATTGGAGCATGCTGAGAAAATGACTTCGGGTATCGACAGATATCAAACGATCATCATCCCCATTGGAGTTTGGATGTTGAAACATGCGCTCTTTGAAGATATCCCTGAACCGCTGGTAGAATCTCTTGCAGCTGAGGGCTAAACAGCCTTGCCAGATTTGGGGAAGGAGCGAGAAGATTATATCTATCAGTTCTCCTGGTAAATCGATAATCGACAGTCCTGTTTTCCTAAACACAAAGAACTTCAGCAATGCTCGCCTTTGTATCTTCACTATCATGTTGAAAAGGCGAACGTTCTGAGTTGAGGGTGCTTTCGCAAGTAACATGATTGCTTGCATAGAGTTGTTTTGTGGAAAGTGGTTAAGATCGATTACATTTTCAAAGAAAATGATTATAACGTCCACGCCATACTGACCACTGTAGTATCAAGTCCGAGACAAGAAACGGATCAAGATTGAGTTTATGTCCGATCTAGCTTAGTATCCATCTTTCCAAAAGAAGGCACCTAGACAAAGTACATGAGCCCAACAAATTTAATATACAGCCTATAGCCCAGGGTCAAATAACTGATTCAGTAATAACCGCTTTAGTTACCCAGTTTGTTTTGTTTTGGTACCCTAGAATTGACATCTGGGTCTGGTTATCTGGTTAGGTGGACTTGAAAGCAAGTTTCGTGACAGTGCGCACTCCAACTCAAATGTCGGAGTTTTCAAATTCATGCATATTCCAATGCAATGATCAAGCGCTTTATGGCGAGACCAAATTTATATCACATCTGATATACAGAGATACATGCAGCACGGACAGGTCTGAACGTATGGTTGTTCCTCTCTGGTCGCTATGATTTGCCGTAGTCGGTGACGTTGTGCCCCCCCGCAGATCCCCAGGCACACAGCTTCCCAACCTCCACCACTCCGAAGAGGCTCGTTTTGCTTGATCTCTTCAGATTCAAAATGTGGGACGACGAGGACAATAACCCCTATGGGGCATTTGACCAGCATGAAGCTCATCTGTCAGACTCGTTGCATTCCGCCGCACTCTCCCCTCGTAAGTACCACCTCTCCCCCGGTTCACTGCATGTCTCTGACCCTCGGTAGCCATTTACGAGCATGATTCGACTCCGCCCTCCAGCCGAGATTCCAACCTGGATCCTCCAGACTACATCACTCATCCTGAGGATCTCAGCGATCCCGAGGAAGCCGCCTATGGCGCAGCAAGCGAACAATACCCGCGGAAGAGTGTTTACGACAGCCGGATTGAGCAGATTCTCTACGAAAACCCCGAAATGCCCATCCTGATCACCGATGCCGGCAAGAACCACGAAGGTGGAGGCAGCTTTATTGTTTATACTATCCGAACCGCGGTAGGGTTTGAAGCTTTGATAGATGGATATGCGGCTGAAGGCTGACACCATCTATTTAGGACCTGGAAGTGCGCCGGCGATACTCCGAGTTTGCGTCGCTACGACAGACCCTCGTGAATCTCCATCCCACTCTTATTGTGCCGCCCATCCCTGAGAAGCATAGCATGGCCGACTATGCCGCCAAGCCTACCAAAGCGAAAGAAGACACAGCCATCATTGAGCTGCGGAAACGTATGCTAGGCGTCTTTTTAAATCGATGTCGCCGCATGAAGGAGGTTCGCGAGGATGGAGTCTGGTGGCGTTTCCTAGACCCGAACGTCAGCTGGGTAAGTATCAGATATCTACTTGGGCGGACAGTGCTGATTTGAGATAGAGCGAGGTTTTACAATCGCACCCCGCATCATCAGTCCCGAAGAATAACCTCAAGGCGCCTCCTCTTGATCCAGCACACCCAAGCCAAGCGCACAGCTATCTCCCAGTCCCGTCGTCCTCTGCGAAACTTAAGTCCGGTGGAGTGTCGGGAGCTTCAGGATCCCCTACATCTCCAAGAGACAGCACAGAAGGCCCCCCTCCGCCGATTCCGGGTCCGGAAATTCTTGGACGCTTCCCACCAGAGACAAGAAAACTAAGTGAACAGGAGTTGGATCCATACTTTGTGAACTTCGAAGCTTCCACGCGCGAACTGGAATTACTCCTGCAAGGAAATATTGAGAGGGTGAACCGCCGAACTCTGTCCCACCTATCAACGTTATCCGCCGACCTGATGGAACTTGGCGCTCGTTATAATGGATTTTCCCTTTCTGAGCAGTCTCCAACCGTAGCCGCCGCAATCGAGCGCATTGGCCAAGCGGCAGATACATCTTACATTGCAACTGAGGAATTGTCTACTGCACTCAGTGCAAGCTTTGCTGAGCCTATGCGGGAAAGCGCACAATTTGCCAGCGTGGTGCGGAGTGTATTACGATACCGGGTTTTGAAGCGAGTACAAGAAGATATGACTCGCGACGAGCTGGCGAAGAAGAAGACTCTCTTGGATTCCCTTGAGCGTAGCGAGCTGGAAGCAAAGCGGATCGAACAGTATCTTAGCCGCACAGACTCTCAATCCCGCACTAAGCAACGTTCCTTGTCCACTTCTTCTACTGTGAGCAGTGAGGGTGACAATGTCGCGAATGCATCTCCTGATTCTGAGTTTCCTCCTACTCACGGGGAATCGCTCGGATCTCCTTCTGCATCCCAGACCGGAAGCAGGAAACCAGAGCCATCGCCTTCTTCTCCTCCAGCACACCGCAAGACCTCCAGTGGGTCATTTGTCACAAACAAAATCTTTGGTCGCATCAGTCACGCTATTCACGGCTTTGCAGACGTAGATCCCGAGCGAACCCGACGGGATCAGATCGGAAAGACCAAGGAGAGTCTCATTCAGGTATGTGGGCCGAAAGTGGCGAAGTAAATGTACTTGATAGAGTTCTAACAATATCCACAGCTGGAGCAAGCGTTGGAGGTATCAGAGAAGGATGTGAAAGACGCTAGTGCAGGGGTAATGCAGGATCTGCGACGTTTCCAGAAGGATAAAGAAGGTGATCTTCGGCGTTACATGGTATGCACCTCTCTTCCCCACTCCCTGCAGACAGCTAACCGTTCCGTTTAGGTCGCATATGCGCGCTGTCACTTGGATTGGGCTCGCAAGAACCTCGAGACCTGGACAGAAGCTAACGATGAAGTCAACAAGATTGTTGCGCGTTAGACTTCTGCCCTCGAGTTCTACTCCTAATCCTTCCGGCGTCGATGGTGTTCGGTTCTATCATGTTTGGCGGAAAGCATTTGATATAATCCTCCTTTTTCAGACTAGCGATCATGTTTTTCCCCGATAAGATTCACCAACCGTGGCTTACATATGCTCTATCTTGTCCTTCTTTTGTAGTCCTGGCCTCCTTTTCCTCGGGTTTTCCTAACGCGACCGTAGAGGACAATGCCTTTGTCTTACCTGAATTCATCTGGTACAACCCTGTAACCCCATAATGACCACGAACACAAATATTGCAACGATGTCTTAGGACCCATCAAAGGGCTTCCCTATTACCAAGTCAAAAGTCAATTTGTTCGGCGTCTATCACGGCAGTCCCTGGCTAAGAACCATGGGTCCTTGGGACGGGAATGGGCAAGGGCGTTTGCTGACATTCTTTAAGTGGAGCCACCAAGGTCCACTCCCGTTGGTCAGTTATCTCCTAAGTGGATGATAGACAGGGCATCGATCAGCGCAGACCTCAGACAAAGACTGATGCCTTCCAATCCCTTGCAGCGTGTCAACCGGATTATGTCCAGCCATGAGACAACCTGAATGTCAGACAGAATTCAATTTCTACGCAATCAACCCGCACAAAGGCATCATGCATAATTGATTCAGCGATCGCTGTAGCCTCTCCCGCGCTAACAAATCAATTGAGCCACCATATCCTTCCGCGTTCATCGGCCTAAGTAGCAAATTGCTTCAAAGTTAGCTTCTGCGGAGCTTCCAGGTTTCTCCGCATTCCGTGCCTTGCAGTGCATACCCACAGGTGGAACCTGATATTGGGTGGACCGGGTTGCATCCCTCACGGCGAGCCCCTCGGACAGGTCCCCGCATCGCGAAATCCACCCTACCGAGGTGGCACGCCGTGCGTCGCGACTGAAAACGATGAGTGCCTAGATCCATGGCGGGCAAGATGATCGTCAGGAGTGGCCACTTATCACGGCCGGCGAAGCCGCCTGGAGAGGTCGAGAATTTCCAACAGGGGTGGTCTTTGCGGTCTCTTTGGCATCTATCAATTCCTCGACGTTGGATCAAGATGTTGATTTTGGTAGGTTTAGTTTGTTTCTTCTCGCTCGCACTTGGTCTGGGCTTGAACCAAAGTCAGGTTCGCGATCTTGGGCAGGATAGTGGCTTTCAGGATGATGATGTCTCCCATTTTCCTCCGCCCAGACAGACGGGCCAGAAGACTCATGATCCGACTATTTTGAAGGTTGGGAATGAGTTTTATCTGTACAATGTTGGTGAACATATATATATTCATACCGCGCCTTCCATGGCCGGTCCATGGAAGCATGTTGGCAGTGTGCTGGATGCCAACAGTGTCATCCCTAAGGGTGATCGTGCTGTACCCTGGGCGCCGACGGTTATCGAATTCGAAGGTGTCTACTATTGCTATTACAGCGTGAGCAAAGCTGGCTGCCGTGACAGTGCTGTCGGTGTGGCAACATCTAACTCTCCTGGACCTGGCAAATGGCATGACCATGGCGCTGTTGTTCAGACTGGAACGGGCAATGGATCCGATGTGTCGCCATACACTATCTCAAACGCCATTGATCCTAGTGCACTCGTTCTGCCCAATGGTGAAGCGTACCTTACGTTTGGAAGCTACTGGACTGGCATCTACCAAGTTCCTCTTGGCAAAGACATGCTTTCACCTAAGAGTACAACTCAGCCTGATGCTCGTCATCTCGCCTACGAGCCCAACACCCTAAGCAGTCCCAACCGCAACGCCAACTCATTATGCGGTGACCCAACTGGACCCCACGCCATTGAAGGAGCATTCATTTCCCACCGCGATGGGTATTATTACCTCTGGTTCAGTCATGGAAACTGTTGTAATTTGCATGCGAACAATCTTCCTGCTGCCGGCAAAGAGTATGTCTTTCCACGCCAATCTAGTTCATTCTATACTAATCTTCTCATAGGTATAGCATTCGCGTTGGACGGTCCCAGAATCCCCGTGGGCCCTTCGTCGACAAGAGCGGCAAGGACCTGGTTGACGGTGGCGGCACCGTTATCTATGGCTCTAATGGCGAAACTTATGCCCCGGGCGGCCAAGGGGTCTTACAAAACGGCGACACCGACCTTCTCTACTATCATTATCGTGAGTACAATATCCTTATTCATACGCACATTGCCATTCTAACAACGACATAGAAAATAAAACAATTGGCGTGGCATTTGCAGTAAGTCATCCCGGCAGGCTTGTGGATCTCGATACCCGCCCATGTCGATCCTCCTTCATTCCCCTTCCCTTCCCTTTCCACGCCCAATCCCATCCACTCTACTATTCCAAATCTGACATAACTCCAGGATGCCCTCCTTGGCTTCAGCCCACTAGAATACGTCAACGGATGGCCCGTTGCACAGCCATAATTACCAACGTCACTCAATTTACCCATTTACCTGATTCTTCAACTCCACACGCCACATAATCGATTCATAATCCGATGAGATCAATTTCGCCTCGCCTTCCTTCTTCGCCATCGAATCATCTGGAATGCCAATCCCGCCGCTCTTTATCTCATATAGACTTTCGGCTTGTCTCTCATTACATGCGCTTGCGTACTGATCGTCCGATCCGAGATCGACTGATATACATACTGGGGAGATTACATGTTTCGCTCTCAGCAAATATTTGTTTGTTGTCTGAGGGTATTTAATTTTTTACCCTTTTAGACCTGAGGCGTTTGGTTTTTTGGTTGTATATATTCTAAGGTTGTACTTGCATATAGAGGGTTGCCAGGTGAGGGACTTGGCCTAGAATCGAACATTCATACAAGGAAGATTTATTAAAGAGTTCTGCATATCCATGGATGTATATTGGTACACGCATTGAGTATTGATTGTATTTGAACCTTGTAGTCTATGCAGTAGGTAACCTGCCAGGAAGATAGATGCCAGGCTCGTTATGACAAGGATGTCTGGTATCAGACTAGTGGCAACTGATATACCTCAATTGATGAGTATCGGCTAACAGGATTTAGATTAAACTTCAATACATACATATTCACGTTCTTTTCTTTTTTCTTGTCCAGGCCGTTGACGTAGATAAATATACATATACAAAATTCACCAAGAAGCCCACTAGGCCCATGAACTAACATATTTAGTATGCGAGGTGCTTGGCCATACAGCGATAACTAGTTCTAATGTGTGACCGTGACCTCCAAGTCTATCCCTGAGCAATACTCGACCAGAATGGAGGTGGTTTGATAATCCGCTCGAGACAGTTATTAGTAGGATATTAGCCTAACCCCCATGTCAATTTTTTTGTTGTAGATCTACGACGTTGAAGCCATTAAGGGGTACTTTCATAGTTCATAGATGTAGGAAAGTAGGTAAGTCCTTATAGATTGTAGATAAGGTAGTGCTAGCGAAAGACTGTTCACACTATGGGTCCCGTTAATGGCGTAAAGGGGGTTCGGAACTGAATAGGAGTTTATTAATTGAACACCACAAATTTTAATGAACACCCTCACTAATCGTATTCAAAGTATCTCAGTATTCAAAATTCAGAGAGTAATATTATTGAGTACATACCCAAGTATCTACTTGCTCACGTTACTCTGTAGACTACGCTGGAACGTGAAGGTAATCAAAGAGCGATACCCACTAAGCTACCTTTCTTACTTGAATCATGACTAATGAAGTGTTATCTCGTATATTGACGTGAATTAAGCGTGATGCGATCTCCTTTAATCCATGAGATAGCATTTTTTTCTATATGCCAATTACTGCGCTTCTTTGAATGCGGTTAGTGAGGGTCTTGTGGTGTTCAATTAAAGGTCTCCTTAGACAACTTGAATAGCGTTACCAATTTCAACATCAGTCAATTTACGAAATCTTGGACCGACGGGAAATACGAGTTCAAAAAGCTCGGCCAAGTCAATTCGTATAAATTTAAGTTTCTGTATCCACATCGCATGTACAATGTACGGTAGCTATATGGGGCAAGGTGAACCTTATCTTATCGTCTCAGCTGTCCTTTGATGGTGCCCAGTTATCCATGAAATCTCAACTTGCAAAACCTGGATGTTTCGATCTCATGAGGAGTTCGAATCCAATTGTCGCCCTGTAGCCAGTCATTATAATCGGCCCCTTCACCTTCAAAGATGAATTCGCAGATCGAGAAAAACCTCTCGCCCCTTTACGCGTCTCTTTCGACTAGAACAACAAAATGCTCCAATGTACGCTGTCCAAGCCGCTTATGCATTACACAACGCTATCAATACATAATTATGTCTACGATGCTCGGTGATGCTATTCTTAGCTTCGCAAAACATTGCCATGAATTACAAATTGTATGATAAATAAGGAAGTCCAACAGGGGCTGGGCTTCCACGTTGTCAGACCCCGGATGACCCACTCCGCGTGGGCCTAGAAGCATCCACTGCAGAACCTGAGACAAGTTTACGTAACGACGCGAAAATTTGAGTTGTCATCCAGGGTAAGCGAATACACAATGGCCTTGGAAATGAAGCATTGCAAGCCGGACATTAAATTGAAGAGATTGGAGTAGAATTTATCCCTGGAAAGGCCGAAGCGACTCGAATGGAGGCCGTGATATCAAAATTTGGCAGCGGAAATGCTGTCTCTAGATAACCACTTAATTTCCCTCTAAACTCATCTTACGAAGACCTCAATCCTCCAGTGAGTGATATGAAGCTTGACAAGAAGGATCTTATTAGGGATGCAAGAGCTCTGGATGTCTAATCCACGAGAAGCTTGGCATAACAATGTGGGAATATCAGCATGGAATGCATCACTAGCATCACTGGGTGTAATCTAGGAGGACCCGACTTTTAAGTCACCGTCTCTTACGAACCAACTTCATTTGGCGACTAATAGGCACTTGATACATAATAGAGGAACCAGGGATCCGTGCAATAAGTATCCTCAATCAAGTGGAGCAGCAACGTGGGATATCCCATGCATTTAATCTATGATCCCAGCTGCCAGCCATAACTGCCGGCATACGCAGGGTGGACCTTCTCGTGTCTCAGGAACAGGAACATCCCTGCGTCAAGCACCAGCCGCGATGCTTGGCTATCATTCTGAATCCAATGGGGATCTGACCCAGTTTCTCGAGCGATAAAAGACTTTTCCATGGGGATCTATGAAGGAAGTAAAGGAAAGGGAATCTGACAATATCAAACAGTACCTGAGATCAATTATTTATTTGTATATACAGGGGTATCTAAACTTTCATGAATGTGCTTTATTGTCTCCAACAACACTCCTTGGGAACTGACGCGGCCCATCCTGTGAGCGACTATCATGCGAACGGTCATTCAACGATCCCTCATCCCCATCTGACCTTTGATCCATCTGTGTGAGTGGATACTCAATATCCACGTCGTGTATCCGGTCGAACGTGTTGTTCTTGCTCAAGATGGGCTTGGGGCCCGATGCCGGCTGCGTAGAGTATCCAGCCTGGGCACTGGCAAACAAAGTCGGAAACACAGCCTTGACAATAGGTCGAAGCATAGGTGCACACGAATTTCCAATGGCGAGAGCCGGCTCGGTAACACTCCAGAATGCAGCCCAGGTCATAGAGTAAGGAAGGTCATTGAAGTTGACGGTCGTAAGGACACGGATTCGAATAATTGTGATAGAGGAGATACTGTGACCCATCACATTAGTGCGTAAGAATCAAAGGGGGGTGGTCAGACTCACAATGCACCCAGACCAAAGATTCCATACAAGGCCATCTTCGTTCCAATGGACATTTGCAACTTCCAGATAAAACGGATGGGTAATGCCATGATCATCACATCCGTAATCAGATTGAACGCGCCGATGGTTGAGAAAGCCACATTTTGACTGGCACAGTGACCTGGCACGTCGCTCCAATTCTTCTCGAAAGGCGTGCAGATCAGGAAAATCTGGAGCACACTACCTAGCCAGTATGCCCCTGCACATCCCATGCACATCCAGGTAAGAATACGAAACTCCCTTGTAACGAAGATGCGAAGGTAGAAGAACAGGTAGCTGAACTTCGCCAAGACCATCGCGTTATAATAAACGATTTGATAGATCAACAGCATCTTAGCGATCAGGGTGATATTCGCTGCTGGAAGGACCCCGACATGATGCCGCATCCCGATGCGAGCGTAGTGGAATTGCATTGCAAGCATGCCATATGTGTGTAGCATGGCCGCAACACAGAATGCATCATCCCACCAGATCTTGCTTCGTCTCAAACGTCGGGAGTAAAATCGTAAAACCACAAACAAGGTGGCGCAGGCGACCAAGACTGTGTTAACGATAAGCTGGTCCCGTACGATGGGGTAGGTGAACACATTGTAATACTGCATTGTGCCAGCCGGCCCTGTACAAGGAAGTGACCCTCCAAAAGTACCCACCGAGGAGATAAAAGTAAAAGCCGGGGATGTGCAATAACTTAAATTAAAGCTATCATTTCTGCAGGTGAAAATCTTTTAATCTTGCCGAAGCTAAAATTTGACAGGGGCATGTCAGACACAATGGCACTAATTACAATTGGCAGGAGACGCAGCGATCGGCAGGAGGCAATAGGCTTGGTTGGTTGGCGGGCCGTTACACAACGGGCCGAAGGATTCGCCCGATGGATTCGGGGGCTGAATCTTATGCTTCTTATTGGTGCGGACTATAGGCTCACTTCCACCTTGCCTTAGTTACCAACACTAACTACCCACTACTGGGGGAACTAGTCTTGTTAAGGGTACAACGGACGCGAATCCCCGAAACGTCCTCGGGGAGTATCCGGGCTTCTTGTCCTTGTGCCGTGCCCCTCATATGCGGTGTCATTTTTCCCTCCCCCTGAATCTCGCCCCCAGATCAAAAATGGATGAAGAATACGACTATATCATTATTGGCGCAGGCATTGGTGGTCTGGTCCTGGCGAATCGGCTGAGTGAAGATGCCGATGTCAAGGTCCTCGTCATTGAGGCCGGCCCGAATCATATCGGCGATCCGTTTATTGACACACCTGGACTTTTGTCCACGCTATATGGAAACCCCGATTATGACTGGGACTACATGAGTGTCCCGCAGGTATGGTCAATGGCCTCCACATCTCGTATCAATGCTGACAATGCAAGGTTCATGCGAACAACCGCCAAATTGGACAACCCCGCGGCCGCGTCGTTGGCGGCTCCTCCGCTTTGAACTTCTCTGTGGTCATGTACCCCACCGCATCTAACTTCCAGGCCTGGGAGGCATTGGGAAATGCTGGTTGGGGTGCAGAGAACATGGCTCCCTACCTTCGGAAATTCCACACCTATTCCTCGCCGAGCGAGGCCACCGCAGAGCTCCTGGGTACAGCTCGGTATATGAATGTGGAGAAGCAAGGATCTAGCGGACCGATCCCTATCTCTCTGCCCGACGTATTTGGCCCGTTTAACAAGGCTTGGGACGAGACATTTGCTGAGCTGGGCTGGCAAACGGACGCCGATCCAATTGAGGGTCGGAAGCTTGGTGCTTTCACATCTCCTCTGACGGTGGATGCTGAGAAGGGAAAACGAGGATACGCGGCAGCATACTATTCCCCCGAAGTGGCCGCACGACCAAACCTGACACTCATGGCGGAGACCATGGTGCAGAAAATCGCCCTCGCCGAAGAAGATGGGGAGGTAGTCGCAAAGGGTGTGCATGTCGAGACTTGGAAGGGTAAATTCCAGATCAAGGCTAAGAAAGAAGTCATCGTCTGCGGAGGTAGTCTGAATACTCCTCAGGTCCTCGAGCTGTCTGGTATCGGCAACGCGGAACTTCTTCGCAAGCACAATATCCCCGTCGTGATTGATAACCCTGCCGTTGGAGAGAACCTCCAAGACCACGCCCTTACGACTATTAACTTCGAGATTGCCGATGGTCAGATCTCCGGAGATATCATGCGTGATCCCGCCGTGGTCGAGTCTTTGATCAAGCTCTATGAGCAGACACACGCAGGTCCGCTGGCTGGTATGCCTATCAGCATGGCTTATCTTCCCCTCGTGGATGGCAAGGGTGTCGTCCCCAAAGAAGAAGCCGAGAAGCTCCTTTCTAAGTACCTTGATCAGGACGATATCCCTGCCAACCTGCGCGCGCAGTATGCTCACCTCCGCAAGATCATCCTTGATCCCCAGGACCCATCACAACATTTCCTCTTCCTTCCTTCACAGCTTCACATGAACCCGGGCAAGACTACTCTCTCTGATGTGCTGGAGAAGAAGTTACCCGAGAACTATGTTTCCATCATGCTGCTGCACAACCACCCCTTCTCGCGTGGATCGGTCCATATCGCGTCCGCAAGCAGCGATGATAAGCCAATCTATGATCCGAACCTCCTTTCTCACCCCCTTGACATTGAGCTTATGGCTCGGCAGATGCAGTATGTGGACCAAATTACCACAACAGGACCTTTTGCTGCTCTCCTTAAGCCTGGCATGCGCGAGCCAGAAAACACAAAGGATTTGAGTGACCTGGAGCATGTGAAGGAGGTTGTGAAGGAGCGTCTGTACACTTGTTTCCATCCCGCAGGTTCTTGTGCTATGTTGCCGAAGGAGATTGGCGGTGTTGTTGACTCCAATCTGAAGGTGTACGGCACAAAAAATTTGAGAGTTGTCGATGCCAGTGTCTTCCCTCTTGAGACGAGTGGAAATATCCAGGCGGCTGTTTACGCTGTTGCGGAGAGGGCAGCTGATTTGATCAAGGGTCAGTGTTAGTGTTGTACTTGGATAATTCGAGTCGAGTAGGACCATGGGCCATATGCCCGTTGAAGTAAATAAGTAGTACATATATTGTATATCTCTAAATAGCTCTGTGAATCAACCTTTAACGAATTTTTCTAGAAGTGACAGAACATAGAGAAAAATATGGTTTATAACGCTAAGGAATATTGATAACCATCATAGCAAGTCTCGTATTCGCGTCCGTTTCGATTCCAAGGTTAGGCCCATAATTCACTGCTTCTCCCCAGACTACACATACCCTTTATATGTTCCGTCTTCCCCTGCTTCTTATGAAATGAATCTGGTATTTGAATCACCATCATGTTTTGCCAATGCGGCGGGGTATCATACATGCTGTCAGGGTATCACAAGTTTTCCCTGGGTCCCAGACGTACTATTCTAAAGGCACAATGAAATCTCGATCAATGATCCTGAAGAGGTCGCTGGATAATATCGTGTAGTCATGCCGCCACTCCATATGTCTAATAATGTATAATGTAACCCCCGGATGCCAAAAACACCAAAAACACCAAAAACACAAATTAGAAAGCAGAAACAGGAAAACAAGAGACTAAAGGTATACATCAACACAAGCCAATGCAAATACAATATACCTATACCTCATCCATGGACCTCGGACCCTCTGTTTCATCCTCATTTTCCGGCTCGTTCGTCTCGACTTCACAATGGCCATCGGAACCAGAACCTTCGTCGGTCTCCACGCCAGAAAACAACTCGAGAGACTGTTCCCATCCCGCCAATATCGCATTCTGCCGAGTCACGATATCCATATCCCCCTGCCTGGCAAACGTGTTGAAATACATGAAGCGTTGGCGCCTGGGCATCAATGGATCGGCATCTGGCTCTGATTCGTCTACATCCTCCGTGAGGAAGAAGTTGCCTGGTTCATGTCCACCATAACCATATCCATATTCCACAGGTGAAACGTCCATTATATTTGTACTGGCATTCGGGATTGGAACAGAGCGTGAGCTGGGACATGATTTTCGGGCAGGGCCTCCGCGTGCAGCAGGGCCTGGGATCAAAGCAGGGCCGCGGCGTGAAGGTAGGCCATGACGCGAGGCTAAAACAGGACGCGATGGTGGACTTGGAAAGGACTGATGGACTGGAGAGTGCGGCGACCCTCGGCGAGAACGTCCACGTAACAGTCTTCTTCCTCTTGGTGGATCAGGTAAAAGGTCTGCAGCCGGAGCAACAGGGTGATGCTCATCGTGGCTTCGGAGCCGATTCGACAACGAATGCGGATGTCCTGTCATCGACATTTCCTCATCCGACGTCACAGCTACCGACTCATCCAGCTCTTCAGCTCTCGAAGGACGTAAGATCGCAGCAGCTTGTGCTATCGGAACGGTTTTGTTCTGACGTCGAGTGCGAGATGCCAATGGGTACTCATTGTGGATGGACATGTCATCAGAGGTGATGGCGATAGACTCTAGGTCATCTGTATACGACGGGCGCAAGCCGGACGCGGCTTCTGCGATGCAAATGTCAGTATTCTGGCGGCGGAGACGGGTGGACAAAGGATTCTCGTTGGTGAAAGACATGTCATCTGAGGTGATGGCGACGTCTTCTGAGTGCACATCATCATCCGATTTGAACGGTCGGTTTATAAGGGGGAGGTTTGAGGAACCGGGCTCCTGAGACATGGTGAGAGCAAATATGATAACAAGACACAAATACTTCTAAGATGTTTGGAATGGACAGTGTGAAGGATTTGTATTACGGAACACGATTCTAAGTCGTAACGTCCGAGAAACCAGGCGCACCTTCCTTTCCTGCTTCTTTCCTTCTCTCTTCTTCACTGTGCTGCGCGTTCTTTTCCCTGCAGCTGCGATCCACACCTTTTTTGTATTTCCGTGATAAACGCCTATTCACCCGGTAAATGACACAACATACATGAATGGGTCGGGGAACGTGTAGTGTGTGCATAAGGGACATGAGAACATTGAAACATTGGGACATGATATCAGATACGAATCGACAGATTCGATTAGGGTAACGAAACATTTTACTTCTCGTCCTCACCAACGCGAAGCTCAACGACAGGCAGCTCATCGTCAGAGCCATCGCCAAGGAGGGTGGGGACATCCTCGAAAGTGGAACCTTCGTTGTCGAGCTCCTGAAGACGATCTTCGGGCTCGGAGTCACCATCTTCGACGGCGATATTGCTATCATTGTCTTCTCCGAACAAGTCTTGGTCGTTATCAGCAGAGTCGTCAGGTCGGTTAAACGACCATGAAGGCTGGCTGAATACGCTGCTCATCGGGTTGGTCTCGGCTTCCTCTGCTGACTCCGGCTCGGACTCCTGCTGTTGTGGCTCCTCCATCTCGACTTCGACGGCGGGTTTCGCGGTACCATTACGGTAGGCGTTCACGATATTCTGGAGCTCAGGGCTACCCAAGGGGCCAGCAGACTTGCGACGGTAGAACAAGAGGTAGGCTGCAGGACAGACGACAGTGTCTTCGGGGTTAGAGATGACAGTAGCCGAAGTATCTAAGTTGCCTTCATTAGTACATGAGATGAAAGGGTGTGGGTGTAAACAAACCATTAAAGGAACACCAGTCACCAGTGACCCAATTCTTGGCATAAGCGAAGTAATGTCCACCAGACATGGTGCCAGAGTGGCAGTCAACGCCGAAAAGATCATACTCAAATGTCTTGCCATCAGTGGGCCCAGTCACATGCTTCGACAAGTCCAGATTCTCAATGGGGAAATGAACCAAGGTGCTGAGCTTCGATCGAGAGGTCCGGTTGGCGGACCCGAGTTGCATAAAGCGCTTGAGGTGAATGACAAGAATGTCGGGAGCATACCACAGCTCGAACTTCTTGCTGGCCTGTCGGTGCTCCTTGCATCGAGGACAATACCAGGCATCATTCTGAGAAAGAACCTCTTCCTTGCTGAACTCGTTCAGGCACTCCTCCAGCTGAATTCCCTCCTGGCGCTTGGCCTCACGCTTGGCACGGCGCTGGGCAATTTGGGGATCGTGGATAAACTCGGGTTCATTGAAGGTGGGCTTTCCTTGCTTAGAGTTCCGCTTGTTGTTGCTACCGCCAAACAGAGCGTGACGAGCTGAATCAGTCCAGTCAAGGATGATAGCCTCGCCAGAACGAATAAGCGGTTCATCCTGCAGTCCAGTGGCCGAGTTCTCGGATTTCTCGGATTTCTCGGACACGCTGCGGTTGTCGCTGTTGTCGTCATCAAAGCCATTGAAGCTACTCTCGGAGTTTTGCTCAGAGGGTTCGGATGTGACGCGAGAAGTGATCAATGGGTAGTCTTTGTAAGAGTCCATCGAACGGCCCCGAGGAATGGGCTCATCGGTGGTCATGTATTTGACATCGAAAAGACCAAAAAGACGCTCCGAAAGGGATGATGCTTGAGAGTGAACAGGGGTATCATCAGTGAATTCTGTGTTCTCGGTGGAGGCACTTGATGCGGGCGAGGCATCCTGCATCGAAACATCAACAATGCTGTCATCTCCTTCGACTGATGATGTCTTGATTTTCGAATCCACAGATTCGGCATCATCTTCATTCATCACCACAGTATCCGAGTCTTCGGCGCCCTGTTCATCCTGAGCTGGTTGCGACTGCTGGCCGGTCGGGCTCTGCTCGTTCAAGATATCCCGAGTGGTCATGGTGGATACATGGCGCATGATCTTGCGGTAGATTGTGGCCAAGTCTCGAGCCTCCTGTCGGGAAAATGAGAGAATGGTAGGGCATGCAAACTGCTCATGCCGGAGCCGATTCTTATTGCCCTTGATTGGCTGGTTCTTGCGGTGGAACACGGGTACCAGGACGCGATCCTCCGAAACAGGAGTGTCCAACTCCATAAAGGTCACTGCGTCATCGGCCTTCAGACGAAGCTCGTGATAAGACAAAAGCTCTTTGTTAAAAACTTGCCAGAAGCCGCCATTGTTCAGTTCAGCTCCGATCAATCTCTCGGCGGGAATGCCAGTTCTCTTGGCGACCGCGTCATTGAAGTTCTTGACGGTACCAGTGTTGTCGACTTCAACGGTGAACCGGACTGGAGCGGAATTGATAGGCAGGAAGATCACATCGCGGCAAATGATGTTTCGCTGGTCAGGGATGGGCAGAGTGAAACTGCTGAACGGATCGAACATGATGCTGACTTTGTCACATTCGGGGCAGACCAGAGTGGATTTGTACATGCCAGCAAACAGATCCGTGATCACGGAGTCATTCCGAGCCTTATAGTTGTCCCAAGATTCCTTCGCGAATTTCTCTAATGCCTTGCGATTGTGCACCATCTCATCAGTGGAATCGGGCTTTTCGATGTAAGGCTTCTTCAGAACTCGGTTGAGATCCTCGGAAAGCCCATCCAAGGCAAACATAAGGAATTCTTGGCTGTCATGCTGTTCCCATCCAGCCATCATAGGATTGTTGCGACCAACCTGGTTGCGAAAGCGAGTGGGGGAAAAATTGCTGGACGCAGGCTCGCGGTACATCTGAGTGATCAGGTGTGCATATGCCCTAGCGAGGTCGCCGTGGTATCCCAGAGGGTTGGTGACATTCAAATCAGGTAGGTGCCCACTTTTCAGGAAGTAAATACTCAACTCCTCCACAGCGCGCATACATTGTGTGGCAGCATTCAGGTAGCAGGTGTTGCCCAAATTGGTGAGACCAGTGCGACCCAATTGGTGACCCTTGGGCTTTTTGCCATGTGGCAAGTCTTGGACTGGAGTCGATCGGCCACTGGGCGCGGGACTTTTGATGGACAAAACGGCAGGTGAGGCCACTTCTCTCTTCGGCTGTTCAGTGGGGATTCCGAGGCGCTTCAGAGTCTTTGCAGAGACTTCTGACACCCATTCATCTTTGCCAACCCCCTCCTCAAGCACAACAGTATCAGTAGTACCAAGGCCAGCAACGGTGACTGTCATGGTGCGGCCGTTGTAGTTAGGATTGTTCGTTTGGTCCTTAATTTCCACTAACTCCCGTTTCGAGTCAGGGAGGGAAAGGAATGTGTTGAGGTCGACAACAAGGTTCTTGTGTGTGGCTGTGATAAGGCCTGCGGGGGGTGCGGGCGACGCAGTGCGAGAGGGTGCTGGGGTGTTGGCAGTCGAAGCATTGGCGCTGGGGATGCCACCAGCAATTTTCCACACACGGACTTTGGTCGCGATGTCAATTCCGGCCAGCTCCTTCGCCTGCTTCAACCACTTCATAAACTTCGTCTGGCGGCCTGTCAGCACTTTTGCTGGAGGAAGATTCTTCTCCTTCAAGACCCTTGGGGTCATGCCCGCAGCCGGGTTGGAGACTTTGAAAACGGTAAGGATGGGCGGATTGAGTTCATAGATGATATTTGATGGGCCATCGGGATTCGTTTCGTGAGCAAAGCGAGTGATGACAGGCGATCCATCAGCGATGCCGTACCACTTCATGATAAGATCCCAGGCTTCCTGCGGGGCAATCTCGTAATCTTCGCCGAATTGTAAACCCGGTCGCATCGGAACATAAACCTCTCCTTCTTCATCCCTCAAGTCATCCTTGGGGCCGATATCAAGGACGATGTCGGTGTTGTCGAGCGGGCCCAGCTCGCTGTCCAGGGCTTCCTTGCTCGCCTTGTCGGCATGAGTGGAACTCCGAGCAAAGACCTTTTGCAACCAAGAATAAGAGATCACGAACCCCTTCTGACCGTCCTTCAGCGGCTTCGCGATCAGCTCAGAAACCTGCGCCACCTGGTCATCGATCGGGTTCGAGGCGCCCTTGCCGACTGTGCTCACGCCGCCTTCGAGGTCGGAGTCTTCAATCTCCGAGGCAGGGCGTTTCTCGCCAGGAGAGGGCTCGCGGCCATCGCCATTTGCGGTGATGGCGTCACGGGGCTCGGATTGCATATCGGAGTGGTCGGAGGAGAGGGTAAGGTCGGCGGTGGCGGTCGCGGGGGTAGGCGAACGGCCACCAGACTGGGATCGAGGACTGCGGGTTTGTTGAAGATGGGCAGGGACGTAGCGTCGAGGGGACAAGGATGAGCTTTGGCTCCGTGAGTTGGAGCGAGAACTCTGTGGCAAGTTGGATGTAGACGGTTGGGATCTGCCGTGACGTCGTGCCTCTCCTGGGTTACTGAGAGGCTCCGGGGAAACTTTGCGACGCTTTGTGGAAGACGTCGTGGCGGAGAGCTGCGCAGGCTGCGGCAGCTCGAGGCAATGGACAAAAGGAAAAAGAGAGGGAAATGCTGGAGAAACGATGTACACGAGGGTTCGAACCCCAGATCCTTCTTCTTTTCGTACCAGAGTGGGGACGAAAAAACGAAGTACTGGAAAATTCGAAGGTCGCGATGGCAGAAAATTAGCTCCGAGTCGGTTTTTTTTTTCCGGCCCGAGACCTTACAGTAACAACAGCAACAGCAGTAACAAATTTGAAGATTTGGGATCAAACAAGCAAAAACAAACTGGATTTCAGAAATGGAGAGTGATATGAAGAAAGAAAATGTATTGGGTGGAAGTTGACGCCTTATATTCCAGAGTGAGCTGTGAATGTGATCGTGGGAGACAGTGAATGACACCCTTACCATAACGGTCAACAACCCTTGGGGCTTCTTCCAAGCTGAGGTTTTAATTCACTTCATGGCTTGAATGGGCATAACTAATCACAAAAGTCACAGTCGTTCATTTATGATCACCTGGGTTCACTTAAGAAGCTTCTCACGCATGCACCAAGTCGCTGACTCCTTTCGTGAACAAATACCCTGTGACTTTCTTGCCCTTGTCATCATCATTGAATACTCCTACCCTGCGCTATATAGCCTTTTGAATCTTCCAAATAACTCCCCATGTTCTCAAATCTTCAAAAAACGTCCCAGTCAGAAGAAGGCGATGATTATGGTTGACTGGACTATGTCAGTATACAACATTAAGACCTTCAAATGCTAGCCTTCACTCACCGATTTCAAGAAATACGTCATATTAAATGACTGTGTCCTTAGTGATCAGACTTGGGCGAGGATTCACGGGAGTCATTTGGCGGCGTGTAGTTCTTGTCTGCGTCGTCATTGTCAATCCAGGCAGGGTGTCTCTCGACACTTTTTTTCGCATCACGAGGGCGTAAGTTGTAGCGTGGTCCTTGAGCTTGTCTGATCAGCTCAGCAGAGGGGGCATCAGATTTGGACTTGGGTGGAAACAAATCTTTGGCTTGCTGGAGCCGTTCACTGGAGTATGCCATGGCAATAGGCATGACGAAGGGATGTGATGGCATGAACACAGAAAGCAAGAGATATATGGCTGTGGTTTGAAGTGAGGAAGATTAAGATTACGAATATGGAAAGCCTACGATTCTACATGCAGGACAGAAGGCCAGATGATGAAGTTGATTGACGGCACTTTTGGCTTGAATAAAAATCCAAGAATTATTTAAAAAAAAAAAAAAAAAAAAAAAAGACTGCATCTAGAACACAGTATAATACCAAGAGTAACCTTGAGGAACAAATGGTATCAAAATGGACGACTAAAAAGACTGCCAAAGGAACATATTATGGTAACAGGAATTAAGCGAATAGCATCAACATGAAATAAATACAATCCTAATCGAGGTGCTGTCCCGGGACTTCAAACCATCCCAAGCTTTCTGAGCTGCCGGACCAGCCACAACCTTTTACATGCGAGCATCAGGCACACCTGGGCATATGGATTCAGCCCTTCTAGCAACAAACTAGCAGATAGCTTAAATAGGAATGGCACGAAGGCAAGGCTAAATCAGTTACAAGGACTTTTGGTGCACCAAGCAAATTCCAAGTCTACAGATCTCCAGTGGCCATGGGATATCGTCGCCCAACGAAGTAGGCCTGTCCGGGCAAAGTTTCATGACCATCGATGAGAAGTACAGTAAGGTTGTATTTAATTGTTTCAAGTGAAAGTAAGAAGGGAGTGGTGAGAGAATGAAGGGAAAGAAGAAAGGGGAATTAAGCAGCAACCGAGGGGATAATTATGCCCACCTTTCAAACTTTACTGCATTACTCTTATTCAAATCTTGAAAAGCGATAGCACAATCAATGTATGGATATCTTAAGAAGTACCTATTAGCCTAATATATCGTGTACTGCGGAGGATAGATCGCTGCTAAGTTGAGTTGAGTTCTGTTGTCTAGACAGGCGGCGGCGGAGAAGTACAGTATATAGTTGACTCTGCGTAACTTATTCTTGTTGACATCTGGAAGTAACCAGGATTCTGGAGAATCTAGTTTCGCTATATGTAGTGTTTGACATTAGAAGAAAGTATAAATGTACTAGTCCGTAAACGAAATAATCTTTCGGTGCCTGTTAACGCTCCAATCATTGACCATTTGAATCAGAACGGAGCTTCCAAAGTTGAGTCATGGTAATCTGCAGGCAAGCTACACTCTATAAGTCTAGCAGGCCAGCCATAAGAAGTAAGAACAAATGCTTCAGGGCTGTTATTGAAATCTATAGTTCAGAGAAGGATAGGTCTCCAGTATGAAACAGCCCTAGGGCATGTTGCGGACAAGGTTCTCGGCGTCTTTTACCCGCTTTTCAGTCATCTTCAAAATCCGGAGATCAGATGAATTCAAGGTTTCTGACTGGAAGTCTGACGTGCAAGTTTTTATGCCCCTGGGCCGTGCAACATACATAATCTACCAAGATCACGCTCCAATTGTCGAGTCAAAACTTTTTGGTTACACCAACACTTGACGATATTCAATATTCTCACATAAGTCCGCTTTCCTCAGCGTACATTTTTTCGAACCTTATCGACCACGTATTTCTTGAGGTTCTCATACCAGAACACCCAATCAAGGCTTCCGAGTACTTCGACTTGGGCTCCACTAGCCACAAAGGATTTATGGACGCGACGTGGATTGAATTCAAAATGGCGTACCTGAAAACATCCCAAGATTATAGTTCATTTGGTTGTAGGAGCTGATGGGACTAGTATGTTGCTTTTTACCTCTTTTGGCAGTAAAACCGGGACTGCACTAGGTACAAAGGAAATTTCAATGTTGAGACTTGGCATCCTGCTCTATGATGCATACGGGCTTACGAATCAGGAGTAGAAAAGAAAGTGTCCAATAAAAAATTATTATGTCGACATGAGTCAACATTATCCTGGGCTCATGACCAAGTTGATATGTAAGATAAAGAAAAAAGCAAATCCTTTGCACGCCGGCAATGCAACCATCCATGCTATCAGCCGAAAATGACACCGATGCGCGGTGCCTAGTTTGTACAATAAAAGTGTCGCGTATTAAGCACACCTGGGTATCTGTCCATCCATAAAAATGCGCTGTAGTGTGAAAAACAAAAGGAGATTGACTGCGCCTGGATGACGAAGGGCAGAGATATGAGTCTGGTGAAACCAGATGAGGCGAGAAGATTTAGGCGCGGAAGTCGTACATGCGTACTTGGTAATCGTCGCCTCCGGTGATAAAGCGACTGTCACTGAGTCCAATGCAGTTAACTGATGCTGAGTGGCCTTCGAAGGTGTCTTGGCAAGTGGGGATTCGAGGGTCCCAAATTTTGACCATGCGGTCCAATCCACCGGAGGCAATGCGTAGAGTGTCCGCGGAAAGGGCCCAAATACCTTCCAGGTGTCCAAAGAACGTTCGGAGGCATCTGCCAGTATTGGTTTCCCACAACCGGATAGTTGCGTCAACACCACTGGTAATGATATAACGCGGGGGTTCAAGGCGATCCTTATCCTGATCAAATGATGGTCCGAATGAGGAAGGTTGCGAGGACAAAGATTTGTGCTCCAAGATCGGAGAAAGAATATTTACTGGCGCATCGCCGTTTTGGGAGGAAGTGCTGACATGATCATTCTCGCAGTCAGGGAGATGATTTTCGAGTTCGATCTCACGTGGCAAGGGGATGACTTGTTGAACTGCACCAATGTGGTTATGGAAGACTCGAATGCAGGTCTTGGTGTCAAGATCCCATAAGCGAGCCGCACCATCGTCACAGGCAGTCAACACGGTGCGCGAGGCAGTGTCGATCTTCACTCCATTGACGCCCTCCGGGTGGGGTAGGACGAACGTGGATTTGTCCTTGAAATTCCAGATCTTCACGGTGTGATCCACGGAAGCGGAGGCCAAAAGAGTAGAATCGAAGTGGAGGGCGATGACGGCTCCGGAGTGGCCATTGTATTTGGAAATGCACTCTCCTGTACGCCAGTTCCACACCCTAATACTGCGGTCCAGACTGCCAGTGATTAATTTGGTGTCGTCAAACTGAAGGCAGCGAATTCCTGCGCTGTGTCCGCGCAAAGTACGCAATTCTTCACCAGTTTCCATATCCCAGATCTTGATGGTAGCATCATAAGACCCAGTCATCAAGATGTTATCTTCGAACTGAAGACACATAACACTGTCGGTGTGACCTCGGAAGACCTTGACTGAACAACGTCGGTGTTTCCAGTTCATGCCAACCACAAATCGATCCCGATAGACATCCTTCCAGGGACGATACCGGGTCTTGTAATAGTCATCGTCGGGCTCCGGGCGGTAGGCTGGGGAAATACAGTGGCGCTTGATCATAGCACAACTGTGATCATGATCTTCCGTATCAAGCTTGCGTTTACTGCCAGGGTTGGGCAGTTCGACAACAGAGCAAGTTCCATTGGGAGCACCCTGGACAAGGTCCGTAGACGCCTGGTTGCCCCAGTTGGATGCTCGCAGTTCAATTTCACGCTTCGATTCCCGCAGACGCTTTCGATCCAAGAGAGGCAGCCCCCATCCACATTTGTTACATTTACGACGAATGTGCTGTTCACACATCCGATGCCACACAACATCATCATCCGCCAACATCTTCCAGCGGTGGGAGACCTGGGCAGCGCGGCAAAGAGAGGCTGTATCGAGGTATCGGAGGATTTTGAAAGAAAGCTCAGGAGGAAGGGCGGAGAGAAAGTCGATTCGAATGAGTTCGCGGACACTGGCTGAGATGAAGGAGAGTTGTGGGAAACAGCACTGAGCCAGAATCCCTTGCAACATCAGCTTGCGCTGTTTTGCTGGAGCAGCAGAAAACATTGACCAGACGTGGGCTATACCCTGCTGATCATCTTGGGGAAGAGTATTCAGTTCCTGAAAAACCAGTCAGTACGAATGCAATATCAAGGGCAGTAACTGGCACGCACCTGCTGCAACTGGCGCATCGAGTGCTCATCCGCCTGGCGCCTGCATTTGGAGTCCGGTTGATGGCGATAGCAGTAGCCAGCATTGGCTGGTCGCGGTACTGAGGTACCATCTTCCGATCGGAGCGGAGCATACTGGCGAGGATTATGTTTGTTGAGAAACGGGGCAACATTCAGCTTGGCCAGTTCTGCCAAAGACTCGGATGTCTCGTTGTCGCGAAGCGGGGTGCGGTTGGCGTCGGTCATAGTCGCAAGATCCTTCGCTTTCGAATCAGATGCCACACAATCTTGCAGATCTGACATCGCGAAGGGATATTCTCCGGCGGTCAACCTTTTTGTTCGGCCAGAGATAGGTGTGGTCTCCTTGAGTGACGGTGCCGTCCTGACTCTGAAAAAGCGATAAGGATCACGTGAGCGACTGATTCATGCGGCTTGTCACGCAGGCAGCTTGAAAAGTCGGATGTGTGTAGGCAAGAGGTGGTAGAAAGCAGGCTGGTCGGAAATCAATTGTTCAGATCTCTCAAGGTCCCGTAATCATGAGGGTCCAGCGCCTATTGGGGATTGGTGGGTGACGAGTACCCTGGAAGATACTGCCGTGAGGTATAGGTCGACAGGAGGTGGAAGGTGACGTCAAGTTCAAGTACGGGGGAAGTTCTCAAATATAGGTTGAGCACAAAATCCCGTCGCAGCAAATTGCACAATCAGAGTCCTCGGCTCGAGCCG
The DNA here is from genome assembly GCA_028828275.1 of Penicillium frequentans. NCBI lineage: Eukaryota > Fungi > Ascomycota > Eurotiomycetes > Eurotiales > Aspergillaceae > Penicillium > Penicillium frequentans. Next base: position 1,655,031 of record JAQIZY010000001.1, on the reverse strand, counting down.
TAAGTATATATATCAGTCTGATGAGGGAGAAATGTCGACGATCACGCAAGAACGGGAGGCGACATTGGCGGGCGGTGAGAGATTGCATAATGAAATCTGATATACGCTAGCCCTAATACGGCTAGCGTACAAGATAGTGTAGGCAATGGCCCCACGTGATGGCGCGATCTCCGCTAACAATCACATCAGTCGCGAATGTTATTTTTGACTCTTTCGTTGATGTGATCGCCCCAGACCGCCATTTTCTCCCCTTTTCTCGCCCGAACACCCGGGGAAGCTTGATTTGCCCCTGATCGCGTCATCTCCAGGGTGGATCCAACATTCATGAGTCAACACTACGCCGTGGACCTGTGAGCTATTGTACAAAGCAACCTTTTAACACTCGTCCACCTTGACCGGTCTGGACCAGGGCCTCATGGCATGAGGTAAGCAGATTATCTTGACAGGCTCCACCAAAGTGAAGAGCGGCAGCCAGTTAGGGCAACCGTGCACCCCACATCCGTTGAAGATCTACTACACATAATGCCTTCTTCACTCTCCTTCGTCGTCTCCATCATACTCCATGGTCATTCAATGGACGACCACTAAGTTTTTCAAGGATCGCAGCTCGGTGGTTATAGACCGTTGGTTCAACTTACAACGTAGCGCAGGACGACCGGAGCCTGCTCATCCGGGTATCTACATTATAAATCATCTCGGTAACCACAGCCATCAATCACGAATATGGCATCATCTCAGTCATCATCCGCATCGATCGCGGCTCCGGGACCAGAATCCGTTGAACCCAAAGCCATGCCCCAACTGGACACACTGATTTCCCACCTTCTAGCTGCTAAGCGGTCTCTTTCATCTATCAGCCATGTTTGGCGTGCCAATGAGATTGTTACTGCGGCTCGGTCCGCCCTGGAAGACAGCGTGGTCGTATCTTCCCGGACGGGCTTCCTGCGGCGAGGCCTCGACAACCAACTACGGTTACTTTTCAATGTCAGATCGGAGATAGAGGAAATCTCATATCGTGGCCGAGAGGAATTCTCGGAGGCCCTGACAAGCCTGGATGCTGCTGATGCTCGGCTTCGGAGCACCCTGGACCTCCTCCGGGAGACTATTGTTCATGCCTCATTTCGTCCCACAGAGGAACAAACTAAATCACTCCACGATTTTGTAGACGAACGAGGTGTCGAGGAGTTGCATGCTGCCCTCAAGAGCTCCATCGACCGCACTAATACCGCGCGGGCTGATTTGGATACCTCAAATCGTGAGTTTGATGATGAGCTCCATGCCATCCGAAAAGCGCTTCGTCATTATCGATCTACCACAAAAATGGACTCGTCGCGTGCATCGGCGTCATCATCTTCGTCCTGCGCATCGGAGCCGGATCTTCAAGCGCTATCCACCATGCCGAGCATGCTCCGGTCTTTGGAGATGCAGGCACAAGAAATGGCAGGCCTACTCTCATCTCTTGTACGCCACTTTGATCTTTGTGTCACAGCAGTCAAGCAGACAGAGGGTGGCGGTGCCGCTGCACACTCCATCACTGGCGACATGCCTGCAGAAGTTGGAGGAACTAGTAGTGAAGGGTTACCCAATATTGGGGAAGAAATTAACGCGAACCTGAATGCTCCGTTGGACCCAATGACCGATCAAGAGTACGAAGAAATGGTGCAAGTCTTGTTGAATGATGCGCCCGAGGCAGAAGATGTGGTGATAGAAATCCATGAACGTATCAACGAAATGGAATCCATCTTCGAGCAAATGGGCGTGCAGCGCGATTCATTGCTCAGCATCTCAGATGCCACGCTCCAGGTCCACCGTCACCTTTCTACCCTTGCTTCCACTCGGTTGCCGCAGTACATCTCCCAGGCGCACAACTTCATTCAGGTGTGGAGCGAAGAAAATGATCGCTTCAACTCCGGCTTGACGGAACTTTCAGACTTGCACTCCTTATACGATGGGTTCCTGAATGCATACGACAACCTGATCCTAGAGGTGGCTCGCCGAAATCATGTTCGTCACCGCGTGGAAAAGGTTCTCCGTGACACGAGGAACAAGCTCAATCATTTGTACGAGGAGGATGTCGCTGCTCGGCAGATATTCCGCGTGGAGCAAGGTGATTTTCTACCGTCCGATATTTGGCCCGGGGTCGGGCAAGCGCCGATGCATGTTGAATTTTTTAGACTGCCAGGCGGTAATTTGGAAGGAGCCCTTCCCGAGGCACAGGGCCAGGTACCGGCAGAAGCTGCAGCTGGCCCAGAGGCCAAAATTGCGCATGCCGGTAGCGAAGAGGAGGAAATTGTGCCAGATCTTCCAAAGGAGGTGGTGGAGCACGCATATGCGCGTTTAAAGGCTCGGACTAGGGAATTCGTCTAGGGGACAAAGAAACACACAACCAAGTGCCCAATTGCACCGCATCAATGTCTCGGCAATATTATCATGGTCGGTCGGAACATCCCTTTGCTAGATAGCCTTGTGTCCGAGTGCGGATTGACCATTACCCCTTGCTTTTATATGACCCCTGAGCGTTTTCTTTTTTGACGGATTAGCCTATATGATGAAAACCCAATTGGTCTGATCTTCCGTTAGGATCCTCCCCATCTTGCACCCAGGGCCAGTAAGTGATGCATACTCCTAGTACCCCTGGGATGTAAGCACCCTTGGTGGTCACATGGACAGTGGGGAGAGAAGATGGAGAGATGTGATTTCCAAAGAGAGCTCTGATGGCCACATGGGATTATTATCCTTTTTTAACAAGTCTAGCATATTGAATCAATCATTTGGAAGTTATATGGTTCTTGATGAGGCTAGCAAGGAGCCCCAATTATTTGTATACAACGTTAACAATAACTCACGATTGAAGCTGTTGAATTAATTGCCCATTTTTCTAATGTTTTGTTTTCTCTCTCGATCCCAAGGAGCTCTAGCCCGCTTTTCACCTCCAATTAACAACGTTGGAAAACGAGCCCCAGCGCTGCCTTGGTCACGATTGCCAGCAATGCCTCAAAACAGCCCAGGTCCACCACTACACCAATCCGGCGAACATGAATGTTTGATTTGAGCATGGCATGTTCATTTTGTATTATCGGGCGAACCTCCCAACCAATCATTTCGCATTGGAATGTACGAAGTCGGGTCTGTTAGACCGACTGGAATGTGAACAAGGAGTCGCAGGTGGCTGGATGGCAAATCCACGAGAATGAGACGAATGCAGCAATTTGTTTCTGATATCATATAACGCGTGAAGTAGCGCGCAGCTGCACGGAAATTGTATCACCACAACCGACAAAACTTTCGTTTCTGCGACTCTAGTGCAATGGCGCGCACAACATGGCTCGCTCCTATCGTGGCAGCGATGGACCTCATCGCCTCTGTTCAAGCCGCTCATGTCCATTATACCTTAGATCTCACCTGGAAAAGGGGATCTCCTAATGGAGTTGAACGGGAAATGATTTTCGTCAATGATCAGTTTCCCGGGCCATCGCTGATCATGGATGAAGGAGATGAAGTGTCTGTCAGTTTCTTACTCCAACTTTGGAAAAGTTTGTCTCAAAAACTAACGTGAGAAGATCGAAATAAATAACCATTTACCATTCAACACATCTGTTCATTTCCATGGCATTGAGTATGGTTGGCTCCTCTCCAAGCACGCGGGATCAGGCTAACCTCTCCGTCTTTCAGGCAAAAGAACACACCATGGTCTGATGGAGTATCTGGTCTCTCACAATGGGGTGTTCTTCCAGGCGCAAGCTACACATACAATTGGAATGCTACACAATATGGAACATACTGGTATCATTCGCATGACAGGTCACGAATCATGGATGGCTTGTATGGCGCGATATATATTCGGTGGGTTTGATTCTGATGCAATGTACGGACTCTACTAAGACTAAATAGGCCTTCTCCCGACCGCGATTCGCCATTTTCAATGATTTCGGACGACCCGGACGATATTGAGGCCATGGAAAACGCGAGAGATAATCCGTATCTAGTGACCCTCTCGGACTGGGACCATCTGACTTCAGATGCCTATATGCAAGCCGAAAGGGAATCCGGCTATGACATTTTGTAAGTGGAGAAAAAATGGCTCGTCATAACTGTGCTAACTTCAGACCAGTTGCTCTGACAGCATCTTGGTCAACGGCAAGGGCTCAGTTATATGCAAAGACCCAGAAGAATTGACCAATCTGCAACCACCACAGATTAGAGCAGTGGTTAACGCCACGCTCACTGACAAAGGGTGATTTCCTACCTTTCCACTTTTAGTCTATGAATACTTCTAACAAGTATTAGATGCGATCCAAATCTTCTCGTCTTGCAAGGCGATTGGGCGCATCACCCCGAGAAATTGCCCGGTGGCCTCAACTCCGGATGTGTACCCAGCGAAGCCCCACCCTCCGTTTTTGAAGTCGACTCAAACGCCCAATGGGCTAGCTTCAACTTTATCAGTGCTGCCGCCCTGAAAGCCCTTTGGGTATCGATCGACGAGCACCCGATGTGGGTGTATGAAGTGGATGGCGGGTATATTGAGCCGCAACTGGCTCATAGCATGCCACTCTACAACGGACAACGATATTCCGTCATGGTCAAGCTTGACCAAGATCCCGCAAGCTACCAAATGCGTGTAGCTGGCAATGGAAACCAGGTCATCTCCGGCTTTGCAACAATCACCTACAAAGGGGGCGAAAACAGCAAGCACGAATCAGTGCCGTACATCGACTACGGTGGCATCAACACTACATCTTCGGTGATAGTGCTCAACGATACCAGTCTTCCTCCATACCCGGAGATCCAACCCGCTACCTATGCCGATGAATTCCATCTTCTGACTCTCGGACGTATTAATTCATCTTGGGAATGGACATTGGATGGAACTACATTCCTTCCTGCGAATCTTGCTTCCATGGAGCCAGCTCTAATCAATCCCAAATCCCCAGGTCTTGATTCCTCACTCAAGATTGAGACGAAGAATAATACGTGGGTAGATATCGTTTTCCAGCTTGTGATTCCACCCCCGACTTTACTCCAACCTCCTCACCCGATTCATAAGCATTCGAACAAAGCGTTCTTGATCGGATCGAGCCAAGGAAACTTCACTTGGAACTCTATCGACGATGCTGTCCGTGCTTCGCCTCAAAGCTTCTTCGATACTCCGGTGTACAGAGATACTTTCACCACTTCACCGGCTGGCGCTGCCTGGATTGCAATTCGTTATCATGTCGAAAACCCAGGTGCTTTCTTGTTGCATTGCCACATGGAAACTCATTTGGCTTCGGGGATGGGTGTGGTGTTGCTAGATGGAGTGGATGTCTGGCCAGACGTTCACTCGGTAAAGGGAGGTTCACATATGGGACAATAATTCGTTGGTATGAACGGTGGGGACGAGTAATGTATAGTGGACGAACTTCTATGTACGGAGTTCGACTTTTGGTGTTATTTGAATTGGCATTAACCTTGGATCCGCAGAAATCTTGGAACAAGGACATGGGAGAACTGTATTCACCGTTTATTCTTTTTAATACAATAAACTCGAAATTTGACATGTGTACATGCCATGATGTTTTATCTCGCCGTGTGTCTTGTCAAGTGCTGTAACATGGCGTTGATACCTAACAGCACGAAAGATGTTGAAACGGGGCCACCTGCGCAGCGTCCTATGATATTGAGACGCAACATAGTGGCCTGCCCAGGTGGGCATCGCTAGCCGTCATAGAATGGATGCATCCATGTAGGTACAGATATACACATATGATATAAACATATTCTCGTCTTAGATGTAGTCTTTTTGTCCTGTATCCTATCGAGTCTATAAACAGGTATCATATGTCCAGATGCTCCATCCTTATATGCATTCATATCATCAAATCATGGCAAGAAACATTTGTCAACAAAGAAGCGACCAAAGAAAACCGCATAAACCCATACCCATGCAAACAAAATGTGAGTAAGCATCATGACGTCTCGCTCATTTCTTCTTACGGGCAGAGGTAGAGACAAGTTTCTTCTTCAAATGCTTAGGCATCTTCTTAGAACGCTGGTCACGCTTCTCCTCCTTGACCTTGGCCTTGTGCTCACGCTTGGCATCCTTGTCTTCGAAGCGCTTACCACGAGGCGGCTTCGGAGCGAAGGGGTCCTTTTCCTCTTCCTCGTCGTCCGATTCAGAGCCTGACACTGACACGCCACCGCTACCGTCAGACTCGGACTCGTCCTCTTCGTCGGCTGGCTTCTTTCCGGTTGCCAAAAGGTCTTTGTAGACAAGGTCTGTACCAGTACCGGCATGAACCTTTTCGGCATCACGCTCAACGTCGTAAACCTGTTCCAAAGTTTGGGGAATATATTGTTGACGGAAAACAGCGGTGTCGACTTCTTCCGACTCTTCAGTGACGCCTGCCTCATCACGAGCAGTGAACAGCTTCTCAATGGCCTCGGTCATTTCCTCATTGCCATAAGTGGGATCCTTAGGGCCCTCAGGCGCGAGAATAAACTCGAAGAGGGTTCGCTCAGACAAGGTGTGAACACCCTTGCGACGGAAGTAATCGCTAACGTTCTTAATGTCCATTCGGAGGAACTCCAAGCTGCGCGGGTGGTCATGCTCAACACTTTGACTGACGTCAATGATGTACAGACGATCCTTGTGATAGAGAATATTATACTCGCTCAGATCAGCGTGCACGAGCCTGCAGACCTGGTACATCACCCGCATGTAACCCAGCAACTCCATGTACAAAGCTCTCCAGCGAACATCAGGCTCAGGAATATCAAACTCAACATCCTTGAGTCGGGGTGCAGCGACTCCCTTGGAGTTACCAATGAAACCCATGGCCAGGACATGCAGACGGAGGTAGATGGGTTCAGGGCAGGGAATGCCAGAGGAGTAGATTCTCCGCAGGTTTCGCATTTCCTTTTCGGCCCACAGCTTTACCATTGCCCGGTTATTGCTCTTGCTGTATCCTTGACGGAAACGGAATTCACCAGTGACATACTTATCACGATCCTTGAAGACCAGAATACTGGTCTTGTACACCTTGATAGCCCGATGTTGCGGGGGCGCGTTCTCATCATCAGGAAGCGAAATCGCACCGTATACGTTTGCTTCCTTTCCGGTAGACAAACAACCGTGGATTTCTGAGACTAAACCACGGTTGATCATCTGCAACAGAAGCATGCGAGTGCGCGGATCTAACACTTGCTCCGAGGTCGCACGATCCGCTCTATCTCCTCCCTTGTCGCGGTTGGCAGAAAGGCCAGACTGTTGGTCATCAAGCTTGATCTTGGCAGCATGACGGGTCAGAGACTTGACCTGGTCATCAATAGATGCGTGTGTGTTGACGGTGGGCTTCTGGGTATTCGTCTTCGGGTAAGTCCATCTCGGAGCATTAGGATCGGCGACGAGATTGTTCATTTTTCGCTGGCGGTTGTATGCCTTGGTCAGGTCATTCGAGTTCGAGGACGGGAAGTCTCCTTGGTCCATTTCTTCATCAAAGATATCGTCGTAGTCTTCGTCATCCTCGTTGTACTCCTCCTCTTCGGTGGGCTCTTGCCCCGCCACGGCGGAGTCAGTGGTCTCGGGGTTCACATAGCCCTGATTGGGCACATACGTGTGAGTTGGGGCCAGGCCATCGGCAGGGCCAGATGCCTGGTCGGCATTCTCTACAGAACTCATTTTCTCAAGGCAATTGTTCTGTGGGCGAAAAAGAGAACCTTGGAAGAAAAAGTGTAGCCCACTACTTTTTTTTCTGTGGATGCCCGCCCCACCGCCCGGCAGAACCCCCGCGCCCAAAGACGCGCGATTTCGTTCCTCGCGTAGTCTCCTTGCCCATCGCGAATTATCAACCTCAAGCGCAAGGCCGATTTTTGACTACGAGACCTATTGGGTTGCTCTGTCCAGTGTCAATTATCTTATATCATTCTATTTTCGCGCCCAGGCGCGTAATGCGCTGTGTCCAGTGATCATCGCGTCGCGCGTCTCCCAAGATGTATGTCAAGCAGATTATCATTCAAGGCTTTAAGAGGTATGACTCCAACAATGATCCACTTCAAGAACTTGAAGCGCCATCTACTAACTGCAATTTGACTTTAGCTACAAGGATCAAACTGTCATCGAGCCTTTTTCTCCCAAGCATAATGTCATCGTTGGCCGCAACGGTTCCGGCAAAAGTAATTTCTTTGCAGCCATTCGCTTCGTCCTCAGTGATGCCTACACCCACCTCGGTCGAGAGGAGCGACAAGCTCTTCTTCATGTAAGCTTTGCTCCATCACCAACCCATATGCATTGACTGACACCGTGCAGGAAGGATCTGGCTCAGCCGTGATGTCAGCCTACGTGGAGATTATCTTCGATAACTCGGACGATCGATTTCCCACCGGCAAGCCAGAGCTGGTTCTCCGTCGTACCATCGGCATTAAGAAGGATGAATACACACTGGATCGAAAGAACGCTACCAAGAACGATGTGATGAACCTCCTCGAATCCGCCGGTTTCTCTCGGTCTAACCCATACTACATCGTCCCTCAAGGACGAGTGACCGCATTGACAAATATGAAAGACTCGGAACGCCTGGTGCTACTCAAAGAGGTGGCAGGTACCCAGGTCTATGAAGCCCGTCGCGCGGAGTCCCTTAAGATCATGCACGAGACCAACAGCAAACGGGCCAAGATCGATGAGCTATTGGACTACATTAATGAGCGTCTGGCTGAACTTGAGGAGGAAAAGGATGAGCTCCGAAACTACCAAGACAAAGACAAAGAACGCCGTTGCCTCGAGTATACGATTTATTCTCGTGAACAGCATGAGATTGCGACTGTGCTTGAAAGCTTAGAGGAACAGCGACAGAATGGAGTTGAAGATGCCGATAACAACCGTGACCAGTTTATTGACGGTGAAAAGGCTATGGCACAAATCGATGCTGAAATCGCCGAGTGCCGTCAGCAGATGGAGTTCTTGAAGGTTGACAAATCTCAGCTAGAAGATGAACGTCGTCAAGCTTTCAAGGCATTGGCGCAGATTGAACTGCAAGCCAAGTCCCTTGCTGATAACCAAGCTGCTACGCAGGCTCTCAAGTCACGTCATGACAATGATCTCAACGCCGTTCAAAAGGCCATCCAAGAGCGCGAGTCGGAGCTCCAGACACTTCTGCCCGATTTCAATGCCGCCAAGGACCAGGAGGATACTGTCAAGGCCCAACTGACCGAGGCAGAGACATCACGTCAACGGCTGTACGCCAAGCAGGGCCGGAATTCGCGATTCAAAAATAAGTCAGAGCGAGACAAGTGGCTTCAAATGGAGGTCCGGGAGGGCAATCGGTCGATCACTAGTGTTGAAGGTGTTGTGGCACAGACAAAAGAAGACATCAACGATCTAGAAAAAGAGATCGCCTCGCTCGAGCCAGAAACTGAGCGCCTACGCCAGCAGATTGATGGACGTGGAGATACAATGCACTCTGTGGACGAGCAAGTTCAAATTGCCAAGGATGAGCGGGATCGATTGATGGACCAGCGAAAGGAGCTTTGGCGAGAAGAAGCAAAGTTGGACTCTATTTTGTCCAGTGCCTCCCAAGAAATGGACCGCGCCGAGCGCAGTCTTTCGCATATGATGGATCAGAATACTAGCCGTGGTCTTGCCGCCGTGCGGAGGATCAAGCGCCAGCAAAACCTTGATGGTGTGTATGGCACTTTGGCTGAGCTTTTCGAAGTGAACGATCGATACCGGACGGCAGTGGAAGTTACAGCTGGTCAAAGTTTGTTTCACTATGTGGTTGATACCGACGAGACCGCGACGAAGGTCTTGGAGGCTTTGCAGAAAGAAAAAGCTGGCCGTGTAACCTTCATGCCCTTGAATCGGCTGCGCTCCAAACCCATGAACCTGCCTCGTGCTAGCGATACTATTCCTATGATCGAAAAAATCCAGTTCGACCCCGCATATGAACGGGCCTTCCAGCATGTTTTCGGAAAGACCATTATCTGCCCTAACCTGCAGGTTGCTTCGCAATATGCCCGCAGCCACGGCGTCAATGCTATCACTCCTGATGGTGATCGATCTGACAAGCGTGGTGCCCTGACTGGTGGTTTTCATGACTCCCGTCAATCACGACTTGAAGCGGTGAAAAATGTTGGCAAATGGCGTGATGAATACGAGGCCAAGCGAAACCGTGGAACAGAGATTCGCAAGGAGTTAGAGAAGCTGGATCAGTTGATCACCAGGGCCGTTGGTGAGCTACAAAAGCTTGAGCAGCAGCGACACCAGGTGCAGAACAGCAGTGGTCCCATGCGGCAAGAGCTTCGCAGCAAACGTGATCTATTGCAAAACAAGAATGACACATTGGACGCTAAGCGCCGTGCACTTCGCAATGTCGAAGCTAACCTTGCTGCTTTGAATGATCAAGTCGATGCTTTCCAAGCTGAGCTGAACTCGCCCTTCCAAAAGTCCCTTACCGACGAGGAGGAAGCCCACTTGGAGAGCCTGAGTGGAACCGCTCAGGACCTGCGTCGGCATTACCAAGAGCTCTCCAGCAAGCGCAGTGAGCTTGAAGCCCGCAAGTCCGTCCTGGAAGTTGAGCTTCGGGAGAATCTTAATCCTCGTCTCGATCAGCTTATGAACCGGGACATCGAGCTGGCAGATGACGAGGTGCAGGGCAATCTGAAGGAGACCCAACGCGAGCAGAAGCGCCTCACTAAAGCGCTCGAGAAAATGAACGTACGGCTTCAGCAAGTTGATACGTCTATTGAAGAGGCGAATACCCGAGTCGGTGAACTCGAACAACGCAACGTCGAGACCCGACGCGAGTTGGAGGACCTGGCTCGCTCTATCGAAAAATACCAGCGTCGTATGGAAAAGAGCATGCAAAAGAAGGCAGCTCTCACCAAACAAGCTTCTGAATCTGCTGCGAACATCCGTGATTTGGGTGTCCTCCCTGACGAAGCTTTCACCAAGTACAAGAATACAGACTCGAACGCTGTGGTTAAGAAGTTGCACAAGACAAACGAGGCTTTAAAGAAGTACTCGCACGTAAACAAGAAAGCATTTGAGCAGTACAACAGCTTCACCAAGCAGCGAGAAACGCTTACAAATCGCCGAGAAGAGCTAGACGCGTCCCAGAAATCCATTGACGATTTGATCTCCGTTCTTGATCAGCGCAAAGACGAAGCGATCGAGCGGACCTTCAAGCAGGTCTCCCGCGAATTCGCCAACGTGTTTGAGAAGCTGGTCCCCGCCGGTCGTGGTCGCCTTATCATTCAGCGCAAGACCGACCGCAATGCTCGACCCGAGGAGGATGTGGACTCAGACGACGAGGCAGCCCGACAGAGCGTGGAGAACTACGTTGGTGTGGGTATCAGTGTGAGCTTCAATAGCAAGCACGATGATCAGCAGCGCATCCAGCAGCTGAGTGGTGGACAGAAGAGTAAGTTTTGCCCTGTTTATTCTATCTGCATACACTAACGATTGGTAATAGGTTTGTGCGCTCTGGCCCTAGTCTTTGCTATTCAGGCCTGTGATCCGGCGCCATTCTACCTATTCGATGAGATCGACGCCAATCTGGATGCCCAATACCGGACGGCCGTGGCACAGATGCTGCAGTCGATCTCGGACTCTACCAATGGACAGTTCATCTGCACTACTTTCCGACCGGAGATGCTGCATGTGGCCGAGAAGTGCTATGGTGTTAGTTTCCGACAGAAGGCTAGTACCATTGACGTGGTGTCACGGGAAGAGGCCTTGAAGTTTGTAGAGGAGCAGAAGTCTTGATGAGGGCCGGGATTACATGGATATCTTGTAAATTTTATGTTTTGGTGGTCTGTGGCTGGCGTATGTGATACCGGAATGAGATGAATTTTTTACTCTATTAAACGCAGATCTTGACATGTTGCCCAAACTTTATCCCCGGCTTCACATGAGAATATAGAATCGCCGTCATCAATTGAGATGAGTGCCCGGTTCCTGCACATGTATAATCTATGACCTATCTCGACTCTCCTGACCATTCCTCTAGAATATCCTCTGGCACATCTCTTACCAGAATATGAACATGCTCCAACGCACGTACACTCTGCAATCCAACCCAATTCTTAAACCACAACACATGCGCCTCGGGAGTGCTAAACCGTCCGGCCTTGTCCTCGGCCAAACGCTTAACAAACCTACGCTGCACAAAATCATTGATCAGGGCCCGCGATTCACTCGTCAAATGGCCTTCATCCGATTCCACGGGAATAGGCGTGCGCAACCACACAACCAGATGCGAAATGCCGGCATCCATGCCGTAAGGCCAGTCATTGCGCAAAATTCGGTAATCAGAGGGGTCGGCAAATGGCAGCGGGTTGTTGAAGGTAAGAACTCCACCAGAACCCGAAGAACCCGAGCCATTCACTGCAGCTGGATCATGTGTATCTTGTGCAGGCACAGTCCCCGAAAAAGTAAATGGAAGCGGCCATTTCAATCGCTGTAAACAAATGTAGTTCATCATCGAGCCATACTCCGCCTTCGTTTCCGCGCTCCAGGCTAGGTATCGGCGCAAATCGGAAGGCCTCCGCTTTAGAGCTCCGAGATCGTTCCGTGCTGATATTCCATGAGGGGTGAATCCTTGGAGAATGAGGGGATGCACTCACCGATAATGTCTTGTAGATTGTTCCAGTCGTGAGGGACGAATTCTTCGTCGCTCATGGCTAGAAGCTGGTGATCCAGCGGCGTGAGATTGAACGCAGCGGCAGGCATTTGGACTCAATTCCACGGTAATAGAAATCAATCCGAGGTCCTTACTCTTGTGCGGGTGTATAGTGCTCCAAAAGGAAGTAAATTCGCGGGGAAATCAGTGACAAAAAGGGAGTTAAATTCCGTTGGGCGGAACCAACAACTCTTTTTCCCTCCTTTACCTACTTCTCCTCCTCCACCTTCTCATTCACCATTGTCAAGATGAGGTATGTTACTGATTCTATTTGATGGATTTAATTGAAATCTTCAACTTTCCTGCTCCCTTGAGTATCACAATTCCTAACTTTACACAGTGCCTTCCTGGTCCTCCTACCCTCGGCCCTGCTGGTCGCAGGTGTCTACGCGGTCAAGCCCGAGTACATTACCTACGCCGTCGCTATTGCCGGTGTTCTGTCCAGCGCCGCCTTCTTCCTGGGTGGTAGCAGTAGTATGATCCCCCAAACCCCTGGTCGCACGACCAGCTACCGAAACAAATCGCTAACCTATCTTTTCTCCAACAGAGCCGCGCAAGGTCCTGAACCCCACCGAATTCCAAGACTTCGAGCTCAAGGAGATCAACAACGTCTCCCACAATGTCGCTATCTACCGCTTTGCCCTCCCCCGTCCCACCGATATTCTTGGTCTCCCTATCGGCCAGCACATCTCTCTCGCCGCCACCATTGCCGGTCAGCCCAAGGAGGTCGTCCGTTCCTACACCCCCATCTCCTCCGACAACGAGGCCGGTTACTTCGATTTGCTCGTCAAGGCTTACCCCCAGGGTAACATCTCCAAGTACCTGACCGAGCTGAAGGTTGGCCAGACCATGAAGGTCCGCGGTCCCAAGGGCGCCATGGTTTACACCCCCAACATGTGTCGCCACATTGGTATGATCTCTGGTGGTACCGGAATCACGCCCATGCTCCAGGTTATTGAGGCTATTATCCGCAACCGTCCCCGTAACGGCGGTAACGACCGTACCAAGGTTGACTTGATCTTCGCCAACGTCAACGCCGAGGACATTCTGCTTAAGGAGAAGCTTGACAAGCTGAGCGCCGAGGACCCTGACTTCAACGTCTACTACGTCCTGAACACCCCTCCTGCTAACTGGATGGGTGGTGTTGGCTTCGTTACCGCTGACATGATCAAGGAGCGTCTCCCTGCTCCCGCCAGCGATGTCAAGATTCTTCTTTGCGGTCCTCCTCCCATGGTCAGCGCCATGAAGAAGGCTACCGAGTCCCTGGGTTTCACCAAGGCTCGCCCTGTGAGCAAGCTCGAGGACCAGGTCTTCTGCTTCTAAGCGTTCGCTCCCGAGGGATATATCAAAAGTACCCGTTTGGGGTTTTTGCTCAATTTTTAATGGGTTGAACTGGGTAATAGATTCTGGGATCAGTACATGTCCTTTAGAATTTCGGTGGAGAAGAAGTGGGTCTGGTGTATATGTGAAAGCCTCTGAATATAGACGTCGACAGACGTGATGAACTGACTAGTTATGACATGTCTTATTTCGGTTATTTCCGTTGCTTCTGAAATATTAATGCCTTGAACATGCACATTTTTCTAGAGCGAATCCTTAAAATGCAATTGTAATCTTAGAGCACGGTAAAAGACCTTTTTTTGCCTGTTTGACTCAGCAGTGTATCCAATGCCAATCGATTGGAGCGGCCCAAGCGTAAACGGAGAGAATTAGTGCCCCGGCACTCAAACGAAGAATCAAGAGTAAACTACTTGGGTACACCAAGTTCAAACACGAAGGTATGAAATAAAGTACGTAATGATAGAAATAATATATATATTGAAGAATGATAATGGTATAAAGCATGAGTCGTGACAAGGGGCGAGGCAATTAAACCCCGCAAGAAAAAAAGTATAAGTGAAAGTATAATCAACCCTAAGGTTTCTTCAAATCAACCTCCTTCAACTCGACCCAGGGTTCCCCCTTTCCATCCGAAATCATATTATGCGGAACCCTCTCATCCGAGCCCCTCGAACTAGCAACAGTCGTAGCCTCCTCCTTCATAGAAGAGACAGAGATAGTAGTAGTAATCAACGGCGGCGGGAAATTCGGCGACATCGGACTGGCGACAGCTGTTGAGCCGTACAGCGGAACAGAGCCATAGGCTTGGTTATCCTTATATGCGTATTGCGGGCCGCTCCGGGAGTTATTTGTTTTGATGAATTTGGATGTGAAGGGCCGGAAGAGGGGCCAGACAGGTGGGATGGACATGGTGATAAGGACGATCCATTCTTCGACTTCGCCCCAGCGGAAGAGGATGCCGACGCCATCTGATTTGTTAGTTGATGTCGAAAAGATGAGATGGGGGTATGAATGCTTACAGGATGAGTCCGTGGTGAGAATGAAACTCGCAGCCCATGTTCGGACGATGGCGGCGACGCCTGCGAAGACACCACATCCCATGAGGAAGCTTAGACCCCATTTTAGCTTTCGGTCGATGCGCAGTGGGATAAGCATGTGGATGGGAACGACGGCGAGGTAGAAGTCCGATAGAGCGGCCACTGCGCCGACGAAGTAAGTGTAGTATACACTTTTTCTGTGGTCACAGTTTGCCTGCCTGAGGGGATCCCATAGCGAGTCGACTGGACTGCATTGGAACCAGACTAATAGAACTTGAGGGATGTTGAGAACGATGTTCAGGACGGCAACGGCGATGAGGCTGCGACGGATTTTGGGGTCTAGATGAGGTTAGGACTGATTTTCGTCTCCATGGGAATAGAACTTACTGCTAGGCCCATTCATCTCAATTAAGAAAGCCGAGACAGCCACCTTTCCGGTGGGAATAGCCAGATTGAAGAAAAAGACCGTGATCCATGTGAATAGTAGGAAGTTGTGCAATTCGCCAACTTCTTCAATGACTGTAATATGGTTTCCGAGACCGTGAAGGACTGATATGATGCCAAAAATCTGGGTAAGGGTTGTGAAGAACTGATTATGTTAGTGAATGCATCTCGGAGTACTTGGATGATAGACATACCCAAGCAAGGAGTGAAAATGACAAGGCTGTTGTCCCGAATTTGTTGATTCTTAAGCGCACATAAAGACGCATAACCATAAAGATAGTAGCAATGACACCCAAAGCAATACCCAGCCGCAGGTCACTAGGCCCTCGGCCACCATAGGCGGGGAATCTGTCTTGGATAGACATTATAAAAAGAGTGTCGTGGAATGCATGTAAAAAGCAACACCGATTTTCCGGGGGAGGGCTCAAGCATGATCCGGTGGCTTGGGCCTGGCTTTATAAAGCATACCTAATGTCTTCGGTAGATCGGGGTTTAATGGAGACCCGAGTCGCACGATCCCATTCCAAGTAAATCCAAATAACTCAAGTGGAGCCGTGAGGGACATTCCAGGAACCGAAGGCTTGGTTGGTAAAGCGGCGGCCGATCCTGTGGAGCAACTATCGAATTCACGCCCCGTTGTATGCCGCGATTGGCTCCACCCAGTTCAACGACCCAATTTCGCAAGCCACAATCCAGAGCCATTGACAGATGTCAAATAGATTTAATTTTGATAATGCTTCTGCCCAACTGAGGTCCACTCGCAACTGTGGGCCAAATCCTTCCTGTGATTCATCACAATATTAGTTCCCACTCGTCGACGGGTTTGTAAGCTGAATATGCAGGCTTTTCAGGCTTGCAGGGATTTAATGCACCTCCTTCTTCCGGCAGGTCGTTCTTCGAGCGGTATTCCGTATTCGGAGATGGATTGGCCAACCTCGTCCCATGGACGTGTGGGGTCAATGCATCGGCGATTTTGTGTTCCCCTGAATCATGCATCGGAAGAATGGCTAGGGTTTCTCATGAATTTGCATTTATTTCTACTTCCAAGCTAGCCCTACTTGGTTGCGCGCTCTCAACGATTCTTGTATTTGCTTTTTGGTATTGGAATTGACCGATTGGCTATAGGGACGTGTTTGCTTTTCTGAAGGTTTCATAGATGCTCAGATTCCATCAAAGGCTTCAATAGTTCACCGGGCAATAGCAATAAACCTTGAAATACATGTCTATTTTCTATTATTCATAAGGAAAGACTAAAGCGCAACTATTGAATTCTCATCCAGGGACACAAGAATCAGATCAAAGTCAGTGCGAGCCACTTTCACACTGCCTCCACTTTCAGCGCTTAAAAGGCAGTGATCGCCCGCTAAGTTGGCTGTCGGGATACCCCAACCGCACAGGAACTGATCTGCTTGCTGGAATCCACTTGAATTCGAAATTCAAGTTAGAGATTTCATTGAAACGCGTAGAAAAGGACGAAGTTGTTTGTACGTGTGTATTGTTGCGCTGTTTGAGCCAAACTTAATTTTAGCTTTGGGTAGTCCATAGAGTACATTAGTATTGTCCGTCCATGAGTTATTCGGCAACAATTGAATCGCACTAGTGAGAACGGTGACCCGAAGTTTTTCTGAGGTAATCCACCGGTTCTTGAACAGGCATATTCCGGATTGCCAGTATTTGCCCCATTCGTGTTCGCCGATCTATGTAGACGTCGATGTGGACTTCAACTCTGTTTAAACCCATCAAAATCCCCAATATGGACTTACGTACAGCTTTTTACGCCACATATGTCTTCCCCAATTATTTACCAACATGAAACAGGCCCTTTACCTAGAAGTCCACCCTGTAGTCTGAGTAGTAGATACCCTTGGACTGGTGGGCCAGTTTCCCTCCACGGTCGGTGGCCGAACGGGTCCAACGTGTGCGGAGAGTCTGGTGCGGATCTCGATGCACATGTGGACGCAGTGCAGCTCGGAACGCCTAAAAGCTTGAAGGCGTGCACACATGCATTGAGATCGGCACCGGGCTCCTTGTAACCTACTGGATCCATTCGACTACCGAACCGGGGGCGACAAGTGTTCACCTTGTACATATGATGGATTTTATTGGCCTCTCTTGGCTTGAAGCATAGTATATGGACCCAGGTCATGTTGTTAAAGCTCATGTCAGTAATACTCAAAGCCCCCGTGTATTTATTGTCGTCACGTTCGCCCAAATGGAGTACTGATCGCCGCTCACTTACAATATGACAAGATCGCTAGCCTTGGAAATATAAGTGAGGCTCTGTAATGTTGGTAGGAGGACTGAGACTCACCTTTGTAAATTACCTGTTGAATATTAACAAACAACTCAACTCGATTACCTATCACCTTTTCTTCGTATAGATATATCTTATACATATGTACATAGTATGTAATATATATATTTAATGTACATAATCGAACTGTTACCCAACCTTGGAAGTTTCAGAGCTTAAATACTGGCGAAATGGCCATTCAAGACCACCTGTACTTGTGGGTAACACTAATATGCGCGTATAATGCAACGACTAAGCAGACAGGAAAATGTGCGAAGCGACGAACATCGGAAGTTCGTGTGCCCAAGTACCCAGGAGTCTCAATTTAGACGATTTCTTCAAAGCCAGGTTCCAGATATATATACATATGTATATGTGAAAGCAAGAAGATGAATCTTGGAAGAAGTGCATGCGGTCCAACCTTGGAACATGCTCAAAGAATATATTGTATTGAAAGGGCCAGGCTGGTAGTTGCAGGGGGAAAAAGGGGGATCAGAATACGGAAAGACGTACGTAGGTATATATGCTGTGCGAGAATAGGGGAATAAGAGACGGAAACAATATCGCAATGATACTTGGAAGCACACGATAATCACGAGACCACGATGTCCTCGACTTCGGGTTCATGAGACTCATCAGGTATTTCGCTAAAAACGACCTGCAAGGACATATTTAGATCTCACAGCGAAGGCACATTAAGACTTTTAACCAAAAAATACGCTGAAATCCCAATATATTGTCCACACGTGACGAATACGACCCTAATGCCGGTCGAGTCATACTTGGTTAAAACGACTCCGAAACGGGATCAGGAGACCTTTCTCCTTTACTTGCAGAGGATCTGAATTATTCAGACTAAAGGAATTAGTCGTAGTCTCAAGGTTCACTTGGTGTTGATTCCCAGAGCTTGCACATTACGTAGTGGGCTGGCAGATCATAGCGATGTATACCGGTCTTAATTTTACGTTTAATTTTACGCTTATTCCAACAGCCTCATAAAAGTAAATATTCTCACGATTGAAGATCGTTATGGAACAGTTTAAATAGCAAGGGAAAGTTACAATGAGTCTAGGAATTCACTAAGATATACATAATCGATATTGATATTCTTTCATGCCGGTCCTAGTGTACTCATCCATTTAACATACGCTGTTCTCACGTAGTAAAACGCATATCTTCAAACTTCACAGAGGGTCTTCTCTTAACTTCATCGCGAACCCGAAAAACACTCATTCCATTTGCGCAAGGTAAGCATCCTATTTCCCCACCGAATCTCTCTAGATGAGGTTATTTTTGCTCAGTCTACGTGTTCTAATCGCTTCCCTCATATGATCCCATCCATCAGAATCCTACTCAATGAATTCCCCGAATGTGTTCAGTTTCACCTCAGCTGGAGCCGAGCCTCAATTCCTAACTGGGTACACCATCGTCGGGATGATGTTTCCCCCAAGACCAACAATCCCTGACAACATGGAGTCCATGGACTCGGCCATGACATCTCCTCCCGAGTCCTCTGACAACATAGAGACATCTGACAACATGGTGTCCTCTGATAATATGGTCTCATCCGACGGAATTATGTCCGCCACGCCAACAGAGGTCCCAGACAATTCAGTGTTGGTCGCTGTACCTATCAACGCTTGGGAGTTCAATGCTATGCGCCTCGCAAATGATCCCGTTTTCCTTGCGCGCCAGTGGTTTTCCGACATTGAAGTGGGTCCTTCGCAGCTCTTCTGGCGCGACATATTCCAACTCGTTGCCCATCATCATCGCCACGGTCCCATGGTTGTTTGCGAGACTGCAAAGCAGTATGCCACCTTCGAGCTGGGTAGATGCGAGGCCTCCATGTCGTTCACCTGGGAATTGCCCGTCGGGTACCGATTTTCCTAGATGCAATCTTCTGTGCCAATGTGGCGGTTTGTGCCCTGTCTTCTGTCTTTGCCTTTACTTTTTGTGGGTAGAGAAATGAGGTTTCGTGTTGACTGGGGCTTATGTTGACCGAGATGGGTTGAGAAAGCGTGCCGGCCAAGATGTGAGATCGAAATCGGGGAATTTATGATTATCATTGGGAGCCCCGGAGAGCCGCAGCCTTTCGATTTAGTGAACAGAGAAAATAATCAATCTAAGATACAACTTGCACTACAAATGTCTCATGTTGTGGGGAGCTCTATTGACGGACTGCTACTGCGTACCGCAAAGCTAAGGAGCCACAGACCTCCCGGGCTTGGGATACTTAGATCTTCGCTAGGGAACTACGATTCATAGACCAAACTCCAGTAGAGTGAAGATTCCAAGGCTCAGACCGATACCAGCCTTCAATAATTCTCACATTAGACATCTTATCTAAAGTTATCCAAACATCACCAGAGAAATCCTAGATATCAAATCCGCTCGCTGGTTGACAGGGCGCTAGTGCTTTGGTATTTTCCGCTTCCAGGTATGTCTCAATGCACTTTAATCATTTCGTCAATCATCTTGAGGAAATTCCGACGATACTCGCCTGCCGTCGTCGTGATAGACATAGGGCCTTGGCGGCCAACAACATTAAAAGTCTGTACCACTCCAGACATCGCCTGAGCCTGAAGTTTGTGCCGACCCCAGAAAAAGTCCAATAGGACCGCGCGATATTTCCATTTGCCATCAGCAGACGGTATGCCGACTCTCCAGGGACTCTGTCGTCCTAAAACAGCAGGACTTGAAGATGCGGGAATTCGCACAAGAAACAGAGAGTAGTCAACAGCGTTGGCGTCTTGTAAAAACTTCGTATCGGCTTTGACAGATTCCCAGAAAGTGACATAATCTTTACGCCAGAGATGTACTTTGTCATCGAATGTATCTGCAAGTCTGCTCAAGGTATCTTCGCTAACAAGCGACTCAGGCAGTAGATCACGCTCGGGGTAGAAATAGTCAATTGGTTTAAGGTCGTATGTCTCCCATTTCTGACCATTTGGGTCATCGGCTTGACCGCAAAGTATGTTTTCCATGACGATATGATGTGCAGGCGTGCAACCGAAAATGGTTCCTAGAGTCTTATATGGAGCAACTATGTAGTCGGTAATCCATACAATCGTTGAATCGGGATTCTCCCTCATATATGTGTAATATGGCTCGAGCAGATCTGCTTCGAAAAACGAGTATTCAAATCGCCGAGGAATGCTTTTTATGACGAAGCATCCGTCGAGAGTACTGAAAAATGACTGTCAATAGGTTAGCCTTTGGCTATATTTTCAGGAATGGTAATTGCGCACTGAACCCGAATATCCTAAATCGCCTATAGCTTTCAGAGCTTTCTGGCCGCTGGAGGTGCGAAAGCTTGCTTGGTAGTCATCTTCATTGAATGACCAGATTTCCCGTCGCAGCTTCATGAACAGCTCGCTTTCGAATCGAACGAGCTTGATTCGGCGCACAGTAAAGAATGCTATGAATCGACCCCATGCTGTCTTTTTAAATCTATCAGGGTCGCGAAGCAAGCCTGCTTGAATGGATTTGGTCAAGGCTTTTTCTCGGCGGCTGGAACCCATGTTTGTGGATGTGAGATTGTTTGGACATGATTGATCATACGAAAACAAAATGAAATTATAAAGGCTTTCTAATCTTGCTTTCGGTCACATCTAAATTGGTCAAGTTATTGGTGACGTCAGATACCCTCGCATCGCGTGGTGATTGGTGGATTCAACACTATACATATAACATTTAGTAACCAGATTTTATGCGGGGAAATGGTTATGACTTTCCTATATACCCAATACTACCTCCAAGGAAGCCATCTGAATCACGTATTTGCTATAAATAGGCAAGTATTTCGGTTACAGGATTATTCAGAGCAGGCCACGGCCTTAGTTGGATTTAACTACGACCCACTTAAGATCTACTGGAAAGTATATGGCATGTAGCACACCAAACAGAGATGAAGAATGGCCAGACAGTACTGACTACCAGTATACTCAATGAACCATCTTATCAGATCAATGGACTAGACAAGTATTTCCACCTAATTTTGCAGGCATCAGGTACCCCGCGATGCCATAAATCACACGTGACTCACCGCCCTGGCATCGAGACTGAGTCACAGCAAAAAAAAAATTAAGCAGAAAAGAATTGCTGTGTCGCTCCGAGAAATCCCCCTCTTTATGGGTCGCAGTTTGTTAAGCGGGGCTCGGCGAATCTCTAGTCTTTTTTCCCTCCCTCGTTCCTACCTTCAATCGCGGTTACCTCCCACCCTTACTTTGATATCCCCTTCCGCTCGCGCATCATTGCAATTCCCTGCGCGACTTACGTCCTCTTTCGCAACAATGGCGTCCGACCTCCCCGCCTCCGTTGAGGCTCTTACCCTCCAATCTACAACTACTACATCCGACTACCCGGGATGTTTCCCCTCTTTGAACCCTATGGATATCTACCGCGAGCACATTGCGACCGAGCTGAGCAAGGGCACTGGCATCGATGCCGAGCTGATCTATACCCGTCTTGCGTGGACCAACACTCTCGACAAGGGCGATTTGGCGCTGCCGGTACGTGAAATGAATTGAAATCTATATCGGAACAATAATTACTGAGATCCATGCTAAACTTTCTTGCTCCAATAGGTCGCTGCTCTCCGTATCAAGAAGAAGCCCCAAGAGCTTGCCGAGGAGCTGGCTTCAAAATTCCCCGCATCCGATCTCGTCCACCCTCCCACCGCTTGTGGTCCTCACCTGCAGTTCTTCTGCAAGCCCCAGCCATTGGCAAACACTGTTCTCGGTCGTGTCCTCAATGAGAAGGCTGCCTACGGTACAAACGGAAACGCTGGTCTGAAGGACCCCAAGAACCCCTCGAAGGGCCAGAAGAAGATCATTGTTGAATTTTCTTCACCCAACATTGCAAAGCCTTTCCACGCTGGTCACCTGCGTAGTACCATCATTGGTGGTTTCCTTGCCAACCTTCACACCGTCCTGGGATGGGATGTGATCAAGATGAACTACCTTGGTGACTGGGGTAAGCAGTACGGTCTGCTGGCCAATGGATTCAAGTATTTCGGTAACGAGGAGGCATTGCAAAAGGACCCCATTAACCACCTGTTCGACGTCTACGTTAAGGTGAACGGCCTTGTCGCCGAGCATGACAAGCCTATCAAGGAGCTCAAAGAGGAGATCAAGGCCAAGAAGGAGAAGAACGAGGATGTTTCTGCTCAAGAGGCTGAGCTTGCCAAGCTGGTTGAGGTCAGTGAGGATGAGAAGGCTCGTCGCTACTTCAAGAGCATGGAGGATGGTGACCCTGAGGCATTGGCTCTCTGGCGCCGCTTCCGTGACTTGAGTATCGCCAAGTACAAGCAGACCTATGCTCGTCTCAACATTGACTTCGATGTCTACTCCGGTGAATCCCAGGTTAAGAGCGAGAGCATGACCAAGGCCTACAAGGCCATGGAGCAGGCTGGCGTGGCCGAGGAGTCCGAGGGTGCTATCATTGCCGACTTCACCAAGCACGGTGCCAAGAAGCTCGGAAAGGCCATTATTGTTCGCAAGGATGGTACTCCCCTTTACCTGACCCGTGACATCGGTGCCATTATTGAGCGTGACGAGGCCTACCACTTCGATAAGATGATCTACGTTGTCGCTGCCCAGCAAGATCTCCACCTTGCTCAGCTGTTCAAGGTTACCGAGCTGATGGGTCGTAAGGACCTTTCTGACCGTTGCGAGCACATCAACTTCGGTATGGTCCACGGTATGAGTACCCGCAAGGGTACCGTGAAGTTCTTGGATGATATCCTGCGGGATGTTGGTGATAAGATGCACGAGGTGATGAAGAAGAACGAGGTCAAGTATGCGCAGGTTGAGAACCCCGAGAAGGTCGCCGATACTCTTGGTATCACCGCCGTCATGGTCCAGGATATGACCGGCAAGCGGTAAGTACCTACATCGTCCAATTCCATTGTTAACCTTACTGACAAAAACCTTTAGTATCAACGGCTACACCTTCAACTTGGAGGCCATGACCTCCTTCGAGGGTGACACCGGTCCTTACCTGCAGTACGCTCACGCTCGTCTCTGCTCCATGACCCGCAAGTCCGAGTTGAACGTGGATGAGTTGCCGTCGGCCAACTTCGATCTCCTCACTGAGCCCCATGCCATTGACCTTATCCGTCTGCTTGCATCTTGGCCCGATGTTCTTATCAACACCTCCAAGACCCTGGAGCCCATCACTGTTCTGGCTTACCTCTTCCGCATGACTCACATGCTGAGCTCCAGTTACGATGTTCTCAAGGTTATTGGCAGCGAGCCCGAGGTTAAGAAGGCCCGTATGGCTCTCTATGCCGCCGCTCGCCAGGTCCTGCATAACGGTATGCGGGTTCTCGGCCTCAACCCTGTTGAACGGTATGTTTGCCCCACTTTTGCGACCAACTCATTCTCCACGCTAATAAATTCCGCAGGATGTAAATTCCTACTTCTTCCATTCCTAGTCTTACAAGATCATCTTAGCTCTATATCTCATATTTATTCGGATGCATTCGGCGCTCAGAGCTGGAAAATAAAATTCACGGCTGTTTTTCACATTCATTTCTTCCTAATGGCTATTTGTATTTGTAGCGACTAACGGTATTTCTTGGCGAAGCCCGACGGGACAACAAAGCGATTGTGCCAGCCCATCACAAAAAGCAAATAAGCTGATTATTCAAGCCCCCGAGGCCCAAGCGCAAGCTGTCAGGCGCGTATCCCATCAACTACGACCATTAAATATTCTTCTCACAAGCCTGTCATATTCACGAAAGATCCATTGATCTTTATACGAGATCTAGATCCCAAAATCAGTAAGCACGGCTTGAAAAAGCCAATCTCCAAATCTAAACGGCGACCACGGGCTCCACATATCTTACATCAGCCATGAGAGTCCCATGTTGAAGCGGGCCGGCCCCCGACGCCACGCCCCATCTACACTCCAACCGAACCCGATCGGCGACCATGAGGGGACCAGCTGAAAACAAGAAAAACTCAAATATTCCTTTCCCAATAGTAGTATTCATGTTTTATAAAACCCGGCCCTGGCAAGGACTGGTCCCCGCAGAATGCGGGCAAGGGCTCCACTAAATCATTTTAAAATCTATATAATCCCCGCCTGATCTTGGGGCTGAAAAGTATGTGGAAGGATTCAGGTAATTTCATCCTGTTCTTGTTATTGTCTACCCTGGCGATCGGTGCAGATATCAATCGCAACGGAACAAAAAGAACCGCTGGACAGCAGACATGGATAACGATGCTCCGGATTCCAATGCGGGCTCTCCGAACCTAGACCTGGAGCGCAATGAGGCCCGCCATTTCTTAATGAATGGGTCTGTGTCGCAGTTCTCGTGGAGTGGACTCAATGTTACTGTGAAGGATCGCCAAACGAAGGAACCGCGTGATCTGATTCATGATATTAGTGGTGATGTGCGACAGGGTATGTGGATTACTGTGCCTTGAATGACAATGCTAATGGTTTATTTCGTGTACAGGAGAGCTGGTCGCTTTGATGGGTCCTTCGGGGTGTGGAAAGACAACATTGCTGAATGTGCTGGCTCGGAGACCTGCTACTTCCGGTGCGAAAGTGACTGGGGAGACCTATGTCAATGGAGCCACGATTGAGTCGGGTGCCTTTGGTCGCATAACTTCGTATGTTGAGCAAGAGGATGCGTTGATCGGGTCGATGACTGTGCGTGAGACGTTGAAGTTTGCGGCCGATTTGTCGTTGCCTAGGTATGGATGCTTGGATTGTATGATGTTTGGCTGCTTGTACTGACTGTTGAAAGCTCGGTGTCAAAGCGCCAACGGATGGAACGAATTCGGACCCTCCTCGAGGCATTCGGGATCCAAAAGCAGGCAGACTCGTTGATTGGGACTCCGATTCGAAAAGGGATCAGTGGTGGTCAGAAGCGGCGTGTTAGCGTGGCGAGCCAGCTGATCACCTGTCCTAAGATTTTGTTTCTGGATGAACCGACCAGTGGCTTGGACTCGACTGCGAGTTACGAGGTCATTTCGTATGTGAAGGAGCTGGCGAGGGAAAGCAATGTAAGTTAGCCTTTATCACATCGAAATTTGTACTAACGATGTAGATCATCATCATCGCTAGTATCCATCAACCCTCGACGACGACGTTCCAGCTATTCGATAAGCTACTTCTCCTTTCGGGCGGACGCACATGTTTCTTCGGTCCCGTTTCGAATATCGGGGATTACTTCCGAGACATTGGCCATCCTATCCCGGGCAATACCAACCCGGCGGAGTACCTTCTTGACATCGTGAGCTCGGACTTCAGTGCCTTGACTGATGATGCGGATAATCGAGTACAGCAGATCCAGTCTGCTTGGAAGGAGTCTTCTCAGGTACAGGCTGTGACTCAGAAGATATCCGAGAGGTCGCATATGGAGGAGAAGGGCCTGGCCGTCGGCGGGGATGATCTGGCTCGGGCGGGAGTCATCAAGATCATCATAACTCTGCTTCATCGGTCGTTCATCAAGAGCTACCGGGATGTGGTTGCCTATGGGATTCGTATTGTGATGTATCTTGGTGTGTATATCTGCTGCCTGATGAGTGACTTGAACTAACTGGACTAGGTCTTGCGATCATGATGGGAACGGTGTGGCTACGCTTACATCCATCTCAGGATTATATTCAGCCTTTCATCAATGCGATTGTAGGCTCCCCGGATATTTCTCAATCAAACAAGCAAACACAGTGCTGACCATTGTAGTTCTTCGGATCGGCCTTCATGTCCTTCATGGCCGTGGCATACGTCCCAGCCTTCCTCGAAGACCGAGCAACATTTGCCAAAGAACGAGCCAACGGACTCTATGGCGCAACGCCATTCATGATCTCGAACTTCCTCATCGGACTACCCTTCTTGTGTATGTATTCCTGCCGGTGAACCGGGTGAAGCCTGATCCAGCTAACAAGATCCAGTCCTCATCGCAATCCTCTTCTCGATTATATCGTACTGGCTTTCAAACTTCCAACCCACAGCCGTGGCCTTCTTCACCTGGGTGATGTGGCTTTTCCTCGATCTTCTCGCTGCTGAGTCCCTGGTTGTATTTGTCAGTGCGATCTTCCCGAACTTCGTGATTGCTCTCGCGCTAGTCGCTTTCGCAAATGGGCTCTGGATGAGCGTGGGCGGATTCTTGGTGACACCGACGATCCTCAATCCTTTCTGGAAATATGTGTTCCACTACATCGACTATCAGGTGAGCGACCAATCTATTGAAGGATATTATCGTTAGCGCTAACTTTATCAGGCTTATGTGTTTCAGGGAATGATGGTGAATGAGTTTTCCGAGAGGATTTACTCGTGTGGTGATGGGTGCCAGTGTCTGTATGATACGGACTTGGCGTCGCAGTGCCAGATTCGTGGGACTGCTGTCTTGGAGAATTATGGGTATGCCACTGGCCGGACAGGAAAATGGGTTGGCATCCTTATTGGTATCATTGCTGTGTATAGACTGTTTGGCTGGATTGCTTTGCAAGTGCGTAAGAATTAAGGCTGCCCATGGCGGGGGCAAGGAGGATCAGTACATAGAGCTACTTTTTTTTGATTGGATAATTTTTGATTGTAAAAGGACCATGTATTTCTACAGCTTTCGGGGTGCAAGAACAGTTTAACTGCAGTATCAGCAGGACCGAGATACGAATTGAACAAACCTCGAAGCGAACATGCTGTACAACTCGAGGCATCACCAGCGTTTCCCTGAGACCAACGACTATCTCTGTACCACATGCAAGCACCGAATTCTCAACAAATCTCCAATTGCGCGAGCAGTATCTCCTCAAGGTCAATGCAGACTCTTAGTGTGAACCCCTCATAGATTAATCTATTCATCGGCATCCACGTTCCGAGGTGAATAGTCAAAGGAGCGGTGAAGGTGTCCGGATAACCCTGATGCCACCGTGCAGAAGGGACGCAAGGGGGTGTGCCGTCCCAATCCTCCGAGAAGTCACGACGACTGTTACTCTATAATTGTAACTGTAATTAGTAATAATGTTATAATTATAAATCCATCAAATGACATGCGTATGAAGCTTATTACTTAACATGCTACATGTTGCATATGTGCGGCTATCATGATTACGATGTCAAACCCATGAGCGAGACCGAGCTTAAAAGGAGAAAGATAAACAACACAAGGAACTCAGACCCTTGTCCGCCTCAAAGGTGCAATCCATAATCTACGATCTCGATGCGATCGTGGCCGACATTGATTGACTGGGAAAAAGATGCGGGTTGCAATGGAAGAGTTTCGCACGAGCCGCATGGATGTTCCTTGGTCCGGGGTGAGTTGTTTCCAATCCTGCCCCTGTCGATTGAACTGCCAATACAAATGAGACTACAAATCCATGCATGGACCTCTCTCTTCCTCGTATCACCAATTGCAATCTTATCAAAGGCATATCCACGTGCGGGGTTTGGGTTTTTTAGAAGATTAGAACCAGTTCCCAGATCTCCAGGACGCAAGGAGGTCAAGGATAAGACGAAGAAAGGTAATGATGGACGTGCTGCATGTCATAGCGATCTAGACAAGGAGAGGGGCTCGACTCGGGATCAAGAATTTAGTTACCTAGGCATTGACCCAGGAATAGGCAGACCACGTACTATGTAGATGGTACTTGTCGAAGGGACTTCGAATGACTCACATGAGAACCATAGATGGGCCGCCACATGGACAGATCCGGACTTATACAAAAAAATATGAGATGCAGTGTGTTAGGTGTTAGTGCCCGTTCGTGGGATCCACCATCAGTGGCGATTTCTCGGTTCCCATGGATTTCATCCTGCAGCATGTCATCCCCCACCGACTTTTCCCGTGTACCAGGTACATAATCATGGGAAGGAGAAAGAGGGGTTTTACTTTGAATTTGGATTTGAATTCTTCGATTTCAATTTCCCGTGGGAAATGTATTGTGCGTGAATAAATATTTTCATTCTGTATACTCCGTAGAGGGGCATTCCCTTAAAAAAGTGGAGGCGATCATTGGGCCGCAATGACATGGGCGTTAGGCAGAGGGAACAACAGAAGAAAAGAAGAAGAAAAAAAAATTGTTCCATGAGTACGGAGTCAAGAGTATTGTAAAGTATTAAGTAAACAAATCAATAGAATGAACCAGGGATTCCCTTCCAGCGGGTCCCGAGCTTAAGTGATTGTTTATGACTGTTTCTCATCCCCCCCACTTTAGTCTTTTTTTCTTTTCTTGTTGGGTACCCGAGAGCCTCTTCGTGCAACATTTGCCTTTTCCATATGTTTATTTTTCCCTTTTATTCTTTCTCTTTCCTTTCTTACTGATACTTGAACTCCTCCTTCTCCCCCCTTGATTTCTTTGGTTCTGGTTCCTTGGTTCCTCTTATCTTAATCTACCCGTTCCTTTACCCAAATCTCGCTGCCCATCGGACTCCACCATCCCCCACATCCGGTCAGGCTACTTCAAGAGCCCAACTGCAGTCTGCAGATTCTGTCCAACCATCTCGGGTCCTTTGTCGGCAGACCCATAATACACACCCAACGACTCTTTTTCGCCTGACTACCCGATTACCCCTTCGATGGAGACGCTGCGATCTGGAAAGTACCACATCGCTTTGTCTGCTCGCTGACACCACTCGTTCGACCAGTCAAGCCCTGCCATCGCCATCTGCGATCGGCAGGTCCGCCTTCTGGTTCGAGAGACGTGAAAAAAAAGTACGGCCTTATTGTGTGGGTTGGGCAAATAACGTTGCTACGAAAAAAAAAAAAAGTACCCTACCGATACAGTGGGAATACCTGAGACGTCACTCGCGGGGGAGAAAAGCCACCAAAAAAAAGAAACACACACACATACACCCAAACAAATATCGAAATAGGGACTGGGTATACACGTAGGACTGAGTCATCTCGTCCTTTTTTTCATCCCAGTGCGGTGGCTTGCTGTAAGTCCCTACCCAAGAGATCCCTTCCGGCCCCATTCTTCCCCCTCCCCCGCCTGTGTGCGCTGGTGGGTAGCAAACCCAAGTCCAGAACGGGACCAACCTGTTTCTTACCTAGGGACCGTCCCTTCCCGCCTTCCGAGTCTGCAGCAAGTCATGCCAGGCAACCCTAGAGCAGCCACTGTCGAGGATTGGGACGAGAGAACGCACGAAATCGTACCCGACTCTCAACAAGTGGCTAATACTGGTGCAAAAGTTTCTTCCAGGTTGGATCACAGATTCCCGGAGCCACTGATCGACGGCGCGAGTGACTCAGGTTATTCTAGTCGCACCGCCGCCACCGTCAACAGCACCCAATCTGGGCCGTCGGGCGGGAAGAGCCCCCTCCCGTTCTTAAGCAAAGCGCGCCCAAAAACGATCTCACCAGAAGATCCTCCCGACGAGACCGCAAGGACAAGGAACGTGCTGCCCGGCCGGACGAGACAATGCAAATGGGTGCCTATCCGGGCCCCGGCTACATTCAGCCTCGTGCGCCCCGGTCGCCGTCCAAGCCCCGCCGACGAGACTCATATCTTCGACAGCCAGACGTCTACTACGAAGGAAATCATACACAGTACCACCCCTCCACTCCAGTCGACTCACGACCCATGGAGTTCCCACCCCACCAACCCTACTACGGGAGGCCTCCCATGCCGGACTTCATCCCACAACAGCCCGTCGGATATCCCATGGAGGAATACCATACAAGCCGCTCAGGACGCCCACATTCCGCTTATGGCCCAGTGTATCATTCAGATCGAGCCGTTGGTTGGCAAGTAGCACCGTCTCGAGGATATGCACCTCCGCCGCAGCAGCAATATCATCACTATGAGCATGGCCCTCCAGTATCGTCCGCTTGGCACCAGGGATCCTACTCGTCATCACCACACTATGGCCCTCAAGGCAACTTTCCACCGGAATACTATTCCCAGGACTACCCGTACCAGCGTGAGCGATCCGAGTCTCGTGAGCCATCCCGGCGTCGTAACTCAATGTATGGAGTTCCACCTCCGCCACCGACCGAGCCTGAGGTCTTTCCCGATTTCGAGGAAGATGTAGAGCAATACTACGCTCGTCAGCCCCGCGACAAACCCCGTGGTCGTGGAACAATCCAACCTGTGGATTATTTCGACGAGGATGCTGTGAAAATGCCACCGCCACCTCCACCTCCGCCTGGCTCAAGAAGCAGAAACGCGCCACAGATTCACCAAGCCAAGCGGCCTGAAGCTCGGAAGTCTCACACTGCTGCCGCTGCCGTTCCCTCTCAACGCCGCTCCTCCAAAGCGCTGGACATGGGCGACGTGAGAGATGCTCTGCCTGAACTCGACTACCCCACCCGCCGGGTGTCGAGGGAGGTTGCTCTGCCGGAACGCAGCCAGAGCCAAAGCCTGCGCAGCAGCAGACGGTCCAACTCGTACCATGACAACCCCCGGGGTGCTCGCATAGCAGTGGCCAGCAGCGGGAGAAGACGTC
Organism: Penicillium frequentans; assembly: GCA_028828275.1. Lineage (NCBI taxonomy): Eukaryota > Fungi > Ascomycota > Eurotiomycetes > Eurotiales > Aspergillaceae > Penicillium > Penicillium frequentans. The sequence continues at coordinate 1,623,859 of JAQIZY010000001.1, read as the reverse complement.
CGGAGTCCCTGTACTACGACGTCGAGGAACGCGCTGAGAGCCCCGCCATGGAAGATCGTGTTGGAGCAGCCGAAAGATACCAGGCTGTCACTGCCGGCCGTTCCACCGCACAGTTGCCCCTGTCCCACGAGACGCTTATGTCCAAGGTAGGAAACGGCCTCGGTAGTGACAATGGCAGCCAAAAGAGCCGATCAAACAGCAGTCGTGGCAGTGCCACCAAGACTGAAAAAGAAGCTCAGAACATGACCCTTAACATGAACGGAATGACTATTGCATTTGCTGAGGAAAGCCTCGCTGGCAAGTCCATCAGCATTCGCACGGGAGACCAAGGAGCCATGCAGTTTAATATTACTGATGGTACCACTCGTCGACCAAAGGCATACGTTCAGGGGTCCTCCTACTCTGATAATACGCATACGGGCGGCTCCACCCGCCGAGTTCTGGAAGATGGACGACGTGCTCGCGACCGAAACGACGATCGACGATCGGAGAGATCTGTTCACCAGTCTACTGGCCACCGGTCTAGCCGGTCTCGCCGATACCAGATCTAAGTCTCGTTGCATAGCATTTTGTCCACTAGTACAGCTCTATTTCCCGTATTCATTTTATTCATGGTTGGATGGTTCTGATTTTTTCTTCTTCTTTTCTTGGTTGGCCTGCAGCGATAGCTGACAGGATTTTCTCTTCTGTCTGTCAAAAGTTTGGATATGGATATTTGGTTACATTTCTTCTGGGTGGATCTTCTTGGGATTTTCACAAAAAAATCATGGTGTTCGAGCAATTTGTTCAGGCTTAAGGGCAGCTTATTCTTGCAAGCTTCAGGTTTTATTACCACCTCGGCCTCGAACTGGGAGGACTCTCTGGTTTTTTATTATGTTTGCAATTGCTATCTCTTGCGTTGTTGGAAGAGTGCGTCGGGCGAGGAAAGAAAAAGTTGTTCATTTCTGATTGGGATACTTTCTGATTGGAAAAGTTTTGATTTTCTTTTTTTGCTGGCTGACTCCCCCGTTACGGTGTGATATGATTGTACGATTCTGATGACCTGCGATGACAAGTTCGATGTCTTTGCCCTTTCTGGTTTTGGTTTTGGTTTTGATCATGATGAGCCCCTATTTCTCTTTCTAGCGTCTTATGTACATCTCATCATGTCATGTTCATGTGTTATGATTTCTTTTTGTGGGCCTTGTCTCTTTCTCCGGTTGGTTTTGAGCGTGAGCTTGTGTTGGAGAGAGATGATACCCATACCTTGTTTACTTGTCATGTCTCAACATCAGGTCATCTTCTATTTCGTTTGGCCATTCTAGGATTATCTTCATTGATTCCAGTAATCTTCGTATTATAGTGCATGAGAATAATGATGTCGGTTGCCGTATGCAGAGGTGCCGTTAGGACTTGGGCTGCGGACATGGGCATGTTTCACAGCTACTGTGCCTGCGTCTGTATGTCAGTTTTGAACCTATTTGTTCCGGCCTTCCAAGGTTCGGAGATGGAGGTAGCTCCCCGGGCTGGCCTGGTCTAGAACATGTCCATGCGCAGTCCTGGTTTCTGTGAGGTGTCGCTGTGGGTCGAGGTTAGACCGGAGCTGTTACCCCATATTTGCTAACACTGTATCTTCCACCGTAAGTTTAGAGATATAACGATCATAGAGAAGCTTGGATCAACTGATAAGGGTAATCGCAGTTTGCAAGATTCCTTGCAATCTAGACCCGGGTTGATGCGTATCCTTTTCGAAAGACAGCAAAGTATGCATGTTCCCAGTCAAAGAAGCTAGTGCAACATAAAGGCAGTTGAAACAGACATTTTAGTTGATCCGCATCAAGTGGACGCAACCATAGCTCTGCGGGGTAACGGATAATGATGCTCCATATCTGATCCCGGCGGTCTAAAGAGCTCCGTCCCCATGTAAACGGCTCTTCGATCTCCGTACAAGTTCACAGTCCAAACCTGGAAGTACGAATATTTAGAGAGAGTGGTTCCCAGAATCACCTTGGCACCTAATGCAAAAATGCCGTTCGGAAAGATTCAAGTCCTAAACCCTCTCGTCGAACTCGACGGAGACGAACTCACCCGCGTAATCTGGCAAGACATTAAAACCCGCTTCATCCACCCATATCTCACCATCGACCTAAGATACTACGACCTAGGCCTCCCAAACCGCGATGCCACAGAAAATGCAGTCGTCCATGAAGCAGGCCAAGCAATAAAACAGTACTCCGTCGGAGTCAAATGCGCAACAATAAGCGTAGATCCAACCCGCGTCCAAGAATACAACCTAAAAGCCGCCTGGCCATCCCCAAATATCGCACTGAGGGCCGCCATAGGCGGAACCATCTTCCGGGAGCCAGTGATAATCCCGAGCATCCCACGCTATGTGCAAGGATGGAAGAGGCCCATTATTATTGGTCGACATGCGTTTGGGGATCATACCCGTGCGAAAGAAAGGGTTATGCACGGAGCGGGAAAACTTGAGATGGTTTTTACGCCGAAAGGCGGGAAGCCTGAGACTGTTGAGGTTGTTGAGTTCGATGATGATGGCGGTGTGGGACTTACGATGTATAACACGAGAAAGTCGATTACGGATTTTGCGCATTCGTGTTTTAGATATGCGTTATCGAAGCGGTTGCCACTGTTTTTGAGTACGAAAAATACGGTGCTCAAGACGTATGATGGATTGTTTGTGGAGATTTTTGAGGATTTGTATGAGGGGTATCGGGCGAGGTTTGAAGAGGCGGGGATCTCTTATGAGCATCGGCTTATTGATGACATGGTGGCTTATATGATTAAGAGTGAAGGGGGAATGGTGATGGCGCTTAAGAGTATGTTTCTTTCACCTCCGGCAAGATCAATTTAAGGAATTACTAACATAACAGACTACGACGGCGATATCCAATCCGATATCGTAGCACAGGGCTTCGGTTCACTGGGTCTAATGACATCTATTCTCGTCTCGCCTGATGGACGAACGTTTTTCACCGAAGCGGCACATGGCACTGTGACACGCCATTATCGGGAGCATCTTAAAGGGAAGGAGACGTCTACGAACCCTGTTGCGTCGATATTTGCCTGGACGAGGGCTTTGATGAAGCGGGGAGAGCTGGATGGGACGCCAGAGGTTATCGCGTTTGCGGAGAAGTTGGAGAAGGCTTGTATTGATGCTATTGAGGTTGATGGGGTCATGACTAAGGATCTGGCTTATGCCTGTGGACGAGAAGATGGGTGGGTTGTTACGAGGGTTTATATGGAGGCTGTTGAGAAGAGGTTGAAGGGTTTGTTGGAGGAGTAGATATGCAGACCCATTTGTCGCTGTTACCAACAATTTACCGTCTAAGGTGCAAGGGAAACTATTGATCGACTCTTTATGTGTGAATAAACCGTGGCAAAGCCCCGCGGTGGTGGAGTCCCGTCTTTTAGCAGGTTGATGTGGAGACGATCGAGGCATTCTATTCAGATGAGGCTATGCAGACTGGAAAAGGAGGATATTGTTTCTTATTATAATTCGAGCAATTTACACCCAGACCTGAAATTCAATTTTTGACATTCATACCAGGTTCTACGTTCTTAGGTCGAGGATGCATAGAAGAAATTTTGACATGGTTAGAGTGAAAGCCACACTCGATATGCATTTTTTAGTACGGCCCGTGTGGGTCACCATCGCTCCCAAGCCATCCCCACTCATCGGAATTTAGCGGCGTGAACGCTGATCAAAGAGAAATTTACAGCGAAAAACCAAAGAAATCAAAAGATATGCCCAGATCAAATCTAGCTCTAAAAAGGTAATAATAATATTTCTAGACATCGTAAAGCGGTCACATGTTACACTGTTCTGCCTGAGGTGTGATGTCAGTGCGTTGTCGGGCCAACCAGACGGTAAACACAACCCCAGCCTCCTCCAACCTCCTCAATTCCAGACTCGCCACAAGAGCGCAGTTGGATATTTCTGCCTTGTATTTTCCCTTCTGACATTTCCTATCCTACTGACACCTATTAGGTTGACCGAATTCCACATTCTTTTGTCTACATTCCTTCAACTACGTTTCTGGTTTTGATCTGGTTAAACGATCAAGGTGTGTTCAACTCTTACTCCCAAGAATGTGTCAGATCTAACATTCCATAGAGTCTTGTCTTGAGCGGAGTGCTCTCGACCACTCGATTTCACCATGGCTCCAGTTCCAGTTGAAGACCCCGGCATGTCGATGGAGCTGCCGGACATTCCTGGAGTTTCACTCGAAGACCGCGATAACGAAGACACCAAGCTCTCCCTGGAGGCTCGCACGTTCAACGAAGAAAACATTGCCAAAAGATCACCCTCTATCAGCCTCAACAACCTCGTTTCTCGATCAGAATCTACCTCCACCTCCACTTCCACCGTCAAGTATGGCCAAGGTACGATCGACCCCCACAGCATCAAAATGCAGGGTCTCCTAGCTCTATTCGCCATTATCGGTGCAGCATTTGTCCTAGGTGGAATTTGGTTCTTCTTCTGGGCCAAGAACGGCGGCTTCCACTGGCGCAAGACCGACTGGGATGACTACAAGTCTACTGTCTTGCGTCGTAAAGGCCCAGACGGCCGCACCCTCAGTAACGCGACCAAGAGTACAAAGCTCGGTGGCGGCAGTATTGTGGACAAAGACTACACTGACGACGGATACACCTACACCGACGATACATACACGCAAACCGCCTCGACAATCATGACAAGAGACGAGAAGCCGAGACGCAAACGCAACTTCAAGGAGAAGATACTTCGCCGTAACCGCGATGACCACTGGGAAGGCGCAGGAGACGCAGATGTCCGCGCATACCGCGAGGAGAAGCCCGCGCAGATCGGTGGCATGAACCGCGAAGCGGACGGCACTTACCACGGTAGTGACTATGACTCCTCCGCACCGCCTACACACTACAACCGCAGCGAGATGAGCGAAGTCCGTGACTACGCTTACGAAAAGCCCCGTCGGTCTAAGACTAAGCAGAAGAAGCGTGATCCTTCTGGTTTCTCGTTCACTGCTGGCAGTGAAGATGTGCTTAGCCAAACTGCCGAGGAACAACCGTTGCGTGATCCGGCTAGTCGCCGGGACCGAGAGCGGGATCTTGAGCGTGAGGCCCGTCGGGAGAACCGTCGTCGCGAAAAACGCAGTGCGGCCGCTTCTTCTGTGCCGTCTGTTCCATCTGCTCCTTCCTCGCGTACTAGCAGCCCGCGTAAGAAGAAGGAGTCTCGCAATATGCCTGGTCACTTCACCGAGCCACTGGATTTCTCGTCTTCTGGTACTCGCTCTGAGTACCAGTATTCCAATGTCGATACTGAAGACTCTGGTACTAAGAGTTATCACCACCCGATTGCTGGTTTGAGCAAGGGATACCGACGTGATGATCGCCGTGAAGGGCGACGAAGCCGTCGCCGCGATAGTTTGAGCGACAGTGATGGTGATGAGACCCGTTACTCATGATTGACCAATGCTTTCTTTCCTTTCGCGGGCACTACGAACTGTTATTTGATTTCTGATTTCGACGACGGTATGGAACTGGATTATCTTTGAGCGTCACAATTTGTTGGATAATGAATATGGGAGACTGGGACTGTACATAACGAACATACACAGACATGGGTTCGTCTTCGACTTACTGCCTTTTGAGGTGATATCTACAAACATTATTATGCACCCTGGTAGCAATAGGTTTCAGGGTCAATTACATTACTTGACTTCAAATGCCTGACTAGTCGTCTCTACCTTTTCTAAACCTATTAACGTTAACGTAGTGCGAAGGATCAGGACTCTTGAAACGACCCTCTTGAACCGACCTCGCCTTAGCGGCAATAGAAGGCTTAGTTAGCGCGAGGCTCATGACTAGGAGCTCAGATTGATCTCTGCGTATTGAGACCCACCTAAGCTTAACCCTCTTCGGCGATGGGCCTTCATTCCAAACCCACTGCTTTTAACTGATTTTTGCTAGTTACTTTTGGATTTTCAAATGAATTTGTGGACTTCTAGGATCTAGAATCCAGCGACTAAAAGCCCCGATTCGCTCCTGTATATCCATGAATTCCCATCTTCGTTAGCGTCATTTTTTGCTTGTGTGGCCTAGTTTTCACTTCCATATTGAGATTATAGGTAGTTAGCTACAATGCTTACCCGATAGCCCTGAGGTCCACCAATAGGGCTGCTACAGGACCACAGTGGAAGGCCCCACGGAAAGACAGCAGTAATATACTAGTGAAAGCTGAGTATTGCCTGCTGGGTTTGTGGATATTTCCAGCATAAAACTTCCAGCATATTCACCACTTCAACTTTTACTTCTTTGGACTTCAGACTCGCCGCTGGAAAAATCAGCCATATACAAAGATTTGTATCTTCAACACAGATATTGCGCTTCAAAATGATGGATCAAACCAACCACCCCTATTTATTCTGCCTGGTCATGGGTGCACCCGCGGTCTGGTCCGCGCGGCAATTCCGTTCGGGATTTAGTCAAGGACAAGATATTGTATACTTGGCTGGCGCAGCGATGTATACTACATCGTTATGCGCTTTCTTGCTGAGGTTTCTATGGCAAAATAAAGTTATTCCACTCTCTTTGGATTCAACTAGTGATTATATGATAGCCCGGACAAGCTCGATGAAGGAACTTCTAAGCATCATCTTTGAATTTCTTTCACTTGGAATTCATTCTCAATATTGGTAACACAATAACCCGAAAATAGTAATGAGCATAATTAACATATATAATATTATAGACATGGACACTCTGTTCGACTCAATACCTGTCTTAATCGACCAGAAGCTTATTGCAAGACCTCTGAACACTCAGGGCTTCAGCATAATCACGCGCATCCTCGCCTTGAACCACCGATCTCTCATATGACTTGATATCATCCGACATCTGCCACTCAGCGAGAACTTCATGCTTCGATGAGCCAGGATACTTGAACCAGTACTCATAACCGCCACCCTTCTTCTCCCGGCGCTGATAGTCAAGTCCAGCCAACTGGATGGGACGATACTTGGTCTTTTGAGCCCGGTAGCCGACAACAGGATGAATCTCCTCAAATGTCTCACCGAGCTTGGTCCCATTCTTATCGATGGCATAACGGCCTGGTGTTCGTGGCCGAGATCCATTGATATAGTACTTAAGGCCGAAACTGTCTGGTAGGTCACTCAGGCCCCAAGTATAGGTGCGATGCTTCAGGTAGGCTGGTGCATCTCCTGCTGAGAAAGGATGAAGGATCGAAGTAGCGATAGACTGGCCGCTTCGCAAAGCCCACTGCGTCCAGGACTCCCTTTTCTGTCTGTTGATTTTGGCCTCGTAAGCATCGAAGAGGTTATTTATTTCAACAAGTCGCTTATGGCGAGCCCTCTGATCCTCCTCCAGGGCATGGGTGTTGAGGGAGACAAATTCTTTGATCTGATCTAGCATCCAGGAGAAGGCGATATCCGACATTTCTTCCATGTTGCCCTGGTTTTTCAGGGTCAGATCGGATCCACCGCCGACATTGATGTGGACGCCCGGGAACCAGACTTGCAGTAACTTGGTGCGCTCTTTTAAGCTATCCTTCAGCTTCAGCAACTCCCGTTCGGCTTCATTCTTTTGCTTAATCGCGTTTTGGATTTCCTTAAGAGGAGGACGGTAGGTAGTCAAAACATTCCCCCACTTGGCCTTCGGAGTATCGGCCTTCCTTTCTTGTTCCCTGATTTGCCGCTCAGTCGCTTTCGTGACGGGCGGAATGTAGAAGAGAGTTGGTGTAAACGCGGCACGGTGCTCATCGAGAGCAAGTGCTTGAAATGCGTTGTTGATGTCTACAGACTGTTAGTTGCATGTTTCAGAGCTGGGACGAGAAGTCTTACTTGGAGAAAGTCCAACATTATGCCACTCCGGTTTGTCAGTTCGGCTAAGCCACTGCGGCACCTCTTGTCCAAACAGCTCGGGGAACCCAAGCGCACCAACAGTTTCGAAAACACCAACAACCTCAACCGATCTCGACTTATCAGGAGCCCACCGACCGCGCCCGGGATATTCCCAAGCAATACTGTCATTAGCTTCCATCCGCTCAAGCGGCTGAGGATCAGCTGGCTTCCCGTTATGATAATCGAAATAAGCATCACTGCCATAAAACCGATCGCCAGTAACAGCCGGATGACTCAATTTGTAAAGCTTCCACACTTCGGGGAAATGCTGCAGGTCCGCACGGGAGCAGATACCCAGATCAGAGATCAAGCCTGCAATTGCGCGCGCAGTGTATGCACCTCGCGAGAAGCCGAAACACATGATTTGGTCACCGGGGCTCCAGTTCAGCACACAGAAGTTGTAAGCCTCGATGACATTGCCTTCGAGGTCCTTTCCGGCTGGGACTTTGCCTGCTGAGTTCGTTCCAACACCAGAGTCGTACCAGACAACTTGTTGCCAGGGGCGTTTGTCATTCTTGTCGATGCCGACGGGGTCGATTGCGCGGCAGAGTCGTGTTATGTTAGACGGGATGCTTTCTTCGCCTGAGACGGCGGATTGTCCACTTCCATCGCAGCAGATGATGATACGCTTGCGAGCTAGACCAGTAATTTTGGGGATGGTAGTATCCCTATCTTGCAAGAGGCTGTCGTCCATTCTTTCAGGTAGTATTGAAATTGTGTAGGAATTATGGTGGAGGTTCGGAAGGTTGAAGGGAAGTAAACACTGCTTGACTTTAGGGGCAACTGCGAATTATTTATGGTGCAAGGTTAGCGACAGTTCGGCCTGGCTCAGCTGAACTTCATCGCACTCGGTTATTGTTCTGATCGCGTCGCTAGAAATCACCGATTTCCCCGTCGGGAATCATAGCCACTTTTAGGGGCTGAGTTGGGGACACGCACTCCCTTTTAGTTTGAAATCCATTGAGCAAAGGATCTGGGGAATTCCTCTTGAATCATTATAAACATCAACAATTCATCATGTCACTCAAGTCAAAGAACAGCAAAAGATTATAGTAGAATGATGTGAAGAATGTAGGTGGGGCCTAGATGCCTCGGGCAAATCCGTGTGGCGCCGCGTGGGAAGACCACGGGATAGTATGTGTAGATACTGGTCTATCATTCGTCAGTGGGTATTATGATCGGGTCCTCGCTAGTATGTTCCTCTCAGCCACTGTACAGCGGCTGAAAAGTGAGCTGCACCCCTTCTAGTCAAACTGTTTTTTTCATCTTACTTCTCCTTAGCGTCTTGTCGACAGGGCAGAAGATCCGCTTTCCGGAAGATCTTCACTGCCCAGATCATCATCATACCCACTTTGGGTCGGTCCATATTTACTAGCTATCACCATGGCCTCGAACTCAACCTGTGAGGCAGTTCTTTCTTGTGGTGATAGCGCTCTCTCAATAACAGGAAGCCTTATCGGGATACTAACATTTGCTTACGCCCTCATCATCACGGTACTATATCGGACGCGAGCACTAGGAAATGCCGACCAGGACATTCAGTACTTTGGCAGACAAATAGAAAGAGAAATTCGGTCATTCAGATCCTCAATAAAGTGGTTGCAAAGTCTGCGCGAAGCCGACGATAAGGCCCTTGAGGTTTGGGATGCAGCAACTAGCTTGATTCAAGAAGCCGAGAGGATATTTCGAGAATCTGAGAAATTATTTCGGCCCACTATGGATGGAAATTATCCGAAGTGGAGACTTCTTCTTGAAAAAGGGCGCTTTTTATCACGAAAGACGGAGATCCAGAAATATCTGGGTGACATTCTTCAGATCAGATCGAATCTGGAGGCAAAATCCCAAGAGCTAGCGAGCAGGTAGGTGACTCAACCTTGCATAATTTGATATACTTCAAGCTCACAATTGTACGACTGCAAGGGTTATGCTGGGTAAAGTGCAAAGGCAGTCTGAAGCGTTCGATACTCATCTTGCGATTATGGAGCACCAAAAGGCGATGCTTCGACGAGTCATGAATTCTCTGCATTTAGATGCTATGGAGGAGCCTCCAGAAGAAGGCTTGGTTCCCAATGGGGTCTCTAAAAGGCTGGAAATAGTTGATATGAATATGGAAATACGCCCTCCAACACAATGGGATCCACCGGGCCCGCAAAACGGTGATCCGTGAAGTTGCTTTGGGGCGTCCTGATTGGCTTGGTGTGTTCTCAAATATAGTAAGATTATAATCAGTTAAAAAGCTGTCGATTGTATGCCAATTTTTAACAATTGCACTCTCCCAATATGCTCTCAGTATATCGGCAACCATATTTGGGTTTTGGCTCTCGACGTCTACTAATGGTACACTCCTATATTCGCTTATATCTCTACCTTTCTGCTTATCTTTGTACCTATCTTTTTGTACCCATTTTTATACCTATATACACCAATCTTGATATATTCATATTGGGAGGATGTGATTATCAAAACATGGGTACAATTAATAGCTCTCATTAGATATAGCTAGCCAAATTTACTGACCTGTATAGTGGCAAAGGATATATCGACTCTGCTCTTTGGATATTGATTTCGGAGGGTATTATCTAATGCATAATTTTCACCAAAAGTCAGAAGAAAATCCATCTGATGGGATGGGCTCCTCGCGCAGAATAACAGGAATAACAGGCGCAACCAGCAATGAACGTTTCCAAAGTCCTCTCAAGGTTCCTAGGGAGACAACAATCCAGAGGACGATGACGATGGCAGAAAATACCTAATAAATCGTAAATCAGTCGAAATTCACTCTGTTGGCAATATCGCTTCAACTTACCGTTCCCAAGACACGGAAGAACAACGAAGACATTCCAAGCCCAAGCTCAATTGTGCTTGCAGCAAAAACGCCCAAAGGGAATGTAAATCCCCACCAGCCCATGTTGAACGGAAAGGGCCAGCTATGGTAAATGGAGGCAAGTGCGAAAGCAAACCACGTCAAACCGAAGCTCCAAATGATTAATCCGATTAGCATACAGAACATGAAGGCAACTTCCCCGGCTATAGCTATAGCAGGTTCGGAATCTGCTAGTAAAGATCGCGCTACTTTGCCCATGTACATGATACTATAATGTTTCTGTTAGTGCTAGATATAGTCAAATGACAACTTATACATACCTGTAAGAGCCAAAGCCTAGCGGACTGAGTGGTAGAAAACAGCTGACAATTACTTCACGAGAGGGCAGTTTATGAACAGCCAGTCTTTGGTAATAGATGATGAGAATGATTCCCGATAATGGCATTGCCATTCCCCATAGTACAAAGCTTGCTACAAGGGTAGCCTGGGCTCTTCCATGTGATGGAAGTACTCCTGCAACTTCGGCTCCAACGCCAGAAGCGATGACAGTAGATGCTATTGGAAGCAGCTGTACGGCTGTAACCATCTTTAGCGAGTCCAGGTGGGACTTAGACATTCTAATCCGGTAATTAGTGAATATCATTGAAATAAGGCGACGAACAACATACAGCTGAAATGAGAGCGATGTTGTTATAATGACTGCGAAAATGGCATCGACTATCCAGCACACCCATGCAAGTGTACTCGCCCATTCACCCCAAAGAGGGACACAAATGAAGACCCAAAGTTCGATGAGTATGACGAAAGCGATGGGTATAGTACCCAAGAACGGGGCAATGGCAGGATCTGTCAAGGTAGCCCGCCAAAGCGTTGGCTCAAGGGCATAGCGCAAAATAGTGATAAAAGAGATGACGCAGAAAAGGATCGCGTCAAATATAAAGAGGATTATAGATAGATAATAGAGCCATCTCTCTTCAAATGGGATGAAATAGAAGAGGACAGCAACGATGCCTGTCCCCATGCAGGCTGTGAACCACCTGTACAAGGGTCAGATTCATCAAGACCTGCCAAATCTACAACGGAATGTTTGGACATACGAAGGACTGAAGCCAATGATAATCTCTCTCCATTTTGATCGTCGCTTATCGGGGATGGTCGATGCCACCTCATATGGGATTCCTGGGTTGTCGTATGCCGACACTGTTCGTTCGACGAAGCTTTCCTCCGCATCCAGGCCGACCTCTGTCATTTGGCTTGACTATCCCAAGGATGTAGTATTATGTCAAACGGATGGACGTCGAAAGCTAAAAATTTTATCTCTGACTCCACTGGCACGTTTTTCGCCATGATTCAGGAAATTCTTCCCGATAAGGTGTGGATATTGAGATCTGGATTTTTTCGCTTGATTGGGGTAGATCCGAGTTTGAATGGATCTCTATACAGACCCAAATTGAATAAGGAGCCAATCAGCAGGTCTGTATTGGGGCAAGCCATTATTTACCATGGTTCGAGGCTCGGAGGCTACCGGTTACGACGGTAAGCCCGGTTAAACGGGAATCCACATTTGGGCACCATGTTCTATTCTTCTACTTTAAATGACAAGACAACATGCATGAGAAATTCTTTAGATGGCTTAAAGTTGTTAAGATTGTCTTTGAGATCTACATACTGGCGAGTATGGCTTGCATGGAAGCGGGCGATAACGAACGCCCATTTTCCTCTATAATCTGAGCTTCATTTCCTAGCTGCTACTTTCAACTTACATGTCGATCTGTCGTATATCTGTATTTTGAATCAAATAGATTATTTAGGCATGCATGTTCCAAGGTCCTGGCACGCTAATATGGGGTTAGTAATGAAAATTCTCCGTTTTGACCGGGTTAACCTTTGTAACCGGGTGGAGTCACCGACCTTCACCCGATCTTTGACCGAATTGTAGGTGGGGTATGCGTGTATCTCGCATAGAAAACTTAATCCTCTTGTGATCTAATGCCGCTTTAATTAGGCTTTCTTTTGCTGGTATTTAGCGTTTAGCCGAAGAAACCAGTGACTCAGTTGCAAATCTGAAGCTTGACGCTCCCCATATAGGTGACGATCACATGACCTTCATGCACTAAACAAACATTTGAAGGTCACATGACCATCGATGGCTTCCATTGCATGAGAGCGTCTCCTCTCCTCTCTTCTTCCCTCTACAGATCACAGTCTCTCTCGCTTTTCCATTAAGATGCCGAGATCTGGTCTTGTGTCACGTTCTTCTGTCCTCTCTTTTCCCAACTGCGTATGATGTTGCTGCCTTTTTTCTTCTCGGCCAGCCAAGACCCTCACGACCGCTGACAGTATCTCTCGCTATGCTTGTAGCTTTGATCAAGGCCTAGCCGGATGCCAATTCACTGATTTGATCCAATCAATAACTTGCTGAATAAAGTCATATACACGTCGCGACTCAATCAACGGATATCACATCTCACATTAAAAATGCAACATACCTACGCCTCTGATTGGCCCGAATCACGTCATTTGTTATCGTCGTGTGCAGTGGCATTTCCAATGTGGTCAGCTCGTCACGCAAGGGCAAATACACAACACCCAGTCGAAATGGCGTGCCAGACAAAACATCCGGTGATTTCCAAGCAGCGTTACAGCTTTGTTGATTACTTTTAAACCCTACCATTCTCCCGTAGAGTCCCACATTCTTCACAGGTTTCGAGAATAATTAACGCCAAAGATAAATGCCATATCAAAACCGCGAGCCCGCGAACACGCGACTTGACCATGTCCAATAGTGAGAGGCAGCCATTATTAGAACCCGGTCAACATGACCCACTCATCTCCCCGGATATACCTGTTTTCCCAGACAGTCTCCCAGGTACGACCTATGGAAAGAACATCAGCTGGACCAGTGCCTACATCCTGGTGGTTTCAAGGGTGATCGGGAGCGGCATCTTTGCCACTCCTGGATCGATCGTGAAATCCGCCGGTAGTGTAGGCTTGACACTTCTAGTGTGGCTGGTTGGAACTATCCTATCAGCATGTGGCTTATCAGTGTCAATGGAATATGGTTGTATGCTGCCCCGATCAGGAGGAGATAAAGTATACCTGGAGTATGCTTATCGCCGACCGAGATTTCTCGCGTCGACTGTGGTCGCGATACATGCAGTAGTCTTGGGCTTTACGGCGAGCAACTGCATTGTTTTCGCCAAGTATACTTTATTTGCCTTGAGTATTGAGCCGACCGATCTTCAATACAAGGCTTTAGCGATTGGACTTTTGACTACCATTACAATAATTCATGGCTTCTTTTTCAAAACCGGGATCATCATCCAGAATGCGCTTGGGTGGGTTAAGATATTCTTGATTGGCGCCATGTCTTTAACAGGGGTTTGGGTGCTGCTCTTGCAATTCTTCGGTGGTGATATCAATACTTCGCCTGGGGCTAGGCGACTCAGTGGTGTCTCGTGGGACACATTATGGGAGGGTTCAAATTGGAGCTGGAATTTACTATCGACGGCGCTTTTCAAGGTCATTTACTCTTATGCCGGACTAAGCAACATCAACAATGTGCTTAATGAGGTGCAAGACCCTGTTAGGACGCTCAAAACGGTGTGCCCTTCAGCTTTGTTTACGGCTGGTGGCCTCTATTTGCTGGCCAACCTGTCCTATCTTCTGGTCGTTCCGTTAGATGAAATCAAGAACAGTGGAGAACTAGTCGGAGCACTCTTGTTTGAGCGGCTATTCGGTAACATCGGAAGCACACTCTTCCCGCTTGCCATCGCAATCTCAGCCGCAGGAAACGTTATGGTAGTAACATTTGCTCTGGTAAGTCATAACCGAATCATGATCCGCACATGGCTTAACACAAACACAGGCGCGAGTCAACCAAGAAATTGCGCGACAAGGTTTCTTACCGTGGCAAAAGCTGCTATCCTCTTCGCGTCCCTTTGGTACTCCGCTCGGGGGCTTATCGTGCACTATGTGCCATCTTTACTAGTCATTGCGCTACCACCACAACAAGATGTCTACAACTTTATCCTTGATGTGGAAGGATATCCCGGTAATATCATGGCTCTCGCCGTTACCATTGGACTATTGATACTACGATACAAAGAGCCAAGTCTCCCGCGACCATTCAAGGCATGGCTTCCGGCTGTTTGGTTACGAGTTGTAGTCTGTATCACACTATTAGTGGCACCTTTCATTCCACCTCCAGGCCGTCAAGGAGATGTCCACTTCTTCTATGCGACATACGCTATCGTCGGCATCAGCATGTGAGTACTCCTATGTCATATGCTATTTTTCATACTGATATGTACAGAATCATTTTCGCTGTTCTTTATTGGTATGTCTGGACGGTGATTTTGCCTCGGAGGGGAGGCTATAGATTAAAGGAGGCTGTGGAGACACTGGATGACGGTACAACGATTACCAAGCTAGTTCGCTCGTTTCCCGCGCTTTCAAGAGGTTAAAGGAAAATTCGCAGTTTGATGCAGGTATAGAACCATAGAAAGCAATGCAGCCCAATGACTTCTCACGTACAATTTCTCCACAAGCAAGATTCAGTCACATAAGAATTTAACCGCTGTGGAACAGACGCCAACCACCCATATGGTTCCCTATCCAGGCAGGCTGCACAGGAGGCCGTCTTCTGTCACCAACGGGTAGCTACATAGTGAGCCCTCGACCAATCAGATAGCGTTGAAACCAATTCCCGTCCATGGAAACAGCTAATGTTGTACTTTGGTCAAATGCATCATTAGCGGCTTCTTCTCCCAGATATTGAATGATTTCTGAACATTCCACCCCTCCGAACTTTCATCAAGTGTCATGTCAAAGCTCCAGAAAACCTTGGCCACAATGACCCGCATTTCGGCATAGGCGAGGCTGTTCAGCATAATTAGCAACACGTCATTGGTCTGATATTTGTGTCACTTACTTTCTTCCAATGCAGTTGCGGGGTCCGAGTGAGAATGCAGCAAGAGACGATCTGTTATCTGACTCGAAGCGCTTCTCTCGATCATCCAGCCATCGCTCTGGGATGAAGGAATCCGGTTCAGCAAAGTTGGATTCGGCATGGTAGGTCGAGTAGTGGGCTCCGGAGACAGATACCTAATTGAATCAGTCTATACCAGCTTCTAAATAGTCGAAATACTGACCCCTTGTGGAACGAATCTCCCATCAATGACCGAGCCTCCCTTTGGCACGACACGCGGGATGACCGCCGGAACGGGTGGATAGACCCGCAGAGCCTCCTCTAGGGCGGCATTCAAATACGTCATCTGACTCACGCCCAAGAAGGTAATATCATCATAGGACTTGAAGGTATTCCGAACCTCCTCCGCAAGTTTCTTGTATGTCTCCGGGTTCTGGGCAAGATAATAGCTTAATCCCGCCAGCAAGGTAGCAGTGGTTTCGCTTCCGGCAAGAATCAGCAGAGCTGCGTTTGCTTCCATCTCCTTTCCAGTCATTGCACGATCATCAGTGTGTCGCAGAATATAAGTCATGAAGTCTGGTCTCTCGGTCTTAGTCTCAAGTCGACGGTGGACCTTCTCCGCACTCATGGCAAAGTGTTCATTCCTCATTTTCATGACCCGCTTTGGAAGCAGCATTCTCACAATCGGTGCGATTATGGGATAGATTTGAAGAGGACGTAGCAGTGCTCCGCCTTTCACGCTTGAGAAAACCATCTTCACCCATGGGTGGTACTTGCTCTCTTGCAGGCAGTCAAACGGTTCCCCGAAGGCAAGGTCTCCGATTATATCGAATGTCGTGTAGTTATACCAACGACACATGTCGATCGCGCCGCGCGCGGCTTCGACCTGTCCATTCAGCCGCTCTACTAAGAGATCAACGTAAGACTGAATGAGGGTCTCTTGGTCGCGGAGTGCCTTTTCGGAAAAGGCGTGCGATAGCAATCTTCTTTCTCTCGAGTGATCTGCATCGTCGGCGTTGAGGACGTTAGGTCCTGTTGGACCCCGCACGTAGAACTTAGGGTCTTTCAGGAATGACCCCGCCCCTGGCTTTCGGTGGCCGTAAATATCTTTCCAGGCTTGAGGGCTGCGGTATACGAGAGCATTGGGTCCGACTCGGACCACATCTCCGTATTTATCGTGGAGTTGCTTCATCTTCATGTGATTCTGTCCTGTTGACGTCCAATAGAGGCTTGGGATGTACGTGCATGCTGCCAGTTTTGGGCCTGGAAATTTTGAAAGTGGGCTGAGGAATAGGTTGTAGACCACACTCCATAGCGCATAGGCCAGTATCTGTGTGTGTTTATTAACTCATTTAGAGAGTATTCAGATGGGGATCAAGGAATATTGGACTTACCCCACCAGCAAAGATAATTATGGCTGGAGTTGTCTCCATGGTTCCAGCTTTACCCATTGATGGCGCCACAATGAACATTCTAAGAAAAAGGAACGAAAAATTAAGGGCGAGACATGCAATTTACATTCATTCCTGCGCGCGTCACACATGACGAAAGTCTAGACACCAGCTCGACATGGATTTCATTTTGACCTCCGTAATGCTCAAATATACGTGCACAATTGCTTAGCACAACTTGTAATTAGTGACATGCCCTCAAGGGGACGAATGAAACTGGAGTAATTATTGTTCTACGGTTTTGTTTCGCAACAATTTTGTGGGTTACCTTGCATTAGGGATTCATCCCCCGCTTTTTGATGTGACCATGGCCAAAAAGGTTTGAGGATCTGCAAGCCGGCTCGGACGGCACAAAAAATGAATACCAATACTGTCTCATGCTTTTGATCGAAGCGAATAGCTTTTGGCGCACAATGCTGTGGCGTGGAGAAGGTCTGGAAGCGATTGTCCAGTTCACACTTGTGTTAAGGAAGTTTGAAACACCCCTTGATTATACAACTTTCTACCAAATATTCTGCCAAGGAACACCTCACGTTGTGTGCTTCACAAGGCTCGGTACAAAGAAATGGGCGAAAATCAGCGAGCGGTGTAAAGGACAGTAAATTTAGCGTTTCAAACTTCCTCAACGCCACATATCCACGATATGAGTAAAATTTTGGAGCAGCCTTGAATACTTGCAAACCAGGTATGTACAGACTGTGTAGTAGCATTATTGCTGAATTGCAACTACCGCGCTATTCCGCACATGGGTTAATGAGTTGTTCGTATTCAAGTGTTGTTTAATTATTAATCTCTTGAACCATTAAGATAATAAGTGACATATATCCCTATATATCGCCGTTTTTACAATATCAAGCTGTACATTGTCTCAGCTTCTATTTGTTTTAGAGTGCGCAGAGGGCTCGCATGCCCAAGCACAGCTCTTCCACTAAGCAAACATTAGAACAATGGCCTTTGAAGGATTATGTTCGTCTTTTAAAATTGACTTAAAGCATGCATCACAACGATCAACTAAATAAATTTGAGGAGCATGGGCTTCAAAATGCAGGAGGGCGGACACTCCACGTGTCTGCTGTGAAAATCAGTCTCCTCTCTTGTCTTAGCTGTTCAGGGTCGAAGTATAGTTTCATCCCTATATTGCCACTTGTGACTTTGGAGACTCTGAAGATCATATAGACTCTGTCATCCTCCGTGAACTCAGCCCCCGGGCTTAAGACATATGATTGCATCTGCAGGGTTTGTCCTAGTTAGCCCATGAAACCACTTGAACGAGGGATACCTCTGACTTACCCGCATGTATTGACTATTGCTCATGAAAAAAGGGGTTTCACATTCAGCTGTGGTCGTCTTGACTTCTATGTAGTAGGTTGGTGTGAAATTAATTCTTGGTGACCCAGAGAGATACCCTTCATTGATGAGAATGGACGTCAAAACCGAATCAGAGTCGTGATATACTATATCGGCGGTTTCAAATCCGTTCCAGGGGGCGATATTATGATAGTCTGGGTGAACATTAACATTTTTGCGGATGGTGCTTTTCCAGTTTAATCGGCTGAAACCTGGAAGATCGAGTTGTAATAGACGCTCAAATACCTATAGACTTGTAAGACCAAGCGAAGTAACAATATTGGAAAGTCTAAACTCACATATAATTCACCAGCAGCGCCGACCTTGATGTCACGGTCCAATCGATTGGGTGACTCAATGCTAAAGCCATATTCCACCACATTATTCCAACTATTCCGGTGGGTGTTCGCTGGTGTGTGTAAATTTCCGCTGAGGTTTGCGGCCCGTGCTTGGTCAGTAACATTTGTGAGCGCTTCAACATACTGGGTCTGGCCAATTGTGATACCAAGGTCGGGGTCGATGTGACCCGGAGAAGGCGAGACAACGTGGTGAGGAACGGCCCGCTGCGACTCACGGCCCCTGTGTGTCGATCGAGCGGTCTGTGAATATACATCAGAGCTTGTGCTCCTAGGTGTTATGCTTCGATGTCCGTGATTGACTGGGGTTGAGGCTGTATCCTGTGAATTAAATGTTGATTCTTCACCCAGATCCTCCGCAGACAAGGTATGGGAACTAATGGAGATGACATCAGAGTCTGTTCCGTCTGAAGACTGCGAGTCTGTTTCTCGGCTATCCGGGTGAGAAAATGACATGATTCCGTCATCATTGAGAACACTTTCAAGGATTTTTTTCGCTGGTCGTGAAGACGGTGCGAAAGGTTTGCAAGGCTTTTTCATCTCGGATCCCAAGGTGGCTTGACAATACTTTGGGAAGCTCGGTGCGATAACACCTTTCCTGGTCCAGGGGATCCCTAGGAATAAAAATTTTGAGAGAATCGCTTTGAGATTCAATATGAACCAGTCCATTACCACTCTGCGCAGTTGCTTCAATATCGCCGTACTGGAGTACAAGGGTCCTTTGAAACCCCTCGCTCTCATATATATTGGCCATTTGCAATTGGCGAAAAACATTTGACGGATCAGCCCGCAAGCTCACCGCTTGGTAATTAGATCCGCACCTTGATATAATGTTAGCAATGTTAAGAAATAGACAGGAGGTGGCCATATACCGGTAGAGGTGTTTTGCTCTTCTTCGGAAGCGACGTGTTGCGCGAGAAGATATTTCAGAAGCAGGATTTCGAGCCTCGGTCACTATCTGGACTAGCCGAGACACATGTCGATCTTCTAACCTTAAGGTTGAAAGAAGGGGTTGCAATCTTACTATCTGTTCGAGTGAAAAGTCCAACGTTGGGACCTGGTGTCGAAATGCCCCCTCGAATTCAGAACGATTAAGAATGACAAAATTGTCATCTGGCCTAGCCAAATAGCGCACACCGTCAGCACCTCTCACTGGCAGAAATGCCAATTGGCGGAGCTCTTCCACCTGTACATCAGAGAAATTCATTTTGCTCATAATATGCATCGTTTCTTCAATATCATTGATGTTGGCGTATCCAGACGGTACCAGCTCTTTTAGCTGCTCAATATATGTCTCGGCAGATGGATCAAGCACGTGAAGAACTTCCTGGAAGAAGCTGTCCAAGTGTCCATATGTTTCGCTGATACCGTACTGTTTCCCCATCTTGGGAGTTGCTGCCCATACACATAATCTCGGGGATACCCAAAGCTCCTGAGAGGGCAGATAAACGAGCTCGTTCTCATTGAATTTTGATCTTTTGATCGATATCAGCACATCTAAAGTGATTTTCTGTATATTAATGAGCACTCACCGAATTTGGCATGCATCATCATCATCCTCGGTCCTCTGATCAACTTCCTTGTACATCTCGATGAGATCTGGCAGGTTTACGTAGATTCTCCTTCCCTCATCTTCCTCCGGTTCCAGATTTTGGGAGTCGATGTCTTCATTATCATGGTCTGTCAAGACCAAAACTCCAGAGTGTGTATTTTCTGGTTCAACATCTTCGAGTCCTGCTAGCTGGCATTGAGCTTTGTAAAATTCAATTTCATCAAGATAGGTGGTCAGATTAGCATCATTCAGAAATAGTACATCCCTGAATAGCTGTACTACGTGTGGTCGACTTGAAAACTCCTCATGGATGCCAAGCGGGCGTTTAGTCCGCAAAGAGGGGTGTCCCATCCATAAACATTCTTCTATTTCTCTCCATTCTGCATGGATTGTGCCGATAGAGGGAACCAACACAGAAACAGAATCCTGAAACAGGTGCCTTGGGCTTGTTAGTAAAACGCAATATACGTTTACGTTCTAGTAAGACATACTTTAATGCGTCTTCATCTTGATGGTGACGCTTTAAAAGCTCATCGTACATCGCACTTGCTCCGCCTACTGCATCCTCTGGGTCCATATCTTCGAGTTTGATGAATATTTTCGAAAAGAAAGTCGAATCTGGCGTCATTCCGACTCCAAAGTCGGCGAGAAAATTCCATCCAGTCGTCTTAGTAGTTGGCCAATCATCATCGATGTCAAGAAACCAGTCGAATGAATCACCAAAGCCGGCCCGGTGACAGATTTCTTTCAGCTCCTTCGACGGGTAGTAAGTATCATTCAATAGCGAATACTCGTCGTTTGTGCAAGGCACTTCCAAGCTGCAGATCTCCTCCATGGCGCTTGGGGTCATCTCTCGGTTGTATAGAGCTTGGTGGGATTTGAATAGCCCCAGAAGCCTGATAGGATCAACGTCTGCAATTCGGCGAAAGAGGTCTGATAATTCTTGTGTTCTTGGATTCACGAGACGTGGAATTTGTCGAACTGATGCAGCCTTTTCAAGCCATTCCATCCAGGACAGATCAAACACTCGAGCGTCTTGTGGAACGGCATGAATGTACGCATCGTGGATAACATGGATTGCAGGACCCTCATCAACCTCTTCGTCTCCATCTTTATCACCTTCACCTTCGTCACCTCTATTGTCATCGTTCCCATCAGTAGACTGCAGATCTAGAGCGAGCTCTTCAGTACCGTATTTGCCTTTTGTTTTGAAGTACAAATCGTCTACTGTGATCTCCACTCCATAAGGAACAGTTGCGCGGTAAACAGACACCTCTTGTTGGTCCATGAGGTAAATGCGAGAATCCAAGCGGGGTTCTTTCTCAGATGACCAGAACAGATATCTGAGGTGGGCAACAGATTCTTGAAGCGTGACATTGCCGGGCCTATTGTATCTCCTGGGGATGAGCGATTTCACGTATTCCGGACTGCACAGACGCACCCACAGATGCTGGAATAGATTATGTCTGCTTTCAACCTTCAGTGCTTCGCGAGCTATCAGCTTAATACCCAAGTCAACAGGAATACAATGCCCCGCCGCGTCATCTGGATAGTACACTATAGAGCTCTCTGCGGAAAGCAGTATCCCGTCCGAACTTGGAATAAGATGCATGCGTCTGATTCGCCCGTGAAATGATAGAGGATGAGTCTCGATTGCTTGGACAAGTAATTTCGCTACTTTATTGTGCCAATCGTTATCCAGTTCAGAGCTGAGAAATCGGGGCTGTACACCTTCCAGATAAGGTGCTAAGAGGCGGAGAATGTTTTCAAAGGACATCTCTTTGATTCCCAATTTTCCCAGGATTTCCTTGTGGGCTGAACAATTGTAGGATGGGGAGAGGTAGATTTCACGGTCCATATCGTCAAGTAGAGGCCGTCCCATTTTATCACAATGTCGGGTGGATAAGTATTGCAAGCCGAGGGCAGATACTAAAGTTCCCTTGTGCGTGAAAAATAGCTTAGATTCACGTAATGCCGAGAAAATCATATCGCGAAGAAGGCTCCAGAATGATTCGAAGATTGGCCCTTGTGGAAGGTATTCGATCCAACTAAATCGCAAAGTCTCTATCTCGCAGAACTTTTCTATAGCCGCAACAAACATGAGACAGATTTTCTGTCGAATCGCTTCGTTTCTTTCACAATGATGAACACCTTGGCGACTAGCTTGGGTGATAAAGTCCGATTGGATGAGAAACTAGTCATATCATTATTCGACGCTTATCATCACCAGTACTAAAGAAACCTACCTTGAACCCCTCACGACGCATTGGCAAAAACGAGTAGACATATTGTGGCTCCAGTGTAGGTTTCAACAATGAATCCACCGGGAATGCAAGAGTCGCTTCTGCAGTTGTTTGATGCGGTCGACTTGAATGTCCTGGGAGGTCATTTATTACATCCGTTTCAGTGATAAAACGATCGGTCTCTTGGACGCCATCTGATATCTTGGTCAGGGTGACCATTTCGTCTTGGGTAAAACGTTTAAAAATAAGGCAAAGCGAAGAACCCTGAGCGGGATGGATCTCCACTTTTATTTTCTGGAGCCTCCGGAGAAATAGCAAGATGGTCTTTGGGATCTGTTTCAACTCTAGAGCGCGTGCATCAAAGTCGTCGGCGCTGGCAAGGAACAAAGTCATGCGGGTCTTGACAGTCTCGGGGAGGTCTTCGCGTGTCACATTGGATGGAGTAACCATACCCAGGCCAGACTCTCCTTCTTTGTGCTCCAACGAAAAACAAAAAGGACCTGATTGGATATGGACTTTATGCGCAACCTTGAAGACTGATTTAAAACCAATTCCTTTGTGACCGACGTAACCACCTGCTTCGCGTTTGGTGCTCTGGTGGATGCTGCAAATGGCTCGAAGATCTTGTTCGCTGAAACCATCCTCATTCGATTCCACCATTATCCTGTCATGGTGCAAATTGAAATGAAGGAATCTCAGTTGACCTTGATGATCTGCGGCGCTGTACTTGTTATCGTCTGCGTTCTGAATCAGTTCAAAGATAAATCGAGCATCGGCGTCGTATAGATCTTTTGCCACGTGAATGATCCCGTTGCCTGCTAGAACCTGGAGGTTTATGTAAGATTGTTTTCCTTTCTCGCTCATTCTCACCCAATCCTCCTCCGGTAACCCCCCATTCAGTACACGGATGTCATCCATGATAGCCCTTGCAGCATCCTGGGAGATCTCCATCCCCGTATGTGCCTTATTCGCTGCTTGAGGCATCTTGTTATCTCGTTTTGTGCTTTATTGTTGAAATGCTAAGTGAAATAAAAATGCCAGTGATGGATGCAGTCAAAGTATCCGAAGACTGGCTCAGCCCCGATCCATTTCTCTTAAGCGCTCGGGTTTGGAGCTAGCGCCCTAGCTGCAGTTTTGTCTAAAATAAGAACATTCGACGTCACGGATTTGATTCTGAGAAACGATCTGCGAGTAGTTCTTTCCAATTCTTTTTGGTCTCCACCTCTAAAAGAATACATGTTAGATAAGGTTATTACCCGCAGTCTACATCAAAGTACAGTAATAAATATCCAGTATGTAAACCAATCAAAATTTATAATGTCTGAGTACTCTTATGACACTCCATGGAGCTCGTTTCTGGACACGGCACCATCTCCAAATTCATATCCTCTAGAAGATCAACAGACCTATGTCACTTATTTAGTAGTCAAGCTTGCGGCTACAGTCGCAAGTGTGATTTTGTGGGGAAGCTGGGGATGGATTCCGATTCCGGGGGTATTCCATGATTGGCTTGACAGATTACACTGTGGATCGAATCATTATTCCCGCTTGTTCTGAATATTTTTATACCCATAACAATTTTATAGAAAACGCTTCAATAGTGGAGCCGGAACAGATCCCACGACCGACCACGGTGGATTAATTCGTTTGCTTGGCGCGTTATTGGTCATCAAGGAATAATTCCGTCTCAACATCAATGTAATGTATCGAATCGGTAACTAGCCAATTAGTTTCTCCTTGATTCTCAATCCCACATTGTATTCTTCTGATTGCTACATCTTTTATCCTTTAAGCCCACCCTTCAGCAGTCCGACTGCAAATCTGATCAGATACCCCGCCATTATGGGATCCCCACCAACATATACCGAGGCCCAGCTTGAAGCATACTTAAAGCGCATAGAGTACCCCAACACCAACGACACCGTATTGAAAGAATTGCGCGAGAAAGTCAAAACAGATGGTCTCGCAACATTATCCGATCTAATGAGGCGGCACCTCTGTGCCATTCCGTGGGGCAATTCTGGACTGCACTATTCGCAGCACCATACCATTTCTTTGCACCCGGAAACTCTGTTCGAGAAGATTGTTGAGCGCAGGCTTGATGGGTACTGTATGGAGAATTCGGGGGTGTTCTTCATTGTCTTGCGATCCTTGGGGTTTCATGTATACGCTACTGGTGGGCGAGTGAGCCGTGCTGCTGCGACAGGGGTGGATGATGGGCGGTATATGTCATAGTATGAAACTCTTGCGTCTGTGTCGATATAATCTGCTAACGGCGGTTTTTAGTGGACATATGATTTTGATTGTGGTCGTCGAGGGAGAGAAATATATGGTGAGCATCCTTGGAGCTTCGTTAGCATCCAATTACATGTGCCATTGGGGCTGATCCTTCTAGGTGGATGTTGGATTTGGAAATAATTGTGCAACTGCACCGCTACCTCTCCGCGAAGGAGCAACAGCTACACATATTGGGGCTTCAGAAATGCGTCTCATCAAAGATAGCCTTGTCGAATTCATCGATAAAGAGCAGAAAGTTTGGATCTACCAGACTAGATACAACCCTACCAGTGTTTGGGTGCCCAACATCTGCTTTTCAGACGTGGAGTTTCTACCCCAAGATTTCGCAATGATCAATTTCTCCGTCAGTCAGAAACGAACTAGCTGGTTTGGTCAGATCTTCGTTTGCATGCGGATGATTATGGATCCAGGCGAGGAACAGATTATCGGGCAATACGTCATGTCTGGTAAGGAAGTGAAGAAACGAGTCCACGGGCAGACAGAGATCCTGCAGGTCCTCCACAACGAAGAAGGCCGAGTCAAAGCGCTCGCCAAGTACTTTGGTATGTCTCTGCGCCAGAGCGAAATCCAAGGGATCCAGGGTTTGACTTCGGAGCTCAGATAGACCGCACATATTATCGAAGGTGAAAGAAATGGGCTTCAATTGTATGGTACAGCATCGTTTTCTAGAAAAACTGCGGTGGATATGTATGATCGAGAAACAAAAGCGCGGAGGCATAACAAGGAAAAGACGTTGCAATTTTCGGGAATCTAGTAAATCCGCTTCTCGATCTGTAGAGATGTATCAGTATGCAATCGAAGTCAATGTTCCAAAGACATCAGTTGTCCATACCTTCCACGGGTTGCTGAGCTCGAATCCCTTGGGCGCAATGTGATTGCTAGACTGCCCTCTCAATGTACCGGTAATGCGGAGGTCCCGCTCCATCACTGTTCGTAATAGTTGGTTAGCATCGCCCAGTTCTCCAAGCATTGATTGTATCGGTTCGTTCAATTGTCTATGACTTACTTTGCTGTAAAAGAGTTAGCCGACGCATTCTGTGAGTTCCGACCGCAGCCGACGCGCGCATTGAGGACTTGACTTACCCGATCCCAGAGGTCCGAGTTCCAGCGGGGCTTCTTGCCTTCATTCAGGAAGCGCTTGGAAACATACAGACCAGCACCGGTCACACCGAACATCTGTGGTGGTGGTCAATTCTAGCTCCGGGAAGGACTGACGAATGATACGCACGGTGATGACAATCCCGTAAGGGAGCAAAGCCTCGAAGGGAACACCCATGATTATGATGGTCGGATGACAAGTCAAGAAGACAAGAGTAGTATAATAAGCAGTCAATGGGCTGTCCGAGGGCCACAAAGGAAAATGGTGGAGTGAACGAGGGGAGTGTGGAGGGTGTGACTTTAGAATCGTGAATGGGAGGAGGTCTGCGCGGCCCGATGTGGTTTAGCGCCACCTGACTCAGCCCGCCTGCGACGACAACTCCAAAGGGCCAAGGGGCAGCGCATCGCATTTGATTGCAAGAGGGATCGTCTCCTAGCGCTTAGATTGCCTATCGACGCGTCTTGGATTCGTCTATCACAAGCATAGCATCATATTCACCCTGGAAGTGAGTCGCCTCCATCCCGCGACACGTGTTTGGGAAGTGGCACCTTACTAACACCTTTGACCTCTTCCAGCTACATTGCGACCCCAACAAAGCAGCCTCGGCAGAAAAGCGCATTTTCAATTCTACAGCTGCTGGCTTTGATTCCTGGCCTTTTACCGGACTTGTTTGGGTTCCCGATGCACCCCCGATTCGCCACCAACGTGAGCGGGGTGGGTCTGTAGCTTGAATCGGCTGGCCCTTGAACAAAGACAGTCGTGACACTTCGGCGCGCATTACCTGTGGTGACATACCCTTCGACCTGGCCGCTGCGGTAACACTCACCATGGCGGCGACGGTGCCGCCCGCGAACGAGGATCCCGGTCAACCTGATTTGCCCGCTGATCAGGTTGACAGCGACCTCGATGCGGAGGGAGAAGAGGAGACCGACCTGTATGGGATGGATCAACAGCTTCAAGATGCCGTACACCGCGCATTTTCCAGAGAGGTGGATGGAGACAATGGAGACAGCGAGGCAGATGCCACGGCCGCCCGTGTAAGGAGTCAACAAAACGGTGGCGACGATGAGACAGAACCCGTCGGGGCAGTCAAGGTGCCAGAAGATGAATCATCTGGGGATGATGAGGATGCCGACGGAGAGTCCGAAAATGCCGATGGCGAGGGTGACCCCGCATTTGAGGATGAGAATGACCGAGAGGCATCTGGATCTAGCGAGTCTGAATCAGAAGCAGAGGACTGGGAGGCCGAAAGCAATGGACACGAGGACGGAGATGCTGAAATCCGCAGCCGCACGGATTGCATGTGAGTAGTCACTTGTCGATCCAAGAATCTGGTTATGCTAACATCATATTTCCCCATTAGTTTCTGTGGCCAGGATGAAGAGCACGATCCAGGTGAAGATTTTGAAGAATGGCTGACTTGCGCTGTCTGTGGCGATCACTGTATGTTTATGCTATGGACAGAAGCCTTTTTGTTGGGCCCGTGCTGACTGGAACAGCTCATCGACAATGCGCGCGAGAACAAGAAGCATTCAATGATACAGAGGGTGAGTCGTGTTTACCTCATGTTTTGTGGGCATGAAAGTGACTAACTGCGGTGGTAGATCATTGGAAATGCCCCTCCTGTGTTCAAAACAAACTAGAACCTGATCCGGTGGAAAGTCCCTCTCAAGTGAAATCCGGGCAGTCACACCTGCCTAAAGAGCTTCTCCCGGCGCATGTGGGGAAGGAAGGATCTGATTTTCACTCAATATTTGACACCGGAATCAGTGAGGAGGTGTTGAACAGTTCCCGCGCACTACGAAAACGAAAAGCATCATCAGTAGAAGCCGAGGAACATACCCCTGTGCTTCGAAAGCGACGTCGCCAAACAGATCACTCAGATTCCAACGACCTTCCTGGGGACGCGGAGATGCTTGACGACTCTCAGCCACGTCCTTTGCGGGCGCGTCGGACACGTGGAGTTGAACGAGAACACGCACGTGTCGTGACCAAACAATATGGCAAACTCATCATGGCCTTCCGATTGGATGAAGGGAGGGTGAACCGCATATTAAACACCCAAAGTCAACCACAACGCAAGAAGAAGAAAGCACCAAAACCTCCACCCGTACATCATGAACCTCAAGCCCATTTCGCCCCTATCCCCCTGCCCCGTACAACCATTTCACACCTTTCCACGACCGTGACAGTGATGACTCCAAGTCCAAGCCGTACGGTGGTATCTTATCCGAAGTTGACGCAGACACGTCGAAAACGCTCCCCTCACAGCTGGACCGTGACAAATTTGAATCGGCCCGACAGAAAGCCGAGGAAGAATGGCAGCGAAGAGTTCGAGAAGCAGAGCTCAATGGCGAAGTCACTACAACTTCAAAGGTGTCGGGCCCGCCCTCGAAGATCAAGTACATCAACTTTGGTGGTTATGAGATTGAAACCTGGTATGCTGCCCCATACCCAGAAGAGTACAGTCGCAACCGTGTGCTCTACATTTGCGAGTTTTGCCTCAAATACATGAACTCGGATTATGTAGCTTGGCGGCACAAGCTCAAATGCCCTGCAAAACATGCACCTGGCGACGAAATTTATCGCGATGGCTCGATTTCAATCTTTGAGGTAGATGGCCGGAAGAACCCAGTCTACTGCCAGAATTTGTGTCTTCTGGCCAAGCTCTTCCTCGGATCTAAGACTCTTTACTACGATGTTGAGCCATTCTTATTCTATGTAATGAGCGAGTATGATGATCTTGGATGCCATTTTGTGGGCTATTTCAGTAAGGAGAAGAGGCCAAGCTCCGCGAACAACGTTTCATGCATTCTCACCCTCCCTATTCACCAACGCAAAGGCTACGGCAACCTCCTGATCGATTTCTCATACCTTTTGACACGCATCGAGGGCAAAAATGGGTCGCCCGAGAAGCCCTTATCCGATATGGGTCTGGTTTCCTACCGCAATTACTGGCGTCTTATTTTATCATACCAACTCCGTGACTTGAAGACACCCGTTAGCATCGCAGATCTTTCCGACCGGACAGGAATGACAGCAGACGATATTGTGTCCGCCCTTGAGGGCCTTCGAGCTTTAGTTCGGGACCCTATTACAAAAACCTACGCTTTCCGCCTGGATAATAAGTACTTTGAGGAAGTCATCCAGAAGTGGGAAAGTAAGGGTTATGTTACACTAAATCCTGACGCATTGCTGTGGACTCCGTACGTCATGGGTCGCAACAATCAGTCCCAATTTGATCGCGCCCCTATGCATGCTGTTGCGCCTCGGGAGGATCTTGATGAAGAAGACGAAGATGTAGAGATGAAAGATGTGGAGGATGGAGATGAGGTACCAGCCATGAATGGTCATGCTGATGGTCTTGGGGAACCGGCTGGGCCACCATCCACCGCTCTTCGGCAACCCAATGGAGTTCATCCTCCCGATGAAACGGCTACTCCAGCTCCTCCACCTGCCGCCGGCATTCCCCTTCTCGGTTCGAGCTCTGGCCCCCGGTCCATATTCCTCCCGCCGGTCGTCGCAAGCCCGGTCGCCCAATGGGCAGTAGGCTTGGTAACGGTCGGGCATCTATGACGCCAACAACGGTGCGCACAAGTGGTCGCAACACCCCACGGAGGCCATCTGGGCTCCCGGCAGTCACACCATCTGTCAGCCGTCGCGGGCGAAGTAAGCTGACTGGTTCTCCGGCTATCGAGGACACCCCTTCCCAGCCGAATGGTATCGATGCAGATGCAGATGTGGATGCTGATGGGGAGCCGGATGACGCGATTGAAGAGCCCGTTGAAGATGCAGTGGAAGAACCGGTAGAAGAAGAGGCAGTTGTCGACGAGCTCGTCGACGAATCACCCGAGGTTGATGACAGTGCCGAGCAATTCAACGGTGACGAATCTCCCGAAGAAGCCATCGAAACAAATGGCGTTGATCATGAGTCTTCAGCCGAGGCCAATCTTGATCCTCTATCTAGACCCGAATCAGATCTTGCACTTGAGCCTGAGCCCAAGCCCGAGGCTCCGAAGACTCCAGAGAAGAAACTCAAGTCAAACTCACGATCACCAGAGACGGCAACTTCTCACCGCTCGAGGCGAAAGCATTCCGACAACCTCCCTAACAAAACCCCGACATCAGTCAGCCGCAAGGCCTTGGTCGAAAAAATCCAAGTTGTGGTTCCCGAGCCTAGTTCGGTTCGAAACAGTGCCAAGAAAAGTGCTCCTGTCACGAACGGTCTCAGCCCTGACATCGATGCCGAAGGCGAGGATGACCCTGATGCGGACGGCGAGTACGAGGTGGACGGCGACATGGTAATGGAGACATGAACAGTGCCAGGCATGGGACCTGGGTGGCAAAGAGCTATTGACGCATATAGGACTAGGCGTTTCTTTCTTTCCTTCTTCTTTCTCTTCTCCCTTTTTTTCATTGATTTTCCATTTCTAATAGTACCCTTTGTCTTACCGGACTGTTTGTCTTTTTTTTCTCGTGCCCAACAGAGACTTATGTCGGGATATAGGGGCCCTCGATGTACCGCGCAGCATAGGGATTAGCTCACTTTGTACTTTTCTATCCAGCAAGGAGCGTGGGTTGCGGAGCTAGGAGTTGGGTATATGGTATCTTCATTTATTAATTCATCTTCCCGATGTCTTTTGATTTCACAGTAGTTCAACGCATGCGGGGAGCATGTAATGTAGCTATACCAACTCAAGTCATAGCTGATCTGATCAAAGTCGATCTCGATTCTCACAATAATCCAATTCAAAAGTTTGTGCCTGTTCGTACTGGGCATACTGTCAAACATGTACTTTCGGCCAAAGCCCGACCATTCATTGATTAGAATATCTAGTAATAGCACCATGCATTGAGAGTTGTAGTAAGCAGAGTAGAATATGATATCGCTCGAGCCACCAGTAAACTCAATTCATCCATAAAGTTCTGGCGCTCAAACCCCAAATATTTTCCCAACATGGCCCGGTGCATACACAGCCCTGGGGATTTACGCACCAACCCTCAACGCGGGGCAAGCGGGGGTCAAGAAAGGGATATGAACAATATGCTCCCCAATGTGATCTGTTCTATCAAGGGGAAATCTTCGGGAGTACTTAACCTCTTAATGAAACTAGAATATGACGTGCGAGTTAAAGGTGAGTACGTAGCCTGACGGGTTATCGTCGGAGGTCTGTGGGACCCGCGTTTCCGGCTCGATTATACCTATTTTGTTTCTGCTAAGAAGAAAACAGAATATAATCAGGATGTGAATTAAGGATTATAAATCAGATTGAATTATCTTTAGGTAGGGAAGATTGAAGCAGGATCGACACGATCGGCACAAGGGGCGGGTGCTAGGCGGTGTTCCATGGATAACACCACGGAACAAGGCATTTAAGCATAATCGCGTAGCGTTCCAGAGTGCCATGGTTCTTGGGTCGCTGCCGCTGTCAGACTACTACATTCCAAGGTTATACTTGACCCTAGATATAGCGTTTAATTATGGGTAATAAATGAGGATCCCTAATAAAAAGGGACACCCTTCATGAAACTACTGATCCTCATTGATCAGTCAAGTTAATCCGGCCCCATTTAAATCCCGGGCCACTTCATCGTGCAGGGTTGAGTTGTTCATTCCCCACGTAGTCTAGTCACTGTTTAGTTGACCTGCCTTTTCTTCAATTTGTGGGATTGAACTGCTTTTTCTCTTTCTCTTGTGTGCGGAAATTTCTTTTCTTTGCCCTTGATTCCTTACCTATCCCACATCCATCCGAGTCTCAACTTCGGTCTATTTCCCGCGTTCCCTTTATTTACCCCTCTTGATCGGGACATGGCATTCACGAGATGCAGCCGAGTCACGTCCTGGACAGGGACATGTGTCCATCGAGGAACGGGACTCGGATAGGCGCAGATGTGGAATCAAATCTCAGCTGAGGCTAGCCTCAGCCTCCTGCACATGCTCATCTTGCAGTATTTTTTGCGTCTTCTTTTCTTCTTCCCCTTTATCCAAACTAGTTTTGTGCACCTAGTTTTGTGTGTGTTTTTTTTCGCTGGGGTTTTTTTTTTCACAGGGTTTTCTTGCTCCTCTCCCTGAATGGTCGTCTCCACTGCTTGTCATCCCGTGGACCTCAAGCCCCGCTTAGCTGAAGAGAACGGGGATGCTCTGGATTTTCTAAATCTGATCGTCCCCAAAGACTGATGACCCTCCTTGCATGAGATCATCGCTGTGCTACCGGCATATCTGCGGAGATAGATGCATTCGATTCTCACAAGTGGCCCGCTTGTCATATCCATCTGCACATGCAGTCCAAGTCTGTGCGTTGGCCATGCCCCTCAACCCCAACAGCCACACCCGGGCCAAAAATGATGTTGTTCTGCACCCCTCACGGGCGCACTGATCAAAAAAGAAAAAGAAAAAGAAAAAAGTCTGCATATCTTTCCAACGCGCTGCAGCAATTCATGCACCGTTGACGCAGGCTAAGCCTATGGGGAAGGTACTAATCTCTCTCTTTCTATGCTCAGCCGCAGCGGATAAAGCAATGGCAGGTGTGGCGCAAAGACAGCGTCCTGTAGTCCGAGTAAAGCCGGGTTGAAGAATGCACTGATCTGCAAACCATTAGGGCTCCACCTTCGCGGTGAGTGACGATGATTTGTCTTGAGGTAGCTGCAGGATGCCCGATCGCACCGATTCCCGGTCCAGGCAATGTTCGCGCACAATGTCGGGCTCTTGGCTTAATCAAGGGATCTCCGGCTACCCAACACCGAGGCATCAGCGCCCCCACTGGTTGGTACAAAGTCCCCATAGAGTAGGGTGCAGGTCACGAATCCTGCATGACCGGATGTGACGCATCGACTTCCCATCCGCCCAAAGCTGAGTTCATGTCTGCCCCTTTCATCTTTTTCTTTCCTCTTTTCTATTTGCCTTTTTCTGCTTTCCTTTTTATTTTTCACTTAAAAATCTCGACGCGCATCGTTGGTCGCGTCCATCGGGAGATTCACAACTTATTTCCCCTATCCCATCATGAACCAGTATGCGAGGGGATGCCTGATGTCGACCTAACGTGTTCGGCCTGCCACGTTCTTTGCGATACGCAATTGCTTGATTTTGCGCGAGCTTGACGACATTACTTCATCTTTCAGATCGCTGTACTCATCACGAATGGTTTCTGGAGAAACAAAAACGATACCGCGTTGAAATTGCGTGCGTTAGGAAATCGAGGGAGGGACTCGGAAGCAAGCTTCCAAGGTATCACATTGGGCGCAACATCTCATGCCAGAGGGATCAGAGACCACAATCAGCTGCACGATATTAGCAGACAATAGGTACGAGAACTGTGAAGTGTGAAGTGTGAATTGTTGTTTGTTGTGGATCTGGATCGCCCCTGGGGAGCTGGAAGCTCTCCGGGAAGGACCCAGAATCTGGATGACATAAGAAGTCAGGCGGCCAGAGGGCATGACCTGCTTGGGGGGGGCAATATTTCCCTTTGAGCTATCGAAACTCTACTTTTGTTTAAACCTTCGCTAACGCCTCAAAAGGTTAACTAGTTCAGATTTGGGTGGAGACGAGAATCCCGATCTTTGCGTGATACGGAGATCAACGATTCCTGTTTTGACCAGACCAGGGCCATGCGGGCTTGGATGCATATCCGGGAACCCACCGTGACTGGAATGCTTAGACGCCGGACCAGGGACCGAGTCCACTTTGGCGTTTAGACTGAATTCCTGTGGTCCACGACGCAAGCCGGGTCCTGATCACCTGCATAGCCGGCGCCATCGAGCCGTTACGTTTTACAAGTGGGTTCTAGCTCGAAAAAAAAGGAACCACTTAGAAGCAAAAAGGATTCCCTCAGGACAAATCAGGCTCCAACCTTCGCCACCAGCAACGAAAGAAAGAAAAACGGCAACTAGATCTCGGTGGTTTTTTTTTTTCTCACGTTCTTTCTTTCCTCAACTCCCGAGCTACTGGATGTGCGCATCATTGTTCCTGTGTGATCGTCACCAGGCATCTTTTAGCCCCAACCGTGGTTACTCTCCAGCTGATCCCCAATTCGCTTTCCACTTTTTCCGTTGCTCTTAACCGTCTCGGGTTTAACTTGATTTTTACGGCGTAACGGTCAGTTGCAGAAAAGGGCGCAAAAAACCCAAACCTTGACTCCACACTTCAGCTATACAGTGCCGGCCGAAAAAAGAACCACTGAAAGAGGAAAAGCGAAAGAGCCCAAAAAAAAAGAAAAATCGGAAAAATCGCATGGATTTGATTGGATCGAATTCCAACTGAATTTTTTTTCCGTCCGTGCGGAACCTCAGAAAGTGGCTTTTTGCAGCTTGATTGGCTGTTGGGACGCATTTCAATACCCAATTGAAATTTGCCTCTGAATCCGGTCGGAGAGAACAGAGAGACGCAACTGCAACTTTAGAGATACCACTTCTAAGGTAATCCAGAGCAACAAAAGAGCAGAAAAAACACTACCCTAAATCCCGGACCCTAAAACGTCATCACCACCGTTTTCAGTCCCGACAGGCCACTACTAAACTCGATCCATGGGAAATCGTCGCTCTTACCGTGAATCCCGCACCGTTCCAAGTCCTCACTCCCCCCACTACAGCTTGTTCTTCTCTCCCACACCCCAAATTCCAACGACATCGTGACTCGTTCTGTGGTTTCTAAAGGACCCATTCTTTTCTTTCTTCCACTTCCACTTCTTCCTGTCTTTACTGTGTGTGTTCCTCGGAAACGCAGTGTACACCTTACCCAAAAACCGCCCGTGCGTGGTTCACTGACCAAAACTCTTGACCCTCTGTGCGCTATACCCGGGTCCTGGTTCCACCCGTCGTCTTGATGAGTGCATCGACGTTCTCCGACGCCTCTCTTTCGCGCGAAGCCCAGAGGTTCGTAGACCTTTAAGCTCTTCTTTGTCACTTTGCAATTTATCCAATCTATTGTTCTATTACTCTTTTGCTCTCTCTCTGCGTGCTACACTTTCCTCCGGTCAAAAGGCTTTTCCCACTGACTATGTTGACCAACACCAGTTCTGACTTTGACCTGACCATACGCCAGCAGCCCGACCGGGCGCGCGTGGCTGGGGGCAAGGAGAAGGAGCGCAAGCCTATCGATCCACCTCCGATCGTCCAGCTCCGGGTGCGTGAGGAGGGATCTTATCTAGCACAGTGAGTAAGCCCTCTTTTTTTTTTTTTTGAGACCCCTCGGTTGAGGCGGAGAGAAAAGCGAGCCTGCTAACCCCACCCGCAACCAGACACTATCTGCAAAGTCCCTACTATTTTATGTGCTGCAGCTTGTACGATGCTTCAGATGATCGTCCAGTGCCGGTCGCTCCGTCGACAGCGTTAGCAGGAACTCTAGTCTCGTCTCTTCACCGGCTGAAGGACGTGGATAACAGTGGTAAGGGCCCGCCCGATTGTGGGGTAACGCATTGACCCTGGAGCTGACCAGCTTTGTAGATGGAGGATTCTTCGTCTTTGGAGATCTTTCCGTGAAGATTGAGGGCGAATTCCGATTGAAATTCACCTTGTTTGAGATGCGAAGGTGAGTCGCGTGCGCGATCGCGGGAAGTCGGGCGGAGCACTGACGAGCTCGAAATCCAGAGATCAAGTCACCTATCTCAAGACCATCATTTCAGAACGCTTCACAGGTGAGTTTGGTCTGACAGTAGGAGCAATTGCCCTCGGTCGTGCTAATGTGAGGTAGTTTCACCCCCCAAGAGCTTCCCAGGCATGATGGAGTCCACGTTTCTCTCTCGGTCTTTTGCCGATCAAGGAGTCAAGCTGCGCATTCGTAAAGAGCCACGGACTATGATGTGAGTGACCATTCCAAGAGGGTCAGGATCTTAATCTCTGACAACCAGCGAAGGAAACGTCCTCGACCGGATGAGTTTCCGCAAGCACTTCCTCCTCGGTCTCCGGATCGCCAGGCAGTTCAAATTCCTCCTGCGGCGGCGGGCTTTGGCGGGTATCCAGCGACCAGTCGGGAGTATGCCTATTATGGAGCACCGGTCAAACGGACGCGAACTTCTATCGACTACGGTCGACAGAGTCTCTACCCAGAGACAGATACCCGCATGGCTCGTCCAATGGAGACTTACGCTCAACCAGCGGCCATGTACGGACAGCCCAACGCCTACCAGAATCCTGCAATGCAGTACTCGACAGGCCAGGTGGTACCAGATTATGGGGTTCGTGTTTCCCCACAGAAACGATGGGCTGAATGGCAAAGCCTCTTTTAACTAACATTTGGTTTTGTACAGATGTCTTACGGTCTCCCACCGTCAGGTCCCATGTCCCAGATGCCAGACCCATCCGGCCAAGCTCGATCCAGCCAGCAAGCCGCCGTGGGACAGCTGATGGCGATGAACCAACCTGGTACTCCTGTACGGCACCCCTCTGCGAACCAGTGAGTTTGGATTTTGGGAGGACCCTGCTAAGGATTTTCTTTTGTTTTCGCACGCGACACAGACCCCGGATTCGACTGGAGCGATGATGGCCCAGGGATACCCTCGGGCTACATACTCGACCGGTTCTACTATTCTACCTCCGTTACAGCGCAATCGCAGTTATCCGGCAGGCACCAATGGGACTGGCACCCCTCGAGGCTACTTCGACCCGCCTTCTCCATCGGCTACCCCGATTTTGCCATCTCAGATGGCTCCTGAAGGTGACCGATACGGCACTGCCTTTGACCCCTCCGGATCTCCGAATGGAACCCCTCAGTGATTGGGATTCCAGCTTTTCCCTTCTATTCGCTCGTTTGATAAACGTTGTGAGCCTGGTCGTTTCGACCTCGACGGTCCTCCTTGGCTCTTCTTATTGTTTCAATTAAAAAATTTCCTGTCTGTCTGGATAGACTGGGGGTGTTAGATATCACGCTTATGGTTATGTCTCTGGGTGGCTTTGGGTCTTTTTGTTTACAGTTTACAGGCGCAATTGGTGGGTAGAAATGGGTGGAGGGAGGTCTTCTGTCTTGGATTGTTTTTTCTACTCCGTTTTCTTCTTCTTGTTTTCGAAAGGAAAAAGAAAAAGTCTGTTTCATTCTTATTTCTTCATGTACATATTGGACCCTGTTAGCAGTCCATTACTGTTTCTTTTTAATCCGTGGTTTATGCAACTTGCTTGCACTTTTACTTCGCTCCTTCCTCTTCTTCACTTGTGACTTGTTTACCTGTTTTCTGAACTTCCTTCACTTCCTCCTTCTTACTAAACCCCACCATCATGGATTCCTCCGAAAGTCCTTTCAGTGACCTGGATATCTTTGCAGACTGGTCCGGTGATCCTGCAGATCATGTGGAAGTCAAGCTCGTTGTGGAGGTGAGATCTCAGCCCTAACCGCAGCTACTCCGTAAGTACTGTGAATGGTACCACTAACCACAACATCAGATCCATTGCAGACCCTTCCTCGACAAGCCCGTTCTGAACACCCGTTTACCACGAGAATTCGTCGTAGATTCCTCGCTCCAACTCGCCCCGCCCAAAGAAACCCTCGCTCAGCTCAATGACCGCGAATCGGTGGAACGAGACTCCCTGACACCCGAAAGCCCAATTGTGAACACGGACACAGAAAACTCTTCGATTCATCCGGAGGATTCATCAGAGCAAGGTACCGTCCTACTTGACACTCCAAACGATGACTTTCGGGGCGCCACGATCGTGAACAATGTCTACAAGGATCCCCAGGAAAATCACCCCCTCGGAAATATCCTTCATTCTCGGAAGAGAAGTGCCAAGACTGCCTCGCTACCTGATTCCATCTCTGATTCTGAACGGCCGATCGGTGGTATCAGGAATACCAGGAATAATGGTAGCCTGTCTTTTCATATGTCTGGCACCTTGTCGAATGAGTCGAAAATGAATCGGCGCAGTCTTATACCGCGCCCTGTCGGTCTTTTCTCCCATTCCCATCAGACGAGTGCGCCTGGGAGGATTCCGATGTTGAACTCGGGATCTGGATCTGAGTCTGGGTCTGGGTATTTGTTGCGGGAGAAACTTGCGGCCATGAGAAAGTCTAATGAGAATGTGAATGTGAATTCGACCCCGAATACGAACATGGATACACCGAGGATTAATGGAGATGATGGGTTCGTGCTGTCCAGTCCCTTGGCGGTTTTAGTCGACAATGCGTTCGACAACGCAGTCAAAAATTCGATTGGGAAGGCGAGCAACGAGGGTAACGACTCGAGTCTCCCTGCAGCTGCATATGTCTCTGGAGGCAAGAATGGAAATAAGTCTCGATCGGATACGCTTTCCAACGTGGTATCGTGCGGGACTCCGTGCGACATCCATAACATTCTAGATTCATACGGAGCAGTTGACGATTACCCGAATGGCCCTCTTGAGCCACTTTATCCTGTGCGAACTCCGCGCTCGCCCCTTTCGCCATATGGTTCCTTTCTCGACTCGTCGGCCCCTCAACTTAACCATGAGAACGGCGTATTCCGCATCTTTTGTCCTCGCGATACCAAACCCGCCGTTTACAAAGCGACTATCTCATTTATCATGCCTATGGAAAAAGGGACACCCCGGGGATGGCTAAACTTTATTATCCCGGGATTACCTCGACTGCGGAATAATTGCACCGGCTACCTTTATTTCTGGACCCCTCTCAGTCAAGGTATAGAATTCCGTACCACCCATTTGAAGCGACACAGCCTTGTCGAAAGCTGCTTGATGGGCCAATTTCCGATATTTGAAAAGCTGGTTATTCCGGTGCGGCCTTGCGATGGTCGATTTTATGGCTTTCTTAAGGACTTCAAAGTGACACAGAGTATTCGTGCTGACTTTTCCGACGAAGAGAATCAAGATCCACAGACATGGGTTGTTAAATACCATGTGGTATGCACCATCCATCTTATTCAGCGTGACTTTTGGGCCGAAAAATGTGGCTTAACTCTCTATGTATATGGCGGGCCTGATACTGAATTCTCTGCTCATCTTCTTGAATCCCACGAGGGATTCCAGACAATCAACCTAAACTCATCGCCTGACACTCGCATTGGTATCGCGGAAGTTCAGATTATCTGCTCTCCTTCCAATCTGAGCATGTTTGCCATTACATGGAAAGTCCAACTGTCACGGAACAGTCCCATCTGGATGCCCCGTATTCGAGGCACTGTGGATACCGATGGTTTTGTTGAGGATCTGGAAGATCGTTACACGGAGGCAGAGGCAAACGGCACCTATGAAGTTGTGAATGTCTCGCCTGCTCCCAAGCCTGACGCATTTACAGCCCGTGACCCTGACCCTGAACTCAAGTCCAACAGTGCTAAAGGATCCTGGAGTGTGGCCTGTTTCATCCTTGTCTTTTGTATTGTGTGTTTTGCCAGTCGAACCACGTATCGTCTCTACGATGAGGGCTTTTTTGATGGGCCTTTAGTTGTTGCAGCAGACTCGGTTGAGGAAATTCCCGTCGTGGACAGTCCTGATACGGCCATTGCCATGACCATCCCCGTGACTGATGAAGCCCCTGTTCCAGCTCCTGTTGTTCCTACTGTTCCTGTTCCTCCTACCACTGCTCCTCTCCGAGATCAGGTCGATTATCTGCTCGGTTGGCGGGGACCTTATTGAGTGTTCTGACGAATCAAAAGTGTACAACTAGTTGTATTGTAATACAGATCATGTTATCAAAATTGACCTTGCTATTTCATAAATAAATCAATACTTTAGCAAGTCAACTCTAGATGGATTACAACCCAGCATAGAATCCCAAAACCTCCTCAACAGCCCATTTCAAAACAACATCCATCCCTAACTCCCCCGCCCCCGGCGCAACCCCTCACACCAGCATCAGCCCTAACATCCACCCCTTCCCCAACCTTCTCCACCAAACCACCCTCCACACCTTCATCAGCAATAAGCAACCACGCATGATCCTCCACATACCGCGGCCAAACAATATCATCCACGTACCCGGGCGGATCGACCCAGAAATTCTGAGGCGGACGATCATCTTCTGCTTCGAGGTCTATGGGTTCGCCCTTGGATCCTACGCTCGATTTCGACTCCGGCTCCGGTTCATCCGGCACAGGTCCAATAGTGACATATCCACTCCGAGCTTCACGACGAGTCTTCACATTCGTATACGAAGCTGGCAAGAAAAGCGGCAGGTGGATCTGGTCTTGGACGGCGCGAAGTGGGCTTTTGTCTTTGTTGGCATCGGGCGCGGAGTATAAGAGGAACCCTTCCATGAAAGCAATTGTTTTTGGTTTTTGGGACTCGGTGCCGGTGCCAGAACCAAGTCGTTCACCAATAAGCTTTCTTAAGTCTTGTACTAATGCGTCCTCGACGCCGGAATCGGTCTTGTCGTTTTGATCTTCTTTGCTCTGCAGTCTTGGTGGTAGTTTTCCATGTTGCCGGACGTAGGCTAGTGCCTGGGCGAGGTAGTTCGTGTCGATTGCATCGGCTGTATCCCAGTCTTGGATTCTTTCGCCGGATTTCGTGGTTGTGTAGGGGATTCTATGTGGATAAAGATTAGCTTGCTGGTCTGGATGCTTGATTGGTTGATAGATATGGGCCACATACTGGTCATCGGGGTAGTAGAAGTCATCTTCATGAATGATGAATGTATTCAGTTTCTCTTCCGCACTGCCTGTTCCTGAGCTTGGCTGCAGATCCACCCCGCAGAAGATCCGCTGCAGGAGGCGGGCGAGGGTGGTTTTCCCGCTGGAGGAGGGACCGGAAATTCCCACTACCAGTGTATTGGTTGGTTCCCTTGCTTGTGAGTCTGCCATTTTGTCTGGATGGCTTGATTGGACTAGGGGAATTGAGTCGCTGACATGAAGGAGGTTGATTCGGTGAGGGGCTTATCGGGGCTTATCAGTTGGGGTTGATTAGGTTGCCTGTTTAGGTTTAGGGCATGTGACAATCTAGAT
The DNA here is from genome assembly GCA_028828275.1 of Penicillium frequentans. Lineage (NCBI taxonomy): Eukaryota > Fungi > Ascomycota > Eurotiomycetes > Eurotiales > Aspergillaceae > Penicillium > Penicillium frequentans. The sequence goes on along the minus strand of JAQIZY010000001.1, from coordinate 1,583,006 downwards.
CTTGACGCTTGGACCATTATAGATTTCAATGTGGGACTTTTGACGTAAATTTAGCTCGAGATGTCTTGGAAATCGCGTGGACAATCTTTCCATACAGAATCTTCGATGCCTTTGATAAAGTGCCAGACTACTTGTAGGAACATATTCCGTAAAAGCCGAGGGTGGTGTAAGTCACTTAAAAGTAGCTTTAAGAGCACAATGATATTTCTAGAGCTAGTGTCTGTTGTTGGTGGCATACATGGTAACATAACCCAGCATACTGCGTCAGACCCAACTGCTAATATCCGAAACTAATAAAATATCTCAAAAGGCAATCTGCCTGCGGTTTCTGATCGCATCATTCAATGACACTTGCACCTGTTGCATACGCTCGAATCGCATAAACGCACAAGACTCACTCTCGAGGTGTGAAAACAGCCCAGCCAGCGAGATAAACTCCTTTGGGCAGTTGCTATTGGGACAGTGGTAAGCCTTTTGCTTATGAACTGGCGAGTTGATGTGCTGGTTCAAGGCTTTGGATGTATTGAACTCGCGGTGGCAGATGTAGCATTCCCAATTGTAGCCGTTGTGGGCACGGTCGGTCACGATGTACTCCATGTGTTCTTCATCCTGCCATCCGATCTGCTTGTTGGTGATCAGGCCTTGGCGGTCAGAAGCCTGGACGATTTTAAGAAGAGACTCGCGGTTCAGATTGGGAGCGTTGGGGCAGGACCCAGTCTCAACATGGTGAGAGACGCCGCTGGCTGTCACGAATGCAGTCTGGCAGAAGGGGCAATTGAATCCAGTGCCACGGTGAATACGCGAGTTTCGGTGCTTGTTATGTTTATTAGTGTTATTTTTCTTGAGAATAGCATAGAAAGGAAATGTCACCATGCGTAGGTTGTTGCTGTTCTTGAACTCGCGACCGCAGGGAGCGCAATAGGTTGCCCAATGATCCATGGAATTCATATGATTGTTGACTGCGTTCTGACTGAAGAATTGGCCGGTGCAAGTTTCACATTCAAACTGTGGAGCATGATGGCCCAGTGCATTCATGTGTTGGTGGCAGGATCTCTGACTGCGAAAACGGCTGTTGCAAGTGTCGCACTCAATCCAATGACCGTAGTGATCCATATGCTCATCGCAATCGTCCCCATAATAGAAGGTATCGGTGCAGGTCGCACATTCGTACATGTTGGGCAATTTTAGCGAAGCGTTGGAAAAGAAGGTCCTGAAAAACTTGGGGGGAAAGGTGTTGAAGTGAAAAAGGAGAGTCCTAACTGAGGGTGATGGAAAGAGACAGATGCAGATATAGCGGGCTGCAGCTGAGTTACGAACGAATCACAATCACGGTCACCCCCCTGTCAATTTGGTAGCAGGGGTATAGAGACAAAGAGATAGGTTAAAGGAGGAGGAGTCAAGATTACAGAGGCCCAGATAAGAGCTTAGATACATTGGGGCAGAGGGCCCAGACACGATTCTCAAATCCTCGAATCAGTATAGCTCGTATAGGTGACGGCATGGAAGCGTTCTTTGGTCTGTTCCCCCGTACACCTCCTTATCCTCCCCGCAACCACCAGATATCTGATTATATCGAAACAAATATGAAAATAATATACATACTTTTGTTGAATACAACTAGAAATTGGAGTGGGAATGGTCTCTATATATCTCACCTTTGTTTTTTGGTAGTCGAAGGGCCCAGATGATCAAGGCCACATGATACGTCACATGACTAGGTCGGGTCGCTGGTGTCCTATTCAAATGTCACCAATAAGTACATGTGAATCACAAACTCAACCAGCACGAAATTCTCAGACTACATCACACTACCTGATGCACATTATATCCAGCGCTGCGTTGGTTCATACCCACGTGGTGACCCATTAGATTGACAGATCGAACAACATTGAAAAGCTCCCCACTATGTAGCAGCGGTTTGGCCTACGATCCCAAAATATAACATTTGGAGAATTACCACCCACCACTCCATTGGGGGAAGATAATAACAAGCTTGGTCTAGCGGTACTCGGCGGTTAGTTTGCTAGTATGACGTGGGCCTGCTTATTTTGACTTCTTGCCCCCAATACCTCACGAATGTGGGCCATCATCGGGCATCCCCACATCTCTGACGTCTTTCAGTCTCTGGCACCCGCTGACATTAGAATTAAGTGTTTCAAGCTCTAATATAATAGTCAAGCTAGTATCGGCAAGTCTGTCTTTGATACTTTCCCTGCAGCAGATCGTCAAGTTCCGAATATAGTCGAGTATTTTGTTCATTGTCTCGCTTTCGACTCCGCAGTTCGTGATGGTTTATCATCCCAGGTTTGACAATGAGTTTATATGAATGATAGAAATGATATTGTAAGATCAAAATCAATAATAATATGAAGGCAAATTATTCTGAAGACGACATGGACATGATGACCGTCAGATTCTGCGAAATAACTTATCAGCCAAGAATGAGCACTCCAAGCTGATAACCCATCAAGGTTCGGTCCATTCCATTTCATTGGCCAAGATAATTAGTTTACGGGGAAAATTTCCCTCTGAGCAAGAACTCTGCTAATCTGCACATACCAGGCGCAATATGTGGAGAATGCGGGGATAAACCTTGAGTTCCATCTCGCTGAGGAAACTTACCCCGGAGATCAAGCTTGGCACTAGCCATCATGACCAATCACCTTTCTTTAATAATTCAACCTACGTCTCGTATTCTGGAATGGCCTCAAAAGGCTACTTTTCCCCGGATTGATGAAGTACTGGTCTCCGCTACCCCACGGGGAAAGCAGGTAAAGTGGGTATCTCATAGATTCAGCTTAAAAGGCGCCATGGAACTCCCCGAGTCAATGGATTAAATTCAATCATTTCAGACTAGTCTCAGTCCACTTGATTATGGATACCGCTAAAAGACCGAACCATCTGGATGACCCTTACAAGGGTGACGATGATGTTGAAGAAATTGAGAACATCAAAGTCGACAATATCAACATCCAGACAGAGCTCAGCAGCATTGAGTCAACAGCCGCCTCGAAAGCAGCCTGGTTGATCTCAATTGTCGTCTCCATTGGCGGATTCCTATTTGGTATGTACCTCCTTCCTTGACAGAGCTCCATGGGAGAACATATATTGACCTCGCCAGGCTACGATACGGGATACATTTCTTCTGTCCTGGTTACCATCGACACATCCCTTGGTCATGTATTGAGCACAAACGAACAGGAAATGGTGACCTCTTTGACTAGCGGTGGTGCCTTGGTAGGAGCGATAGGGGCAGGCCTAACCGCCGATCGATTCGGTCGTCGCTGGCCAATCTGGGGTGCTTGTCTGTTGTTTGTGATTGGCTCGGTGCTTCAGACATGCGCATTCTCTGTCGGTCAGTTTGCCACGGGGAGATTTGTGGTCGGTCTTGGGGTAGGAGGTGCAGCCATGATTGTTCCTCTCTACAGTAAGTCTTCTTCCACTCATGGAACGCTCTCGCTAATCTACTTCATCACCAAAGTTGGGGAGCTGGCTCCTGCACAATACCGTGGCCGCATGGTGGCATTCAACAACATGAGCGTGACGTTTGTTCAACTAGTCGCCAGTGCGATTGGTGCCGGTTTCGCTGGGATAAATGGTGAGGGGTGGAGAGCTACTGTGGGAATTGGGGCAGTCCCAGCTATTCTACTCGCAGGACTTTTGGTTACCTGTCCAGAATCACCTCGCCAGCTCGTCTCTCATGGCAAACTTGATGAAGCACACGCAGTCCTCACACGCATCTACCCTACGTCTACTGAGGGACAACGTCAAGCCAAAATCACGTCTATTGAGCTTTCTCTTCAAGAGACCTCCAATGGAATGTCGGAAGATTCTCTGTGGACTACACTGAAAAGGGTCTTTAACACTCCGGCAACTGCCCGTGCGGTCGTAACAGCTTGTGTTGTTATGGCGATCAGTCAACTCGGCGGCTTCAATACCTTGATGTATTATGCCGCGTCTTTATTCTCGATGGTCGGATTCACCAATTCTACTGCAGTCGGAATCACAGTCTCTGGTACAAATTTTGTCTTCTCATTTGTGAACCTTTTCCTTGTTGATCGATTTGGTCGCCGAGTCATTCTAACGGTCACTGTACTGGGCATGTCGATCTGTATGATTGTAGCTGTTATTGCGTTTATGTATATCCCCGTGAATCTCCAGACTTTAGAAGTGGAAACTTCACAAGTTGGTTGGCCGGGTGATCTTGTTCTCGTCGCCATCATATGCTACGTTGCTTGTTTCTCATCAGGTGTCGCCACGATCGCCTGGATTGGTATGGAATTGATTCCACTGGAGGTTCGAGCCGTGGGAACGATGCTGGTATGTTTGCTCTTTCCCATCAAAACTTCTTCCAATACTAACAGATGATAGAACACCGTTACCTGCTGGGGCTGTAATATCATTATCTCTTCGACATACCTCTCTATGATGAAAAGCTGGACGCCGAGTGGTACATTTGGATTCTATGCCGCTATCTGTTTCTTTGGTTGGATATTTGTTGTTTTCTTCTACCCCGAGTGCAAAGGTATGCCACTGGAAGCTGTGCGGGAAGTCTTCAGCAAGGGCTTTGGAGTCCGATATTCGAAGCAGTGGCAGAGAGACCATAAACAAGACGCGAAAGTGGAGACAATGGTTATGGGACATTAAACTTTAACAATATAACTTCCATGCCCTGTCCTCAAGGGAGATACTTTATCGATCACCACAAAATTAGTTGAATGCCCGGACTAAACTTCATCTACAGTAGCCGTTATGTGGTTATGTGGGCTGTATGAATCCTACCTAGTCACAATTGGCCAACGAGCTTCAAATAAATCATCACTTCAATACCAGTCCCCCACGTACTCATGTCACAGTAACATTGAACGGTTGTCTTCACATCGTGCGGGGTTGCGAGTTGGATAATTCAGGAACCAACCACGACACAGCGATCTACAAGGTACACTTGAAACTCGGAAGATCTACATCTTTTGTTGCAATTGAGTCCTAGCGAAGGGGTCCGAGCAATTACAAGTCTTTGATCAAATCAAGTATAAAAAAGTGGAATTCCATTTTCTCAAACAACGTCTTTTTCGATCCAATAAACAGACGAAAGCCAACATGATATTCAAACCCTTCCTCATAGCCCTGGGCCTCCTATCAGCAGCCCAGGCTATCAAACCCTTCACATGGAACAAACAAACATTTCTCCTACACGGCAAACCATTCCAAATAATCGGCGGCCAAATGGACCCCCAACGCATCCCACATGAACTCTGGACCGACCGACTAGCCAAAGCACGCGCAATGGGCCTAAACACCATCTTCTCATACGTCTACTGGGACCAGCTAGTGCCCGAAGAAGGCGCCTGGGAAACAAGCGGCAACAACGACATCGCACGATATTTCAAGATCGCCCAAGAGCAAGGACTGAACATCGTCTTACGCTCCGGACCCTATATCTGCGGCGAGCATGAATGGGGCGGGTTCCCCGCTTGGTTGAGTGAGGTACCGGGTATGGTGGTTCGGACAAGCAACAAGGCATACCTTGAAGCCGCGAAATTCTACATCGATCACCTAGGCGCAGAACTGAAGGATTTAATGGTCACGAATGGAGGTCCTATACTCATGGCTCAGGTTGAGAATGAGTATGGCTCTTACGGTGATGATCATGTCTATATATCTTCTTTACGGGATATGATGAGGGAAGCCTACGGCGTTCCGCTGTACACCAATGACGGCGGGGAAGAGTCGATGCTTATGGGTGGCCAGATACCCGGTGCACTGGCCGAGACAGACGGGAGTCCACAGACGGGTTTCGCGGCGAGGAATGAATATGTTACTGATCCGAGTAGTTTGGGCCCTCAGCTTGATGGGGAGTACTATGTTACTTGGCTGGATCAGTGGGCGAGCAACTACACTCACGAGACGGATGTTGGAAACGCCGCTGCAATCAAGCAGGTGACTTCCGATTTGGAATGGATTTTGAAGAACGATAGTTCATTCAGTATCTACATGTTTCACGGTGGCACGAACTGGGGATTCCAGAATGGTGCCGATTGGGGGGATGCGCTGGAGCCCATAACCACGAGTTATGACTATGGTGCACCGCTCGATGAAAGTGGACGGACGAATGAGATCTATCACGCAATCCGGGAGATGATCGGTGCCTATGTTGGCAATGATAGCATTCCTGATCTGGTACCCGAGAGTCCATTGATCACTATTCCATCTATCAAGCTCGAACCTGCCGTGAGCATGTTCGATGCACTCCCGGACCCGATCCGGAAGACGACGCCTGTCAATATGGAGGCTGTTGGCCAGTCTACCGGGTTTATTTTATACCGACACACTGCTACTTCTGCTATAAGCGGGGTTGTGAAGACGGGCGATCAACCTCGAGACCGGGTCCTTGTTTACGTGAACGGGAAGCGCGTCGGTTTGATCGACAGCACGTACGAAGTGCCCAATACCGTTTCTGTCACGTTGAAGAAGCACGATGTACTCGATCTGCTGATCGAGAATATGGGTCGTGTGAACTTTGGTTCCAAGATTGTAGATCAACGGAAGGGAATTGCAGGGAATGTTACCGTTGATGGGATTGTTCTCTCAAACTGGGAGCTGTATCCTCTTTCTCTGACAACGCCTCCGGCTGCCGCACCTACAGCACCCCCGGTGACGACAACATCGGGTCCGATTTTCTATACAGGATCTTTTGACCTTGATACAGTGGGTGATACATTCCTCGAACTAGCAGGATGGACGAAAGGCGTTGTTTGGGTGAATGGTGTGAATCTGGGACGGTACTGGGTTATTGGGCCACAACAGACACTGTATCTTCCTGGTGTTTATCTTCGTGAAACTGGGAACAGTATTACCGTGCTGGCGCTGGAGCCTACTGGGGATGAGGGTGAGGTTCGTGGGATCACGACGCGGAACTGGGGAAATAACCCTGATCCTGATATGTGATATTTCGAATTTTTATTTGTGCATAAAACACTGGAAAGATACAGGTAGCTTCGTAGATGTACAGTGAGCTGTTATTTTGAGTTAGCGCAACAAATTATGTCTAGCCCATAGGGCGATATTGTACATGTAAAAGAATCCACCAACACCAAGCTGAACGAAAGAAAAGTAAAGAGAAAAAGGGAAGGTATAAAGTCTCAAGGCCCAAAGAGAGACACTCGCGCGTTCTCAAAATTGCCGTCATTGTCCGGAGGAGACGAATCAGGGAAAAGAGGGCGCGGAGATAAAGATTCGCTGTCACCCTCGGTATCATTTCCCAGCATCTGCACACTTTGCGCAAAACCAATACGCGATCTCTTAGGCTTGAGAGTCGGGAATGCTCTATTCTCCGGCCAAGTGATCGCATCAGAATCAGCATCAGACTCTGCCTCGATGGCTGTGTGAGAACGCTTCCTTGAACCGCCTTCTTCTGCGACCTCATTATCTGGGATAGGCAAACGATGACGATCAAAGAAGCCCGTCGGACGGTCTAAGTATGCCGCGCCGGAAGAATCCTCTCCAGGCATATCCAGGAAAGGCTCGTTCTGGATAATATCACTCATGGCGGTGTCATCCAACAGACTCTTCTCGGCGTGTTGCATCTCTGCTTCGGACATCTCTTTCCTTCGTCGCAACATCCTGTCTTCGAGTGTATCTTGTAGAACAAGCGTCTCAACGTACACGGGTCTATTTTGACCGATGCGGTGAGCACGTTTGATAGCTTGGCTTTCAACATTGGGTTGCCAGATGGGGTTGACTATGTACACGCGTGAAGCCTGGGCAATATGAAGACCGTGCGAGGCTTGGCGGAGATCCATGAGGAGTACTCGGACGTTGTTTGATTCGCGGAACAGTGTTAGGTATTCCGTGCGAAGCTTGGGGCTGAGGGTACTAGCGTAGATACGGAAATCTATACCAATGAGCTCGAGGCCTTCGGCGATCCAGAAGGCGGAGTTTATGTTGTCGTAGAAGATGATGATCTTCTCCGCCTCTTGATGCAGTAGAACTTGGTCAAGGAGATAGGTGAGTTTGGCGGATGCCGTGCCGACGAATGAGGTTTTATTGAGAGGAGAGTGCGCTGGGAGTGTGCAGAAAATGTTGCGATTGAAGGTCTTTTTGGGCGATTTGTTGGTCGAACTAGGACTAGCTCTGGCTTTGGAAGGGATTGCAGGCGTATTAGCGGACTCCGGGGCACCCTTTGTCGAGGTACGTTGATGGCTTCGCCGGAGATCTTGGCGCACAGTGATACCATGACCCGACAGACCCTGTGTGGGGTCAATCTGTCTGAGCTGCTTCGTAACATATTTCTGCGCAAAGCGAGCCTGGGTAATGCCCATAAGGAGCGGCCCATCCTCTATTTGAGGGTCGAGTGCCCAATGGTCTCGGTTATCTTCGGGGAATTCCGCCACAAAGACACCAAGCTCATGGAGGCTCTGAAGTTCACGCCACCTACTAGATTGTAGAGCCCCGCGAGCAATATCGACACCCTTGTTGAGTTGGTTGATGTCCGCGACCGTCATACTTTCCCGCTTTTTCTCAAGGTATTCAAGCGCAACTTCGACTGTTTTTGGCAAGTCCTTGTCAAATCCCACCCACCAGAATCCAGCCTGACGCAGGTTGTTAATGGTTTGGTTCAGACTCTTCCGGTTGCTCGGGTCGAACATGTAATCTGGACCCTGGCGCTCCGAAGTAATTGAGTTGACAGCGAGACTAAAAAGGAACAGATTGATGGACAAGCGGTCATAATATGTTGGCTTGAGATAGACGACCTTATTGTAAAGCTTCGGGAGGGTAATCTCCTGACTGACCACGTCCAGTCGATGTCGCAGCACTAGTCCTTGAAGCGTTGCACGTATCGCCGGTGTTTTTCGTCGCTTGCCATCTTCCCCAAGAGGCTTAATGTACTTGGTCCAATCAGCAGGGTCGTCCGCCCGTGAGTTCGACCAAGGCTTCAAATCCAGGAATTCAATCACAATCCGTCTTATCCTGTCTAGGTCCTTCATCTCATTATCAATCGCATTTCCGGTCTTCTTTCGAGTTTTCAGTGCAGCGGCAGTAATTTTCTCGGATGACTCTGTGTCACTCGTCTTGGCCTCGAGCGAAGCGAGACTGACCTCAACTCCATAAAGACCAGTAGATGGCGTACCGGAAATCACCCAGCGACGCTCAAAGTGGAGTTGGTTGATCAGATGAATCATATTCGTTTTCGAGCCACTTCCTGCGACATTATGACCTTCATCAACAATCATCCGTAGCCAATGAAGCTCCGTAAGAGGCGACTCAATCTGGACATAGCTATTGCGCCGGTTGTGTGTAGCCTCCCCCGCTTCTCGCTCGAAACGAGTCTTAGAGAACAAGACAACGTCATATTTCATGAGTTGGTCAGCAGAAGGGGTTTTATCGGATCCCGATCTCAGGATCAAGACTTTAAGACACTCGGTGTGAGCCTTTATTTGATTCTCCCAATGATCCACCAGGTTGTTCGGGGCGACAACAATTGTACCGGAGCAAATGCGGATGCGCTTAGATGGTGGTCTTTGATAAGACATGCTATTCCGGCCTTGATATCGAGTCTGATGTGGCGGAATTTCGTAGAAACCACACTCACGTTCACACGCCTTTATACACCTGTAATGATACGCGCCTTGTCTTCGTTTTTCAATAAAAAAGTTTTTCCAAGGTTGAGAATGGCGGCCGACAGCAGCAGCAGCCATATCCATGAGAGATCCCACTTTTTCTCTGACTGGCCTGGGATCCGGCTTATCCGCTGGGGTCAGATACTGGATCGGAATCATAGGAACATGTCCACGGGTAGCACAGATAACAGCAAGACAGATCAGTGTTTTCCCACAACCCATAGTCTCTGCAAGAATGCCTATTCCGAAGTTAATACCTTGACAGAATCAACAGCTGGATGAGTAGCTTACCTCCGCAAGCCTCAGAATACATCGATTTCTCACGAACAATGATCCCATCCTCCTTGTCATAATAATACTCTACGCCCGTAGGAGTCCGATAAGGCTGCAGCCGTGGATCAAGCATCTGTGCCGGTTGCGCCTCCCGCTGAACCATAGCAGCTGCAGACCGACGCTGATACGGATACAGCGGGGTTTTGAGGCCGTACGCCACAAAATCGTCTGCAGACAACAAGTCCTCCATAGCCCCTTGAGCCCAAGGATCTTTCATAACTTCCACGTTAGGATTTGGATTTTCAAGAGTATTGAAAATGTACCAAAGGGATTCTTCTTCGGCGCCATTCGAAACGTCGGCATCTGGTGTCTTAGCGTCGCGCTGCCCTGTCCATGCTTCAGGCGAACGGTCAATCTTGGCCATGATTTGTTTGACGGCATTTCGCAATTTTGAGATTGATCGCTGCGAGTGACGTCGACCTGTCATATCCGTATTGATCCATATCTCGAGATTAGTAGAATCTTTGATGTCATTGTCTCGAAGCCAACCAGATTGACGCAACAATAGAAAGCTTGGTCCTAAGACCTTGTCTTGAGGAACATCTTTACTTAATGCGCCGACGGGAAGCCAAATACTGGGGTTTTCCTGGGAATTTCCATATTGTTGAGCCGTATCTGCAGGCAATGGTTCAGCTGATGCAGCCGTGGTGGCGGAAATATCAGGAACATCCGGGACATTTGGGGCCTGAACAGTCTTTCGCGGTCTAGTCTGGGTTGCCTCTCTGTTCGGTTCCCATACTGACTGCAGCATCCATGCACCACCCAGGCCACCGGCCTCTGGGTCCCAGGGCAGCATGCTGACGAGTTGGCTACAAAGGAGAGTGATTAGATCAAAGTTGATAGATCATATGGGCAGAATCTCCACCGCTTTTAAGGGACCCACTCGGAATTGATCCTCATGAACTGTCACGCAATGTTTGATTGTCCCGTGCATTAGGCGGTCCACCTGGAACTCTTGGAAAATCGGGAATCTTGATTGGTTTCGCAATGTTCCAACACGTGGGATGTGATCTTGGGAAGAAGACGAATGAAGAAGAGTACCGAGAGACAGGGATGTGATGCAATGCGGGCGCAATCAGGTCATAGTGTCATGCAGGGTATGTCAAGTTAGGAAGGACTACTTTTACGGGGTACAATAAGATCATTCCAGACTCAGATTAATATTTTCATTATCAGTGTACTCAATACACAATCTATCGTATTCGCAGCCACCATCAAATCTAAAATGGATGGGATCACTGCGTCAAGAAATCCTCAATCTCAAACCCAACGCGCTTCAACGCCTTCTCTTCCAATTCCCGCGATGATCCAACAACCTTTCTCAGCACGATGGTTCGCGCATCCTGCAATCGCACTTCAACGGCATTCCCACCCGCGCGCTCCAGTTCCTCGCGACTACATTCCCGGATGTAAACGGTGATGTCAGGGCCAACACAGGCGCGCCAGAGCGACGCCATCCACTGCCAATGATCTAAGGGAGCGTATGAATCATGAATAGGGATAGAACAGGCGAATGCATCCGCGGTCGTAATCTGGTACCGCGGTACGAGCGCAATAGGTATATTACACGGACTACCGGGTACACTTGGGGAGACACTAGCATCGGAGCCATTCTCGCTCGATTGTGCAGGAGAATGGATCTGCATGCTTGCAGTCTTTGGGATGAGAGATTTAGGCGACAGGTTCAGCTTGTTGGGTTCCTCTTCCGGGCTGGAGCGGGAACCAACGGACATGGCTGTTGAGATGGACTTGACGAAGCTGACCACTTCATCGGAGATACGATGCCATGCTGAGATGGTATCCAGGTAGTCGACGGTTGCATCACCCATTGGACCGCCTTCTGAGTTGGGGTCGCGTTGTGGCTTGATGTCTGGTCCATCGAAGACACGGACGTGGTATTTCGGTTCCCTCCTTAGGATACGGTGGAGGTATTCCACGGCGACTTGGACCAGTTCGGGATCGTGGCCGTCGACTGCTATGACGGGGCCTCGAATTTGGGGGCTGGATACCCGGAATGAGGGGACCAAAGGTGGCGAGATTTTGGCGAGGACTTTGATCTTGTTGAGGAAGGGGATTGTCATGACGGTGGCCTCCACGCTAGGTTCTGTGGAGAAACTTGGCGTAATGGGAGTCATGACAGGTGTGCCGGTCTGAAGCGGTGGTAGCTTTAAACTTGGGTCAGGGTGTGACTGGCCCTGTACGCTGCTGTATTGGCGTTGTGGATGAAGCATCGGAAGCATGTTGCGAGGCTGCATGTCGGAACGAGCACTATACGGAGCTGCCGAGTATGGAGACTCGGGACTCATGTCTCGACGGGCGATCATGCCCAGCTTGGGGGAAATTTGGGGAATATGGGAAACACGACGGCGTTTGTTATCTGGTGACCTCCCACCGGTCTCCTCTGCCTGGCGAGAACGGGAGCGGGAATCCAATGCGTCAATTTTGATCAGCTTGGGCTCGTCTCTATCCCGGCCGTGCGAGCTCCTAGCTGTCATGACGGTTTTGTGTGTGCCAGGTGCTGAGAGACCTGATGGTCGGTACTCTGCCGTAGCAGTCGTGGGGGTGAATGGGGTCATTGGTGATGGTGGATGCATAAAGCGACCACCACAGCGAGTGCAATGCGTGCCACCCGTTGTATTGTTACTGATACCCGTGCCAGGGCCGCGACCACCGCCATCCCGACCACTTCGTCGGGGCTGGTAGCGATAGCCAGGGTATTGCTGGTTGTGACGAATTTTCTCTTCCTACTAGTAATCAGTTATGTTCAATACAGAGAAGAGCCAGTCAAACTCACCTCCGCCAAAGTCCTCCACTTCGACTTCTCTTCTTCTGAGAGATTCCTCCACTGCACTCCGATGATCTTGGAGATATCTGGATTTGCCATGCCCGGATTATGAGCTACCACGGTCGCCTGGTAGTGCTGTCGATACAAAATAAACGCTATGGATCACGTATTAGCCATCCGATTCTCTCAATTGCTGAGTCCTAGTCTAGCAATCGCCTCAATCTTTTAGAATTAAAGTAAAAAGCACTTGCCATGCTCATTTAACTGCGCGGATTGCATCAACTCACCATTACGAGGCCGGGGAACTTTGGGGTCCGGCTGGCAGAGACAAAAAGTATCTCTTTCCTTAGCAGACCTCACCGGACTCGCACTGCCAGAAGAGGAAGACGAGCGGGAGATCTCCTTGGAGGTCATAGCACCAGATGGTCTCACCACGAGATTGACATTAGAATGTCCATTGGATATAGGCATCATCTGATCACTCTGAAGGGGAATATCCCCTTTGTTCAATACTGCCATTTGCTGATGGGCTTGTATATCGTTTGGCCGTTGGTCGGCATACTTGAACGAGTCCTGGCGGTACACCAAAGGTCCGTGGGACTTGGGAAGGTCACTCATAATCTTGTGGTCGAGAAGGTCGCTAGGTCTGACTTGGGGAATGTCATAGTGCAGACCAGCTGGAGCGGGGAGCACTCGGTCCCAAGACATTTATCTATAAGTTTGTCGAGAGGGGCAATAGCCGCCACAAACAACCAAAACAAGGAAATGGGCTTCGACGGCCAAAAGCACAAAGAAATAAAATCAATCTTTGGGTGTGATTCAACAAAATGGCGGGATGAAAGCCCGCAGATCCCGAACAAGAGAAACCCCCTAGAAAGAGTAGAGAGCAAAAGTGCAAGAGGAGGAGATGTGGTTCGTGGGAGGATAATTGAAAGAGAAGACCAAATGGAAAAGCGACAATCCGGGGGAATGACCTCAAGTGTATATCAGCAATCCAGATGGGAAAGACAAAGACAGTGGACCTATTTTTGCGGTTTCTTTGTTGTCTTAGGGCCATTCGGCTCGCGATCCCTGCCGAGTGGCTTGTCCTTTGACAATAGATCCTAGATGAATCTCGTTGACATTCAGGCCGCGCCAACCGAGCAAGAGCGAAATTCTAGACCAAGAAAAAGAAAGTATAGCAAATCTGACAGGGGAACAGGACAAAAAAGTACGAAACGATGACCTTGGAACTACGATCTCATCCATGGTTGAGGATGCTAGGGATTTGCATAGTTACAACAGGAACCTGAACCATTGAATCCCGAACCCAAGGATGAGTTTAATCCATTCAAGTTGGCAAAGTAACAGCAAACGAGATCATTGTTTTCTTTGTCTCCGGATGCGGCGACTCGCAGCGGATCCTGCATTGAAGCGCGCGTTGATTGGTCGCGGCTGGATCTTCGGTTCCCCGATAAATCGAAACAAAGAGAAAAGCAGCAAACATCGTCTTCTTTTTTCCATTCGCGCAAACAAGAATTTATTCTTCCAAATCATTTCCCCCAAAAGAAAACTGAATAATATTATAGAATTTAATATTCAATAAGAGATCGGGTAGATACAGATCAGCATGTCACCGCTCTGAGATGATCTCATTGCCGATCCCTCCCCACACTCCGTGCAACTGTCGAGGAACAATACTACCTTATACATGAATTTTCCATTCCCTTTCTGACTTCCTTTTGTCAAATCATTTTAGTCAAGTGGGCCCAGGTTCACACGATTCGGCTACTACCGTGCCTCCCCGATCTGTTCGCCGCATCAGGCACGTTTGATAAGTATGACATCGGGTACCGACTCTTATGTTTCGGGAGATATGCTCATTCGTCATCTATATACTTTTGAGATTTTTTACACAATGTCTAAGCTGCAAAGCCCCGGGTGTGGCGGCGTCTCTTAGACTCTTGGTTCAAGAGGACTCCATCAATCCCTTGGTACACTTCCGTCGCCATTAGTCGGTGGGCAGACGGACCCAAACTCATTTCGTTCCTGTATCCCGGTCAGTGAAAAAAGTCTTAAATGTGTCGATCTTTGCCCTCCTCGAAAAGAACGGAAACCCAAGGCACTTACCAGAACAGATACTTGTCTGGGTGTTCACACTGTTTCTTATCCTTGCCCTTTGACATCATGACCTGGAACGAACCCGGTGATTCGACGCAGGCGTCAGCGACATTTTCCCACCCGGGATCTTCGTTCGTGCCCAGTCCACTTTCCGCCTTAATGCCTGCCGCAAAGAGCTGCCAGTCGCGAATACAATCTAACAAAAAGGCATTCGTATCAAACAAGTAAATCGTACCCTTCTCCCAAGGCTTCGCCGCCTCTCGTAGTTTCTGGTTCCAGTGGCCCAGCATCTTAACGGCGTTCTTGTACTCGTCGCCCTGTGAGGTAAAAGCGGACGAGAATGCCGGCAAGAAAGTCACGTCGATGGACTGGGTCAGAATCACCTTCAGTTGATCGGAGCCCCATCGTTCGGAGAGAAGGTTCAGCTGATCCATCACGGTCTGAACGCGGCGCTCGATGGAGGCGGTGGCGGTGTCATAGTCCTTGGCGACGAGAGACCAAATGTCCCAGATACCGAAGGAAACAACGAAAATGGTGCGGTCTTGGCGGGACTTGATCTCGTCCTCGGTCAGGCCTTGGATGCTTTTCTGTTCGGCGTCGAGCCAGTGTTGGAGCTGAGACTTGAAATCGCTGAGCCTTGTCTGAGACAGGCGACCCAATACGTCTAGTTCGGCGTTATCGACTACGGAGCCGGCGTATTTGCCCCTTAGTACGGACTTGGCTGTCTCGGCGAGGTTCTCCTGGTGACACGAGAACTATTATGAAATCATCGTCAGTCCACAGATTCAAGACATGTTGAGGATGGTAAAACACAAGGTGTCGGGTACAAGCTTCCCCAGACTCAGATCCGACTAGGACCAAATCCAAGACCAAGACCAAGACCAATAACAAAACAAGACATTGACAACCCGCCTGCCGAATGGATGCTAGGTAACTCACCTTTTCACAAAGCCAATCAGTCCAGACCTTCCCTTGTGGCTCCTCTGTCTCATTGTCGCTCCATGAGTCTCCAAACACAACCAATCGTCGATCAAAGTCCGCCGCGGTCTCAAACTTGCTCGTCGCGAGCGGAACAATATCACCAAAATTGCGAGAAGTTAAGAACCATGCCGAGTAGAGGATTGTGCAGACGGCGATGGCGCAAAGGGCGTAGAATCGGTTAAATAAGCGCATCATACTGGTAAAGAGCGCGCCAGGCGCCTGAACGGGTATATACCTCGATTAGAGGCGTAAGATGATATCGGAATAATGTACAACCCGTAGAGGCCAGAATTCTCCAATGACCCTGAACTCCTTAGTTCCTCCAGTCCCAGAAACCCGTTGCGATCGGAACGGGAGTCGCCACTATCGTGCTTTCTCTCCCAACTGTCGGTCGGAAAGACAGTCAAAAGTATGTTCAATTATCGGAGATTCGTCACTTCGCTCTCGAGAGCGTTGAGAAAAGAAGAAAAGGGGAGATAAGATTGTAATCGGAGGAAGTCTTCTCCACCGGGAGAACCGGCAAAAAGTAGCGGGGCCCTTGGAAATCCACGGATAGGAAACGAGTATTTAAAATGAAAGGAAACCCTGAACGCCTCCTGATTTAATGAGATTGCAAAGGAATGAAATCTCAAGCTTATTGTTGCGACGATCTGACCAGGCCACGCGGCCAGGGCGGGGAGTCCAACGTGGAAACGTATCGCGTGCGGCGTCGTACTGCAGCCAAACCCAAAGCTTGTTTCGGCTCTCTCGACTTCCGCCGCCGCATACGAAGTGGGGATCGTATTCGATTTACCTTTATTCCAGTCGCATTATCTAATGAACTTAGTCATTATTAACTTATACTCTTTTGACACACTGACTCTTTTCTATGAAGCGCCGTCTTGAATAGACGGGTTATTGCAGGTGACGAATCCTTACGCGCCATCGGCTGCTTGGTGCAATGGCGCGGTCGGGGTTGAGGCCCCTTGAACCGGTATGCTGTACGAGACGTACGAATGCCAAGTCTTCCCATCAAGGCAGTGCACAACTCCTGTGGATATAAAATACGTTATCTTAGATCTTGATGAGCTATCTGGCTTCATGTTGGAGAGTTCTGAGCGAGTTAATCCGCAGAGCATGCTGCCTCTTCTCTTTTAAGCTCCACGTGCTCTGTACACCTAAATATGCGCATCACCCACCCACCGCAGATCGCCCCATATGGAACAGAACTCCCTTGTAAAGATCTTGCCTGTGGTAGATTTTGGATGAAAGAAATCCCAGACGATGCTGTCCATGGTCTATAGTTCATATAGAAGGTGCACAATCTGCCAATTCTGTTGCCCTAATATTCAGGTGTCATATCATGCCTCAGGCTTTAAGCATGACGAAGCCCCTCACGTGACAGCCTTAGCGACGCTGACTGTTCCAATACCTAAAGAGGCTAGCGTCGGCTGAGTCAGACACACACACACTCGCTACACCAAACCTTTGGAACTCGCAAAATCCACACGACCGAACCCTTCAACCTCACCTGTCGACAACTCCGCGCTACCGTCTTGACCGCGCAACCCCCGTCAAGATGAAGCTCAACATTTCCTACCCGGCCAATGGGTCGCAGAAGATCGTCGAGGTCGACGACGAGCGCAAGCTGCGCCCCTTCATGGAGAAGCGCATGGGCACCGAAGTCAGCAATCCCCGATCCTGAATCTTCAATCCACACAAATCCACACCACCACGACCCCGATACAAAAAAAAAAAATTATTACACAACTCGAATGATAAGAACGATTGGGCTGATGGGTTTTTCTTTCGATTAGGTTGTCGGTGACTCCCTCGGCGATGAGTTCAAGGGTTACCTGTTCAAGATCACCGGTGGTAACGACAAGCAAGGTACGACAACTCCTTCCACAACTATGGGGACGCTATTGGGAATACGATGTAATATCAAGATGGAACCATGATTGCTAACTTAAATGTACAGGTTTCCCCATGAAGCAGGGTGGTACGTCTACACTGAGCTCTTCCTGAATTATTGACCAGGAAGACCGCACACAAAATTTCCAGCATACTTATCGATTCTCTACAGTTCTCCTCCCCACCCGTACCCGCCTGCTCCTCGCCGACGGCCACAGCTGCTACCGCCCCCGCCGCACTGGTGAGCGCAAGCGCAAGTCCGTCCGTGGTGGTACGTGAAGATTCTTTTCTTCCCCTCGACAAATTCGGAATCACCCATTAACATGATATTTAGCCATCACCGGTCTTGACCTCTCCGTCCTTGCCCTTTCCATCCTCAAGCAGGGTGAGCAGGAGCTCCCCGGCCTGACCGACACCGTCGTCCCCAAGCGCCTGGGTCCCAAGCGTGCCACCAAGATCCGCAGCTTCTTCGGTCTTGACAAGAAGGACGACGTCCGCAAGTTCGTCATCCGCCGTACCGTCACCAAGGAGGGCAAGCAGGACTACACCAAGGCCCCCAAGATCCAGCGTCTGGTTACTCCCCAGCGTCTGCAGCGCAAGCGTCACCGCATTGCCATCAAGCGCCGTGCTGCTGAGGCCGGCCGTGAGGCTGCGTAAGTTTCCTCCTGGAGATGATCTCTCCCGAATATACCTGACTGAACATTTCACTAACCCCCTTACAGCAACGACTACGCCAAGCTCCTTGCCAACCGTGTCCACGAGGAGAAGGCCAAGCGTGACGAGCTCCGCAAGCGGAGAGCTTCGTCTATGCGGAAGTAAATCTACACTACGGTGTAGTAATTCATTTCCGTGGGGATGTTTAATCGAGGGGAGCTTCACGTTACTGGGATGATTGAGGGATTCACAAAAAAAAAAAGAAGATCACTCCCAGCAACGCGGATATGTCTGATACGAAAAAGGGCTTAAAAAGTATGGGGGATCAGGTTTTAGCGTATAAGGCGAATGGTTTGATCACCCTACCCCGGGATGCTACTGTGATTCGGGCCTCGGGGCGATGCATCTGTGCTGAACCTATCTTTTGACTACCCTTTTTTGAATGGAGTGCATGCCAATTTCAATGTTTTTGTTTAATGGTGATTGCGTGTAGTTGTAAGCCTCGTAATGTGCGACCTTCCCACGTTCCAT
Organism: Penicillium frequentans; assembly: GCA_028828275.1. Classification (NCBI taxonomy): domain Eukaryota; kingdom Fungi; phylum Ascomycota; class Eurotiomycetes; order Eurotiales; family Aspergillaceae; genus Penicillium; species Penicillium frequentans. The sequence continues at coordinate 1,564,109 of JAQIZY010000001.1, read as the reverse complement.
GTAAGCCCTTTTTACAAACGAACCAAGTGCCTGATGACTAGAGATCTTACAGGCAATATCCTAAGGCCCAGCTCGAGTCATCTGCCTGTTTGTTCAAAATTGCGAGTTGCCCCTCACCGCCGTTTACCCTTTGTGCAGTCCTAGATTGCAAAATCTCCCCCTCATACACATCTCAATTTGAACCAGAGGGTCTACCCAATTATTCACCTGCATGTCTGCTTATCTTGGAACTTTCAGAATTTAGTAATAAATCATTGAGCACAGGCCATGAATTATGGATAAAAATATCATGTCCAAGAAGATGTAAAGTTCAGCCCTAACTATCCACTACCCCGCCATTCCGATTTATATATTGCTGCCCGGGAACGTCACCCCAGCCCAGTTCCATTGTACTCCAAAGTTGCACAACAACACTTGCACAAATTATCCGCGATGTAGGAGCTTGTTGGGTTGTAATGCAGAGTAGAGAACAGGCTTACTGAGTGTCACTGTCGAAACGCATAGAAACAACCTTCGATGTGAAAAGAAAACCAATCAGTTTAGACCTCCATCCACCACAAATGGGCAGATGCCTAGTCCAGCTCTAAGCTTCCAAGATAAAGATGTGGATGCTCAAGTGTCTAGAAATATTTGTCTACATCCCTGTACATATGCAGATGGCAATAGTTACAAACCAATCTTAGAACAGGAAAAGTATCGAGTACAGTCTTCAATGCATGAATCAAAAAATTGGTGTCAAGGCAGTTCAATAAAGATCAGGTTCAAGGAACAACATGGCATGGAAGAATCACATCATTCCAAGCGTACATTGAGCTAGCCAGGTGCGGTGTGTCGATGGGGGCAGAATGAAGAAAGAGCAGCAGTGAATTGGGATATAAGACGTGTTGTAATGCACAATCAGACTGAGTGTCACACCGAGGACTAAAGACTACCTAAGTGTCAACTAGTGGTAGTGATCGAGATGTCATCATGTTGTGCGAACAGAACAGAGGAGCCAACAGAACAGAGCCAACAAAACAGAGCCAACAAGAAAGAATCAACAAAACAGAACCAACAAAACAGACAAGCACAATCAGACTGAGGGACTGCCGGGGACTAAAGACTACCTAAGTGTCAACTAGTGGCAGTGCGAGATGTCATCATGTTTGTGCGAACGGAACAGAGGAGCCAATAAAACAGAATCAACAAAACAGAGAGACACAATCAGACCGAGGGACTGCCGGGGACCAATGACTAGGGGTCATTACTATTGACAGTGATCAAGATGTCATCATGCTTGTGCCAACAGGACAGGAACCAACAGAATAGAAAAGCAGACGGAACAGAAGAGCCAACAGAACGAAGTCTACAGATAAAAAAAAGAAGAAGAAGAAGAAGAAGAAGAAGAAGAAGAAGAAGAAGAAGAAGAAGAAGAAGAAGAAGAAGAAGAAGAAGAAGAAGAAGCAGCTAAGGACCAGAGGAAGGTGGTGAAGAAAGGAAAGCAGAGAAGGAGGAGAAGAAGAAAAAGTTACAGGGAAAGGTGAAGAGGAGAGGAAGGGGAAGAGGAAGAAGAACAAGTTGGGGGTAATTATAGTCTGGGAGACACAGTGAATGATGGGAGTAGCCTCATGGGGAAGAGAGACGTGTTTTGAAGGGACGTGATCAGAGGACGTGTTTTGAAGAGAGCAAATACGTGAGTACGTGATTTGGAGAGAGGGCATGTGATGGATTGTTACAATTGACTTGTTATGATGGCCTTGATTTTGCTGTTTTCTTGAACTAAACATAAAGACAACGACTCCTTTCCTGCATACTATACAAACATACTCCTGCTCTTACAGTAGTCCTGTAAACCCGTACATAATCCCTCAAAAACTTGCAGAAAAATAGGAAAAAGGTCCAGCATCAAAGGCCATATAGGCTTCTAATCATGATCTAAAGATACAAAGAATATTCGAGACATGCACAATGCAATTGGAAAAAAAAGCCCCCGATTCACCAGCAAGAAAAGCTACTCGACTGTAGACTATCCTCAGATAAAGGGGGGAAAAGTAAGAACGGCAAACGAAAAGCATCCTGGAAACTCGTATCCTCGGAATTGTCAAATAATGGTCATAAGAATCGTATTTTTGTTTTTCCCACCACACCCTCTGCATCGCATCGCAGGGAAACCTTGCCAAAATACACACGGGTCCCCCCCCGGGCAGTCAAGTCAAATTGGTTGAAATTGGGGTATTGGATTTGATTTTCGGGGGAAAAAAGGGCAATTATGCGACAGCGTGCGAGAAGAGGAAGCTAACGGACTCTCCGTTATGAGTACGACGGCAAGCCTCGGCCAGCGTGGGGCTGATATCAATCGTCTCGATCTTATCACAAGCTTCCTTCTTCTCAGCGTGGGGGGACAGTGTTGGTCACAACCAGGCGGTTCAGACGGCTACCGTTCAGGTTCTCGATGGCCTTGCCGGAGAGGATACCGTGGACGACAATGGCGTTGACTTCCTTGGCACCGTGCTGGAGGATAGTGTCGGCGGCCTTGACGAGGGTGCCACAGGTATCGGCCATGTCGTCGACGATGATGGCGACCTTGTCCTGGACGTTACCGACAAGAACCATGCGGGAGACCTCGTTGGGACGGGCACGCTCCTTGTGAATGAGGGCGAATTGCAGATCGAGGCGGTCAGCAATGGCAGTCGCACTAAGGAAAGGAAGTGATTAGACTTGACATCATAGTTTATGAAGAGTTCTGATTGATTGCTTACCGCTTGGCACCACCGGCATCGGGGCTGACAATAACGCAGTTGCTCACATCAAGGTTCTCGCGGATCCACTTGAGCATGCTGGGCTCAGCATACAAGTTGTCGACGGGAACGTTGAAGAAACCCTGGATCTGGCTGGCATGCAGATCCATGGTGATGACATGGTTGCAGCCGGCAGTCTGCAGCATATTGGCCATGAGCTTGGCAGTAATAGGAGCACGGCTCTTATCCTTCTTGTCCTGGCGAGCATAAGGGAAGTTGGGAATGACAGCAGTGATGCGGCGGGCGGAAGCAGTCTTGCAAGCATTGATCATAATCAAGAGTTCCATGAGGCCGTCGTTGATATCGTTGGGCCGTGTTGACTGCAGAATGAAGACTGCGCGAGAACAAAACGAAGATCAGCAACGGGCATCCATGGCTTCCTTCCCTCCATTCTTCATTTCTTATCCGAGACACCGCGGCGGGGTCAGCGTACCATCTTCGTCCCGAACACTTTCACCGATTGTGACGCTGGTCTCCTGGTTAGAGTACTGCAGGACCATAATCTTGGTCAACTCGCTACCGAGGCTGTGGTCATCCTTGAATTAGTCTTCGCCGCTAAAAATTGCTTTTGCAGAACGCAAAGATCCTTACCGATCCGCCACGAGCTGGGCAAGCTCCGGGTGACTGTTGCCAGTCAGCAACTTGATGGAGTTGGTCGCCATGGTGGTGAAAGAGAAGTGAAGTTCTTAGTCTCCCAAGAAGAAAGAAAAGAAACAGAACCGTAAGCTTGTAAAGCTTTAAAAAATTGAATCCCGCACCTGCCATTTTAGGCCCCGCATTTTTTTTTTCGTATCCCGTGACTACTCACCGCCTTTGCATCGTCATCCGTCATCCGTCATTCGGATCTATATCCAGCCTTACGTATAGGAACAAAATAACTAAAAAAACACAATATGGATATTTCCCGTAAGAAAAGCAGCAATCTAAGTACAAGTATTGAAAAGGGCCTTTGGAATCAGTTGACCTGCACTTCACCTGATACCCAAAGGTTCCCTGGAGTTTTTTCCCATCTTCCTCCACTTCCCCACGAACATTCCCGGGAAAACGCCATTGAATGCTTGGGCCTGAAAACAAGAACACGAACAGGAAAGAATAGTAGAAATAAAGCTGTCTATGCGAATCCAAAGTACTCGCTACCAGCTGTCATCGCGGTATAAAGCCGTTGACGGAGATCTTCATAACTTTCGTATTCAGGGAGATCCAGCTCTGGAGGCATCATTAGCAGATAGATCAATATGGACAGAGACGGAAAAGCTTACGGTTGAAACATGTATGCGAGCTGGGCAAACGAGTCTTGTTGCCATAGTCACGGTGGATGTTGAACTTGCTCACTCCATTCATGCCTTCCAATTCCTTGAAACCGTTGAGAGGTACCTTGGAGGTACCAGTGACGAACTGCAACAGCTTGGCACGCTCCTCCTTGTCAAATGAGCGAACGGCCCGCCAGAACCATTGGATCTGTGGTGATGAGGCAGAGTAGTTGTGGTATTCAGTGTTGTTCTTCCACTCATCGACCTCGATCTCGGGCAAACCGGAGATCAGCAGCTCCAATTCCTGCTCGTTGAAAATGGAAATGAGATCAGGAGGAATGATTTCATGGAAGCCTGTCGACCATATTAGTATCGTTATGTAGAAAAAGAAGCAAATAGAAACTGTACCTTTGAGGAAGTTGTCAAGCTGTTCTCGGACGGACTCCACCAGACGGTACTCAACCACGCGCTGGATGTACTCCTCCTTGTTCTCCTGGGTGACTGGGATGTTGCGACCATCGGGAATCAGGTCGATCGTCTCCTTCTCACCAAACGCATCGGTTTCGATGGAAAAGCTCTCAGTGATGATGTCGGTGATATCATTTTCAAGCATCCAGAGCAAGGATTTGTAATAGTCAAGGTCAAGTGTCTCCATGTCTTTGATGGACACAGAACGCCCAAGGATATTCTTGTAGACAGCACGAGAGAAGTGGCAGTCCAAAACGCGACCCTCGTAGAGGGCCTTGCCAATGATCCGGCCAATGAACTTGAAGAACATCAAGTGTTCGGAGTTGACACCACTCAGACGGTTAGGGTGGAAAGTAGTCCGATCGGCAGCAACAGGAATGAACAGAGCGTAGTTGGGATTGAACATGCCACGGGCAAGGACTGAGAACCATTCTCGAGTGACACCACCAGCATCGACACCCTCTTCGCCATGGAAGCGGACGTTCAATTTGCCGTGCTTGAGCTCATCAGCACTCTTAAAGTAAAGAGACTTGAACGAGTCAAGGAAGACTTGGTCTCGGCGCACAGAGAGCTGGAGAGGAGGGTGAGTGTGACGAGGCTCGGCGGCACCACGGGTGTGCATGCGACGAGTGAAGTAATTGCGCTTGTTATCAAACTCAAGAACCTTAGGGTTCTTCACCAGCAGGGAGAATGTGCCACTCATCAAGCGAGGATTCTGGCGAACGAGCTCGTTGAGAATCTTGCGGTGTTCCTCAGTAAATTTGAAGAAGAGATTCTCCATGCTAAGACCAGCATCAGCCGAGGCACTGTTGACTGATAACTCACGGCTACCCCGAGAAATCGGCTGGTCCTTGAGAGTGGTGTTCTTGCAGACAACCATCAAAGCCTCGATCAAAGGCAAAAGAATGGTAGCTACGTTCAGCATGTTCTCCTTCTGGCGAATGACGGTCAAGCAGTCACTGAGCTTCGTCCAAAGAGGACCGAAAGTGGCACTCTCATACAGTCTCTTAAGAACATCTTCTTTGGGTGCGGATTCAGGCTCGCTTCCCTTCGACTTGTCAACCCGAGTTGGGTCAAAGAGATAGTCGAGTGCGGTGAGGATACGAAGCAACTTCGCCTGGTCAGAGCTGGGTGGGGAGAATTTAGCCAAGGCTAAGCCTTGCATGTCCGTGCCAGTCTCAGATTGATGGATGTAAGGAAGCAGCTCTTCAAGATCTGCAAGAATTGTATCGCTGAGGGCTTGTGCTTGGCCGACGAGCTCATTGCCAATCACATCGCGAGCACCGGGGATGGCAGAAAGGTTGTTGATAGTGGAGAGGGTATCACGGAATGTTTTTCCATTGCATTCACGAGCTGCAAGGATGTGCACGACTAGGCGGAAGTTGTGATCAGGAACGACAGGAGGCTCAATGCTCTTCCGCTTGCGCTTCTCTTCTTCGGCAGGCTTGTCAGTGCCTTCGGCCTTATTATTATCGTCTTTATCCTCTGCGGTGCCTTCAGTGTCTTGTCCCTCGGCCGTCTCAACGGTGGGCAGTGGGGCGTCTGTCATGGTAGTGTCCGTGCCAGGTTCAGTGGCCTGGGTTGGTTGATCCATAGTCTGTTCAGCTGAAGCTTCTTCAGGCTTCTTTCCCTTCTCTTCTTCGGGCTTCTCCTTTTCACGGCGGAGGAGAACAGTGAGCGGTTGAGTGATACTGCTGAGTAGAGCAGACAGCTGCTCCATGCAGTTAGGGTTGTCCATGATCAACTTCCTATCAAGAAGCGAAAGGAGAGAGTTCAGAGCGAATTTGTTGGCTCGGTTCTCTTTGCCCTTGCCCTTGCGGAATGCCTTCAGCTTAAGCTGGGAAGCCGAATCATGCTCAGTCAAGAAGAACCAAGGAACATGAGCATTAAACTGGGACAGGTAGGACAGTGTTGCCAGGCATTGTTGTACGACCATGAGCGGAGTCACATCACTGCTCATGCCAGAGGTCTGGAGGGAAAGTTGACGCTTGCCAGACTGAGGAGTCTTCTGCGAGCCAGGAGTCTTGGCACGGAGCGATAGGTGAGAAAAGCTGCGCTCAATGGCGGAAGAATCAACACTACCGTCTTGCAAGACAGAAAGAATAAGACTGATAAGCTCCCCACGGTTCTGGCGGTTCTCGCAGACATTATGGACGATATCGTTGAATTGAATGCGTGTGTTACCCTGAAGAGGCATGAACAACAACCGCAAAATAGTGGCAACACCAGCTTTGTCGAGCATCTGGACAATTTGGCGTCTCTGGGGTTTCTTGGGTTCTTGTTCTTCAGCAGGCTCGTGTCTCGGGCGATGTTCCATTCCAACAAGGTCACCGAACTGGGCAATGCGGCGGCCGCCAAGGGCTCGTGCCTCAGTTAGGTACTCGGGGCCCAATGTAGCAAGCACATCCTCTGGTTGATCAGCGAGGACAGCTTGGCGCAAAGAGGGGTCTAAAGTTGCAAGGAAACTAGCGGCGTCCATATCCTCAGCTCGAGGCGCAGTAGTACCAGCCGGGGGCTGTTGTCGACGAGCAGCTTCCCGCTCACGACGGCGTCGATCAGCGGCTTCCTGTTGCAACAATTCGTCTCGGATCTCGGCAGGCAAAGCTTCCAAGAATTCCTGATTGATTTCAGTTGGCTCTTCGCCAGCGGCAGCGGCTTGAGATCGCTGGTCGGCAAGCTGTTGCATGATCACCTCTTCTCGAAGCTCTTCTGGCAAAGCCTCTAAGTATTCAGGATCGATTTCCAAGCCCGTGATATCAAGCTGGCGACCCCGAATAATTGTGTGGACTCGTTGAGCAGGCTCGGGCTCAGGTTGAGCGGACGAGCTGGCAGTAGGTTCAGCTGTAGCATCAGTCTGCTGAACATCTTCCATAGGCTCATCAACACCAGCGGCCTGTCGCTCGGCTTCTTGCTGTTCTCTTTCAGCTTGCAGCCTTGCATTATGTTCTTCTTCGAGCTTGTTCACGCGCTCCTCCTCTTCTCTGATTTCTCGCTCCAACTTCTCTTTCTGAGCCAGTTTCTCACGAACAATCTTCTGCTTTTCCTCCTCGATCTTCTGGTTTTGCTTTCCTTCCTCAATAGCAGGGGGACCAAAACCTTCATTAGAGAATTGATAACACGCTGCGTTTTCTCCACATAAGTGCTGCTGAACAGGAGACGGGCTTCTTCCTGCCACCGGTTCCTAGTTGGCGACAACGAAAACTTGACGGCATTGAGGGGGTCATCACGGCTGCGCGCGGCAGGATTGTGATGACGTGTGAGAGAACCGAACATGTCTTGAATGCGATTGGGCAAGATCGCCCGACGGTCGACATGAACATGAATACCGTCAGGGCGAGTGACGACACCAAAGCCAGGTGTAGCTTGTCCACCAATGGCCTGCATGATAGCGTTCATAAAGCTAACGGGGCTTTCCATGGCAAGCATTCGTCCACCACCTTCAAGTTGACTCCAGTCAGGAGGAAGGGGTTCGGCCGTAAATCCGAGACGCGGAGCAGAAGGATCGGCGGCACCACCGTCATTGCGCATCAGAAGAGGGTTGGTACCATCATCGTTGCCGCGGGCCGTGGGCAGGGTCCGATGGACACGGGGATAGGGCTGGAGCGGCACAAGTCCACCATGGCGTCCGGGCATAATTTCAGTAACAGTAGCCCAGGCGGGTGGTGCACCACCACGGAAGCGATGGTGATGCCCGTGCGGTCGGGGCGGTGGGGGTTCATCGCCTTCCCAACCCCAAGGCTCGAGTAGATCGTCATCTGGAAAAGGAGGTGTCAGTAACAATTCATCCAGCATTAGCAAGTCGTAGGGACTTCTTACCTTCCATATCTCCCTCGGAGCCCTGGTCCATCTCATAGTCATCGTAGTCATCCATCTCATCGTCAATTTCATCCATATCCTCATCTTCTTCTAGTCGTGAGATCAGTAAACTGACCAGGCGCAGCGAAAGGGTTTGAATTTGCAACTGACCTCCATCATCCAGCTCATCAAGAATCTCATCGTGGATATCTCCTCCAAGGCCATCGCCGTGCATGTCTTCGACACCACCGGAAGCAGCGTCATTGAGAGCACGGAAGAGATCATTAATACGGTTAGTTGAGTGCGGTTGGTTGGTTTGACGGATGTCAGCCATTTCCTCTTCGAACTGGTTCATCATCTCGGCTTCTTCTTCGTCTTCTGTCATCTCTTCACTCTCCCATTCGTCTTCTTGGTCTTCTCCGAGACTCTCGTTGTCATGATCGCCAGTGATCTCGCCGGCAAACATGTCATCATCGTCCATGTCAGAGTGGTCGTCGTCTTCATCGTCGTCCTCATCGTCATCGTCGTCTTCATCATCAATAATGACTTCGACGGCATCACCCGAGAGACCTTCAATGGGACCTCTACCTTCGACATCCTCGTCTTCATCGCTGACAACCTCACCATCATCCTCGATGATTTCCTCATCGTCGTACATATCATCATCGTACTCGTCGTCATACATTTCATCATCCTCGCCTTCTGATTCCTCGGTGCTAGATTCTTCCTCGTCATGGCGAGGCTCCAGCATACCAAGCGTAGAGTGGCGGAAAAGGTCGGGGGTCTCTTCCCGGTCATCCTCCATGTCAGAAACTGAAGTTGCAGACGAAATCTCGTCATCCTCGGCCTCGCCCAGGTTAGAAATTTCATTACCCTCACTGAGGATCACCGCGGTTTGGGTCAATTTGTTCAGCGGGCGCAGAATATACTTAATAACGCGTTTCGATGATGGAAAATTGAGGTCAATGTCGGCGACAGAAGCAGTCAATGCAGGAATGAAGTGTTTCTCAAACATTGTCTTCGCGAGTTGTTTGTTAGAAGATGGGAAGCCCGCATCCTGGGAGTAGGAATAACCGGTGAGCATTTTGTCGAAAAGATCGGCAAGGCACATAAGCTTCGAGTATTTAGCATCCAAGGGCTCAGTTGAGGCACTGGCATCCTTGTAGGATCGAAGTGCATGCTCGAGCACGAACCTGCGAACGAAAGCAAGGTCCGGCTCATCTTCCTCAACTGGCTTTGGTTCGTTACGGCGTCTGACAGGGCCACTATTCTCACCGGTCTTGGTGCATAGAGCAACCAGGACCTGCATAGTCCATGTAGAGGTCATGCTCCGTTTCTTGAACGCCAAAGAATCATCATGCTCCATAGTTCCAAGGGGAACCAGTGCATTTAGCAAGTAGTTGAGAATGCCAGAGCGTGGCTTGGAAGGTGTGGAGGCAAGGGGATCAGCCTTACGAGAGAAGTTGATGAATTCGACTTTGGTGCGGTTGTAGGATGACAAAAGCTCGGTGAGACATTGAAGCAGGAAGCATCGGTAAATGTAAATTTGATGATCTTCAGCGTTGAATGGTTGCTTCTCACCCTTCTTAGCAGGTGTGCGACTAGGCTGCGCATCGGCACTGCTCGACACGGAGGGGGTAGGCTCATCAATGGACATGTCAACGTCAGTCGGCGGTTGGGCTTCAGGCTGGTCGGTAGATGTCCGCTCAGATGCTTCAGTTGGGTTTTCCTTATCATCAACATCCTTGTAGGATAGCAGCTCTGATAAGAGGTAGTGGATAACACCATCTGGGTTCTCGACCACAGGCGCTTTTAGCTCGGCGCCCTTGCCTTGGTTCTTGTCCTTCTCCTTGTCATCTGGAGCAGAGGTCTCGACCTTGGTATCCTCAGTCTTGCTACTCTCGCCACCGCTCTGCTCTTGACGCAGGCGAGCAGTGCGATCTTTGTCGGCCTTCAGGCCAAGAAGTTGGGGCCGCTGGGAAAACTCATATTTGGTCAGTCTCAGCTTCTCGTTTGTCACTTCCACGAAGATATCAGGCGCCCTCAAAACGAGATGATACAACTGTCGCACGTAGCCAGTAGTGTCAATTTGGCGAGATGATTTGTTCTCGAAATTGGCGACAATTTCACTGCGCATGATTTGCCGAATCGTAGCTTCATCCTCGACAATATGACGCAAGATCAACAAGAACGAGCTTTGGAGCTTATCATTTGTCGCACTGGCTAGCTGCTTAACCATGACAAAGAGGCGCTGCAAGTTGCGCTTCTCTCCAAATCGCGCAGCAATGCTGCGTTCCCGAGTGACAATGACCAGAATACGACAGATAGAGAGTGCCAGGGTGTCGTCCTTGCCCACCCGGGGCAAGATTTCAACCAAGGCCTCAAAAAGCTGGGTCTTCTCTTCAAGGGACACCAGGGGTTCCTGAAGGCGAGCAGGCTCGTCATCAGAAACAGGATTGTCAGGATTTGGTGGATTCCAGGTTATTTGAGGGGGTTGGCAATCGTCGGACAACAGCTTTTCTAGGATGAGCAATACATGGCCAATCCAGGGGAAAGTTTCGTTGGCAGGTTTCTCGGGAGTAGGCAGTTTGATAAAGCCAAGGAATGTAGAGAAACAATCCTTGAGCTCCTCGATAGTTGCATTGTACATGTCTCGATCCTGAAGAACCAGAGCAAGGATATGGGCGTAGGCTGCAACTTTCTTTCCGGCCGTCTCAAAATTCTCCATTTGCAAGGAAACGAGTGACTGGACGAGAGTTTCCCCAACATCTCGACGGAAGCTTTCGGGCTCGCTATGCTTCTTGATAGCAGAAGAGATCAGATCCGCAAGCTCGAATGATACATCATGGTGGACATTGAGAATATCCAGGCAGCGTTCAATCAGATTATATCGAACTTTCTCTCTTTCGGCATCGAGGTCCTCGACAGTAAGCAGTTGGCGTCGACGGACTGGCTCTTGTGGTTGGCTAGCAGGCTCCGATTGCCCTTGAGCAGATGAGTCACGTTCTTGGTGGGATGAGTCGCCAGACTCCTCGCGGCTCACAACTTCACCATTCTGAAAGACAGCACCAATCGCCCGAGCAAAGCTCTCGGGTATGCTTGTATCAATACCTTCTGTATCATCTGTGTTCGAGCGAGTATGGTCATCCACGGAGTGGCGCGAGGCCTGGGCCAGAAGCAATGCAAGGGCCGAGCTCTCCAAGAAAGCAGGGTCGAAGTTAGGGTCACCCGGAATGACATCTTCAGGGCCATCTCCGCCTGAGGCGACTTCAGAAGATCCAGTTTGAATGTCAGTGGCTCGAGGAGGCAGCCTAGGGGGAGCTCGAAGCCATTTTTGCGCTTTGCAGTATTCTTCAGCGGGACCCAAAACGTTGTTGCAGCGGTAAAGAGCCTCCTGGTTCAGCTCTTCATCCTCGAAGCCCTTCTCTTTCAGCGCTGCCGCACGGTCTTTGTTGACAACGAATGGCTTGCGTGGGGCTTCAGTCAAGATAGGTGGCGGGTCGGCTTTCAAAGCAGCACCAGACTCATACTCTCCATCCAGTGATGAGCGAAGGATATCAACTAAAAATTTGACGATCAGGCTTTGAGACTGGGTGGCAAATTCTGAGTTCCACATCTCTTGAGCCATGGGCAGGATTTCCATGCGGAGATCTACCTGGAATTGACCAGGTTGGAAGTAATCCGGACGACCACGCTCCCGATCATGGTTGGTCGTCAGCGCTTGTGTCTGGCTAGACTCAACGATACTCTTGCCGCTAGCGAGTTCTGTGAAAACCGCAAGGATGATTTTGATTCCCCCGTAAGCAGCGGTAAGTTGATCAGCAACTTCCTTCTCGGTCTCAGCACCGCGATCCAAGGGCTTGAGGACGTTGACCTCACGCATGAAGATTTCGCACATCTCCTTCAGCACCTTGAGCCCGTTGTTCCGCTTGAAAGCAACAAGGACAAGAGTCAGGTAGTTAGGGGTTGGCCGATCACCACCAGCTTCGTACAAGAGGTGTGAGAACTGGGAGAGGATGACAATAAGATAGGGAAAGCGGTATTTAGAGCTTGCACCTGAGTTAGGAGCATCAAGTTGGAGTGCACGTAGAACAGTGTCAGCGATGGCCTCGGCCACCATGTTGGCACTCTGCTTTGCTTTTTGGAAAGAGTCTCCACGCCTTTTGCTGACAAGACCAAGACCAAGATTATGCATAAAGCCTGTAATTGTAATTGGCAGAGCACCCAAGAGGTACCGAAGGATCTGAACATTCTTAAAAGCGGAGCTTTCCTCGTCAACTTTCTTGGCAACACCTTCAGTCTCTGGTGCAACCGAGGTGTTTGAGCCATCGGAGGCACCGAGGCCTTCTCCCTGAGTCGCAGTAGCAGAGTCTGCCGACGAGTCCTGAGAAGCCCCTGGCGAGGGCTTTCCGGGGGGTTGCTGTTTGCCTTGTGTCCAAAGATCCGGGTTGTTCTTCTCGTTGACGATCGCCTCCCATACACATGCCGAGAAAAGATCACCAAGAGAAGAGATAAGGTTGCAATAACGGTCAGCGAGATTGACTTGGGTGAAAGGAGACACCTGTTGGGCAGGTCGAGTCTGGTAAAGCGGCATTGCGAAAATCTCACGGAGCAGGTCAGTAAGAACGAGGACGGCATTCAGGTTCTTTACAAAGAAGGTTCCATGAGAAAGAGCTTCTGTTGCCTCCGGTGCAGGTGCCTTAGAGTCGAGCGGTCTGGTAAACGAGGTGAAGAATCCGGACTCTTTGGGCGCAGCCCAAAAGGCCGACAGGGTGTTCACTGCTGACTGCGCCCGCTCCACAAGAGATGGAATAACAATGTGCGGTTTGGTTTCAGCAATCATGTGCACAAGTACCGTTAATTCCTGGTTAGGGTCGGTGCCATGGAAGCCATATGGCAGGCTCTGAAGTGTTGCGTAATCCAGAACAAATTCCGCTCCACCAGCCTGAATGAAAGATGCGCAGTTTGGCTGGTTTTCAAAGAATGCACCGAGGAACCGGATGGCAGGGAACAGATAGTCTGCAACGGTAAGGCCATGCTCGTCTTGGTCCTTTGGCTCAAATTCACTGTGTGCAGATGGGAGTAGCTGGCTCACGTCACCAACAAGCAGCTTGCAGCCATTAGGAAGGGTATGGGCATTCAGCTGAGGAACACCGATAGTCGCTGGGTCTTCCATGGAGGCATCAACAGCAACACCGATGTCACGGAACAAGTCAGCAACAGGTCCGGAAAGGATGGCTTTGGCGTTGTCATCTGGGTCTTCCGTCCATAGCTTGGCACCCAGTCCTGACTTCCATGCCTTGGATTTAGCGAGGAGGTTAACACGGGCAGCCATAACAATGACGGCAGACATAATGGAAGTCTTCAAAGCCGGATGGTGTCGCACCAGTTCGTCGAAGGCGGTACCTAGCGAGCGGACCAGGTTTGGATCATCTTTGAGGCACTTGACATGCTCCGGCTGCTCGAAAATTTCGAAGAAACTTTCTAGGGCATCAGAGGATTGAAAAAGGTCAAGACCAGAGGCGTTCAGGCAAATGGCTCCGAAGGCCGAAGGGATGCACGCAAGAGCATCAGCGGCAGCAATGATTCCCGAAGCAAGTTCCGTACCAGGCTGCCGAGCCATTAGGTATTCACGGTCTTCTTTCTTGCTTTCAGCAGTGGAGACAGATTCAGCAGCGGGTACTGGGGCCGAGGGCTCAGCCTCATTACTGACGTCCTCGGATTCGGTGACAGGAGGCTTTTCCTGGGCCTTGAGCTCACGCCCCATGACAGCAGCAAGAAGACTCTTACTAAGACCAGCTTCGGCGATGACAGCATAACTGGTAGGCTCGTTGTGAATAAAGCTACTCAGGATGTTGACACCATTGCTCCATACATGCGAACCAAAAATTCGTGCGTTTTCAAAGACGAGTCGCAAGGAGGTAAGAAGCTGAGGGGAGTCAATCAAATTCCGCAGGACACGATCAAATCCTCCACCATTGTGTTGCATGATGTGATTGACAAAGCGAAACATCCACCGTAAAGTTTGCTGTTGGAAGTAGGGTATTTGGTAATCTATCGAAGGATTCTTGTATTGAGGAGGAAACCCGTCTCCACTGGAAACCTTCTCAAAAGCGGTTTTGGTCTCGTGGTCGATCAGGGCGGAAATCGCATCGAAGCCCTTGGCCGTAGTCAATGTGCTTAGGGCATCACGGACAGCGTGAACGAAGGTGTCAAGAAACTCCATGACTCGAGAGTAGACTCGGCGAGCCTTTTCAGTTCGAAGATTGAGGATATCAACGAACATTGGAATAAGACCAGCAGCAACGAGAGTCTCGGGAGTCCGTGCACTTGAACTAGGAAGTGTGCGCAAGAGTGCAAGTAATGCATCGCGCCATTCATCATTATAGGTGTTGTCAGTATCGCCATCTTCAGTACTCAGCTCGTTGACTACCTTGCGGGTCAGGAACATCAGAACACCATGGTTGACATTGACACTCAAAGCGGAGCAAACGTCCACAGCACGAGACTTTTGCTTCGCCAATGCATCCAAAGCATGAATTGCCAGCGTTTGTAGATGCCTTGAGACCTCAAGATCACCGCTCGCGCCGAGATGCACCAACTCGGCCAGCTGGAAGGTCAGCTGAAGGCGTTTCGACTGTTCCAAGTCATGTTGAAGAACCTTCTGCTGGAATGACGACTCCGGGTGAACATAGGCTAGGTTGGTCATGGCGAGAATCCGGATTGCAAGAATCTGCTCGCGGGTTTCACGAGACCCAGACAACGCCTGGGCAACACGAACCTTGTGAAGCAGCTCATACTTCGATTCAAGAGGTAGATGTGGCAGATTATTGGCCAGAAGATCCTCCGTCTTACCAGATGAGATCTTCGAGTATGGAAGGTCCAATATCTTTCCAGCTCGGGATGCTTCTTCTGCCTTACCGCCTGTGCTTACGTTTAGCGCAGGAGAGTCTTCTCCACTGATTGTACGGCTCAAACGTGGAGTAGGATGGGTGGCACTCCGACGAAGCGGAGTAGGCGTAGTTGGGGCATGGGCACCAGGCTCGCCCTGGCCAAACTCCGAAGTTGTTCTAGTTTGCTCAGAGGCACCTGACGGGTAGTAGAGGACCCTAACATGGCCCCATTCTTCCCAGCCGTCATTGTCACGCACGAGTGAGATCAGTTCGTTGGCGTTGAGCTTGGTCGCGCCCGCCTTTTCTTTGCCCTTGGCTGACACAGCGGGAGGTGCAGAAAATGGGGTTTTACCGGTGACAAACGGACGGGGGAAAGGTGAGGAGATCTTGAGCAATTTGTCTAGATCGATATTGTAGTGAGCTGCCAGCATTGTCTGCTGGTGGGATCCACGCTGGCGCGAATGGTATCGTTGGGCCAAGCAGAGGGCCAGCCGTAGAGTAGACTGGAGGAGGGACAGAGAGGTGGTGTTCAAGAGATCTCCCAAACGCTCACTGCTGCTGTATAGACTGCGATTTCCACATTTCTCCAGTAGCATACGGGAGAAGTCCAGAATCGCTTCTACCAGCTCGCGGTCACCCTCGGGCCCATACCCTAGAGAATTCAACTTGGCATCGATGCCTTCTGCTGGTGACTTGCTCGCATCAGCCGCGTATGACTCTTCTAAAACGGTCCTCCGGAAGCTCTGTGTCTGTGGGCCGGTGTTCAGGAAGTATTTATCGATGACGGTGGCCAAGATTTCATCGAAGCGGTCCAAGACATTGATCCAGTGATAAAGGTCGCCTCGAGGAAACGGCCATAGCTTAGGAAATGTGCTTAGATGGGAAGGAAGCTCCGGGATTGGAAGGCGTGTGACATTGGCAATGAATTCAGCGAGAAAAGGCGACTAGAGTAGCAAAGAAAAAAAAATTAGCCAGAGAAAAAAAACCCTCTTGGGTCCATGACGGATAGAGACTCACAATTGTAGCCTCGTGCTTTTGACTGGCAACCTTCTTAATTTTGCCCATGTTGGCGATCAGAGCAGGCAGCCAACCATGAGGGAATTGAAAGATCCCAGGAGAAGAGTCTCCTAGAGGGTGGAGTTGGCGGGGGGTTGGTCGTGAGACCGGGTCGCGGAGCAAGCGCGAGGGTGCCTTATGACGTTTTTGGTCCTCTTCTACCTGCTTCGCCTAATTTGAGCCTTTCTGTGTCGACAGATCCGTACGGAAAGGTATCACGGAGATATCAGGGACAAGGCGAATGTGAATGGAAATAGATATTCCGTCCAAATGGAGCTTGTCTAGTCGATAAGGTCGAATAGAAGGAAAGTGGTGAGATATTGGCGCGCGGGTTCGGTGAAAGAAGTCTAATCAAGCAGGGAAAACGGTGCAGGACGTTTGACCCTGAAGGTATTGACGACAACGAAAGATCGAAATGAGGAAAGGAAGATTAAGAAGGATGGGTTGAAGGAAGAGGGGAAAGATGCAAGAGAAAATGGGGGAGAAGGAAAAGAATCATGAAAGGTGAGCTGTGTCCTGCCGGCAGTTAAAGCTGGAACTTGGGCGGTTCCCCCGCTGAGGCGGTCAGGCTACAAGGCATCATTTGATTCCATGATTTCTACCTTCTTCTATTTACTACAAAGTTCTTTTGGTTTGCAATTACTTCATTGTTCAAAGCATTTTCGGATTTTCACTTGACAGAGATTACATCAGTATTGCAAGGCCAGCCTCTAGACTACATACCAGCGGATGCCTGCGCGGATTTTCAAAACAACTAACTACGAACGAATGCGATGCTACCCGATGCCTAATTCCGATATTCATTCAAGAAAAATTATACATAAACATACAAAAGAGTATTTGGTGAACCTCACACTTTACGAGCAGTGGGTAGCTCCCCATCCCACTGCACTTTCATCGTCGATGGGAAGGGCGAGTATGCACCCTGCTCCGCATCCATATACATCGTGATGCCGCCGATACCTGGAATTTTCTTCAACTGTCCCTGTGGACCAGGAGCACGTCGAAGGTTATTTAACTGCCCGACAACCCGAAGCATGGTAGGAAGAGCAGTCTGGCACACCCCAAGCCCAAGGCATTGGTGTGGGCCGAAACCAAAGTGGATGTACTGGTTCAGGTCGCGATCCAAGCGGACTGTCTCGGGGTCAGGGAATGCTTCAGCATCGTGACTTGCGGCCACCTGTGGTTCGAATTAGTCAAAATTGGTTCAGTCCTCGCTAAAAATTCAATTAGGGCTTACCAGATTGCAATAGATTTGTTGGCCTGTCTTCAATGTCAAGTTCTCACCATTGTCTTCGATGACGGTGGGCTTCACGACTTCCCTAGGCAAGGCGACGGTCGATCGGATTCGTGCGCTTTCCATAAAGCTATTCCAAGTTAGCATGAAATCTGCACAACAATCGAGCCCAATAATGGCGATATACTTACTATCGTAGAAGGAGCTCATCAGACTCCGGAGCGTTCTCCTTGGACAGCCGTTGAATCTCTGCGAGGTGGACAGCATTCTCTTTTTCGAGATAGAAGTCCAAGCATTGAATGAACAGCTGTGCCTGGTTGGCAACCATTGAGCTAGCCGATGGAATAATATGCGTCCACACAACATCTTTCGCGGGCAGCCCGCTATGAAGCAGATGCTGAATCATATGGATACCATAGTCGCTGAGCACATCGTGACGATGAATTCGACTCACAAGACTAGCGACGAATCCAGCCTTATCGACAACTTCAACATTAGCCATAATCAGCTCACCAAGCTGCTGTGCAACCGTGCGAGACGCCTGCTCAAGCTGGAAAGACTTGGCGACATCCACATCGTAAAATATGCATGTGAAGACCACAGTCAAAATTTGAAACAGCTCGGTCTCGGTGAACACGCCACGGGGGTTAGACTCCGTCTTGAGTGACAGAGAAAACACATTCGCAGAAAAATGGATATGCGCGAGATTGGACACATCGCGACTGATGTCCACCTGGTTTGCACTACCCACTTTGTACGAGTTCCGCTGCAGCAGCTGAATGGTGATCTCCTCGTAGAACTTCCGCACTTCAGATTCCCATTTGTCCCGGTATAGAGCACCGCCAACCATCTTGCGGGATGCTGCGTTTGCAGGGCTATCGCCCGACAACATGAAAGCACGGCCATATGGGTGGCCATCGCGATGCAAGATGAACTCCAGCTTCTTACCATAGGTCACTTTGAAGTTTTCCTGGTCCTCGAGAACGGCCTTGCAAGCGGCGTGGGAATTGATCATTGTGGGGATTGGAGTGTAGCTAGGCGCATTGTAGCTGTACATATGACCCTTTCCAAGGCTTTTGAAGATCTTTTCGTTCTCGCTGGGAATTACCATTGGGAAATGGGCGTAAACTGAGTTTCCAAGGAAGTGATTAGGGAATGCCCGCAAGGCCAGTTTGTAGAAGACCTGGCCGTTGTCCACATTGGCATCATAGTTGATCTCGTTGTAGGCCCAATTTGTCAAGTGCTTAGGAGTGTAGTCAACGGTATAGAACCGATCACCGCGAACCAGAGCAACGGCATCCGACAGGATTGCCCTGGAAGTGGTGTAATTGGTGCACAGGCCACTGCCTGGAACCATAGGTTCTTTCGCATCTTCCACGATGAGACCGGGGTAGAGTTCCACCAAATCAGGATGATCGTAGAAATGGCGGAGGTGATCGACAATTTCCGGGTCAGAGTTGATCTCCTCGAATGTCTTGTATGGTGCCAGGTTGAAGTAGTCTCGGAACTCATTCAATGTGGCCAAGTTCCAAGCCCGTGACTGCTTCATGCCGAGGACCTCGATGGATTTAAAGATCGTTGGCACATTCGATGCTCCAAAAGCACCAGCGACATCCTCGACACCCTCTTGGAAAATCTTGACCAAGTCATCATCATCGTAGAGACCATCGGCCTTTCTGTGAAGATTGGCAAAGGGACGGTCCTCGGGATTTTCGGGGAGCATTGCCTCCCAGCGATAAAGGCCTTGAATGAACTGCGGGATGCTCAGAGCTTTCGCATCTTGGCCTTTAAAGATCTCCTTGTACATATCCTCTGACCACTTCTCATCACGAGCAGAAATGCAAGAGTGCCATCGGTAGACAAGGTTGAACTCCGCCGAGACCTGGTTACCAGTAGCCTGAGCTGGAGCTTCACCGAGTAGACCACTCTTGATCTCCGCTCGGGGATCCAAACTCCAAGAACTATCAGTCCGATTCAAGTTAAGAATTGTTCGAACGTAGTCCTTTAGAACAATGTTGATATAGAGACCACAGGTGACCAAACGTGCAGTCTGGAATAGATCATTGTCCCATGTTGCGTAGGCTTGTTTGTTAGACTCATCTGGTTTTTTGAAGCGACCACCCTCGTTGATGATTGCCAGGTTATCTGCCACATGATTGTGGAATCGATTGAACATGATAAGCAAAACACCCACACCAGGAGGGAACCCAAGGATGCGCTTGGTGGAGAATGTATCCGGCTTAAGCTTGCCATCCTTGAAAGTTCTCACGGCATCCTGCTCATCTTGGTTATTACCATAGAGAGGGCCCAGATCAAGATAAGACGATGTCAATGATGATGTGCCAGTTTTAGGGTCTGTTTGAAACAGGTCTAGTAATTGTTAGCCCTGTCCATAATCGGATATGAAACCACAACGAGTGATTCAAGACATGCGTACCATGAATGATAATAGATGCAAAGTAGAACAGCACACTCGAAATCTTATTCGGGTGTTCTTTGAAGTCTTTCCGGGCCAAGAGAGTATCAAAAAGGGTTTCTGGATCTGGTCGGTCAACTGGCTGCACAATTGTCGGTCGAACTGATCGCGCATAGGGAGTGCCCGCAGCGCCAATATTCGGCCAGAACGGGTTCTAATTATTTGTTAGCGAATACACTCAATTTGTTTAAGAAGGAGTAGTCATACGTTTCCTGATCCGTCCGCTTTCCGATAGGAAGCGTCACGGCCAAGATACCTGTCATTGTCAGTATGTCTTTTTCCTGAAGCATGCGGCGTCTCAATCCCGTATAAAGATATCACTTACGAGATTGGCGGGTGCTGCAAGTCCTTCCATAGGGTACTCAAGAATACGTTGGTTAATTCCGTGGCGTTCTTAGAAGTCGAAGGCAAACCAGCTGCGAGCTATTGAAAAGTCAGCTTTTGGATTTTTGTAATATCAGGATGTACATACCTGAACCACTCGCTCCATGATGTACTCCCGATCATTCCAAGGTTCCCCAGTTACCGCATCTTTTGCAATCTCGATGACCGCCTTCACATCTTTCGAATTGAAATGGCCCAGATCCTTGGTAAACCCAGTTGTGGTAGGCGTTTTGACATAAGTCCCATCACCGGTTTCAGTGGGCAAGGGCCTCAAAGATGAGGCAATGACTTTCTCGATGTTGGAAATTTCGTTTCCGATGCCATTAGCAGAATTATTGGGTCGATCGGCCATGGCGGGCTTGAATGTATGTATAGACAGTAAACACGAAGACAGGGGAGAGCAAGCTATATCCAAATATTATATCCAAATATTAGCATTGAGCATCAAAATTATGGTAGTTCATGGAAGCAACTGCCAGTCCGAAAGTCCCTCTCAGCTCATTCGAAAAGAACGCCCATTCGCTCATGAAATTGATCATCTGGAGTAATCAGGTTTATAAATGGAAACATACCAATAAGGTAGAAAGAGTAGCCTGGAGAATTTTATGGCTGTGTTGGCCAGCTATTGAGCAGTTTCGAGTTTCAGATGACGAGTACTCAGTAGGTACCAAGTATAAGGCGGGTAAAGAGAAAAAGCAAAGCAAGTGTTATGGGAATGTATCGGAGGGTAATGGGACGATTATAAAAGTTTCCAGCTGCGGAGTATTCCGTCTGTTAAACAACTCAAGTACAGCTAGGTAGCCTTCAGCCCGTTCTAGCTCCATTACCCACGCAGCCTTTCCGGTGTTCGTGTTGGTCAGTCAGCCTATGCGCCACAACCCTAAGGCGCCAGCTGGGTGTGGGTACAATGCATGGGCAATGACAGCCGAAGACGCCCCACCCCGGTGAAATAGACTAGAGAGCTTTTCATTCGTTCATGAACCGGAATTCCATGTGAGAGGAAAGATTCACATTGCAGCAAATTCTATTCCGTTTTATCTGACATGTATTATTCTGGGTCAGAAAGATCATTTGTCTGGGAGCGTCAGCTATGAGATGCCGTTTATGCAGGGGGTCCTGGCTCACCCGGGTGTATGGTGAATTCGCCCAGTCATGATTGGCGCATGGAATGTTCAGCTTACACCAGTGGCGATCTGCACTTGGTGGGGCCAAAATCCGTTGAAAAAGCTCGGCTTGTACAATATTCTCTTATCATAGCATAACCCCTCATCCCTGCAAGGCAAACGATTGACACAGCCTATCAATCACTCCGCTAGTTCATAAGTTAGCGCTGTATTGGTGGCCTAGTCAGGGGTGGCCTAATGATTATGCCATTGTTGATTGGCGACGGGTTCGGCCGGGTTAACCGTTGTAGCAAGACTGCGCCCCCAAGTAAGACACTAAAATCAGATGGCCTAGAATTGCAATTTTGGAGCAGAAATCAAAACCCCTCGGCAAGACAGAAAAGTCTCTAGAAACGTGGCATTAAATCGATTTTGTGGGGTATCATCAGTAGAAAGTTAAACTTTGCTGAAGGCTGTCATATCCATTTTGAACTTGGCCCACGTGGAAAGCAGAACATGGCTTTTATCCGATCATGCCTTCATTTCAGATTAAGAGATATTGAAGACATCCCGACACATCTAAGACTTGCAGAAGGAATACCCTGGTTAACAGATTCCGGATCATAATGGACTCGATCCCATATTTGACGTCAATGGGGATACTAGCCGTTAAATTCAAGAAATCAGGGACAGCTTGCAAGGACGGTCCTTGGCACCATGGAAAGACTCAAAGTTTAAGCTGAGCCTGAATACGTATGAGATTGAGAATTGACCCATTAGGTTCGACGATCTTGACGATCTGTTGAGATAATCCTCGTGCTTGTGTATACTTTGCTGCACTTACCTCGGTCTTGCCTTAAGGTGTCGACATCACGTGTGCCCCATCCACTATTGATCGACGTGAATGCTCAACAATTTCCCCTGCAACCTCCAAACTGATTGAGCTTGCCATCAATCACAATGGCTCCTAAGATCACACTCACCGTTGAGCCGCGGGGTATGTTATCCATTCTATTCCGAAATTCCACTCATCTCAAAATTAAATCCAAACAATTAACATTGCTATTCAGGTAAACCCATCCGCATGCTCCCTAAGGAGCTCACCATTTCCCTCGATGCCTCTGGTTATGACCTCCACGACATGATTGGGCAGGTTTGCGGTGTATCTGCACACCGTCTTCGTATCACTAAGGGTAGTGACCGCTCTGCCGTTGCCAATGCGAAGGACGTCTCCATCGACGACACTGGCCTGCGCAACTCCAGCGTGATCCATGTCAAGGATCTGGGTATGCAACCGCTCACAAACCAAAAGGTCAAACTTGAGCTAAATTTCACAACCAATAGGTCCCCAGATCGCATGGCGCACCGTCTTCATCATTGAATACCTCGGTCCCCTCCTCATCCCAGCTCTCTTCCTCTTCCCTCTCCGTCCCCTCCTGTACTTCAACTATGACACTATTCCGGCTCCTTCGTACGTGCAGCTTCTCGTCTGCGCCCTTCTCACCATCCACTTCCTGAAGCGTGAGTATGAGACTATCTTTGTGCACCGCTTCAGCAATGCTACCATGCCCGCCCGCAACATTTTCAAGAACAGTGCCCACTACTGGGCTCTCGCCGGCTTCAACATTGCCTACTGGGTTTTCCGTCCCGATGCCGCCGCCGCCAGCCCAGACTACAACCCGGCTCTTGTATACGCTGGCCTTGCCATATTCGTGTTCGCTGAGTTGGCAAATCTGAATGCCCACTATGTGCTTCGGAACCTGCGTCGGCCCGGTACCACTGAGCGTGGTATTCCCTCTGGATTTGGGTTCAACCTCGTTACCTGCCCTAACTATATGTTTGAGATCATTGCCTGGTTGGGTGTTTTCCTGGTCAGCCAGCTGAACTTGAGTGTGCTCATCTTCACTCTTGTTGGTGGTGTGCAGATGTACAGCTGGGCGTGGAAGAAGGAGAAGCGCTACCGCAAGGATTTCGGAGACAAGTACAAGAAGAAGAAGACTGTTCTCCTTGCTTTTATCTGCTAAAGGAAAGCAGCAGTCGGAGCTTTGGATTCCCACTTCTAGTGGGATTGTTCTCTATTATATCTTAGGACGTACCTCGGTGCGATCTGACTCGGTTCGGGCTGTTTCAACTCGACAAGCCGGACCCCCAAAACCACACGTTGGGTAAGTGACATCCACTTGTTACACTTTTCGCTCAACCAGTTTATCGTCTTTGGCTTTTTCTGGTTCGAATCACTCTGCTTTTTCATGATGAGAAAAATTGGTCCGTGTTTAGGAGGCGGCTTAAGACCCCGCTGCTTGACTACAACCCATTTGCGAGCAATCGCGTCTCTGATAAATTTGGCTTTCAATTGCATTGCTTTACTCCATTACCGATGGATTTCCACGTCGAATGCTCAATACTGACTGCTCTCGATAGCCACACCCTAGCCAGGCCAAAGCTGTCAGCGAGCCTTGGCTCAATATTACGTCCTATTATCTAGGGTCTTATTTATGACGCATGTATTCTATTAGTGAACATAAAGAAAATAATGATCATGTTTCCTTTCCTATGACCTTATGCATGCCATGACGATTGAAGCAAAAGTATCCCGCTGTATGTGCAACACTCATCTATTGCGCCAAAAAACACCGATTGGATCAGACAGACAAACAGAATGATCATTAAAGCAAATCCAAAAGCAATGGGTGCAAAGAAAACACCCAAGAAGAATCGAGAAAGTAGATATGGTGAGAAGTTAGCCACTCTTTATCTTCCTCTGCCACAGCATGTAATAGGATTCCATCTCAACACACTCCTTAGCTTGAACGTTATCACATTCCGGGAATCGAATAATAAAATCGCCGTCATTATAGGTACCATCAGGACCAGCACCATTCGAATCCTTGCTGTACGCATTCAAAACACGCTGGGGAACAATAGCCGTCCGAGCTAGCACAGTCGGATGCCATTGCATAATATGGTCCTAAAAAGACACGCAAGTCAGCCATAAGCTATTTCAATTCGATCAAGCAAATCTTACCAATCCATGAACCTCCGCCTTCGCAAAGTTATAATTGCGAAACAGTGGATCAAACCATAGATCCAAGAAAAAGCGCGCAAAGTCCCCATTCCTAAGCACGAAGCTACTGGGACTTAAATCTTCGCCATCTTGCGTAGTGATGAAGTCAATATCCTTCTCCTTCAGATGCGAGAATGTCTTGATAATACTATCCGGCGGGACGATGGGAACATCCTTCAAGATTATCGATTCAAGCTTGCTGCGTTCCAGGAGATGTGATTTGAGGGATTTAGTAGGGTTCATAATAAGGGCGTTCTGGTTCAGGTGGAAAAAGTATGCGGCGCTGGGATAGGTAGCCATTGCGTGGCGGACGGCTGGAACAAGCGCCCAGCTTTTGGGTTGGTCGCCGACTGCTTCGTCATAATCGGAGACGGATGTGAAGAAGTTCGTGTAGCCTGATTGAGAGCACAATTCCATGTTAGTAGAGCTCGTTTGTGCTAGAAGACTAAATCGCGAGCTAGCTATACTTGGTGTAGCAACCCAGCCCATAGAACAACATACCATGTCGCTTCGCATAATCCTCGCGATTGGCAATGATCTTATTGATGTAGCTCTCACTGAAATTTTCGCGATCCAACAATGTCACAATGACCACACCTGCTGTACCAGCCGGCGCCGCGGAAGACGAGCTCGAGTAGACGTGGGTAAGGAGATAGAAGATCGAGAACACAGCGAACGCGAAAACAGCAAATGTTTTTAGCTGTTTCCTGCGATATAGCGGTAATCGAGAGGAACGGGCACCGGGGAGAGTGTGTTGGTTCTTTCGCGGAGGCAATGCGAATTGCATGGCGAGCGTGATATCCCCCGCGCTGGGGAGCTGGATGAGGACGCAGCGATTCGGAGGAGTAGTTGCGGGAGATCAAATCATGACATGGGAGATTCCAAGGTCCGCGCGATGTTTCAAAAATTGAGAAGAAATTGGATCACTGAGGGAAATGAGTTGCAAGGGAGACGCAGGACAAAGATTGGGTGTTCCCTGGTTCCAATGACGAGTCCGAATGCGGCGGGTCTTTTTTGGTGCGCATACCAACGGCCTTGCAGCTTCACCAATCAACTTTGGCCGTTTTTAGTTAGTTCGTCGATTGCAGAGATAAACGAGATTTGGGTTTCAGGTTAATTGCTTTTCGTATTTGGTTCATCTCGGATGTCGGGACTCGGATATTATTACAATACATCCTGCAGATCCCTTGCACTGAATCATGACCCTAGCTATTGGGTGCTTCATACCTATCTTCCAGAAATAAAGAACTAAGGGATAATCATTAGACTAAAGGACAACACTATGGACCATCAGGGTCTCTTTACATAGAATTTGCCTGGTATTCATTTCGGTATTGTCTAGTCGTTATACATATACAGTACATACTGAGCAGAACACCTGGATATATATCGAGTACATATGAACCCAGTCAGAATTGACCACTTATGCCAACCGAGTTTCTGCTTCTCTATAGCTGTGGATACCATGCTTTCCCAGTGCCTTCGAGGGATGTCTGGCTCAAAGCCACAACAGAAATCTAGACATACTTAGAGCACCTAATAGGCAGACCGAAACAATGTAAAGAGGCTAGAACGATGAAAACGGATGATATTGGAGTATAAATACACAGAAGTTCAAGTTTTAATATGCACGCCGAATCGCACTCATGCGAAGAGATCACCAAATTTCTCCAGGTAATATCGAAGACATAGGTGGTTGGTAAAAAGACAAAGGTAGTGGTGCTCGAGGGTCCAGTTCGTCGCGATAATGGTACAATGGAGGCGCCAGCCCCCAGCAAGAGGCTTCAATTCTAACATCACAATCACCTCCAGTTATCCAGCTGAATCAGCTGACTTATTCCGCAGATTTAGCCTGGGAAAGCTGGGCAAGCCTCTGAGGGTCGGCCATGCCCTTGTTATGGGGCTTTGTGACCTGCTTGATGTTGAGTCGTTCCTCGATCTTGGCGTTGATCTCCTCCTCCTTGCTCTTCATCCACTCCTCAAATGACTTGGGCTCCGGGACACCAAGTCTCTTGCGCTCTTCCCGGAACCGCTCCTGGATAGCCGGAGTCTGCATAACCTTCCACCGCAATTCCCATCCGAACATGCCGAGCTCCTGGATACGGGCGGGTTTGTCGCTGAGGAGGTAGTTGTCGAGACCGCCCTCCTTCATAATTGTTCGGAGAGCACGGCGGGTGACCTTAATGAAGAGATCCTCACCAAGTGCCTCACTGGGAATCTTCTTGCGGCGAACGTTGGGCTTCCAGTTTCGTCGTGTCTTGCCCTCGTTGCGACCCTTGGAGATTTTGTTACCGAAGCGGATCATAGCACCGCCATAGAGACCGGTATCGGCTTGCTTGTACCATTGTCGGGGTCCGAAGGGGTAGGGTGGGATGTGTTCGGGGAGAGTCTTGGTGGTTTGCGGTGCGAATGTCGTGGAGAACGAGCGCTTCGGGGCCGATAAAGAGAGGTTGCGGAAGGCCGACGCGAGGGAGAAGTGGCCGACCATGGTGGCTCTGGTCTGGACACCTGCCATTGGGGATGTTTGGACAAGTTCTGAGAGATGAACCCGTTAATTTGTGGACTTCAATATCCCGTGGTAGGGAAAGCTGGAGTTGGGAAGAATTTGGGGGACGCTGACCGCCTTCAGCGCGGCTCCGTGACTGGCGCAGATCCCTTGCTCGCGAATTTCGGGAAGAGCATTGGACCTGCGAAAAGGACGGCTCATCGCATCACTGCTTAGCTTCTTTGTTTGATTTTATATTTCTTGTTTTAAATCTTCATTTCCTCTCCCCTATCCCCCTTTTCCTTCTCCACAGGCTCCAGAAGCCGCATTTGCCCAATCATGGTCCAAATTAGTGAAGTCAAGGGCAACTCGCGCGAGAACAGGACTGCCACGCACACGCACATCAAGGGTCTAGGCCTGCGCGCCGATGGTACCTCAGAAACATCCGGTGATGGATTTGTCGGACAAGCTGCTGCCCGAGAGGTTAGTTGGAACTCCATTGAGTTGATGAGATGAATTCAATATTCAAAGCAGATCGTGACTGACAGTACATTGCTTTCCAATAGGCTTGCGGTGTGATCGTCGACCTCATCAAGGCCAAGAAGATGGCTGGCCGAGCTGTGTTGCTCGCTGGTGGCCCCGGTACCGGAAAGACAGCGCTCGCTCTTGCTGTATCACAGGAGCTGGGAACTAAGGTCCCTTTCTGTCCGATCGTTGGTAGTGAAATCTACTCTGCAGAGGTCAAGAAGACAGAAGCTTTGATGGAGAACTTCCGACGAGCAATTGGTACGCGATACGGCTTGCAATGAAGGCTTTCTAGCGCAACACTAATTCGATAATAGGCCTGCGAGTTCGGGAAACCAAGGAGGTGTACGAGGGTGAAGTGACAGAATTGACTCCGGAGGAGACTGAGAACCCGCTGGGCGGCTATGGACGCACCATCAGCCATTTGATCATTGGACTCAAGTCTGCTAAGGGCAGCAAGAAGCTTCGTCTGGATCCTAGCATCTACGAAGCTATCCAAAAGGAGCGCGTCACCGTTGGAGACGTCATCTACATCGAGGCCAACACTGGTGCATGCAAACGTGTTGGACGGTCCGATGCCTACGCCACCGAGTTTGATCTCGAGGCGGAGGAGTACGTGCCTGTCCCCAAGGGTGAGGTTCACAAGAAGAAGGAGATTGTGCAAGACGTCACTCTGCATGATCTGGATATGGCCAACGCCCGGCCACAAGGTGGACAGGATGTGATGAGCATGATGGGCCAGCTGATGAAGCCCAAGAAGACTGAAATTACCGATAAGTTGCGCCAGGAGATCAACAAGGTTGTCAACCGGTATATCGACCAGGGAGTGGCTGAGCTTGTTCCTGGTGTTCTCTTCATTGACGAGGTTCACATGCTCGATATTGAGTGCTTCACATATCTGAACCGTGCCCTCGAATCCTCCATCTCTCCCATTGTCATCCTTGCCTCCAACCGCGGTCACACCGTCATCCGGGGCACCGACGACATTAGCGCCGCCCACGGCATCCCACCAGACCTGCTGGCCCGTCTCCTTATCATTCCCACTACCCCTTACAACCCCGATGAGATCAAGACTATTATCCGACTCCGCGCCAAGACCGAGGGTCTCAGCATCACCGAGCCTGCTTTGGACAAGGTCGCCGAGCACGGCAGCAAGGTCAGCTTGCGGTACGCTTTGCAGCTGCTGACCCCAGCAAGCATCCTGGCCCGCGTCAACGGACACCCTGCTGGTATTGAGGCGACGGACGTTGCCGAGTGTGAAGACCTCTTCTTGGATGCGAAGCGCAGTGCACAGATTGTCGCTCAGGATAGCAGCATGTTCCTGCAATAGAGGGAAAGTGATGGAGTTTCTATGTATACCATGGGGTATTATTTTGTTTATTGAAAAGGCGAAATGTGCTATTAAGGCCCGATCTTCTTTATGTTAATGCTATTGATGCTACACTATTTGCTTACGGAGATTTATGCGTAGAAAGTAAGACAAAACGTCTCCAGTCTGTCAGGTACCAACGTTTAAGGTAGTTGATCGCCGAGAACGTGCACATGCAGGATGCGCAAGTTTCTCCCTTTTTGTTTTGAGAAAATAGTGAGCGCCTGATGGCTTCAAGAGCCCACCAGTGTCATTTATATTCTAGTAGAAGCTGCCTGTGAAAACGTCGACTGTATGATTGAATATCCGTAGATGTAACCCCGGCCTCGGCGATAATCACGTGCAGCTTATCGCCATCTGTAGTCTCCAGCCTCCACCCATGTACCCCGTACGTTGTACTTACTGCCTATTTTCCCAGATCGAAACGCCGTGAGATATTGAATTACCGAATCCTTTCTAGCGAGCATCAACATTGCAAGGAGATACCGACGCATAGTTCCCGGAAAGACTTGACCAAGCCACGACCAATATATCCATCATTGATAAAGGTGGAGCCTGCGGCCTGATCATACGAAACGACCACCCCGGAGCCCGTCGCAGCAGGGATCTCTTTCTCTCTCGCTTCTTCCTCCGATTCAACCCACTTCACAACACACACCGCCCACCATGTCGAACCCTCTGGACACGGACGCCGGCTCGGAGATGTTCGCCAGTTACGAGAACGAGCTCAAGCTGCTACAAGCCGATCTGAACCAAAAGCTGGACCAGATCTCCGAAGCCAGCGGTGAACAACGCAAGTCCGCAATCCGCTCCGCAGAGCAAGTGCTGGATGAAGCAAAGGAATTGGTGAGCTACGCCCCAGAGCCGTCAAACCGGTCTCTTTCTTTGTCCTTTGATGCCCCCAAACAAGCCGACCCCGAATGTCTGGAGATCTACGATATACATGTGAACTAACCACCGGGTAATAATAGCTGGACCAAATGCGCATGGAAAAGCAGAATATCCCCTCCGAAGCTCGCTCAAAGGTCAACATCCGCTTCCGCAACTACTCATCAGACATCGACGAGGTCAAGCGCAAGCTCAAGTCCCTTTCAGATGATCGCAAAGCTCTCTTTGGTGACCGGTACACCGATGAGCCCCAAGATGAACATCTGGAGCAGCGACAGCAACTCCTCTCTGGTACGGAACGACTGGAGCGCAGCTCGGCGCGGCTGCAGCAGAGCCAGCGGACGGCGCTGGAGACGGAGGATGTGGGACGTGATGTGCTGGCCAATCTCTATGAGCAGAGACAAACGATCCAGCATACCAGAGACAACCTGCACCAAAGTGAGGGATATGTTGATACCAGTATTAAGACTTTGAGGGGTATGGCTCGTAGGTACTGTCCTCCTGTTCCTGTGTTTTTCTCGGACCCGGGTTGGTACTGACTATCTAACAGGATGGCTACGAATCGGATGATCACAATTGCTATCATTACGCTGCTTGTTCTTTTGATTGTCGCTGTTATTTACGGGAAGTTCCATTAGCGTTGCGGAATTCGGGCGTTTTGCTCTTTCTTTTGTACCTTTTTGGACATGTATGCTAGCATTGCCGGGCTTGACCAGCTCTAGAGCTTTGGTCTATAGAAACCTGCGGTTGTAATCGAGCACTGATTTTATGAAGATTATGTCACTTCCTAGTCAACTTAATATCTAAACTGACCATACAAAGCTCGGATTTACTATTCGAAGATCTATCACATATAGTCCGATCTGATCGGTATGATCAAAACAGCATAAGGGTATCACAAACAATCGCAGAACGCCTCAAATCACAACAACAACTTGAACGCAGTTCCAAGGACAAGCATCAAAATGCCTAATTCATAATCCTCATGGCCCCAAAAGCTGCATTTACAAGAACCCCGACGAAAACCGCAACCCCCTTCCTCCAAGACCAAACGCCCTCCTCCCTCCGCAACCACATCGCACAGCCAATAGGCCAAAAGAAGCCCATAACCGCACCCCAAAGCATATCATCCATAGCACTTCTCGATCCAGACCCCAAGCCGCCATCGTCATCGCCAGTACCCGCACCCTCAACCCCACCCATCATCCCCGCAGCAGTTGAGCCCTCATCCATCCACCGATCTTCTAGATCACGGAGCTCTTCACCACTGGGCATAGTATCCGGCGTCCGAGAAACAGACTGCACAGCCAAGAACTGTGATCGAAGAGCCGTCACTTCCGCAGCGGTAAAGCCAGCCGCTAGGAGACGATCAAAGCCGCGGGGTGCAGGTGTAGTAGTTGTCTCAGGCGCGGCCGAAGATTGAGACGGAAAGACCGAGGAGCCGCTACGATGCGGAATCGCAGATGTAGCAGAGAGCAACGAAGAGACATTTTCATCTTCTTTCTGGCTTTGTAGCAGTGTCGTAGCTATTTCAGCTTCGGCAGCTAAATCCGCATCCGAAAGCGCGATATCGCCAATGGAGCAGTGGATATATATTCTTGGGCGTTGATCGCGAACGGGTTGTTTGCCCTTATCTCTTGACTTAGAGTCTGAAGCATTGTGCCCTTTCTCTGGACTTGTTCCGTCGTCTTCATCTTCTGTGGCCGGCCGCGGAGTTCTAGATGGGGAAGGCGGGAGCTTGAGAGAGGTTGTTAGGGCGGCTGTATCTTCTAGACCTCGACCTGCGTAGATCAGACGTAACCGATGGGATGAGAGGGTGGGTGGGAGCTTTGCGCGAATTAGTTGTTTGAGTCCTGCGCCGGTTGTGGTCTCTGGTGCTGAGACGTCGAGTGGGAGATCGGGGATTGAAGCGGAGAAGCGGACGGTTATAAGGAGATCGGAGACGGAGTCACTGGTATACGGGGAGAGGAGAGCATTTGACCCCATTCTTTGCGATTCTCGCTTTTTGTTGGGGTTAGGGATTATGTATAGCTTTAAGGGGTGGTGTATAGTTTAAGATGTTGGGGTAATTATGGTCTGTTGCATTGTTCCGCCCCATCATGCCATCATGTGACATAATCATCGGCGTTTAACATTGTTGTATTTGTAAGGTTATCATCATCAAAAGATCAGATCTTTGCACATCTTCATAGTTGTTGATTAAACTGATTGATTGAAATAAGCAGAAGATAACCTCGAGTCTTTCCTGAAATCTAATAATTCACTGGTGGCATATGTTGGTAGAAAATTGTCCATTAGACTAGTCTATACAGATAATATAACATTTGGATTTGGAGTTTCCACAGATATGTTGCATCAATGGAATGTAGAATCCAGCGAACCCTATAGCCTTTGCAGCAAGCTATAATGGGCTCATGGTATCAAATCCACCCTTGGCCTTCTCTTGGACCCAGAATGAAAGATACCGGTAAAAACGATTGAACATAGAGAAAATTGCATCGACTGGATATCAAGCGTATGTACTTGACCGAAAAAGCGGTCACAATTCCCAAAGATCGTTATATGAAGAAAAGAAAACACCGTCCGATGCACCGAAGGAAGACGCCGAAAACCCCAAAGGAGACATGTCGAAAGAGCGCTTAAACCATGAAGGATTCACCGCATCCACATTGTTCCTCTGTTACAGGTTAGTAATGATTCCAGGGCAATTATTCAGATAAGAAAGGCTTTTCAAGGGAAGACTCACTAATGTTAGGGTTGCGGAAGACAAATTTTCTGCTCAGCTTATCTTCTTGCCAGTCCATCTCGCTGCCAATGATGCTGAACAGGGCCTTGCTGTCGATCAAAACCTTCACGCCGTCCTGCTCTACCACTTCGTCGAACTTGGCCGGCTTCTCCACGTACTCGAGATGGTAGGCAAGACCCGAGCAACCCCGGTTCTTCACTCCAACCCGGATAAACTTGGGCTCAGGCTGATCCATGAGCTTGCGTAGTTGCTCAGTGGCTAGAGTAGACAGCTTCATGGCTGCCTTTCTTGCCCGCAAAGGCCGACGAGGCTTTCCGGACTTAGTGGCAGTTGTGGACGAGGCGGGTTTGGGAGTTTGAGCATCATTTTCCCGAGCAGTACTGGAGGATGTTGGTTTTGTTTGTGCTGGCGAGGTCTGTGGGTTCTCTGCAGGAAGAGGGAAATCGGCGGAGAGCAGGGAGTCTGAGCCTCCGTTGCTCCGGGGAAGCGGGAAAGATGTAGGGAGAGAGTGTGGACGGTAGGCGGTTGCAGTTTGCATGTCACGCTTGGAGGATTGGTAGGCATTTCCATATGATGAGAAGCACCGCACGGCGGGGGAGCATAGTGTAGCCGAGGGCTTTGCCCATCGGAGAAGTGTGGCGGATGATGTCACAGGGCGCTGCATGGTGATGGAAATGATGGTCGAGGGGAAAATGAAAGGTTGAACGGAGCCTCGACGAAAACTGGCTATGAACACATAAGACTGTCGAATTCGGTCGTAGATGTGGTGCTGAATTCAAAAGTGAGAAGGGGAGAAGAGTTGTTTGATCAAGTTCCCCGGTGACCTCTCGGGCGATTAAGTAAGTCTGGTTGCATGATCCGCCTTCAGCCAATCAGCGTCGATGTGTTTCTACACACGGTGGCGCCACTCTTGATTGAAAAGCACAGACTAAGAGAGTAAACTAATGCAATCTGTCAGATGGATACCTTGGTAGTGAGGACCCAGGGAGATTCTGTTACTCCTATTGGACTCTGCTTCCATCTGATTTCATTCACTTTTGATTTCATCATACCTTGAGTTGATTAGATAATCAAGCGTTTATCGGCAGCTGAGTCATCTCTTATCCCGCGGTAAATGTGAGTTGTGGCCCGATTTCCGGAGCAGCGCCGCCTCCATAGTGAGCGCGTCCAGCCCATATTGAGGGGGAAATAGTCAATAGATGGTAAATAAGCCCTTGATTAGTACTGTACAAGCCCTCCATACATTTAGTCTTATTGATTTTGAAAACCCTATCTAAAAGTATTCAATACCCCCGTACCTGCAACATCCCAAAACAAAATGAAAGGACATGTGGCTGGATCCGCTGACAAAGTGGCTGGTGTCTTGGCCACTTGAGATGAACATACGAAGGTACACTTCCCTCCATACATAATATTTAATACTTCGGTGGTCTGCAGATCATCTGAGATATTATGGAGGCCTCGCCCCTTACGCAGCAGACGAGACCGGAAATCTTCCAACCAAAGATCGTCCAGCTCTACGAGGCGCTCTTCAAAGTATGCCCCCACGTTGCCAGACCCTGGCTTCCCCAATTTGATAGAGCCGCATATACTAACTACCCCCAGGCCACTGAGGATGCAGAACACTCTGAGGGGTTCTGGCGAGAGTTCTTTCTGCTGCCACCAGATGGACGCCAGCTGCATGCTCTGCTTGACAAGTTGAGCCCCGACGAGACATTGGGCCTGCAGGTTAGCTTTTTGAGCCACCGTGCTACTCCACATGTTCGGAGAACTGATTGTGATTAGACGCAAACTCAACATCTCTTTGCCCGGGCGATTCGTGAGGCTGCAGCCGGGGTCGCGCCAACGGACTCTTATGCACTAGATGTGAGTGCCCCGCCATTGTGATTGATAGCTATCAATGACTGATAACATCCAGACCTTGGCCACCTTTTTGACCAGCATTTTGAGCAAAAAATACACCAATCCTAGCTCAGATGTGATCAACGTTCTTGCCGGTCTTGACGAGGTTGACCGTGTCATCTCGGAGTTTGTCTCTGTTTTGGACAGAATCATTCGTAATGGGTCCAGCTGTGAGTATTCGTGGCACATATGTATTACGCATACTAACCTTGATGTACAGTGGAGTTGCGGCGCAGGGCAATCCGAGTCGCCATTGCTATGACGAGCGGGGCATACAAGACCAGCATCGTCTCTTATTTCACACATCGGGATTTGTTCCCATCTCTGATGAAGGTATGAACGATCTATCATTAAAAAATTTGCTTGGTATCTAACGGGAACAGTATGTTCATGACTCTGATACCCCTATGCAAGTTTTCGATCCATTCCTACTTCTGGGGCTCTTGGCGAACTACAACAAGTTCGAATTCCAAAATCTCTATCAACTTAGACTCGATGATTTTGTCAACGAGTCAAGCATTCAGCAAATCGTCAAAGGTGTTGGCCTCGCCTGTGGTGGTCTGCGCAATGGCTACATTGCCGTGCAGGATGATATACCTGAAGGCTGGTCCTTGACAAACACTTTGATCTTCTTCGGACTTCGGGCTCTTGCGCCTGGTGCGCGGGATAAGGCAAACCCGCCCAGTGCGGAGGAGGCGAAGGCCATGTTTGCTGCTCTGTAAGGCCCTTGCTCGACAAACCAATTAGTTCAGATACTAATATTATGCCAGACCCGCCCAAGAAGCCGCCATCCTGATGGCCACATATGACTTTGCGAACTCGAACAAACTATTTGGTTACCATATGGTCCACCATATTCCCGAAAAGAACGAGGAATCTCCATTTTCTAGTCTCCTTTCTCTGTCATCATACCTTTTACAACACGCCTATCGATCCCCGCGGGTAGCACACTATGCTGAGCTGAGCATGTTCACCCTGCGTATACTCGTTGAAGACCCAACACTTTGCAAGCACATCTGCAGCGAAGATGGGAAACGCAAAGTCCGGATCTGCCGCCAGAAACAGCCATATCTCCCTGTTGTTGGTGGAGACCGGGTGCTAGCCACTGTCATCTTCGATGTAATGATCGACACAATCACGCATAACCTTCGGCGGCGGTTGGACGTCAACATCTACAGGTGCGTACCCGATGTCCTATATATCAGACATATACTAATTATCTCTAGCCACACCATTGCCATCACATTGCGCCTCCTCACATACCTCTCAATGAACAAAATCCGACTAAACTACCACTGGTCCGAGCTCTGGCGCACTCTTCTCTCCCTCATGCGCTTCCTAACCACATATGCCTCTGACCTAAACACCAACCCCAAGATTCACACTTTAACCAGCTCCCTCGTCGATCTCCTGGCCTTCTGCGTGTCTGGCGGCGATACCTTCCTCCCCGACCCAGCTTCTTACGACGACCTTTTTTACAAGCTCGTCGAAACCGGCCCCGTTATCTCCAAATTCAGAAATGTATACGCCCTTACCCGCTCAAGCACAACAGGGACCCCAGGATCATCCTCAGCTACCCCGCTGCCAGATGCCGCAACGCTGCAGAAGAACGATCTCCACGCCGCAGCCATGGATACTCTTCTAAGCGTCTCGACGCACTTCTACACGCTTCTCTTCCAATCCGATGGATCTGATCCTACGACTCCTTCGGTTACAGCTGCCAGTCCCAACCCAGAAGGCGAGCCTACACCTGTGACTTTGCCTTCCATCAAGAAGAAGAATCTCAGCCCACGAGAAGTTCATCGAATCATCAAACAGGGCTATGAGACACTGAGTATCCAGCCGCCGGAGGGATTGAGTGCCTGGTCTAGGTGGAGAGAGACAGACTGGAAGACTGAATTGAAGAAAGCGGCCAGAGTTGCTGTTGATGACGCGAGGCAGCTGGTCGCGTAGGCTGGGCTTGGATCTCCCTTTCCATTCTGTTTGGTAAAAGCTGGCGATTGAGGCGGCTGGCCTTGTGGGAATGTTATGCAGTTGCACATGTGGATGTGGAAGAGTGCACCGGAACGGGACGGGACGGAGCACTATGTATAGCCTGCTGTTACAGCCTGGCCTACTGGTTTTTGGCCCTTTTCTATTCTCTGAGATATCCAGTAGAAATTCATTGGCACATTCTAGCATTAATGGTGTTATACGTATACCCACGCTAATGTAAAGATAATGACACTGCAACACCAGGCCGAGAAGCTTTTGATCACACTTCTTCGTCGGTCTCGGTGGCGGGAACATACTGGGTCAGAAAGTACCTGTCTGTATGTGAGCCAGATGGAGAACTTTGAGGCGGTAGAAGATAATAGGAACATAATAAGTGAGCATGCACACGGGAAGCTACCTACTAGATGATCTATTGTCATTCCGAGGTTATGTAATGCTTTTTTTTTCTCAGTTATATCCTACTCTTATAATCATTTCTGATGTATGCTGACTAGAACCGTGTTCGAAGGGGGTATCGCTATCACCTAGTATAAGATTACTTCGACGCCTTACGGTTGGCCAAGAGTGATCATAATTGAGAATCTAGGTCTAGGTGTGTGCAAGTAGGAGAAAGAGGTTGTTGCAACGATTAATTGGTAACTATCACAGATTGACGCCCAGATTGACGCCCCGGGTCATTCAGAAACACTAAAAGATATGATGACAACAGATGAAAAGTAATAATGACACATGAGGAAGTACCAATGAATCAGTCCTCCTCATCGATTTCATTCGCAGGCACATACTTGGTGAGGAAGTATTTCTCCGAATTACGGCTGAGCCAGATCGAGAATTTTGAAAGCTCCTCATGCGAACGGCCCGTACTCTTGTATTCCATGTTTGTTTGCGCCAAGAGCTCCGGGAGAAGGCCTTAGTGATGTTAGTGGAGGTTCTTTACAGGAAGGAGAGGAACATACTCATCAGTCGGATCAGGTGCTCAGCACCGTAGACATGCAGGGGAGTCTTGTCCTTGTTGTTGAAGTATTTCTTCTTCAGGACGCGGTACTGGTGGCGCTCGTAGCGGTAAAGGAGGAGTTTATCAATGACAACCTCGAAGTACTCGGATAGGCCGGCGATCACTTCATCCATGACGCTGACGTCGACGTGGTGGCGCTTGGGAAGCTCTTCGGCGCGCCAATCCTGAAGGATTTGATAGACAGACTTGGCGTGAGGTAGCTGAACAACGGAGCCGTTCTTGGTGACGCGCTCCCAGTCATCGACAATCAGTGATTTTATATTGTCGGGCATCACAATTCGGATGGAGGGGCGAGCTTGGAATGTCTCTTCCTGGTTCAGTGTCAGATTGTGGCTCCATCGGGGCATGATGATTCCATTGCGTTGGACTGGCTCCCAGAGGTTCTCGGAGGTCTGTCCCAAGACATCTTGGGCGGCGGCCTCCTGAGTCTGATCTGGAAAGAAAGAGGTTCCTCGGATGGCATTCAGCAGCACCTTCAGATTTTCCTCTGTGGCAGTCTCATACGCAGAGTCTGGCAGGACCCCAGAGTAACCCAGGGAGTATCGAATCGTGGCGAGTAGCATAGTGAAGCCAATAGGCAACGGGGCCCTCGAACGCACGACAATAAAAGGATTGAACATGGTGTCGCGTTTCAGAGTGTGACTGGAGGGTAGTGGAGGGAATAGACAGGGGAGATGGGAGAAAGTGGATTGGGCAGAGTGGAGTGAAGCGTATAATAACAACAGCCACGACGACCAAGCGGAGGTAAGAAATGGCGACTCACTCTTTCTATATCATTTTCTCGGACACGCTTGTTACCACCCCGACCAGAGACAGAGACACCACGCTCCTCGCTGTCTCGCACAGAACTGCGCTCCGACATGGCCCGCTTTTTTGTCGTGCTCCCAGGCTTCACGTTCTTTGCCCGGAGGGAAGCTTCAGCCTCACGGCGTATATTGGCAGCAAGCTCACGGTTCTCATCGCTCCACTTGCGCAGCCGGTCTTCAAGGACCCAATCGTCCCAGCTGCAGACTACTTGTTAATAACGAGGTTCCCAAACGGAAAATACTCAAGCATACCGCCTATTCTTCCTTTGTGTGGTTCAGTATTGGACCCCAGGCAGAGATTGCAGGTAGGGCAAGGGACACAGACTCTCCAACACATGGACAGGGCGACATGCTGATGAAAAAAAGACAGATATTCATGAGGGACTTACGTGTTCTTCCAGCCCTTATAGTGCACCAGGTACTCGAACGGGCTCTTCTTATCCGAGGCATCCTTGTGCCGCACATCGAGAATTTTGGCCTCGTATAAAATGTCGTGATGGAAGCAAAGGACCTTCTCGTCCTTTGCATAATTGGTTGGAGCCATTCTGGCAAGAAAAGACAAAGGGGGAGAAGGGTTGGAATATATGGAGAGCCCCAGGGGATTGTGGGATCGTGAAGGGAAGAGGAAGTGGAAGGGAGGAAAAGTCTCTCAAAGGTCGCCGTCGCTTAGTCGTCGTCTTCGCCGCGCCGACTAAGCTGAACCGTAGTTGACCCTTCTCGATCTGAAGTATACAAGCGGGCTGGGCTTCAGTGCGCCTTGACTCGACCACAAGACAGAATGTCTGTAGGCTCACGCCGTTCCGATTTCACGGATTATCCAATTCCTTGATAATGGGCGACGACAGCCTGTCCACAAGGAATGTGAAGCCCAGACTTTGATTATATGTCGATGGATTTGCTCTCCTTATGCTAGTAACTTCAAATTTCCGGTTCAAACACTGGAATCCGGGATTACTGGATGGGTTGTATTGTTGCGGGTAAGAATCGCGAGGTGTGAAAAGCGGAACTCGCCCCTTGGAGAAAGACGCTGGGTCCACGCGGGAGTGGAATTCACCGTCCACAACCTGCAACTGCTACTACTAAAAGATTGCCACGTTCGTGCCTGGAGATCCAAAGCACTGGAATTAAACCACGAATTGCGGTTTCAAGAGATTTGGGCGTCTACTGGCCCAACTACTTTACGTGACAAAACCTGGAAGCAGACATCAACACGCGACTTTTGGCGACACAACCAATTGCCAGTCTTAATACCGCGATTACTACGTGTTTTTATTGTCATCCAAAGAAATTTGAACGCGTTTGGCACACCAGCCTTAGATCTCCACCATGGCACCCTCCGAAGAGTCCATCCTGAGCAACTTTTTGCTTACTCCAGCTCCGCTGCCAACAGTACTGTCCCTGCAGAAATTCACAGAACTGTTCCCTAAGCGTCTGAGAAATCACCCGCATATCCGGGCTTTGTACCGAGAGTTGCAGCAGATTCGGGAGCATGACATGGATCTGGTAAATGAAAATATCGACACTGAGATCCGCCAAGGCGACCGCCAAAAAGCAGAGCTCCACAAGGCCAGTCTCACAGCCGGTGTGGAAGCAACCAATGAAGATGAGCAACGGGAAGTGAACATGGATCTTCATTTGTTTGGGCAAACTGCCTCCAATCCCCAAGATTATCATTCAGTGGAGAGCCTTCTGGCTGAAATGGAGACTGCCTGCACCCATATTAAGCGAGAGATCGCTGATATTGACGGCGAAGCTGCTGGCTTGGTAGCTGAACTCAAAACGACGGTGGGAGATATGAGTGATCTTCGTTATGGAAAATTTGCCGGTCCTGGATCTGCCCGTGACGTGGCGGAGCAAAGCATCAAAGGCCTGCAGAATCTGGAGGATACTTGTTATCAAAAGAGCATGCCGGGAGCTTGATCAGATTAAATTCCTGGATTTAATACAAACGTCCAAGCTATTCATGCCTTATGCCCAAGGTAGGCAGCCGGGTTACAATTAGGTGTTTGGAGCTAACTCCGAAATGGAGCTTTATCTCTGGGATATACACCCAAGTCACACACGGGATGCTTACTGGCAGCCACCAGAGCCACGGGAGATCGTCTGATTCTCACAGGGCGCCGGTTTTTTGGTTGGTCTGTATGCCGGCCATGTGGTCGAGCCTAGCAGGCGCTTTACAGAAGCAGCCCAACTTACCTGGCATGAGTTTCCATCTGCTCTTGCTCGGATCAAATTGAAAAGGGTCTCATGGGCCGCCAAACAACCCGATCACCACCTAGGTGGACTGCAACGACCTCAAACGAACAAATGTATGCATGAACCATTATGCCAGTGATACCTCAGCCTAGCATTATCTATTAGCTTTTCTTCCAATCGATTTCTAGAAAATGCACATTTTTCTCCAGAATACGAAGGAATAGTCTTGGTTAAACCTTGATAGATTATTTTTTTAATCTCGTGCCTTTTTACTACTACAGAATCTGCTTCCGTCTACGGTATGATTGAGGCCTGTGGGGTCAAACGCGACCCGCGTCGCGTCAAACCTCACCAAACCAACCACCACAC
Source organism: Penicillium frequentans (assembly GCA_028828275.1). Taxonomy (NCBI): domain Eukaryota; kingdom Fungi; phylum Ascomycota; class Eurotiomycetes; order Eurotiales; family Aspergillaceae; genus Penicillium; species Penicillium frequentans. Next base: position 1,523,310 of record JAQIZY010000001.1, on the reverse strand, counting down.
CACAGACCATCATCATAACCCACCATGCCTTCAATACGCCTCCATCCTAAATCCTCATCGCCCTCAAAAATAGACACCACTTCCTATCCAATCACCAACCCCCTTCCTCAACTTCTCCAAACCCCGTCAGGCCTCGCGCTGCTCGAGCTCCAAGCCACAATCAATGTCCCCTCAACAGAACACGATGAATACGACGCCACACCGACACCTCAATCGCCAAGTGGTGCATCCTACGAAACCCCGATCGGCAAACTCATATTCCCGGATTACTCTGCCCTGAATCCCGACGATACCAAGTGGATGAAGCGCGCATACCTCTATGTGGGCCGATACCAGCGCATGACTGGGGAAGTGAAGAAATTGCTCAAGCCGATTGCATTAGTACAGAAGCGAGCTTCTTCTTCCACGGAGATTGAAGACTTGGAGGTTGTGGAGATAATTCGGCATAAGATTTTCTTCAAGACTCGACCCGAACCTGTGAATAATATTTGATCGGCTCCGCTGCTTGAAATTTTCGTTAGGGTGTTTCTGAAGGGTTATCTGCTCACAAGGTGCCATCCACATCCGGTCGTTGTCCGGTGGTATCCTTATTTACCACCAGTGTGGCTTCGGCTTTCGGGGAGGTTTCAAAAGAAGCTTGGGCACAGCAACCATGGTGAAGCTTTGATCCGAGCTTCCCGGTCGATGTTCATAGACCAATACCACTTGCGTACTTGTCTGTTACAACCTGGCAAGGACATGGGATTGGACAGCGGCAACAAGGTCGACTGTCTCGTCGTTGAGGGAGGGGCTATGGACAAATGATCCTCAGCTATGGGATTGAACCCAATGTCAGCTTGTGAGGCCCACCAAAAGCCGTGAAAGGCTTAATGATAAAATGACGGAATGAATTCAACACTGCTATTATTATTTTTTTGTTATAGTACGAGCTGCATCTCCTAAGATCGGCCTAATGCAAGCCACTTCTGAGCTATATTTATTTTTCTTCACCGAAATTAGCTCCATAGAACCCATTCGATTCAGAGAATCCAATTGAATATTTCAGCATACTTGGCCATGACTTGTACCATGTAATATCTCTTTATCCGTGAATTATTCCTGCAGTAACCGGGCGGAATTAGTCCACCAACCATGCTGGAAGTATTCCGCACTCCCAACTCTCAACAAAACATAACCATAACTTCAATTACCAATTGGCTTAAGAAAAGAACAGAAATCGAGTTTGTTTAATAGTGAATAACAGATCACAGTCAAGAATTTCCATACAAACAAGCATCTTGAAAGCTACATCCAATCTAGTATACAATCGCCGAACGATCCCGACCCGTCGGAACGTCATCAAGAAACCCCGCAGGTACCGAACATCTGAGCCCGAACGCCGCATTACATTTCATGCTAATATAAAGAGCCCCTCCATGCCCCGCCTAGCTCTAAGATTGCCATTACTACCACTTTCACCTTCCTTCTGCAACATCTCTACCAGACCCAGCTCCTACCGAACATTTGCATCCACATCCGCAATCATGGCACCCATCGAGCGCATCACCCTCTTCAAGATCCCCAACGAGGCTGACCAGGACCGTCTGCTGGAGCAGTACAAGATTCTTTCTAAGACCGCTACTAAGGTACGTGTCTTATTGCTTTACCGTGTTTTCTTCCTAGGAAACCCGAATTGTGCAGCTGAACCTCTTCGGTTCAATTAACTGCCGGTTTACCTACGTGTCCCATTGTCCATTTGGACACACGTTCCCTTCGCATTGATCTGGAGAATACCTTATATTCAAGAACTATGAACTGACATTGAATTTCCAATTTAGGACGGAAAGCCTTACATCGTCTCCGCCGCTGTCGGCAAGTCCCTTCCCGATCCTCGCAACCGCGGCTTCAACATCTCCGTTAAGACTACTTTCGCCTCGATGGATGATATGAAGTACTACGACACCGAGTGCGAGGCTCACAAGGCACTCAAGGCCCTTGTGGGGCCGATCAAGGAGGATGTGATGACTACTTTCTACGAGAACGTTCTTTAAACAGCTGAGCTGTATGATGTGGGAAAAGATATGATGGGATTGTACATAGATTCTCTATTCCGAACAGGACTAAAAAACATGATTCATTCCGGATGTACACTGCATACATCTAGTATGCTTCCTGAGTCAAAGGTTACAGTCCAGAGAGCCGAAGAAAAGTAATAAAACAAAAGGAAATAGGAAAACGAAAACACCTATGCCTTCTACTGGCATGCTAGAACAACGGCTGGAAGAGTACAGAGTCGTAAAAGATGGGGAGAATCGTGGGGTTGAACGGCTAATGAAGAGGACAGCAAATATCCGGCCCATGAGCGTGTTGCGGAGTAATCACAGATTGACTCGCCATCAACGCTGGAGAAATATACAGGGTGAATGGAAGGTGGGTGGGTGTAGGAAATTAGTCGAGGGCCCGGCGGAGGTCGCTCCATTTCTGGCGGAGGGTCTCGTGGTTCTCGGACATCTGTAAGTGGGTGTGGTTAGCTCTGGACAATGGTATTCAATAATAAGACTTCACGTACCTCCGCCCACTTCATCTTCGTGGAAACTAGCTCCTTCTCCATCTCGGCCATGGAGTCCTCCATTGCCCGGTTCTCGTTCTGCACTTCGATGTTCCGTTTCATGATGCGCTCCATCTCCATGCGAAGTTTCTCCTCTACCTCGCCTGGCTGTTTGTCGACCACGATCTTCAGCTCGCTGACTTGCAGCTTCAGGGCATCCGTCAAGTCGCGCAGTTCCTCATTCTCCACCTTGGCGTGAACCAGTTCCGATGCAAGCTGCACATGCTCCTTGTCGGAGGCCTCAGCACGCTCCTCAAGCAAACGCACTCGGGCAGCCTGCGTGGCCACAGTGTGCCGCAAGTGCTCCAGCTCGGCCTCGCGCTCCTTCTCAGTTCGAGTCTTCTCCTCCCACTCGACAGTGTAAGACTTGATCATGTCCTGGGTGAGGGGGACGTCACAGGCATCCTGGACTAGGATATCGGAGCGGTAGATTTCCTTGTCGGCGGCTCCAGAGCTTCCGAAAAATCCTGACTCTAGGATAGACGATGCCGATGGCTGCTTGTCGATATATGCGTCGAACAGACGCTCCTTCAAGAAAGTAGTGAGCGTGCTCATATCTTTCATGCCCAGAAGCGTTTCGGCATTACGTCTCATGATGGCAATCGCAAACTTGAGGATAGTGCGCTCCAGTCCCTCCTCAAAGATCAGGTCGTAGATACGAAGAACCAGCTGCAGCGGGAATCGATAGGCAAACAATGTCAAGAACCACTGGGTAGCATATAATTGCGGGGGTACGCCACGACGTCGAAGGTGACAGTAAAGGGCCGGCTCCAAGTCTTCCAAGAGTCGCTCAAACTGGTAAAGACTGCGGTGCAAACCGGGCATGTCCGCAATGAACATCTCGCGAAGTCCATATTTATTCATGAGCTTCACAAGAAGCTCGAAAGCCTCGACCTCATCCATGTTAAACAGCAGAGGCATGACAATGAAGTTCATACCCTGAGCATAGCCCACAGCCTCATCATAGAGGGCATAGGCCTTGCACAAGCCATAGAGACTCTCCTGGCTCCCCTGCGAGACAAAGTATTTCGAATAACTCGTGCGCGAGCCCAGATCCCGGCGAATACACTTTTCTAGCTTCTGCAGCGCAATCGCCTCATCCTTGGCCCTCTTGGCACGAGCAGTTTCGCTAGCCAGCTGTTCCTTAGCCAACTTCTCAGTATCAATCTCCTGTGAGGGGCTGACACTGGTGGACTGTGTGGCGGATCCTGAGTGGTCAGACCGAATTGACGAGCGTGAGGATGTGTTCGATTCCTCGATAATCCCATTGATCTGGCCATTCGATGGCCGACGCTCCTTGTCTGTTCCACGCGCCACCAAGTCCCGGTAGATGTCCTCCAAGTCACCAGCGTGGCAATCCGCCAGAATCTGCCAGATAACACCTCGAATAGTTTGTGGAATACCCCTCTTGATAGCGGAATTCAACTCCTCCGAGTTCACCAGCGCCTGAGGCCCATTGTTCACAAGTGACTGCCAAAGTTCCCAGTCCACAGGTGCCGACGCATCGTCTGCTGACTTCGCGAACCCAGAAACCGTACCAGGGGCAAGGCTGGAATTGATCGTTGATGGAGTTTCGGTTCCGGGAGAAGTTGCTGCAGAGGTAGTTGTAGGCGGGTACAAAATGCCAGTCTCGTTCTCTTCCGGTATGATTGGGGGGGCTCATTCCAGGATGGCTGATGCTAGGGGGGCCCGATCGTGCACCGGCTTCCTCGTGCTCAGCCCAGGTAGTATCCTCCCGCATACGCAGTTGCTTAAATTGGTCCTTCAAGCTATTGCGTCGTGGCCTCTTCGAATTGACACTTGACGCATCTCCATCCGCCACTAGGTCCAAGTTGCTGGCGAGGGTTGATACCGAAGTGGAAGTGTTTCGCCTAGATCCAGCTTGGGGCGGGGACTTGACCTCTTTGGCTCCGACCGAGCTCCGAGAGAACCATGCGAAGGGGCCACTGGATTTGCGAGGTAGAGGTGGGGGGAGGGGGTGGGAGAGGATTCTTGTTGACGGGAGGAGGCGCCCATGGCACGGACGGTAGGCTTCCAGAGAGACCCTTCAGACCAGAGCTGGGCGGGGAGACATCGTCTTTGGGGGGCACGGGAGGTAGTGCCGACTTAATTTCGGGGATTGCAACATTGAAAGGCTCCTCATCTTTGCTGGTCGTGAGAGCAACCTCATCAAGGGACGAGGCCGACGATAAACGGTGAGACGTGAGTAGGGGTGACTTTGGGGTGACGTTGCGACCAGGCGCCTCCTCTTCGGCTGTCCCATCCAAGCCAGTAATTTCTTCCATATCTTCGACCTCAATCTTTTGGTCTGGCTTGTCATCCTTTTCCACGTCGACGGTCTCAAGCTTCACATCGTCTCCAAGCTCCTGCTCCTGCAGCTCCTCGGCCTGCTCATCCGCCGTAGCCTCTCCTTCGTCTTGTTGCTTCCCCTTTTTCTTGTTTTTCTTCTTGTTTTTCTTTTTGGGGGTAGTCTGTTCACTTCCGTACTCCTCCTCCTTCTGCTCGACCTGCGATTCAGAAGGAAAGAGTGGCTTCTCTGTAATTTCTGGTGACGCACCCACCCCCACGGGCGGGCTATCAGTCAACGACCGGGCTGACGAGGACTTCGGAATGGTCACATGGAGGTTTTCGATAGATTCGGGGGCATCGTCGAACGACTCCTGGGAGCAAATCAGCACAGGAACACCGTGTATAGAATCTGAAACGAGGGGACATCACACAACTTACCCCTTCGTAGTCATGGCTGTTCCGGGGCGACATCTCGAGCTCGACTCACGAGAACATACAATCAAAATATAAGCGCAAGACCCAGGAAGCAGGAAGCCTCAGGGGTCATTAGGAGAAAAATGGGAGGAAAGAAGAATGAGCCAGCGTGGAAGGAATTTGGGGATGTCAGTTTCGTAGTGATGGTAATTCGAGGGACCAGGCACGGGCGGTGATTGGTTGAAGCGGGTCCAGATTACAGTATGGGGCGACCTGTCGATCGGAACGTTGGAATGGAGAGATTGTACCTGGTGCTTGCAGATATGCAGAATGCAGGATTCTTGACGGATTGACCGACTTTTCCGCTTACTATATTGGTATTCTGCTGTTCCACTCAGCTATGTTCGACCAGTTGTGGAGTATAGATCTGTCGTACGTGGACAGTGTCACGCGCTCAAAACAACACCAATCAATAAGAAAGTTTGATTACAGATATTTGTCTTCTGTACTAGACTTGTACTTTCAAAGCCTTTATACGTTTAGCTAGGGCTTCCAAGGCTCCATCAGTGACTCAGAGAGTCCTTTCTATGTACAACTTAGCTAGTGGAAAATATCTATTTGTATACATTCCTTCTGTATTCGAGAGCCTTTGTTCTGCGTGTGCGACGTGTCAAAGAGTGGACTGAAGGGAGAGCAGATGCGCCATGAATTTTGAAGCTATTCAGAAATCGACGTATCATTCTTCGCTTCGCGTAATGTATCCCAATTACCAAATTACCGAATTCCAAGATTGCTTCATGTATATCAACAAGGTGACTCTTATCTCATCTACAGCGAATACAATATGCTTTTGGATACAGGCTTGGTCCGTTTTTCTTCTTCTCAAGGTTATTTACAAAATTTGCTCAAAATCCAGCCATCGGCGTTGTCGTAGTGGATCCAGCTGCTTCAATTCTGAGAGCCAGCTCAAAATTTGGTCTCGGTCCTCTGACGATAAGCTGCCTGCCACCTTGGACACCAGCACTGTACACTCAATCAGGGCCTGGTAGATATACTTGCAATCTTCAGCCCCATCAATGATCTCTTGGATTATTTCAATCTCCTGGCGGAGATAAGCAAGTCGTTCAGCCGAGGTCAGGTTTGGAGCCATGGTCCGGTCTGCAGTGTCCGGGTCAAATACAGACAGTAAGTTCTGGTGATAGAACCACACCGACTGGTCATAAGGATCAATCAGGGCTTGGTGGATGAGAGATAACTCTGTAGCAGTGTCAGAAATGAACAAAACAGTTAGAGGGCAGCTCTGTGGTACTAACCTTCGTCCAGCATCGTCTTTCGTTCATCATCAGTCGCGCGTTGTTCGTCCAACAGCCGCTGGATCAGCTTGGTGCGGTAATGCCAAGCGGAAAAGTTTGAGAGATTGGCACCAATCATCTTCTTTGCATACTCGAATTCTTTTTGGGTCATACCCATTGCCTCCTCCGGGGTTCCGAGCTGTTTCAAGGTCTCCACGACTAAACGACGGTATCCCCATCCATGAAAATTGCGACTATCCAGAGTCAACATCTTTCCGACCAGGAAAAATTCCTCTTGCCAGAGTTTCCGAGCTTCGGGCAATGCGAGGAGCCGCCGAGCCTCGTCGAGAAGCCAAAGTCGATAGTTCCAAATCCAGTAGCATTTGGGAAAGCTGCGCAGAAGAGGGATGAGAAACATTAAGTCGTTCTTGATAAGCTGGAGAGCTGGCTGGGATGTGGTCTCATCAGTGCTATCTCCAGCTTCTGAGAGATGATGCCTCATGACCTGCCGCCGGTGGTTCCAGATAGTGTAGTACTCTGGATTCCGGTTCAACAGCTCGGAGATCTTCTTCAATGTGTCGGCGGTGTAATTTTGCGCGGCCATCTGGTCCGAATTAGAATGAATTAATCTCATCTGAATGCCCTTCAACAGTGGCCCACCTTTTCCGAGACCTCTTGTTCTAGAGATTTGTAGTCTTCTATCTTCTGCAGCTCCTGCTGTCGTTCTTCGGGAGTCTTCTCCACGGGCTTAAATCGCCGAACGCCATGCTGCCAGGACCGTCAGCCTCGAACCCTGAAGACGAATTTTCTAACTCACGCTTGCCATGTTGAGGTTATAATATTTATTGATTTTTCTAAAATGGAGAAATGGGGAAGCGCGGAGAAGTGCCACTGCGGCTGTTGTCCGCGGGGATCACGTGGGTCTCCTGCCTTGGAAGGTAACTGGCACGCTCGACTTTCTTCGTCAACATGCTACGTTGACAACCATGTTGCCCTGGATGAAGATTTGTGCTACACGCTCATTTCAATGGTAGCTGTCCATTTGCTACGTTGATCCCAGACAATGATAAATTCGCAATGTCACTCCTTCGAGGATGCCTCTTCCGCAGGCAGCTATAATATGCCAATCATATCCAGGTCTCATTCCGAGTCCTCTCAGGACACCGGCTCAGTCAGACAACTTCAACTTACAAATACCAATTTTCCATTTCTTAAATCACCCGCCGGCTCTCAGGACTTATTGCCCATATCAAACACAAGGCCCGTTCAAGCCACCCCAGTGTTTCAGGGAAACTTATCAGCAGATGCGGTATCCCCAGAGCGAGGCCGTAGTAGGCACAGGAGGCCATTGAATAGAGTAGCAGCACGATCTGCTTATCCTAGTCCGATATCTCCTGATCGGTTCATTCCCAAACGCGACTTCGCCGAATCTCCATCTACGCCATATCGGGTGAACAAGCATCCCCAGCAATTGTCACCTCGAGAGCGCCTTTTGCGATGTCGTCTTCCCGGGGAGGATCCTTTTTTACCGACCTCTCAAACTCGACGGTCACCAGCCCAAAGTCCAAGGCTAACGCGGTCTCGGCAAAGCCCACTTCACCGGCCTCTTTTAATCTCCAACTTAACATTTATGAGTCCCAATCGCCCAAATGACTTCCTCAGACAAGTCAGCTCTGGGGGAATCTGGGGGGGTAGGTGGAACATCAGCGATGCTTGGAACCTCCGTCTCAGCGACCAATGGTGCACCAAGTCTCTTGGGCAGACGCACCACTGCTCCGAATTTTGTGGCGAAATTTCTGCCTAGAAGTACCAAGGCTGAAGAACAGAACAAACATGAGTCAAGGATCGCACTTGCATTGAATATTGACCCGACTACCAGACTTGTTGGTACTTGTAGAACACACGTGGAAAGACCTCCCGGTCCTACATCGCCGGACTATGAGCGATTCGCGCCGTTTGTGTGGAATGACAGTACCTGGAAGAAGGGCAACAGGGAGCACTGTAAGTTCTTGTGTGTTTATAGCCACTCCCCTATCTTTTGAAGGGCCCAAGTCTGGGTTCGCTCCTGATGCAGCTGTTATATCTTTTTTTTGAGTAAACGAACCTCAGATCTATTGACATTTGAAGACTGATTGTAGGGCTACATAATGGTGCTTGCAGTTATTCTTGCGGCATCTACTGACTAGGCTTCAATAGGGCCAATGGTTCCTCCTCAAAGAGAGGCTGTTCCTCCCAAGCCTTTTCGAATCCTGGATGCTCCATATATGCGAGACGACTTCTACTGTTCCACATTGGCCTATTCTTTCACATCGGGTGTCTTGGCTGTGGGCCTGGCACAGTGTGTTTACCTCTGGTCTGAAGGTTACATTGTGGACCGACCGCCATTTGGTGATCATCACCCGTCAAACTATGTGACATCACTGTCTTTCTCATCGGAAAATGGCGGGCGAAGCATTCTTGCAGTGGGTCGCCAGTCAGGTCAGCTATCTCTTTGTAGCGTCTCAGAGGACAGGGTTCGCTTTGAAATCAGCCACCCGAAGGCCATATCGTGCGTTTCTTTCAAGCCACGGACTTCACGAAGACTATCCGAGGGGTTGCAAAACATAGAAGTAGATGCAGAATTTCTCGTTGTTGGTGACGAGATAGGCAACATTTGGTTATACTCAGTTGAATGGCCTGAGATCCACAGTCAATGGAGTTGGACTGGCTGTATGACGCTCCTGGCCAAAATTTCCGCCCATGGCCAGCAGGTATGCGGCTTGGCTTGGTCTCCTGATGATCAATTTTTTGCTTCTGGGGGCAATGACAACGTATGCATGCTGTTCGACTTACATGAGATCCTCCCACTCCCAAAAGTCGGCAATTCAGCCTTTTCCACTGCATCTTCAGGTCCGCCTGGGAATTCAAGCATCCACGGGCTTCCACCTCTAACTTCTGTCACTAACCCAAGGCGTATGGCCAGCAGGCGACAAATTGTCAGCCATCTGCTACCATCAAGGGGCCAGTCAGCATTGACATCGACTACAGCAACTCCACTTTTGTGTTCATTGGGATGTCTCATTTCCGGTGGCACAAAAACCGTGCTAGTTCCACCTAACCGTCAGAAACACTGCCTCGTTCATGGCGCAGCAGTCAAGGCAATAGCATTTGCACCGTGGCAACCATCACTGCTTGCAACGGGAGGAGGTACCAATGATCGCGCTATTCACTTCTTCCACACCAGGACTGGGGTCTGCCTAGCGACAATAAATGTGTTTGCGCAAGTCACCAGTCTGATATGGAGCCAAACCAGACGCGAAATTGCCGCGACATTTGGCTATTCGTCACCCGAGCATCCATTCCGGATTGCCGTCTTTGCCTGGCCCAGCTGTGCACAGGTCGCCGTTATTCCCTGGGGACCCCATGGAGCAAGCTGGGATGGCGAGGATCAAGATGTTAACTACGATTGTGGACGAGCATTGTATGCTGTCAGCTATCCGGGCAGACCGCCTCGCCCTCTGCGTGCCCTTCTGGAAGACACCGATCTTCTCTACGCAACTTCGCCCCCACCTCCCAGCATCCCCCAGCATCCCGCGCAGTCGAATGAGGCACGCGAAAGCAGGCGAGGGCCACGCGCGATCCGCCCGAAAGAAAAAGAAGGTGGAGTGTGGTGTATGCGAACAATGGAAGAAGGATGCATCATTGTGGCATCAAGCGACCAGACCATCAAATTTCATGAGGTATGGACTGGCCGATGCAAGAGTATCAGCTCCGCTTATGGAATACTGGGAGGAAGTGATATCCTCGAGGGTATGGAAGGCATCGAGAAGTCCGGCAGTGAGGTCATTCGCTAGGGCAGCTCATCTTCTATTCTTATCATTATATTATTATGATTGTGAAGCAGTCACGCTGTCAAGCTTTTGAGTCTTGATTTTTTTATCCTGCTGTTGCGTCACACCACAGTTTTTGGTGGCTTTTTGTACATCCGATTTATCCATTAGCGCGAATAGAATGTCGATCTTTGTCGATCACTCCTCACTATTTTTCAGCTACCCAGGCAATGTAGTCAACAGATCGGAGATCCACAAAGATTTAGTAAACTCTTCGTTCCCTCTAAAATCTCACATTCCACTTTCTTTAAATCCATTTCTTGTACACCCACCACCTCTTGCTCAAGAAGCAGCAATATGCGTCTCACAGCCATCCTCCCCATCCTCATCTCCACCCTTGCCACTGCAAGCACATTAAATGTCACGGTTCTAGGCGCACAAAACAATGCCTCAACACTCGAATGCTGGGCACTAGAACCAGGCTTCACGACCTCTTCTGAGGCTGGTACATCTGGCTCTAAGAGTCTGAACCTAGGCCCCCTTGGTGGAAAGAATGCGGGTAATTCGACGTACACAATTATCCCCGCGAAATTCGACGGTGGAAGACTTAATGCGCCATTGAAGCAGTAAGTATTTCTATTTTTTATCTTTAATTCATAGTCGTTGCTAGTACCCTTCTTTGTGGTTTGTGGTGTTTAGGGAGTTGGGGAAGAGTATACCCACCCAACAAACCAAAACACCACTTCCCACATACAATTGAGCATGTCAACTCCAGTTCTTAGGTACTTCCCAGCTAACTATGTCCCTTTAAAGGTGGGTTATCTTCATGTCCGGTCTAGCAAATATCACCCTTCCCAACTCCACAACCAGCGCCTTGGTCCAAGGTGGAAAGAACGGCGCCATCCTGGCGCTGGATACTGCCGATGTCAGTAGCCTTGGACATGTTACTAAGTATCCTTCCAATGAGTCGACTATTGTGTTGGAGATTCCGTTAGGTGAGGAGGGGATTCCTGGACATACTGTTTTGCATTCGGGAGCTTGTGGAGGGGCTGAACTTTTGGAGTAATCTAGTGTATAGCATCATAGATACTTGTTTATGCTCCAAATGAGGTTGAGTGTGCTAGGAGTGCTTGTTCCTACTGGCACCTACGTGAAACCAATACATAGAAATGGATCTTGGAATCAATGGATAATAACAATAAAATGCAGACAATGCATCCAATATAGAATTCTTTTAAGCCGGAAACAATAATGAACAAATAGAAACCAGAAAGCCATATTTTCTTTCCACCCAGATTCATACAGAACAACATCACATCCATCGTCTATCAACAGCCCATAATGCTAGATGTTAATTTATTTCTTCCCAAGTTTGACCTTCTTGCCGGCCTTGCTCTTCTTAGGCGCAGGTTGCTCCATATCCGACCCCTCATCCTCACTATCAGCGATGAAGTCTGCGATTGAGCCCTCGCTCACCTCGTCAGAGTCCTCATCCTCGTTCTCTTCCAAAGACTCCTCGGCATCGGAAGAGCCAGCTGACTCTTCGGCCTCAATGTCCAAAATATCCTCAGCCTCTTCCTCGTCGTCTTCCTCACTGTCGTCATCCTCCTCATCCTCATCCTCATCCAGGATACCGTTAATCATAGACTCGTCCTCGTCGAATGCCTGCTCGCGGATAGACTTTGTCCGCGGCTTGGTTTGGCCTTCGGCCTCGCTGTCGGAATCGTCCTCATGTCCCTCAACGTAGATAACGTTATCCTCATCTTCGCTGTCCATGCCGTCGCCACCGCTGTGGATGTCACGGCGCAGATCAAGCTGTGCCTCGAGCATGTCGAGTTTGCCCTTAAGCAAAAGAAGGGATGAGAGGCTGGAGGAGCGCTGGTCCATGACCTTGTATAGGGTGGAGATGCGCTTCAGGAGGTCGGGGTGACCGGCCAGGGCACCACCGTGAGCGACACAGACCCATTGGACCCATGCGAGGAGGTGACCGTAGCGGCCGGGGCGGGATGAGAGGCGCTCGGCGAGCTTCTGGAGCAAAGTAGCAGCAAGGGAAGACTCCAGACGTTGGATTGTGGTGCGAATAATAGTGATATCGGAGGTGTGGAAGCAAGACTCAAGCATGGCGTTGTCGTTTGTCTTAAGGGACTGTGTGAGCACGGTGGCTAGTGAGACGCCGGTCGGGATCTGTTGAACGGCAGCGGTAGGCTTGCCGGGAACAAGGGTACCCAAGTTGAGGTCATCGTCAAGCTCGGCTTCGACGTCGACCTCGTGGCCTCCGTTGGCGCGCAGGAGCTCACCGAAAGAAGGCTCAACGCCTGCCTCCTCTTCCTCCTCATCTTCTGACTCTGCGTTATCCATCTCAACATCGTCATCGGCAGGGGACTGCTTAGAGGACTTGGTCTTCTTCTCTGTGGGCTTGACAGTATCTTCAACGTCAGAGTCCTCGTCGCCGGAGATAGAAGCAGCGTCTTCGATATCGTTCATGTCGACGTCGTCGTCGACGATCATGCCGGACTGTACGTTGGCGTTGGTCTCGTCCACCCGGGTCTCACCGGCATTCTTAACCCCATTTGTTGACACGGATGCGATTGTGGAGCTGGTCTTTGTCTTTGTAACTGCCTTGACTCCGGTGAATGCGAGCTCGTCAGTAGTCTCATCGATGAGCTTGACGCGCTCGAATACAGGAATCACACCACCCTCGGCGTAAGCGACGATAATCTCGTGGCCGTGGAACAAGGTTGATACCACGGGGACACACGCATTTGAAGACTCGGATCGCACGATCTTGAGAGAGGCATTCGCCTTTTGCGTCATTTGTTTGCGGTTGGCCTTAGCACTACCAGTTTGCGAGGTTTGCGCAAACGGCTTTGTGAACAGCTCAATTGTGCCATCCTCGGTAATAGCAGCAAGGATTTGCTTCTCGGGAGTGCCATCATGCAGAGACACCGAGGACACATCCTGCTCGGCGACAAGGTTTCGGACCAACTTCTGAGTTGAGGCATCGAAAACATTAATGAAGCGGTCGCCGTCAGATGCAAGGAATGCGCCAGAGCCGGCCGACTCGGTGGACGAGGAAATAACGCTGTGAATCGGGTTGCGCATGGCGGGGAACTTGACAGGCTCCTCGTCGAAGTTCTCCACATCTATTAAGAAGGGAGTCTGGGAGGCACAAATGACAGGCACGTTGGAGGGAACGGGACGGGAGAGAGCAGAAAAGACAGACGATGCAGGCAGATGAATGGTTCTGTAAAGTTGAAAAAAAGCCAATGTTAGCTTAAGCATGTCTCCACGGCTGGCAGTCTAGATTCAGATATTAACATACCGTACGCTCTTTCCAGTGCGCAAATCCCACTGTACAAGCTTGTTATCACCACCAATACTCCACGCCTCCTCAGCTGGCCGCCCAGCGGTAAATTTGAAGTCCTTGATACCCTTCTCGTGCGCGCCAGTCAAGGTTCCGACAACCTTATCCTCGGAAGGAGAAAACATGCGGATTTCGGAGTTGCTGGTTCCAAACGCAACGACAACATCACCCTGGTCGAGTCCATCAACGCCGTTCACATCAGATCCGCGCTTGCGCTTCTTCTTCGACTGGTCGCGGCTCTTGCCCTGGCCACCGTAGTATCCCCAGTCCAGCGACGTGATTGTCTCCTTCGGTCCCAGCGCATGCTCACATTGTAGTCGACCTGTGTTGGTGTCGTGAATGCGGAGATGCTGCGCATCGAGGCCTTGGATAACCGAGGCGAACAGAGCCAATTGGTACTCGGACGGCGAGAATGCAGCTCGTAGAATCGACGACTTGGCGGATTGGGAGAGACCAGTAGCTGGCGATGCGGCTGAGCCGACCTTAGTGGTCTGGCGAGATGTCTTCTTGCCCATTTTGTTGGAGTTTTTTTTTTTCTTGGCCTTCGTTCGGCGATCTGGTTTTCCTATTTTCTGGAGGTTGATCGGCTCTGAGATATAAGATTCCCTAAAAGACAAGGAGATACCCGAGAAAACTTTTTTCACAAACCCTGGGGAACGAGGGCTGGGGGCTCTGGTACTCTGGTGTTCTCGTAGTCGATGCGGGAAGGAAAAAAATGTTCTGTAGACTCCCGGTCCAGGCGCTAGTCCTTATGGGGCTTAGTGTGGGTGAGGTCGTTATCTAATCAGCACGGGAGGTCTTTTTAAGTTGTGGTCGAGGTTCCAACTTTGAAGGGTAACTAATTGGAGAGCACCATCGGTGTTAAAGATATGCAGGTAATTGTTTCATTGATCTGGTATGTAAACTTCATCCAGAAGCGTGATTTGGTCAATTGATGTTTGGTTTTTGAGGGTAAATGAATAGTCCTAGTTCTCGAGTCTTAAAACATCCAGGAATATATATCTACTTCCAAGGTTGCAGTGGTGCTTCCAGGTGTGAAAAATTTCAAGTTATAAACATATACTTGAGAGACAAACTACCTACTCCGTACAATTACTCAGGCGGTCAATACTCAATAGATATCAGTAGCTATCACTAGCCATGTATGAAACCAACTTGGCAACCTACATGGCTGTGTTTGAGATGTACCAGTATACAGGCATGGACTGACAAACGCAGTAGAATACATGTTCCTTAAAGTTAATTACAGTTGGAAAGACCTTGGAAAAGCATGAGAAAGCAATTGAGCCTAAAAGTCCATATTGATTACTAGAGAAATTTATTGTCATCTTCAAATACTTGCTGAATAAGCTCTGTTTGTTGACAGGGTGATCAAGTGCCCCAAGGTTGCAGTTAGTACTCGCATGTCCTTGAAGTGAGTCATCAAAGTACCTCATTCCATTTTATCTGCCGATCTTCTTATACATATCCACTGTTTACTTCTATACTTTGTCACCTGTATGGGCCACATGTGACCGACTCTGCCTAATCTGTAAGGGCCCAGCCGCAGCCTCGCCGATTGGCTGTACAGTCAGCCGCAGACCACTTTTTATTTAATTGATCTCAAAGTTCCTTTAGTGAATGGACCAAGGGGGTCTATGACAGCTAGGGGTTTCCCACTCCTCGAGTTAAAAATATACACAGTACATGTACATAAAGAACAACAGACAAAAGAACCTCGGAAGGCACGGAGTATATATCCTGTATGATATACGGTGCATGCTCCTGGTGTTTAGTACCCAGCCACGCCAAGATAGGTCACGTGAATGACGTCTGGAAGTCACCTCGTCACTGCGCTAAACTGCTTTCAGGCATAACCCTAGGGTTGGCAACACCAGGCATGAAACCCTCTCTGGTATGAACAGGAGTATCCCTCGCATGGAAAAAGAATCATAATAGAACATCAATCGCAGGGCAACCCTCTAAAACTGGTGACAATAGGTTCACACTAGTATGAGTTTCTTTCTATTCTTATCTTTCTCAGGTCGTACCCATTCACGGAGTCGATGATGAAATGAAAAATTTTCAGTACCATACTCAATACCACCCAATCAGCATAAAGCATCCAGGGGCCGCATCAAGCCAGCGCCAATGGAAAAGGGGTGGACCCAGTTGAATCCGGCCTAGCGTGGCTGGTGGAACTCACAGGAGGAGAGAGCAAGGCGGCCGTCTGTACTTAAGGATTCTGGCATCCCCATCCGCTCGATGTTCTGCTTCCGTCCTGGACTAACTCTGCTGTTGACCGCCCGTATCCTTGGTTACCTGGTCTCTCTAAACATTAAAAAAACGCGCTCCATATTCGCGTCGACGCGTGACCCTTTTTATTAAGGCTCCCCATCCCCACCATTTTTCTTCAATTTCCTCTTTCTTTTTGGGAATTAATCTTTTGCTTGCTTATTATTTGATTTCCTTTTTGTGATCCACTTTCATCTGTCTCTCAATTCTTTACTCACGCAATCGTGGTTCATCGGGTTTCCACTTACTTCGGTGTTCCTACACCGCCCACGTGATTACCTCACCACTTTCTTGGCGGTATAAATTCCTCACCTCCGATCGCATTCTCCACTTCTCTTATCCCCCGACTCTCTCCTTATCACTCTGCGCTTTTCCCGTCGCGTGTTTACGCCCCCGTCTCCGCGCCATCTCTCACAACCTGCGTGTGATTGTGCGCGGAAGTGTGTATCCAGTCTTTTCGAGAAATTCGCGAACGCGTCAATCCCCAAGAACCCTGTGTCTGTGACATCACCATAGAGCTTGTATCTCGCTCTTCTGGATACTAGTCTTCATGGCGACCCCGCCACCCGAGGCTCCTCCTGTTCTCAAGGAGGAGAAGCCCCAGCTTCCTCCATCTCCTACCGGAGTCACTGCGCCTGATGTTGCGCCTACCAGGTGAGTGCTGGCTATGCATGTCCTTGGTCACCTACCGGGCAATGTGGGCTGACCTGATCGCGGTATCTCTAGTGCGACCACAGATGTCAAGATGGCCGGTACGGATACCCCGACTGAGAACAACACCCCCGTAGTCAATGGTAATGGTCACCCCCCGGCTGCATCTACAACAAACGGCACGGGAAGTGCTGCATCTCCCCCCAAATCTCCTGCGCCTGCTTCCGACGCCCCAGCTGCTCCTGCGTCTGCTTCACAGACTCCTGCTGAGCCCACCATGGCCGACCAGAAGCCGTCCGAGGCAGTGACTCCGGCCGTGAACTCCGAGGATAAGGCGACTTCCAAGGAACCTGCCCCTACCCCCGCTGGCGGACCACTAGCAGCTTCATTCGACGGAGCCCATGATATTGAAATGCAGTTTGATGGCCCGTCAGATGCGCCTGCGCCACAACCTTTGAAAACCGAATTACCCCATCATCCTACCACTGAGAGCGCGACACCGTCCCTGCCACCTATCCAAACCGATTATGAGATGAAGGATACATCCAGTGCGCCCATGTCCCCATCCAAAGCCTCTCGTGAACGCTCGGAAGATCCTGCAGAGGAACCTGCGGCCAAGCGTACCAAGGTGGCTGGCGAGAATGGAACACCTGCGGCCAAGCTCCCGGAAGGTCCCAAGCCTACTACTGAGACTTCTCGCTCTTCCCAGTCTGGCGTCACTAAGTTGCAACACAAGTTTCTCACAAAGTGCATCTCAAGCTTGAAGCGTATGCATGACTCACGTTTCTACCGTGAGCCCGTGGATCCAATCAAGCTGAATATTCCGAACTATCATCAAGTTATCACCAAACCCATGGATTTGGGTACCATCGAGAGGAAGCTTAAGGCCAACGTGTACTCTTCCCCGAAGGCATTCGAGGATGACTTTGCTTTGATGGTCGATAACTCTTTGCGCTTCAATGGCCCCGACCACCTGGTCACTCAAGAGGGCCAAAAGCTTAAGATCACTTTGGATAAGCAGATGGTCAACCTTCCCAGACCCGATGAGGTGGAGGAAAAGAAGCCCAAGAAGAGCTCGGAGAAGACTTCAGCTGCGCGACGAGAGCCACGTACCTCCCTTCCCAGCCAGCCCGCCAAGGCAGCCTCACCCCAGAGCGCCACCACCACCTTCGCGCTGGGTCCCGAAGGCTTACCCACTATTCGTCGCGACTCGTTCAACCCTGATGGTCGACCCAAGCGGTCCATCCACCCTCCTAAGCGGGACCTGCCGTATTCTACCAAGCCCAAGAAGAAGAAGTACCAGTGGGAGTTGCGGTTCTGCCAGGAAGTTCTCGATGAGCTCCACAAGCCCAAGTATCAACTCATTGCGATTGCTTTCTACTACCCCGTGGACCCTGTTGCTCTCAACATTCCAACATACCATAACGTGATTAAGAAGCCGATGGACTTGATGACCATCCAGTCTAAGCTCAAGACCGGCCAATACGAAAACGCCAAGGAGTTCGAACAAGATATCCGCCTGATGTTCAAAAACTGTTGGCGGTTCAACCTCAAGGGCGATCCGACCTACGTGGCCGGTGAGAGCCTGTCAGAAGTTTTCGATAAGAAGTGGAAAGAATTGCCGGCGTACCTCGAGAAGCACGAGCCTCACCATGAGCAAGAAGCCGATTCCGATGAGGAGGAAAGCGACGAAGATGTGGAGGAGAGCGACAATGAGGATAATGAGAAACTCAGCCTACTGCAGAAGCAGATCGCAGAGATGTCCCGCCAGGTGGAGATGATCACCCAGAAAAAGAAAAAGACTCCCCCTGCCAAGAAGCTTGGGAAGTCTAAGTCGGGCAAGAAGGAGATCAAGAAGAGCAGCAGTACTATCGGCAAGAAGGACAAGAAGAGCAGCAGCAAGGGCTACAAGGATAAGACGCGCTTTGTGACCTATCACGAAAAGCAGATCATCTCCAACGGCATCAGTAGTCTTCCTGACAAGAAGATGCACGAGGCGCTCGGAATTATCCAGAGTAACGTCCCTGCGCTTAAGGTAAGTCACAGACTATTTCTTCCCTCGCAGATCACCCCGACACCCAGTCGCTAACATGTATTCATTCAGGGTACCCAAGAAGCCGAGATCGAGCTCGACATCGATGAGCTGCCAAACAACGTCCTTTTACTGCTTCTTGATTTCGTGAAGAAGAACGTACCGCACATCATGGATGACGAGGACATTGCCCCAGTTGCCGGTTACGCTGCCCCCAAGCCGAAGAAGAACAAGCCCATGAGCAGCAATGAGCAAGAGGCTCGGATCAATACTCTTCAGAGCAATCTCTCCCGGTTCGACGGAGGTGCTCCTGTTCCCTCGGTTGAGAACAACGAGTCCAGCGAAGATGAGTCGGACGAGGATTCGGAGGAGAGCGAGGAGGAGTAAATACTCCATGCATCCATCGTTGCTGTCTCTTAGGTGCAAGGGACATCTTGCTTTGACTTGCGTTCCGAGCGTTAATCTGTTTTATCTTTCCCCCTTCTGATTCCTGCCAAAATCTTTCTGGCCCGAAGCAATTTTCAAGGGCTTGCAGTTGCTACAATTTTTTCCATGCAGCTCCCTCGTTCCTCTGGTTTCCCCATTCCAGTGAGAAAACCCCATTGTACATACTTTTTTCTTTTTCTTTCTATTTTTTCTTTATCTTTTTCGAATATCCCTGGATCCGGCACCCACAGCCTCGACTCCGCTGGGCTTCAATCTTGAAACCTTCTTTGCTCCGGATCTATGGGATTGGGTTTGCTTGAACCGTTCTTCCTTTCACCTACCAATACCCGAGTGTACATTCTATCGAATCCCTTTGCACGACAGGGAGGATATTTGCTCCTCGACATGAGGATGGGAAAAAGCTGATCAAGCCGAAGCTAGTGAGAGCTTCTCTGTACGATAACGAAAGAAACGTGGAATGCCGAAATCGTTAATCAAAAATATCATTCTTAATGCATGATCCTTCACTGTAGAGTGATTAAGTAAAATTTACTTCAATGCTAGTCGGATGCCATCGCGGTTAATAGTAGTACGTACTTTTGTTGTATTGTTGATATTCCCAATACCATTTGGCGGTGAATCTTTCCTTTCTCCCATTCCACCATGATCCCCCCTTGCGACCCCTCCATTCTGGAACATAACCCCAAGTTCAAACGACTATATGAGAATCTCATCAACAATTTATTGAATCCAGATGGCTCAACCCATGCCAGCGCAGACCCAGCTCGAGAGGCTGTTGTGGAGGTTAGTTACGACTTGTGGAAACATGCACTTAACAGTGCATAAGAGCGGAGACCTAATTATTCCCTTCAACAGGACCTGAAGCAATGTCAAATAAAACGTGCCAAGAAGAGAATCAAAGAGCGCACGCTCAAACAGCTAGCGTTCGCGTCCGACAGCGATCTTCGTGATGAGGTGGGTAACCCTCGCCACTTGCCCATTGTGTCACGTACGCGTTCTGCATCTGATGATATAACTAAACCCATACTTTGCTGGTACTAGTGCCATGATAACCTTGCCATAATATCCATATACCTCGATACCCCTCGCGCCGCAATCGAGCCCGACAATCCCGCCCAAGAGCCCCAAGATGTGAAGCAGGGACAGGGAAAAGACGACGCGCTCTCCCTCCTCTCCCACGACTTCGAGACCTTCTACTCACATATACCATCCTTTATCCTCCAATTTTCCCACATTCTGTCAAGCGCAATCAACGATCTTCGCACAATAGCGGCAATTTCCACCGATGATGCCGTAGCCGTTGAACCCGAGCCAGAACCCAAACCATCACGGACCATTCCCGCCCTATCCCGCTCCTCTTCGAACCACTATTCACGGGCGCGCGCCCGAGACCGCCGTGTCAGAACCTCAATGGCTCCTGTTCCACCTTTGTCCACAGTCCTCCGGGAACGGGTCCGTGCACTACGCAGCATCCAGCTCTCCGATCTGCCCTCAGCGCGGCGTCAGATGGCCGCGACGGCTGCAGAGGTTCTCTCCGTACAGGCACAAGTGATGGAGCGGACAGTCATTCTTCTAGAGCGGGTGAAGCATGGAGCTCTGGCGCGGGCGACGAAGGCTCGAGCAGAGCATCTGGCCGTTGTGGCGCAGGGGGTGGAGGGCAAATTAGAGTGAGTATAATTTCCCCTGTGCTCTTCAAAGCACTTTATCACATGCAAGAATGTGCTGGAAATGACATGAGTGGGCTGGAAATGACATAGTAATACAATTGCTAATATTTATACAAACAGGGTTACGAAGCTTGAAATTGCCGCTACACTATACACACCCGAGACATTATCTGCACTTGGTCGTTACCAACAGCATCTTCGTGAGACGAGGGCACGGCTTGATGAGCGGAGTGAGATAGCTATCGAGGAATTGAGGCGTTATGGGAATGTTGAGGGAGCGCCTTCCGAGTCTGGTAGTATTGATCGGAGTAACACCTTCGCGGAAATTGCGCGAAGATATGGGGTGCTTGCTAAGGAGGTTGAGGGGGTGAAAATGGAGATTGCTAGGTTGGGAGAGTAGATGCCTCATGAACCAGACCGGATCTTCTGATACCCCCAGTTGTGTTTTTGATCCATGTATTATGAATTTGCAGATCGGTCATCTAATGCACAGATAATAATTAAAGTTTCCATCAATCCAGGCACAGTATAGACCTGATGACAACCAATCAAAACCCTCATAGATTGATATGCCTCCATCACATGACCATCCCGCCAAAATTTTGTCCGCCACCGAGACCAATAATCATTCTTCCAACACACCCAAACCAAAAACCAAACCTCAAATCCCTAAAAATGGCCGACGACTCACTCTCCATCTACGATGAGATCGAAATCGAAGATATGACCTTCGACCCCGCGATGCAGATCTACCATTATCCCTGTCCATGCGGCGACCGCTTCGAGATCGCCATCGACGACCTGCGCGACGGAGAGGATATCGGCGTGTGCCCGAGTTGCAGTTTGATGATCCGGGTTATCTTTGACTTGGTATGTTTATGATCTTAATGCATTTGCGCCCCGTGATTTGTTCTCATTTGGATAGTTGCGCTAACATGGTTATGTAGGCTGATCTACCTAAGCCGGATAACCAGCAGACTGATGGAGTTGCTGTGCAGGCGTGAGAACCTCTTGAATGAGAAGAGAAATTATATATTGCGCTACATTTTGCGCAAGGCGAAGCCGGAGCGCACTTGCTATTCGACCGGCAGGATTTGGCTGCACCCGACTTCTTATAGCAGTATGCCTGTTGAGTTGAGGCTCGACTTGTTATGTCATCCTGTGCCCTGTGCCTGCATCGTGCAAATCATAAAACGAGTCCGGGGAGTCTTTGGAGGGCGCTGGAACAGAAAATCCTACCCCCGCCGCGCACTAGCGCCGACTTCTGGTTGTCGGGTACTCAAGCCATCTCCGAAGATGGTCCCATCTGCCGGCAAAGAACATGCCAATCAGCTCTCGCTTCGCGGGATCCCATGGGAATCCTTGCTCTACATTGAAACATTCTTAATTCCAGCTTGCTGATCAGATCATGCAATCCACCAGATTGATGTCAATAACCAATACCATGAACTAGAGCAGAGCATGATCTAATTCAAATCTACTATTCAACCCATTTAATGCATGATCGAAAGTTCTGAATTCATTTAACACTTATAACACATAGAACTACAATATGTCCCAAGACCCCGATACTATGATATGACCTTCAGTGAGGTAAAACGCCACAGATCTAATCTTCAAGCAGCACACCGTAAATATCCTTTGGCAAAGACAACGACATCTCCCCATTCAGCAGCTCTGTCAGATTACTACCATCACGCAGGTAGATCCACTGTCCATGAGCAAACTCGCGAGTATCCTGCTTCTCATGCATGCGGTCACCCTCGAGGACCCAGTCATACCGCTTAGGACCGGAGATAGGTGAGCTGAGCCAAATCTGTCGGTTGGGGGTTGTTTGTTGAGGACATAAGTTCCTATAGCAGGGATGGTGATGTTGAGGACGCCAGCCTGCAAGCAAATCATCAGTACCAGTACAAGTAAAACAAGAAAAGAACTCGGGTCCAGCTAGAGGACCGCAAGAACCATCCATGCAAAGTAAAAAATAACTGGGAAAGGACTCACACTATACTCGGCTTCAACATCCGACCCCTCCTCCTGCGACTTCTCCAACTCCGCAATCAACACATTAAAATAATGTTCGGAGTAGTCATGATACTCCCCCCGGCGTCAAAGGTGAAGGCTCATTAACGTGCAAGCCTGCACCGGCCACAGACGCAGACTGAGGGTTCGGAGCACGAGGGTTCTCGGAGTCGGGCTGGATACCCTTAGCTCTAGGAGCAGAGATGTGGAAAGGACGGGAGCTGCGGGCTAGAGCGAGAGCAGGTAGGGATTGCGGGGTTTTGAGGGGGGGTGGTGCGACTGGTTAGTCGGAGTAGACGGGGTGCGCTGCGGGAGAACATGATGGGTGGCTTTGTGAGGGTTTATGCGGTGGTTTGTAGTTGATCAAGTTGGAGCTGTTTGCGGGTGGAGAGCAATACATCATCGGCTTTTCTTGGGGTTACCGCCTTCTACTTTTGGTTTGTTGGTGATCGTGGGATGAGTAATTGTTGATCTTTTATTTGAACATTTGATTTGTCAGATTTGTTTATATCTTGTTCTTTGGGAATTATGTTATTGGGATTTTCGATGTAGAATCGAATGGATTCGTGCTCTAGATAGTTGAGGTTATGATGCCATGCTACATAACTTAGTCACATAAAGTGAATTGATACCACTTTTGTTGATTACTGCAATTGCCCCTTGCTTTCTTATCGTTCGTACTAACATATATGCCTTTTGAGAATATGTCAAGTTCTAGCATTGTTTTTGACTACAGCAAGAAGTGTCGCGTTGCTTACACACCAATGATGATTGCAGACAGGATGGGAACCCGTAAATGGTAAGTATGCCGATGTTGGTAGGCCAATCGCGGGCCACCCAAGCCTCACCTGGATGGATTTCATCCAAGAAACACCATTATTACAAACGACCTACTTCCAAATCTATGACAACGTCTATGAACGAATTGATTTATCAAAACATCATTTTCCTTGATTAATCCCGGTCACATTCGAAACAAGGGGTGCTCTACCATGGTAATATGACAGCCTATGGTAACTAAGCGCCCAAGGTGTCATACTGTATTTTTAGCCTATGTACCTAAATATAACGAATTACTAGCAGTATTGGCTCTAAGCATGCATAGTAAAGACCAACGCCTATTCATGGCCATCGCTTAACCGCTCAAAGTGCAGATGTTGCAGGAGCTGCATTGAAACGATCATGGGCGGCTATGCAATGGGACGTTATTAGTAAAGAAGCCCCCCAAAGATAGCAATCCGTTCGTCCTATTTAATATGCTAAAAACCCCCAGGTTTGAGTCCATAGTACAAGCCCACTTAGCTGAAATTACCTGCTTTATATCTTTTCCTCTATTATATCAAATCGACATCGTCATGGCCCAGTCTAAAAAAAAGAGGACACTCCCCGGAGGAGGAAAAAGAAAGAAAACGTCGAATGCTTTTCGACAACCAGATCAATTTTGAGGGGCCAATCAATCCAACTAAATGGCCTCAGTGTCATTCTGCTATATTTTCTGCTATCCGGAAGATTGAAGACGTTAGGTACAACAACTACGTGGAACAATTTCAATCAATTCATCCACGTAGCTTGCAAAAAGCGAGAACTATAGTCAAGGTCGACTGTCTTGTTTCTGCCGCAAAGCAGTGTCGAGTTGAAGAAACAAACGAAGAGACCTGGAGGGACAAGACAGAAAGACATCTTTTGAGCACATTTTCGAACGCAGTGGAGTGGTAAGCCGACGATTATCAAATCTTATGAGTTCCAGATCATGGCTAATTGATACAGTCAAAAGTGCAAACTGCTACGATGGCCGTTTGAGCCCCGTTTGGAAGTGCAAGAAACACAACCAAACTTTGCTCTTTGCAACTGCATAGGAGATAGTCTACATGGGGATAGGGTAAGATCACAGAACCATCATTTGTTTGAATGTAGGGACTAAGCTGATGTCATTCTCTTCAATAGCAGCCCTTTGCGGATAAGCGGAACGCGGCATATACTGACCGATCAGTTCCTGGAATGGGAGTTCGACGTCCAGATCGTGTTATTGGGTTTCGAAAGTCTCCATCCCTGGAAGATGCCCTTAAAAGGCATCCAGGCCTAAATTCTAGCCCCGGAAAAGATGCTAGAAATATACTGTTTCCATTCCTCGTCCTGGAAGCTAAAGCTGAGAATAACTCATGCTTTAGTTCGGTTGAGAGCCAAACCGCCCTGCCCATCAAAATTCTTGTTGATGTTCAAAAGAGTCTTCGCCAAGCGGGTAAAGAAGCACCAGACGCAGCATTAGTCTGGTTCTTGTCATTCATTGGTGAAGAATGGAGAGTCTATGCTTGTGTGGCCGATGGAAGCGAAACAGTAAGAGGTTCAAAAACATGCAATATCAAATACTAACGTCAGAGCAGCAAATCATAGATCTCTGGCATGGATGCATACTGAGAGATGACAGTGCATTGCAGCTATGCTTGATTGTTGACCTAATATGTGATTGGGCTTGGAACACTCTCCACAGAGACATCATTCGGCTACTTTCAGTCGAGCGAACTACTGTACCAAGCATTGTCTCTGCCGCAGAAAATGACCAAGATACCATCCCAATCCCTTCAAGCATCAACACCGTCATACGAGATACCAGCGAGATATGTTTCAAATTTCGCCACCTGAAATTGCCAGAGTCGAACAGTGAGTTAAAGGAACTACTGAAATTACCTGGCTCGGGGGGTGAAGATGTCAGTTTGAATGCCGCCAACCTACTCGACTCCTTCGGTCTAATGCGTCCACCCCTGCTCACACAAAGGTTTATCTCTCAATTGGAAATGTCGTGGACAGGCACAAGCATCAAATACCCGATGCTAAATGGTGATGACAGAGTATTCGCGCACATATCATTCCAGTCATACTTTCCACCAAGTGACTATCATATTGTGCGGGAGATTTCATGCGTCACTGCAACATTTGGTGTAATTGGGATTCTGGAGCGTTTAAGTGGAAAAGAATATCCTGATACTTCCTGTCGCCCAGATATCTCGAAAGTACATGAGAATGTATCATCTTTGGCAACAGGATCAGGACAAGACTTTCTCAGAGCAGCAGTCAACAATTCACGCCTCACGTTGCATGCATTTCAAAAGGATCTCGTTCTGACGTCTGAGTCTACATCCTATGAATGCGAATGGCGCCAGCACTCGCACATGGATGAATTTGTGTCCAACCTCTGGAATAACCTGGAAAATTTGAAACCCGAAAATCCGTTGTTTCTCGCACTGCAAAAATCCAAGAAACTACGCAAAATGTCAAATGTCAATGGATGCTCGAATAAAAACATACGAGCGTTGCGTGGGGGCAAAAGGAAGTTTTCACACGGTGGTATTATTCTCAAGACTCCCGCACGCTCACTTAAGGCATCATACCCCCGATATTGCTTGGCTGTTTTTGACGGCTGCGATCTGGATAATCGATTGGGTCTTGGTCAAAAGCTATCACGATTGATCACAGAAGGCAAATTGCTCGAGGGGAACACATCAAAAACGATGACTTACCAAGATCGTCAGACTCTTCACGATTGGGCTACTCGTTTACAAGGAAAGAATGGGGTATCGTCATGAATGGAAAGCGCTCGGGATTTTTTCTTCTTTTTCTCTCTCTTTAGACTCCTTATTTGATGATGTTCTGAATCGAAATTCATTATGCTAAGCTGAACCACCCCGATTTCCCTGAACCACAAAATGGAGTAGCTTGAAAGCAGAGGTAAATGGGCGAATCTCCTCGAATAAAAAGAACGTGAAGTACAAAGAATCATGCAACCGACATTGTACTTCGGTGTTCACCTGGCGCTAATGATATAGTAGTTATTCCGACCCGGTCCCGCTAACCTGCGGGGAAAGGCACCACGAACATCCCTGCGAACTGCCTCACCAACCTTTACCCTGCCATTTTAGAAGGATTACTCCGACGTCTAGAGCCTGATATCACGAGATACTGCCATGGCAAAAATGGTGAACCTTCCGATCTCTACTGGGAGCACCTTGGCCAGTACGAGAATACTCTACTGCGCGATACAGTATATTCATTGATGAGATGAGAAGGCTAGAGCCAGGATGGGAGTATGTTTTCGACAAGAGTCAGTATCAAAGAGACTTTGAAACTGCAGTGCAGAACTGCGATAATCCATTTATTGCGCGGGATATACGCGCATGGATTGGCGATATCAACGCTAAGGTGGATAACCCTCGGAGCCTGCGTGATAGTATTGATGAGGATTGATGCGAAGAGAACTGATACCAGGTGAATGTTGACAAGGCGAGAATCACGACGTGCAAGAAAACAATCAATTGTCAATAAAAGGCTCTATCCGCACGCCACCAAGGCTAAGGCTCTTCGGAATCTTTGAGTGCCTAAAGCTTGAGACCACATTAATCTCCTTCCTTTTCCTTCCCCTTCATCTCTTTTCTCAACTAAACCTGCTCAATAGTTTCGCGGAATATAGCCAACTGATCTTTTTCCGTTCTTGGACATGGAAATTTTCTGTCATCCTTTCTGCTTTTCTCTACAACAACTATCAACCATCTGTACGGAAGAAGCCACTATCGGGAGGTGCTTCACGATGTAAAACAACAATATTTCACCAACAATAACATTATGAGCAAAAAATAGAAAGAATAAAAAACATACAACAGTCAGGATTCGCATGTGGTCACCCACCATACTACTAACTAACCGGCGTGTGGCTTAAGTACGGCTGAGCGGACGGGAAGCCCTGTTCTCCACACCCTATGGTCGTATGTGCTTACTTTGTCATTAGAATATGTTATATAGTGCATGAAAAAAAGTCCTGTGCGTATGCAATTACGCCCGAAGCCCAGCAGAGCGCGAGAAAAAAAAATATGTT
Source organism: Penicillium frequentans (assembly GCA_028828275.1). Taxonomy (NCBI): domain Eukaryota; kingdom Fungi; phylum Ascomycota; class Eurotiomycetes; order Eurotiales; family Aspergillaceae; genus Penicillium; species Penicillium frequentans. The sequence continues at coordinate 1,495,601 of JAQIZY010000001.1, read as the reverse complement.
TTCTATACTCCGTCATGTGGCTCTGAATCATGCTTCTTCCTGCATTTGGTCAAACATATTTCTTTTTCGCGCTCTGCCGGGCTTCGGGCGTAATTGCATACACACTGTGCTCTTATGATGCTTGGGTAGAGGGGTACCAAAGTTGCATGCTGCCATGTTTCGGGGAGCAATTCTACGATGAACTCTTCAATACCGTCAAGTTTGGAACGATTCTACAGGGTCATCTAGTACAAAGGAGTCTCATGTGAAGTGTCTATATGAGACTGCTTCATTCACAATCAAAATCGAGAATGAAAAAGAGGCTTGTATCCATAGTCACTGCAATCCGACTTACAACAGTACACTCGAGTGGAGTAACGGTGTAAAATGGGATAATATGTGTCTATGGGCACGAGGTGGTATGTGACCCTTGTCACGGAAATCGAAATTTGTAACCTTTGCTGATATTTGCTGATTGTAGAGGCTGCCACGTGCTCAATGGCTACGTCGTTGTTCCCGGAACGAATGATCATTTTGAGTGGACTGGTTGTGATCTTTGGACTTTGGGTGTACTGAGTTATAGGATAAGATTCCTCTAGATGTGTGTATTGGAGGACATATTGTGTCAAGTCACAGAATATTCAGAGGGTTTCAGCACGTGGTGCTACCTGACTAGAGGAGACAGAAAGGAAGGAAAAACGGAACAATATAGTGTTGACCGGGATTTCCATCCAACCAGATTCATAGGCACCAGAAGCTTGCGAATCCCATTAGCATCATAAATAATTGTTAAAATTACTGATCTCTTGGAGTTTATTAGATCCAAGCGAAATAAGTGGCGTCTCCTCTATTGGAAAGGGTGAATCCAGTGTCATAGCGGAAGATACCGCCATGTAAGCCCCCTAGTCAGCCTAGTCAGGCGACATTTCTTTATATAAACAAGCCTCCTAGTTAGAATACTGGATTCTTATTTATCCTATACACAATTTATTATCCTTCGTCAACGAAGTACTCATACCAGTCAGTGACTTCTGGCGTTGGGGTCTTTTATTAAGCTTAGCCTATAATAGGCGAGATAGCGCCATCAACCGCTGTTAGCAGATCATCGAAGATCATCGAGTTTATAGGCGTCGATTTCATATCTAGTACTGATTCAGCTCTTAGTTGAAGTAGTTTGACAACGCGATTTCTGTCAGATAGGGTTTAGGGCTCATCTAACGTATGGTGCGGGGGTCGGCCGAAAGTATACGCAATGGAGCGCGGCGATTAGAGAGGAGGCTCGAGCGTTTTTACTATAACACTCCGTTGACTCGCACTCGCCCACCAAAGTCCAGCTTATTGTTTCTCCCCAAAATATAATTCGTTCCCATCCCATTCAAAGACCTGCCTTCTTCACTTTTCGGTCTTTTTTCTGAAACCGTTCCACGTCCTTTGTAACCGTCCTACGCCAGCAACCATGCCCCCAAGCCTGGCCGCTTTGATTCCTTTTTCCGTCCATGGGGTCTGATATGGCTATCTATTTGCCGTGTGTCTTGGTAATCCCCGCCCCCAAATCTCACAAATTACTAATCATGCCTCCTCCACAGTGCACTGGGAAGCTTTGAAAGAAGCCGTTCGTCGAGACGGCCTCGCAGCACTTGGCCGCCCGCGACAGATTCGGGATGCCGCTTCGGCAAAGTTGCTCAATTTGACCTGTATGCTATATTACCCGCTTTATCTTCCTTGGGTTATCTTGTGTGGATAGTAGGCTAACCATCATTCGCAGCTGGCAATTTTATCGCCTACGAAGACACAACCATTGTGCCCTCGCTTGTACGAGCCGCTAGCGGCACTGTTCTCGAATTGGGTCCTGGGCCAGGCAATCAGATTCATCGTTTTGATACCTCTCTTATCAAACATATCTATGGTGTCGAACCTAACCCCCACTTTGAAGACGCCATAAATGCCAAGTTAGAGAAGCATAACCTGCGAGAGAAGTATAAGTTTATTGCTTGTGGCGTTGAGGATAGCGATGTTCTGAGAGAAGAAGGAATTACGGAGGGGAGTTTGGATTCCGTTTTGTGCATCCAGGTACTGTGTGCAGTAAAGGATCCAAAGAACGTGATGAAGGAGGTGTGGAAACTGCTCAAACCTGGGGGCAAGTTCATATTCTGGGAGCACGGATCGAGTAGAAACCGTTTGACGAATGTAGTGCAAGGTATGTCTGTCTCCTCCATCTTTCCTCTTTTCTGAGCGAACTCTAGGTTTTCGCCTTTAGTCCGAGAAGCCGGCTAGATGTGCAGACTGGCTAACATGAAGAAACCTTAGTTTGTTGGAATCCTACCTGGAGCAAATTTGTCGGATGCAATTTGACTCGGAATGTCTTGGGGGATATTCTGGACAGTGGAGAGTGGGAAAATCCACATGAGATCGAAGAACCTGATGAACCATTTAGCTTGTTGCCGAGGATTCAGGGTATTCTGGTCAAGAAGAAGACGTAATTCAACACCTTGGTTGGTTATCAGATCGAACAACAGCCACCCACGCCCGAACCATGGTCGCATAGACATACTACACCAGACATGTTCTATGATATCTTTTTCGCTCTATATAATAAATCTTAATGATAAAATAAGCACATACGACCATATGGTGTGGAGAACAGGGCTTCCCGTCCGCTTAGCCATACTTAAGCCATGTATTCCGCACGGTAATTCTCTATACGCCCTGAACGCGTAAAATTACTATCATGGGGGCGGTTTTAATGTCAACACCGCCAAATTCCAGCATCTAGTCGAGTAAACCGCCACATTTCATGGTTATTTTCAAGGTATATCATGGGGCAAATTGACCTGAGCTTCCATCTATTCAGATTGACATACCAGAGACTCGAATTTGGGTCAAAGAAGTCGGCTAGAGGGGTGAACGGCTCTCGGCAATGAGATATGTAGCAACAAGGCCGACTGGAGATTTGGAGATTGCCTATTATTCATGATTTCCTGATACTGGCGAGGTTCTCGATTGATACAACCTTGAAAGTGCCACATGGAGAGACAGTAACATTGACTCTCTACTCCGTATTCGGTACTCTGTCCATGGCCCTAATTCGAATGCGAACATGCCAAGATAATGTGGGAATGATGCCAAGGAACTAACGGTAATTTATGCTGGAGACCCTGGATTGACCAGGGACCAGTACAAGTAGGGCAATTTAACGGGGACAGAAAGTTTGATATAAACCTGCTCACAGCCCTGAGGGGGACTATAAAGCGGTCCTTCCAAGGTTCCAATGAGGCTAGACTTTTCTCCGTCCACAACTCCCCTCTAAACCGCCGCAACATCCAAAGTCGACCCATCATGTCGCTACTTCGAAAGCCGATGAAGCAATGCCACTGGCTTCCAGGTTCCATTCGTAGCATCTATGAATGGCTCCATTACTCTGAGCCCACCTGGGGCTACACCATCTACCGGACGACCTACACTCCTCAATCCAATGCCGCTTTTCCGCGTATGGTCGACCTTACCACGAAGTACATGAAAGACGGATTCTACAATTATTACGAATCTTCCCGTCAGTACAACACCAGGGCAAATGAGTTCAACGTCACTCCCTGGGATGAAATCTGGCCCAATTACCAGCCACGGGTCATTGAAGATGCTTCCCAGTTCGACGGAGCATCGATAGACCAGCTCCGCGAGCATTTCAGGGCCGAGGCAACTGAGCGTGATGTGCTCGATGAGTTTCCTGGCTATCGCATGTTTATTTTCATTGACGAAGAAAGTTTTCAAACGTTACAAAACGCTCCCCTTCCAGAGGACTCGAAATACGAAGAGAAGAGACGTCATTATGTGAAACTCGTCGAGGCGTTGGAGGTAGATCCATATGAGTCATTTCCAGGGTGGATGAAGTGTTCCCTGCCCTCGTTGTTCGATGTGTGGTCGAATATGCAGGACGGGGCTTATATGAAGGACAGTTATTCGACGAGACCCGACGGTACTGATGTTTTATAAATTTTTCATGTCATGTGGGACTTGAATACTACAGTGACTAGACCCAAAATTCAATAGCTGCATATTGTCGGTTCTGCGACCGAAATTTTTTATTGCATTGAACCGCCTGGGCAATCAACGACCCAAGATACGGTTGACACAATGTCTAAGAAATCACCATCGTCATCCATCCTCTAAGTCTTTTATAACAGCCTGAATTGTTTTATCGTCAAAGCTCATTGCCCTTCAAGCGAAATTTAAAAGACATCTTGTATGAACTATATACACGTATCTATCAATTCACATGGTTACCTACTCAGCTTCAGTCCAGATCATCCGTGTCAATCTTCATACTAGGCCTGCGCCTGCCCATGCGACTGGACTAGTTCGCATCCAGACCAAAGACACGACGACTGGAAACTCTGCGCATCTGCCTCGTAACCAAGGGCACTAATGTGCCGACGGCAGTGAATGAAGCAAGGTGCTGGGACAATCTGGGGCAGCGCCACAATCCTTCGGTCAACGACAGTGAGAACTCCGAGGAAATAAAAAAGCAGGTCCCGTCGTATGTCATTATCGACCAAGTGCCCAAGTTAGCAAGGGTATCGTGGCCTAATGACATTCTACTTTCGCTCAGCTAAGGGGATTAATGCAGCCATTGCGTGACGGGGCGATTTCTCACCTACTCTCACCCTGTTACTCACCCTACCTACTGCGCACTCACCCTTCTCACCCCTGGTCGCGGGACGCGGTGCTCACAAGATCTGAACTACTCGGATAACCAGTGCAATTGAAGGATATAGCTCTCATTTTCACGTAATCTAGTACATACGACCATAGGGTGTGGAGAACAGGGCTTCCCGTCCGCTCAGCCGTACTTAAGCCACACGCCGGTTAGTTAGTAGTATGGTGGGTGACCACATGCGAATCCTGACTGTTGTATGTTGTTTGTTTTTAATTTTGCTCTATCTTTCGTTCACGGAATGTTATGTATGGATGGGAACTTTGGTGACTAGGCCGGAAAAGGTCAGAACGGGATGCGAATTCTCACTCAGAAGGACAGCCCGATCCATTCTAGTAGTCAAAGTCTAGAAACACATATGAGAAACACAATCGCGCTAGAATTTACATAAGGGTCCAGGATATACGGAGTATGAAGGCTAAAATGATAATTACGCCTACCACGCTATGCGGGGCACAAAAGCAGAGACTTTGGAAGGCGAACGGACCGCGCGAGTCCCAAGGGACGCTAATAAATCTTTTGGTTCATCGGCTATGGAATTGCCCCAGCATGTTTCTATTTGTCACCGAAACGACAACGGAACTGAGAAAGACGGGGCGACGAATATGAGAGAAAAGAAACGGGCCAGACTTCAACAAAAGACTGCAGGTGGGGCCCTCTCTGGTCTGTTCCAAAGATCAGCCTCATCCTTCTCTCACAGCACTCCGCAGGATCATTGCTTTTTCACAATTCGCCATGAAAATCATGGACGACTTAGCACTGAAAAAAGCGTTCAAGAAGCGAACATACATTGCTGAGCAATGCACTCAGGCTATTCGTGGCCTTGGGATTCCCCAATCACTGGGCTCCCCGGCATCCCGTGCTTGTGTTGCGCGGGGAATACGCTACCATCCAGGATTTGCACTTGAACTCCAATGCAAACATGATCAAGATCGATTTTTTGCCCGGGCCATAAATGCTCGACGCATCATGAGCAATGACATTCCCGATTTGAAGAATGCTCGCGAGATTCCGTATTGCATCTGGTATCCGGACACTGCCAATGAAGCCACGTACCGAGCCCTGGTTCTTCAATATCCCTCCCTTAAATACCATGTCGGCAGAGCGTGTGCTGTAGCAGGGTATACCGATTTATATCGGGAGCTGGATCTGCTTCCTGAGGCTCATATCGCCGAGGAGGCTCGCGACAATGGCAGCAATGATATATTCGAGATGATCATGGCGAGTCCGGTTAGGTATCGAGTGATGAACGACTACACTCGCACAGTCAATTTGAAGAATCCTCCTGTGGGTGGTCTCAACGGAGACACCGCCGTCCGATCCTTTCTAGAGAGAAAGCAGAAACATAGCGGTCTCGCCAACCGTCCCGGATTGAGGGATTTATTATGGAATATCACCGAAGATATGAACGTGGATGAGTTTGACTCGGAGCAACCACCTACCCAGGATGTGTCAGAGTTCCTTTATACACCCCTACCATTCGATTTACCAAATATCGATAAAGACCTTCTTATTCTAATGGCTGCCTGGAATGGCGATGTGGATCGATACAGCCGTTTGCGCCGCCATGTCATGATCGATAAAGAGTTCGCATGTGTGATCCGCGGAATCTGCCACCAAACGTTCTTCGCTAAGTGGTGGTCAATACAAGCCCCATTGGAAGACAAGAGGAAAGACAAGCGTCTACAACGCGCGATCACCGCACGATTTATCATGAGCAACGACTTATCCCGCATTCCTTTAAGACCGGCCTCTGAAATCCCCCCACCCCCTCAACCTCACCGGGAGCCTTACGACAATGCGTTCTCTCAAGAATTTCCATCCTGTATTTGGTACCCCAATCTTGCCGAACCAGAGACCTATCGCGAACTCGCCTATCGGGAGCCTCGTATGGCATTAACAGTAGCACGTGCCTGCATTATTGCGAATTACCAGGCTGTCTATCAAAGTCTCGATTTCTTCCCAACGCGTGCTCTCATCCGTGAAGCCGAACAACAACCTAGCACCTTTTATACCAACGATCTCAAATGTCGGGCCGAGCTACATGGTGGTTTTCTCGACACTGCCGAAGGCAGCAATTGGGAAGAGCACTCAATGGTCGAAAATATGAGACTGTTCAATACAAATTTGAGCGAGGTGACAACAACCGATGACATAGACATGTTCCCCGCTGGAATTTTCAATGGCGAAGAGGCACCCGACGTAGGCACTATCCTGCTGAACGTGTGCGCCCCCAGTAATGTCAAATTTGGACATACAGCCACCCCCTTGAGTGAGATTTACACGGCGGCAGGGGCGCCGCTGGAAATACCATTGGGTCTAGATGCAGATTTGCCAGCTCGTGGATACCTTGGAACAGCCCTTATCTACAATAATAGGCCATGGGTTCCTCACTCGTCTGAGGAGGAAAAGGATTCCGAATAATCCTTTCTCCTTCACATTCAACAGTATGTATCTGATATGACTAATTCGCTTTTTGCCTTTCTCATGTATATTTTGTATACATTTATGTCTATCTAGTCCTAAAGACAGACCGATATTCAAGGCATGTTGGCGCCTCAGGTAAGTGCAGAATATTCAGGTGCGAAAATAGGTGTTCAGGGCATTTGGGTGAATGGGCTGAAGAGTAGGATAGCAAGGAAACTTTCCGAACAGATTAGAGACAAAGTAATAAGACAAAAACATTCAATAGCATGGATTCGTATGTGGTCACCCACCATACTACTAACTGATCGGCGTGTGGCTTTAAGAGCGTTGGTCATGACTAGCGCGATCGTTCGGTTTGCATACAGGATCCACCACGGCAACGATTGAACTTTCATTTCATCGTGCTTCCACCTGGTTTCTGAGCTCTCAACCCGTGGCCCCAAACCTCCAATCTAAATGTACATTCCGCTCGACGAGAGCCATTTTTGGCCCGGGGGAATTCCCTACTCGATTAGATTTCAGCCTGAGCTTGAATTGTCGGCGGAGCAGATTAAGGAGGATTCTAAGGCATGGCTCCTTTTTGTTTCTGTTAGTCTCTCTTTCTTGCTTTGGCCCTTAGGAGTGCGAGACTGACAGGATAGGAAAACTGGGTTACGGCCGAGGCAGCCGGCATTACTGGAGATTCTTCGCAGTATAATCTTCGTCAACGCCGAGAGCTGATAGTCAAATGGGCTGAGGCTGAGCAATCTTTCCGAGATGTAAGTTTCTATTGATTATTTAATCCCCAACCCCATTTGGTGAAGTCGCTTTTGTCTTTGCTATCTTCTATCTTCATCTCCCTGCGTTGCGTTACTTCTCTGTACAATGTGCGAGTAGCTTTGCTCTGGACCTGATATTTCAGGAAAAATGAATAAAGGGAGAGGTGACAAGAAGTAGCAGAAGACAAAGCAGATATAGACTTTGGAATAAGATCCACACACTTAACGGTCTTATTCTCATTTGCTTATCTTTGACATAAAAGTCTTATCATGATCGGGCTCCCAGACCTGATCCCAGATATCGGAGTCCTGTTTACCCTATCCAAACGGTACTGGACTCCCAGACCGTCGAACCTAAGATAATCCCCTCCTATGGTGTCATTGTTCTCCCCAAAGTAGACCAAAGCCACCCTGTCAATTATGTTCACTGGATGAAAACGCTACTTCTGTTCAATCGGTTCGATGGCTCTCATCAAAATATCCTACGAGGAAGCGATCCCCCCCATCACCTTGTTATGGGCTGGGATACCGTGGGTAACGAATTGATCACACCGCCAGCTGACAAGAATGATGCAGCTCGGTGGTTCTTTTTGGAAAATGCGAACTTTGACAGCATTTGCATGACACGACAAGGTATGGTTGTTGTCATTGAACGCGGATACTTCATCATGTTGGACCAAAGCAATCTTGATGACGGAACCATATCTATCGTTGAATTTGGGCCAAATGGCAAGATACTGAACGAGCTACGACACCGGCCATATTTCATGGGTGGGCTGCTGGTTGAGCTATTTGACCACACTCCTTTGGGGGATTTGCTTGACGAAGGGTGGGATATAGGCGTACGATCGGCATCATGGCGACAGTAAGTTATACCCTCTTTACAAATCGATGCAACTTTGTGTGATCGTTGCCTATCTTAACCCTCCACAACTTTACCTAACGACTAACTCTTCTAGGCTTGACATCAATGCTCCTGTGCTGGAAATGCTGGAGACTGCAAAAGCAGAAGCTGGCTCTGCCTTTAGATCACCTCACATAGCAGAGGACGTGGAGCATTATGCTCCTGGGTATCTTTCCTTAGAAGCACAGGATCGGGAAGCAGAGTATGACATCGCTTATTTAACTGAGCTATGTTTTGCCGAGCTCTGAAATAATAATATAGAACAATTGAATTACGACATTTAGCTGCCGGAGAACGATTGCACTATCAGCAAGTCATAGCCATCAACTTATATGATTTAGTACATGAGTATAGTTACCGCTGGGCAGACGCGAATTGTTTCATTTATTTTGGGTTTTGGTTTATGTCAACTTTGTCAAGCAATGCTCTATTTGGACACACTCAGAAAGGGGCATATCATACTGCTTCTATGCCTATGCCAAGGGCAACTCGGAATAGCCATCATTCATGAAAACTCGAAGGGCTTTGAGACCGTCGATGATGGCTTGATGCTCATTGACATAACCCACCCGAACGAAGCCCTTGAAATCAATTCCACCTCCAAAGCACTGGCTTCCAGGCACAAACATCACTCCAGTATTCAGCTGTAGACGCTTGCAAAATTCCACATCGTCAACAGGCCTTCCACCTTTGTCAGAAAATTTGATAAAAGCGGTCGTGCCCGCTTGAGGGCGAGTCCATTGACAGGCCCACTTGAACTCCTTGACAAAGTCGTCCAGAGCGGCAAGGTTTCGCTGAGCCAAATAGATATTACGTGCCAGAAGATTATGCACAGTCGGGCTATCGAGAGCAAACGTGGCAATTTGGTCATCAATCTGACTTACCGAGATCACAGTGTAATCCCTAGTAGACGCACAGGCTTCAATGATTTCAGGGCTCAACGACGTGATCCAACCAAGTCGGATACCAGCCAAACTGAAAGCCTTGGACATTGAACCAGTGACAATGGTCTTCTCGTAACCAAATGAGAGTACAGATGGTGGATCTTGGCTGTCTGTGTCCAAAGAATGAAAGAGAGGCCGATACACCTCATCACTGTGAAGGATGATACTATGCTCTCGTGCGATATCCACAATTCCTTGCAGGTTCGCGCGAGTCAAGACCGCTCCAGTAGGATTTTGGGGATTGCTAATAGCCGTCAGTGTCTATTCAATCTAATGATAATTGTAGTTTTACTTACTTGATAACGATGTACTTGATGTTTGGACGAATCAAAGATCTCAATTCATCAAGATCCAGTCGCCATCCTTCACTTTCCCTGGACCTCCATAGGCTGACCTCGGCTCCAAACGACTTTGGAACAGAGTATAGCTGCTGATAGGTTGGATAATGACAGATAACGTGGTCTCCTGGTCCAACATTCGTATAGAGAGCCAAGAAGTTCGCCTGGATCGCTCCGTTCGTGACCAGAACTTGATCGGCGGGCAATTGAGTCGACGAGTCGCTACAGTACAGCCGTGCAACGTTGGTGCGTAGAGCTGTCGATCCCCGGATTGCTCCATATACCTGCTTCTTCGAAAAATCCAAGACCTTATCCTTCTGATCCGACTTCCCCGAGAGAGCAAGAAGATCATCCAGGGAGATTGACGCGCAGCATGTCTCGGCTAGGTTGAACTTGGCATCATTTTCATAGTCATCCATCCACTATCACATCTGTTAGCGTGGAAGAGAGCGATTTTAGTTGAAAGCCTTACCCGCTCAACGGCAAATTCGTCGATTTTGACCATTTTGAAGATAGGTTGCAAAAGAATCACAAAGGCAGAGACCGGTGAAAAGGTTGTTGGGAAAAGATCAATAAGAAACGGGGTTCTTTAAATTGTGCTTTAGTTGATAAGACGAGGCCGGTCCAAGACGCTGATTGGTCGAATCGCATACATCTCCTAATCGGGACGACCCCGCTAAACCCTTCATCATACTTCCTGTCGGCGTACGGCTATTTAAGGGTATCCACCTGCCCAAAGATCCTCATTCCCCTTGTTTACACCAGTGATGCCTTCGAAATCTTTGATAAATTTTGCCAGCGGGGTCCCCGCCACAACGCTTTTGCCAGCCGACCGTTTGAAAGAGGCAGCAAACTCGGTACTTTCAAACCCATCAGTATGGCAGCCGGGCATGATCTATGGCCCCGATGAAGGTCATTTTCCCTTCCGAGTGAATATTGCCAAGTGGTTGACTGGATTCTACGAGTCGGTTCAACCGATAAGAGCAGATCGGATCTGTATTACCGGCGGCGCCAGTCAAAACTTGGCCAGTATCTTGCAGGTTTTCACCGATCCCATCAAGACACGGAAAATCTGGATTATTGAACCAGGCTACTTTCTCGCTTTTCGAGTTTTCAAAGACGCTGGATTTGATGGCAAGTTGCATGGGATTCCCGAGGATGCGGAGGGTGTTGATATTGCCTGTTTAGAACAGGCACTAGCAGCAGAACTGAAAGAATTCAAAGCTTCCGTACCCATTCAAGGATGTGTGCAGCCAATTAAAGCGGCATGCGCCTATCGAAAACTATATTCTCATATTATCTACTGTGTTCCAACATTCGCCAATCCGTCCGGAAGTATCATGTCTCGCTCTCGACGAGAATCTCTACTTCGTCTGGCTCGGAAGTACGATGCTCTAATTATCAGTGATGATGTGTATGACTTTTTACATTGGAGTTTGGATCCGGGAATCCAAGTGCCATCGGGACCGACCACGGCTATCTTGCCACGAATCGTCGACCTTGAGAGGACCTTGGACGGAGGACCACAGGATGACTTCGGAAATGCTGTCAGCAACGGCAGCTTTAGCAAGATTGTCGGCCCAGGCTGTCGTGTTGGATGGGCAGAGGGTACTGAGAAATTCATCCATGGCCTTTCTCAGAGATGAGACGCGAACTTCCCATATCGGATTTTGTTTCGTCCACTGCACAGAGACAAAATCCCCACTTTTCCATGCTAATGAAACTACAGTGGATCAACTCGCTCCGGTGGAGCCCCATCACAACTCATGTCAACTTTCATTAACGAGCTCATGATTGGCGACTCCTTGAAAGATCACATGGCCTCAACGCTTCTAGCATACAGACGCCGTTACTTCACAATGCTTTCGGCTATAAAGGAATACCTTCTTCCCCTAGGCGTTTCTTTCAACACTGTTTCAACCTCTAATCCCACAGCAGATGGAATCTTCTTTTGGCTCAAACTTCCTTCACCGCTGACGGCAATGAAGGTGGCCGACTGCGCAGAAAGAGAGGAAAACGTCATTTTCGGATTTGGGCCCTCATTCAGCCTTCCAGAGGGGAATATTAGTTGTAATGATTTCGAGGATATGATAAGGCTGTGCTTTTCCTGTGTTGAAGAGGAGAGCTTGTTGAATGGAGTTGTTCGACTGAGTCTTGTTTTGAAGAAGCTGCTGGGATACGAGGGACGGGATTAGTCTTGCAATATAATTTTCAGTCAAGCTATTTGGACTTGAAACATCAAGATGTACAAAAATTCACGTCTTTTGCTGGTGACATGAAAATATCAGAAGTTGCCCTCAGTTCTTGTCTGTTTTGAACCCTCAATCATTGCATTCTTTTTGCTTTGTTTGTTGCATCCGAAGAAAGTAGACATTGCTGGAGCATAGCTCACTTATACTTTTACTTGCCACTTCCAGTCATAGCCTAGACATGCCCAGCGGGCAACGACAAAGCTCATGAAGGAAATCCCAAGTAACCCACCAACAAATGCTACCAAGCGAGTTGGACCGGCCACCTGGAGCAACTGTCCACCTATGGGTATTCCAATCAGAGTCCTTGTCCAAAGAGTCAGCATGCAAGGTCATGATATCAGTTTGGAAATTAAACCCACCCAAAACTTGCGAATAAATAACATGTTCCATACCATTGCCCAAATTCTTCTGTTGTACAGATTTGGCCGATGCATACAGGGGTCAGGCTGAGTATGCTTCCGGTCCCAAATCCCAGTAGACCGACAAAGGGGTATAGTACGCCAATATGATGGCCAAATGGATACCACAAAATGAAAATGAGCATTGTGGTCACTGCCATTATGACTGAGATCGTGTTGAAACGTCCAAGGTGATCAGACGCAGTCCCTGAAACCCACCGCCCGAATCCTGAACCACTGAGCTTGTTATCAGTCTTATGAAGAATATGAATATTCGATGGAAATGGGATTACCTACGCATTGAATACAGCCAATAAATAGAACCCAGTCTGCGAATCAAAGCCTTGGGCTATTGCATATGAGGGTATCATGCTTAGCGAGGCGAAGAGAACGATCTCACTGACTTTATGGCGTAAGCTTAATTGACTCGTTGGATATAAGAAATGGGGCATTCAAAACATACAAAATGCTCCAACAGTGGCCCATATAAGTCGGGAGTCTGTAAAGCATCGCAGATTAATATTTCCTTTCCCTGTTTTGATCGGCAATCTGCTCCGGATACAGATATTGCCAATAGCGAGGAAGACCACAAAAATGAATCCCAAAGTTCTAAGTGCCCAAGCCCAGCCAAGCTGCTTCAGAGCCGGTCTCAAGACCATAGGGAAGGCTACTCCACCAAGACTCGAGCCAGCCATTGCGATGCCAGTGGCAGTCCCTCAGCGTCGATGAAGCCAATGCGAAAGAACAACCATGCACGGTGTGGAGACTAACGCGCTACTCACTCCACTCAACACCCCCAGACACAATAGGAACTGGTAGTACTTTCACAAGATCCTAACATGAAGATGGATAGAGCGTAAAGCACGAAACCGATAAGCATCATCCACCGTGGACCATACCGATCAAACAGTGGGCCAACTTGAGCACTGAGTGATAGATTGAGGAACATAAAGACCGATGATATCCATCCAATTGTACTCGATGAGTATCCCTGGAGCTGATGGGTCTCCCAGTATGACTGGAGAACTCCTATTGTGCTCATCATACCAAATGTACACATCAGCATCATACAGGACCCAGCCACCACGATCCATGCTGCGAGTCCACCCTCAGGATATTCATATGCAATGCTCTCACTGTTACGAGTCCCATCGTTGTCATGGTCTGGACCCACAGATACCGGGCCGGGTATTAGCGCCAGCGATATTTCGTTTGATCTCGCCTCTGTCGTTGATGTCGCCGTAGTTATCATCTTACCGTGTCCCCTGAGAAGGCGGTCCCGGTGACATCCAATATACGACTACAAGTGAAAAACTACGGTGGAGGAAACGGGGTACTTTATGAATTTTTCGCCTGTACGTCCATAGACTAGAGACTATGTCCATTCCCATGGCTCTAAGCCCTTTTAGGATAGATAACCGATCTGACGAATCAAAGACGGCAGTTCATAGAAGAGAGGGTACGGAACAGCTGCCACCATGACTCACACAGACTGAAGTCCGCATGCCAAGGGTCTATGGATAGGTTCAAGACTGATCAGACATCATCATTGGGCTGGTGAATGAGTCTGACGTGAGTGTCAATTGAGAATGAATCTTTAGCTTAGTCATATAGCCGATGGTCGTTTTTCAAGGATTGATTGCTTGGTTAACTATGCGGCAAATATTATGTAAGCTGAGAGTTAAGCTTCGTGGTTTTCCAAATATTCACGATCACCGCCTCGATAATGACCCCCTTCGCGTTATTGCCCCGATGGCTAAAGATTAACGATTAACGCTTGATGACTGTCCATTTCCCTGTATGCTTATGGTCGCATGATCACCGTCTGAAAGCACATTCTTCCAATGGTACCAATCAATGTCTAGCGGCGATAGGTTACAAAGGAGACGAGATGGCTGTACAGAATGTCGCAGAAAAAAAGTCAAAGTAAATTTTCTTCTTTTCCTAATTAACAACTGTCAGCGCTACACGCTGGTCAAGGATCAGAGGAGAAAAGAAGAAGCATAAGCTGCTACAAGAAAGAACGAACAGATAGAACAATCTTGTGTATTGTGGTGGTATGGAGGAGAGAAGAAGGAAGAAAGGAAGAAGCGCCATCTATCTACAGAGGCTCTCCGTCACCTCACTGCTGGCCGACTCTGACAACAACGAATGTTACTAATCTGATCTCAAGTGCGACTTGGGCAAGCCTATATGTTCACGTTGCACACGATATCCGAAAGGGTGCATATACAAGCTGGGTATAATCAGCCAGAGCCCAGACAAGAACAGCCCCAAAAATCATGATATTGCCCAATATCCCAAAGACAACGCTCACATATCCGTGGATGGATCTATTGTCCCTTTGCAAGACGCAATAACAACTGCCGGGAATGTGATCCAGCAGCCGCTCATGTATTTGTCGCCATCCTTGTCAACCACAGAATCTCGATTCTTTATGCACGTTTTCCGAACCGAAACTGCTACCAGATTGTTCCCAGCGGCTCCACCAGTATTCCTCGAGAGATTGATCACTGGCGCTCTAGAAAAACCTCATCTTCTTTATGCACTGCTGGCAGCAGCCTGCAGCCACCACAGTCGCCTCGTCCAGCAAGAAATGCACCAAAGGTTAATGGTAGCCTGTCTGAAATATACCAATCTAGCCATCTCCAATTTGCGTTCCGCTCTCGCAGATGATAATGAGATGCTGCAACCGGAAACTGTTACTACGGCAATGACACTGTGCACAAATGATGTCTGCAACGGAAATATGGATATATGGAACGTCCATCTGGATGGTGTCATTCGATTACTTACTGCATTTATGGAGCACCAGAAGGAAAATTCCCAAATTGATCCTTACGCCCAATGTTTGGTGAAGTGGTGCATAACTATGGATGTTCTGGCGGGATTTTCGGGACGTCGCACGGTTCAAAGTGGGTTGTTGGCCCAAGTCTCAAATTCATCCGTTGATGAGATCGATGATATTTGTGGCTATTCCTTAGAGTTGGCACCAATTCTTGCACAGTTGCCACAGTTAGCGAAGAGCCAGAAACAATTGTCGACGACTTCAGAGGCAGAGATACTTGAGGCCAAGATCTCTCGTCTCGATGGTGCGACTGTCTCTGAAGCAAAGCTAGACAGCATGGGAGACCTGGCTATAGAGCTTCATTATACCCACCTTGCTTTTGTGCACTCCGCTTTACTATATCTCCACCGCCGAGTCCAGAACCTTTCACGGAACCACGTCAAGGTCAGGAAGGATGTCACGAATATCATCGACTCCATTCGACGGATAGGGTCCTTCTCCTTGGCAAACATTCTAATTCTGTGGCCAATGTTCACCGCCGGTTGCGAAACTGAAATCATTAGCGAACGCCAATATATCCAAACTCGGATGAACAATATGCAATGCTTTGGAATGGGCAATTATACACGAGCTCGGGAATACTTGTTTAATTTCTGGGCTTCTGAAACCTCCCTGCCCTGGGATGTATACTTTTCGCAGCTAGGGAAAGAGGTGGTGTTATTTTGATTGTCAATTTTACTTGGCGGTCTTCTGAGAGATCAAGAATTTGCAGACAGACTAAGGGGTATCGTAGTGCCTGCCTAAAATTTATTCCAATCACTGATCATAAAGCATTGATTGAACATGGCTATGAAGAATGGTAAAACATGTAGGTACCCCAAAACTTACTTCTCGACAATCTTCTCATCAAATATCATCTATGGGCATATATTCTGTTCCGATAGCATAATGAAACCTCAGATTTACAATGTGTACTGCGCAGAACAAAAGGCTTTTCTCACCCATTTGATGAAGCTCCTGCTCAGAAAACTTTTCACACGTCAGTCTCCATAGACAACCATTCCTCTCATATGCCCACCAACGAAAGTATTCCAAGAAATAACTTGCAACAATACCCGCACGAGCAAACCCTTCGATAACCTGTGGGTTAACTCAGGCTCTCATCCGCATAAAGGGATATTCTGCGAAGGATATGATTTTTCGTTAAGGGATCGCTTTAGGTTAGCATTGTTGCTAAAATCCCAGTAAGGGATACGCCCATAATAATGATGATGACAATAATAATAGATCAACGCGTACAGAGCTATGGACTTAGGGATCAACACGGGCATGAAAAAGCCCAATACATTCGTTGGCGATGAAACGAGCAAAAACTCTAAATAGGCACACTAAGCCCGACTTGGCCATCGGATCGGCCATACTGCCACTAGGAACGCCCACCGCTCTTGTGCGAACTGTTAACCTTTTTGGGCATGCTCTTCAGAACAAGACTTTCGACCCGATCCTTGGTTGATTCGATCTCAATTTGGGTTTGGCCCCTCGCAGCACGCTGGGCTGAGGGCTGAGAATTATTGGAAAAAAAATTCGCCATACATTTTTGCTCTCTTAATACGAATTTGACAGTGAAGAACCCTGAAAGAAAATAGGCGAAACCATTTCCAAATCGAGAGCAACGGCTCTCAATTGACACCGAGTAAATCTTTTGAATTTGCGTCGTGACATGGCTGTAGCTACCTACTCCGTATTGCCTTCAAGGTTCGCTGACTTTGACGACGATGGTTACCCGAATAAGGCGAGTCATTCGAGGCTCCACCTCTAATGCGCCAAGGGACCGAACATCACTTCGAAGCTTACCATAGAGTCATACGATGATCTCAGGTTACGAGCGCATCAACTTGCTCAGCCTCGGGCGGATCCTGGAATAATAGTATTGACGTAGAATGCGCGAATGGACCCCAATTAAGGAATGCAGTATTCGTCTGCAATTCCCAGGCAGCAGGGCCAGGCTTATGTGCATCAAGGCTCGCTGTGTATAAATACCCTTCAAATCTTTGACAGTTGAATGAGTTCCAACAACTAAAAATCACACAATGATATTTCGTATTGCCCTTGCAGGTGAGACTGAAGCTCTGGTCTTACATGATAAATGCTAATCAATACCAGCTTCCCTCACTGCTGTCGCAGCGACAGCTAGTGATGTTCCAGTTAACAGCAGCAACCACGCAAAAAGCTACGCACCGTACTACGTTGACTGCCCCCCAGACATACAGCTTGTTCGTCAGCCTCGCCAAATATCTCAAGCCGAGTCTGAATGGGTTCATGGCCGTAAAGCAATCGTTGCCGATTCACTCAGTGCCTATTTGACTCGATTGAATCTGTCAGATTTTAACCTGACAGATTATGCGCAAAGAATTCAGGAAGACCCTGACTACAATGTGCCAGTTATTGCATGGGCCACCAGCGGTGGTGGCTGGCGCTCGGCATACACTGGCATTGGTGGCCTTCAAGCCATCGATGAACGGACTCCAGGCTCCAAAGAGGCCAAGGTTGGTGGTCTCTTTCAAAGCTTGACTTATATGGCGGGACTTTCCGGTGGATCCTGGCCTACTGCCTCTACAGCGTTCAGTGATTACGCCCCAATCCACGAACATGTCAAGGAGTGGCATGTAGAAATTAATCGGTTTGACGCGTCTAACTTCACGGAGTATGCTGCCCCCGTCACTGCATATCTCGAAACGATAGCCGAAAAAGTTGAAGTTGGGTTCAACGTGTCTACTGCCGATTTTCTCGGTCGCGGTTTTGCTTATCAATTCGTCCCTGGAGTCAATCGCACGTGGTCGTCTATTGCTGAACAGCAGGGCTTTAAGAATTTCTCTGGGCCAATGCCAATGCTTATCTGCAGCAGCATCAACAAGAGCTCAGAGGTTCTGGATGGCCTTTACTCTCCTTCATCATCTTCCCCATGGGTAAGTGACGTCCGTGTTGTGATATTGTTTTCCATCTGGTTGACTTCAAACAGTTTGAATGGAATCCCTTCGAATTTGGGTCTTGGGACTTTGGGTTTGTGCCTATGGAGTACATTGGCACGATTCCCAATGGAAATAACACCGCTGAGAAATGCGTAAAGAATCTTGATCAAGCCAGGTTCGTGACATTAATTACGAAAAAATATCAAAAGCTAATACATGTTCCAAGTTTCGTGATGGGGTCCGCAGCGAGTGCATGGAACAACTGGTGGTTAGGAGCCACTACGAACGGGACTCTTGGGCAATTTTCAAAACGGCAGGACCTTGAAAAACGAGACTCTGATAGCTCCGTGACCGGAATCTCGTCTCTGTCCTATCTGAACAACTATTTCAAGGAGGCTTATGGTTATACGCTAGCACAAATCAGCAATCCTTCAATCCCCAATCCTTTCAGCAGTGATGAGAACATCACCTTTGCCGACGGCTCTGAGGTAGGGCAATCAGTCCCATTCTGGCCTCTTATTCAACCCGAGCGAAAGGTCGACTTCATGTAAGTCATTAAAATCCCTCTTCCCCTCTACGAATACTTTCTCACTTATCTTCACTTAGCATGGCCTGGGATGACGACGCCGACTCTGCCCCATACACCTGGAACAATGGCACCAACATCTGGGATACTTACAACCGTGCTAAGGAAAATGGTCTGCCCTTCCCAGAAGTGCCACCGGTCTCAGAGATGCTAGCACTCAACTACACATTGAAACCTGTTTTATTCGGCTGCGACACGAACCTCACAACAACTCGCGATGCTACCTCTCCAATTGTCGCTTATTTTGCCAATTCACCCTATAGCTGGTACAGCAACTACTCGTGGGCAACTGGGAATATGTCGTACACAGCGTTTGACGGAATTTTGGAGAACAGCTTTAACCTGCTGACTCAAGGGAATGGAACCCTCAGCAAATCCTGGGTAGATTGTCTCGGGTGTGCGGCAATCGATCGGAGCTTACAACGTATGGATATTAAGAGGCCTCAAGCTTGTGAGGAATGCTTCCAGGAGCACTGCTGGGATGGCAGCATCACTGGAGGTATCTCAGATGACTTTGTGTTGGACCCTACTCTGGCTTTGAATCAAAGTCTTAGCTATGCTGAGTGGAGTAAGATGCATCCTGATATCTAAGGCGATCATGCTGTCGATGTTTCGTATTTCTAGTCTACAAGTAGATGAGAATAAAGATTCACATAACCGTTCCACTCATTCAATTTCCCATAGACTTTCTAGTGGATCTATATGCCCTGGCCATAAATACCCCCAAGGGTGGTGATTGTGAGGTCCTAATAACCTGGAGATGCAGTAGGTTTTCGCTCAAACCTTGGAACAAGTTTGGATACTTGAAACCAAAATAGCCAACCATATTGCCAGCATTATACTATATAAGGATGACACCATGATGATTCATTAGACGGGATTGTAAGTTCCTAAGCGGGTTAAATATAGTGATCTTGAGGTAGTTATTACATATTCCTCGAATTGGCCGATCCCCGTGGGTCAACCTTCGACTCCGAGGTCCTCGTCGTCTAGCTACGAGCATAGCAATGGCCCCTCTAGGTTTTTACACCATTTTTCTAACTCTCCAATACTTATGAATAAACGGGGAGCAAAAGCGGAGGGAGATTCCCATAGAGTTCCTGCACCAGTTGGCTTTTTAATTGAGTTAATACATAACAGAGCGCGTGTAGGAAAAGATATTGTATTAAACTATTAATTATTCCATTGCATTCATTGTATATACAGCCATTTCCGCTGGAGCTATGAATCAAAAGCTCTAGTTAACAACTTTCGGGTCTTGGCAGAGCAAATCTTCATGGTCCATGTCGCTCGCATCCTTGGCAACCGCAGCCTTAGGGCAGCACCGGGGTGTGGCAGTAGGGTTAATTTCACGGCAGTTCTCCGTAAAGTCGGCGGTAGTATTTGTACTGGTAGCTATTTTTCGATGCAAGTCAGCAAGAGTTGGTCCCTATTGAGTATATTTTTGGCGGCTGGGGTAACTTACCCTTTAAGCAGACGACAGCAGAATATCCCGTGTCAGGCCGATGCGTATAGTAACAGCACGCAGCAGTAGGCTCGAAAGGATTGCCATAGGTGGGGCAGACACCTGTAGAGTAGCCACGCTCGGCGAGGGAAGCAGGCTGGGCCAGGACAACGCCAGCGGAGGCGGCAAGAAGAAGAATAGAAGCCTTCATTTTGAAAATTCGATTGTTATTGAAGAGTGTGTTATTCCAAGCAGCAGGTGCGAGTTCAGGATATTTATACCTAGATCGATCTGATGGGTCCGCTACGGGTCATACCCTTTCCCATATATTGATTACTATCAGCAGGGTAATCGACGATCTAGTCGATCCGTTCCCCATTCAGACTACAAGTCAGCAGATCTGTTCCCCAGCTTTGCGACATTCTGGAATCATTATGTAAAATTACCCATATCTTACGCTAAAGAACTCCGATCTACAGGTGAGGTGGCACGACAAGAGATTGTGGTGGGTCATAATGGGGCAGATCAGCTACATAACTCGGCGATCGCGAGTTCAGCCGCACCCAGGGAACTTTCGAAGCCCCGCCACTATACAACTAATCAGGAAATGGAGGCACATATCAGAGTACTAGTGGAATGACATCGCGATTGGCCTATTACTGTTACCTAATACTTGGTCAGGGGTGTTGAGATTTGAAAATGGGTGCCTGTTCAGCTAAATCACTAAATTTATAATTAACTAGTCATATGGCTTACATATGTTATTCAGCATTTTACGAGCTCAAAGTAGGAGCACCCTGCATAAATGATATGCATGGCCTTGTCGAGTACCACATCTGCAGGTTACAGTACTATTGGCGATAGTTTCTCATAGTCTAAACTATCTACGGAATGGCGGTGGGGCACAAGTGAACTCGACTCCTAGTTCGTAGACTTGGACGAAAGTGCTAATTGGAGATCTGAAGAAAATCAAAAACAGATACCCTACTTAAAGATCTCTTTTATTGTGAATCAAATCGGCATTAGGCGTTGTTCATTCCTGGCTTGTTGTTGTGTACTTTTGTTTAGCTCCGATCATAGGAGTTCGTCGGATCTCGGCACCTCTCCAGATCCGAAAGTCAATTCCTTGTAGATCTCTAGTGTCTGCCGATGAGGCGACCTGAACTGGTTCTCGGCTCTCACCGTATCTACTGCACATTCATCCTTCTCAGCCCCGGTCGCACGATGCTAAGGCAGCGCTCACCTTTTCTTTATTGCACTAAATGACTTAGTCTCCCGGCGAGTCTAGCACATACGACCATATGATGTGGAGGACAGGGGTTCCCGTCCGCTCAGCCGTACTTGAGCCAGTCACACTCGCCGGTAGTTCGATAAAATTTCAGTTCCCATAATGCAATGACTATTGAATACGTGAACCAGGGATACATAGGTCCCGACTAGTTTTGGGTTTAAATTTCGTCACGAGCTATGAGCGAGCATTTCTGTTCTTAAGATTGGGGCATTCTTCCTTAACAGTGAATCAAAGCGGTTGCCATTCTTTTACGATTAGTGATTTTTTTGGAAGCACGATAAGTGTTGAGTCTACAAATAGAACCAGAAGATAAATATAGTATGGTCCGTCCGTATCCTCAGCTGGTTCCACGATCCGCACGTAGAAGTAGTGATTTGAACGTCCCTTGCTTTTCTTCGCGTATTATATTCGCTGTTAGTATCCTGATTGCACCGTAATAAAGAGATAAAGAAGACTAGATCAGAGTGATGATAGCCACAACGTATCTGTCTTCTTCAGCGGTAGCCAATCAGGTGGTGAAAAGGCACCTGAAGAGAGCAAGAGGTACGGCAATTTTAGATAGATGCATACGGCAACGATTGAGGATTGTGCAGGGCATTCAGGAGAAGGAGAGGCCTTCCGGGCGCTTAGGTGAAGGAGCCCGAAGGAACTGAAGCGTAAAGCGGCAATGGCACTGTTCCACACCAAGAAGAAAAAAGCAAAAAAGAAAAAGAAAACAAAAACATACAACAGTCAGGATTCGCATGTGGTCACCCACCATACTACTAACTAACCGGCGTGTGGCTTAAGTACGGCTGAGCGGACGGGAAGCCCTGTTCTCCACACCCTATGGTCGTATGTACCAGGAAGAGCATGGATATGGTACATGTAGTCAAAGTCTGGTTTAAAATAGCCTGGTAACCAAGCCATTTGCTTGTACGTAATCCAGCCCTGGAGGGCGATATCACATAGAAAATTATATGCTCCATGTCTCCTTCAAGGCAACCTAGTAGCTTTGTTTGGGAAGTGATGATTTCTGAATACCTCAAAAGTTCATACTGTTGTGAGGCGGACATGGTCTCCACTCCTCAGTATATATCTCGGGCTTCTCTAAGGTCTAGCCCTGGAGTGCCTTGAAACAAAGACTAGAGTTCTTTTTCACTGATATTCATTTTCATCTCATATTTGCTTCAATTCTCTATGATATTCACATGAAAATCAGGGCAACAAGGCTGAGAGAAAAAAAATACAAAATAACTAAAGAACCCAGCTGAGACCCATCCTTTGCGCCGAAAGAAGTCGAGACCGTAGTCCCGTCCGATAATGACGCCGATAACTCCCATTCTGTGTTCGTTCAACATCCCCTCTTCCCCTCATCCCCACCCCAGCGTACAGCATATAACGCCCTTAAACGGAAGTCGAGGTGTAAGCAGAGCCCACGGAGTTCAGCGCACCATCGGTGAGCAGATAGTTGTCAGCACACATGAAGTACGAGTAGCGAGTAACGCCAGACTGCGCATCCAGCCAGGCAACAGCCTCGGTGACGAATTCCGCAGTGGTGGACTGATCGGCAACACCAGAGACATCAGCGTTCAGGGCAAATTCAGTGACCCACACCTCCTCCAAGCCGTAGTTGGAGGCAGTGCTGACGGCGTCCTCGACGAAAGTCTTGAGGTCGTCAACCGAGTCACCGTACCAGTGAACAGCCAGGCCGGTAATGTTGCAAGAGGAGCAGTCGGTCATGAACTCCTCGAACCAGCTCAGACCCTGACCGTCGGTGGACGAAGAGGTCACGGCGGGGGAGATCAGCTTGGCGGATCCGGAGAACGGGGTGATGTACTGCATGTAGTAACCAGCAGCCTCGGAGGGGGTCATGTCAGCCTGGGAGGCCATGTCCGGCTCGTTGAAACCCATGATGTAGTCACTTCCGCTAGACAGGATGGTCTCGATAGCCGAGAGCCAGCCGCTGAAGAAGCTGGTGCCCCAGAGCATGGGGACGTATTCGACGCCAGAGGGGAGACCGGTGTCAGTGGTGAAGACCCAGTTGTAGGCCCAGCTGATAGTGCCGGTCTCGGCGAGAGTGGTGACGGTAGAAACGTCGTTGTAAGCAGCTCCACGCTTGGTGGAGGTGCGCTTCTGCATCTTGTGCAGATCCCGGTGCATGTGCATGTTGTGAGGCACAGCGAGGGCAGTGGTGGCCAACAGGCCTGCAGTGAGAATGTTGGTGAAGGAAACCATTTTGAGTGCTGATTTGTTTTGGTCACCGAAGGAGTGGATGAGACCGAATAAATGGAGAAACCTGTTCTCGAATTGAAAGGAGTGAATAGAGAAAGGAAGGGCGCTCTAGACCGTGCACGGCACAGGTAACTAGATGGCAAAAAAGGGACTGAAAAAAGACCCGAAGGAATGAATGAGATGCACTGCAAAAGGAAGGGAAGAGGAAGAAACGAAGGGGGATGCAAGAGGTTAAATCACCGGCGCGTCAAATGTGCGTCAAACCACGCACAGTACTTCGCTGGGACCAGGCCCGTCTCTGCTTATTTACTTTTTGCTGGAGTGGAGTGGCGGGACAAAAGAAAAGCTCCATGATTGGACCGAATGGATCTTTTCTGGGTCTGTTTTAGATCATTTTTCTTGTGATTCTATTCTATAGGTTACCAGAGACCACATCGCAAAGAGGAACCAGGGAAAGTGTATGACTGGACATGGGGAACGGAGACCCGACTGACAGTCACTGGAGAAGATGTGATTGGTCTGTGGGGTACCTTGAGCATTGCTCTTACAATTCACATTCACCTAAAGTGGAGCCTAGTGTCGTTTAATTCTTTTCAATTGT
Organism: Penicillium frequentans; assembly: GCA_028828275.1. Lineage (NCBI taxonomy): Eukaryota > Fungi > Ascomycota > Eurotiomycetes > Eurotiales > Aspergillaceae > Penicillium > Penicillium frequentans. The sequence goes on along the minus strand of JAQIZY010000001.1, from coordinate 1,470,997 downwards.
CTTCTCCTCCTTAATCGGGTTATGTATCCGCTCCACAAGGAAGATCTATTACTGCTCCACAAAGGGCTGGACCGGTGACACGGGGCTCCTTTGGAAAAGCCCAGACAATCAGTTGCGAGCTGCGTTGACTGTATTGAACTTCCGGGTAGTTCTTTCTCTGCATCTATGTCTTAGTATGCTCTCTAGCGCCGGTGATATATTAGACACGTCAGGATGAGCTCAATGGCGGCAATGAAGAGCTCGGAATTGGGGAATTCTGCCAAAGGACAGCTCACATGTTTAATTAGCTCCATTTGTGGGAAGCAAAGAAAAGTGGAGACGTTATTTGATGTACCGTGGACAAGGCTGCGTAGGCACTCGACAGGATTGGAGATCCGGTGGCGCTGACTGCGCCATCCATGGATCTACGTCAGGGCAACCGCCCTGATAGGACACCCGTGCCACATGGGTTTCTGGGAATGAAACTACACAGAAAAAACAAAAGAAACTGGAGATTATACCCCTGTTTGTTGTGAGACTCAATTTGTGTACGTTAGAGACTCAGACACACAATTGCCAATATTCTCTGTTCTCCTTCATTGCTCAAAATATGACACATCGCAAAACTGCCGAAATGAACGCGTCGGAACAATGCCGGCAAACCCCGCTCACAAACGATCCCGCCGATAGCCCCGATCGCCATGTTTCATGCCCAAACCTTGCTTCTAGAACCCCTTAGCGTCAACTCTCCTTGCTTATGACGAAGCGTGAAAGCTCCATCACCCGAAACACCAGCGTATCCTGGTCTTTGCTTTCGCGTCCCTCCTCGCAGGTGGAATAAGCCTCACCGGACTGAGACGCCGGCAAATGGTGGCCCATCTGTCCCCATTCGCTGTGCCTGGGCTTAGGGCTCTTTAACCCTATGGTGGTGGGGGTCACTACTCGGTGTACCTGATCATCTCCGTTGTACTCCGACTGTACTCCGTACAGCGATCACAAAGGCCCGCAGAGGCATGAAAATTCGCTTTCCCGCTGCTACTTTCTCCTGGGTATTCATTTTCACCCGGTCGCAACCTTGAATTTCTTTGTGAAAAAAATTTGTGATGTGATTGATGTGGATATGTCGGACCTTCAGCTCCTATAGGTACATAGACATGGATTCATTGGTCTCGGCGACTTGGGAACCATAGTGGAAAATAACCGATGGCGTTCAAGGGTGGCCTGGGTAGGAGCGTGTATAGGGTAACCACTCTCCTCAAAAGAGAACAGTTCATGGTTCTTTAAATTGTTAGGCTGCTTGGCGGGGTACTAGATTTTCTTAACGATCGTGGTAGTCTTCTTTCGGACTAGGTCGGTCGCATGTTGTAGATTAGTGGCAACCTTATTCTTGGCGCGCACTTCTGGGATTTATTAGGGAATCAGTTCGCGTAACTCGTAATTTATTGGGTATTACGGGCTGCCCATTGCTCGGGGCCTGTCCGTTAGCCTCGGCCTTGAAGTATGACGAACACGATGGGGCTGTCAGCGCAACCTACGTAAACAACATGACAAAAGGCCCCTGCGCTGTACTTTATCACCAATATCTGAATTTTCCATACTGATGATACTGTGTCTTTACAACTTCACAAGGTAGACACCTCCCTACCCACAGTGATGTTAAGCAGGGATTATATTTCGAGTATAAAATACCAGGGTTTTCTGGTATTGAATAACATCTCACATGACTTGATACAAGTCATCAAGTCAAAGATTATCACAACACTGGTGAAGAAAGATTGTGACATAAGTTATTTCAAGTTCAATTTATGGGCCCTCGACTCCAAGTAAATCAGTCTCTAGTTATGACCTGTGAGTACCTCCTAATGAGCAAGTAGGTACCTGGTAATGTACTTGCTAATATCACTACTCCCTGATCTCAAATATGCGCCTACCCTTGGGTTGGTGCTCAACACTACGTAATTCGCTTGGTCCTCTTTGGGTTGCCTTGAGGGTACTAAGCCTGTTTCGGAACGTCAATGTTGTGGACCGTCCGTAGATATACTTTCATCCTCTAACTTTCTCAATTAGAGTCTATCCACCTTGCTTCAGTCTATTGAAAATCAATATGAATTCTCAAATCAAGCAGTCGGAGCACGAATGTTCTCCTTCACAAATGAACTTTGCCAAGCCCTTATCCCAGTACGTGAAGTCGAGGCTTCAAAATGACCGCGGGGCTGTCTCTACCGGTGTGCACGGCGTTCAAGCTCATTTCACCATTGCGATGGATGATGTCTACGACTAAAAGATTGTCGCGAACGAATTCGACCCTGAGGCCACTTTCGCCTATTTCATCACACTGGGAAATCAACTCTGTGCTGTCCTTCAAACCCAGGAAATTTTGCTATGTCGTATGTTAGAGAGGGTATGCGCAGACTGACTGATACTTTGCTTTAGTGACGTTTCTATGAACAGGTTGTTCCTATATGTGAGATTTGACTAGCCTTATATCGATATTATATAGTACGGGCATGAGGGATGTATGTAGTTCGAGACTTATCTTGCTCCAGAGCTATGTACTCCAAAATTGGGTTGCGGATATCGTGATATATATATCTTATTTACCCTGGCTAATCAATCATGTTAAATGATCCGATCGATATTTTAGAAATACAGTATCGTGACCCACTTCTTGCTTCCCATCAATGGATATGTTAGCACAACTGGTTGTTTGTTAGCTACGAAACGCTAATCATACGGCCGGCGATGAGTCGCACCGCCACTCGCGCTTTGCAGTATGCTAGCACATTCCATATATGTTAGACTACATATACTATCTCCATGCTGCTCCAAGTACATACGACCATAGGGTGTGGAGAACAGGGCTTCCCGTCCGCTCAGCCGTACTTAAGCCACACGCCGGTTAGTTAGTAGTATGGTGGGTGACCACATGCGAATCCTGACTGTTGTATGTAATCTTCTTTTTGCTTCGAATAGCTAACCAGTCACGATGAACTTCACTGGCTACTCATTTAGAGTGACCCTCTTTGGAGGCTGCGTAGCTAGAAGGGTCAAGGCTCCCGTGGGGAAGTATATACCCTACCACTTTCGTGCATTGATGCGACAGAATGCGGTTTTTCTTTTTACATCCATCCTGCACTTGTTGAATATCAAGACCTTTTTTTAGCACGTTTTGTGGTTAGTGCGGAATGTCTATGTTATTTGACAATGATCACTGATATTGGCTGCTAGTGACACGGCTCTAATCAGGCTCTGTGATTGGTGTTCTATAGCTTTTGGTACCTCACGTTCGGCATTGACACTGCTATTATGGCCGCTAGGGTAAGTACAGCCTATACATATAACAGTCAGGATTGGCGTATATTGACCAACAACAATAATGACTGACCGACGTGTGGCTTCAGTACGTTGAATAGTATGTAGCGATAACTAGCGAGAGACTCACTTTGACAAATGTATTGTGGCCCACTCTAATCTTCCTAAGTAGGGGTCGTTGTCCACATGACCCGCTCCCAACTGTCTTGGTGACATTACCTAGTGACTCCTAAGTGCGTTGGCCTACATGGGACCAGGAGCGCCAAGTGATTAAAAAGCCCTAGTCGTACAGCCTTGCGGGAATACCGCCAACTGGTGTCAGCGCAAGAACCAGATGGTTATCTATACTATTATGAGATCCTATCCGTCTTCTGACTAGATGATATACTAAGTGGAGTTTATTTAGCTAGGGTGAATATCAATTACAGCGATTCGCCTTTCTTTGAGGGTATAACGATAAGAAGTCCGGCCCGATAAATCGACCAATGAATCGACTAATGGTAGCTTCATTTCCCCGCATTTATTCTCATTTCATCTTACCCTTATCCAATCTTGCAGAAGATGGCACAAACCGTCCCGAACTGGCTCAGAATGTGCGTTACTAGAATAATATTTAAGGCGAGAGGCTTACTCCTATTTAGAATTCTTATTCTGCTCAGCGGGGCTTCTTACTTGCCCCAGCTGCACCGCATCTGGGTTCACGGGAACTGCCAGGGCATCTCGCTCAGCTACCTGCTGCTGAACCTCATCAGCGCGACTGAGCAATTCACAATAGGTTTCTTCATCCTAGTGAATCACAAAGGCGGGACGGATCTCTTCGTTGAAACCCCTATAACGACCGGTGACTGGCTGAACCTAGCCCAGCTTACCCTGGTTTGGGCCCTACATCTTCTCCTGTAAATTCCTTCTCAACACCTTCTATACCAAAGTTTTACCGATAAAATTCTAACAAGAATAGCTTTATCCTATGTCTATGGTTCCCATCCGATAACCGCACCATGTATAAATTTATGCTACTGACGGTCTATATGCTCTTCGCCCTCATTTCTATTATACCACTCTTTATTGACGCTATCGATCGTGATTTCTTTGGCCCCCCGGAATGGCGCAATGGGGGTGAGGCTCTCTTCAGCGGCTACCACGCGATGTTTATGAACCCGATTGTCACGATCCTGGCTCTCGTTGCGCTCCCTTGCCAAGCGCGAGCTATTCGTGCCCTACCCATAGGGGATTTAAAATCCCTAAGTCTCCTAGGGCTCCAAGCCCAGGGCGTTATATTTAGTGCGATGGCGATTTCGTGGACGATGCGAGTGAGGTTTCTGGATCTGTCATTTAAGGATGTAATCGCGTATGGGTTCTTGACGCTCGTGAGCTGGTATCAGATGGTGGGGTGGGCAGCGGTGGACAATGCGGTCTTTGCGCTAGTGCAGATATCGTTGCTTTGTTTGGTGAGGAATTGGGGGGTGGTGAAGATGGCTGTGGCCGATAGGGAAAGTGAACCTCTACTACGCGCACTCGAGTAAGTACTATTATTTACTACTCTACTGGGGACTAAAACTTCGGAAGATTATAATGTAACACATAGATAAAGGGGAAATCTACTATATTCGACGCCAGAACATGACGGAGGATGTTTTTTAACCCGCTCCCATCCCGGTCACGCGACGCTAAAGCGGCTCTCGCCCTTTCATCACATTGTAATTTCTTCAATTAACCAATTAATATCTTCTCTACTATCTTCCGACCTGGCTTTTTACTTCGCTACAGATATATTTCGCTATAATTTGACTACAAGCATATAGGACCAGAGGCTGTGGAGATTTTGGAGAATAGGGCTTCCCGTCCGCTTAGCTGTACTTAAGCCATATGCTGAATAACCACTTCAATAAATCGATTAGCTCAGCCTAGTAGGGCAACGGATGATTGCCGGTTTTCGGTTGCGCGACACTAGGTAAGAAGTATAAGTGCTCAATAGACAGAGCGAGATTTTGGCTAAAATCACCCTAGATCGCGCGATGATCACTTGGGATCGCTATTAGTTGAACAGCTATGTACGTTTTTCAGCTTGTAAAGACTACGTCTAATCAGCCAAACTTTTCCATCCTTAGGTAACCTATAGCTTTTAATTACTATGTGATTCGATTCTATTAGAAATATAGGAGAAGATTAGGTATAATAAATGAAGTAATGATAATATTTTTGGAAGAGCGCTTTACTAGTGACGTTTGAGTTTGGTATTTCAACAAATAATATATATATTGCACATTTCATATGGCCAAAGTAGCGAATCGGAGAGAAAGTGTAAGATACGTTAGTTCCAAGTCTGGAGGTGAAATTCCCTGGCAATTTTCCGAAGAGGGTTACGTCATCGCGCCCGATAGGGTGGAGCAAAGGCCATTCGCTCGGCACATTAAAGAAAAGTAACGTGCACTGCGGCGGATTATCATTACTATTTACTGCCCTGTTGCACCCGAGTGCTCAAAATCTTGACCTCGAATAGCCTCATGTGACTAACTTGGTAGCAAAAACCCATATTCACTCCAACGACGATGAAATACAGGGGACGTTCTGAAAGGTTTTGTCCCGCAGACAACCCCGCCGTCGGATCTGTCCTTGATTTTTTTTTTCTTGACATCCCAACTCGTCTACGAACATGAGCTCACAAAACTTCTATGGATGCGGCCCTGGAAACTCGCAAACCTCGCAAACGAGCTTGAATAATTCGAATCAGACGCTTTCCATCAGCGACCAGAACGGATCTACGAGCCAAAATGATGGCCGCGTGTCCAGCACAGCCCTCAGCGGCTCCGAGCGAATTTATCCAATTCGATCACTTGTTTCCATGAACCCAGTCAATGCGTCCCCATCGCCAGCGGAAGAGGATGTGGAGATGTCCTCGAGCCACTCAGTTGAGCCGCCGAAATCTACGATAGACGCAATGCCTCAGGCCAGGATTCCTTACTCGAACCATCTTATCCCGCCGGTCTCGCATAGTAGTGTCTCTGTCAACGATGAAATCTCTTCAAACACGCCCGCCACAGGAGATCTCGAACATACTGAATATGCATTGGGCTCTCTAGAAACTGCACCTAGAGAGACTGCACCTCAAGAGAATAAAACCTACGTGACCTCCCGGTTCGAGCACGCATTTTCGGAAGATGGACACACGGTGATACTCGGGGATAGCAAACAGTCTCTCAAACGTTGCGAGGATGAGCCGATCCGGACACCAGGTGCAATACAAAGCTTCGGAGTGATGCTCGCTCTGAGAGAGGAATCTCCTAATCAGCTTGTTGTGCGTGCCGTGAGTGAAAACTCAAAACACATTATGGGGTTTTCACCACAAGATCTGTTTGACTTGGAAAGTTTCACTGATATATTGAAAGAAGACCAACTGGCTACTTTCTTGGAACATCTTGACTACGTTCGAGACGATTCATATGATTTAATTATCGATGGCCCTGAGGTTTTTCTCCTGGCAATACGAGGAATATCCGGCGGTTTCACTCGGTTTTGGTGCGCGACACATGTTAGCCAAGAAAACAAGGATATCATCATTTGTGAGCTTGAACTGGAGGACGACCAGCTCAATCCCTTAAATATTGAAGATCAAAAACTTCCGGAAACTCCTACGAATACTTTACAAACCAACCCGCCCCCCACCGAAGAACAATATTTTAAAAGCACGACCAGTGCAAGTAATTCGGTGCGCTCCATACGTGATGCACGACGGAAGAAGGGTGAAGCTGCTGCAATGCAAGTCTTCGGCACGTTATCTCAGATTCAGGCCCAGCTTGCACAAGTGACGGACCAAGAAACACTACTCCAAGTCACTGCGGGACTAGTCAAGGAATTAGTTGGATTCCACCGGGTCCTGGTTTATCAATTTGATCACAAAGCGAATGGTCGGGTAGTTGCTGAATTGATGGACCCTAATGTGACCGTGGACTTATATCGAGGCCTTCATTTTCCTGCTTCAGATATCCCAGCTCAGGCTCGAGAGCTCTACAAGGTCAACAAAGTCCGGTTATTATACAATCGAGATCACGTTACTGCGCGACTAGTCTGTCGAACCTTGGAGGATCTAGAAACCCCGCTTGATATGAGCCATGCCTATCTTCGAGCGATGTCACCAATCCACGCCAAATACCTCGCGAACATGGAAGTGCGCTCATCGATGTCGATTAGCATTAACGCTTATGACAACCTTTGGGGTCTGATATCTTGTCATTCATACGGTGATGATGGCATGCGCGTCTCTTTTCCGATACGGATACTGTGCCGTTTGGTCGGCGACACTGTGGCTCGAAACATTGAACGCATCACCGATGCCTCCGATATCCACGCGCGTGTGATGATGAATTCCGTCCCAAAAGAAGCAGATCCATCGAAGTACATTGTCGGGTCCTCGGATGACTTGTTACGCCTTTTCCAAGCCGATTATGGTGTACTTTCTATTGGAAACGAAGCCAAGCTTTTTGGTAGAGAGTCGAATTCACAAGAAGCTCTCGCTCTGTTTCAATATATTCGTCTACGAAAGGTGACATCGGTCCTTTCGTCGCATGATATTGGAAAGGATTTTCCAGATTTTAGTTTCCGCCCGGGGTTTAAACGAATATCGGGCTTATTGTGTATTCCGATGGCTCCTGACGGGGCCGACTTCATCGTTTTCTTCCGCGTTGGTCAACTCACAACCATCACCTGGGCTGGAAATCCGCACAAACCTGCAGACGGTGGTATCGGACCTTTAACACCACGCCAAAGCTTCAAAGAATGGCGCGAGATAACCCTGAGCGAGTCAAAACATTGGTCTGCATTTGACATTTCGATGGCCGGTGTCCTTGGATCCGTATACGGGAAGTTCATTCGAGTCTGGCGGCAGAAAGAAGTTCTCAAGCAGAACTCTCAGCTTACTCGTCTACTGTTAGCCAATTCGGCTCATGAGGTTCGCACCCCGTTAAATGCAGTCATCAACTATTTGGAGATTGCCATGGAAGGCACTTTAGACGAGGAAACACGTGAGAGTTTGATCCGATCCTACTCAGCTTCCAAATCTCTTATCTACATTGTCAATGACCTTCTTGACCTTGCTACTGAAAGCGGACAACAGCTTATTAAGAACGAGGCGTTCGAGTTAGCACCCACGCTACAAGATGCCTTTGATATGCTGGCTGGGGAAGCCAAGCGGAAGGGCATTTCCTACACGTTCAATATGCACACTGGACTCCCAGGCGCGGTATTAGGAGATCAGCGTCGCTTGCGCCAAATTTTTATTAATCTTATCTCGAATGCCGTCGAAAATACAGCTAAAGGTGGCGTGAGCGTTGAGGCCTCGCTTTCTAGTGTTCAAGACAAACACGCGTCGCTTGAACTGTCAGTTGTCGACACAGGTGCAGGAATGTCGAAAGCTAGACTTGAACAGCTCTTTCAGGAGCTTGAAGAGGTTTATGCAGATGAGCATTGGGTTGGAGATAAACTGAATAGCGCAAAGGATTCAGGTGGTCAGAGGCAAAGTGTTCTGGGTATTGGTCTTGCATTGACCGCTCGTATCGTGCACACGATGCATGGTCAGCTCATTGTGAAGTCTGAAGAGGGTAAAGGCAGTCGGCTCAAGATTATACTCCAGTTCCAAATTCCCGGAGAACCGCCCTCGCAGTCCTCGCAGAACCTGACAGGAACCAAATATCTCGATATGCCTAAGTCACCTTCAATTCTGGACGGGGAATTTATCCTGGTGGTTGATGATGATAAAAATCAAAACGAAGCCACACAACAGGGCGCCGACACCGATCCGACCAGCGTCGACTGTGTACCTGGGAAGGATCAACCTGATCAACACGAGTCTTTGCTATTTCAGAACGCCCTACCTCACAGCGAGGACGGTATTGATCAAAAGCAGAATATACCCTTACGCCTACCCTCAAGACCTGGACATGACGAATCCCAGCAATTGCATATTTCTCAACCAAGTCCCGAGCAACAACAGGTCAAGGAACAATCTGAGGAGAGTCCCACCACCTCCCAAGCACACGCATCAGCTTCTTCTTCCAGCAACATGAGTTTGAATGTTCTCGTTGCAGAGGACAATCCGGTCAATAGCAAGATCCTGCAAAAGCGATTGAGTAAAATTGGCCACACAGTTCAATTGACTAACAATGGACAAGCATGCGTGAACGCATTCTTGTCGGGCAGCGAAATTCCCGATGTGATCTTGATGGACATTCAGGTTCGTTCAAGCTGGATGTGAAACCCCCATGGTCTTGACTGACTGAGCCTCGCAGATGCCCATTGTTGACGGAATGACTGCCACAAAAGAGATTCGTGAGGCCGAAATCAACAGCTCAAAGTCTTCAGTCGCAGATACCTCTACTTCGCCCAAAAGGATTCCCATTTTTGCAGTGTCGGCTTCTCTTGTGGAGAGGGACGAGAATGCTTACATTGACACGGGATTTGATGGCTGGGTCATGAAACCGATCGACTTTGCAAGACTGAACGTAATCTTGGCAGGCATATATGACGTAAAGGCTCGCGAAGGCCCTGCCGAGGCCAGGGATTGGGAAAAAGGCGGGTGGTTTGACATAGATTAGCTCGATTAGATCATTTACTAGAGATCAAGGTAATGACTACGGACTTTACCTTATAACGACGGCCAATCCTTCTGCAGAAGGACCTTATCCTAATTTTGTTCCAGCTGCCGATCACATTGGCAGCCCAAATATACTGTAATTTATCTTTTCATCCCCTCAATCGCTAATCACAAACCGCAACTATTTTTGGGGGGCGGGGTGGTTTCGCAGACGTAGACCTTGGAGATAGGCTGGCGGTTAATGTTAAATTCGAATTCCTGAGGGAGCCTAGAACGTTGACTAATACTCTATCTTGGAAAGATTCCTAGTGCGGACGCTAGCGGAACACGGTCATCTTTGCGCAGGCTTTGCTAGTTCGCCGCGCTCTGGACCGCACAACAAATGAAATGTGTGTGGGGCCGCTAGTTTCCGCTAGCCTCCGCTAGCCTTTGTGGGGAACGCCTGAATGTATGGCCCCTTTGGGAAGTCACGGCGGCAGGAAAGTCCCCGAGATCAAGCTTTAGACGAAAATGACGTTAATTATGTGCAATTAGCGGGCTTGTATCAACAAAAGGCACGTGGGATTGATTGCAAATCGTCTATTATGTACCTTGACGGTCTGTATGGCCTGGAAGACTCAGCACCCATAAATACTTCGCTGCTGCACCTCTAGCTTACCTTGATATACTCAATCTTGTCTTCAACATAGCATAAAACTGAGTAAACTGCGCAACTCGCACCACCACACAATGGCCTCATACTTGATTACTGGGGCTAACCGGGGTTTGGGCCTCCTCATGGCTTCTTTTCTCGCTTCGAAGCCCATGTCGGAAGTCGGCATCATTGTAGCTGCCGTCCGCAGCACTAGCGATGCTTTGGATCGCCTCGTGAAATCTTCCAACGGAAGAGTCGCCGTGCTTGCTGTTCAAGTGACGGATGAAGAAAGTGTCCGCAAATTTGCCGGCGAGGTGGTGAAGGTCTTACCGAGCGGTCTGGATGTGCTGATCAACAATGCTGGTATTATGCAATACTCGCCTGACGCAGAACTAGGTGTTGAGACAATGTACGTTGGCGAATGGCCCGTCCCCGCCAGTCTCGACTGGATCCCGTCTCAATGGGAGCTAACGGCCTGTAGGGATAACTTGCATGACCATTGGAGCATCAATTTAAACAGTGTCCATCTGGTCTCGAGAGCTCTTCTGCCCCTCCTCCGCACCGGGAAAAAGAAGACCATCGTCAATTTGTGAGTTTTCAAACCACTGGTAGAGCTCTCTTTTCTAAGTTGTTGCGGTCTGTCAGGTCCTCCACATTGGGTTCCATTGCCCTGGCTCGTCAGTATATGTTCCAACCGACTCCGGCATACAAGATCTCCAAGGCCGCTTTGAACATGCTCACTGTACAATATGCCGCGTATCTTGAAAAAGAAGGATTTATTATTTTTGGGATCGATCCTGGGGTATGTCGTGGCCCTCACCCCGCTCTCTCAATATGAAGGCGATATGCTCATCGTTGTTCAGTGGGCTCGGACGGAGATGGGCTCGGAACATGCGGACCTTGATCCCGAAGAAGCGGCTGTGTGCCTTATAAGCAAGGTTCTTGACGCCACAAAGGAAGACAGTGGTAAATTTTTCGAGGCCAACGTTCCGTCGTGGGAGTACAAAGGGGGTCCAAATCGATACGAGGGGCAGATCCTCCCGTGGTGAGCCAGGAGTGGACACGAAGTCTGGGGCGCTCGCCAAGAGAGATATCTAGACCTGGTACCAGGATTGCTTTACCTCTTGCCTGCGCTCATTGCAGTAGATCGTTGATAAGGTATTATACTGCGGTGACCCTGATCGGCTTCGGACACGACATCTCTTGATATAGGCCTTGTGTGAAATTTGTATATCGGGATAATTTACAAGATTTGACTTGACATGTGGCGGAGCTGGAAACGACTAAGCCTATGTGGTTTATCCTACTGGTTCTTGTTCATGTGTGCACGGAATATATCGTCAAACAATGCCATTTGAAGTAGCCTCAACGGATCTCGCGAAGTACTAGCACTCTCTGTCTACCTTTTTTCTTCGGTTCATTTCATTTTTTTTTAACCCGAGCATTCTTCATCCAACGCTAAGCAAACTAAATTTGCAGAGCGGCGATTAGTCTGATCTGGGACATTTCAGTTCACGTTCCCCAGGTATCAGTAGCGTCCTCATAATGCGTAGACTAGCGGCCAGCCGGAGTATACACTGTCCATACTGATATGACTTGTACCTCCTCTAAACCTCTTTAATATGCTATCCTTGGTGTGCCAACAAGCCAGCTCTTTGACTATAACTGCCCAAGATTGCGACATGCTAAAACAACCCTTCCGTACCAGCCATCCATTGCGGGTTTCTGCTAGAGTCGCTCCACATATATCCCTGAAATACAGTAAGAACTCAGTGTGTCAAATTGAAAATCAAATCGCGTATATTTCTTACCTGCAAGCTTGCTCCGGTGAGTTAGAGCCCTTAATGTATCAACAATATTGTTCACAACTATCCCAGAGTCCAGACGTAAACGATGAAGGCTCGACGTTGCTTTCGCAACATGATACAAAGATATAATACCTGGGAATATCACCGGCCCATTTATTGGGAGTCTGGCACGCGCAATATCATGGACCATCGATGTGACGCTGACTAAGGCCATATATGCTGGCGTGCAGGTCAGAATTTGATCCTGTTTACACTGGGCGTCGTATTCCAGCTTGAATTGGTATAACATGGCCATAGCACTAGAAAATTTAAGGTGTCAGTCGAGATGTGCAAAATTACTGGCAAGGAACACTAACGTGAAAATTAGAGGCGAGGCAATACATGGTAGGCTCCCTCCCCCCCGGGAACTCTTCTCAACCGCCGCGATTCCCATCATACGCAGGGTGTAATCAAGATCCCAGAACTTAGCCTCCAGGCAACTACTGCAACCAATGGAATGTGTTCGGACGTATGAGCACACTTTCCCTAACATATATGCTGCTCGAGTCTGGAAAACGAAATCGTCGTACGTTTCTTCGCACTCTGATGGTAGGGAGGTGTTGCGAGATAAGTTTTGGGCAAACTCCCTATCCAGAGATTCATCTGTAATAACCACAGCAGCGCTAGAGCATGGGTCTGCAACATTTATCAGTCTGCAGTTCTCGGTCAGCATCGGCGACGTCAATAATGCGTGTCGGGGAATATACCTCTCCAGCAAGATTATAGCATACCATATATTCCGCTTCATCACGCCCAGTCTAGAGTATAGGCCTGTCTCTACTACAGGCATGTTATTCAATGATAGCCGAATCCCCATATTAGCACATAAGGTGATTGTCGAGGATGCGTCATTCAGCTGACCAGCATCCAACTGCAGCGCGGATAGAATGACACCAGCTTGTACTGTCTCCAAGCTCGCCGTCCGTTCCTGGAAAAGGTTTAAAAATAGTCTCCGGCAAAGTTCCAGGACTGGCGCGGAATCCCTGTCATGTTGTAACGCTGGCGGCGTGGATAATTCATTCATCAAATGCACTGCTAGGAGCAATACCGCGACATCCGCAGATGGTTCCTGTTGCAATTGATCCGTTTTCCAAACAAGCTCCGGAATAGAAATGATGGGAAGCCACGAAAGTATACTTTCTCGTGACCTCTCAGCGATTTCACTCAGACTCGTCGACGAACTGGATAGTACACTGAGCACCTCATTCACGACCTGCTGCTCCGTGCTACTTGTACCGAACCACATTTGTGAAGCTGCTATACTTGATGCACTGCAAAAAGGTGGTGTAGACAGTGTTGAGGCGATATCCAAGGTACGAGGCTGCACGTTTACAAAACCATATCGCTGTTGATGACGTGATTCTTCATCCCAATATAAATTTTCATATTGGCAGGGATTTCCGCGTCTATTATGAGTTAGCCCAGAAGCACTCTTCTTGGTTTTGCATGTTAGATTTTTGCCTTACCTTCGACACCTAGTGCATTGTGGGAGCAGTCTGTCGCATTTTCTTTTCTGACCTTGACAAGCATTGCATGATCTCCTTGCCAAAGAAGGAGGCCCGATTGAACTCAGAGTGTTACCCGTATATAAGACTTTCCACATTTTTATGTGTAGAGTTGTTGGGGGAGGAAATAAGGTAAATAGAATACAAATAAGACGCAGATGCTCATAAAGTCCAACGATTACGGGGTGGTGATTTCGGATGTTCGGCGTGCACGATTAATAATCCATCCAAGTCATTTCAGAGCAGCAGGAAGTTTGTAGATAAAATACAAATCGTTCTTACATAAACAAGATGTGAGTATGTGACTTATTCTTCGTACACACTTTATGCTCTGAAAGGGTTAATATAGTCAGATAAATAACCCAGAGGAGTTACTTGACCACTTACCTTATCACATCGACAAACGCCTGTTGGGGGACCCAGCCGACCGTATGACCCACTCGGTAGTGAATTACATTAGCGGGTATGCTGACTGAGACCTAACCCATAAATAGTTAGGTTAGGTTTCCGTGGGTCTGGGCGGTAGGCGGGGGGTTTGGCGAAGTCTACTACCAAGATCATCCATCCCCTCTACATATCTTCTCGTCTTATAAGGCTTGCGTCTACACTAGTCAACATTCTATTTTTTCTTTTCTTAGATAACTACCTATAGTACAATTTATCTATTAGATCAGCTCCTCTCTCCCTTGAAGATGATTCTCATCCCTGACCCAGTCATTCATTACCTCTACGGTCTCCCCCTCCAGCGTTGGGCAAACGCAAGGAGCATATGCAGGTTCTGGCTGTGGGAATATCTAGATCTGGAACAGAATCACTACGCCAGGCACTACACATACTAGGATTCGAGCATACCCACCATGGGTTTGACACCATTCTTCCTCCTTCGTCTCTAGAGGGTATTTATCGCCTTCTGCAGAAGAAATACAACACAGAATCCATCATTGGTCAAAAGAACAAACTGTCCGCTGAGGACTTTGACACTGTTTTGAGTGACTGCGTCGGCGTTAGCGATCTTATGGCGGCAGAATTTGCGCCCGAACTCATTGCGGCGTATCCAAATGCCAAAGTTATTCTCAACACTCGTCGAGACCTTGACAGCTGGTTCTCTAGCATGCAACAAACCATGGGCTATTTTGACAAAAATCCAATCGATTGGGACTGGTTTAAGAGTTGGTTTAGCGCCGAGCTGTTCTGGGTCCGACAAACGATGTGTCGTACAATGATGCCCCGCTTCTTTCGCGGTAGTTTCCATTCAAACGGCAGATGGGTCTACGAGCAACATGTTGCTTTAGTGAAGGGACTAGGCTTATCTGAAGACAGGCTGCTTGAGTGGTCTGTGGAGGATGGCTGGGAGCCACTCTGCAAATTCTTGGGCAAAACCATTCCGCAGCAAGATTTCCCTGATGGCAATCCGCCAAGAGCTTGGGCAGAACGGATCTCCCATACCATGAAAGCCCATAACGAAAGAGCTATCCGGAACATGCTTATCTTTGGGGCCTGCATTATTGGGATCGTGGTAGCGAGTTTCGGTGTTATCTCCATGAGAGCAAAGAGCGAGTAGGGCTAAGAGGAGCGTTTTTATCATAATCTCGTGCGCCTTTCTCCTAATTCTCTGATTGGTCGTGGCAATCAGCCTTTTTGCGACCGTTAGGCTGATAGTGGGGAAGCTGGTTGGGTTTGGACCCAAATGATGCGGGTATCGTCCTTCATAAATAATTTTCATTTTTCCTAGGCCCCAAACTGTGTACAAAAGCTGGATATGAGAAACTTTTGACATCTTAGCTGCCCTCAGGTCTATCTTATACTTTAAGGTGCCGCATAAGCACTTGGCGTGCCTGTCAAGATTGACATCCAGAGTTCTTCGGGGTAGGGCTTATTTCCGCCACACGTGCGCCATTTCTGCCCGGACCAATGTCATGAGAACGACCTTTTTCCATGCATTGTTAGCCAGGGCTATTATGGTCTCGAATTTCTAACTCACTAAGCTCATATCTGCGCCCTTAGCCACTCGAACTCGAAACACTGATAGGTCTCGGTCGCGGACGAAGCGCTTAGTGGTATTATTTGTGTGAAGTGTGATTTCTGCAATGGTGATATTGCCCATATTGACGTAATTTGTTGAACCTGTCGCATCGCGTGGTCGCATCTCAAAATCCGTCCCAGTACTGAGGATTTTGGCATCAATAGCAGTGTGTTTGGAGGTGAAAAACTTCTTATGGCCTAGCTCGGCGAGTTTATTGCCAACTGGGTCTTGTACGAACCATCGCATCCTGGGATCTGATGGATAGCGTCGCAAATCGAAGACATGATTTGCTGAGGCATCCTTTAGAGATCGTCGGAGGCTCATTGACTGGTACGCCCCTGGGCCTTCAATGTAGAAGACCCTCTCACCATCATCTGTGGCGATCGTAGTATTCTGAAGATGGCGGTCGAAAGTTCGTACCCACAGGACAGTCTCTTGCTCAGTTATATAACCATCGAGCAAGGAGACTGGTGAGGGCGGACCATGAAGTTCCGCATCCATTTTGTCTAAAAGTGTCTCACCGAGGCCACTCAAGTCTGCGCTTGGAGGTAACAGTTGAAATGGATGGCGAAGTGGAAAAGAGGGATCGCAGTAAAAGAGTTGCGGGGTTAGGGCCACTGATTATGCAGGGTGAATTCATCTGTCCGAATAGGTATTGCATGAAGTGCGAGCTTCTAACTTAACGCTGATCATGGGGCCATGGGGGCCAAAATTACGTACGACGACGGCAGTTTCGATTCCTCCTGAAGATCACTTTGTTTGACCCACTTGGGAATTTGCCATCTCCATTTGCCCTCTTCCGTAAGTATCATGATGTCATTTTCATTTTTTTATATGCGCTAGCCCCATTGACTCACAAGTACCCGAACTTGGTTGAGAGAAGATCTACATCTTTGGGTTACTGGCACCTCACAATCACCAACCCTGGGGCATGTATGGTCAGAGCATATAAGTTCGTCAAAACACTCTATGGGAAACTGAACGAGTGTAGCGATTTTGTAAAACTTCATTCATATAGACTACAAAGTACTTCGGATTCAAGCCTCAATTATCTCTCTCATGCCACTGCGGTCGGTGACTCCAGTGCCAGTCATCCCGAGCTCTTGGAACGTCATTTGGCCCCCACGGCCTGGCTTCTTAATATCATCTCATACTCAAAGATGGAAATAGCTTGAATATAGAGTTCCCTGGTGCATTTTGCCCAGTCAAATATTGAAAGATTCGAATTCCTGTGAGGCAGAATATAGTAATTTGGAAAGATAACTGAGATAATTATGGTGATGTGAAGGATTTAAAGTGTATTTCAATTTGATTGAGAGTCCGTCCACACGTATGAGGAGATTGAAAATCAAGTCTCTACAAAAGGAAACACTTTGAAATGTGACACGACGCTATCTCTACTACTGATTGCGCTCGGAATAACCCAAGTAAGAAATTCGTTGTCGAATGAAATAAGTAAAAGAAAGAAGACAAGAGGAAATAAGTCCTCAGTGTGGGAGATAACCTAAGTCCAGAAGTCATACAAGCTTCCCCAATTACGAAGGTTGAGTCTGTCCTGTACTTACTCATATACAGCATATCTAGCTATGTAGTTGAGTCATGTCGTCGAGTCACTTGAAAATTCCGACACAGAAGTCCAAGATGATACATCTGCGTTTTTGAATGCTTCCATAACCAGTATCTTTTATCGCAGATTTACCCTCATAGGTCCCGAGGCTCACAGCGAAGGTGAGCTTGAAGGATATAACATCAATCATGCAAGCGGGTGTCTAGAGTGTGATATTGGAGGTATAAAAAAGGCGAGCAATCACTTATGTATATAGATTCAGTCCAAATAATCGGTACTTATGACCACTATAGGTAGCTGGACATAGAAAGGGAGACTATTGTTTTTCACTGAATGCCTCTTCTCATCTATCAGACAGGATCATTACAGCCTGTGGCCCGGATGGTGATAATAGTAGATAGTATTAAGGAAACGAGATAGATAGAGATGATCTTATATTGAAAATGGTTATTAAGAGAGAAAAACGAAGTAAGAGGCGGAAGCTATTTATTAGGAAAAGGGCACATATATATCCTTGGTAAGGCGAATTACAATTTTGCTATTGCGGCATTCACAATTCTTGCAATTAGGGGTGTTGTCGTGCCACTCTTTATATTAGGAGCGCTACGTCCGCATATAGTTGGTAGTCTTGCCGCGGGAAACCATTTTCTGATTGAAATCGTCAACCATTTCTTATGTATTTTAACATAAGCACATGGGGTCATATAATTTGTGCTTCATGAACCTTCGTGACTACAGAAAGAAACATAAACTATAGGGTTTTATATGTCAATTAAGGTTTGACTATGGCTGGATGTAGATGGCTATTATTTCCCGAGAAGCCCATTTATCTAAATAGGTATATGAAGCTTGCTTGCCTTATGTCCAGTACATACGACCATAGGGTGTGGAGAACAGGGCTTCCCGTCCGCTCAGCCGTACTTAAGCCACACGCCGGTTAGTTAGTAGTATGGTGGGTGACCACATGCGAATCCTGACTGTTGTATGTTTTTTTTTTTTTTTTTTATGTTTGATTCGACTAAGAAAAGCGCAAGTGCTTTAGAAGCCAAGTACTTAACGAGATACTCAAGACGTACCAGTTGCACAAAGAGCACATTCCATATATTGGTGGTCTTGGAACCAGGTGGCTCCGATACTATCACTAAATCTACGCTACTATCTTTTTACTGGCCATATTTACACATCCCAAGGTGCTTCAGAAGGCTCAGGATGAATTTCACACCGTATGCGGGTCGAATCTTCGACCTAGATTTGAGCTTTTCGCATAATTACCTTATGTGAAACATAAAGTTTCCGAACTATGCTCTGTTTCTTTCTTTCTGTGGGGATCCTCATCAACTAACATTTATTTTTGCTGGTTCTGCATTGGCGGCCAGTGCAGCGAGGCGATTTAAGGCGAATCACCGTTACCTTCGGGACTTACACAAAGGTTTGAAGCAACAAGTGTCTAATGGGATCAAATATTCTTAGGCATATCCCGTTTGAATTGAAGAGTAACCCCACGGATATGCAATTCCCATACAAACAGAATTGTCTTTGCAAGACATTATGTATAAGCCAGGGGATGATTTCCACGTGTTTTACACCTTATTCATGGGTTTGAGATCCCCCAAGGTGAACCAATGCTAGATTGCTGGTATCAAACACAACAGAGAATAGGCAATCCGTGTCCTCAATCCACGAGGCAGCCTAGACTTGCGAAAGAAGCTCGGATGGGCTTTCAAAAGTACATTTGTAACTTCGTCGCATGAGATCCTCACCTTAGACAGGCAGAGAGCCAAGTACACTTGCAATTATATGCCGGTATAAGGTATAGACTAGAATAACAATCAATTATTGACATTTTCCTGCATCTTATAGAATCAAAGCTCGGCTCTACGTCTTTCCATTCGAGAAAAAACCAACCACAAGCGCAGGTCATGGATCGCCTTGCTCGGTGGGCGTCAGGCCTCCACTATTGTATTTAGACCACCTAGAAACAGCTAGGCTTAGATTAGCACAAGCGCTGCCGACACCATTTGGTGGGGAAATGTTAGGCAGAGCGAAATCGCGTAGCGCGGTGTCGCATCGCTTTGGTAAGTAATATTTGCGGACGAACCTCACAATGCAGGATGGCGGGATTGCGGGGTTAGGCAGGAAAACGGGTCTTAAGGATCGTGTTTCCAGGCTTTAGGAAATTCAACATGACTCAGCGGAAGCTATCGGGTTTTGCATGCACTCGGGGCAGATGTTGTGGCACTTTTGAATTTGAAATCGCGTATTTGATGCTTGCTGTTAAGCAAACAATCCATGTCTGGCAAGCCTCTCACCTTCTACACCCCACCCCACACCCCGCACCCCGCACTCCCCACATCTGAGACCGGGAAGTCGCCAGCCGGGCCATGATTGCTCGTCCATGCATATATACCATGTATTCAAGACATGGACTGCCATCCTTTCATATCTGCCTATCTGAAAACCAGTTCAATCACAATTACACTGTATACATTATTACTATCGCAAAGATACACTTGTCTCCCATCATGATCCAAAAACTTCCTATGATCCCGCCATCTAATCCACTGGCTAGTTCAAAAATTATTGAACTCCCGGAAGGACATAGAAAGACTGAAGAATGCCGCGCTTTTCCGTGCTCAGTCGTTCTTGAACAAGATGCTGTATTGATGGTCCGTAATGCCACAGCAATACGTGCTGATATATATCGTCCCAAAGCTGAAAAAAAGGTGCCCGCAATTATTATGTGGGGTCCTTACGGAAAATCAGGAAATGGTAAGTTTGAACGGTTCTATAGCAACTTTTTACTAACGGTCTTGGCGCAGGAATTTTAAACTTGCAGTCCTTCCCCTCTCGAGCAGGGATTCCGAAAGCCAAGCTCTCAGGGTATGAATGTTTTGAGGGGTACGTGTCTCTGTTGGTTCTTATTTAGCTACTATACAAGGTTTGCTAACGATGAAGCAGTCTGGATCCAGCGGAATGGGTACTCAGGGGGTACGCAGTTGTTAACATCGACCCCCTGGTATAAACGATTCAGAAGGCGATTTTCACTGGTGGGGCGCTCAAGATGGCCGAGACGGCCATGATGCCATTGAGGAGATCGCCCAATTGCCTTGGTGTAGTGGGAGAGTCGCACTAGCTGGCAACTCATGGCTGGCCATTTCGCAGTGGTTTATTGCTGCTGAGCGGCCACCACATCTCGCTTGCATCGCACCCTTAGAGGGCGCCGCTGATCTGGTCCGGGAATCGCTCTTTCGTGGCGGAATTCCGAACATTGATTTTCTTTCTGCAATTCGAAACACACTCAGAGGTAGGCTTACCATTACCAGAAGAAGGCTAGTACTCATCTGCCATACTTAGGTCGAAACAAACAAGAAGATGTTGTGGCTACATTTACAGAGAGTGATACCACCAACGAGTACAGAGAGTGATACCACCAACGAGTACTGGGAAGAAAAACGTGCCAAGCTTGACAAAATTCAAGTTCCTACTTATATCCTTGGGAGCTATTCAACTGGTTTACATACGCTTGGTGCAATTCGAGCCTTCGAGGAGATAAAGCATAATCAGAAATGGTGCGTGCCCTTTTGCTTACTTGGACACCTATCAAAAGTGGCCTCTGACGAGTTTGCAGGCTTACCGTCCATGATACACAAGAATGGTTCGACCTGTATTCAGAGCAGCGAATTGGAGATTTGGACAGATTTTTTACCAAGTACCTCAAGGGCGAGGAAAATGGTTGGGAGCGGACATCTCCCGTCAGAATGAACTTTCTTGGGTTCAATATTCCATCCTCTGGATATAGGCACTTTCCAGACCTTCCCTGGAAGTTACCTAATGCCAAAAAAGCTCGACTCTATCTCACCGCCAGTAACCGCCTTTCTGCGACTAAGCCAGACAGGGAGAATTCTTTATTCTATCAAGCGGATGCACAGTCTATGTTGACGGGTGATAATGACCACGAGATCCGTTTCTCCTATCGTTTCCCAGAACGGACGATTCTCACTGGGCCGTCTCGGCTTGTCGTGCATATTTCGGCGCCTGATCATAACGACCTAGATATTTACGCTCTGATACGCAAAGCGAACAAGGATGGGGACCTTCTCATAAACAACAATATTCCCCTGCCCGCACTAGGAGCTTCGACCCCCTCTGAAGTCCCTTCAATCAAACCATTAAAGTATATCGGCCCCCAAGGAATGCTTCGAGCTTCGCGCAGGAACGTGTCTAATTCATTGTCGACTCCATATTGGAAAACGCTATCTAACGCGAAAGTCGAACCGGTAGCTCCTGGAACAGTGCTTCAGCTGGAGAATTATATATGGCCTACTGGTATTATTTTCCAACCCGGTGAGGAGCTTGTCTTGCAGTTATCCGGTCATGACATGACTCTGGCCGAGCTAGTACCTTTGATTGATCATTTCAAGAACGCAAACAAGGGCATGCATACAGTGTCCCTGGGAGGGCGGTTTGAGAGCTATTTAGATATTCATACTCTTTAGTGTATCGCTTTTCAATTGCTCATCACTTTCCCCAAGATTTGATGGAATTTATATCCGTTTCTTGCTTTATTGATATTCTTTCTCGACTTTTCTTCTTCATAAGCCGCATTAAAATATTGGCGTCCTTTGCTCAAAGAAGGACAGCACTGAAAAATTGGAGCACTAAAAACAGGCTGGATCTCTAATAAGGGGAAACATCAGAACATGGTAACTCTCCCCAGAATTGAATGTGGATCATTATAGGATGTAATTTGACTTCATTCTTATGCATTGCAACCACAACTTTGGACTAAACATGCGATGTCTCGAATTAAATATGGTACATAATATCCGATATTCCTGGGCACCACTGCCTTTACTGTAGCGGTATTGAATTTACAGGCCCTTAAAACGCGTCTGTGTTAGTCACTACAGTTGAGGCTGCCTCTGACCATCAAACTACGCAAAATATCAGTAATCGGTTTCAATGGACGCACAATTTCGCAGAACTTGCTGTGATTACTTACCGGAATTCCCTTTTCCTGGTCAAACACAATTGCTTCGTATCCGAAGACCGTAAATGAAGTATTCCAGTTGATCTGTTCAGAGATGGAATCCTGCAATGCCGCCTCGACTTTGCGGGCTACAGAAACAGCATCACGGCCTCCTGTCAATTGTATCTAAATAGGCATGCTCTTCCCACCAAAATACTCGCGAGGATCCAGTCCAGGGATCTCCACGCCAACGTTGACCGTAGCCGAGCGAATTCTGTTGCCAGCGAATTTCTGGAGAAGAGACAGTAACATTGGGGAAACAATCTTCTTGATACCATCCCCATTTGGATTGTTGTCTCTGGGCGACAAGAACAACAATGTAGAGAGTTCCCCCTCATTTGGGGCTTTCGATGCTTCAGCAATCTTCAGTGACCTCTCGCGAGCCATGATACTAATTGCCGTCTCGAAATCCGCAAAGCAGACTGCGTCCGGGCCCACTCGCTCAGCAACAAACTTTGAAGTCATGCAAACTTGGAGATGTGAAGCATCGCGGAAGAAAAGCTCAGTCACATCGTCACGGCCTACCCAGGAATGATTCGCGTTGAGAGGGCCATTGGGTCGGGCACCAAAGACTGCGTCGAAAATATGCGTTTGTGTGTATCTTCTATAAGATCATCAATTAGGCGTTAGACACAGGGGGCGTATTCAGGGTTGGAAAGGGACATTGCTCACGTACTTAGGCTTGAAATCAGGCTCATCAGGCTCGTCGGCCAAGGCGCCGTGCTTTTGGAAGTGATAGTCCAAGAATGCTTGATGAGTGAGATGAGGTTTACGACGATTGCAGGATATCTGTTTAATGGGAGACTCAGGTGAGGAGACCATGACGATGATTCGAGAAAGTAAATTTGGAGCTCGGTTTATGGCTTTGCGTAACGATGGATAAAAGTAATTATCGTTACACGTTCATGATCGGTGATTCGCTCCTGTATGATGCGTATGGCTGCTAGTAGATATACACCACCGGTAAGTGGGGACCGGTCTGTCATTATTCCAGGCAACTGCGTGGCGATGCTGCTATTGAACCCCGCCGGTAATCAAGCCTCGCGATCGTATTTCTGCGGGGTGACTGAAGAATGCTCCACATTCGGGATTTCTCCGCCACTTCCCGTCAACGGGCATGCCACCAAGATCATCTGCTTCTGCGGCAGAGGGTGACAAGGGGGAGAATGGAGTCCATTTAGGAGCCTCGCACTTCCGCTTAGTAAGGGGATTAGCCATTCTCGTCATACATGAGGTTCATATTTAGCTGAGGCTTAGGACAGCATTTTCGAACCCGGACGGCCCCCATTTCCCTAAACTTGCGATTTTACCTTTAGGACAGCAAACTCGGATTCGGTGCGGAATATGTCTTACAAAAAGCTTTTCGTCAACAATTATGGCGACTTCTCAGTAGCAGAGAGCAGCCAAGTTTACCAGCTGGACAATGAAGAAGTTCTTGTGGAGATTTTGTTTTCTGGTGTCAACCCTGCCGATATCAAGCACGCCACTCTCTTAGGCATTGTGAACACGGTGCTTGGATATGACTTTTGTGGGCGCGTCAAGAAAACCAACAGTAAATCCAAACTCAACGTTGGAGACCTTGTTGCAGGATACACTCCAAGTGGCGTGGGCAGACACAGCAAGTTTGGGACCCATCAGGCTTTTACTGTCTGCCCAGAAAACATGCTTTTCAAGGTCCCTGAAAACCTCCCTTGTGAGGACGCAGCCTGCTTGACCGTTGTCACGATGACAGCCGCAGATGCTCTATACAATATCTTTGAATTACCACTTCCTTCGCCACCTAATGGAGGTCAGGCTAGTATCTCAGAAGGCCCTTTACTTATCTGGGGTGCCTCGTCCAGCGTCGGCTCGTGTGATCTCCAATTTGCGGCCGCAAGTGGGTGTTATCCGATCTTCGTGACAGCGTCTACTAGGCGCCATGAGGATCTCAAGAAATTAGGGGCAACGCGTTGCTTTGACTACGCATCGCCACTGGTTCTTCAAGAAATGCGTGAAGAGCTTGAAGCCTTCCAGAGTGGCTCTATCCAGTACGCCATTGACGCTGTGGGGGCGGATCCGAATCCTCTGGCAGCAGACGGCGTTGAATCTATCTTGTCGCCAAACGCTAAGCTTCTTTCCGTGGTGATAAGGCCCGATAAGAAATTTCAAATGCCTACTGCAATCCCTCATCAGGATTTTCGAATTCATCCCGCTGGTCTTGCACATGCGATCACCATCCCGGGCAAGCCGGAAGCGCGGCAAAAAGCCTGGGATGCATTACTATGGGCAATTGATAGATACGGACGATCGTTCAGATTGCCACCAGTCGAAGTATTTCGCGGTTCAGCAGAAGAGGCATTGAAGGAATTGAAGAATGTAGCAAATGAAAGTCGGGGTTATGGCAAATTGGCGATTTCGCAACCATTGAAGTGAGGGTAGAAATAAGCAATGACAGTCACTAGAGTCACGGAGTCCATTCTCCAAAGTAGGTGGCATATGTTGCAGTACTTTATCACATACCATATTTTTCACGAGAGAAAAGAATTAAAACCTATTTTTAAGACAAGTCAGGAGGAGGTGACTCGCCCACTTATGTCATAGGGATTGCGCAAGGTGACCCGATCAGGACTAGCCCGATCACACCTTTTGATGAAAGAAAACAAAGTGCGCGATGTGGCATTGATCGCCTGTGTGGGTCTTGATGTCTCAGATCTAACGAATGAAAATGCATCGAACATTTGATTACATGATTATCAACCAATCAACGTCTCCACTCAGGAGATTTTGGTTCGCGACAATCAGATCGTCGATCTTGTCACTTCGTCAATAGTCCCAGAACCTTGGATGACTAGACCCAATGTTAGGGTATTTGGGCCCCACTTTCCCACTTTCAGGACTCGACACCAGGAACTCAGTTGGTGGCTGGCTAAGTGAGAGAGGGATGTCGATCATTCCATATTCGATATCGGGTTACAGAATTACGACAATATGTACTTTATAAATTACAACAGTGTATTATACGCGTATTACCGCCATCGTCGACCAGAGTGGGACTGGAGACCAAAAGCCCCTTCACCCTCCTGAGTCTTTATGGAACATACATGATCTCACGTCTCCACTTCGAACGCCTCAACTTCCAATTTCCCTTCATTCTTGCGACTGTTTCCCAGTGTAAACCGGGCTGTCTAGTGACATTACGAGACAATCCCCCATCTTTCTGAAAAGCCATACGGTCTCTATTCATCTGGAATTACACTAGCAAGGCTAATCTGAAAGAAAGACGGCTCTTTTATTCCATGTAATATGTCTTCATCGCCTTTCATTGTGACGGAGCATACCGTCGATACCCAATATATACGCGAATATCCTCGAGCTACGACGACCCAAGACGCTCCACTAAAGCTGATTGTCAAGAAATATACCCCAGTTGATAATCTCGATCCACAACCAGGGGACGTGACACTTGTTGGATTCCACGGGGCTGGAATACCCAAGGTATGGAAGCACAAATCTTGACAAGCTCCCTCGAGTCTATAGGCTAAACCTATTTACAAAGGAGCTATATGAGCCATTATGGGAGGAGATACTAGCCAGATGCAAGCGCGACAAAATTGGGGTCCGCGCCATCTGGTTTGCCGATGCTGCCAATAAAGGGGCCAGTGGGATCTATAACGAGAAATACCTAGGAAATGATCGTGAGTTTACCTATGTATTCTTTTTCGGGAGAGCCAGCCACTGACTATGTATACTCACGAAACAGCCGGCTGGATGGATCATAGCCGTGACATGCTGCTCATGATCAACCACTTTCGCAAAGAGATGCCGCAGCCCATAATGGGCGTCGGGCATAGCCTTGGGACTACACAGCTGTGAGACACTATATCCGCGCGAGTATCACACAAGTATCGATTCGTAACTAACATCTTCAGAATATTCCTGTCCATGTTGCATCCGCGTCTTTTCACTGGACTCATCATCATCGAGCCATTTTTCGCCCCTAATATGGATAAGAATGATTCCCCGCTTCTCGTCTTGATGGCTCTAAGCAAAAAGGATGTCTGGCCATCACGTCAGGTGGCTGCGGAGAAGGCTCGCAAAGTCTTTCCTCACTGGGACCCGCGGGTCTTTAGTCGCTGGGTTCAATATGGTTACCGTGATCTTCCAACTCTTCTCTATCCGGAGACAGAGAATGGAACCTCGGGTACCCCAGTGACTTTGTCGACGACCAAACACCAGGAGGTCCTCATGTACACGCGGCCCAACCTTGATCGACACCAAGAGCTTGGTTTGCCTCAAACAGGTGAAGGCGATGAGCGGCCCCCACCGCATGATCCTCTGTTCTTCCCGGACGTCATGGGTAAATTGCCCAAGGGGTATCAATTCTATCGATATGAGTCCATTCTAGCGTGGAGAATGCTGCCACATTTGAGACCAAGTGTTCTCTACATTGGAGGGTCCAATGGCACCATGGAGAAGTCAGGAACGTTGCTTAGAGGTGCAAAGCGAACTGGCACACGGTGGGGAGGAAGTGGTGGTATGGAATATGATCGGGTAAAGCACATTACGGTAGAGAACGCGGGGCACGATGTACCCTTGCAAAAGATTACCGAGACTGCTGACGCGATGGCTTTGTGGATCGCACAAGAAGTGGAGAGGTGGAGGGGCAACGAGAGGCGAATTGCTGCTGGGTGGGATGGGCTTTCTGCCAGGGAGAAGGCGGTTTTCCCGGATGAGTGGAAGGACGCGCTCAAAGCGACGCCTATGGGTCCGTGGGCCAAAAAAATCTTATCCAAGCTGTAGTGGCATATTCAATAGCCGATTTAGAAGCCGAGTCAACGGTCGGATGAGTCTAATGGCGAGACTTCGGGGCGATCGGAGACTCAAGACTTCGGTCCAGGGGGTTCTATGATCTATCCTATTTTTGGGCCCCCTGGATATTAGTTTACAGTTTGGTCTCCCTAGCTAGATATTTTCACCTTTTTCAGCTCCGTAGAGTCTGAAATACCAAACATGGAATGGCTACTTGTTTTCAATCGTTGTGAAAGCGTGTCATCGAAAGGCTGGGTACCCCATATCAATGACGCGATTTGATGTTTAAATTTCTTCTAAATTTTCCGCTACAGTCGAGCACACACAGTTCGGCGTACGATAAGGTCGAACTAGTAAATGGCGTAGGCTAAGACTGCGACCAGGCCCGTGGGACCATTGCAAGCCCCACGAAGGGCTTTTGGGTACAAGATCGACAATGTGGCTGATCCACTTATCACGCCATTGGACCTCTCAACCTTGATAAGGGAGAAAATAGTGGATCAAAGTCGATCTGATCAAGGAAGCGTGAGCTCTTCTAAGCCTCTTATTAGGGGGAAACAACCTGAAGGTCATACTAGTCGAACTTAATCGACCGCCAGCTGATTGATCACACTCAGTCAGTTCTGCAGTGATCGAAATTGTATTGTACAGTGAAAGAAAAAAGTTGAAACAAAAAAGAAACAAACAACGAGCCAAGAAATGGATACTCAGGGGTGTGCTAGAAATGAGCATCGTCAATTTAGCTCAGAGAAAATCTCCGAGTTACCACTGGAGCTATACACTAAGCGCGCAGCTAAAATCCCACTTTAAATTTTTGACTCGTTCACCAAACATGATCTGTGAGCACAGCACACGAATCCCCAATTAAATCCGCATCGCCAAGACGAACCACATCGATCTCTCGCTGAAATTGTAGGTATTTACTGTTACGAATCGTGTTGTCATGTTACCCTGATACGCACTCATCAAATTCCTAGGGGGAAGGAGGGGCCTCAAATTCAACTTACGCCACTTTACATCCACTTTACATGGTATTGAAACCTGTTCACAATGATGGGTATCTATGTGGATCTAAGATTGGGCCCACATAGTACTACCAGTAAGACCACACACATGGGCAATTGGAACCTTCCATCAGAGGTACACAAGCCATGTAGATCTCTAAGCTTACTGTGGTCGGAAAATTACATATATCAACTGGGGCCGGTACCCTAGTGGGTCAAGGTCAATCATAACATTCACTCGGAATATCTACCTTCGTCGATCGATTTTCATATTCAACGGACAGCAGCAGATCAACTTCATCGGGCTTTCTCGATGTATCTCAGCCTTCTCGCTGTTTTGATCCTCGGTATCAGCGCTGGGACATGGCAAGTCTCACGATCCATTGCCGCCATCCGTCACCGCAGGAGGCTAGCTCAACAACATGGATGCCAAGCTCCTCCATCTCTGCCTCAAAAGGATAAATTCCTCGGAACTGATGTCTCATTCGAAGAGTACTGCAAGTTTCGCAGCAACTCATACCTGGAGATGTTAAAAGAGCGATTTGATTCGTGTGGACATACATGGGCGTGTACGAGCATGGGGCGAACGAGCGTGTCTACGATCGATATCGAAAACATCAAAACCATCCTTGTGACTGATTCCCAATTATATGGGCTGGGAAGAACGAGAAGTTCGGTCTTGGGGACAACACTCGACCACGGCATATTCACTTCGGAGGGAAACGAGTGGAAGTTCTTGCGACGTATGAGTAAGCCTGGGTTTTCAGCTTCCCATGTCAATCTCGAACCTCACATCCAAAGTCTGGTGTCTCAAATTCCCAGTGATGGCTCACCCGTTGACCTACAACCGCTTTTCCATGACTTGACTCTGTACAATGCCACCTCAATCTTCTGGGGTCAACATGCGGTCAACATGCTGGATGCCCAGCAGCAATCACTCTCCCGACGAATCAATGCCGCCATCTGTAAGGCGTTCGAGCACACTCAAGAAGTGATGGTTTTCGGTCCTATGGCAAAGTTGCTTCAGTCCTCGTCAACAGAGAAAGCTATCAAGCTAGTCTACGGCTTCATATTTGATAATTCAAATGCTGCGTTCACATTAAAAAATCATCCTGCGACGCAGCACATCGTTCACGATAAGACGGTATCAGGGATATTCTATGATCAATTTGGCGCCCATGGCTTCGATACGGCCCACATTCAAATAAGACAGATGTTCATGGCGGCAGAAGGCACTACGGCCGAGACATTAACACACCTTTTCCTGCTTCTATCTCGCCATCCACGCGTACTTGACAGCCTACGCGCCGAAATCACGTCCCAGCTCCCGAATGGCACTATACCAACAGCGTCCCACCTCAACAGTAAATTGGAATATATAAATGCTTGCGTGAAAGAGGTTTTGCGACTCTACCCAACGGTACCTTTCAATAATCGCGTCGCTCTTCAGGATACTGTTCTTCCCAGGGGCGGAGGCCCGGATGGCTTATCTCCCATAGTCGTTCCAGCTGGTTCCGAAATATCCCTTCCGCACTATCCCCTTTATCGACGGAAGGATATCTTTGGAGATGATGCTGAAGAATTTGTGCCAGAGAGATGGCTGTCTTCCGATGATAAGAAATCCTCTGACAGCTGGTCCAAGCAGTCTGAAAACTACCTACCTTTCAGTATTGGGAAACGCGCATGCCCTGGGCGACAGATTGCCCTTGAGACGGTGCGATATGCCACGGTGCGGTTGATCCAGCATTTTCCATACATTTGCGATGCTTCTGGAGGACGACCCTGGCAGGAAAATTGCGGTGCCACATTACAGAGCAAGCATGGTGCTGTCGTGTCAATGAAGGGCAAGATGGAATTTGATATATCAATAGACTCAGGATATGGCTCTGACAACGTTTCGTAGTTTTTTAGAGAATATTATTGATCTTATGACGTTTGGTGCGGAATGTTGGATTTTTGAGTTTCGCGACGCTTAGATGTGATTTTAGCGTATAGTAGCATTGCTTTTCACCGAACACGATGCCATTCTTTTGATTTCATTAGACTAGGAATTTATCGCCGATCGATCGGAGGCTATTTTCTATCCAGTGACATCACTCTTCTTCATGCTAAAATGCTAAAATCACGTGGGAGGGAGAAATCTGCTCCTATTCCTGACTCATGCGGGTAACATCACCCCAAACCATTGGGATTACCGTGACCGCTAAGCAATGGCTAATTATGCTACTCACATACTCGGACAAACTGTGTTCTACACACTGGCGACGTTTGGACTCATTCGTTGTATCATCAACGGCCTCATCCATGGTGGAAAGCCTCTGAACAGGCAGCAAAAGGACCACCTGGCCACAGGTTAAGATTCCCAACAGTATTGGACGAATACGGCTAACCATATCAATAGCACGACAAAGCTTCTGGGACCTCTCCAAGCAGCCAATACCTGGGTTTGACCATGCATTTATGAAGCTACGAAATGGACGAAAGCTGCATTATATTCATAACCAGCATGCGATTGCCGAACCCAAGAGCTTAATCATCTTCTTTCATGGATTTCCCGACAGCTGTGTGATGTGGAGGCATATAGTCTCACACAAAGAAATGCCCAAAAATAGCATCATGATCTGTGTGGATCTGCCAGGCTATGGGGGCAGTGACAGCTTCGACACTTACGATACAAGCGTTCTTGAATCCTTATGTGAATTTTGCATTAGCATCCAGGGACTCTTCTGCGCCAAAAGGCTGAAAACTCTTCTTGTTGCTCACGACTGGGGATGCAATCTGGCGATCCGTCTTGCTACGGAGGCTCCTGGTGTTGCTGATCACTTTGTGCTAATGAACGGACTTTTTGTTAGTATATATGAGTCCAGATTATCGATACGCCGTCACTAATCTGATTCATAGACCGATTTGGCCGTTGAAAACTTTACTCGGCATGTTCAAATGCTCCGCGGCCATCTATCTCACCTTAGGCTCTGGAGATCGTGTCAAGTATTTGGATTGCTGGTATGCCAGATATGGCAATTGGCATATATCTTCACTTTTGATCTGTCAGAGAAGATCGTCGGTCATTTTATCGGTCCTTGGAACCAAATGGCCGTTCTTCGTGGGCTTGTTCGAATGGCAAACAACCGAAACTTCGATTTTGACTTTGTTCAAGCAATGGCTGCTTCCTTGGGTCCAAGTGAGTGTGATGCCGAGACGAAGACGATGGACCATTCTGAAGGCTATGGCAGAACGGCCATACAGCGTGCAAGGTCACCTGCAGCTCTTCTCTGGCAAATGACAGGCCTTTATCGCAATGGCGTTCTACGAGGCACCTGGTTGAAATCAACGGAGACCCTGGAGTCGATGACGGAAACCAGGATTAACCCACACGCAGCTAGTCCAGCTGGTGCCGAAAGCAATCAGTCGAGGCTGCAAGCTCCAGCAACTGTGATCTGGGGTATCAAGGACCACGTTCTGATGCCGGAAATCTGCCTTGATGACGTCCATAATTACTTGGCGCCGGGAAGTGAAGTGATCAGCCTACCTAGGACCGGGCATTGGGTTCCTGTCGAGACAGAGAGTATACAAGTTATTCTTGAAGTCATACGGTACCATACAGATTCTCATCGTCAGGAAGATCGGTTGACTCAGGATGCATTCAATGGGCGGTACAAGGACGCGAGACTTGTTACAAGGACATAGATGCACTACATCCAATGCGGTTTGGTAATGACCTTAATCATGTTCAATCAAATTCATGGTGCCTATTACGGCTTCTACTGGATCTTCTTGGGGCCATTTTCCTGACCCATAACGCCCTTTGTACCGTAGCAGATGAGATTGTCTCTCTCCCACATCAATGCCACTGCTGACCCAATAGGCCCTGCCAGAATGGTCAACAAAACAATCTTGGCCCCTAAAACACTCCAATTGATTGGTTCACCACCAATCCTACATGCCCTCACATATAGAGTTACCGCCCAGATCTGCATACAAGCCGACCCAATCAGACAATCCCACCTCAGGAAATGATGCGCTGCGACACTGACGTCCTCGACCGGGAAAACCGCGGTGTTCCAAGGCGAAGGTAAAAGGAAAACGTTCGACGGGTGCAAAGCCTGCACGTACCGATCGTGAAAGAGTGCCGGTGCCACAACAGTTGCCAAGGAAATAGTCCAGGAGATAAGATGCGCTACGGCGGCATAAACAAAGGCAAAAGCGTAGACACCGCGATGGTCGGTGGAGATATCATCTCGAATCCATGGCCCCAGAAGATAGAAGGCCATTGTAGTCATAATCCCGACGGATATCGCCCATGCCTGCCAAACAGCAATGAAAATCTGCTTCTGGTCCGTACTGATCACATTTGGTGCGGGTAGGACCATTAGAATTGAAGGAATCACATAGCCGATTGCATAGGCAATTGGGATAGCCAATCGGATGATACGTGGAATCCGAATGTTCTGTACGGTGGGTTTTGTGGCGGTGATGGAGGTCGCTAGATGAAGACCACAGTACAGGGGACCCCACAGGGCGAAGGTCTTGAGCTGTGCCATGTCGCCAAATACCATGGGACTACATTCGTTAGTTTCTTTACTATCAATAGCGACCAACCCCTTTCCTTTCTTTCATCCAATGGAGCAGTGGTTGAGGAGAATGAGGGGGAGAAAAGGGTGTACAGGGACAATAAACTTACACAGTAATTATCTTCCACCGATTTCCACTTCTCCAAGCTTCCATAGTCACTAGAGCCCATGCTGACCCGAATGAACCGGAAAACCCTACTGTATGCAGCAGTAGCGTCGCATTTTGCCCATCTACAGTAGGGTAGAAAAACGAAGTTAGGATCATGAGTTCACGATCAACTCGCGCAATCCCAGTGAATACTGTTTTCAACGCATAGCTGGAGCCAGGGAGACTCTTGGATATAATAGCATCTCGAATGAGAATGCGTATGCCACTGTTGTGCACGAACTCGGTATTCGCATAGTAAACAAGAGCACTGAACAAAAGAAATATATACTTCATTTTCGTGGTCGGCGACTATTCATTGGAGTCCAGCGGGGTGTTTACGTGAAAGGCTCTGAAAAAGTGAATGAGGTTCTGAGGCCGATTCTTTGTGGTGACTGGATTGTAGATCATTGCCAAGGGAGATGTTCATGGTACATCTGAAAACCTTGGAAGTGGAGCGATCGCAAGATTGGTCGGGTCCCGAAATTCTGGTACAATCTTGTAAGTTACAATACAATACGCTGTCATTATTCCAAGCTTGTCCATGACCATACGTAAATACAAGGCATAAGCCGATCATTACCTAGACTTAATAGCTATAGCTTTTTGAGATCTACAGTGGCGTACGTGAAGTTTGACCCCTCGACCGCCTTTTCATATCGCCCACCTTGTTTAGCTGACCGCTCTCAAACACGCTCAAATATGACCCAAACATAACAGACACATTCTATTGAAGTTATTAAGTACGCGTCCAGTTCGCACAGTTTAGTGCTGGTGATTACCGAGTATGATATGGCTGGTAAAAAAATGGTGGCAGTCAACGTACCCCACTGTATCCACTTGTGAAATAATATAATACATGGTCGTTATATTTAATGGAGATGGAGCTGAACTTCGCCATACTGTATGTAGTAGACTTGGCGTTGGGATTGTGGAAATGGAGGAAGTTTAGGAGTACTTCATTCAGAAAGAGATCGACTTGTCTTAAACCATGATTGCCTACATCTACGAGATACAGAGCTGAGTGTGGAGATTGACTTTTTCTTCCCATCCCCGAGATGGCGTTCCATTCTTGTGACAAGTTCATCTGACTGTATTCTAAGCCCCATTCACGATCCTGTGCTATCCGCCAAATGAAAGCGTCAATTGATTTTCATGTACAAAGTTTTTAACCCAAATTAAGCCTATCTATTGCGCACTCAACCTTCTCACCCCTGATCGGGGGACGCGGTGCTCACACGTTTGTTGAAGTCCTCCCCGAGGATAACCAGCACAGTTGAAGGATATAGTTTTCATCAATACATATTCTAGCACATACGACCATAGGGTGTGGAGAACAGGGCTTCCCGTCCGCTCAGCCGTACTTAAGCCACACGCCGGTTAGTTAGTAGTATGGCGGGTGACCACATGCGAATCCTGACTGTTGTATGTTTTTGCTTTTTGTTTTTGATCATCTAAAGACCTATACTTCAATAGAGCTTTGCCCGGGTGCAGTAAAGATTCCATAATGGACGTGGGAAACCGAGGTCTCATGCAAGCGGAGTATTGGCATAGATCTATGACTCCGGTAAGCATAGGCATGCTTGATAAACAATCGACAACGTACGATTTGCTATTGAGGACCTTTCAGGATCAGCGATATCAAGCATTGCATGAAGGAGGAACTTATTGGCTCCTCTGATATTATGGGATTAGATGACTGGCCGAGAGGAATATCCCCTCGATTGGGCATGGTTCATATAGTCAAGGCTCTGCTCCGAAGTTCTTATTGCATGTGCTTCTTGTCTCTCCTTTCCTTTCTCCTCTAAGAGTGCCTAGCTGTGAGTACTCAAGTTTTAGTATCCAGTGTAGTGGTGGAACGTGTGACAAGTGGTGTATTTGCGGCCTGAGGGGTCGTTTTGTCCCTTGGTTAGACAATTGTACTTTCCGGAGATGACAGCCAGAGCATGCTCTAGCTGATTGCCTAGGGGGATGCTGCTAGCTTGTCCATTCTAGATTCATACATTCTATGGAGTGTGCGAGAAGTAGTTCCGCAAGGAAAGCTTCTCCGTATCCATCATGGGATAAAGTTAGAAGATATGCGCTGGGAACCACAAATTGCCCAAGACAATCATCATCTGTGGCGAAAAGAAGGAAGTTTCTGACTGTTGATTCTCCAAATATTGTCATTTCGGCTATTAGCACTCGGTTCAAGTGGGAAGGAGTTAATGTCAATGCTTTCATAATCCCTAATGCCGAACTTCGGCTGACCTTTTCAGGAAAGCCGAAGTTTCACCCGAGCTGACTACGTTATTGTACCGGTTCATGATTTACTAATGGAAAGGAAATATACTTGAATTCTTCGCGTACCAGAAAGCTCAGGCTCCCCGGGACCCTAGACCGTACCCCGCTCCGGAACTATAAGCTCGCGGCAATGAACAGGCTGCAACTCCACATATCCTGGAGTCCCAGAAAATA
The DNA here is from genome assembly GCA_028828275.1 of Penicillium frequentans. Classification (NCBI taxonomy): domain Eukaryota; kingdom Fungi; phylum Ascomycota; class Eurotiomycetes; order Eurotiales; family Aspergillaceae; genus Penicillium; species Penicillium frequentans. The sequence continues at coordinate 1,435,550 of JAQIZY010000001.1, read as the reverse complement.
TCATGGTACCCTTCATTTCAGACCTGCTGTATACTACATAGTATAATCTGTGAACTGCCGTCTCTCAGGTGCATCCGTGATCTTCTCCCTTCCTCCCCTTCTTCCCTATCTTGAAATCACGCGCCTTTGATAAAGTTTTCATCGCCTATAATTTGATTCTTTTCAGAACGAGACAAACGAGGTCAACGGTGAACTCTTGCGAAGGCTGAAGCGCTTGCCACAATGGTATTCTTACCTCGAACTCATCTAGAATCCGTTCCCGACAATATTCCAATCAGTGAGTTCATGCTCAACGAGAAATATGGACGCGTTCCGCATGGCCAGTCCCGGGACCCTTACACTTGTGGTCTGACCGGAAAGACATACTCATCGCAAGAGATGGTCGACCGAGTCGACTTTATCACTCGTGGCCTGCGCAAGGAGCTCGGCTGGGTCGCAAGCTCTGGATCAGAATGGGATAAGACGGCTGTTGTTTTCAGCTTGAACACTGTATGCCTAGTTCTAATTCTGAAGCTTTCACGCGAAATCCGAAGCTGAATGTTCGTCGTGATAGATTGACACCATGATGTTATTCTGGGCTGTTCACCAGCTCGAGGGTGTTGTGGCGCCAGCTAGTTCATCGTATTCAGCGAATGAGTTGAAGCACCAGCTGCTGGACTGCAAGGCGAAGGTCTTGTTTACTTGTCTTCCCTTGTTGCCGATCGCCTTGGATGCAGCGGCCAAGGCTGGCTTCTCGAAGGAACAAATTTATTTGATCGATGTGCCGCAAGAAATCCTCGGGGGCACAAAGCCACCGTCGGAATTGAAATCTGTTTCTCAGATTGCCGAAGCTGGAAATTCACTGCCACCAGCTGAGCCTGTCTAATGGGGTCCAGGAGAGGCAGCTCGCCGGACCGCATTTCTGTGCTATTCAAGTGGAACATCTGGCTTGCCGGTAAGTCCCAATCTCGAGTGAATGATGACTAGAAAATGGCACACCACTCACGATGACCTTCTTACACAGAAAGGAGTGATGATCTCCCATCGCAACGTGATAGCTAATATTCTGCAAACCACCGCTTTCGAGCAGGACTATCGTGACGCCCAACCCCAACCAGCAAATGGCTTGTACACTGAAATTGGGCAGTGTCTTCTCCCGCAGAGCCACATTTACAGCTTGGTGGTTGTCTGTCACTCTGGAACGTATCGTGGTGACCAGACTGTGGTTCTTCCCAAGTTCGACATGAGTTCTTATCTAGCCTCCATCCACCGTTTCAAGATCACTTCCCTCTTTCTTGTGAGTTTGTCTCTCTTTACACAGTAATAGACCCCCTCATTCATTGACATCAGGTTCCTCCGGTCATTATCAACATGATGCGAAATCAAAAGCTCTGCGCTAAGTATGATCTGAGCTCTGTCAAGTCTATTTTCTCTGGCGCAGCTCCCTTGGCTCTGGAATTAGCGAATGACTTCCTGAAAATCTATCCTGATGTCTCTATCCGATTGGCCTATGGTGAGCGAAATCTTTCTACGGTCTACATAAATGGTCACCACTTATGTTTTTATCTGCAGGGTTGACGGAAACTGCCTGCGTAGTCTCTTCGAGCCATCCTCATGACATTTGGCTCGGCTCTTCTGGGTCTTTGTTTCCCGGGGTCGAGGCGCGCATCATATCCGCAGATGGCCAGGAAATCACTGCCTATAACACACCCGGCGAGCTTCTAGTGCGGAGTCCAAGCGTAGCCTTGGGCTATCTGAGCAACGAAAAAGCGACCAAAGAAACATTTCAAGATGGATGGATGCGCACGGGAGACGAAGCGGCCGTCCGCGTCAGTCCCAGTGGTACCGAGCACATTTTCATTGTCGATCGGATCAAGGAGTTGATCAAGGTCAAAGTATGTCATGTCCGCAGCTCTCCGATACTCATTTGGGAACGTAACTGACTCATCTCCGACAGGGGTTGCAAGTGGCTCCTGCAGAGCTCGAAGCCCATCTCCTTGCTCATCCAGACGTGGCAGATTGCGCAGTTGTTGGGGTTCCCGATGACACCGCGGGCGAAGTTCCCAAGGCAATCATTGTGAAGTCTCCTTCCGCCAGTCTAGATGACGAAGCAGCCATTCGGGTCATTAGTAAATTTGTGCAGGACAACAAGGCTCGTCACAAGTGGCTCAAGGGTGGTATTAGATTTGTGGACGATATTCCCAAGAGTCCGAGTGGTAAGATCCTTCGGCGCTTCATTCGGGATCAAGAGAAAGAACTCCGTAGAAATGCCGGTGCCAAGATCTAAGCGTTTGTGACACTGACAACGTCTTGTGGAACGGGCTCAGAAAGTCATGAGAGGCATGTGTATCATACACACCCGCGATAAACTGTTCGACACGCCTTTTTGTATATGGCGGTGTTCCAACCTGATTGTAATATATTCTTCACACTTCTTGTTCATTAATAGAAGCGACTCTTGAAAGAATACCGAGAGTGGGAATTGAATTAGTTTGATGAAAATGCAGAAGATACAAATAGAAATTCAAGTAGGCTATCGATCGAAAACTTGAGCTTGAACTCCTGTAGTACTAGCAGTTGGTTCATAGAGTTCATGAGTTTATCATGTCTGTGTAATACGGTAATCAGCCATGCTTTTAGTATTGTGGTGCGTACTCAAGCAATCTTCTCCGTCAAACTTTGCACATGATGCAGAGTATCCCGTACAACCATGAACGTCGCTGGAATATATTTTGCATCCACGGTCTTCGTCAATGACCTGAAGGGTTCCTCCAAGGGAAGTGCGTATAAAAGTGCCAACGGTGAACGCGGGGATTGCGAAATGCATGTTGATGGAGACAGTAGAGGTGAGAATAAGATTCGTGATGAGAGGTGAAATATTATTTAGTGATATTGGACCCAGCAGCTTTTCTTTTATGTGGGAGATCTCTATAATTTGCTCCCGAGTGTCTCGGCCTGAGATGAACAAGCTGTCATTTTCTTGCAAGTCCGCCAAGTTAGGACTGATGCCCGATAATTATATTGTTACCTTGAAGTTGAAGTCTCTATCTGCCAACTGATTTAAGATGAATGGCGTCAAAGTGGCGCGTAATACATCCGAGATCAGAAAACATCTGAAAGCGAACCATGTCCGGAAGCCCTTCACTGGAGAAGCATTGAAAGCAAGTCTTTGGCTGTTTCGATGTTCCGATAGGGCTTGCCGCGAGCAGAGAAATGTGCGTTGCATAAATCAATATCTTCTTGGGTCTGCTATAAATTCTGCAGCTGAACTATCGGTCCAGCTGGCGAAGCATATTCAGGAGCTTTGTGTTCAGGCCGACCCCTCAACGAACCTCTTTCAAAGATATGAGAGGACTGAAAAATAGCGCAGTACCCGTATCACGCCGATGCAGGAAGAAACGAATTTCATACGAGTCGAGTCTAGAGAGAGTTTCTGCTTTGGTAGACGAAAGCGGAGTACGACCAAAGGCTGAATCAAGTCGTGACCTTTACTCCCAGAACCTAAATTGAGTTCTTGACTATAATGTGGTTATTTGGAAATGATTTTGATGTGCTTGTGCTTTAGTGTGGGGGTTTCCGTCATGACAAAATTGCATCTTAATTGGAAATAGACTGGAGATATGCCTTTCAATTTTAACTTTCTTTACTTGACAGAGACGCACATTAGTTAATATATTCCACATACAAATTGTACATGATCTTATATAGACTGATACTATCTCAGTTCCTGAATTCATAATGTTTCCAATTTACAAAAACACTATCTAAGCATTAGAGAGCAGTACTCAAAAGAATCATCGTTTTTTTCTTCCATGAAAATTATCTTTGATCAAAATCAAGCGGTATCGGCGATATTATAGACTAGTTTCTCCCCACTAACCTTGCCCTCCTCCATAAGCTTCAAGCCCTCCAAAACACCATATAGCCCTGCTTTCCCAACTCTGACAGGGTGAGTCTTAATTTTCCCCTGGGCAAGAAGAGGCTCCATCAAATTAATGAAATCAGCGATATGAGCTGCATCCTCTGGGATAGGAGGAAACTCGCGCCCAAATTTCCTGAACGCCTCGCCCACAGCAGTGTAGCCCAGAGTCCCCGAATCAACAACATTCTCGCGCTTCGTCTTCGACCCTGTGATAGAGGTATATCTCCCTCCCTCCGTCGACATAGCATTGTCACAGAAATCCGCCGCATCCTCAGTCCCAATACAATCCAGGGCAAACTTCAGCTGGTCACCCGTCGCTTTGCGGATCTGAGCCGCGGCCTCCGAATGTTTATAGTCGTACACGCTGTCCGCGCCCAGCCCACGCACAAGCTCAAAGTTATGCGGCGAGCACGTAGTGATAACGACGTAGCCAGATAGCTTCGCAAACTGGATAGCCAAAGTCCCTGTCGCGCTCGATCCGCCATAGATAAGCAGCGGGATACCGTTTGGAACAGGCTCGGCTTGCGGCGGAGAGAGCTTCAGCGCCTGGTACAACGCCTGGCCGACGGTGACTATGCCGACGCCTAAGGTGGCAGCCTCTTCGAAGGAGAGGTTTGGCGGGATCTTCCATTGACCATGCGACTTTGCGACGATGTACTCTGCGAAGCAGCCATCTTCGTGGTTTGAGTCGTTAGAGCCGTGTGTGATGCCGCAGACGCGATCGCCTTTCTTGAATCCCTTTGTTACTGCTGAGCCGATTTCTTCGACGATGCCCGCATAGTCACACCCTACTAGGGCGCCGGGCCCAGAGAGGAATTTGACGTGTTTCCAGTCAGTGGGATTAAGGCCGACGCTTACGACTTTGACAAGGATGTAGTCATCGCGGAGCTCGGGGAGGCGGCGGTCTGTCACGACTTTGGCCTCTTGAGGCCCGGTGATTTCAATTGCTTTTTGAGTCGACATGGCTGTTCTGTTTGATGTTCAAGTCAGGATAATGGTATGATTTTGTGCAGCTGAGGTTGCATATGTACTGGTTGGCTCAGACGCGTTCCATTCTATCAGCCCACATGGTCGGCTGTGACAGTAATCAGTAAATGCGCTGCATTAATAAGCATCATGATGGGATTAGAAACCACATTTTTCTTCATCCAACAACACTCGTAGAAGTCGACCTACCGTGTGTACCAAAGCTGTCTTGTCTGGTGGGCGGTATTCGGGGCATCCATGTTCCGTCGGCTAAATAAAACATTGGATCACCGCCCCACATGGTAGGTCAGAAGGTTGAATCAGGTCGTGGCGTCCTGATTTACGGGGTCACCCACCGGAGTGATGTAGGCGGCCCTACGTAGGACCAGCGCCCGCCAGTGACCCTCGCTGCATGAGCAGCCCTCGTACAGATCCATGAGTCCAAACCAGAAACCCACCAAAAACCCCTTCAAACTCAAAATTATATGAACTTAGGTCCTGACTTTTATGAAACGGATTACCAAGCAATCCTAGAAGACTGTTTGGCTGATTTGCATCTAAATGAGAACCGTATTAGTATTCCATGCTCTAACACTAGGTTCCGATGTGTCCATAATGGAATTGAGATGAGTGGCTGGATCAGTCAAATACTGGACGGTGGTATCAAGTGGAAGAAGATTTGGTCTCTATAGCATGAATACGACCATCGGAGATCAAATTATATATGTCTATTATTTGTTATTGTAGATTAATGTTTATGGAAGGAGGTTGATGAGCCCGAAACAGGAGATTTGTGAATAGAGACACCAAGGAGATAAAAGAACAAGAAGCCAAAACGAAAAATCTGGGTTTATAAATTATACAGCGGTCGCTGAGTTTTGCCTGCGAGAAAATCAACCTTGAGCAGCTTTCCAAGACGAGTAATGGTCGGCCAATGTTTCCTCCAAAGGTCGATAAATGACATTCAACTGATCCAAACTAGCACGATTGTCGATATCAAAAGGAACACCGAGATTCAGCCTCAGCCATTTCTGGCTTAAGCCAAGCACAGGCCCTGACATACGGACAAGTGCGTTTGGAATTTTGTTTCGAGGAATTCGAGAAGACTGAGTAATAGATCGAAGCATACGCGAAAGTTCCACGAATCCATATGTTCTGCTATGCGCCAGAATGTAGCGCCCATGAGCGTCCGGATTTTGAGCAGCTTGAATATGGGCGGTTGCGACGTCTCGTACGTCGACGATTGCAAACAACATGTCGGGCACTCCCAGAAAAAACTGACCGCGTAGAAGCTGGTCAAACAAAGATAGACTGCCGGATTCTGATGTTGGTGATAAGGATGGTCCTAGTACGAGGCCTGGGTTGATAGTCACGAGGTTCCAGCGTTTCGGAGATGGCTGTTCCCGATACATTTTCCAAGCTTCTTTCTCAGCAACAACTTTGGAATATGGATATGCATTATATTCAACCGAACTGGTTGTATTGAAGTATTCGGTGGAAAGTGTTTTATCTTTCATATTCAATACGTCTGCATTGTCACCGAAGATAGCCGCCACGGATGAAGTGAGGACCACAAGTTTGACCGTCTCGCATTTTTTGACTGCATGGAGGACGTGCTGTGTCCCCTTGAGAGCGGGCTCAACGACTTCTTTCTGTCCGTCGCGGATCTTGTTCTCGATGAAGAAAGGCGAGGCAATGTGATAAACAACCGAACAGTCTTTCATTGAAGCTTCAAATGAACCAGCCTTCAGCAAATCCGCTTCGAATAATGTTAACTTTCCGGGCCATTTCTCTTGCATATCAAGTAGGTGTTTGATTTTCTTTCTGTTTTTCGTGCTGCGAACAGTTGCGTGGACTTCGTTTCCCATTTCGAGTAACAGTTGAACAACATGGCTTGCGATGAAGCCGCTCGCGCCTGTGATGAGGGAGATGTCATGCGTCATGTTTGGATGTGTGAGTGCAATGGTTGCAAATATGCACTGATATAATGAATGCTGCATACAAGGTAAACCTATATTAATATATATTAATAAGTCGGTTATTCGGTTTCTTCCAAAAGATCTATCGCACTGATTTAATGTTCTGATTCGTGGCAGTGGAGTATCAAGGATGAACGTGAATGGTCGGGTTGCAAATTGCGCCGATTCCGGTTAGTTAAACTTTATTTACACTAAGTACTTTGATCTTTGTATCATTCTCGGTTGTAGAATTATTGAGCAGGGGAAATCCCGAGCTGAGCTTAAGATCATCCAGAGATGAATTACCGGTAGTACCATCTCAAGGTCATGGGGGCAGATTTAGTGTATACAAAGTTATATAATGGAAAGCATACACGGCGTAACTCGTTGCTGCGAATCACATTTGACAACAAGACAAGCAGAGTGCACAGCGCTATTAATGGCTAGTGTGGCAGTAATATCGTGATTCGACATTTATTGTGGGGGGGATCCAAAATATCTTGAAGAGAGCCAACAAAAGGTACGACAATTCCATCTCCTAGATCCAATAGTCCAATAGAATCGAACTAGGAGCCGTCGTAGAGGTGAGCATCATTCTTCGGGTTGTTCTTCAACGTATGGAACACTTCGAGTCATTCACTATCAAATCAATTAATTGCTAGGTCATTGCCATTTACTAGATAGGTTCATCCAGCTGAGATGTTTCTTGAGGATGGGCCAAATATGACCGTCAATTTCGATTGGGATCACTTACTCACTAGTCTAAATAACGCCCCAATCTCCTCGGTCTTTTTGTTGTAAGTAATAGCGAACATATCTTACCGAAGGTTGAAATGAAATGAGACTATGTCACTGCATGGATGTATGCGAGTTTGGTACTAGTCGTCATCCTAGACCGGGCAAATAGACTAATATTAGGTATTCATCCCTTTTCTAACTGATCTCTCTGCCGAGGTTATTACTAGTATCACAAGAACATGATAAAAGCAAATGCTCGAGAGATCACATTGATCGGAATGAAAAACCTACAAGCTTTCAATTGAGCGTCTGTGTGTGTCCTTCTCTCCTCATTTCCGACGAACGGTATTCGACAAACGGTATTCGGTGCAATCGCAAACCCGTTGTAGCCGGGTGGGTCATGTCATTTCTACCTCGGACCAGACGGCATGCCGTAGTGGCGTCGTAGGGATACAACAATACAGTAGCCTAGAGGTGACCGTTGACCGAAAGCAAATCCAATCCCTCGTCGAAATCAATATGCTACTAGCTAATATTTCCTCATTCTTTCTTTTTTCCCTTCTTTGCAAGAGAATGGTTATCTATACATGCTGGGTGAACCACCGATCCGATTCCGGGACGTTCTTACCATTTTCGTCTTAGCGCCAAAATCTTAAATGGTCTTCCGAATCTGCATTAAAGCAGTGGCGATTCGACTTCATGGGAAATGAACCGGACCGTTTATCTATCCGTACATCGGCTTGATGATATTCTGTATTATTCCTTGCAAAATAGCTGTATAACATGAATTTAAGATGCAAAACTTTCATGCCGAGGTTAAATTTTGACCTTGATTACAACCCTCGGTTTCAACTTCATTTATATCCAAATCCCCAGAATCTTTCATACTTGCTCGAGTATTTAGTAAATGCAAAAAAACTGAAAGTCTCTCAAGCAGGTAGTCAAACGGCATTACCCTAGTGCCCATTGAAACAACAATGCCTGACCCTACTCTCCTCAAGGTTGCCGGGTACGGCTCTCTCCTCGTTGCTATAAAGCACGCAGTCAGTGGGCCCATAATCGCCAAAACCCCCTGATTTTACGAAAAAGATTAACTAATCCTAATTTGAATCAGACTTCAGGAAAAGAATTCCAATGTCTTCGTCAATTCCGAGAATTGCCAAATATCGCATACACACGTAGCACGGTCGGGTGGTATCAAGGAAGTGCCTATTTAGTCTTGACAGGTATATTATCAATCTTTCCCAGAGTTCTCTGATAGAAATGACCCTTTGTGCTGCGGTGGTAACGACCTGTTTAGCTTTGCTGAATCTCAGCTGGGCGAAGAATCCCCAGTCTTTGAGGGAACCGCTTCAACGCACCATGGCTGCTTTGCTGGTTCTTATTGCTTGGGCTAGTTCTGCTTGGTATATTAAGAGAGGGGTTAAATCGAGTGGGATCCTAACGGCTGTAGCGGGTATACTCCAGGCATGGGCGGCTCTTCATTGAGTATCTTTAGAAATCTTGTGTATACTAGTGGATGAGATACTTTCCAGGAAGGGGGTGAGATGGATATATCTACTCTCTAAAGTACCATTGGTAGTATTCTGATTGATTCTCATATAGACTATCTTGATTCCATCGTAGATAACCCATCGCACGGTCCAGGATGCAGATATAGTAAGTATCCTGGACTAAAACTGACTGTATACCTAGACTAGTGTAGTAGTTCTGAGTTATTCACTTTTGATTAGCCAACGAGGACTTGGCTCTCTAGATAAGTGCCACTTGAAGTTCATAGAATATTTTGGGTTCATAATGTTTATTGATCACGTTGGCGTAATTCTCTGGGGTGGAGATGATCTAAATGGTGATATTGCCGACGATTTGACCGAAGCCTGCATGTTCTGCGAGATCCAGAGCGCAATCGAATGAATTGCCTCCGACGACTGGCTCCGCAACAAGACTAGACCCACGGCATTTTTGAGCGGATAGATTGTTGCCCCGATTGTGTGATTAAGGCTTGTTCCCTCGAAGTTAGAGTGGGTCTTACACCCCTGTATCTCGATGCCTTGTCTGGTCCATGGAGATATCTGCATGGTTATCTCGATTTCAGTATGACTTGAGGGGGATTTGCACCGAGGCATTTGTGGAGCCTCGGCAGCTCAGGAACTGGTTCCAAATCGTTTCTTTATCTCTATTAGTAAGTACCAGAATAGCTTCGATAAAAAGTACGATATTGTATTTGTCAATCCTTAATCCAGACCCATACACCAAAGAATCAAGTCTTCACAATCGGGGCCTACGATTTTCATGATGGGGCCTGATATGAAAAGTTCACTGGAGCTGCCATGTGGTTTAGTTCTTCCCAACCGTCTCGTAAAGGTAGGAACACATTGGAAACGCCGAAGCAATGTTGCTCCAAATTTGCAATACCAGCTGATTGGTTCGTTCTAGGCCTCTATGGCCGAAGGCCTGGCAGAAAATAAGCATTTGCCCGGTGAGCGGATTTCTCGCGTTTACGGAGAATGGGCAAAGGGTGGATGGGGAGCCCTTCTCACAGGTAAACTGATACTCCATATTCCTAAGAGCACTGGGTATCGAATAAATTCATTGTAGCTGACGGCGCGAAAAGGAAATGTGCAAGTTGACGTTCGTCATCTCGGTGGTGGCGGTGATCTGGCAACGCGTGAGTCTCACTTAGCTGATGAGGAGGCACTGAATGCATGGAGACAATACGCCAACGCCTGTCAACAACATGGCACGCCGGCGATCGCTCAGATTTGTCACCCAGGTCGTCAGTCACCTAGAGGTGCAGGTGAAAGGGGTCTTTTCGAGAAGCCTATAGCGCCGAGCGCCATTCCGCTTGATATCGGCAAGGGCTGGGCTGCTGCTACCGTCCGGAATGTCGCTTTCGGGGTGCCACGGGCCATGAAACATTTTGATATCAACCTGGTGACTGCAAAATTCGTAAATTGTGCGTTGTGCTAGCACAAGCTGGTTTCTCCGGTATTGAGATCCATGCGGCACACGGTTACCTTCTGTGTGAGTCTTTTCCTTCCCGTTCCTCGAGCGACAGGTCTGATCTGACATCGTGAGGTAGCGCAATTCCTCTCAGAACAAGTAAGTCATCACTGGCGGATAGAAATTTTGTGATCTAATGTGGGACTATCATCTGTAGAGTAACACTCGTGATGACCAATATGGTGGTGACGCTACACGGCGCGCCCGTATTATCCTTGACATAATTTATCAAATTCGAAAGGCTGTGCCGAAGACATTTTGCGTTGGGATCAAGTTGAACTCTGCCGATAGCAGCTCGGCACAGTTTGAGGATACCATGACCCAAATTGGTCTTTTTGTCGATGCAGGTGTGGATTTTCTTGAAATATCTGGTGGAAGCTATGAAGACCCGACGGTACGGTATACGATCTTCATCAATTCTGGAGGCTAAAGACAGTACCGGATGCGCTATGACTACCTGTGTCGCTCCACAACATCTGACCCACAGAAGGCCTTTGAAAATGCGCTAACTCCGATAATTAGATGATGGGCCGCGGATTGCGAGAAGAAAGTAACAACCCCGAAAGCCTAAAGAAAGAATCTCGGGAAGCCTTCTTTTTGGACTTTGCAACGCAAGCAAGGAAGCGGTTCCCGGATCAGATCCTCATGCTCACTGGAGGATTTCGAACCCGGAAAGGTATTGAGTCTGCACTAAAGGCTGGAGTCTGCGATCTTATCGGTATAGGCCGCCCAGCGGTCCTCAACGTAGACTTTCCACGCCTCATGATTGACGATGCTGTATACACCGATCAGCAAGCCCGGGTGGTCTTTCCCAAGGTCCAAGTTCCATTCCTGGCCAGGCTACTCAACATCAAAATGTTGGGTGGAGGTGCAGAAACAGTGAGTCGATTTTGGCAATTCTTCGTCTTCACCCGATTCTGATCTGTTTTAGCAATTCTTTCGGAGTCAAATTCAACGAATAGCTGCTGGAAATACTCCACGGCGCCCATAATCCCGTTCTCTACGTTCTCTAGTAGTAATCAGAAGTCGACTGTCTTGAAAAAAATCTGGAGACAAGCGGGAACAACACTGTCCAGGCGATGTTGCTTGTTGGAGATCATATCTATTTTCATCTCTTTCACTTGTTGAATATACTCTTCCAAGTTGGCCTTGTCTCATTCATAGAACTGCAGCATGCCGGCTAAGTTATTCCTTTCAAGCTGGAAAATACTGAATTCGTATTCAACGCTCGCAAGTGCAAGCCCAATCCAGTCTTCTCTGATACTCCTGCATGTTATAGTATTATTAGCTATCGCTTTCATTGAAATGCCTCAAAGACTTACCATGGTGTCGTGTTTGACAATAAACTACCCTATTCTTAAGACTCCTAGTCCTATGCTATCTAGAAGCCTAGATATGAATCACACGTTCTATTAAGCTATATATCTCTTATTATACTTAGGTACATAGAAAGTGCCCTATAGTAGAGCACGTTCGAGGTAGTATATTAGTCAGGCCCTATTTTTATTATAGAGTGCGATTAAATAATTACAAAATCAGCATAAGAATGAAATCATATGAGGCTAGAATAGTGCACCTGGGCATAATCTATATTTCAACTGGTTAAAGATACATAGATTAGGATCCGTGTAAATAAGGTAGGTAATATATAAAGGTATATACCCCACATACGGCCCAGGTCGCCCTTGCCACCTAGGCATCGACATGCTCTACTAGACGTTCCTTATAGGCTCTAATTCTCTCTTTCTGATTGTACGATATATTTCATTTCAATGGGGAACCTAGTACATACGACCATAGGGTGTGGAGAACAGGGCTTCCCGTCCGCTCAGCCGTACTTAAGCCACACGCCGGTTAGTTAGTAGTATGGTGGGTGACCACATGCGAATCCTGACTGTTGTATGTTTTTGTTTTATTTATTTATTTTTTTCAAGTTTACCGATTTATTCATGGACAGGTTACGTTGGCGCAGAGCAGAACGTTCCAGGGCCAGTCCCGCAACCCCTCAAACTCACAGCCTAGTCTTCTCATTGGCATCCAGGAATAAAGAGAGGGTAGAGAGAAGAAGGAAGCAAAGGAAGGTCACCTCACCACTACAGGGTGGCTACTATTGACTCACGCCACTTTTGTTTTGTTTTGTTTTTTTTCCGAATCTATGTTTAGCTTGGGTCTACTCCATCCGACTCACTAGTAACTCAGGGGAGCTATCCTACTGCGTATGTGGCAATGAACTTACGTGTAGCTGTTTAGCCCTCGCTCATCCTTCTTTCATGATTCTGACGATTTAGCCGATGAGCTATCTTCATGAGCCATTTTTGCGTGTGCATACCAGCGTCAGCTTCTAGAACCGACCAGAGCCTCCGATTGGCCGGATCCACGTGCCGCATGTTAAGTGGGTCTGCGGCTGCTGACAGCTTCACTAGTCAGGCACGGTGGTCAGGTACCAAAGTGTTTTTTTCAGCCGGCGCTGACATTTGTGGAAAAGTGATCAAAGTTTAAATTCAGATTGGTTCTTTGTGGGATAGGCGTCTCGATAGACTAGCCTAAATGAGCACAGGCAAATGGGCTTGTGGCTTACCTGAAAGTTGAGTAGTGTGTGGGTGCTCGGGAATAATTTCCCCTCCGGCTTTGCGAATGTGAGATCGCTTTACAGTTCAAAGCCTAGATCGAGCTAAATCGGACCCGAAGTTCAGCCACATCTCGGCGGAGCAGCTATTTCACCGATCTTTGGTAGCCCCTGAGCCCGAAATAGCTTGAATTGGCGAGGATCGCAGGTGTTACATGATCTAAAGGGAAATGTTGGACCCATGAGGTAGATTGCAATCCAGTAAGCTGCCCAGTTCTGAAATCCACATTCCGGATAATCATATGCAGATTCAAGCTGATATAGACGCTATCTAGATAAAAAAAGAACTTGAAGAAATCTATACATAGATCGGCGTGAGGGAGGATACCCCGCCGAATTCAATTCAATTCATACCAACACAAACTAAACTATGCACCCTATCAGGAAGCTTTTCTCAACTGGCCACAGTTTCCATTGGACGCGTAGAAAGAATATGTCAATTCAGTGGAGCCCACAGAAGCATAGCCATAGGTAGAAGATGAGGAGCAGGTGCTTGTCTTAATTATGTAGCAGTATGAGCTGGCGGAATATGCGTAATAGAAAGAGAAAGCACAAGCCGAATTTTCCTGGCAGCTGATACAGCAGGCTTCAGGGGAGGTTGAGACAGCCACGGACATGCTGTAACCGGGAACGGTACCCCAGGACAACGAGTAGATGTAGTCCCCTGCCAAGCCGCCAAAGTCCGAGGAAAGAGGAGCGCTAGCAATATTGTTGGTAGCGCATGCAGCGTAGGCGGAAGTCGTGCTAATGGCAGCCGTTACGGTCGTAGTAGAGGTCACAGTATCCGTCACAGCATCTGCGGTGGAAATTTCGGTAATGGTGGAAGTAGTGCTGTAGCTGAGTGTGGTGGAGACATCATCGGGAACGACCACGGAGCTGGTGGTGATGGTACTGGTCTCTGTCACGGTGGTAGAAGCAGCAGCAGCAGTGGCAGTGGCGGGAGCCTCGGTCACAGTTGAGATTGTCGTGGTCTTGAGGATGATTCTCTCATGGCAGACAACCTCTTGGGGGTACCTGTAATCATCCAGAATGGGGGAGCAGTCACTGTCCAGGGAGGGTTCGAAGGATCGTTTCAGAGCAATGGCGGTAGTGGTGGTCAGAGTGTCCACGATAGGAGTGAAAGCATCAGAGGCTGCAATGGTTGAGGTGGTAGTGACTGTGATCGGCGCGGTCACAAAAATAGTTGAGGTGATGTCATCAGGGGTGACAGTCAAAGTGGCAGTATCATACTCAGTTGAAGTTGTTGAGAACACATCTGTGACAGTGCTTGCGGTGGAAGTAATAGTGGTGGTCTCATAGTCCGTCGCCGTCAGGGTTGACTCCACTGGAGTCACGGTGACGGTGTCCTGAACCGTGGTGAAGACCACGACAGGCGACGGATCATGAATGCGCTGAGTGATAGTGGTTGTAGGCACCGAAGCAACTGAAGTCAATCCAAGGGATGTACTGCAGACAGCCGTGTGGACATGAGCTTGACTGCTGACAGGCACGCTAGACGACTGAAGGACGTTGCCAGAGGCCAGCAAGGCCCCAACGGTAGAGCGAAGAATCGACATTTTCTTCCGTTCACAGAGTAAATAAAGATGTGTGTGGATTTGAGAATATCCTGGATATCTATGCTAGCTCTAAATACTTCTGGGTTGTGGTTAGGGGAAACTACTTGGCCGGCTATTTTGGCCTTGACCCACGGATCCACTTGGATCCCCGAGCCACGACCCTATCGGGCGTCAATAGTCGGTAAAATGGGGAGAAGTAAGCAGGGAATGGGGTTTATCTCGTAGATTCCAAATAATCTTAAGTCCCACTTCCTCGGCGTTGTCCGTGTGCACGTTTACGTTGAACCCTTTGTGATCTATATACAGGAGTCCCGCTCTTGGATTCACGTTTCTCATCAGTCATTCTTTTTTGTCTTTTCCGCTTTTGTTTTCATCCCTAGTCACTCTTTTAACATGGGCAACTTGCTTATTCGAGGATGGGTCCTCGCCGCATTGGCTATGCAAAGCTTTGCTTTGGCGGATACTATTACTCCGACCACGACTGCTGAACCAGTCGTGACTATCCAGCCAAGTACGACTCCCACTCCTCAGGCACAACACCATCACAACCACCACAATCATTGGACTTATATTTCCAGGGCCTTGCCCAGTCGTAAGCCCTGCAGCGCTCGTTCATCATCTGTTCCCTCTTCCAAGGCAACACCAGCATCATCTGCTATCG
Source organism: Penicillium frequentans (assembly GCA_028828275.1). Taxonomy (NCBI): domain Eukaryota; kingdom Fungi; phylum Ascomycota; class Eurotiomycetes; order Eurotiales; family Aspergillaceae; genus Penicillium; species Penicillium frequentans. The sequence goes on along the minus strand of JAQIZY010000001.1, from coordinate 1,420,141 downwards.
TGGTGTCATCGTCTTCGCCGGCGATTAGCATTTCTACACCTTATTTAAGACCAGTGCCCACTCACTCGGTGCATCATCATCATCACCATCATCACCATAGCCAACATTGGACTTATACTCCTCTTTCGCGGCCACACCGCACTCATTGCTCATCTTCCACGCCTATTGCTATCTCATCGTCGTCGGCTCCTACCTCAACACCTCTCTACCAAACAACAGCTGTGACTTCTGTGCCAGGATCCGCTGCCTCTGGAAAGCCTCAGCCCTCTGGAGGAGCGCCTGACCAGTCAGGTAGCCTCCTCCCGGATACTACAGTGTCACCTGCAGGCTCTGCTCCTACAGGCTCCGCCCCTGGAGGTTCTGTTCCTGAAGGCTCTGCTTCAACCGGCCCTGCTTCCGATGGACCTTCTCCCACTGGCCCTGCTCCCACTGGCCCTGCTCCTACTGGCCCTGCTCCTACTGGCCCTGCTCCTACTGGCCCCGCGGCTCAGTCAACTACTTCGACCATTGTCTCTACTCGTACCGCTACCATCACAGCCTGTCCGTCGGCGATCCCTAACTGCCCGCCATCTTCCAAGACTACCTTTGTGACCACCGAGACTGTAGTCGTTTCGACAACAGTCTGCCCAGTGGCAGATGCTACTCAGACTACATCTTTCCCTGCAGGTGGACAAGCATCTGTGAAGCCTGAGGGACCTGAGTTTACTACCTCTACCATCTTCAGCACCCGCACTGCCACCATCACTGCCTGTCCATCCTCTGTGACCAACTGCCCTGCGCGCTCCAAGACGACATATCTGACAACTGAGACCATTGCGGTGACCACAACCGTTTGCCCAGTCGCCGACGCTACTCAGACCACATCGGAAGCTCCGACTAAGTCTGGAGAGCTTGGATTTACCACTTCCACTGTCTTCAGCACCCGCACTGCTACTATCACCGCCTGCCCGTCTTCCGTTACTGACTGCCCTGCGCGATCAAAGACAACCTCCATTACCACTGAGACTATTGCGGTTTCTACCACTATCTGCCCCATCACCGAGGCTGCGGGTGCTACCCAGACCCCGTCTGTTTCTGGATCCACAGGTGAAGGCGCTGGTGCCCAGGACAATGGAAATGGGGGCTCCGAGTCAACTATTTCCACTATTTGGACCACTAGAATAGCGACTGTCACTGCTTGTCCAGCCTCCGTGACCAACTGTCCTCTGCGCTCCAAGACAACCTACTTGACCACCGAGACCGTGGCTGTCGGAACTACCGCAATTGCTGCGTCCGCGCAAGCTACATCTCCCTCCGAGGGCGTCACTGTCACCCAGGCTGGCGTTGTGGGTTCTCAAGCTACCGAATCGATCACGGCCCTCCCTGAGGCTACCGCTGGTGCTTCGTCTGGCTCTGGCTCTGGCTCTGGCTCTGGCTCTGGCTCTGGCTCTGGCTCTGGCTCTGGCTCTGGCTCTGGCTCTGGCTCTGGCTCTGGCTCTGGCTCTGGCTCTGGCTCTGGCTCTGGCGCGGCCGCTGTGTACACCGCTCTCTACACTGTCGAGTCATGTGGCAACAGCGATTCTTGCACTCAATACGTCAAAACTGTCGTGATGACGCAGACCAACGCTGCTCAACCCACTATTACCTCCTCCGTGGTCAAGCCCGTGTATGGCTCTGGCATTGGCGGCATTCCTACTGCTTCTGCCTCCTCGGCACACGTGGGACAACAGGGTAGCCAAAGCGGTGCAGTGAATGCAGGTGGTGCCTCAAGCACAAGCAGCGCGGCGTATGCTGTCTACACTGGCGCTGCGTCCGGGAACCTTCAGTACTCTTTGCTGAAGATGATCGGCACAGCCATGGTTATGTTGGTAGCAATTTTGGCTTAGTTTGTCATTTGAATTGACCTTTATCAATTTCATATCAATAATTATATGCTCGATTCGTGTTCTGAATGTATTTAATCCACTAGGATCGTCCGAGTTTCGTCTTAGTTATAAATTTTACGATTTGCGAAGAATTAAATAAAGTGGTCTTTACCATTGAATGATCTCTCTGCGTACGGTCATCGAATCCATGGTAGAAGAATGACTGAAATAGACCAAGGCACTCGGCTGTTCGACATCAAACACGGGAAGGAAGTGTGATAGTCGGGCTGAGGCGGGCACATCTTCGTAGCTTGTCACGACGCCTAGCCCTTCCTCCTCAATCTCGATCCATTTTTCTGCGATCTTGGCTACAAATTGACTGTTCCATACCCCTTCCTGAACCGCAGCGGTTCGTAGCACGCGTATAGCACGCCGTCGGATGTGTGGGTCGCGGCACTGTGAGGCGACGTTGAACATGGCCGAGATGATGCTCAGATCGAGCGAAAAGGATTTTGGCGACGAGGAAGGCAGGGAGGAGGAAAACTCGACGATCGACTCGCCTAGAGCTACCATCTGCTCGAATGAAGAACAGTACCTGTCCAACCATATTTTATCGCCGGGGTCCAGCTCATCTTCTGGGCGGAGTGAGTCTAGCATGACAAAACATTCGAGTTTGCGTAGCTGGAGAACAGCAGCGCCACGCCGTTCACGGGCTGTGAGGGAGGCGCTGTGCTTGTGCAAGAATTCTTCTAAACCGGTGGCCCATTGTGCTAGGAGGGAGAGCGAAGTATCGCGAAGAACTGTGGAAGCTGGGGTGACATGGTTGGATCCCACCTGCGTGCTTAGATTCCGTAGCCGTGTGCTGTGCTGCCGGTAGTAGTAAGTATAAACCTCGAGCATCTCGCGTGCATCGGCCAGAGAATGAAACACGACGGGTTTGGAAACGTCGATGACCAGATCAGGCCAGAGGTCGAAGCCAACTGCTGTAACTCCATTGACGGTCTGTAAAAGGTGAATTTAGAAACTATTCCAAGTGGTGAATGAGGGTTCGCTTAGAAGGGAAGTCCATACAACACTAGCCTGCGCCTGGAGACGTGTGAAAAGCCCGCAAAGCATGTCCACAGAGACATACGGGTTGCGACCTAAGCTAAAAACCGCAGAGCGACTCGAATCATTTTTCCGAACTTCGCCAAGAATCTTCAGTCCACTGGTTATATGCGTGATGGCTGAACCGTAGTGACCGCGTATAGACTAAGTCGCAGCTAGAACACATAGCTCCAAAAACGATTCAACACACGCACGCACCTCAAAGCAAGCGAATAGAACACATGATATCAAACACACGTCGATAGATTGTGTTGCGCCCGGTAAAGGCATTAGGCAGCGTATAGCGCGGAGATACTGGCGTAGGGCGAAAGTGTTGTCAATGGCTAGTACGCGAGAACTAAAAGGAGCGCCTGCATCGCGTTGGAAGTGCTCATGTAGCGAGCCCAGAGCAACTGTGACATGGCGAATGGCCGGTTCGTGATGCACAGTCTGAAGCAGCAGGCGCTCCCAGAAGGCGCACTCAAAGTCGCCAGCCAGCTGTGGGGCTGTGTTTAACAGGAAGAACTCAAATGACCGCCTCTCGTCGCTGGTAAATATGTCGTGTGACAGGGTGGTAAGCGGCCGAGCTATGAGTGCTCTTTTGAATACATTCGATTGCGAGGTCGACTCTCCAGAAGAGACCGGAGTGGCTGGTACCTCGTAGCCATCGCAAATGCGACCAGTTGCCGTGCATCGTAGACAAGCAGGGCGCTCCTCGCCGCACTTAACGCGTCGTTCTATGCATGTCGGTGAGTAACGTTGAAGATCTCCATGTAAGCCAGTCTCGCTCACTCCTAGATCAGATCAGCAAGGGGGTCTTATTAGCGTGTGGAGGACGGACCTGCAGGTTATACAGCCGGTGCTTGTTTTAGGCCGATACGCCCGTTGTCGGTTTTCCGGAGTAACACGGGGCATGGCTGACGCGAGTGCTGATCTTGGAATGTGATGAATGACACAAAGCGGCGTGGTGGAGTACTTTGATCGCGGGTACCGTGGGGGCAGGACTTTGTCAGCGATCCATGGATAATCCGATGTTTAAACGTTTTAAAGCTGACGAGCCGTAAAATACATTCCCAATACCAAATTAAGAGTTTGATATGAAAAAACAGTGGGAGTGCTTCTCTATGATTGTATATACTTGGGGGTTTTTCGGGGCAATTTTGTTTCAACGCCCAGGTCTTAGTGCTGAAAGAGATATTTAGATGCCTGCCACGTGACGATGTAGTTCGCATTTTAGTCCACTCTCAGTACTATTGATAATCTAGATCTAAACATTATGTTTCCCTACACGTTGTTCTGACTTTCTAACACCTATTCATTGTAGTCAGCAAACTTGGCATAGTCAAGACATCTAGCACTCTACAAGACATACAATATCACCTCCCAATGGTCTGGCTTTGGTATCTAAGCTCATCTTCTTGCGCTCCTTGCGACTTGGAACTTCACTTTCTGTACCTGGCATAATGCGGCCCGGGTGGACAATGTTAAGCATCGAAAGCGCCAGCAGCATGGGCAGCGAGTCGAGGCAATATTGGTAAGCCTCATGAAGGGGAATCATGCTATCGAGACCCTGAGAGTATTCACATAAGCGGAAAATAATTCGCATCTTTTTTGTTAGTGTGAAATTCCATAATACTCGGATTTTTTACTTACTGTGATCAAGGCGAGACATGCGTAAAGGACATAGAGGAGGATCGAGGCCTTTCGCGCATCTGAGCGACGCTGCCGAAGAATTTTGATGTGGAAGGAAATTGCGTAGACGACGAATACCAGAACGAAGAATTGCTGCACACCCACACCAGCCATGTAGATGTGCAGGCCTGACATTTCCGCGCTATATGAGACATTGTTGCCGGCAGCCTGTGCTGCTCCGTAAACCTGGACAATGAAGGCACTGTTTTGATGTTAACAAGTAACTCCAGATAAAGCATGGGAATCATACATTATATCAAGAATGACGAAGATGAATCCAAACTGCCACGGCCGCATACGCAGGATGCGGGCGTCGTCAGTGAAGTTCCATACCATTCGCCCCATGACCATATAGACAAACGCGTTGGTCCACAACGGTGCGATGAGAATCAACACAAACCATGCAGCATAGTCTGCATAGCTGGCAGGGTCGAGGATGCTCAGCACGCGAAAGATATAGGTCAGCGTCTGGATGGTGCCGGACATGGCGATCACCCAGCAGTAGAATTTACGGTGCAGGACCGCCTGCACGATGTGAGAGATTGTCGTTATTCCAAAAAGCACAATAAACAGGTATGCAGCGGCAATCGAGGGACAAAAATTCCACATTGTGTCGGGAGTCGTCAAGGCTATTCGATGTGAGCTATTCTGTAGTTTTCACTAGAACTGTTGATCACTGTACCTTGACATTTTGTCATGGTGTGGGTAGAGAGTCTGCCTATGAAAAATAAAGCGATGTGATTGTTTGAGACATCTTGGGGGATCATTGACTTAAATTTCATTCTCTGTTAACTTGTTGAAATCTTTGTGATCATCCGAGTCCATACGAGAGTGGGTCTTCATAGATTTTAGTAATGGCTGCGATTGGTTCGTTCGTAAGGACGCACCAATCATGTTGAGAAATCCAGTCTCCACCACGATCCTTCGCTTTCCAAGTTTAGCTAACTACGCCTTCTTTATGTTGCTTACTATGACAGGATATTCTAGCGGAGAAACCGGGTGTCACTTAAAGTCAGTGAGTACATGCCAAAGAAATTCATACACGATAAGAGGATAATTGAAAGTGCTGAATTTGATGAAATCTGATGGTTTGGACGAAAATGATTTTTATCAAGAAGCGCAGTAATTAAGTTCAGAAGGAAATGCTATCTCGAGTACTAAAGGACATCCTATCACCTCGCTCAATGCCAATATACGAGATAACGCTGCATTAGAGCCATGATAGAGGTAAGAAAAGGGTGCCCAGGGAGTATCACGTTTCAATTACCTTCATATTCCAGCGTAGTCTATAGAGTAGCAGGGCAAGTACGTACTTGGGTATGTACTCAATGATATTACTTCCTGAATTTTGTACTGAATTTTGTACTTGAAATGCGGTTTTGAGAGTGTTCAACTTATTCTGTGTTTTTCAATTAAAGATCTCCCTTATCAATATGGTAAACTCACCTGGGAATAACGCTTCATATTCTAGCCCCGTAGCATCCATAGCTCCTCCGATGCGTCCAAAACAAGTGTGGCATCAGCCACTGATTTACCAAAATCCTCTTCCATCTTTTGGAGCCTAATCCGAAATTCGCGCATGAAGGAAGTTGAGATGGTGCCTTGGTCGATGTGATCATCCTCAGCGCGCTGAAAGTTTTGCCAAAGATTCCGATGCTCAAGACCGCGTTCCCGTAGCTCTTTCTCAGAGAGAGAGAGAGCACGCTTAACCCGCACATTTCCCATCAGATTCTTCTTGTTCTGCACCTCTTCATTAGTGGGAGGCGGAAGAGATCGGCGCTTCTTAGGAGTAGAAGGCTGCGAGTTAAAGGAACATCGTGGGTCTAACTTTACCTAATGACAATTCGCGCAGAAGTCTATCCCTTCCACTATTACGCAATTGGAAAATGACCCTGCCTCTTCCTTGCAGCGATTGCACTCGTTTTCGCCGGATGCGAGTTGGCCTCTGCCAAGACGAAGCGAACTTTCAGAAATCCGTTCCTCGCACCAGGCTGTCAATTGAAGTGTGGGTTTAGCGATCCAGGCTCCGCAAACAAATTTACGAGTGTTATGATGACTTCGCGTGTGAGTGTGCCCTCATAGTTGCAAATAGTGATTTCCTACTTTCAAATGAGGTATACCACCCTCGTGCGACCGCAGATAAAATCGGTGAAGTCTTCGAGACAAGGCCCGAACTTGAGATTTTCCTCCTCAGTCTTACACCAGCGGCATCCGAAAGTTATCAGAACAGCTCATGTTTTCAAGCCGAGCTTCCTCAATTTCTATTGGGAGGTAATCGGATCGAGCAGGGTACATGGAGCAAGCTCGATGAAATGAGCTCAGGCCTAGTCACCGTGATGGCATATGGGACTATGGAAATGGAGCCGAAGCGCCCCCCGGGACATCCACCGATCGATCGCAGAAATTGGCGGGCTTATATCAGTTCGATATTCGGGGATATAAACAGCGCTAATTCCGAGGTTATCTGTGGCGCACCTATTGTGAATTGCGATACAGGTGGAGTTGGCGGCTTCTTCCATTTGCTTGATGAAACCAATTGTTTGACCGCACACCAAGATGATTCGGTTGCTGAAGGGTGGCAATTGGTTTAACTTCATCTGTACCTTGCTGAGTTAGTTTAATTGCATGTCATATTTGCTTCGATTCTCTATGAAATCATAAACCTGTGGGGCAAGGCATGGAATGGCAATTCTACGTACCTATTAAGGAGCGTACCTCATAGAGACATCAGGTCTCACATTAGGGTGCAATCAAAAAGATGCTCCATAATATAGAGGAGCCAGTGGATCAAGGTTAAATAAGGGAAACAAACATTGCTCACGTAGAAGATTAATTTATCAATTCTAGAAGGATTGCGGGCACGATAACCTAGTGATAAGCAACCCGCCTCACTGCCATTCATTTAGGCTAGTCTACCACCATATTCAGGATTGCTTGAGTCATGTATATTACCTGTCAAAAATGAGTGGAGGAAGTAGAGCGGATAGAAGTCATTGGGAGGCTTATAAAAGAGGAGGTAGTATGTATAGTCCGGTGGCCCCAATGAGGAATGAGGTCACTAGGGCTTGTCAACAGACATCATTGGAAGTCCCCCAGGACCTGATTCATAAGAAAGCCACGGTATGCTTTGGGTTTGTCCAACACCGGGTTTCTCCCAATCAGCCACTCCATTAGGGAAAATACGCTTCAATTGCTGAAACTGCTTGTCAGAGAACTTCACCCCTGGGTAATCCCCTAGATTTATCGGCTTAAGCTGTGGCTTTGCCACGAGCATAGCCCCCAGGTTGTTGCAAGCAGCCACAGTTCTGGGGTCTCCGTAAAATGGATAAGTGCGGTTCATATCTTCCACATCACTGATTGGAGTTCCATCCGGAGTCCAAAGTCCATCCTTGAGGTCAGAGGGTCTATTTTTTTCTGATTTTTTCCGCCAAAGGAAGATCCGCGGTGTCTTTGTGAGCAGCGGAAAGCCAACTGTCCATGAACACAAAAGCAGCTTCAGGAGGGCCTTGAACAGTTTTAAAACCCGGGCACATCCATATAGCCTGGTTTTCGGCATGGCCTTGAGCCCGAGTCAGGCCCATTTTCGAAACCCAGGTATGAAATTGAGTGTGGCTTCTGATAGGATCTTCTCTCTCCTGACAACGTAGATCTAAGATGGCGACTTCAGCTAAGTGCCTAAAGTCGTTGATCAGTCCACATCGATGAAGACGTTCGATTGTTTCTGGGCTAGCCACAGTTCGAGAGGAGATATATTTGCCATCAATATCAACTCCGCCTACTTTCTGGTTCAGGTCCAAGAACTGCTCCACGCTAATCTGGTGGTTGAGAAGCGCATTTAGACCATACTGTATGCCTTCATTGTCCCAAGGAAGGCTAGCGAATCCTCTGTTGATTTCTGCTTCCATGGGGGTCCATTCTGAACGCGAGCGTTTGCCAAGGTAGTTCACCTGATAGTCTTGAAGAGTCCCTCGTGCGCCGGCTGGATTACTTCGAGAGTTATATGTTTCGTTCGACTCCAGTCCTGTCCCTTGAGTCGGATCCACACCACCAGTCTTCTCAGAACCAAAGACAGTATTCCAGAAGTCCCTGACATCATGGTCCACGTGCCCATCGACCGCAAGGCGCGCCTTAGAGTCTGACCATAAAGCGGGAGATGATTCGCTCCAGTAGTGCTCCAGAAGCATGGATTCGATACAGATCCCAGGAACATACCAACTAGAATGAACGCTAGATAGAGGCATTATTCCTTGCAACAAACCGGGGTACTGATTGGCAATCATCTGTTGCATGATGGAAGCTCCCGATGGCCCCGAGGCAAGGGTGTACTTGATCTCTCCGTAATGCACCATGACGTGCTGTTTAAGCATTAGAATGGATTCAGCAGCTCGGACAGAATCGGAATTTGTTGCTGATTGCATTTGCGTCGAGCGAGCGACCATAAATCCGCGTCGGAGTGCCATGTCTAGGAATACCGTATACCTCATTCCCGGAGTCAGTCCCGTCTGAAGGACCGACTGGCTATAATGTTGGTTCCAACCTCCAAATGCGACAATGTAAAGCTTTCGGTTCCATGCCTTCTGTGGATGAATAGCAGTCCATGGCTTCTGGGGGTCATACAAGGTGGTGAGTTCCCATACTCCTCTATTTGCAGTTCCTTTTTCATGCCGGACAATATAAGGGACCGTAACGCCTGCATCCGTCGTAGCGTAAGCCAACTGATCCGGATTTGGGGGCTGCCTTGGTCGTACGGCAAGAATTGAGAGGTTTGCGCATCCATATAGTAGTACTTGGTAATTGTCGGAGCGTTACAGTGATTGTCAACGGCAGGTCCTAGGTCATTTTGCTCGGTGGTGCTCATCCATGGCTGGATATGAGGCCCACTGAAAACTGGACCTTGAATAGGAAAGCCTCGGACAACAGCAGTAGCTTCAACTCCAGTGTCCGTTGCAAGAAGCTTATTGGATCCAACAGCGAACCCTGTCAGCACACCCTTCCACTTTGACGTGTCTTCAGGCACAGGTTGCAAATTATCGCTTTCGTCAAAATCGTTGAGTTTGAGCGTTGGCCGATTGCTCTTGACGCCTGACACCAGCACAAGGGCCTTATCACCAGTCACGATTCCGTGAATCGCAGATATCACACTGACATTCAGACTTTTCGCCATGTTTCGATCTATCTATTAAACAAAATCAGAAGGACAGGATAGTCATGGCCTAGGACTCACCTTGTACTGTCGGTAATAATAGTTTGTGCACTTGGTCTCTTATATATACTAGCCAACGGTATTTTGGAGAAAAATGCAAAGCTTACGGATGCACAATTAGAGTGTACAGGATATAAGTGGTATGATATTATAGTATAAGAAAGAAAGAAAACAAGCTGCCTAGTGAAGGGAAATCGTAGCTATGATCACCTAACATGACACAAATCACTTATGCAAAGTCCGGCAATCCCAAAAGAGTTAAATTAGCAAGTTTAACGATAAATCCGAGGTGTGATCATTTTCGGCGGTGTGCATAATAACCGGCCCCACGTAATTTATTACTAAATTACTCGACCCGCGCACACGCGGGTCTACCACCCAAACGATAAATAACGCCAAACGATAATTTTCCCACGAACCTCACACCAACCAACTTTGAACCACTACTACGCAACTAACATAGTTTCTTTGAATAAGCAAATCGAGGAACGAGTAAAATAAGCGATTGCCTATCTATATATAGAAGACAAGCTAAATATCGCTAAAGCTTACTAAGAATTTAACGTTCTATACTAGCGTCTACGTACGCGTTAGTAGGGACGCTAATCGCTATTTAATCGCTAAATAACTAGTCGAAGGCTTAATAAAAGTGCTAAGGTAGGCCTAATAAGGTGGATAGATCTTAATAATTATATAGGTCTACCCCTAAAATGTTATTAAATCCTCTCGACTACTACTATAATCCTTAGGGAAATAGAACTAGCCACGCCTACCCTTAACTACTACTAGCTAAAACGCTAGCTTAAAAGATACCCTAAATATAAGATTTATTATTATAAGAGTCTTAATTAAGAGTAGTTAAAAGCTTAAGATAGAGATCGCACTCTAAAGTAGTTTAAGGGCTATAAAAACGCTATTAGCTCTTATAGGATCTAATATAAAGATCTATATAACTTTAATAAGTCTAGTTTCTAGATAGGAATTAGAAAAGACTAATAGATTATAACTTAGGAGCTATATTAGAAAATTATTTATAGAACTAATATAAATCGAGAATATATAATAGTTATTAAAGCTATTTCTATAGATAGATTTATAATTCCGCTATTAATTATTTTAACTATAAAACGACTTTCGCACTAGTAGTTTAACTTTATTAAGGATAAATATATTACTATTACTAATTCTAGCTATATTAATAATACTCTAGTATATTAATAGATCTAGTATTTTAATAGATTAACTTAAGTATAATATAAAGGTATATAGTAGATACTCCTAATAAATAGATTTAGATTATATTTAATATATAAATTTACTAAATTTTATAAGAAGAAGAAGATTCTATTATTCTATCTACCTCCTTATTTAAGTTATATTCTTTAACCCTTAGATATAGGGGTATTCTATATATATAAATATTAGTCTTCCTAGGTAATTAAGGAAGCTACTATAACTAGCTATACTAAGTTTACTAAGACTAAATTCCTTATAGCGATTAGCTTAATTCACTAGAAAACCTTTAAAAATTTAATAATTAGTAATAGCTTCTATTTAATAGATATTTAGCCTATTAATCCTATTATTATTTATAATTAACTAGCTTTATATAATCCTTATAAAGAGTAGATACTCTTATATTCTATAGAAGATAATTTAATATCCTCTAACCTCTCTATACTAAAGAGTATTAAGTATATTAAGAGACTTAAAAATAAGCTTATAGCCCTTTCTTCTAATCTAAGAAGCTTAAAAAAGATTATAGAAAAGTTATTAAAGGTTATATAAATATACCTATATAAAGTAAAAGAGCTAGAGTATAATAAGGAGGCTATAAAAGCTATAATACTTATATATTACGCTTATATAGATATATCTAGGACTTATTTCTTAATTAAAGGAATTATTTCTATAGCTAATTATACTAAAATAAAATAGATTAAATATAAAATAAATAAATAAGAAGCGCTTAATAAGCGTAGATAGAAGTTCTAAAGAGAGGTATTATTATAAGTTAAAAGATTTTTTAGGAAGAAATTACTCTAGGTTTAACGTAAATATATTATATATTATAGTTAGATACTATTCTAATTAGTCTCTATTTCTCTTTTAGAATAAGGTTATATTAGTTATATAGTAGTAGTTTAAAGTTAGTTAGTATAAGGTTAGTAGGAAAATTATCGTTTAGCGTTATTTATCATTTAGGTAGTAGACCTATATATATATAGATTAAGTAATTTAGTAATAAATTATATAGGGCTAGTTAGATAATAATCAGTCTATAGAGTTAATTATTAAAGCTTAGTAGTCACTACTATATAATATATAGTACTTTATATTAACTATATCTTCGATAGTATTAATTTTCTAGATTTAGCTCTACTAAGAAGAGGTCTATAAAATCAAGAAATATATTAGAAAGGGTATAACTAGCCCTATATAATTTATTACTAAATTACTTAACCCGCGTATATATAGGTCTACTACCTAAATAATAAATAACGCTAAACGATAATTTTCTCACTAACCTTATACTAACTAACTTTAAACTACTACTATATAACTAATATAACCTTATTCTAAAAGAGAAATAGAGACTAATTAGAATAGTATCTAATTATAATATATAATATATTTACGTTAAACCTAGAGTAATTTCTTCCTAAAAAATCTCTTAACTTATAGTAATACCTCTCTCTAGAACTTCTATCTACGCTTATTAAGCGCTTCTTATTTACTTATCTTATATTTAATCTATTTTATTTTAGTGTAATTAGCTATAGAAATAATTCCTCTAGTTAAGAAATAAGTCCTAGATATATCTATATAAGCGTAATATATAAGTGTTATAGCTTTTATAGCCTCCTTATCGCGCTCTAGCTCTTTTACTTTATATAGGTATATCTATATAGCCTTTAATAACTTTTCCACGATCTTTTTTAAGCTTCTTAAATTAGAAGAAAGGGCTATAAGCTTATTTTTAAGTCTCTTAATATACTTAATACTCTTTAGCGTAAATAGACTTCTATAAGGCCTAACTTAGGCCTAAGAACTTAGCCTAAAGCCTAACCTAGGCTAGGTCTAGGCTAAACTTCTCTAATCTAGACCTAACCTAGACCTAACACTAGGCCCCTAATAAAACCTAGCTAAGCCTAACTTAGCCTAACTTTTATATAATTCTAATTATAAATCCACTTAGTTATTAAGATAATATACTATTCTTTATAGATATCTAGTCTATATAATATAGCACTATATCTTCTTTTTATAAATCCCTTAAAATTTTAAGAAATATAGTGAAAATCATAAAGAGTTAGTTAAGCTTATAATAAATTACTATAGAGCTATATAAAAGTTCGTTTATTTTAGGAGCGATCTATTAATCTTAAGATTACTAGCTTAAATTAATAGTGAAGTAATAAAGATATATATTTATACTAGAGAGTATCTAGTATATCTTCTAAAAGTAGAGAGAATATTTTTATTAAACTCTACTATTTTAACGGGATATAGAAAATAATATATATAAAGGTTATTTAGTAGATTTATTTAATTAGATTAGCTTACTTAGAAATTAATTAAAAGAAGTCTATAGAGTAGGAAAGCTACTTAAAGATTAAAGTTTTTCTTCTTAGCGCGATAGATTAAAATTTTTTAAGGATCTTAAATATAAGTTAGGCTAGGAATTAGATTATTATTAGGTTTATTAGGCTTTTACTAGGTTTTAGCTAGGCTTTCTAGGCTATTACTAGGCTTTAGCTAGGCTTTCTAAGTTATTATTAGGCTTTCTAGGTTATCTCTATATAATATAGAGCTCTCTAGCTAATTAAACCTAATTCTTCTTATTACCCCCTTATTATAATTAATATATTATATTTATTTAACTAATTCCCTACTACCTAAAGATACTATTACTTAGTAGGTATCTCTTTAATTAATTCTCCCTTATATTTAATGTTTATAGAGCTAATTTATTATATTATAAAGTTAGCACTCTAACTTCATATCCTTAATTTATAATAGCGAGATAGATAATCTTAGCTATCTTATAATACTAAACCCCCTAGCTACTCTATCTAGTAGTTAGTATACGCTTAATATCTCTAAATAAGACTTTCTCTAACCTCTCTAACTAGTAGTTCCCTCCTCTTTTACGCGCGTTAGACCTAACTAAAGAAAAGCCTTTATTCTCTATAAAAGAATAGCCTATAGTGAATAGATTAACTAGTAATTATAGACTAATTATAGGAGAAAGAGTAAGATTAATTAGGATTTAATCTAATATATAGAGATTTAGAGCTAGTTCTACTAGGTTATCTATAATATAGATAGTGCGCTAAAGGTAATATATTAGCGCTATAGAGCTATCCTTAAGTATCTATATATAGTTAATCTAAAGGTAAAGGGTAAGACGTAATATTATAGTATATTAATAATATAAAGATACCTTAAGATAGTAGGGTGTTTAAAGGCTAGATAAGGGAAGGGGAATAAGATCACTAAGTTTCTAAAGAATAGGGTATATTAAATTATATCTTTAATCCTATATTTAATAGGGTCTTTAGCCAAAATCCACGTCTAACTTCTTAACTAATATTCTTTAGGTTATAATAGAGACTACTAATAGATAATAATACGCCCTTTTTATAAGAATTATAGGAAGAAGATCTCCTCTAATTTTTAATACTTAACTAACTCCTACTATACCTTATTAAGTATCCCTCGCTCTAGCGTCTAATTTCTTAGGCTCGCTACGCCCTAAGCCTACTAATTATTCTCTTTATTAATATAATCCGCCACTAATTAATAAGTATAGTTAAAGACTAGTAAGAAGGCATATTTTAGAAATTACTAATTAGCTTAAAGATATTAATTACACTTAATTATTAGATATCTCCTTATTTATAGTTATTTATAGTAATTATAGGCTACTTTATTAATACTAATTAGGGTTACTATAAGATACTACTTAGCTTTAAGCCTATTTATAGCTTATATATAAGTACGAATCTAAGCGGTGTACTCCTTTAAACTCTTATAGAGCATAATATTAAAGGCTAGGTATTTAGAATCACTATAGATAATATATCTAATAATAAGATATTAGTTACTTCTCTTTAGTAGTCTCTCTAGTAGGCTCTTATAGATAATATAATTCTTTCTCGAATTCTATACCTTACTTATATTATCTAGCTAAGTCTCTAGTAGCTTCTTAGCTATATTAAGGTAAATCTATTAAATAAGTTAGCTAAGATAAAGTAGATAGAGAAGTAGTTAAGACTAGTAAAGCTTAATATATAGCACTAAGTGCGTAAGATATCCTATATCTTAAATAAAGTCCGCTTTCTCGCTATCTATATTAATATAAGTCCTTAGCGCTAAGAGATATTCTATAATCTCTAGATAATAGATATAAAGCTAGTGCCTATCTAAGATATAAAAACTTAATAGAATTCCACGTTCTTAATACTTCGCTAGGTAAAGCGTCTATATAATATCTTTGCCCTATTCTATATAGAGTATAACTATAAAGAGATACTACTAAATAATAAAGAGTAGCGCTAAGTTAACTATCTTCTTTATATTACTAAGCCTTTCTTTAATTATATAACTTAACTTTTAAAGACTTGTGATATTATAATATATTATATCTTTAAGATCTATAATAAGCTCTTTAAATACCTTAAATAGTTAATAAAATAGCTATAACAAAAGCGCGTTCTATAGAAGTAAGAGATACTCCACGCGCTAGAAGCTAGTTAGGTTAAGCTTAATAAATACTACTCTTAAATAGATAGTACTAAAGGATATCTCTACGCTATTAGTATAATACTTACACTAGTAAATAAATATAAATTCTTCCTTATAAAGGATTAGGATTAGGAATAGCGTAATATTTATTATAATTCCTTTTAATAGGCACTTATTCTATACTAAGAGTAACTCTTAATACTTAGCTAGTCCTTAGGAGGAAATCGTTTAGTTATTTAGTTAAGCTTAAAGCTTAATAAAATATTAGATAAAAGTATAGTATAACTAGAGATAGCGACTAGTAAAATAACTTAATATCTTAATAGCGGTATATCTTTAACTAAGCTTTTATAATATTATACTAACTAGTTAATAGATACTATTCCTATTAGGCCTCTTATATTTTAGAGAGAGCACTAAACTCGCTTTCTAGTAATTACTACCCTTATATAGGATATACTCTCCTTCCTAGTAATAGATATAGGTATTAAATAACTCTTTAATACTACTTAGGATATCTATTATTATCGCTAAGGGAGACTAAAGAAGTAGATAATTAAAGAGCTAATACTATTTCTTTATACTTTAAGGTTTAATATTAAAGAAAAGAAAGCGAAGTATCTAGAGAAATTCTTCTCTTATATCGAGATAGAAATAGTAAAGGAAGAGAAAGATAATAAGCTTAAGGAGGTAGAATTTAACTTAATTAGTAATACTAAGGAGGTAGATAAGGAGATAAGTGATTATATATAGCTAGATAAGATAAATAAGCCCTAGCTTCTAGCACCTAAGAATAGTACCTAGGTATAGGCATTAGAATAAAAATATAAGGCTTAAGAGGATAAGGTCTTTAAGTATTACTTAAAATAATTATATATAATTTTCCCCTAATAAATTATTAATAAAATATACTATTTTTATCCTAGTATACCTTTCTTATTATAAAGGAAATATATAATATTATAGGCAAAAACCGTATAATTAATATAAAGAAAAAAAGTCATAAGTCTTAGTATATCTATTATATTTAGGGCCTAAGTTAGGGGCCTAGACCTAGGCTAGGTTAGAGCTCTAGGCCTAGAGCCTAGTACTAGATTAGAGTCCTAGGCCTAGAACCTAACCTAGCCTAGATTAGGCCTAGGTTAGGCCTAGGTTAAGTTAGGCTTTATAGAAGTCTAAGTATAAAGAGATTAGAGGATATTAAATTATCTTCTATAGAATATAAGGGTATCTACTCTTTATAAAGATTATATAAAGCTAGTTAATTATAAATAATAGTAGAATTAATAGACTAAATACCTATTAAATAGAAGCTATTACTAATTATTAAATTTTTAAAGGTTTTCTAGCGAATTAAGCTAATCGCTATAAGGAATTTAGTCTTAGTAAACTTAGTATAGCTAGTTATAGTAGCCTCCTTAATTACTTAGGAATACTAATATTTATATATATAGAATACCCCTATATCTAAGGATTAAAGGATATAACTTAAATAAAAAGATAAATAGAATAGTAGAATCTTCTTCTTCTTATAGAATTTAGTAAATTTATATATTAAATATAATCTAAACCTATCTATTAGGAGTATCCACTATATATCTTTATATTATACTTAAGTTAATCTATCGAAATACTAGATCTATTAATATACTAGAGTATTATTAATATAGCTAGAATTAGTAATAGTAATATATTTATCCTTAATAAAGTTAAACCACTAGTGCGAAAGTCGTTTTATAGTTAAAATAATTAATAGCGGAATTATAAATCTATCTATAGAAATAGCTTTAATAACTATTATATATTCTTAATTTATATTAGTTCTATAAACGATTTTCTAATATAGCTCCTAAGTTATAATCTATTAGTCTTTTCTAATTCCTATCTAGAAGCTAGACTTATTAAAGTTATATAGATCTTTATATTAGATCCTATAAGAGCTAATAGCGTTTTCGTAGCCCTTAAACTACTTTAGAGTGCGATCTCTATCTTAAGCTTTTAACCGCTCTTAATTAAGACTCTTATAATAATAAATCTTATATTTAGGGTATCTTTTAAGCTAGCGTTTTAGCTAGTAGTAGTTAAGGGTAGGCGCGGCTAGTTCTATTTCCCTAAGGATTATAGTAGTAGTCAAGAGGATTTAATAATATTTTAGGGGTAGACCTATATAATTATTAAGATCTATCCACCTTATTAGGCCTACCTTAGCACTTTTATTAAGCCTCTAACTAATTATTTAGCGATTAAATAGCGATTAGCGTCCCTACTAACACGCACGTAGACGCTAGTATAGAACGTTAAATTCTTAGTAAGCTTTAGCGATATTTAGCTTGTCTTCTATATATAGATAGGTAATCGCTTATTTTACTCGTTCCTCGATTTGCTTATTTAAAGAAACCATGTTAGTTACGCAGTAGTGGTTCAAAGTTGGTTGGTGTGAGGTTCGTGGGAAAATTATCGTTTGGCGTTATTTATCGTTTAGGTGGCAGACCCGCGTGTGCGCGGGTCGAGTAATTTAGTAATAAATTACGTGGGGCCGGTTATCTTATAATGTATCGTATAATAGAGCTTCGATTGTGAATAGTACCAGCATAAATTGTTACGTCATTATGATCGCCCACATATAAACTATCAAAAGAGTGGATCAGACTTATACGAATTATTCCTTAATGCACATCTGTGTGCAGTCGAATTTAACAGGCACGACCCCTCGTTTCGGCAATCTAAACCGCCGAACTTCCGATGCGCCATTCTAACTCTAGACTTACGTGACTTACAAGTAAGGCTACTCGGCCCGACAGTTGATTGCTTCCGCCTTGACGTAAACAACGAGAAAGAGAAGTATCAGTCCAATTCGATGCCCCAAATATGTATCGGCATTCCTTCTGTAGAGTGTCGGCTTGGTACTTCGAGTAAATATGCTATATGCGGAATCGTGTCGAATGGGCCTGGGCATTGACACCGAAAATATTTTACACCAGCAATGCACCTCCATTCGATGCCACAATAGAGCCAGTGACATACTGATCCTTCATGAGATAAATATAGCTCTCTGCAAGATCCTCTGGGCGACCAACAGTCCCCGTCAAGTTCTTCTCCCGTGAGTGTTTCAAAAGCGCTTGAATGGCTTCATCTGGGAACCCAGAGAACAACTCGGTATGTACCAGACCTGGCATCACCATGTTAACTCGCAAGGGCTTCAATTCCAGTGCCAATCCACGCGCAAGTCCTTCAGCTCCTGATGCGTAGCCGGACACGACAGACCACCCGGAAGTGGGGCGGTGTGCAACAGAACCCCCAGTCAAAGTAAACGAGTTGGTGGGGGAAGGCTCCATATATTTTGGTAGCAGTTTGGCCAGGATCTGTGGCGCGACGAAACGCACGACTCCGGATGCTTGGATGGCTTCGGTAGAGGTATTTTCCAAGGGGACAATTGCAAGTGCATCCCCCGCAGTGAAAACGACGTGGTTCAATTTGAGCATTCCTTTCTCAGTCGCGGTCGCTTCATCTAGGAGATGGCGTACGTTCTCTTCCAAGTTATTCGTATTGGCTAGGTCACAAACATATCCAGAAACACGTTGTGTGGACATGAGATCAGTGTAGGCTTCCCGAAGTCTCTCAGTCGCTCGCTCTAGTTTGGCGGAATTCGAGCTAGAGATGATGACGTTGGCGCCATTTTCAAGCGCCGCCTCTGCCACGCAGAAACCAATTCCGGAGGTTCCTCCGAGAATGAGGACATTTTGCCCGCTTAGCTTGTTGACATATTTGCGGATTGGTGAGGCCATTTCGTGTGTTCCGGTAGTAACGGCTTGCTTGGTTTGGCTGATCTTGGAGGAGCCAAAATAAGGCTTGTCTATTTAATTTTTATGTAGTGAATGATTGAAAAACAGGTGCTTTGAATTTGTCAGCGACTCTTAGTAATTGAGTAACGAAATAAAGAATGGAAGCACGACGAAGGCTACCAGATGTGAATTGATAAATGGATAAATGGATAAATGGATAAATGGATAAATGGATAAATGGATAAATGGATAAATGGATAAATGGATCCACGAATTCGGCGGAAACGGTACTAACAAATGCTTAACCCCGACGGCACGATTTCGCACTTTAGGGGAGGCCCAGTGGGCATTGGATAGCCGAAAGTGGCACATCACGCCACAATACGCCCAGAAAATGCCTCACCATACGTATTGGTGATCGCAAAAATGAACTTTGGCATGGGTGCCTCACTCCATCACGAGTGGAGCATGCGCTTCGGCTTCGGTCGCTGGACTTTCCGAGCATCCGTTCTTGTCCGCGGCAACCCGCTATCTACAAAATGGGGGAAAACGATTCCCTTGCAGACTACTGCCTTCAACAGCCAGAGGCCTGTGTAATACTCTCAATTATAGAGGGTCACACTTCCCAATTGGCATGACGGGAATCTGTTTTGTGCAGCGTTAGTGGCAACGATATCTAAACAGCATCAAAAGTCGAACGTACTAATTGGCTAATTTATGGGCTCATTGAACTCAAGAGAAGTTCATCGCCAGCCTTATATTGATGATGCTCATAGAATAGAAGATTGGCTTTCGTCAAGTCCGCACGTTAATCATCGCTAACCCAACCACTTCTTCGTTACTAAGTTGGACTTGAGCTCGGATACCTAGTAATAGCAATTGAAATTGCAGGCTCTGTTACTGGGGATTGTATTCCACCTGTGCTTGTGACACTTCAATACCTAGACTACTATCGCCGACACCTTGATCAGGTCTTACAGCGCGGCGACTTTAGCACACGTGGTAGTATACATTGAAGTTCTGCTATCGACCAATTTTGCGAACAAGCTCAGGAATGTCTTCCATGGGGGACAATTCCAGATGAGATGAAATTAAGAGAAAGTATACCTCATCTACAATGTAGATCAGAGAGTGTGCTGAATCTCCTCAAATGTTAGATTTGTTGCCCAATGAGATGTTGTTTTGGCTTGTGGAGAAGGCATGACGCTTCTGATGTCGATCTAGGATTAGCCGTGATCTGGAAATTATGTTGATTGGTTATAAAACATCTGCACTTATGGCGACAAGGGCGCGGATTGTTCAACATTCAAGAGTACTAATTTTTGACTTTCTGGGATAAAACACTCGATCAAAATTCCCTTGCAGTCTATAGCCATGCCTGAAATCTTTTATTCAAGCTAATCAACGGATGTTAAAATATTGAGTCGTCAAATATCATAATTACTATGGTGTTTTGGAGTGGGCGGCTCGGTATTGAATCACGTTATCATGCTAAACAACCGCAGTAGTCTTCACATCTGGCCAGAGTGGATCCATCCTACCTCACCCTAACAGAAGTCTAGCCTCAATCTAATCATGTCTTTCTACCCAAAAGGCTGGACGCATGACCGGCTCCTCAACGCCAGCGGAGAAGACCTCATGGCTCTCTCAGAAACTCAACGCACCACTCTCTTCGACGGTCTGAAAACCACTCACGGCGAAGATGGTTTCCGCGATATAATGCAGGAAATGAGTCGCCGCTACCGGGCCCGAGTTGAGGCCGCTAAATCAGAGGAAACCAAGCAGCAAGAGCGAGAGCTCCTCGCACCTTTTGTCCCGACCTTGAATTCTGTCTTCCGAAGCGCAGAGACTGAGGACTGGGGGAAATGGGGATTTATGGTGTTTCGTACGACTCCCTACGGGGGTGAGTATGAGACGCAGTGGGCGGAATTTCGAAGACGGTGGGATACGGTGATCGAGGAGGGTTTGGCCCCGCATCGGGGCTCGTTGCCTAAAGTAGACCGAGCGATTGATTTATTGGAGTTTCAGTGGGTGGAACAGCCCGAATTAGAGGGGGCAGATGTAGCGGATGTGGCCAGGTATGTCTCTTTGGTTTTTGATTCTCGATTTTTATCTTCACTGAACTGATATATCATACGAAGGCGCTTCAATGAAATGGCCTTACCACAGGGACTCGCCACTTCCGCTTGTCTAATGGTAACACCAGCTTCCATGAAGTCTGTTCTCTCCTCACCACTTCCTCCTTCTGTGCCGCACCGTGAGCGCCAAAGGATTCCTTTTGTTGTTTCGGTATCCCAGGGAGCGTGTGCCCCCCGTCTTCCACATTTGCCAGGTCTAGGTGATGAGGATGTGGCCGGCGCTGAATTTATGGGGTATCTTAATGTGGCCGTGGAGACTATTCTGCAAGAGTTTTACCCGCTTGTCGCCTTGCAGATAATGGATCTACATACACTTACAACGAAGTTCTGTCATGATAATGATATCTGGTGTTCGAGTGATCGGTGGGGGGTACATTATTACGAGGAATCATGAGTTATGGCATTAGTTCGTAGATAATTGAAATTACTACTAGTGGTTTTTTAATTCGTCTACTTGTTTGTTGTTGAATATTTGTCAAGTTCTGTGGATGAGAAGTTTGGGCACTTGAGTGATAGAACTGAGAACAAGGTGAGAATGTTATCTCTGAAAGTGATCCCCTAGACTGAGTATGTAAAAACTACATGTTTAAGGCCAAGAAGGGAGCGACGATACTAAGTCGTATAGAACGTCAAATATGGAATAATACGAGAAAGAGTTAGAATAACTTGTGAATGACAAATTTCTCTGCTTCTGTAAAGAATTGTCGGACGCATGGATGGTGTATTGGTTGCAGTCAGCATAATGTCACAACGAGTACAATAAACCTCTCACTGGACTCTGAAACCCCTCATGGTAGGTGTAGGGAAAGGTGTGTCTGTTCCCCAAAACTACAGCGGTTGCACTGAGTGGCTTTGGAGGGGAAGGTCATGGGTATTGAGCTTGGCCGGCAGGGGCCTGTAAGAACCAGACATAAGAAGCGATCCTATTGGTACGTATCCTGTAGTCTACTTTGAAAACTCCATTCTTACTATCTCGCCCAACGTGTAGCTCCTCTACCTTTTAGCCTTAATCGAGACCAACAGATCGCAAACCACTATGGGTTCTCTATGAAAGCAGCGGGGAATCCTCAATGTGTTGAAAACACAAATGTAGAAGCACAGCCGCTAGTCCAAGGCAGAATAAAATAATTAGCTTATTCCTGACCATTACACTGTTGCGAGGCTGGTTTTAATTGGTGAGTATGCACACCCTGTTTTGCGACGAATGTGGCGGGCTACTGATATCCACGGTAAACCCCGGTTTACTCTCGTATTCGTTTAGCATCGTGTGAACACTTCTCAACAACGAAAAGACTTTACTGAGCATTGCTGAGTGATACGGACTTGTTTAGCAAACGAAGTCAATAAAAAACTAGCCAAAGGTAGTATCTTGTAAGCCAGGTTCATTTTGCTATGGAATTCACAAATTCCAGCCAGCGCAGCACGTCCGTGGTTCACATCCTGGACTCGATCCACCCAGTTGCGCTCGCACGGCCCTGAAGTTCATGGGTACCGGTTTGTGGATACCCAATAATTGGTTTTCTTATTGATTCATAGCCAGTTGTAAATAGAAGAAAAACCCGGGATTGTCATCCTCTGCAGTAAGCCAAGACAGAAAGCCCCATATTATGCAAACACTGTGGCAAAACAACATTGTTGGGGATTACTTGCCTTGTTGGTCAGGCCTCCGCTCCCAGTTTCCTGTTCAGAGATCTCGCTCTCTCTCTCGTTCACACCTACTCCGCCTTCCATCTTTCCGTGGTACCTGCTTTGGCCAAGATTATCGCTAAATAAAAACTCCCATATGTGGCAAAACCTAGGCATGAAACGGAACAAATTATCGAATTAGTATAATGAATGTTTATTCGCTCAAGATACAGTATAATCAGTACTGTAAACAGGGCCTGTATATGCGAAAGTTCCATAGCAAAGGAAACCTCGGTTCTACTCTATTGGCAGTTTCGTGGTTCGTACCGAGTGAACAAAAATAGAACAGCTTTCAATGGCTATGTTCTAGCCAACCAATGATGAGTTAGTCATTAACTTCCGGCATCACAGTATTTGGTCCATCTTCCCTACGTTTGTGGATTTCGATGACAAGTACAGCAAGTGACATGTTCCCAGTCCTTGAAAATATGACAATATTCCCACATTACACATTGGAAGGCTCATTCAGAATTCGGTCATAAATTTATGATCCTGTCTATGGGAGAGATTGATGATCTCATCCACTGAGCTTTGACAGACACAGGCCCTTCTTTTAAATTGACAATCCTGGGGTCTCGACTCACTATAGGCCTCGGAGCCGACAAGAATCAAGATCCCACATAAACAAGCCACCCGAAAACCATGGTTGTTTGTCAACCCTGTCAATCCGGGGTCACGCCTCTTGTCCTAGTAAACCACACTTCCACTCTGAGCCGTGGTAAACAAGGTCGCCACTCAACCCTCACTGCCCATTGCACTATTACAGTTTAGATCGTCGCGTATAGCCGGCTTGATGAAGTTTACCGGTATAGAATGATTCGAGCTTCAAGTCATGACGTCTGCTAGATTCCTGAATTGTCCTAAATTTCTGCCCTGCGAAAGAGAAAACATGTCACCAACCCCTCCAAGCATAAATGTCTACCAGATTCCCACTTTCTTTTTTAATTATATTTCAAACTTCATTGTTGAATTTAACAATAATTCTCGACACCCCAAATTACCTTTGATTACCATCCAATCTTTGTAAACATGAAAGGATTCATCACCTTGGCAACATTTATTGCCAATTCCCATGCCCTTCTTAGCCGCAGTCAGACCTGCTGCTTCCACCTCACTGCCTCTGGCGGTGCCTCCGGTGATGTCGGCCAGTTGAGTGACGGACAGAACCGTATCGGTGATAATAGCCTATCTCCTGCCGAGTTCTGTATCAGTTCTGATGGCTCTATCACCGATGGTAGTGGCCGTGGCTGTATCTTAACTCGTAAGTGATACATGTGATTGATGAAAGAATCATATTAAACAAGCCTTTAGCGCCTACCACTCAGCTTCAGTGTGATACTGGTGCCACACCCACCTCAGGATTCTCTATCAGTTCATCTGGATTGTTGGAGTTTAACGGCAACACCCAGTTTTTCTCCTGCGAGACCGGCCAGAATGGCGGCATGAATATCTATACCATGGAAAGTTCTGCTCTCAGTCACTGTTCGGTCATCGAGTTGAAGGCCGACTCGTGCTCCGGCTCGAACTCTGGTTCAGGGACCTCAACGGCCTCAGCGACCTCAACGACCTCAGGGAGCTCAACTACCTCGGAGACCTCGTCAGCTAGTACAAGTTGCAGCGCCACCCTGTCGTCAGGCAACTTTGAGTTCCCTCACTTGATCGTCCCGATTGACTCTCAGTCACCCAACAAAGCCTTCGGTACCTCATTCAACGGCGAAGTGACTTCGAGCATTTCAAGTATCTTCAACTTCGATATTCCACAATCTGACTCTGGCAAGACCTGCAGCCTGGTCTTTCTATTCCCTAAAAAGGCCGACCTCCAGACCTCAAACTTTACCTTTAGTGGTGACGGCAAGATTGACATCGCTAAACTCTCTGAGACTGCTACTAAGTCCACTACTTTCAATAACGCTCCTTCTGTCTCCAATGACTTGGGTGAATTCACTGTCTCACCTGGCCACTCATATGCTATCGAGAGTTTCTCGTGCCCCGCCGGCAAAGCTATTGCTTTTGAGATATCGAATGCTGGCACTACTGATCTGACATTCTTCCAAGATTTCAACCCTTCTCCGTAAGTTACATCGTCTGAATAATGGGATCCTTATCTCATTGACCACACGCTAATACATTTCCAGCTTGGGCTTGTTTATTACTGTCTGCTAAGAAAAGTCACATCCATTGGAATAAGGCGCCCGTAGGTGGTCTAAAACTAATTCTCTTGTGTACGATCTTCCAGATTCATGTCAATGTTCCATATGTTCACTTTCTTATGCCTTTATCTCCATGTCTCAGTTTTTGATTTGATCACATATCATTGTCCTAATTGATGTCCCGCTAAAACACGCTGTGAACGGACTTCCTTGATTTATCAATATGATTTGAACCTTTTCCTTCTGTGATTTGAACCCTTTCCTTCTGTAAAATATATTTATCATGAAACCTGTTCGGGTAGAGCTCCAAAAATATTATCTCTTTCGCGCATTCTCGGTCTCGGTCTCGGTCTCGAGGCCCAGCAGGGTGTAAAGATAACGTCATCTCGTCCGAGATCCGGCGCTACCCCAAATCTGTTATTTGTTTCATGCTATTGACTTTTGCTCTATTTTTTTTCTTTGGTTCGTCCGGGAAATATCCCTTCCACCCCTCTGAATGCCCTGGACCCCATAGGGAGGTCCCAAGGGCTCACCCCATTGGTAGGATTGGTCAATCTGCGCATTAACCCAACAAGGAAGTTCGTTGAGCATAGAATTGGAGACGTCTGTGAGATCCGACGTATCCTCTAGCTCTTGGTCAGATTATCGAACTACCGGTCCGCACTCGTCAATCCACACAACAAGAACTGCCCCTGCGTCGAGACCATCGGAAACAACGGCTGTTGTATTAATGATGTGGATGCGCGTAATGACTAAATGCATGTGGTGGTCTGAATTAGTTCTTTACGAAGAATTCTCTCTCTCTGCGGATCATAGCCGCTTTCTTCCTCCGCCTGTGCATCAAAAGCTTCAGCTTTAGGTCCAGCTGACAGATTCTTGATTATAGTCTTCGTATTCTTCAACGGTGCAAGTATTGTCAAGCTCTTCTCCCAGTTGTAGCCAAAAGTTATATGAAGACGCATCGTAACAAATTGGACGGTCGACCAAATTATCTTCAGCGTGACTTTTGATTCTCAGCCCAGGAGCCCTTAAAGGAAGGCTCATAGCAGATGTGGAGCCAATATGTATCATTAGGTAAGATTGGCTCAGTGCTTGGCTGACGTACACTATCTAACAGCTCTTGACTATCGATTGGACAATCTAGCATAGACATGTCTTTTAATCTCAATAGTTGATCCGTATAGGGATGATGCTTGGGTGACCGATTTTAGAGGTGGCTACACAGAAGGATGGGTTGACAAATCTCAGCAGGGAACGGTCGAAGGTGAGTTGAAAACTTCTGCGACCGGAAAATAAACTCAAAATTGAAGCCTTCAAGATAATTTTGAACCTTGGGAGACAAAGAGACCATACGACGTTCATATGGAGTCGCTACAGTAGCGACCGCTTTCGCCTTCTATATCGTAAACAGAGAGAAGCTATTTCAACCCCTAATCACATGATACGCTAGTCCACATCTGGTTGGTTATGTATTATAAGCCCTGTTCCAAAGGTGAATCGTATGATTCGAAACAATCGAAGTACCAACGAGGGTATCTATATAGGTAACCTTACAGATCTAAAAATACTTAGTCCATCATCAAAAAGGTCCAATCTACTGCACATTTATCCTCGCCATACAAAGCCAGTGCTGTCGCCTTCTGTATATTCCCAAGTGACTATATGACTGAATTGAAAGATATTTCTGTAGCTGGGAAGACTCCTGAGGATAATATAGCTGACTTATAGGACTTTGGGTAGTATCCCTGTATCGTTTCTACATTGTCTTTCTGAAAGAGATGTATTTTGTTCATGCTTTGATTCAATCAAGCATTTCGCAGTGGACTGCTCTATGGCGACGCCATTTCCTAATTATTTGTTATTTTTAGCAGTAGTAGTAGTAGTGGTAGTAGTATTAATATCATTATTATTATGAGATTTATGACTATGAAAACCATCTAGAGAATTTCCCTACCGCCCGCTGTACTTTGTTAGGCTTAGGCTATGCAACATTTTGGCTATCTCGCACTCCCTCTTGGTATCACCCCTCGGCCTCTTCTAGCTTCCCTTGATCTTTATAGAGAAGGCCAAGGCTGTTGATCACACGAAGAGTGGATGTATGGTCTGGACCAAGGGCCTTCTTATAGCCGGCTAGAGCTCGCTGGTATATATCCTTAGCCTCCTGTAGCTTTCCCTGGTCTTTATAGAGAATCCCAAAGTTGTTTATAATATTAAGGGTGGATATATGATCTAGACTAAGGGCCTTCTCATAGCCGGCCAGAGCTCGCTGGTATATCTCCTTAGCCTCCTTTAGCCTTCCTTGATTAGAGTAGAGATTCCTAAGGTTATTAACCGCATAAAGAGTGGATGTATGGTCTAGACCAAGGGCCTTCTCATAGCTAGCTAGAGCTCGCTGGTATATATCCTTAGCCTCCTGTAGCTTTCCCTGGTCTTTATAGAGAATCCTAAAGTTGTTTATAGTATTAAGGGTGGATGTATGATCTGGACCAAGGGCCTTCTTATAGCTGGCTAGAGCTCGCTGGTATATCTCCTTAGCCTCCTTTAGCTTTCCTTGGTTAGAGTAGAGAAGGCTAAGGCTGTTGACCGCACGAAGAGTGGATGTATGATCTGGGCTAAGGGCTGTCTTATAACCGGCCAGAGCTCGCTGGTATATATCCTTAGCCTCCTGTAGCTTTCCCTGATTTTTGTAGAGAATCCTAAAGTTGTTCATAGTATTAAGGGTAGATATATGATCTAGACTAAGGGCCTTCTTATAGCTAGCTAGAGCTCGCTAGTATATCTCCTTAGCCTCCTTTAGCCTTCCTTAATTAGAGTAGAGATTCCTAAGGTTGTTTATAGTATCGAGAGTAGATATATGATCTAGACTAAGGGTCTTCTCCTTACTAGCTAGAGCTCGCTGGTATATCTTCTCGGCCTCCTTTAGCTTTCCCTGGTTTTTATAGAGAATTCCAAGGTTATTTAAAGTATTAAGAGTAGGAGAGTACCTTTCATAATCTAGACTAAGGGCCTTCTTATAGCCAGCCAGAGCTCGCTAGTATATCTCCTTAGCCTCCTTTAGCTTTCCTTAATTAGAGTAGAGAAGACTAAGGTTATTCATAGTATCGAGAGTAGATATATGATCTAGACTAAGGGCCTTCTTATAACCGGCTAGAGCTCGCTAGTACATCTCCTCAGCCTCCTTTAGCCTTCCTTAATTAGAGTAGAGATTCCTAAGGTTATTTATAGTATCGAGAGTAGATATATGATCTAGACTAAGGGTCTTCTCCTTACCAGCTAGAGCTCGCTAGTACATCTCCTTAGCCTCCTTTAGCTTTCCTTAATCAGAGTAGAGATTCCTAAGGTTATTTATAGTATCGAGAGTAGATATATAATCTAGACTAAGAGCCTTCTCCTTACTAGCTAGAGCTCGCTAGTATATCTCTTCGGCCTCCTTTAGCTTTCCCTAGTTATTATAGAGAATCCCTAATCCATAGAATGCCCCCTATACTATAAGATTATTACCATAAATTCTCTTAAGACGTACATAATTCGCGTGTGGAATAAGCCGTTGTTGAAGCTCTAAATAGCTCCGTTCGCTTACAATAGGTATAGACTATCTAACCGCTATTAGTGCTAGTTCATAAAGCTAGCCAGGATCTATAATCCTATCCGTGCGAGTAATATAATGGCACTAGTTCTATACTACTAGGTGCATCGTATAGCTTCCCTCTTATTATTTAGCCTTAAGAAGTGAAAACCTAATAAGATATTTCACCTAAATCTTAAATAAGAGTCCGCTTAATATTATCCCTTTAAGCCAGCTAGGGACATTAGTGCTATAAGAAATACCTTTCACTAACTTATACTAAATATCTTAGTTATCAAAGTAAGTAAGTAGTAGTAGTAGCTCTACTACGCTTAGGTCCCGCTTTTGTACCTTATTATATAAGATAAGCCACGTTTATAATATATTGCCCTATTAATACTAACGCCTAGGACTAGATTATGACTATAGATTAGACTAGGATTACTAGTAATATTACAGGTATTTAGTAATACTAGTTCTAGTTTAACGCATAAATACTACCGCGATCATAACCACTAATAGTAGCCTATCGAGGCGATTAGTAAGTGTAATGGTATCTAAATATATAAGAATTACTAATACTATCACTTATAAGGTCTATTTCTTAGATATTATTATACCTAGACTATCTTAAAGGCTCTTAATGGCATCCGCTAGTAGGCCACTACTCTATAAGAGTAGTTAAATTGCGTCTATTGTCCCAAGCCGATAGACTAGAAAGGACTTTCCTAGCTCACTTAAGCCTAGTAGCCGAGAGGTAATAAGGATAGACCCGTGATCTGCTGAAGGGAAGAATGCTCTAATGTTATATTCATCACTAATGCCGCTGGTGATGGGAGAGTATTGATCGATATTATCAAAAATCAGTAGCTAGCGTGAGTTACCATTTCTCGCCAGCCAGCTTAACACACACTTCGCTCGTTGCTCTAGCTCCTCGTCATCGATCGCTCCGTTTTCTTGGGAGTATTTAGGTAATCGTGGCAAGATAGAGCTAAGAGATTGCATAAGAGTGCTTCGATCCTTGCCATTTAACTAGAATATAGTAGTGAATTCATATTTATGGTCTCGTGCAAAACGAATCGCGAGCTGTGTTTTTCCTATGCCCCCAAGCCCATAGAGGATGGCAACCTTTCGTGATTGGGAGCCTTTCGGGTTGAGATACTCCCATAGGTAGTTCAGTTCGTCGTGCCGCCCAATAAATCTTTTAATTAGAGGTACGTGAGTAAGATCAAAGGGTAAGTTGAAGCGGTCACCTATAGATATAGAGGCTTATTAGTAAGAAAGGCTTAGAGCTAGCGTGTAATAATTTGAATCCCTCACCAGAGTTTGGGGGGGAGTCTTGCACTGTAGAGCCAGAAGAAAGCTATTAATATACTCGATCAGGGTGGTTTGTAAACTTGTGACCTACTTGATGGTAGAACTATTGTTCCGTAGTTGACTCCCACCTGGTTACCCGAGTTTCCATGAGCAAATGATATGACAGGCATCTTTACCACGTCTTAAACCAAAAGAACCGGGGACCCTAGAGAGAAAGAGTCGCTCTTACCCCGCAGATTTATTCCTGGCCCCCACCATCAGGTGATCTTCAGTACGGCCACCAATCTTGAGACGCTTGGCGCCTATTGAAAGCAAGATATATTTCGATTTCGAATTCTTAAATCCAAAACACGGCGCGTAGATCAACTAAAGAATATGTTAGTGAAACTCATGAGCTTGGGATTTGTGAGGCGCCCGATCAGAAGTTCAGACTCCTAGCTTGGATCGAACCTTCTAGTCTGCCAAGCTCATGTACCTCTGGTACCAGCTTCGTCATATATATTTCTATTACATTGTACGTACCGAACAGATTCAAGCCTAGCGTCTCATGTGAGTAGGGTTCGAAAAGGCCCATCTGTGTCCCGCGCACGGAAGGCGAAAGCGGTCGCCACTGTGCTCTGACGAACTGTTTCGGTATTCCTTCGGATTCTCATATTCCTGCTGGGATTCAGAGTTACAGAGCCTGTTCTGAATTAAATTATCATAGCAGGTATCTCATTTTGACTTTGAGAGTTAGTCTAAATAGATTGCGCGAAAGCTCAACAGCATAGATTCCCCATGAACTTATTCCAGATGACCCACAAGCATTGTATTGAAAGGCCCCAGTAATGTTATACGCACCAAGACCCTTAGTCCCTTAATGGCCGGAGGGTAATTCAGGCAGGGAGCCTTCGCCATCTAGCTCACGCGCCAACGGTTTATTGTCTAACTCGCGCATTTTGTTCCTTGGGTCTGACTTGATACTAGCTGGAAACACATCTCGCTGTATATCATCTGTCTGTGTATTCCGCCTTCGTTTGGAAATCAAAAAAGCAACTGCGGTAGCGATAATAATCACCCCCACGCCAGCACCCACGCCGATTCCAGCGGCGGCTCCGGAGCCGATATTCAAGGATGAGGATGAACAAGAAGATAGAGCAGTGTTGCTTGAGGTAGATGTTGAGGTCGTCAAGGTAGAATATGTAGCGGATCCGGTTGTGGGGAGATATTGAAGGCTTGTAAGACTGGATGGGCCAGGTGCAGGGAAAAGCTGATCAGTCGGTTCAGAACAATTGGACTTTCCACCATTGTAAGAGCAGCAAGCCCAAAGACCGCTTGTTGAGTTATACGTGATTTGTGAGCCAGCCAGGCCTCCTGTTTAACAGAAATAAAAGTTAGTTCCAAGACTCCATGGACTGAACCGATTTGATTTTCAGAGAACAGATACCGACCACAGCGATTTTGACATTTAGGATCCTGCAGTGTTGGATCAGTACAGTCTGCACTGTAATACCCATTTTTGTCGGCATTCTGGCAGATGCCATTGCTCATACAAACAGAGCCTCGTACACAACATGTCACGTTGTGGCCGACTTGGCTCACGTCTTCACATGGTAAGTCGGAGTAGTTGATGTTGATTGCGCCCAGGTGTAAATCATAACATGTTGCCATATTGACTTGACAGAAAGGATTGAGGCGAGGAGCTGAATTCGACGGGGAACTCAAGGAGTTTCATCTGTCCACGCTATTTGGCAGACGCCTCCACTCAGTGGATCTTTAGCTGAGTTCTGGCCAATGGCATACTTTTGGCCCCTACATTTAAGCGCCGGCGTGATTGCGATAGGCAATCTACTTTGCCGAGCGGGAGGCAGCCCTGGAGAACGACTGCGAGATGATCATGAACTTGAAATATTAGATGCAATCAGCTATTTACAAGGACATTTAAATGGATTACAAACAATATGCCCAGGACCTGATCTTATCGATAAAGCATGATAGTACGGGTTGCGCGCCGGCCCGAAGGATCCCCGCTTCCCGCACTTATGAATCAAGGTGACTGTGACCAAAATGATGTATTTAGAGATCCAGTATTCAGTGTGTGATAAGAAAATCATTGTTTGCCAGCTTGAGCTGACAATAAGTCCAAGTTTCAGCCAACCCTTCAGGTACAATTATTTTAATTTTGGGTTTAGCAACAGCATGCCACCACCATCGAGATAGCATCTCCATAATCGTATGACTTCGTCATGTCTCATTCGCATACTTCGGGTCAAATTTTTAAAGCTTGGCTGTCTTGTGCTCAATAATGGTAAGCACCTTAGGAATCATTGTGGGGTCAAGTCTTTAGTATATGCAAGTGCACGGGAATCTAGTAGGTACACAAAGGCCAGAAGGGGTCGCGTGTTCCCCTGCTGTAGCGTTTCATGACGCAAAAGCTAAAGTGCACATGTTCACTTCAGATTACGTGGTGTGAGTCTCATTCCAAAATTAAACAAAATATTAAGCGTTGCTGTATGCAAGCGGATCAGCCCGGCTGACAATCATTCACGACTGAGTGACTAAATACCAACAAATAAACAGCTGAGATACGCCCCCGGCCCTCATCCTCACCTATATCCTCTTCTATCTTCAACGATTACACCAAGGTCCACCTTTTTCCTTCCAGCGCTGCTCTTCCCTGTACGACATGCCTCTGGACAAGGCATTCGTCGAGATGTCAGCCCTCGAGGACTGCAAGATGGAACCTCCCATCCGGATCATTCTACAATTTCAGCCTGACCTACAAAAAGGCTCTGAGAGCAAGCTTCGCGCCAGCATCCCCACAGTTGTAGAAGCTTTTTTTGACCAGACGAAGCCACAAAAGTTGAATCGTGAATGCACCCATATTCACTTGCCGGTCACTGGAGATATCTTCGGGAGCCGGGTAATTGTTGATGCCTGTACTGGCAAAATTCCAGCTGGCTCTGCTTCTGATTCTATTCCTCTCTTGATTTACATCGTGTTTCAAGAAAATGAGGACTTGTGAGTATTATGTGTGTACCGAGGCTTTTGCTCGTGAAACTGATATATTTCCAGATCCTTCGAGAGGGCGAAAGCTTCACCTTTCATTATTGAAAGGATACGTTCAGAGACAAACAAAATCCCCTGGAAGGCACAGACATGTAAGGACTGGTCATTGTTTTTATTTCGCTGTCAAACATCTTCTCGCTGCCGAGCTTAGTATTAACTGAGCAATCTCACAGTTATCCAGCAACCGATTGATCCTGTGACCCGCAAATCAAATGAGTTGCTCGCGACGAGTGAACTCGAGCGCGACGCCAGGCGTAAAGGTGGCCAAGGGGGCCAGTCGCTTCAGCGATTGGAAATGGCGATCGAAGCCAAACTGCGCCTAAACATTGCGGGCACGGATCCCGGCAGCGAGGAAGCGATCCAACCCGAGCCGGCAATTCACCATACCCCTGTCAGCCACATATCACTTTCAGATCTCCCCATTCGCCTTTCAGAGCGCCCAATTCGCGTCTTCTTGCTAGCCCCAACTGATGATACTGTCGCAACTGATGATACTGTCGGGGATCTCCGGAAGCGAAGCACAATGGCTGTGAAAACCTTCTTGAAATGCATGATGGGTGATGAATATCAAAGGACAAAGACAGCCTACCTCGTGCGCGCCATGAACATTATTGTGCAGAATACAAAGGAGACTTGGATGTTAATGGACTACTGGATCGGACTGTCAAAAGGGACTAGGAATCCACCACTTTTGACGATGGCTTATCGAGGCATCCTACAGGATGGGCAAATGTGAGATCAAAATTTCCTAGGCCTCCCTTTGACCTTTAAGCTTTTATCCAATGTTGTCGTCGTCAGCTATGGCAGGATTGGTGCGGGCGTTGTGGCTGATACGCTTTCTATACAGGAAATTTCAGCCGACCGAGGTGGATAAAGCTAACCACGTGAGGAGCCCCATTATCTCAGGCGATCGGTGATATTCTCTGCTTTGATTGATTAGCTGACATGGCATATATTCTAGTCCATGTTCTTGACCAAGTTCAGATTCGCGATGAAGGGTACCGCGATCATCATCGAGGGGACAGAGCCAGCAGCATGCAAGGCTACTTTTACCGAAGCCGAATTGATCCAGACACCCCTTACAACACTAACAGGTGGACCTTCGGATAGAATGGCGACGAGTGACTGGGTGCTACCTGTTTGTGAGGCCGGTAGTGGATTGTCGAGTTGGGAATTTATTACCCCAGAATAATTCTGCGAGATTGCAAGATTTTTATTCATATTTAGCATTGAATACAATTGTATAAGTATACCTATCAATTGATCCCGGACCCTTGGGAAATGCATATCTCAGGTACCAAGGAAGTAGGTAGCCCTGGAGATCTACATTCATGGATGTCTAGCAGGAAATGTTGAGCTGGCCTGGGATGTAAATAAGGAAGAAAACTCGGGATTGAATATAGGTCGTTTCGCGCTACCCATTATATATACTGTACTCAATCCATCGTAGTGCCTGGAAAGTGGACGATTGGAATTAATATTAGATTGAAAGTGCCCGCATACACATAGATTGGCTCAAAAAAACATCATTAGTTACTTACTGTTTACATGTGTTCTCTGCACCAGTCCAGGATCAGAAAATAGAAAGCCAATGGCTACAGTATAAAGTCGAATCCAACCGCAGAATTATGTGCCGTACAGATTGGAAAGTATGAGGCTCTATTATATAATCTGGGGTGATAGCTCAGTTGGGAGAGCGCACGACTGAAGTTCACTACAGTCTGACATTGTCATCGTGAGGTCGCCGGTTCAATCCCGGCTCGCCCCATTTCATTATTTTTTTTGGCCTCAATCTTTTTATTTGCCGTCCTACATTTTTTTCTCAATGAGGGGTTGAAAAGCATATGATTATTCTTAATACTTCCCCGTAATCGAGATCTACAAAAACCGCGTCGTGAGTGGACAATTGTTTCCCGCCTTAAGGCTGTCGATACTATGAACAGCCCATACATGACACGCCTGTGAATGTTTTAGAAAAATAGGGCTATTGATCCAGCATATGAAAGATATAGGTACCAAAGGCGTAAATTCGTGAAGATAAGTAGTATTATTAATTATTATAGTATCATAAGTCATTAGAGAGGAATCCTCTCACACAAATTGCGTATATTCCGGAGGCGACAACGGAATTTCCTCATACCTCGGTGGGTTGCTAAAAGCAATAGCCTCAAAATCACACTTAAATGTCTCCCCAACAAGAAGAGGAAAGTGTGCAGACAATGTAGGCCTCAAAGGCTTACGATCAACCAAATTCTTAGAACGGACATCGAAAGTGTCTTCTCCAGTAACAAATTCAAGCTTGAGTCGATGCTCGATCAAGATCGCCAGGTTCTTATGGCTCGCAGGACACCGGTCCTGAAGCTCAAGGGACATTGGAATAGAATCAGTCGTAGCGGAAGCATAGCACGACCCATCAATCATGGGAGCGAGCTTTGCGTTTTTCGGAATGGAGATATCAATCGTAATGTCAACGGCTGAATCTTGATCTTCTGATTTCGGCTGCTTAGACAGTGGGTTGTCACGTGTAGCCCAATAACCCTTTTGTTTCCCGCTACAAATTTCACGGATGGATTCACGTATGCAGAGGAGCTCATCCGGGGCATCTTGGAGGTTGTTCTGGGACTGATCGATCAATCTGGTCACTTCCTCCACACGCCAGTGGATTCCGCGAATGGCAGCACATCTAAATTCAGACTCGCGTGCTTTCAATCCTCTCCGTAGATTTAATTTGGCGGAGATGGAAATTCCGGACTTTGCGTCCGTTGCTATGGTCTGGGACAAAGCAATGTTGGTGATGGCGGGTGACTTGCTGAATGACCGTACATGCTGAATACAATGCCGGTCTGGAATGAGTTGGCGTGTAATATTGATCGATTTGTCGATGATAATTGTTTCACTTTGTGATGTGGTCATAGTGACGATGAGGGAGTATGAGATTTTCCCCACAGATGTACGTGTCGTTCCGGGCGTATTCACAGGAATGGGCACGGAGAACGGAACCGGGATAGCATCCCGTCCACTGAATGAGGCTTCAAGTTGATCAATCGGCAATGCAGGCAAAGTCACTTGTTCAATAATGGAGGATGACTTGGTAGCTGAAGTCTCTGGTCGCGGGACTTTTCCAAGAGGAGTGCGAATTCGCTTCAGGAAGTTCTTCTCAGGGTTTATAGCAGGAAGATTGCTTTCCCCTAGCACAGTCTGCATGAGATGTAGTTGCAGTTGGGTAATATCGGCATTGATAGCATGGCGCTGAAGCACCACGGCGCCAACGAGGGGTTCTGAATAACCATCTCCATTGAGATTGAAGTAAATGTCATGCTCAGAAGGACAGACCAGCTGCAGACCCGAGGACGCCATGGTGGACAGATTGAACTGATTGTTGACGATCGAAACTCGAGAACAAGCAGAGACTTAATGCTCCTCACCAGAACAATCAACCCACAATGCGAAAAAATTGCGAGATATCATGGGATTGTATGCAGCTCCAGCATTAAACCCAATTAGGAAGCCAAGGTGCGCAAATTGAGTTTTCAGTGGGGCCGCAGACAAGCTTGTCCCCAATAGATCAATCATGTGCTCGAGGTCGAGCACTCTAGATCGATGTGGAGGCTGTCTTATGCTTATTTTAGACATGTCGGCAGTCGCTTTTTGGCGACATGTGCCCAAGCTCAGTAGCATGCTGGTTTCTATTACGTCTTTGCATCAATCATCAAGGCCCTGAAGAGAATCGTGTGACCCACAACACTTGTTATCTTCTGGATGGCTACCCGACGGGAGTGCCTTGGGAATAGCGGGTCCAGCCAACCAAACGGAGTAATTGTGACGAATCTTCTACAGAGGTAATAGAGTTTAGGTAAGTAGTTCCGCGTTGAGAGAAATCTTGGACATGAATCATTGTTTGAGAAAAGAGCCCCGGAACTCCGACTTGGCCCCTCCATAGATCTTAGTGGGGGCTAGGCCTACTGCGGCTGTGCCATATAGAATCAGGTTCTCCTATACTTTACTGTGCATAGGCCACTCGGGGATACAGCGTAGTCTATATAGAATTCTCTGCCGATTCAACTTGTACTGTGTACTTGCCCTCCCCACATGTTTTGTTGCTATAACCTCAAATAGTTGAATCATGCGATCACTGTATCCGGTAACAAAGGACTTGGCCCCCATCATACTAACAAGGGGCCATTCTAAAGGCACATATATAACCATGAAGCATATCGGTCATACATCACTTTTTTCTGCCATCTAAGCTTCACTACAACACCAAGATGCAAACCAACTCAGCACCCACCAGCGCCGCCGGCGCAGCCGTGTATAGCCCTCTCATTCTATCATTCTACGACCTCTGGGTCCTATCAATCTGCAATTCATTCGCCTGGTGCTGCGGGACAAAAGACATCCAACTACCCTTCTTCAGAAAGTTCATAGGTCACCAGCATCTAGATATCGGCATCGGAACAGGCTACTATCCTGCACACGCCGGCATTCCGGAGAAGACCCAAATGACTCTGATGGATTTGAATCCCAACTCTCTTCACTATACCAAGGAACGCCTTGGTAGACTCGATACACAGACTGTCCAGGCAGATGTCCTGCAGCCGCTTCCGTTGAAGGGTGTGTATGATTCTATTTCGACTTTTTTTCTGATTCATTGTCTGCCCGGCCCATTGGAGCGGAAGATGGTGCTTTTCACGAATCTTAAGCCGTTTCTTGCTGAGAATGGTACGATCTATGG
The DNA here is from genome assembly GCA_028828275.1 of Penicillium frequentans. Taxonomy (NCBI): domain Eukaryota; kingdom Fungi; phylum Ascomycota; class Eurotiomycetes; order Eurotiales; family Aspergillaceae; genus Penicillium; species Penicillium frequentans. The sequence continues at coordinate 1,382,147 of JAQIZY010000001.1, read as the reverse complement.
TACGACGGTTCTTGGGAAGGATGTATCGCATAATTTCTTTGGCTGGGTTTTGATGTGCATTTATAACTGGCGGGGGATCTTTAGCAATTGGGATGATGGTGAAAGGGAGATTCGGCAGGCGCTGTGTAAAGATTATAAGCAGGTCAAGACAAGGGTGGTGGGGCGTGTGTTGATGTTTTCAGCTTCTCAACCTAAGTTTTCATGAGAGGTGTATCCAGTGATAATCTAGACGAATTTGCAAATTCTCAAGTATTCTCATACAGCTTTATTCCAGAGGTAAAGGTCAAATTATATTTGATTTAATCAGTAATGGCAAAGTACTCCATTTTATGCATAGCGTTAACTTATCAAAGATTCTGCGAGGCGTATGCACGTATGCATGCCATATTTCTCGACTCCAGACACCGGGTATTTCCTCAATCCTAAAACAAAATCCAACCGCTCATGCAAGCCACAATGCAATGGAAAGTCAAATACGAGAACAAGAATTTCGATCATGTCATCATCACGTCCTCTGCAGGGGTTGTCGCAGTGGAGGGGTCCGGAAGATCAGTCATCTCGTTATCGCCATCCTCATCACTGGCAATAACTCCGTTTGGCAGATCCGCGTTCGCAGAGGCACCATCAGTGACCCCGTTGGTTTTTTTATCTTCAGGCAGCTCCTCCCACACACGGACTGTCTTGTCCAGCCCACAGCTGACGAGAAGACGCTTGCCCTTCAATTCGCCAGAGTGAACGCAAAGAACAGCATCGGTGTGTCCCTCAATGCGCTGGAGAACCTTTTTGCTGACTAGATCCCAGCACAGAATGGCACCATCTTCGCTGCCGCTCACGGCAAAGCACAACGGCGGGGTGTACCGGACATCCGGGGGACCGTACAGACCAAAACAGCCAGACAGACTGTGCTTCTCGTTGACATGACCCTGGAATGTCTTCACGACGCGGCTCTCAACGTAGTTCCACAGACGCACGCAACCATCTAGAGTCCACGCAAGAACGTACTTGCCATTTGGCGAGAATTTGACGCACGTGGCAGGTGGCTGGTCCTCAAACACCAGGGTTCGAAGACACTGGCCACTGTGTGTATCCCAGACACGAACAAGACCGTCAAGTGCGCAGGAGACAATAAGTGTACCGTCGTGGACGACATCAATGCCGGCGACGGGGTCGGAGTGGGCAGGGAGAGATCTCATGACGCGTGCTCGGCGCACATCCCACATGAAGACAGCTTCATCATATGAACCGCTCACGAGAATGTTGCCCTTTGGTGCGAATGCGATTTGATAAACGTAGTTGTGATGGCCGACGAAGGTCTTGGTGTGAGCCCGGCCCTGTAGTGACAAGTCAGCGTTGAACATTGCGGTGAGTTCTGTGGGTCCCATACGGTGTTCACGTTCCAAAACCGAATTGTCTTATCATCGGACCCAGATGCGATCCATTGACCATCAGGGCTCCAGGCAAGGGTGGAAATGCCCGCCAGGTGACCCTCAAAGGTGTAGATGAGTCTTCCAGTTAGTGTATCCCAAACTTTGATGGCTGCGTCGGCACCTACAATAAACACAGGTCAATGGCTTCCTCGGAATCGAACATCATCATAACCTACCAGCACTTGCGATCATGGAACAGTCTGGGGAGAATTGAACAGCAGACACGCCTCGCAGATGACCTTGAAGGACGAACTTTTCACGGTAATTAAGATGATCAGGTTTAGGAGGCAGAGCCGGAACAGGAGGAATAGGGGTGGAAGCGCGGTCTGACATGTTGTCGCGAATGGGAGTATTATTTTCGTCTGCGGTGCTCAATCGATCTTCTGAAAGGTGTTCACCACCGCTGCTCAGATCGGCGGGGCGATTGATGGGGGAGGGGCTGCGACGGTTGCGTGAAGCGCGCCAGTATTCGTCAGCGTCGACAGCCAATTCATCTGGACTGTCTGAGTCTCTCGGGTGACGGTCGTGATTTGGACGCTGCGGGGTGAAATTCTTATGCACGCCCCAGCTTGTTCGTCGGCGATCAGCTTGTTCATGATCTGAAGCTGCTGCCAATTCATCTGATGATGATTCGACGGGAGACACACGGGTCTCCCGCCGACGAGATCTGGAGGAGTGCGAATGGTCCATGTAAATTGAGCCCAATTTAGGACATTGGCAAACGTCACAAACGCGGTTGGGATGCGACAAGCCGCGGAAATTCTAAGGCGCGTTTTGAAGGCGGTGAGGTGAGTATTTGATTTACATCACCGATCGACACTCCACTTTAAGCTACCTTCGTCAGCACCAAAAGGCCAGTGTTGTCAATAAAAAAATGGAAAAATGGCTTCCTCAATTATTCCGAGTGAGCCACCTACCCACATTCGGTTACTGACCTTGAATTGCTGGGGTCTCAAGTACCTTGCCACCTACCGTCATGAACGTCTTTCAGAGATCGGTCGACAGCTGGCTCAAGCCAGTCCGCCCCCCGAGATAGTCGGACTGCAGGAATGCTGGACACAACAAGACTACGAGAGCATCCGAGACCAAACCCGGCACATCCTACCATATGGAAAGTTTTATTTCGGGGGCATATTCGGTGCGGGCTTGGCGATTCTGTCCAAGTGGCCAATTGAGGAGAGCAGCATGTACGCATACCCGCTCAACGGACGGCCAACAGCCTTCTTCCGTGGCGATTGGTTTGTAGGCAAAGGTGTGGCTTGTGCCAGAGTGCGGTTTGGACCGGGTGCAGCCGACGTTGCTGAGGTATTCTGCACGCATCTGCACGCCCCCTATGAGCGAGAACCCAATGACTCGTACCTGTGTCATCGCACGGCGCAAGCTTGGGAGATCTCCAAGCTCATGCGTGGTGCTGCAGAGCGAGGGCACCTGGTAATCGGACTGGGTGACTTTAACATGCTGCCTTCTTCCTTCGCCCACCGGTTGATTAGCGCCCAGAGCCCCGTCCGTGACGTTTGGCGCGAACTGCACCCTGACTCGTCCCTCGGCGCAGCAATTAATCCTGTTGAGCAAGCTCGAAAACGACCAATCCCATCTGCGGAGTTCAATCTGCTTGAGAATGGTGCTACATGTGACGGTGCTTTCAATACGTGGCGCTGGTCCAAAGCTCTACAGAAGCGACTTGACAAGGGCGAAGAGATCACCATTAACAAGGATGAAGCCGACCCACGCGCAAAGCGTCTAGACTACATCTTTGTTGGCGATGGAGGATATGCCCCCGAGTTCCCTGCTCCTCGCTGGTCCGTTGAATCGGCGAAGGTCAGCATGACTGAACGCCACCCCACCCTCCGCTGCTCTCTGAGTGACCATTTTGCTGTCGAGGCGGTCATTACTCGATCTTCCGATAAGGCTTCTATCAAATCTAAAGCTCAAACTCAAGCCCAAGTAGACCTACCTCACTCACCGAGCACTCCTTCTCTCCACACAACCACCTCCAAACAAGTCTCCCCCAATGCCGCCCTCTCCCCAAATACCTATGACCACATCATCGATATGATCCACACTTATGTGCAGCGAGAACGGTCACAGCGCCGCTGGCGTCTCGCGCACTTCATCCTTTCAATTGTGGTCTCTATTGGATGCATGGTCGGTGTATGGTGGGTGGGTAACCGCACCTATATTGGCTTCATCCTTATCCTGGTCAGCACATTGAACTTTGGAGCTGGTATTCTGGATGGCCTAATTGGTGGACTTTTTGTCTCAAGCGAGCTTCGTGCTCTGAAAGAATTCGAGTGGGAGGTCCAGACGGCAAAGGATCTGGTTCTGGCTGCCGAGGGACGGAAGGAAATATGATATTTTGCTTATTGAGGTGGAAAACTGGTGCACATAATATCTATTGATTTACGACAACACACTTTGTAACATATGGTATGCTATTCTTATTGACTAAATATAATACATAATGCCTACTAGTCATGATATACATTCTACAAGAGATTCTCAGACTTGATAACAATTTGATCGTTGGAAACAAGTATCATTGCATTATCACATAAAACGAGTGTGGAGCGCATTATCAAAACGACTGCCAGCAAAAGCTACCCAGTAGCATAGCTAAACCTCCACCAGGAACCTATACCAGAGATGCCGAATTTACTCAGCACACTCGCGCTTACGGTCGTCGAAGACACGCAGCGCCTCCTCGGCAGCCTTAACACCAGACATGGCCATGGCACCGAAAGTCGGGCCCATGCGGTTGAAACCATCGATCTCCGACAGCTCCATACCACCGATGATAAGACCCTTGGTAACCTCACGGGTGTTCTTAACAATCGCATCCTCAGCAAGGTTCATGTCGAGACCACGCATACCACCGAGCTTGTCGATGGAGTTCATGGAGACAAGACGCTTAGCACAGAAGGCACCGAATGGGCCGTCGTGACCAGTGGTACTGATGATGATAGGAGCGTTGATGGTGTTGGGGTCCATGCAGGAGTGGTCATCGTGGTGAAGGGTGACCAGGGTCCAGTTGACGACCACACCGGCCAAACGGATCTTGTCAGTGCCATCGGGGCGGGTGATCAAGTCCTCAACACAGGTGGCGTTGAAGAGCTTCACGTTCGGGAAAGCCAGAACGCGGGACAGAAGGGTCGAGGTGAACAGGGCGGCGTGCTTCACGACCACGAAGTTCGGGTTGTTGGGCTCCTCCTCGAAGGGGACGCCGAGCTCAGTGAGGAAAGCATCGGCAGGACGACGGAGGACCATGGCGGAGAAGAGCTGGCCACCGAGCCAGGCACCACCACCTAGTACTGAGTTAGTAAAAGTATCCAATGCTGATCTCATCGTCGAGAGGCTGGCTCACCAGGAGACACGGAAGCCTCAACGATAGCAATCTTCAGGTCCGGACGGGCCTTGGCGAGCACATAAGCGGAGCTCAAACCACAGGAACCAGCGCCAACGATGACAACATCGCTTTCGGCGTAGTTGTCCAGATCCTGGAAGTAGCGACGAGTCATGGCACGAGAGACCTGACTCTCGCGGATAGGGGCGAACTTGAACTCATCCCACTTGCCGCCGAACTGGTCTAGAAGCTGTGTCTGTCCCTCGCCGGTCAGGGTGGTAGTAGTCGTCTCAGGGACGACAACCTTGCCCTTGATGCCAACAGGGGCGACAGTAGGCTCAAAGATAGCAGCGGGGGGAGACATTGTGGGTTAGGGATCAAGTCGGGATGACTTGGAGCCTTCGTTAGTTTTCTATACACAAAGGGGAAAGAAGGGGAAGGCATGATCCTTTCGCTGGTATTATCCAGATCAAGTTTTGACCGTATATTCTCAGAACGAACCCACGCCATTGGCATTGCTTCTCATCTGCTCGTAGATGTTTTTATCTTGGGAGAGTTGAGAAGGAATACCAACGACGTAGGAACGAACACCGGCACAACGCCCAGAAGTTACCTGAGATACCTTGATCCCTAAGGGACAATATGCACAGCCAAAGCGGAGCCATGGCTTCCCACGAGATTGTGGGGCAGTATGTACTTGTAAAGATCTGCACTAAGGGTTAGCTCGGGCGAGACCATAATCAAAGGTCTCATAGTTACTGAGTTGGTCTTGTTCAATTGCTTTGATTTGGCGAAATTGATTCAGTTGATGGAAAAAGAAGAAAAAAGAGCAGGAAATGGTGAGGGGCAGCGAACTTTATATGTGATTCACCCCACCATCCCACCAATTGCTTGAAACAATGATGTTGTCATATTCTCCGATTCTATCCGTTCACTGGCGATTTTAGTGGCCGGTGAGCTGCGACTCCGGGAGGGGTATGCTGATCTTGATCGCATTATGACGTTTCTTATTTGCGGGCTTCAGAGCTTTATTTTCATGTTCAAAGACTACCATAGCTTTGTCGATCAAGTACAATAGTCATTTAAGCTTACTTTACAAGGCAATAAATCAGTCGAAATGAAGGAACTGAGAGACAGTTGCTATTTTCACTTTGAGATTTGAGTTGCACTGAAAATTTGGAAATCCTAAATAACCTTTCACGATAATCAGACTTCCTTCTAGACGCAATTAAGTGGAGATCGGGAGACTCTGGTCCGAATGCCTCGAATTACAGAGCTCCGGTCTTCCCCTGCCAGCACCTATCACAGCTATGTACCTCTTTCCAATCTTCAAATTCCCATTGGACATGTTTCGTTTGGCCCCGGTTGCAGCCGTTGTGACAAACGGAAATGCAACAGCTTTGTAGAGCCTGGGAAGCACGAGACCAATGGAAAACATCTGGGAATATCCAGCGCATGTTTAGTAGGAATAAAGTACGCCGAGATCGCAAATGCCCAGATTGTTGCTACCGTCAAGTCAATTACTTCTTAAACTTACTTCAGGCTACCTGGTAATGGGTATGACAAGCGTATAGTTATCGCATGGCGGCATGGTCTGCCTTCCTGGTACATCAAGTCAAGATATTACCCGCTAAGAGTAAGATGTCCAAGGTCACGTATGACTCAGAAGCATAATGCCATTCTACTTCAGGAAAGCAGGAAAACATTTTCTATGAAATACCACTGCATAAACAAATCTTAATACATTTACGGACCACTTCTTAAGTATAGGGGGCTTGAAATATTTATTCAGTACCCGTGCGCTCTCCCTCATCTGATAACTTTAATACTATCTCTAGCCGTCACATGCTAGCCAACACGGGCGCGTCCCATATCGGTCAGTAGTAAACAACGGTTTAAGTATGTTAAGTATGACCAAAAAGGATCAGAGACATGGTAGATGTCTTTAAAGAAGCAAAAACTAACTCCGATAGGGGGAATCGAACCCCCGGCTGTCGTGTGAGAGACGACGATGTTAGCCACTACACCATATCGGATTTTAGATAATTATTTCACTGTATATCGTTATATAGCCCTAGACTAATGGTCCGAGTTTGAAGGTCTTGAGTTCCTTTGCTGCGCGTGGCAGTATCGTAATGAACATACTTCATAATACACCGTGCTCTCAGGCCTTTTGAAATCCATGGAATTAATTTCGGTTTTGGCTTACAACAAAGAAAGCTACTTTGATTAGGGCAGTGTATACTTAGTCTCACTTTAATATCAATCTGTCCATATAGCCTCAACTCTAGTTACCTAATAAATTAAGCCCTCTCGAAATTAGTTTCACGCACCAAGTGTAGAGGAAAGCGTTTGTCTGCGAACATGGTAAAGCTGCTTTAAAAGAGGACAGAATCTCCACCCTCGACATAATTCTTTTGACAGACGAAGATAGTCGAAACTGAATGACTGGGTGAGGGGTACAAATAGCAGTCCTAATTGATGACTTTGTAAATAATCTCGGCATTACTACTGGAGAAAATACCTCGTTTCGTTGTTTGGGGGTAGGACTTGGGTCAAGCGCTTACAAGGCGGCTGCCGAAACACTTTTCTACGAATCGTGGGTAGATGTGATGAAACAGCAGACTGTGCAGATGCTCCTTACCCCGCTGAAAAAAAGTGCCCCAAAGTCTGTTCGCATCTCTGTGTCTGGTGATTTATCTACCACAAGCCCAGCTGAGTCCTTTAAGTGTAGCAAAAGGAATTAATACAATCTACTTCTCACATACCTGACCACACCGATGCCTGAAGAATCAGACGTACCCAAGGAGCCGCACTCCGCGGGCGAACAACCATTTTATCAGAGAGTTGCCAAAATTCTTGGCATGTCCAAGAGCCAAAGATTAAACAGCCAGGAATCCTCCACTGGATCAAAAAATGCCCAGCCTAAGCAAAAATATGGCATGTTCGTGTTCCAATCCGAGAGTACGGAATGCTGTATCGATATCGTTGCGGTCCACGGACTTGGGGGCCATTACGAGAACACCTGGACCTGGAATCCAGTTGATTCCACAGGCCAGAAGCCCTGTAACTGGCTCAAAGATCTGCTGCCTTCCCAGTTTCCGAATGCCAGGATATTGTCATTCGGATATAACTCTGCAGTCGCACTCAGCAAATCCATTGCTGATGTCAGCATTTTTGGCGAGATGCTCCTATCAAGGGTACTACTTGAACGAGTGTCGGAAAGGCAAAAAAGTCGTCCAATTATCTTCGTTGGTCACAGTCTTGGCGGCATTGTTGTCAAAAAGGTATCTTCTCCTACTTTTCTTCTCCACTACAAACTGAATACAATGCTGATTGATATGTGAGTAATTTAGGCTTTAATGGAAGCACATGTCAAGCAAGGCTCCCAACACGAGTGTTTAGAGCTGCTAAATAGTCTCAAAGCGATTCTGTTCATGGGTACGCCACACCAAGGCTCGGGAACTGCCTCCTGGGGTGCAATGGGTGCAGATATGCTTAGGGCTGCCTCCCTTGGAACAAGTACCAATTCTGCTCTAGTGAAAGAATTAAAGGAAGATTCAAAGACCCTTCAAGAGATCTCGAAAGGTTTTCCCTTCCTAGGAGCAGGAGTTAAGATCTACAGCTTCACTGAGACCGAAGGCATGGATTATTTTAGTGGCGAGGTAGGTCAAACTTCGTTTACCGCATGAATGGAATACCTTCCTAACGAAGACCATAGATTGTCACTGCGCAGTCCGCGAGACTCAATTGGCCCAATGAGAGAGTCTATCCCTTGAACGGCAATCATTCCACTATTTGTAAATTCTCCGACGAGAATGACAAAGATTACGAAACGGTTTTACGGGTGCTCCAGCAATTGGTGGACGATTGTATGTAATCCTCAGCCATGATATAGTTCTTCTCATCTAATTTCGAATAGCAAGCGACCCCATTTCCGAATATTTTTCAGCCTTTTCGGCTTTGGCTAGGGATCCTCAAAGAGACAACTATGAGCTAATGTGGGAACGGGTCACTTGGTTTTTTGAGAGTCCAGAGTTTGATCAATGGAGTCAAAGGAATTCCGAGATTCTTTGGCTGTCCGGAAAGCCTGGTAATGGGAAAACGGTATTGGCATTTTGTCTGCGGGATCATCTTAGCCAATACTGCACTTTCAATAAGCCTACAGACATCGCCTTCTCCATGTGCAGATCACCCTCGGGCAGCACGACTGAAACGGCTCTCTACCAGGTTATACGGATCCTTAGCACACTTGTTGTGCAGCTCTTGCGGGTAAATCCCGAACGCCGTAAGTTAGTGACTCAGCAGTGTCAGCTGGGTTACGTGTTCCCCCTACCACTTCATCACTATCTGGACTGCAAGTCTCCGATGTATGGAAAATCTTGTCTGCATCCATAATGGTATTACCTAGCCAGCAGGCAATCATTATTGTCGATGGTGTTGATGAGATTACCGCCGAGGAGATGCGTCGGTCATTTCTAAGGAACCTCCTAAGCATGCACGAAGAAGTACTTGCTGGGGGAGTTCTTGACTGTAAGATATTCATCACATCGAGATCATTCAATGATATTACGCAAGAACTCAAAAGTGTCCCAAATATCGAGAGGGACAAAGAGCGACAAGGTAAGCCTACGCTAGGATGCAGTCGGAACATTTCTGACAATGAAAATTAGAGTGTTTGCGGTCGTTGAAATTTGATGAGCTTAGTACTCGCAGAGATCGGGTAGAGCCTGCAGTCGCTGGCACTGGAGAATGGCTAGCTGATGATCAAGAGTATCGAAAATGGAATGAAAGTGATCATTCATCCTTGATTTTGATTCGCGGTAAGCCTGGTAGCGGCAAATCAACTTTGGCTAAATTTATACTTGAGAAGAAAAAGAGAATCTACAACATCGGTCAAATTGGTGAACCTGAAGCTTCCACAATGCCGGAAGCCCTTATCGCTGATTTCTTTTACTCTTTCAGAGGCGGCGAGAATGAAAGAAGCCATACACTAATGCTGCAATCTTTACTTTTCCAGCTTTTAAGCCAAGATGCAACTCTTTTCCCTCTTTTCCAACCTATTTACAGAGCACAGAGACCAATGAATAGCTCTAGGTGGAAGCATAAGGACTTAAAGAACATTTTTGCCAGCTTGCCATCTCTTCAAACTTCAACTGCGAAGCCCAAAGTCTATATATTCGTCGATGCTATGGATGAGTCGATTGATCGAGGAAGGTCCGAAACATTGAAATTGTTGCAAGCGCTCTGCTTGTCTGAGTCTAGTCGTACTTTCAAGTGTTTGGTAGCGAGTAGGCAGTTGCCTGCTGATGAGATTAATGACCATGAATGGGGTCAAATTATCCTGGAGCAGAAGAACAGACAAGACATTCGAATGCTCATTCAATCGGGCCTGGAGAATATCAAAAAGAAACCTGGATTGACCAATATTGACTTTCAATTCGCCGAGGATTATATGGCAAATCACGCACAAGGGGTTTTTCTTTGGGTGTCACTTGTCATGAATGAGCTAGTTGAGCTTGCATCAACAGGACCAAGTCAGAAAGAATTGGAAGACAGCCTTCAAACTCTGCCTTCTGACCTAAATGATTTTTACACGTTGATCATTGAACGATTGCTCAAGAAAGCCGATCAAGACGAAATTGCCCAGAAGACCAATCAGGCCAAACTTAACATGATTGAGAAGGGTACCAAGATGCTGAATTGGGTGACTTTTGCAGAAAGACCTCTGACAACAAAGGAGTTCCAAGATGCCATTGTAGTGCCATCTTCTCCAAAACCATTCAGCCCAGATCCAACATTCCTGTTAAAGAACCGCGTATCTGACCTCGATGCTCGCATCAAGGCTTATTGTGGGCCTCTTATTGAAATCAGAACGCCAGTCGTTCAGCTTCTGCATGTGACCGCTCGTGAATATCTGCTGCGAAAAAGCGAGTGTGCAAGACCTTTCGACACCGATAAGGAAAGGGGCTCCGCAGAAATCTCATCATGCTGCATTCGTTATCTCCGCCTTCTAGCTTCCCAACCACAGCCCAAAGCTACTACATGCTGGCGCGAGCAGGATTACGATAATCTAGTGATATGGCTTGCTGGATACCCACTTCTCAACTATGTACTGCAATATTTACCAAGACATTTACAGAATCTGCCTGGTTACTCGGCAATCCCCACTGAAATATCTTTGCTTCTGCAGTTGTTGCAAAAAAGCGATGTTTATCTTTTCCTCCTGGGGGATTGGACAAAAGCCTTTCTAGGATCGGAAGACACAGATCCGAAGCCCAAACTGGATTGCTCCCAGTCCAAGCTCCGTTGTCTGTTAGCTGCGGCAAGGGAAGGGCTTACGGCCGTGGTCAACTCGATGATACAACCCAACACAGATCCGGAGCCCAATTTGGATTGCTCCCGGTTCAAGCTCCGTTGTCTGTCAGCTGCGGCAGGAAAAGGGCTTACGGCCGTGGTCGAATCGATGATACACCTCAACACAGATCCCAATAAAGTCATTGATGAGTTTGGAACAACTGCACTTGTGGTTTCTTCAATCCATGGCCATTCCGATGTTGTAAATATTCTGTTGGACCATAATGCTGATGTCACTGCACAAGAGGACCACTATGGCAATGCACTCCGGGCAGCTTCAATCAATGGCCATTTGGATGTTGTGAGAATGCTGCTAGACAAGGGTGCTAATGTTAATGCACAAGGGGGTTACTACGGCAATGCACTCCAGGCAGCTTCAGTCAAGGGCTATTTGAATGTCGTGAGACTGCTAGTAGAAAGGGGTGCTAACGTTAATGCGCAAGGGGGTCACTATGTCAATGCGCTCCAGGCAGCTTCAATCAATGGCGATTTGACTGTCGTGAGGCTGCTGCTTGAAAGTGGTGCTAACGTTAATGCACATGGGGGTCCCAATGGCATTGCACTCCAGGCAGGTTACATCAAATACCATTTGGATTCCGTGAGATCAGCGCTGGATAGCTTGCCAATCCTAGCAGGGAGTGATTACATTGACATGGAATACCAGGCAAATATAATCAAGTCCGATTTGAGTGCCGCGAGCCTATTACTAGATGGGGGTGGTGAAATCAATAGGAATAAGGGCCGCTATGACAATGCACTCCAGGCAGCTTCAATCAGGGGCCATTCGGATGTCGTGAAACTGCTGCTAGAAAGTGGTGCTACCCCATTATAAGCTTCGGGTTTTCTTCAATGTTCATGTACATAGACCATGAACCAGATCATCATCAAAATGCTCTGTCTCTCACCATCAGCCCCAATGATATAAGCTCAATGCAAATCGCCTCGTTCTCAGAATAGTGGCAGCCCTTTAACCACTGATAGCGCAACGGGTCCAGTCATTTATGGCCTTTCCATCTGTGTGTGACTGCACCCAGAAACCTTAGAAAGTCACCCACACACATAGCGCCTGATTTATCGAGGATATATGCCTAACAGACTTTTTAAGCAATTGACATGAAAATTCTGGCATAAGCTGCTAATTTTAGTTGTCCTATTATACTAAGACGATACACCTATACCGGGGATATTTTACTCAGAGCGGACGGTTTTCGCACGAAAATTTACGTAATAACCATCTAAATAGGAACTATCATTCGGAATATCTGATATTTGTTTCTAGGAGCGAACTTCTCAGGGTTTTGGTATGTGTCAGATGTCATATGACCGGACCCTGTAGAAGGTCAGCGCTTCTCCCTCTTGTTCTTCGTCTCTCCCATCAACGATCATAACACGTGGACTTTTTCTGTCTCCTCTACTTTCACCTCCACAGCGTCGCTGTTGATGGTATGTACTATAATTCTTGATCTGCCCAATGATCAGGCCGCCAGCCTTCTAATAGCTATGCAGGAAGAGTGGTAATAATCGCGCGCTAAACCCAGCTAGGTACAGACATGGTAAAGGTCTTAAGTGGATCTACAAAGCCGACTATACGGAAACTCCACGATTATCCCTCATAGCACCACGCATCACCGTGGTCTTGCCGCTGTCCCCTTGGATTACACTCTATCGGAAGGTGAGTAGCAAATTACCCTGTTATGTTTACTATAATCCTTCCTGTTTAGCGTCCTGTGTACTACACCTCCCTGTTCGTGGTGCCAAGTAGTACTCTTCCCCCCCGCCCAGAAATAAATATATTTATGGGGTTAATGTCCTTACGTATTTTAGTCCGTCGTATCACTTACAAACCCGGGCCTAGCTGACATCTGGTCTCATCCCTGATAAGCAAAGGCTCATCGCTGATGAGCCACCGCGTGATTCTTGTCCTAGGAACACGGAGGTCCTGCGATCCTTACTAATTCTTGATTCTGAGGATCTCCTATATCGTAGGAGATCCATGGTCCTTGCAAACCATGTTGTATCGGAGGGCGTTGCGTTCCCCAGGATGAGTAGCATCCTGTTGATCTTCCCTTGATGCCCGTATCGTGGCTTATCGTCGCAGGAAACCCTCGCGGTATATACCGGGGTGCATCGCAGGATAACACCTTTCCTGCGAATGATCTTGTCTTGTTAAAGATCGTATCCTAAGATACCCCAAGCCGTAGTCATTCTATAGTGATTCCGGTTATTCAAATGCTGACGTTGTGCTTCTTATTCAACAGATCAGTAAGTTTACAATACCAGTTGATAATATGTCGAGACCCTTTCGGCGCAGCAGCTGCGCGGCATTTATCACCACCGGAGAGCATTCGCCTCTTATTAAAGACCATTTTCAAACTTGACGGATACACCACACCCTTATTATTAGCCGAGGCTAATCGATCTTGAGTAATGTTTTGCTTAGCACCAAGAACGGGCAATGCTCGTGATGTAGTTTGTGCGATCTAGACCTTTCTGGGGATCTTTTCGCATCCAGATAAGGAACCACCGACCCTGGGCCGTGAGTCCACTGACGTCATCCACTACAATCAGAACACGAATCAATTCTCTTCGAAGATCGTTTTGTCAGGCATTTCAAAGCTAGATGGTGTTAGTAAAGATTATGTCGGGATTAAAAGAAAGTAAGAGAAGAACTCGCCACATATTGAACTCCAGGCGCTCATTCGTGACTATCACTTTTGCCGATCTCCAGCTTCGCTTGTCCTACTGATATTCTATATGCTACAACCCTGTTGATCATGGCTGCTTTGACGCTGAATATTGCTGGAAGGTCATCCGAGCTAATGAATGCCAATCATTCGGATGATTGGCCAAGTGACAGTACTAAGAGAGCACCAGATGACCACGATGAAGTGCAATATTTTCAGGATGGGCTGAGCACTGGCGCTCGTATTCTAAGTAAATAATGTCCCATCGATATTGACTCAATCACCTTGCTCTAACGTTGATGACATCTTATCATAGGTGACGGCCGGGTAGATATTCATGTCAAGCAGCATAAACCACATCTCACAGGGATATTGGATCACATCCAACGCCGGGATAGTATGTTTTCTGACGGGGTGGCCGAACGGGACATCAGTCCACAATTGTCCTTGTCGAAAAATTTGCATTTTCCGCTGCACTTGAACCTCGTCATCCAAGTGATCGGTTCCCAGGGCGACATTCAACCATTTGTTGCACTAGGGAAAGAACTCAAAGCACAAGGCCACCGAGTCAGACTGGCCACTCATCTAGCTTTTCGGCATTTTGTTCTCGACAGCGGCCTAGAGTTTTTCAATATTGGAGGAGACCCAGAGCAGCTAATGGCTTTTATGGTTAAAAACCCGGGCCTTCTACCGGGATTCAAAGCAATACGGAGCGGAGATATCCAAAAGCGCCGGCGTGAGATGAAGGAAATCTTTATTGGATGTTGGAGATCTTGCTTTCTAAAGGGTGACGGGACTGACCTTCACCAAATCAAAGAAGACCTATGGAATGACGCTGTGGATTACCGACAACGACCGTTTGTAGCAGATGCTATTATAGCCAACCCGCCTAGCCTAGCTCATATTCACTGTGCACAACGACTAGGTATCCCTCTTCACATTATATTTACGTGAGCTGACCCTCCTATATACTAAACTCCAGTTCTCTTTCATATACTAATTACCTTACAAATAACAGAATGCCCTGGTCCCCAACCCAGTCTTTCCCCCACCCACTAGCGAATCTCCATCCACAGAATTGCAAGCCGACCATCGCAAATTTTATGTCTTATAGCATTATGGATATGATGGTATGGGAGGGGCTGGGTGATATTCTAAATACGCTTCGCAAAAATACCTTAACTCTGCAACCTCTCGATACAGTGACCGCCCGGGGTATTCTCCACCGACTACATGTACCACATACGTATTTATGGTTAGTCAAATATTGATAATAAGTAAGACTGTTCTAACTTTCAACACAGGTCTCCTTCATTACTGCCAAAGCCCCCTGACTGGCCTGACAACATCGATGTATGCGGCTTTAGCTTCCTCCCGTCCGAGACCAATTACGTACCACCGAACGAAATAACTACATTTTTGAACGCTGGACCAAAACCGATATATATTGGTTTTGGCTCCATTGTAGTTGCTAATCCTCTCAAATTGACGAGTATCATATTTGAAGCAGTCCGAAGAACTAAACAGCGGGCTCTTATCTCAAAGGGCTGGGGAAATCTGGGAGCAGATGAAGTGCCAGACAATATTCTCATGATTGGAAGCTGCCCTCACGATTGGCTATTTCGGCAGGTTTCATGTGTGATCCATCATGGTGGTGCTGGCACTACAGCGGCAGGCCTCGCGCTAGGTGTGCCGACGATAATTGTGCCCTTTTTTGGGGACCAGCAATTCTGGGGAGATATTGTTGCGCGGGCCGGAGCCGGACCAGCACCGATTCCATATAAACGTTTGAACGAGCAGAATCTCTCCGAAGCAATTCAGAAAGCGCTAGAGTCAAGTACCCTAGACAGAGCGCAGTCCATAGCGACGAGAATGCGGGAAGAGTCTGGAGTGCGCCATGGGGTGAACAGTTTTTACCGACATCTTGACCCTGAATCTCTCAGATGCTCTATAAACCCAAATCAGCCGGCAGCTTGGCATCTTAAACATACGAAGATTAATTTGAGTGCCTTTGCCGCCACGGTTCTAGTGAAATCCGGGAAGGTCAGCCCAGACATGCTCGTGCTGTAAGTTTTCTCGTGCTGTAGCAAGTGACTGAAATTGTGAGAGTCCCTTGCTGACATACTTCTAGTCACCGTCCAACCGAATACGATACACTTCTTAACCCTACCGACCCAATTACCGCTACTGCTCAAGTGCTTTTTGGAGCTATTACCGGCTTCGTGACGGGACTTGTAGATGCACCAGGAGAGATGCTCAGTGACCTTTCTTCTGCTGCTCACGCAATACGCCATCCTCACGAACGTTTTAATCGCCGCGCAGCATGTCAGGCAGCACTGTCTTCGCCGGATCGTCTATCCCCAGAGACTACTACTGGAAACGAGGAAATAAATATCGAAAATGAGGATAGGCAATTGCAGATTGACAATGGCGGACAAGAGCGTAGAGAAATCCAAGAAGATGAGAGCACACAGGAAGATTCTGCTGCTGAGGACAATGAAGCCGAAGCCCACGACACGGAGATCGCTCGGGTTCGAACTATAGAGCGGAATAGGAATCTTCAGCTCGAAAAGGCCAAAACAATGAGCAGCTCGATGACGCCCTCAAAACCACCCAAGTTCTCTGTTTTACACGAAGCTGCATTCCATGGAAGTAAAGCGTCGAAGAAGATGCTGAAGCTAGTCATATGGCTCCCAACAAATCTGTCAGTGAGCATGGCCAGAGGCTTCCACAATGCACCCAAATTATATCACGATTCGACAGTAAACGACGTTCCCCAGGTGATGGGTCTTCGAAGCGGGTTCAAGGCAGCGGGAAAGGTAGTAACAGCCATTCCAGTGCCAGTCTAGGGTCAAAGTTCTGACATCTACACAGGAGCTCAGAGACGGATTTTACCTTGGTATTAAAGGGCTAGGAACACATCCGCGGGATGGCTTAAAGCACGAAGGTACCAAGGGACTTCTCAAGGGCGTCGGGAAAGGAATGGGTGGGGTTATTCTCAAACCGACAGCGGGTACGTTGAACGCGAAAGCAGCGTTTCAGTGGGCTTATTGTTTCACGAGCTAATCTCAAGCAGGGCTATGGGGCCTAGCAGGATATCCCCTGAGCGGCGTTCTCAGAGAGATCAATGACTCACTTGGTAGGCATCAAAAATGCATGATTGTAATGGGCCGTATTGCTCAGGGACTCGAAGAAATGCGAGAGTCTACGGTCCAGGAAAGGGAAGAGGTATCTAGGAGATGGGGCATGATTAACGCGACTTGAAAAAGCCGGAAAATGATACATGCATTTGCATATATTATGCCACCTGTGCTGTCTGAAATAGTGAACAAGAAAAACCCACCGTGAACGATCTAAGTCAATGTAAAGTCCGGACTCCGTACTATATATATTTTGCTCTAAGTACTGTATATATTTGTGAACGTAATGGTAAGAATACCTAGGTACTTCTTAGAAGATATAGGTATTAGAGGTAAGTACGTCTAGATCAAGTTCGAGTTCGAGAGTTTGGCCTTCTCAGGTGTCCTCTCGACTCCCGAGGTCTACAGTCTTATCTGAGAGTGAAAATCCTTTTGCACCTGCAGCTGGGCACGCTACATGGAAACCTTTGGAATACTGTATATTTGTTGAATTTCGACCAACAAGATCATATTTTGTTACAGTTGATAACATCATAGAATATACCGGAAACTAGCACCGTAATTATCTTCCGCAACAGCAACCTCGCCCTTAGTCTCATCTACCTCGATCCTCGGTCCGTACTTCTTATCAAGACGCTTATTCTCCCACACCAACAAGCATCGCAGGACCAGCGCAAGGAAAGTAGTAAAGATCATAAAGGCAGCACAAATGGACATACCCTTAATATACCGCGGTGCCTCACTGTCCGGGAATACATTAGTACCCAAGAAAGGACCGCACTGGCCAATAACATTGAGTAGGACAATACCGCCACCACGGCGGGTATCGGAGCCTTGATTATCTGGCACGTGGAACACATGTTAGAGATGCATTGAACAAATAGGAGAATTCTATAACTTACTCAGAACCCAAGGCAAAATATTTGCGATCGCTGGGAATACTCCACAGGCGGCCAGAAACACGCCAAAGTATCGCACACCCACTGTTGTGCAGGTGGCGCAGAGGATGTACCCCACACCGCCGATCAGTGATAGCGCCGCGATCATTAGTCCACGCTGCTGGATCCGATCCGCCACCCAAGGAGTGATGATGGTAACAATAAAAGAGGCGAAAAATGGGGGTGCAGTGAGGCCCTGCGCGTTAATTTTTGAGTAGCCCATTTCCTCAAGGATGGTGGGTAAGAAGACGGGGAGTGATGAGAAGCTGACGTTGCAGCTGAAGTA
The DNA here is from genome assembly GCA_028828275.1 of Penicillium frequentans. Classification (NCBI taxonomy): domain Eukaryota; kingdom Fungi; phylum Ascomycota; class Eurotiomycetes; order Eurotiales; family Aspergillaceae; genus Penicillium; species Penicillium frequentans. Next base: position 1,363,975 of record JAQIZY010000001.1, on the reverse strand, counting down.
CATGAACTAAATACGCAGCAGATCGAGATTAGCGATGTTTTCATCTTTGCACGGGATGGTCCACCCACAGCAGTCAACCAAGCCTTCGCATCCAATAATGTCATGGCCAACTCTCTCCATTGCACCTTGCCCTCCCGGTCGGCATCACCAGCCTGCTGTAGACCACGCGCACGAGCAACCTCTTTCTCTTCTTCTGTAAGGAACTTCGCAGTAGATGGGGAGTCCGGGACGAAGAACCAAGCCAAGATCGCAGCTGCGCAGACAGGTATACCCTCCACCAAAAATAAGACCCGCCAATTAGCCAGTGTAGCATGGCCAGATGTGATTCCATAGGCGAGAGCACCAGCGAAGGTATTCGCCAGTGGGGCAGCGGACAAGAACAGGCCACATCGTAGGCCCAGTTCATGGCGACGATAAAAGAACGAGAGCAGATAGGGTACACCAGGTCCAAACCCAGCTTCGAAGGCGCCCATCAGAAACCGAAGTGCCATCATACCCTGCCAGTTCTGGGTTGCTGCCTGGCAGCTTGCCACCAAACCCCTGTACGCATTATGCAATATAAGTATCTTGCCACTTCGGGGATCATTCCCACGTGGGTGTGAGCGCTTACCAGGAGAACACAACAAAGGCTGCCCATTGGTGCGGCTTAACAAGCTTCCACATCAAAGCCTGGAATTCGAAAACTGTGTAGGAGATGTAGAAAATTGTCAAAAGCCATGCGTATCGGTTACCCGTGAGGTCGAGGTCTTCGGTCATTCCGGCGATTTTTGCATTTCTAATTTCGTTAGATCCTGTCCATGAAATATTGAAGCGCGACGAACCCAATGTTACTTCGATCGAGGAAAGCGAGGAGGTCTAAGATATCGAATAATTAGTAATTGATCTTGACTTTTTGATCGACAGTTCATACAGAAAAATCCCATGAGCGTCGGAACGCGCATATCCAATTTCCTCACGACTCGACGCTCCAACTCGGGGTCAATAGCTCTTGGGGTAAATTTGGCGGGGGGCTGGACTGGTGCGACCTCCAGCTGTGCCGGCAGGGTCTTCTCGACATCCTGATCCTGAGGCACTCGCTGAATCTCATCTTCAGGGAGCTCACGCTTGCCAAAGAGACCCATTGCGGCGGGGTTCGAGAAGCAGGAAAACGCGGCACTTGTGCGAACTCTGGGGAGCCCCCATACTTTATAAGGTGGGGAGCAAAATTGACTGATCGACACCCAAGTCGTAATTTATCAAGCCACGACTCGGCTGGCTTTAGCTGTGGTCAGCCAATGATTGGTGCTACAACTCCACAGAGAAAGCCCGAACCACCATGTCCAAGTGCGGATACAGTGGAGAAAACCAATCGAATTGGGGTTGTGCGGAGAAACCACCAATCATTAGAAAGTGGAGCCGCTTTGGCGAAGCTTGCTTCTGCTTTAATGAAGACTTGATGTGACATTTATCGCTTCAGGCCGCCTGACTTAGTCGAAAATGACTAGTTTCTTTTTATTCGTATGTGACCGCGGCTGGCAGTGCTGTGGGGGATGCTCTACGAAACCGAGGATGCTGGTGGAGAAGGATGGAGAAAGTTGGGGTCCCCGCAAAAAGGCTCCAGAACAAGGTCCATAAAGATAATTTTAACCGCAGCATCTTCTTCATGTGCAATTACAAAGTACAGGATGAAGGGGTGACTTAGATCGCCATAGTAAAGGGTGCGAATTTCAAGGTTCACCTGCATACATATCATGTGACGAAGATTGATAGATCACTCTTCCAAGGGTTCGTTTAAACATCTCAGTCATTTTCAATCCTGGTTCCCTCCGCACTCTTGCGACCTCATTTCCGGATGTTAACCCAGTATGTGCTAGTCCCCTTTCAGGCCACCCGCTTAATAGTCTCGTATTACTGTATCATGGAATTATGTTCCAACGGAGTCGTGGGGGCGGCGCTCGACCGCGATCGCTGGAGGCCCGAGGCCCAGATTAATACTGCCTCAGCCGCTAGTGCTTACATGATCGAAGGCGCTGCTTACCCACGCTCTGAGGATTGAGCATAAGCTACATAAACGACCAGCCTCTCCTGTTCAGAGAATCTGTTCAGGGGTTAAATCAGTCTTAATCACAAATTCAAGACGAATTCATCGACTCAAATCCGATTACCAGAATGGTGTACACCCTTTATGAGGGCTTTGTTCTCCAGACAAAGCGCACTTTAACCTCACTGTCACATATTCTCCACAAAGCTGAGGAGCAGCCCAACGCTTCCAGCCTTCCATCTTGTCGCCTGCACGATGACATGAAATCACTTAGCTATCAAGTGTTCGCGGCTACCACGCAAACATCGCTAGCTCTGGCTAAGCTGACAGCTGAACCATTCCCTACAGAAGAAACGCATAAGGATGTTGTCTACACATATGCGGAAATGTACGCTCGCATCGACAAGGCACTCCAGTCCCTCGGCGCGGTTGACAAAGACTTTATCCTCGAACACTGCGAGGATGTCGAGCCCACGCCTCTGGGAGGGAATATACAACCCCTGTCTGGGATTACATACGCGTGCATTATGCAGGCTAACATCTTTTTTCATGTAACTACTGCCTATAGCATCTTGCGCAAGGAAGGCGTGCCTCTAGGCAAGGTGGACTATATTTTACCTTTTGTGGCTTCCTGAGGCTTAGCGCTAATTAAAGGGGTTGACTTGGGTAAACTGCACGAAACAACCATGCCTCCTACGCAATTAGAGAATCTGCGTGTTACTACCGATCCTCCAAATGACGTTATGTAGTGCAGCCTCGAGGACTTGCCAGATCGGAACCCTCCGTATTCGGAAACTATAGAGATACAGCTTTAACTTTCCTTGATTTCCACCATTCTTATAGTAAGAAAGAAACATTTACTGTTTCATATGAGAGCGTCATTAAACAAGTTCCCTAATGAACATCCTGAACAATAGATTTGACAACTATATCTTCACTTAGAGCAGCACCGTCCCTTATGCTGCTTTCGGATATCACTGAGTAGGTAGTTGTCTAGAACTTTGGCTTTAGAGGTTTTTTGAACGGTCGTAATAACTGAAGGCCATGTTAACATGAGAATCTAGGCATTTTTGTTCGTGGATAGTTTAGGTCATTAAAAAGGTATGATGCGAGAACGCGAGTTTATTTTCGCTCAATACAAATATATTGATGCCTTGGCGCCTTAAGTGGTTACATATTAGGTCGTTCTGCTCGGCCGGACCGCATCGAAAATCTCCCGCGTCGCGTTGCACAGGAGCTCCATCCGCCCTGACCACGTCCCGCCTTCGTTTCGCTTCAATCCCCATTGACCCCTACCGTCCTTTCAACACTCTTGTGAAATCATTTGAATTGATAATATCCCGCAAGTGGGCTTAGTCAATATGGATGACCCGGCGAGCCGCATACCGGGGCAGCTGGTAAGATCCCCCCAAGTTTCATTCAACATAAGCATGTTGTGAAAGATGTTGAAGCATCAACTACCCTTTACTATATTTAACAAGATGCTAATACAATCGCTGTAATTAGCTGCCTCATATGCACCTAGTATCCCACCATCCGTTCCCGAAGATGCACATGATGCCCGCTGAGACCGCGGTGGAATACTTAGCCAGCGCACCCCGGTTATTCCAGCAGAAACCTGTGCATTGGACCCTTCTGGACGGTCCAACTGATGGCACTGTGATGCTTACTTGGCAGCCTATGGCGCATCTGGGAAATAACTTTGCGAGCGACGGTTATGTATGGGCCGATCAAGAGCAAGCCTTTAGTTTTGAATCCCGAGGCTACGTATGCGATCCCATGTATTGCCTGTATATGAAGAAGAGTCAAGACTAATATTGGGACCAGACGGTTGAGATGTTCGTGCACCGCTGCGGTTACCACCCTCCGCACGAGAGCGTGGCGTCCCACACCCGAAAGCGCTATCGCCTTGTTTCCTCAAAAATCCCGAACGGTCCTCAGCCTGACCCATCATTGTGGATTGTCCACTATTCACGAGCACCCCCAAATGAACATGTCCCTGCGGCCCGTATTCCAGTGACCCCACAAATTCAAAGCATGATGAGCCAACGCCGTTTCCTACAAACCCAAGGCCAAATTAGTCGCAAAGAATTCATGCTCCACGACCGCAACAACTGGCCCACAATTCCTTTCCCTCAACATATTTCCGCGCAAGGCCTCACTCAACCTCAAGCCGCCTACACAAACGCTGCCGCCCAGGCCCGACCTGGTTTCTACCCACCTCAGGGCCACCCAGCGGCCGCCGCCGTTCACCAAACAAACAAAGTTCAACGCCCGCATCGTGCCTCCTCAACTGCGATGGCATCCGTCACCTCTGATTTTGCGCTTGAGGATGAGGACGTGTCAAGTGGTGATATGATTGACCAACTCGCCCCGCGGGATATCAGCAAGATGCGCTACACGCTGCACCACGAGTGGATGGAAGATATTTTCGCATCGCCTTACACCATGTCACAGATTACTCCGGTCTCACTTGGTTTGGGTCGCAAGGGAGAGCTGGAGTCCTTGACTCAGGGTTTCTTTGATGCGCCCGAAGGTGGAGAAGGCCAAGACAGTGATGTCCCAGAAGCGTCCAAGCTAGGACAAGCCAAGGCCGAAGAGTTTGCGAAAAAAGTCACTGCGAAGGTGAACGAAGTCAATGCTGAAATTGAGGACCTCAAGAAGCAACACGCTCGCCGAATGGAGCAATTCAAGCGTAGCTCGCTCTTCAAGGACGCCGAATTGCGCCTCAGAGAGGCGGCTGCCGACCCTACCGCAACGGGTTCTGAGACGTGGAGACTGGAGGGCCGAATTATCATTCCCTCAGAGGATGATGAAGCCCCACCAATGGAATATGTTGAAGAGAAGGCCAAATACAGAGTGGACGACGTGGTTCGCGAAGTTGAAACCGCCTTTAAGAAGCAGATCATGCCCGAGCCTAAGGTTTCATGTGTAGAGAAGGGTGGTCTGCTGGAGAAGATCGAGCCTGAACACAAAGATGAACCCGATTCCTTTGCTAATGACATGGTTTTGGATCACGCCGACAACCTTTTGAACCAGTTTGGCAGCCCAGGGAATGGAGCTTCTGCCCCACCCGTGCCTGGCACTGATATCCCTGGTGATGTGGACATGGACCTTGGCGATCATCTCGGCGGTGCCAATGGTGAAAATGCTGGGTGGGTGATGGTGAACAACGAGAACAAGGATGGGGCTGGTGGAGACACGAGTCTAGAGGGTGCGGCTTTTGATTTCACCAACATCGACAGTGCAGGTGATGCGCTGGCCGCCTACTCCGAACAGCATGATGATCTTGACCTCCCTGATCTCGATAATTCGGCATTCGGTGACGCATTCCACGCCTCTGATAATGAACATTCCCACCACCCAGATGCCGATGAGATGTCTTAGTCGGATCTGCCTTGATTTTTACTTGCTTGTCGAAAGGCGCTCATGGATCTGTTTTTTCTGCGTTCTAGCACACTACAGGCCCTGTGCTCTGCTTTATGGTGTTTTATGGGGATGGATATCTGTATCTGATACACAGCTCATGTTATTTCTGTGTACATTAACACAGACAGATTTTTACTGACGAGCTTGTCAATTATTATTTTTTTATGATTAATATATGGCTTTGTATTGTAAGATCAATAAAGGAGAGCAATAGAGTATTGAGCCTCATTTAATACTAAATTTGGTCCAATTACTTTACGGAATAGAACCCTAGATCCAACATCAAAAATGTAATTTGACTTCGACTCCACAACACCCTGTGGAGAACTGACGATCACGATTCAGTAGCATTACAAGATCTCCCAATTACGATGCACAACTCAAATCGGGAGCTCCTCCACTCATATCGAGCTATCTCTCGAACACCTAGGTCACGCTCTACACTGCAATCGGAATAGTGCATGAGCTCACCATCCGCACCTCCCGTCATGACGTCAGACAGCCACCGGGACTGGACTTCCTGGTGCACCGGAACAGCAAGCTACGGTGGATTAAGTTGGGCGCATCGTCATCTATGGGAAGGCGCTCTCCTGCATATAACTTGTGCCAGGCCTTTCGCTCCTGTCAAGAACCTGTTAACCTAGTACTTACTGCTTACTGAGGTTAACGTTTTGTACACCACTGAACACTACTTTTACAAAGAGCATCATTTCCATACAAAATGTAATTTAACAGTGCTTTTCAATATCTCCTACATTACTGACATTCCAAAGGAACCGCACAATCTCCATCCGTTCTCGCCGCGACCGCGAGCCAGCAAGCAACCGCCACCGCTTCAGCATCGCAACATTCCGCGGCCTCCAACAGCCCGAGCTAAGCAAGCGTTTATCCAAACTAATCAAATCGGAGAACAGCGCAATCGGTGCCCATGAAGCTGCCGGTCGCGAGCGTGGTTCTATCGCTGCCCAGCTCTCAGAGTGGGGCGAGTCTACCGAGGACGATGCCATCTCCGATATCTCGGACAAGCTAGGCGTCATGCTTGCAGAGATGGGCGAGCAGGAGGATGTCTTTGCGCAGAACCTGGAGGATTACCGGGGTGTTCTGAAGCATATTCGCAATATGGAGGCTTCTGTTCAGCCGAGTCGGGACCAGCGACAGAAGGTTACGGATGAGATTGCGAAGCTCAAGTATAAGGATCCGAACAGCCCGCGGATTGTCACACTGGAGCATGAGCTTGTTAGGGCCGAGGCACAGAGCTTGGTCGCTGAAGCGCAGTTGTCGAATACGGTATGTGCTGAGATGACTGGACTACTATACTTTCTTGATGGGGATCTATCCGGTCAAGGTTATGATTAAAATCAATTGCTAATTGCTATGACAGACCCGAACAAAGCTTAAGGAAGCCTTTGACATCCACACTGCTGCTGTCATCGAGCGTGCTGAGAAACAAATCATTCTTGCTCGTCATACCCGCCGCCTGCTTAACTTCATCGATGACAGCCCCGTCGTGCCCGGTGACTCTCGTCGGGCTTACGACAATGAGTTCGAAGCACGCGCAGTTCTCGAGGATGCGGAAGCTGACCTTCGCGCATGGCACTCTACCGTTGAGCCCATTACTTCTTCTGCTGATGTACAGGCCAATGGACACGCCGACCACGTGCAGGATGACGCCGAGTCGGTATTGACCAACGGTGGTGTTGATACTAGCGCCCCCCCTGAGGATATCTCGTCCTCGAAGGAGCTGGAGGAGCCTGCTGTGCTGGCTTCTTAAATATTGTGGATGTGAAGACTTGGACTGCTTTCTGCTTATGGAAATTGCTTCTATAGCCATGTTTCATGTACACTTGTATCGTTGACTGCGATCAGATTGGGTCGGGGTAATTGAGTATTGATTTGTGTAAGTAGGCGCATTTCAATGGGCTATTCGAATATACGTACTTTGAATTGAATTGATATATGCGTTATGACAAGAAGTGCTCTGGTATTCAGAGTCTGTAGCTGTACTACGGAGCGACTGCATGGGTTTATCCATATGAAATCCACGATATGATCATTCTCGAGTCATCTTTTCCAGATTTCTGTCTTGACTAGGATTATACAATATATCCTAACACCTTTAAATCCGAAATACCCCCAATGACAATCAATTGTGATGCATCTTTGATTCATTTTGATCTCATTATGTATGGCTGCACGTGACCGTAGGCGCCCGAGTGACGCGGAAACCAAGCTCCAGCCCGGAGCTGCCCCATCATCACCTCTTCAGCTCGTCCTCCATTCATCTCCACCCCACCTCCATATCCTCCTTTTTCACCCTTATTAGCACATCATGGACAAGCTCGTCGCCCAGTACTCGCGCCCGCAGCACCAGAATGAGTTTTACTCAGAGCAAGAGCAACAGGACCTCACCGAGAGCGTCCCTCCGCTCTCCCTCAAGTTCGCTCTTCCTCCTGTCGACAACGTGAGTTTTGGAACACTGTCATTTCAAGCCCTCGAGCTTGGACGGTTCCCCGGTACCGGGGACTGTCTGGCTCGTTCATTCGTCCAGGCCGAGCCCGTCAGCCAGCAATGCGGCAACTGGAGCTCCAGCAAAAGAATCTCATCAACAGAAGGACCTGAGCTAATCATGTGTTTCGCTCCATTTAGCACGCCTCCTTCCTCCGTGCTATGACCGATGACCTCGCCAACCCCAGCTGCCCTATCAAGCTCGCTCACGGAACAACAACGCTGGCTTTCCGATTCCAGGGCGGTATCGTACGTTTCATCCCGATCGGCTTGGCCATCCTGTGGTAGTTTTGGTTTATCAGTACTGATATTCTTTGGCGGAATCTAGATTGTGTGCACCGACTCGCGAGCGACAGCCGGAAATTGGATTGCTAGTCAGACAGTGAAGAAGGTTATTCCCGTGTCGCGGTTGAGCCGTGGCGAGGACAAGCCGACCAATGAGCCTACACCTGGTTTGTTGGGTACTATGGCCGGTGGTGCGGCGGTAAGTCTGAGGATAGATTGGACAGATCTGTGAATGGGTTTCTGATGATTCTATAGGATTGCCAATATTGGTTGCGTTATTTGAGTCAGCAGTGTACTCTGCATGGTACGTTCATCAGTGGCAGTGGAAGAGAAGGGTGATGCTAATGAGAATAGAAATCCGACACAAGCGTCGTATTACTGTCGCAGCTGCATCGAAGATCCTCGCCAACTTGACTTATGCTTACAAGGGCTATGGCCTGAGTATGGGAACCATGCTTGCCGGTGTACGTATCCAATCATCTCTGTTGTCTGCTGAGTTTGTGCAGTCGATCTAACCTATGTTATTTGCAGGTGACCCCCCAAGAAGGACCCGCTTTGTACTACATCGACTCAGACGGCACCCGACTGCCAGGCAACCTGTTCTGTGTTGGATCCGGTCAGACATTCGCCTACGGTGTTCTGGACGCCAACTACAAGTATGAAATGTCCGAGGAGGAGGCGCTCGCTCTGGGCCGTCGTGCTATCTTGGCTGCTATGCACCGTGATGCTTACTCTGGTGGTTTCATTAACCTCTACCACGTTAAGGAGGAAGGATGGGTGCACCATGGCTTCGATGATATGAACCCTATCTTCTGGAAGACGAAGCTAGACAACGGCGAGTTCTCAAATGTCACATCGGCGTTGTAAGTGGTATAGGATTGGTTGAATGTATTATTCTGATGCTAGAATCATGTTTCTTAATTGATCGTCTCATGAAATAAGATCTATACAATTGGATCCAATCCAACAGCCTTAAGTAGAGAATGATTTTCTTTACCTAAGAGATGGTAGTATAATTAAATACCTGACAGTTGATCATCAATTGATCAGTTCTCGGCACTGTACTTCTAGGATAGAACGATTTCTTCCAAAGGTTGGTGTCATAAGGTACGTGATTCAATTCATTATATACAATATATGAGGGTAATCTATTGCCCTCTGTCCTCTGAGTTGGAGACAAGAGCTTGGCTTTCTTCGTCTCTTGATGGCCTATAGTCAACAGCTTGCCTGGCTTGCTCTTCATCGATCTGGTCAAATGGATCGATACCGGCATCACTGTACCCATCATCAGAGTCCAGCGCAAACTTGTCTGACTCAAGAGCAAAGTCTTCAGCTTCCAAGCGGTTATAGTCTCTGCTTCTGTACCACCAGAACCCAGCAGCCGCAATGATAGACACACCAGCAACGCTCAGCCCAGTAGCAAGCAAAGCGATTGCCGTCTTGGACAATCCACCATGATGCTTCATCTTCAATTTCAAAGCCTTCTCCGCGGCGAGGAAACCGGCAAAAGTGGAGTTGAACTCGTCAAAGGCATCAACAGCAATAGGCAGCGCGGCACCCTCCAAATCCACAATCTGACTCGATCGAAGAATGTTTCCATCGGCATCTAAAGCCTCAGCCCAGATGTATCGCCAACTTTTCTTCTCTTCGATAATCATTAATTTGGTTTCAAAGCCAGTGCGCACGGATCTCGTCACCACATCGCCTTTCGAGCTTAATGATCGTCCCGTCTCAACACCTCTCACCACCCACTCTGCTACCTCTGTCGCTCCGTTCCAGCTAACGTAGACAATAAGTTCACCCTTAGGACTCATGCGCGGCGCAATGGACGGATCCCAATACGGCGTGGCAACCCAGTCCATTTTATACGCACGGTAGTTGTCCAATGCATCGGGGATATCCTTGCTATGCCACGGCGAGAACTGTACATCCATCACCGTCTCGCCTGTGGCACTATGTTCCGTAAACGTAGGACATCTGCCCCATCCGATAAACACATTGCCGATGTCTTTATCTCCGGGAGCATGCGAGAGAACCTGCACACTTCCTTGGCTTTGCGCCTGAAGCTGCGACGGATGCCGATATTCATGGAGAAGCTTGACAGTTGGTGGCGATGCGGTGTCGTTAATAGCGATATGCAAGCCACGCGAGCACTCCGTGTCGCATTTGCCGTGCGTCGTTACTTCAACGTGGTTGTCAAAAAGAGTCATCTCCATCTCGTTCGTACCGGGTACATAACGTGCATGATGTTGCCAAGCCATGCTGAGAATTGGCTCAGCGTTTTCCGTTTCATTGTCAGGTGGTAATTCGGTGTATTTGTTCTGTCGACCACCAAGTGTCCAGATGATGTCCCCAGTCTTGCCGTCAATTAGCAAGATAGAGTGCGTATGGCGCATGGAGATGAGATAGTTTCCCGCTTCGGTCTAGAAGAAGTTAGCAGCATGATCTAGGTATGAGCTGCTGCGCATAAATACTTTACCTTTTGAATGCTGTTCAAATGGTACGCATCCCATCCGAGAAAACCTCGCGGCTCATATGATTCCATAGGGTTAACGTGATTAAGCGCACGCCATTCAAAGATCACCTCGTTCGTCTCAAGATCAATCTCCTGGAAGATAGCATCCAAAACTTCAAAACGACTAGGAGTGCCCCAACTCGGATCGAAATCATCACGACGCTTCGTGACCTTATCAACGCCGGTAACAAGCGCAGTTCCATTCCCCGTAAACGCAAACTCATGCAAGTCGCTATGCACCTGAATATTCTGCGCCGAGACCTTATAGGCAAGTCGATATGTCTCATCAAACGCAAGTCCATACCCATCTCCGATTCCATCTCCCTTCTGCCCCTCCCAAAATGTAAGGTACTTCTTTCCTCGGTTCTCCTGGATGCGAGTGCCGAACACATTTTCGAAAGAGCGGTTCATGTACACGGCGGATAAATCATTGGCGTCAATAATAAGCGGCGATGAAAGTGGTGACGAGGTATTCCCATCATGTTTAATAAAGATATGTGAGCCGGTATCCGAAATAGCACTCTGATTCCACACATTGGCCTGTAACACTGGTGCATATTCGTCGCTGGAATGGAATTCCAGATGTGGTCGATGTCCCAAATCTCCTTCGTTATATCCTTCATAGTCTGTCGAGACGAAATCTGCGTTGGCGCCAACTAACACGGTAAGTGCCCACGCGATGCTTGAAAATCGAACCATGGTGTAAATGCGACAAAGGCGTTATAATGCAAGCAAAGGGGTATAGTAAAGAGAGGATTTATTATGCACAGCCGCCGGCCACAAAATGTCCAGACAGGCGGCTTGGGATCTAAGAGACCTCAAATAACATTATTATAAAGTAGCGAAGAAAAAGACAGAGGAGAAGGAGCACGAGGCACTACGAAACGTATGCGCAACCAGTCAAGCTCAGGACCAATCATCTTGCTTCTTGATCAGGTCTAACCATAAATAAATGTATGGAGAAAAAAAAATAGCGGCGGAACATATGAGCTTGCGTACGCGTTCGTTAGCGTGGCCACGGGGGAACGGAACCGAGGATTGATAACACAGATTTGAGAATATCAGACTGAATAGAATCAACTACATTTATATAGACTATAAGACTAAGGGACTAAGGAAATAAGAACTAGATCTTATAACTCATAGCTGTCACAAATTGCACCATTTCGTAAAAAAATGTCTTCGTAACCATCGCCAAGTCGGGTTCAGGGGGGCGGAGTGGAGTCTTTCTGTCCCGTTATCATTTCGTATATCTCGTACGCTAAACTACTCTGGCGTTGGTGTGGGCGGAAGACAAGCAACGATCGGCAGTCGTCGTCGCATGTCTGATTACGATGGTCGGCTTGGCAGAAACATTTATGGGGTTTACTTTGACGGTTGAAACTATAAAAGAAAATTCGGTCGTGTTCCTGGATGATGATTTTGCTTGGCGTGGCTAATTGTGGGATGAATCTCGCACTCGGTTGGAGTGGGGATGGGATTGCTTGGTCCACGGGTGCTTGCTTCTAGGTACTTGCTTGGTGGTGCTTAGGCCTCTGTGATAAGGATGTTTCATTTAATGTCTTAATTAATACTTCTGCGGTACCTACGGGTCGATATACGGTAGAGACATTGAAACCAGTTCGTCCATTGCGTATAGAACATCGAATATTAACATGAAAAAGAAAAAATAACCAACGCTCCATCTATGACATGATAAAATCACAAATTTTGAAACACCCGCGGTATACCGAAGTATATAATTGCACGTTTTTAGTTGTCCACCTTGAACTTCATCCGAATACCCATGGCCGCCAACTCGACATCCAGGAAACGGAGCACACCAGGGACAGCGACGATAGTGACGTCGTCACCACCAACATAACGCAAACCATCACCATCCTCCCAGGCCTCAGCACGCGAATCCGTGAAAGTGGCCTGGCGAGCGCAGCGACGGCAGCGCACAATACCATTAACACCACCCAGCGCACCACCAGCGGACGAGGCACCACCGGGAGCCTGCTGGTTGGGAGCAGCCTTGGCAGCAGCAGCGAGAGCACCGGGGTTAATAGTGTTGCGGGAGCGAGATGAGCCGGAGCCCGAAACAGCAACCTGGGTCGAAATGAACGAGCCACAGCAGCGACAGATCCAGGTGAGCTGGGAGTCGGAACAGTTCATCAGACGATCCTGGAGCAGGAATGCCGCTCCGTGCGCAATCAGGGAATCACGCTCCATCTCTCCGACACGGATACCACCACCCTTAGCACGACCCTTCACGGGCTGTCCGGTCAAGGCGTTGACGGGACCAGTGGTACGCACTTGGAACTTGTCGTTCACCATGTGACGCAGACGCTGGTAGTAGACGACACCCATGTAGATATCGGCGGCGAACTCGCGACCAGTGATACCGGAGTACAGGGGCTCGTTACCGTAGTAGTTGTATCCGGCCTTCTTGAGCTGGTGACCGAAGTAGTCGGTGGCAGTGTTCTCTTCGGAGAACTGGAACGGAGTGCAGTCTTGCGGGTGACCGTGCAGGGCACCGGCTTTACCAGCCATAGATTCGATCATCTGGGCGATGGTCATACCTATAGAGGTTAGCAGAATTCAATCTGTAGATATTGCAGAGAACTTACGAGATGGGAAAGCGTGAGGGTTGATGATCAGATCGGGCTGCATGCCGCTCTCGGAGAATGGCATGTCACCAGCAGGCCACAGCTGCGAACAAACACCCTTCTGTCCGTGACGAGAGGAGAACTTGTCACCAATAATGGGCTTACGGGGAATGCGGTACTTGACACTGATTGACTGCATGGGCTCGGCGCCGTTCTCATTACCCATGATGCGGATACTCTCGATGTAGCCAGCCTCGGCATCCTTATACTTGAGGAAATGAGTGATACCGTCAACGTTCACGTAGGAGTCGGACGCGGCATCGTAGCGCACATCGTGGAAAGCGGCAATCTTGTCTCCCTCCTGCACGCGAATGCCGACATGGGGCAGACCGTCATCGTCGATGAAGTTGCGCACCTCGGCTTTAACCTCGTCACCGGGAGCGAAGCCGAAAAGCTTCTTCACCTCGCGACGGGACTTGCGGCGGTCCTTCTCAGCCAGGCTGTGGACCTTAGTCTTATAGATGGTACCGTGACCAAAGCCACGCTCGTGGGAGGACTTGTTGATAATCATGGCGTCGTCCATGTCGTAACCGGTGTAAGAAATAATAGCAACAATGGCGTTCATTCCGTTAGGGAAGTTGTCCAGGCCGTAAGCATTGTACAAGGGGGTTCGAACGACAGGGGTTTGACCAGTCTGCAAGCGGTACAGCTTGTTGTCGGTACGGTGGGCGATAGAGGTACCAGGAGTACCCATGGTCTGTTTGCTCATCTGGCACTGGTACATGTTACGAGGAGACTGGTTGTAATCGGAGAAGGGTGTCATGTTGGCCACGATCGAAAGGATGTTGGTCGGGGTGAACTCGATGTGAGTAGAGAGACCAGCGATCAGGTCAGATTCCAGACAGGCAATCTCCATGTACGGCTGCTCGAAGGGTCCGACGAAATCTGTCTTGTCCAGAGCCAGGTACTTGACTGGTCGGTACATTCTTGCGGACTGGGAGAACATGTAGATACCGGGGTACTGTCCACCGTTAGAGTTGGGAATGTAACCAATCTCCAGGCCAAGTGGGACATTGTTCTTGCCAGACACCTTCCAGTAACGGAGAGTGTCGTGAATCTTGCGAGCCTGCTCGGGAGAGCAGAATCCAACGATTCTACCGTCCAGCTGAACGGTCACACTGTCCTCGGTGGCCACAGAAGATTCACCCTTAACACCAAGCTGAACAAGAGTGCGGGGCAAGCTGGAAACATCAAGGTTGTCTGTGGCGATCAGACACTTGTGCGCCAAGTGATTCAACAGACCACAAGGCGATCCATCAGGAGTGTGAACAGGACACAAGAAACCCCAACTCTCTGGCAGCAGCTTACGCACCGTAGTGGTCTTCAATTGCGCGAAGAAACTACCACGGTGAATCATTCGGAAATGACTGATAAACCGGTAGAAGTTAATCTTCTCGGCCATGACAGTGTATCCGGAAGTCTGTTGCAAATCGAGACCAGTAGGGCTGACGAGGTTACCGGTGGACAAGAAGTACTCGAGAGCCTGACCGATGTTCTCGTTAGACCGCCTCACGATCTTGGACAGGAAATCGCGCTCGAAGGCAGTATCAGTGAACTTGGCATTGCTGTTGCGCATTGACCAGTCTCGGGCGATAGGTCCAAGTGATCGAAGCCACTCCTCAATACGCTCCTTGAGAATCATGCCGTACAAGAAACCACCGAGCAGAACCTCCTGGTTGGAGACCGCATCAGGGTTGTCGGGAGCAGAGTCACCAGCGACCAGGGAGTACAATTTGCGGATCATGAAAATGATCATCTTGAACTTGTCGTAATCCTGAGTTTCGGTAACGTTGTAGTTGCCCAAATGAGGCAGGACAATGCGGCGCAAGAACTCGGTTCCAACCTCCTCGTCAGGCACATCTTGAGAGACACCCATGACAGGACGGAAACACTTGCCCAGGTGGGCACGGCAGTCAGATTTGCTGTGCTTGCCATAGGCCTGGTAGGTTCGCAACAAGAGCTCAACACGGTCTGTGACGAAAGTGTTCTTCATTCCCTTGGAGTTGGCGGCACCGACAAGGGCCTCGAAAATCTCACGATCGTTGGTCTCGACCAGGGCCTTGAGGATCATCATGACGGGAACAAGGAACTCGTTCTTGCGCCACGAGAAACGGAAGGTAACGTTACCATCGGAGAGGTAGTGCAGCACGTTGGTCTGGGATGTCTGATCAGGGCGGACGGAACGGATCTGCACACCAAACTTGGTGTAAGTGTGACCACGCTTGACAAACGAACCACGAATGATAGACATGGGGTAGTTCCGCTTTCCAACGATCAGCATACGAATAAGCTTCTCGTTACCGTTCACAATGAAGTAACCACCCAGCTCTTCCGATTCCTCCTTGTGGCGCACCAGTTCTTCGGGGGTGGCATTCTGGAGGTGGCAGCGGTTGGTGCGCACCATAACGGGGACATTGCCCAGCTCGCGCATCGACTCCATCCAGTCGCCATTGTTCACCTGGAACTCCAGACGAGCACGGAGCTTGGCACGGTAAGTCGAATGTCGCTCACGGCACTCGGAGGGGTAAATTTCGCGATTCGTGGTGCTGTACTTGTTGGTGGGCGGCAGTTGAGGCTTGTCGAGGAAAACTTCCTTCACACGAACATTCAGGCGGTTGCGCTTCGGTGCGCGAAGGCCCTCAGCCATGCGAACCTTCTTCTGCTCGGGGGTTTCGGGTTCTCCATCAAGAAAGGTCTTGATACCGATGTCTTTCAATCCTGCCGCCAGGATCTTGCTGTCCTCGAACAAGGCATTGAAAGAGTCGACGTGTGGCCGAATTGACTCCGCCAGCGACGGATAGGCAGTGTGATCCTTAGGGGGTTCCGGAAAAGATTCTCCCGACGGAGGGTGTCATACTGCACCGACCAATTGGTGTTGGTAGCAGAGGGCGCCATGATGAAGCTCACGGGATTTTCGGGATTTTCGTTTTTTTTCCTTTGTGGTCGTAACCCAGTCACGGGAGGATATTGCTCTGGGTATTGTATACAAAAAGGGGCGACCAAAATAAGCCCCCTGCTAGCTCAGCCAGGAATACCAGCAAAGCGATGAGAGCCGGTAATTGGCAGCTTTGAGGAACAATTGGAGATGATTCTGCTTGGGGAAATTTTTCGAGGTGGAGCCTGTTATCATCACGTGTGATAGAGGTGCATGCTGTTGGTGCCTGAGGTGTCAAATTACCCACGAACTCCTCGTAGCTTCTATATTGCAGGAACTACTAAATACATGTATCCGGTAATGACATCCATGGTTCAAGTATTTTATCCTTGTCGACTATACCGGTTTCTTATCTATAAATGCATGTTTCATTAGTAATACCATGATGCTTCCCTCGTATTCTGCTTCTACACAATAATTGCGCTACGTCAGGCCGCGAATGGAGCCTAAGCGCCCCTCTCCAACGGCAGTCATGTGTGCCCGTAGATCTCGCATTGGCGCCAGTACATTCCATTTCGGTATACTTAAAACCGCCGGGAAAGAAGTGCTCAGGGATTCCATCTTTGCTTTTCCCTTTCCTTCTCATTTTGATTTTGATTTTGATTTTCGTTGATAGTGGCTGGTCCCAAGCCCATTCTCAGCCTTAGGATTTCAGCACACACCGCGCTCTCTTCTCTTTCTTTCTCTCTTTTTTACCCCCCTGGAACCTGCCTCTCCACAAATCTAGGCTCAGACCTCTAATCCGGCAAAAAGGAGAGGCTCTTCACAGGTTTCATTTACAAAACAGCGTTTTTCTTGTATTATTGGCAGTCCCGACCTTTCTTGAATCCGTTTTTTCTCTTTCCACCCCACCCACACCAACCGCTCAACATGGCCGGCATCTTTCGCACCATCTATGACTGGCTCTTAAGGATGTTCTGGTAAGTGGACCGTTGAGGCGTTTCTTGGTTCTCGGGAACACCATCCAGCCCCCCCGGCCCGTCCCCGCAGATGAGAAAGCGCCTTTTCTAACCCGGATCTTCCCTGCAGGGCCACCGAGATGGATGTTACCATGATCGGTCTGCAAAATGCAGGCAAATCCTCCTTGCTTCGTGTATTGGCGGTAAGCTCCTAATCTCTCGTTCCCTTTTTCTTTTTTCTTTTTTCTATTCTCTTTGTTTTCGGTGTTGCAATCATATACTGATCATGTGGTAGGGCGGGGAATTCACTATCGAGTAAGTGGTGCAAGGAACGGGAAGTAGACGACGTCACCGACTAACCGGATTCTCAGCTCCATTCCGACGATCGGCTTCAATACCAAGCGAGTCCAAAAGGGCCATGTGACCTTGAAATGGTATGTATTATATCGAAGACGTGTAGGATGATCGCTAACGGCGGCAAGCTGGGATTTGGGTGGTCAGCCTCGGTTTCGCCCAATGTGGGAGCGATACTGCCGAGGAGTTAACGCGATCGTGTAAGCCAAAACAAAGAACAGCAAAGAACGGAAGGTCATACATGATGCTGATCTGTTGTAGATATATCGTGGATGCAGCGGACAAAGATGCTTTGCCGGTAGCCACGGAGGAGCTGCATGATTTGATGACCAAGCCCACGTTAGATGGGATCCCACTCCTCGTGCTGGGCAACAAGTCCGATCTGCCCGTCAAGCTATCGGTGGATGAACTAATCGATGCGATGGACCTCAAGTCTATCACGCATCGTGAGGTGAGCTGCTATGGGATCAGCGCCAAGGAAGAAACCAACCTCGACGCGGTCCTGCACTGGCTGATTGCACGAGCCAGCCGATGACTGGAGGGTTAGTTTCAACATGACACAGTATGATTTTTTCCATTTGTCTCATTTGGTTCATTCGATTTGGATTACTCTTTCGTTTCCTGAGCGTGTCTTTCTGTTTGTGATGTCTAGTAGACTAGCGTTTTGGCTCACAGCCTCGGATGTAACGACGTCAATGATCCATAGTTCTTTTCCTGTTTGGTATATGTTCCTGGGTGCATGCAATTGGGGATCACAAAGCGGCTGCCACTCGATCAACATTGATGATCGCATGTTAATATGTTAATGACATTTCTTTGCAGTAGATTGGATTGCTCGAGTTCGCATAATTTTTCCTTCAACCACTGGTGGGCCGATATGACGTAGTGACAGGATACATTGAGTGTTCCTCAAGCAGAAAAAAAAATTCATGGGGGTCGTCGGCATAAATAAGGTGAAGCGCACACGGACCAAGCGATGCGTTGGCCATGCAGACCCGAAAGTCGTGACCAACGCCCCCGCCAAGGGACACATGTCAAAAGGATTTACATCAAACAGAGGACAGATCAGACGACTACTGTATATAATGTACCAAAATTTTATAAACTCATGTACAGCTATGGTGGGTCCAAGATGACGGAGTAATTTTCCGGTTAATATGCGTAGTCCTGCTCCAAGACGCCCAGAAAATGAGATAACACGTGAAACAGGCTTCGTCTTACCAAATCCAATCAATCTTAGCGCCGAGACCTGAACAGCTCCGTTTGAGTTCCATTCGTGGCTGACAAATCCGGCGCTTCCAGATGGGATTATGGGCAACAGCCTGAAGTACCCTATACCGACGGAGATACACGGTGCACGGCGATATAGATGTCGTAAGACCTCAATGCGTAAGAACAGTACGTAGAAGTGCCGAGATATCCTTCCTCAGCACTGCGCCCCACTATTATATGATTGGCCACCACAAGTGTATATCCGGATTGCGGCGAAGTGGTGATGATACGTATGTGAATACGTACACCTGTAGCTCGAAGGACTTGATTGAATAGAGATTCGAATAGAGATTACATCAAGTTGGAGATAAAAGAATCAGGTTGAGGTCAAACCAGGAAGAAAAATCAATAGTGTTGAAATGTATTGATTAGCTAACATGATGAATCATAAACTTGCAGCCTAAAGCCAACCGGACCCACACTTGCCCCCAGCCCCATGATTCGCGCCTCAGCCACTTCCTACTATTTCTTTCCGTTGCCTGCTCTTTTCTCCAATCTTCCATACACGCAACCATGCCTTCTTTGACACCTCGATACACTTATTGGTAAGTCTGATAACCAAACTTGTGGGCTTCTTTACTGACTTGACAATAGCAGTGGGTGGGATGATGATTGCAATAACTCCTCCTGGGACCGCTGGGGTCGCTGGGTCGCTTTCGCCGTCATCGTAGCCATTGCCTTCCTTGTCTTCTTCGCTTTCGCGTAAGTCTCTCTATATCTCTAGATTGGAAATCCTTCCAGCATCTAGCAGATAAATGTGCGATTGAAACAAATGAATTAACCGTGTCCTCTGAACAGTTGCTTCAACGCTCGTCGTCGTCGTTCTCACGGCCAACAGCCCTACAGCGGTACAGCATGGATGGCACCGCCACCTGGGCCACCACCGCCCAACCAGCCTACATACCAGCAGCCATACTACAACAATAACGATCCCTACTACCAGCCGCCTCCCCAGTACTCTGCCAACCCGCAGAACTACGGCTACTTCGGTGCCCAGGCACCGCACCCAAACCAACAGCAAAGTGGCATCGAGTTGCAAGCGCCCCAAAAATTCGTATCACGCTTCCGGGGCCCGAGAATATGAGGCCCCAGTGGGTCCGCCCCCGGCCAAGTCATGAGTGATGAATCTGTCGAACTCGGTTCTGTACTCCTGCCCTCATATACCTCCCGACCGAAAGTTCGGTGGGGGCAGGTGACAGACCAAGTTAAGGCGATCCTACGACTTTGTTGATCGATATGAACTGAAAACATTGGCGTTATTTTTCTGGGTTTGATGGATTATCCTGGGTCTCTATCTATTACCGCGTTCAAGATTTGGTTGTGTGAAAGACTCGCATGGAACTGTTTCTTGTCCTTTAATGTTTCTCTCGCATCAATCCGCGAGGATTGCATCGAGCATGATTATCTTGAACTTGCATTTATAAGCCGAAGTAATCCTTAAGATTTCTTTGTATCTGCTTTGCGAACACTATCTCGAATATTAATGACATCTAAATTTCTATTTACACAAAGCGTCATAGCGAAAGTGGATTTAGAGGTACGCAGTAGTAGTTACAAGTAGTCAGGGACCATGGATTCAACTAGTCCGTTTACTCTGTAGTCATGATCCACCTACTAATGCGCGGATGCCCCAGGCACATTCGACTCCACTCCACCGATCATCTCCCGCGTTTTTCGCGTCACGCATCCCACTTCCCAGAACAACCATGGATATCGACGACATTCTCGCATCTGTTGACCGCGGCGCTGGCGCCAGTACAGAGTCAACGGCCATAGACCACCAACTCCTCACCCGATTCTGGGTCGCCGAGCGCGCCGTCTCGGAGGTCCTGCCATGGCCCGCACCGCTAATGGAGCGGATGATGGATAGAGTGCGGTTGCAGGTAAGAATCAAGATCAATCGAGACCCAGCATTGCAAGTCAATCACAATTACCGATTCCTTATTGGTTATTAACTTGCGAATGTCCAATTGGAGAGAAGAGAAGCTTATTTCACTGCTGTATAGATCGAAACAATCGAAGACCTCGCCGCCTCCTCCGCAGACACAGATCTCTCCACAAAACAACACACCCACAACCCAAATCTAAACCTGCGCCTCTCAATCCTTCAAACAGACCTCGCCCGCACTCAATACATCATCCGCAGCCTCCTCCGCCAACGCCTATCAAAACTCACAAAACACAGCATGCACTACCTTGTCAAATTAGCCAGCCGGAACAAAAACCCTCTCTCCCAAACACCTTCGCAATCGCAATCCCAGTCCCAACCACCGCCCTCACAAGCTCTCTCACCGGAAGACTCAGTCCCAGACATCTCACAAGTAACAGACTACGCCCCACTCTCAGCGCAAGAATGCGCCTTTGTACATGCGCATCAAACGCTTTTGGCAGGCCACTATGGTGGCTCGTTTATGGGCGCCTTCCCGCCACAGCTGAGGCGGTTGGACGATAATGCTGGTGGAACTAGTATGGTGCAAGGGCCTGATATGAAGGAGGTGGTTTTTGTGCGGTGTCTGAAGTATGAGGTTCCTGTTGTTGTGGAGGGCGTTGATGGAGGAGAGGATTTGGGTGTTGTTATGCGGATGGGTGATGTTTGGGTTGTGCTTTGGGAGGGTGTTAGGAATGCTTGGATGAAAGGGGAGGTTGAGTTGCTTTGATCTGTTTTATTCCGGGGTTTGACTTGGTCTAATTCGGATCTATGGTCTTTGCTCACGTTCTATTGATCTATGTTTGGGATGGTTCTAGAGTCTGGCATTTTTGGCGTTTAGATTTTGCTTTTATTTGGTCATTATATCCAGGATTGGAGCATATATACACCTGTTGCATTGAGTCGCGGACAAATTTTTACATCCCATGAATACCTATAGTAGATGTTATAGATCCCCAGGTCATGCCAAATTAGGGTTGTTGGAGGTGCCCATGTGGCAGGTATACAGGTTCAAATATTGGTTACTCATTATGCAGGGTTAGAGCTATTCAAGCAAGAGCATAGTCTGCTTTCAAGTTTATCCCATATTGAACCACTTCCATCCCTCATCACTTCATGAACCATGAAACCCCATGCTACCCAATTCCCCCTCTAGGTAAAATCACTCAACCTCCTATGACGCCGATCGCTAAGCCCAGATAAAAAGGCAAAAGAAAAACAATGCTGAAAAGAGCCGAAAATGCCCGCATACCATGCTAGGAAAACCTAGATTCAAAGTCTTAGAACAAGACGAGCGGAGGATTGAAGAAATTCGTAATATCCCTTCTTGGTCCCAGCCTTACGCGACATAGTCGTATGTAGGCGGGTCCTCAGAAACACGATCCAGGTACTCGCGATCAATAAGACTTTCAATGCGCTTCTTGATCATGCTGACCTCCGGAACAAAGCGTGAAGAAATTTGAGAGAGAACCTCGGATACAAGCTGGGTATGGGTTAGAGTCTTGCGCTGCCTAGAAAGTGAAAGAAAGCATGTTAGATGAATAGAGCTGGAAAGATGTTGATGGGTAACCCACTTCATGATGCGCACAATCGCAGACTCGATGGTGCCATAGCGCTCTTCAGCCATCTTCTTCTCGGTCTCCTTCCGCTGATCCGTGTTCTCGACCTTATTGGCTCCACCACTGACAACACCGATGCGAACCTTGACAAATTGGCTCTGGAAGTCATTGTTGAAGCAGAAGCGATCGGTGGTTTGGACATCCTTGCTCATGGGGGATTTCAACAGGACACGGGTTTTGGTCGCAACAGCCAAGGATTGTAGATTGCGGACGAGGTCATGATGCGGGATTTGGGTACGTGATTGAATTTCTTCAAAGGTGAGAGACTCTCCATCTGGGACATCGTTGAAAAGTATCAAGATGACTAGTGCGTATGTTGACACATTAAGCTCGTAGCGCTGGATCTTGCCGTTGCTGCGACGGAAAGATGCTCGCACATCAGCTGTGCCCATGGATGCCTGCCAGGTGAGCCTGCGGCCGCTGTGCTTGTCAAGGTAGAACCTCTCAAAGCTTTGTTTGAGAGCTTCAATTTCTCGGGGGAAAACGCAAGTGGCTGGCAATATTCCCTCTTTTGAGTTGGACATTATTTCCATGGGCCACATCGTGCTAGTGAGCACATTGATCTCCAGATCCACAGGCTTATGATCGGGATCGGCGCTCTTAGCAACGTGGTCCTTGTAGCTCGCTGTCAAATCCTCAGACACGGTCATATCCTTGAACATGGCCTCAATGCGTTGGGTGAATTGGTTGCCGACTTCTAGCTTCATCTTTGAAATCATCTGGCGCTCAGCATCCATGCTAGCGGAGCGTTTCATGAGTAAACGACGTGAAAGGTGCTTTTTATAATAGGTCTCGAACAGATCCTTATCTTTGATGTAGCGTAGCATGGTGATACCGTTGTCCAATAAGGCATCAACCTCACTTTCTGTCTTACCCTTGATGCCCTTCTTAAGGTTCTCATCAAAGAAGAGCGAAAGATACTCAGAGCTTCGGGGGTTCATGTTGATGAAGTCGGAGAAGCTGGCCATGATGGAGCTTTGAAGGCCTTGGTCACGCATGAACGCGTTTATCCAGACATTATCAAACTGTCGCTTGAGAGCCAGGATGCTATCAACCCATTGGATAGCCAAGACTGTTTGCTGATTCGCTGGTCGTTCCTTCTCCTTGCCTTTCTTACTTTTCTCTGCATCTTTTTCGGGCGGAGCTGTGGCTCCAGCCGGGGAAACAATAGACGCCGCGTTGATTTCGCTGCCAAGTTCCACCACCCGTTTATTGACGGATTTGCTTAAAGCTTCCTTCTTCCTATCCACTCGCGCATTCAGTGTGTAGATTCGATGTAATGCTTCCATTTGGTTGTGATCAAGCATATGTCGGACACCGGTGCCTTCCAACTGGACGACTTCATCGATGTTCTTCAGAATGAGCTCGCTGTCTAGCAATGCAAGAATTTTCGTTTCTGTCAGCATGGAAAGTGTAGTACGAGCTCGCTCATGTTCCTCCTCGATTCGCTGAGTGACAATTCGGCAGAACACTGCCGCGTCTCCAATTTCCAGAAGCCGACGTCCTTCGGCCTTGTAGAAGTCTGTACTTGCTTCCAAGAAAGCAGGTTCAAATATTGTGAGGTAGAGCTTAGAGGTTTCTTCTTCTTTGACTGTTTCATAAAGTCCTTCCAACATCTGGGTGCAGTGTCGGACCAGCGGTCGTTCAATCATGTGCCCCGCTCGCTCTAGCTGAACCATGAAAAGAACTGTCGAATTCAGTACATCCATAACAGTCAAATCACTGTCCGGGCGGACTTTGGTGTTCAGGACGTGGTCTCGGAATAATGCCATAGAGACAACGTAGATGGATGGCTTGTCATGATCCAAAGCGATAATCCGATCCTGTGAATAAATTAGCAACTGATCAATGCTTCAATGAAATAGCATGCTTGATCCTCACCATGTACATCATAACATCAGTGATCATGGACATGCAGAGCTGATGGTCCTCCCATGCCTCTTTCAATACGGCCAAAAACTTCTCCCCCGCAGCCCGCCGCTCATTCGACTGATCCAGCAACTCAGAGGCATTCTGCGTCTGAGCGCATACTAGTGTTGTTGAAATAGAGTCTGTGACAATTTTTTGAACTGTACCACGCAGCCAGCCTTGTTCATGTTCCTTCACATGCGTATACAAGTCCTGACCCCGCTGCATCAGGACGATCCGATATGCACTTCGATAGAGCTCTTCAAACGAAAGAGTCGAGGCATTCTTGGTATGAATTTCCGTGAGAGAGGCCGAAAGGACGGACCAGACCGCGTCATAGTCATCGGTTTGGGAAGATGCGAGCCCCTATCGTGTGGTTAGCTACAGTGCTTGCCCGTTACAGACATGAATTGAGTCTCAGTGAGGGGTTCATCACGTACCCGACGGGGAGCTCGAATTTTGTGTCTCGCCCGCATTGTCGCCATGATTGAAGACGCGCTCAGGTCGAGATGAATTTGGAAGAATTCATAAGAATATTGGATTTCATCAACGTCACTTTTGTCATGCTTGCTTCTCTCTCCGCGGAGGAGGCATCGGTTTATAGTTAATCCGTCCCGCCGAGGCTTCACTGCGGATCTTATTCGCGTACCATTCAACTCTTAAGCTATCACGCACTCCTTGAAAAACCCAAGGAATAACAAGGCACTCTTGTCAAACCATCTCAATACAAAATCTCCAACAAATAATCAACATGCGCCCATTCGTCCCGCACAGTTTCCGCGCATTGCGCGCATTTTCAACCAAAACCACATCCACCTCAAGACGTTTTCTCTCAACACAGCTTACACGACCCCAACCTCTCTCTCGAGTCTCAATTCTTGGTCAAACACGCTTCATTTTTCCATCGACTATCCGCCACAACTCCACAGCCAACCCTCTTACCGCCGACGCCAGCCAACCAGAGACTGACGCCGAGCGCGAGCGCAGAAACGAAGAGCGTCGCAGCAAGGAAGAAGCTTACCAAATCACCTTCACCTGCAAGCCATGTGGTGATCGGTCCACACACCGCATGTCGAAACAAGGTTACCACCGTGGCACGGTGCTGATCCAGTGCCCGTCTTGTAAGAATCGGCATGTGATGAGTGATCATCTGGGGATCTTCTATGACGAGAAAACGACATTGGAAAGCATATTGCAGGATAAGGGAGAGTCCATAAAACATGGGAAGATGGACGGCAATTTGGAATTCTGGGATGACGGAACGACCCTGAAGTCCGAAGGCAGCAAGAACGGAGATAAGAAGGGTAGCGGTGGCGAGGCTAAATCTGATTAGGGAGTGTTACTTGAGTCATTCGAAGGTCAAAGGTCATTGCGCTTGCATTTGGGGGGGGCATTTTGTTAAAATTGTATATTATTTGATGCTCTCCACTCTCAGCATGGCGGGTCCCAGGCATGGAGGGAAAGTGTATAGATGAGTTTAGAAAGGGTTGTCTGCCTGCGAGACATGTCGATGTAAAATAATCATGTATAATAGAATTGACCTTGTATATCCTGGAAAACTACCTACCTACACGATACACATGTAGGAATGCGGAAGTGTCAAAAATCTACGCCAGGTGCCTACTCACTTATGGGGATAATTATAGAGATAGCTTGTACAAAATCAAATTCCAGGTATATACAAAACCATCTAGTACATCCATAACGCCTGCTTTTTTATGCCACATAAAACAATCGTCAAATATGATACCACAAAGTAGCCAACTACCAACCACGTCTCTTACCCCGGTGCTCCAGACCCTTCTCCTTTCTCTTCTCCTTCTTCCGGTCATTCCTCCTCCTCTTATCCTTCTCATATCGCTCCGGTTCTTGGACAGCCTCAATGCGGCGCTTGACACGTCGCCCTTCACGACGCTGTCTGATGTTCTCTTGCACCTTGGCCATGTACGTGATGAACTCCGATGCCCCCAACTTCTTCTGGAGAGAATCCAGAACCTCGTGACAGTTAGCGACGAGGCTCTTATATGTGTTTTGGAAAGGTCTCGTCGCGAGATCGCGGTGCCGGGATGGAGGGATCAGTCATATGCTGCAGCGGCAGGAGGATAACAGAGATAGAGGGCTCGATTTGATCGGCCTCGACATGACGGACAAGTGCAGCGAGGAGAGCGATGGTAGCGGTCTTGGGAATAAGAGCTTCTGGGCGGGTTGAAATGACCTCACGGCGCAGGAGAGAAGAGATTTGCTTGAAAAGGTATCCAATGGCTGATCGGACGGGTGCGTCCTTGGTCTCTTTCTCGGTCTCAGCCTCGCCCTCGGCTTCACTATCGGCATCTTCATCTTCATCGTCGGACTCGACATCCTCGGCTCCAGCCTTCTGTAGCTCCAAACCATTCTGTGCAACGCAACGACCAAGGAAAACAAGGTTGCGGACGCTCTGCATGGCTAGCTCCTCCATGACACCTGGGGTGCGAAGGCAGCGCAAACTGGCACGGAGAAGCTTGATCATTGCCTCCTTGTCCAGAACAAGGCCAGAGCTTCCTACGAGAGGAATGGCACTGTACCCTTCGGTGGCGTGCGTCTTGGCGAGATCAGCCATCCACATACCAACAAGGTTGGTAGCACAAGTCTTGACCCAGGCGTGAGGGAAGAACAATGATTCTTGGATAGCCGCCCAGATGGAGGCACATTGTGGGCCCAATGCAAGCGAGGGGACGGTCTTGCAGAGCTTGGTGAACAGCTGCAGCGCGAAGTAGAGGGTTTCCCAGTTTCCATTTTCGTGATCCTCAAGGATTGGTTGCATCAAGTCAGGGAGAATGCCAACAACGAAACGAGCCTCCTTGTCCTTCTCTGTATCCTCAGACTCAAAGAAGATTCGCATAGCTTGCAATCCAATGCTACCCAATGCCATATTTTCGGTTTGGTCCAACCATGCATGCAAAGGTGTCAGGATAGTCTTCATCTGTTCCCGATCGGCACGGCTGTAGAACTGTGCTAGCAATGCGCCAGCCATCTCGCGGCATTCGGGTGACTCGTCATTGGCCATGGCAAGGACGATTGGCAGGAAGAAGGTGCTAACGATATCTTGCGCCATCTCCGGGCCAGTCTTCGAGAGCAACAGGTGAATTGCTTCCAAGACGGACTGACGTCCTTCCTGGTGCTTGTAGTCCAGGTTCTTGGCAAGGAAGCCAAGCTGCTTGGTCCACCGGTTCTTGGCTTGCGGATATTCGATCAGGAAGTGGACGTAGACACCACGAGCGAGGTCTCGTGCGGAGCGAGTTTGGTTCGTGACCATCATGCTTGCAATCTGATCCACGAGCTCATACATCTCCGGCACAACAAACTTGCGGGACATGACGGCACGGATGAAATTGAATGTGATACCTTGACGATCAGGCTCTTCAATATCAGCCGTCAAGCGCTTGAGCAGGTAGGCAAGGTGTCCATCACGGAGCTTAGTGCTCTTCCGCTCACGGATCATGGCAGAAATCAACTTCAATGACGCTTGCGACCCCTCAGAGTTGGTGCTTGGAGATTCTTTAATCAACTTCACAGCTTCCGTGAGATAAACGTTCGAGTTCTGGTCAAGCTCTGGCAGCGGAAGCTTGATGATGGTAGATAGAAGTCGAAGAGCGGCAATCTTCACTTCCTCGTGGGATTGAACCATGGCATCACCGATGATAGGCAAAAATCCGGCTAGGTTTGTCGCCGTTAGAAGGGAGCTAAACTTGTTGAGAACAGCGCGGAGAATATCAAGGGAGAATCTTGTCAGCTTGTGCTTGTGAGAAGAAGTAGTGCCGCGCTTTTCACCGCGCTTGGCTCCTTGCAGTCTAACCAAGAATCGCTCTTCAGTATAAGACCTGGCGGTAGCTTCTTTGCTGGGGGTGACGTTTTCCTGGTAGGATTCCTTGATGACCTCGTAACAGAACATCAACAAATCACGACTTTCGGCATCGGGATTTCTAATAAGACCAATACCAATTCTGCGCATCAATTCGTCGATTTTCCTGACGATGTTGGAGTTGAGCTTCTCACGCAGAAGTGCTTGGAGAGGTCGAACGAGATTCGAAAGATTGCGAATGGTTGCATTTTTAGCAAGAAGTTCCATCGAATCGTAACTCTTGCTGCTCTTGACTTCCGTCATCTTGCTGACGTAGTCCTCGGCTTCCTTCTCCTGACCGACGGTACCGAAGATATCGTCCATGACAATTGCGACAAGCTCGTTCAAGCAATAGTCCAAGTCACCTTGTTTGAACTCATCCGTGGTGAACACGAGCATCGAGTGGACGGTGAAAGACAGGACGTGGAGCTGGTAACCTCGCAAGAGAGTGTTTCGCAATTCCTTCAGAATATAGTTGAAGTAAGACGGACCCAGCAACAGCGCAATCTCGTTCAGTGTTTTCCGGGCAGTATCTCTGGAATCCTGCGCCTTACTCTTAAGAGTGCTGCAAACGTCCAGAAGAACAGGAGGGAGACGAATAGCCATATCCTGCTCAGGAAGAATCTTAAGGAGCTTGATTGTAGTGATGGCAGCGGGCAGACGCAAGCTCATTTCCGCCTGGTTCTTGTGGTGAAGGAATTCGGTCAAGAATGGAATGAAGTTGGCGATCAATTCTTTCGAGACTTGAGCAAGAGAAGGCGAAGTTTTGGCAAGTGTGCACTTGGGTAGCTCTGAAACCTCCATCGCATCGACATCGACGTTGGCATCGGTTTCACCATTGGCCTGCTCTTCCGGTCCCTTCTTCTGACCCATTGCAACAGACAGAGCATCCGACATCCGACCCATAAGTCTGAGGATGTTCTTCTCCATCTCCGGCTTACTCTGCATGTATCCACGATATCTCCGGAAGTTGGCACGGAATTGTGCCCAGTCCAGCCATTCCGCCAGAGAGCCAATGGTGGCAACAGCTTCAGCAATCAAGTTGTGACCATTCTCATCGGAAGCCTCCTCGAAAGCGAAGTGTTCGATCAAAGGCAGGAAGATCTTGCTTAGATTTTCGGACTTGAGATTTCCTTTGCTGGCTTCACTAGCCAAGCGACGAAGAGCTCGCAGACGACGGTGCTGCTGGATGTGAAGAATGTTGTTGAAGAAAGATGCCTCCTCGTCATCGCCGACTAGGAGCACATTCATGTCCTGCACAGAAGGTCGGGTAGGGTTAAGCTTGACAAAGTAACCCAGGACAGAGACAACCTCGGAGCGGATCAATTCGGACTTTTGGCGAAGACCATACTGTAGTGCGGGAATCAGGACGCCATTCACAAGAGCCTCAAA
Source organism: Penicillium frequentans (assembly GCA_028828275.1). NCBI lineage: Eukaryota > Fungi > Ascomycota > Eurotiomycetes > Eurotiales > Aspergillaceae > Penicillium > Penicillium frequentans. The sequence continues at coordinate 1,334,387 of JAQIZY010000001.1, read as the reverse complement.
GTCCTCCACGTCAGTCTCAGCGGCAGCCTTGTCAACAAATCTCTTCAGGCCAAAAGCAGCACTGGACCGAATAGCTAGCTCGTCTTCATTTCGAACATAGAAGAGCATATTATACAGAATGGGTCTCCATTGCTTAGCGGTCAAGGTCTGGGAGAGATCGTCACTGATCTTTCTGAAAGCTTGCAGACGGCGCTCATAATCGGGCTCAAGTCTCTTCATTGAGCGAGAGTTTAGGTCAGCGCACAGGGCAGCTACTTCTTGCATGTTCTCATCGTGAGCAGCAAGAGCCATGAAAACTCTTGATAGCACTTCTCGGTTCGTGTCATCCTTGAAGTAATCGAACAAGGAAGAGGCGGCCTCGAAGACCTGCTCAGAAAGGGCCACATCTTCCTTGGGATCGTAAAGAGGCAGAAAGTGCTCCAGAATCTTCAGAAGACCAGACTTGGTCTTGGGGTTGACACGGTCTGGGGGTTGGCGAAGCAAGTATGTTGCAATACTGATAAGGCTCGAAGTTTCACCAGATGACTCAACGCAGGGCGCGGTCAGAGACAGGGCGGTCACGCCTGAGTACAGCACAGGCTTCGATGGGCCTCTCTTCAGAAGACGGCCAAGATGAGAAAGGGCATGCTCCAGGTAGGGCGAAAGAACCTCGGAACGAATCTGCTCAGCAGGGATGTCAGGCATTTCTTCATCTTCCTCAAGCTTCTTGCCGCTAGCCAAGCGAACCAATGGTACAAGAACTTCATCCAAAACAAAGATCTTCACTTCGTCACGGGCCGATTCGACGCTGAGACAGTCAATGACCTTGTTCAGCACGTCTTTGTTGTGCTGCACAAGATACCCGGCGGATCTCGGCGAAGAAGCCCAGGTGTGGAAGAGACGAAGCAGACCAGATACACCCTGGGCTGTTTCAATAGGGAATTGGTCGAGTCGGTTGTTGATCACCTCATCAAAGATAACTTTGACATATGGGGTCCAATCACGGTCCGATGTGACAGAAAAGACCAAGTTAAGACAGCGAATGGCCTCTTGACGAATGTTTTGGTAAACACCCCGGAGACGCTCATCAACGCTGCTCTCGTCTTGAAGAGCCCTGCAAGCTCGCACCAAGCAATGAATGATAACGTTCATAGTTTGCACAGAGTAGGGAGCCATGCGACTCTGAAGGGTGTCAAAGACCGTTTCGATCATTTTGAGTAAACCAAGCTGTCTTCTCGGGCTAGTTAGCTCCTCTGAGAATGCCTTGTCGTTTGTTTTGTCGTCCTGGACAACTTGAACTTCCGCAAGGGGACCGAAAGAGAGGTGCATGAACAGTCCGAACTCCTCCTCGGAGAGATGCGAAAGGGCACGCAAGATAGCCTTACGTCTGCCAGCCTGACCAGCCTGGGTCGCGCTTGCACCGGCTTTGGAGATCATTCGACCATACAGTAAGCGAAGAAGAACAGGGAGCAGGGTCGGGCGGTGCTCTTGTTCAATCAAACTGTCATCACCACCAACACGCACAAAGACTTGAAGCTCATCTTTGAATCTGGTTTCGTCCAAGATGTTGAGCAGGTTCTCCTTGTATGGCAGGACGTGCGAGTTCTTCCAGGTGAAAAGCATCTTGAGAGCAGCTTTCTGGATCTCTGAGTTACCGTGACACAAAAGACCCAGGACAGCATCGTGGACCTCGGTAGCTCTGAAGAGGACAATAGGGTTCAGGAATTGCCCAAACAGACCGAGCATGGAAAGTCGGTCCTTGAAACCCCAGCGAACTGGGGCATTCTCAGACTGAGAGTCAGGATCAGTACTAGCGGGAAGGTCGTCCTGGTCATCGCGCGATGCCCAGGTCAAAAAGAGAGGCACAATCTGCCGTGAGCGCTTTTCCGCGATGTTGGGGACAGCATTCAAAACAAGCAGCGCATGGCTGCGAGGCCAAGCAGGAATGATATCCGCCTTTTTGTGGTCCTTCTCGAACTGTTGAGTTAAGATTGCAGTTGGGTCCTCCACGGTCTTCAAGTTGGCGGCGAGAACACTCTCCACCTTTGCAACATTGAAACACACGAAGTGACCTGCAAGGTGGTTCTCCTCCGGCTCTTCTTCCACCTCTCCCTCCTTAGCGCCAGAGTCCCGCTCCTGCAGCCACTGAATGGACAAATCTGAAACAATTTTCTCACCCTCGGGGTGCTCACTGATGGTTTTCAAAGCGGCAGCAGAGTCTTCCCAGAGAGGAGTCAGCTTTTTTGAAAACAGACCGAAACAAAAGTATGGAATCAGAGTAGCCATCCACTTGCGAGAAGCGATCTGAGGATATAGGATCGCCAACTTGCGAACGTGCATTGAAAGGGTTCGGGCACTCTGCAAAGTCAGGGGACTCTCTTCAATCTCGATGGCCAAGGAAACTGGTGAAGGATCATCCTTATTGATGCGAGTAACCAGCTCGCGCAGAATTTGCAAAGATACCAGTCTTAGTCTGGCCGTGGGGCTTGCTAGGTTGAGGATTAAGCTGTTGGCGAATCCGTCGACTGCGGGGTTTTCCAAATTTGCCGTGCTCGGAGCAGAAGAAATGAATTCAAGTACACCCTCCAGGAATAGAGAAAGTCGAGAGAATTTGGTCGAGACTGTCAAAATGGATTCCCAGAGAGTCAAGTCAAGCTCTCCAGACTGAGTAGCCAATTCAACGTATGTCTTGAATCCCTGACCAAGATAGAATAACGATCCATCTGTTTCATTTGCTGTTTTGGAGGCATCACTGAAAGCAGACTTCAGGTTTCCATGCAATTTCTTCACGATTTCAGAACGAGCAGCAGAGTCGGAGAACATCGAGATAGCCTTTGAAAGTTTCACGAAGGCGTTCAAACCAAATCCATCAGTCGAAGGGTACACCAAGGAGGCAAAAATACGGGATTTCAAAGCATCTGGACATGAGATGTAGCCAGGCTTTGAGACCTCCGGTGTAATACAACCCGCTTGGTTCAATCGAAGTAGCGTCAAGCATGTTTCCCACTCTCGCTCCTGCCAGGAAGTAGTGATGAACTTCTGGAAATGGGGAAGTAATATACTTTGGAAGCGTTCTGATCCCCATTCTGAAAAGGTGGTGCAAAAGAACAAGAAGTATTTCGAGAGGGGTCCTGTGGATACCAGATCCATAAGTGGGCGCACGAACCTGAGCATTTCATCCATTGGCGAGACCTGAAGAGCGTAGGCGACAGTTGTTAGAAGTTCAAGGGTTGCTTTCGAATATTTCTCCGAGTTCTTCGACACTTGTTGTAGAAGTGATACCAGAGTCTGGTGCACAGACTTCCAATCTCGGACTCGGACTCCCTTGCGGGTTGCCACGCATATAAGCATTAAATGACAGCACTCCGGGATATTGGGGTTCTCAGAGCCTTGTGAGCGAGACTCAATAAATTCTCGGACAGTGTCGAGAATGGGCCCGAAAGTCTCTGGTGTAGTGTGGTGGATGAGGTTTGTCACCACTCCATACACAACCTCTGCCGGAGAGTTACAGTTCTTATCAGATGGAGGAATCTGGTCTAACGCGCAACGAAGAACGTCCATTCCATTGGAATGAAGGCCATTATTCACACCCTTGATGGCATCGGAGAACATGACCATCAATCCCTCCTTGTATTTCTCGACAACTTTCCCATCTTCGGCGGTCTTGGATATATCATCGTAGAGGTAAGAGAGGGCGTTCTCGAGTGGCACTTTATTTTTGTAGTAGACGAGACCTGCTTTGCGAATCAGGAAAGACATGGACTCGGCGGCGAATCGAGCCACAAAAGGCTTCTGGCGCTCCTTGCCTAGATATGGTGTCATGATGCTCAGTAGCTGTCGCAAGTCCGGCACTAAAAGACGGGACAGAAATTTGAAGATCCATGCCAAACAGGTGAAAGCCCACTCAACAACTTCGACATCGGCGTGTTTTGCAGCAACAGATGCAACCAAGGTCACGGAAGTCGCGAAGTATTTCTCAAATCGAACTCCCAAGTCTCTGGCAAACTGAGCGAGCAAGCTCAGTAGCGGCTCCATGGAGTGTTCATCATTCTTCTCAATGAATTCCACCAATAGTCCCATAATCTTCTCTTCATGGTACACGATCTGGGCGAGGCTCTCGGAGAGGGGATTAATGCGGCGATAAAAGGTTGAAAAGTTTTCCGAAAGGTTCATATCCACCCAATGGTCGAGGGCAGACCGAAAATATGAAGTAGTTTCATCTTCATCTTCGCCAAAGCTGGCACGGCGCACGCGGTGGATCGGGTCGATTTTGAGCTTTGCGATGCGCTGAGAGAACGGCTCCCACCGGTGGTTCTTTGTGGTTTTGGTGCCATTTTGTGTTCGCTTTATATGCTTATCTCGTGAACCTGGCACCACCATCTTGACGGTGTCAAAAAGCAGCAAGGTAAACGAGAAAGATATTCGGGGAACTTTTCTCTGCCCGCATGCTCAATACAAAAAAAGTTGACCGGCTCCGGGGCTTCATTTATCCGACATGGAGTCCCACCCAACCAAACATGGACTAGCGTTGTCACGAGCTGGTCCAAGCTCCTTCAAGAAATGCGCCGCGATCCTCGTTGCATTTTCCCATTCAACTTTAACAAAGCGACCTCAATAGCCACTTACACCAAGAGCCTACCATTAAACGGCTTCAATTTTGGTGCGAATCTCGAGTGATTCCCCCTCCTCTTTCACGCCTCCTCAGAAGGCAAATAATACCATTATCAGAACATGGCTTCGAAGATGTAAGTGAGCTTTAATCCAGTCATTGGATAAGTATTGACCGGAAAAATAGCATTGTTCTCGGAGGTGTAAACTGCCAGTTAAAAGCAGTGTTTACAAAGCTAGCCAAATTGCAGGTCAAACAAAACTTTGCCTTTGCAATTATCGTCGGAAATCTCTTCGGCGACTGCTCAGCAGAGAGTGAGCTGGATGAGATCTCTGCTTTACTCCAGGGGAGCATAAATGTACCCCTCCCAACTTATTTCACGGTTGGCGATTTGCCGCTTCCAACTCGGATAGTGGAAAAGATCGAAGCCAATGATGAAGTGTGCCCGAATCTGTACTTCCTTGGCAAGCGAGGCACCCTGAAAACTTCGGAAGGAATTCGTATTGCTGCTCTTGGTGGCAAGCTAGCAAGTGCAGATTCACACAAGCCTGAGAGCAATTCTAGTGGCAAATTTCAATCAACATATGCCGAATCTGATGCCCGTGCCCTCTTCGGCACCCATAGCGCCGATATCCTTATTACCAACCAATGGCCCAAGGGAATTCGAGTCGGGTCGAAAGCACCCCTTCCAGAAGACCAGAGCCTCATTCCCGCCGAAGTACAGTGTGTGGCCGACGTCTGTGCCACTCTAAAACCTCGCTACCATTTTTCCGCATCCGACCCATTTTTCTATGAACGAGAGCCATTCTTCCACTTGCCGACAGAAGACAGCCCTGATGTTAAGCCATTGACACGTTTCATCTCCATGGCTTCCTTCCAATCGAAGCAGAAATCGATGTATGCTTTCTCATTAGACCCACAGGCTGCACCATCGTTCACAGTTCCGGTCGGTGCAACTGCATCTCCTCTTTCTGCTCCCCAATCTAAGCGTAAGGGACTTCCTACTCAACGGGAATCATTCCAACGTTTTGCACCAACAGAAGGTGAAGGCCATCGCCCATACAAGCGTCAGAGAGAGCGTGCTCCACCCCCAGGCCCTGACCAATGCTTCTTCTGTCTCTCCAACCCCAACATCGCCACACATCTCATCACTTCTATCGGCGACGAAAGCTATCTCACAACAGCCAAGGGTCCCCTCCCACCTAACGATTTCTTCTCTTCTCTCGGCTTCCCGGGCCACATGCTCATCATTCCATTTTCTCACTCCCCAACTCTAAATTCAATCCAAGATCCGGAATCCCGTGCATCTACCTACAATGAGATGCAGCGCTATCGCACTGCCTTGCACAAAATGGTCACAGATCGCTCAGGTGGCAAGCTCGGTGCCGTAACGTGGGAAGTCAGTCGTACGAATGGAATTCACACACACTGGCAATTCCTTCCTGTGCCAATCGACCTGATCCGTGACGGACTGGTCGACGCCGCATTCAAGGTCGAAGCCGAGAATCTCAAATACCCCCGATTTTCTACCATCCCAGTATCAGAATCAAAGGGCGCTGAAGAAGCAGGTGACTTTTTCCGGCTGTGGATATGGAACTCTGTGGAATCAGATGGGTCTGCAGACGCTGACACAGCGTCTGGTGAAGAAAAGCTGCTCATGCTGGAGCTATCGCAGGACTTCCGATTTGATCTCCAATTCGGTCGTCGTGTAATGGCCAAGCTACTGGAGCTGGATAAGCGAATGAACTGGAGGGATGCGACCCAGACTGTTGAGGAAGAAGAAGCCGATACCGCCGCATTCAAGGAGGCGTTCAAGAACTATGACTTTGCCCTAGAGTAATACCCAATAGTCTGAGCATATATGAAAATCCCGCCAATCTGGCCATCTGACCCAAGGCCAATCTGAACTTATAAATCTGACGCCATCTAACCCTAAATTACCGACCACAAAGCGGAGCAAAACATTACATGACCGCGTGTACACTCACATAATGCTACATAATTAGACATGTATGTCCACAGAAAGGAAAGTGTCTAAGAATCCCATGCATTGGAAATGCTGTACCTAATATCCAGGGTAACAAAGAAAAAATGCCTCATAAAAACCGAGACATAGATGAATCATATACACACAAGATATCCATCTTGTAAAGAAAGCCCCAAGTACGACATGAATAACCGTTTGAGATCAGAGGACATGACAAAAAGTAAGAGATGGTATCAAGATGGAAAAGGACACTCCCTCATGAACCTGTCTGCCTCAAGCAGAAAGGTGTAAACGAACCGAAAACAACAAGAATTTTTCAAAGAAGATAATCCGGAAAAAATGAAAAACGAAAGCATCATACTTTTAGTATGTACCGGTCCAGCCATCAAATCAGAAGTTCGTTGCAGGTTGCCGCCCACTCATCAACAAAGTCGGAGGGCGATTCCTCGCTTCCTGCGACGGACTAACGGCCTGGCCAATGGGCTGAGCGCTGTAATCATGGCTCTGGTAATCATGCGGCGAAGGCGCAGGGAAAGAAGGCGGTGGGGACGCGGGCTGAGCGGGTGACACACCGCGGTATGGAGGCTGGGAAGTATATGTGGGTGGGTACTGGCTTGAGCCGAAGGATGGCTGGCGGGTGAAGCCAGCATTGTTGTGAGCCGTGTCCTGGGTTGGCATTTGGGCGGAGCCATAGTTTGTGTGTGGGTTGTAGGCTGCTACTGGGGAGGGGGATGTGAGGCCATGGGCAGCGTAGCCACCTGTAGGGTTGGCCATTTGGTTTGCGCTGCCTGGGCTGTAATCGTCGTATGGCTGGACGTGGTCATAAGGCTGGTGTTGATCGTAGCCCTGGTGCTGGTCATATGGTTGGCTGTTGTATGGGCTTACGGCTCCGACAGGCGAGGCCAGACCAGGCGAGCGAGGGCCATAGGGATCCTGGGCGGGGGCATAAGCGGCATTGGGTCCTGGGGAGCGGCGAGCATAGGGATCTTGAGCAGCAGCAAATGCGGCTGCGGGACCAGGCGATCGACGACCGTATGGATCCATAGCAGCGGCGGGGCCAGGAGAGCGCCGATTGTACGGGTCGATAGCTGCTGCTGCTGCCGCTGCCGGGGAAGTCACGCCAGGCGAGCGTCGGCCATAGGGATCCTGGGTGGCCGCTAGAGCAGCGGGGCCTGGCGAGCGGCGAGCATAGGGATCAGTCGGGGTAAATCCTCGGTATCCAGCAGCACTAGCGGGTGTGGCGGTGCCAGTACCCCGATCCGGTGGGTAGTCTGCGAACGTGTTGACATGCAATGGCGTACCAGCGCCATGCTTGCGATCCGCGGGGTTCAATGCCTCCAATTCCACGTCCTCGTGGGGAGTTGTGTCCTCAACGTGCTTATCGACAGCATTTGCCCATGTGGGCATTTCAGGGAGCGCATCTTCGTTGATATTGACTGCAGGTGATTTGGCCGTGTCGAAGGTGGCAGTCTGCACGGCGCCACGGTACAATGGTGGTGCTGGCGTTGTGGGCTGCTGATTGTACGCGGGAGCTGGATTATATCCTGGGGACTGATTGTATGAAGGAGTCGGGCCTGGGGGAACCAATGGAGGGTCATCGTAATATTTAGGTTGCTTGTTCCTGCGGCGTCCAGAAGGACAGCAACAACCGCAACAGGCGGTGCAGCATCGGTAACCACAGCAAATACAGTTAACGATGCAACCTATGACCGCAATGAGAATAACTGAAACGATGATGATCGCAACAATGACAGGCCATCTAAATCGCGAAAAGATCAGTACATGGTCACCATATTTCTCACTCGGCCTGCGCTTTGGTTCCTGAATAACCTACTTGCAGTATGATTTGGCCATACACTTGTCCCAACTTGTGAATGTCGCTTCAGTCGAGGCAAGGTCGCGCGCAAAGAGTGCCATATGGGCCGCGCCCATCTTAAGCGAAGGCATGATGTATACAGCGCAATCAGCGTGAACACATTCGGTTCAAGTTGACTGTAAAGCGCCAAGTCTTTCTCATACGACGCGCGTAAGCGAGGATTCAAATAGTAATCAGGCCAGGTAAGACGGCCGTGTTCGTGATGCAGTCCAGCTCAGCAACAAGTAAGTCCGATAGAGCGCAATTGAGACCCTGAATCAATTGCCAAGCAAATCCGAGGCGGGGCGCGCACAGTTGGAGCTAGTGACTGGAGACGTATTCACAGAGTTTTGTTGGGGACTCGAAAATAGCGAATGGAAGGGGAAAGGGTCCGGGGGATGACGACGACTTCGAGGGTTGCGGGCTAAAAAGAGCGACCCAGGCAACAGGTTCTGTATGCAACTGGGATAAGCTGACAGGCCCTGAAAATGAAAGACTTTGAAGTGCCGGCCCCCAAGACTCAAAACGAGTGACAGTCTTGCGATTGAAGATGAAGTTGAAGTTCAGAGGGAAAAGACTTGAAACACGGAGAGGGGAATGGAGTAAGGGTTAACATGGCCCGCAATAATCTGCCTATCAGAAACTCCGCATACTTGAAACCGCCAATCGTTATTAACCATACACCCGCCTCCTCCACCGTTTGCCGATCACGCAAATTTGACAACCTCGTTGAAATATGCGGAGACTAGGAGTCACGAATTTTACAAGGACAAAGAAGCATTGCTTGAATAGTTTCATTTCTCACAAAGGGGACAACATATCAACAGCCTCCTCAAGGCGTTTGGCCACAATTAACCCATTAAATCCCACCAGGATTCAACCTTCGGAAAGGTTCCTTCCTGTAACACTGCCAGGCATATTCGTATATGTACAGCTGGCTCACAGCCACTCATGCCACTCATGAATGCACATGAAACCCCAGGATTCCCCCACAATACAACCCCAACACAGATAGACAGGCAAAGGGGAAGGGGGGACAATATTAGCAGAAGGGGCAAAGGTACAATGCAATGCATGCAAAAAAGCGCTCAGAAATAAGTCGCATCGCAATGAATATGCAATTCAAGGGAATGGAGGTCTGTTCCAGGAGATTGGTTCGAAAACTGTACAAAGAAGGGTGAAAAGTGCATTAAAGGGCAGTATTCGTGAAAAGAGATTAGATGGAGAGAAGGAAATGCCAAAGTAATGGCGAGTTGGATGAAGCGTCTGTGGACGATCAGAGAGCATAAGGAAAAGGCCCGACGGAAAGACATGGCCCGTTGGGCTTCGTAAGCAGTTCAAGTCGGTTCGATTGGTCGTAAGACAGGACATAGGAAAAAGTGTCTCAGGGTTTCATCGCCTGAGGGTGGGTCATCAAATTGGGTTGCCCAGGCGTCGTCGGTAGTGCTCATGGGTAAAAGTGGCGTGTCTCAACCATACGGTGAGAAAGATCAGATGTCCTGATATCATATCGGTGACAGGAAGGAAAATAGTAGAAAAAGGAAATCGCTGAATCGTGCAGGACTCTGAATATCAAGAGTGAGCCGGAAAGAAGGAAAGGACGATATCACCAGCAGGATATCGTGGCGATGCTGGAGAAGATTCAAAGGGGAAGCTGTCGAAGACGGGTAGAAGACGAAGTCAAGGTATGTGCGCTCTGCGCAGCTTCGTAATCGGTATCGCAAACCAGGGCTGCCAGAGTCGAGCATTGCGCTATGCCGATGCTGAAAATGAAAAGTGGTTCAAAAACTTTTTGTGGCCACCAGGGAAGAAGAAGAAAAAAAAAAGCAGAATGCCACGAAGGAAACACCTCGCTCCGAGAAACAATAAACAATGGTATCCGTTGGGCGCCGTAAAGCAAATAAACGAGAAACTGTTTAGTAGGACAGCATCCGACGTCCAGGAGTACGATTTGGGACGGGACTGTCAGCCATGGAAAATGGAGAGCTCATCAGTCGATTGGTGCGCTCTTCATCGAAGCGGCAGCGACCAGTCGGGCTATCCTCCATCTGAGGGGATTGCTGGCCAAAGGCGAAAGTCTGAGCGCGGTTCAACTTAGAACGCTGCTTGACTTTGCCAAGGCCACGCTCACACGCGAACTCATGCTCCTTCGCGTTCATCTCAACATAGTTTTGAGGGTAGCAAAGGGCGCTGTGCTCAGCATAGAAAGCGCTGTATCCACCTTCCAAGATGTACATATCTGGGTAGGTAAGATGGGGATAAGAGTCGACATTAACGGCACGGTCATGGTGACGAATGTACTTGGCCATGATAGGCGCACGGTGGGCAGAATATTCGCAATGAAGGATCAAAGCGGTTCGGGACTTGGGCGAATTGAAAAGCTCACCAGCAAGGCGATCTTTATCGTTGAAATTAACGGCGCCATCAATGTGGCCACCATCATACTCATATTCGAAGCGACAATCGACGATCATTACATTGTCGAACTGGCCACTGAATTTGCCATCGAGAAGTTCCAGGAGGGTGTTTTTGGCGATGCGAGGCAGGCCGTCCGCCCGATCCTCAGGTGTGAAGTGAGGAAGCTGGGGCTGAGGAGCGGCTTCTATGTCACTGATGGACTGGAGGGACTGTAGGGGTGCATTTGTTGATACCTTAGCCTCTTTATCGGCAATAACATCCGCTGGGTTCTCAAACATGCTCAATGACCGACGACATTGCTTGCGAGGGCGCATCAAGGGGTGAGAGGGCTTGCGAATAGAGTTTGGAGCGGGCGACCCACTGCTGCGAGAGTGGGTGAAAGATGGGCGAAGCCGGGGCAAAGCCAGGTTGGTCGAAGAGCTGTTCCGAGAGACAGATCTTTCTTGGGGAGGTGAGTCACCGAACATATCCTCCAGCGAGGTCGAAGTGCTCAAAGACGTCTTGGCTCCCTGGTTGCTAAACCGGAATGCAGGTGCTTTGGTTTCCTGATTCGATCGGTTCATGCCAAGCTGGAAAGAAGCGGCTTTGCTTTTAGCCAGGCTAGGCCGAAGGAAGGGAGGGCGACGTCTCCTATATGAGTTATTAGCACTGACCGTCGGCCAACTATACTGCCATAACTTACTCAGGTGCAGCATACGTCGGAGCTTCCATAGGCGAGGCCTGCAAAGGGCTTGGGGCAGCCGACGTAATAGGAGAGTCCATGGGAGTATTCAATGGGGAAGGCGAGTGGACCTCGAACTCGGTGGTCATGATGAAAGCCGGCTTGTGCGGCAGCGGGCTCATTTCCATAGGATCCATACCACCGGGCGACGAGGGCAAGGGAGGCGTAGTCAACACATTATCTGTTCCACTGTCTTAGCAACTCCCACTTTATAGATTCATCCGAACTGAAGATTGCATACCACGTCGATTGGCCATACCCAACGCATTGGTCGAGAACAAAGACCGCCGGGGCGTTACCAACTGCGGACTAAATATAGAGTCAGCCTTCTTTGATGCCCTTCCCGCATGTAAACGAACGATCCATGGAACCAACGAACCTTTGATCAATGTGAAAGTTCTGGGACAGGTCAGCTGCCAAACTGGCAGCGGGCGAAGAACCCTGCAGAGGACCCATATTGAAGTAATCGGCACCAGACTTCTTCATTGAGAGGTCTTTGAAGTTGAATGGGTTACTACCAAACCCTGACAATGGGTACGAAGTAGGAGCCTCAGATCTGAAGCACCGCCCAAAGAGAGCAGGTGAAGGCTGCATAGCGGCCAGCGGAGACGAATGTTCCATTTTGACGACAACCGGACGTAACTGGGCCAAAGTCCAACCTGCTACACACGATGCTCAAATGTCGAATGACACGCCAACTTAAAATTGCCGTCTTTCTTTTCCTTTCCTTTCCTTTCCCAGTATATCGTCCTTTGCGATGATAGTATCAATCGCAAACCTATCGGAGAATTTCCGAACCGAGCACCACCGATATCGTATTCCCAGCGAACCAGAAGAGAAAATCCCAGATCCCAAGCCCAAAATCCACCGGCGGCCGAAGATCTGATCGTAAGCTAGCGTGGAGAACTTAAAGAATCATGGCCGAAAAGTGCGGAGATCGGGGGGCGGAGGCTGCAATTGGAGAGGGGCCGACAGCTCGTGGGCTGAGGGGGCGATGCAGAGTGAGATGTATCTAACTGGGTGAAGCAACTATGAACTAGAAGCCCGTCGGAGGGATACGAAGGCCACTAAAGGTACCGGGGACGGTCGGAGGGGTTGTCGGATTGGAATGTCGTAAGAAATGAAGAGAGAAGAGTAGAGAAAAGGTGGAACAAAGCGACTTCAAGAAAGAAACTCGTGAAGCTGAAGGGATGGGTCTGTTGCAATGGCAACGCAAGTGGGGAGGATCTCCAGATAGTGTACGGTACAGTGAACGATGTATTATACCGGCTCCCCATACGTAATAATGCGGCGGTAACCCGGTTGTGTGCAGGCCGGTGATTGGAAAGGAAAAAGTGGAGACTTGGTCGTGCTGCTTCCCCGAATTAACTATAGAATAGTCAATTTTTTAAACATTCATTTATTTGATTTAATTTTATTGGTATGCAATGTTCAATCTGGCTCCGACCTGCAGGCTGAATCGAGTATGGATGTGCAGGTGTTTTCCCATGCTTTCCCTCCAGGGGGAAGTTTGGCCCCAGTCTGGTTGCCCGGGCTCCCTTGCCGCCCATCGTCCGGACTACTGGCTGCTCAGCAACCCAGCGCCTATCAGAGACCTTACTGTCTGTGTCCGCCTTCATTCCTTTCTGGGCACGGTTACCAGGGGAAAATCCCAAAATGACCCAAAACCTCTTGGCACCATGTGTCTCGGGCTATTAGCTACCTATTAGGCTCAGCTCGGCCTGCGGACTCAGATCCCTCCCCCCCTGGCCTACAAGAACCTGGGGAAAACCCTAGAACTCTGTAAATCAATATACTAAGGCGAGGGGACAAACTCGGTTCCATGAAATGAAAAACGGTTTTAGGGTTATTTCCTCCGGTGCCCACCCTGTATAGAAAAATTTTCAGGTACCATCGGGGCTTATACCTCACAAATGGATAGTTTCGGTGCGTCTTCCATGGGTCTTCGGTCTCCACTATGGAGTGGAAAAGAGTTTTTTCTTCGTCTCATAAAACATCCCGTGTGTGCCGTTGCAAACCTGAGCTGAAAAACGGAGCGAGATCGAGCCTAAGGAATCAGGGCTCCACTAATTCAATTTAGCGCTTTCCACTGGTTCGGAAAATAGAGCTTCACTACAAACGCCAAACGAGGGCTTGATGCAAGTGATCCCAGGATCGCCCATGCAAGGACAAGCATGACCTGGATACCCAATGCAATGGATTCAATGCAATAAAGGATCGAGAAACGGCTTCAATGGCCTAGTCTCTGATGTCATTCTACATTGCCCAGCTCAGATCTTTCGACGGGCACTCGTGAGAGCTCGGACTCATTCGGCATGACCAAATAGGAAGATTCAGCTGATTCTCTGAACCTCATGAATGGTGCGTTGTAACTTGGGGACGATCATTCCCGGAGTGAGGACACTAAGAAGGGTTAGGGCCGATAAGAGATTAAGATGAAAAGTAAGATGAAAGGTAAGACGAAAAGGGAAGAGGAATATGATTCCCAGAGCATGTGTGCCTGGGATCGGAGATCCTAACCGAGGTGGTGATTGGTGTGATTTCAGTGATGGCGCATCATCGAGCAAGAGAGTTCGTCCCTGCATGATCATTACCCCGTTGGGCGGAAGAACGCGATCGGAGCAAGCTAACTACCCCACCATCATGCCCCAGTTTCTCTACTTTCTACACCTGCTGGACAGAAGTGGTTGAGCAAGGAATGGAAGGTTATCTCAAGTCCATGGAATCCAACTTCAAGCCCTTTCATAAACCCATAGTCCATGACGCTACCCTTACTTGCATTCCAGTTGATCAAGGATCCGCGAGGAGATCTTTCAATGTCGCGCATCCCTTGAGCCCCTTCGTAGGATGTTTCTGGTATTAATTGCTATCCTTGGGCCATTGGTTTTAGGAACCTTTATCCCGCCCTGCTGAATGTCTGGACGCTCCTTCAAACCCCGAAAAATGGATTTTCCGTGACGATATCAGAATTCGTCGGCTCCGACCGTGGGGCTGACGAATACAGAACTACAAGCTCCATAACACTATCGGGATTACCGCAAAACACTGGGGGCCGATTAATTGATGAGATCACGTCACCGGCGCTTGTTGCTAGAACGTTGCCCGCTAATCTGTTCTGAGCGTCAATAATGAGCCGATCGCCTGGTGCTGAGGCACAATTTATCACATTTGGCGGCAAACCGGGTCCATTTCTGGGTCTCATGGAAGTCTCCGGATAACCGATGCAAGATATCAGACGTGTGGGACACGCTAAAAGCAAATCAGCAGGTCCAATTGATCAATTAATTTGCCACCACGCTGCAAAGCGGCTCTTCGTCGTGCTGAAACTGCTAGTCGATGGAGTCGGCTACATTCGTCCAGTCAGAGTGGGTTTGATGCATTGAGCCAAATCCTGCACCCCACGACTTGCTATTCTGGGAACTCAATGACCCCTCTTTCGTGAAACACCGGGTTGCTTCTGATACGTGAGCTCTTTGGGTCGAGCCACATGAGCCTGCATGACAGTTGATCCATCAACCTGCAATTGCTCTGTCCCATTGTCTGATGCATACACCCCGTGGCAGCCACTATAACAATGCGGTGTGGCCTCGCACGTCCTCGGGTTCTCGGAGTAGCGTCGGGAAGATTTCAACTGCCTCAAGCTACAGGACCCCATATTGGTCCGTGTGCCTACGTCACACTCGCATCATTTCGGCTTCATTCTCATTTCAGACTGTATCATCCGGATCTAGACCATTTACTTGTGCTCTATCCTGTTGAAAACCCATCATGACGTGCGTTGTTGATTGGAGTGTACGTTTGTTTTGAAAAAATTGACTTTCCAGACGCGTCGCGAATTGACCATCAAGTTGCAATGATAGCCTCGCCTAATGCACCCGCGCATGAGAGTGCTCCAATCACACGGGAAAAGTGGCTGCACCAGGTAAGCTGACTATTCCCTATCTCGTCTCTTGGGAACTTTGAACCGGGGTATCCTGTCGGTCAGTCCGGTCTGTATCTTGCAGGGCTGCGCCACGGCTGCAGTATTCCAAGCCCAGGTGGGGTTCGGGGGAAATCCACGATGATGTGACCCGTCATCTGCGTCACAGCGCCATGTGAAATGGGCCAGTCGTGTCGAGTCTCCAGCCGATGTGCCCTGTCGCAGCTGCGGGGTCGTCACATCGTGGAACATCCCAAGTGTCTGGGCCTTTCATTTTCCCCTCAATCTGCCTTATCATGATGTCAGATGTTGTGCCCATCTCGCGTTAAAAAGTAAACAAAAAGGAAACCTTGAACGCGAACCGCATGCGGCATCCCGTGACTATCACCAATCACTGACATCAGAACAACAATTCGAGATCCAGATCTTGATTTCCATTATTTTGATCTCTCATCGGCATAATCCCTGTATTCTATTCTGGTATTCTTTGTTTCTCGAAATACTCATACATCCAATTGTCAAGCATGTCATCACCTCAGGCTCCAGACCTGCCCCGGGGATTTGTCAATAAATTCTCCAGCGCGGCGTCCCCGATCTGCGGCGCTATTGAATGTCCCGGCTGCCACCACCCATGCGACCTAACCCACCTGGCCTTCGTGCCTGTCACTTTCCCATACTAATTTACCCCTGATCGTGGTGCTATCGCCAGTCTAACGACTGCCCTACACCCTATCCAGCGCTGGTCGCACTCCACCGGTAGCGCACAGCCCCGATCGTGGCACGGGAGACCTAGCCTAGTAGCGACCGGCGCCTCACTCTCTGAGGTCAGATTTTAGACAATCAACAGTTTAAGGAAACATTTCCCCGGTTCGCAGACAGATCAGACAGACCACAAAATCCACAATTCTCACTAATCGCATCACTATTAAACATCGTATAGCGTCACAACTGACGTGTTGCAATTGATCCATCATCACCTTATTTTGGGCCTATGAACTCCGTACTCTATCGAACGTAGCACCAAAAAGCAATGCGGATCTTCACTCTCGATGCCCTATTCTGGTCAGCCGCTGCCAAAGCCTAGTCCATAGTGCCATCCACGCGGCGTTCAGTGCAGCGGGTGAGATGTATCATCTCCGGTACCTGTCATCCGCGCGGAAACGCATGGCGAACCGCGGACCGTCGTGTCACACTCTACGTGTCTTGTGCCACGGCGCTGCAGTATAAGGTTATTTTGTCAATGATTTGCAATTGCTTTACATTTTTTGCTTCTTTAACACAGTTCCCCTGAGCGAAGCAGAGATATATAAACCCGTTGCTGGGGTTCCGTCTGTGGATTTCTACACTTCACAATATATATCGACTTCACTGCATACATACGGGAGTACTCCGGATACCCAACAAAGTTCCAATGCAATGAGTGCATGAATCCATCGTTGCCTTTTGCGTTTAAAAGTACGTTTACAACTCCGCTGAGTGGGCAACAGATCATATTATTGGGGGCCATGCAAACATCGTACCAATTCCCCCTTAATATCGGGCGTCTGGACCATTCGTGCTCCACGCCAAAACGATAGCCGACGTAGCTACCCTGACAACGGATTTTGGGGTCGAAGGAATCGGCCGATTGCAGAGCATTTGGGTAGCAAACTCGGAAACGACTATTGTATCGAAAAACTTTGTTAATTTTGATTTTTGTGCTACGTGGATTTTGCGAGATTGGTACGCTGTGGGGAACTGATGGAAAATCGTCGCTGTCCGGGAAACCGTGTTCGGAGCATCCATGGATCAATTTTTCATACTCGAAACATCGAACAGGCCACCATTGCTGTCTTGTAAGACCCATCAATCTTTCAGCTAGCCTTGTTCGAGTTTTATTATTCTCACAGCTACAGCCCTGACTAGGTTTCGTCTTAGGGGAGTCAGTGGTGATCAATTGCAAACTAAATCATGTCCATTCAAAAAGAGATGTTCAAGATGTCTATCTGCAGTCTGACTGAGCCATTTCGTCTATGGGTCTTTAACTTGTCGCACTGGTCTAGCACGTTTCACTATCAGATATCGGAATGGCTCTATGGTGTTTATTGAGCCTTGGATTGAATTGACTCCAGTCCTTTGGCTACATAATTATGCTATTTCGATAACAGCTTTTCATTATTGATGTCCAGATCCACAGGTGGTGCCTCCTAAAATTATTGTGCGAATAATAAAGTTGCGGGATGGTCACTATATATTTTTGTAACTCTAAGTCCCGCAGCGTTCCATAGAACTGAAGGGGTACATAGTTGCCCAAACGGGTGGGAGACAACTACCTAAGCAGCACCACGCTTTCCACCAATTGCTCATACTTAGATGGTACTAGACTGTAGCTGTTATTATTTCAGCATGTAAAGATGCTTTTTCTAACCCAAATCTACATTGTATTCAATCTCTATACAGATGATAACCTTATCAGCTTATCGCATTGCGCTAGTCCGCAAAGGGCAACAGCCTCCCCGAATTTTCTGCGCCGCGGCGAGCAATGTTCACTTGATCCAACCTCGCGAATAGCTCCATCCCAAGAGCTGCGACCTTGATTACCACAGCAAAACATTCCTCGAAATAAATCAACCCCGCAACAATGCCGCCACACTTCGGCGGCCCGAAGAAGCGTCGTCGCGAAGGCTACAACATCGACGTGAAGCTCGTGGAGATCTATGAAGACCTGGCTAGCGAGAAAGACGAGATCCGGCTCAAGGCTGCCCAAAGCCTCGTATCGCAATTCACACCCGACCAGAATCCCACCGATGAACAGATTAAGAAGGTGCTGCAGAGACTCTTCCGCGGTCTTTGCAGTAGTCGCAAAGCAGCTCGAATTGGATTCTCCATTGCCTTGACCGAGGTTCTCACTCAGGTCTATTCTACTCCGCGCGACTCTGCGGAGTTCAAGCTGTCGGATGCCCTTCAACTTTGGCAAGTGCAAACCCACGCAAGTGGTGGCGAGACAGGACAGGTGAGTTGGCCTCAGAGCAGGCCTCAAATAATGATTAGCTCGGTGCTAATGGAGATTACCAATGCAGGAACAACGCGACCATCACTTTGGACGTCTATTCGGTGCCGAGGCGATTATCAAATCTACTGTTCTTTTCCAACCCGGCATTCCATTCGAGTACTGGACCAAAGTCCTTATCCTAATCTTCGACCTTGCCCAGACCAAGCCATGGATCCGAGAGGAATGCGGTTGGATTCTTTACCGCTGTGTGTACGACCTGTCTGCTCGCGATATGGATGCCAAATTTGTTGAGGCTATTTTGGAAGGCCTGTGCACTCATGAGGTGGCTCGGTCGCCCGAGGGTGTTGCGGTCTGGCTGGCTGCCAAGGACATGTTCCCCAAGGTCAACTACCCCAGCAAGGTTTGGAAGCACGATGACCCGCTGGACACAAAGGAGCGCAATAGTTTGTCGAAGATCATGAAGGAGTCTTCTGCGGAGGAAGCCCAAGGTGAGAGCAAAGCCAAGAACTCTGGTGTCTGGAACTCCAAGCTTCACTTTGCCTGGGATGCCGTCATTTCCCGAACTGGCGAGAGCGACAAGTCAAAATCGAAATCCTCCCGCTTGTCATTCAGTGATTTCTGGACCGAAGTTGTGGACAATGGCTTGTTCGCCTCTGCTTCATCCGATGAACGCAAGTATTGGGGCTTCCTCCTGTTCACCAAGGTTCTTAACGAGGGTTCGCCTGAGCAGACATCTCACATTTTCACCAAGAACTTGGTTCGCTGCTTGACAAACCAACTTGCTGTTGAGGATCGCTACTTGCACCGCATGGCCGTCAAGGCCGCCAAGGCAATTCAAACCCGCGTGTCAAAGGAGCCCGGGTTTGCATCTGCAGCTGTTTGTGGTCTCATGGGTAGTAGTGGCGCAGTCAATTTTGACCAGGCCACCAAGACAAAGACCATCGAGAAGATCGTGGCAGATGCTAACCGCGAGGCCTTGGAGGATATCATTCCCCTGTTCGAAAAGCTCCTCAACCGCCCTGAAGCAAGCGACGAAAAACTTGCGGCTTCAAACCGCCAATTCATCGCTGGCCTCCTTCTCTCAGTGGTGCGCGGCAAAGCTGCCACTGGCAACAGTGACGACTCTGAAGATGACTTCCAGTCCACTCTTGAGCAGATTCTGTCCATTCTTGTGCGCTTTGCATACTTCCCGAACACCAGCAACGCCTCCTCCGCTCCCCAACCTGCGCTCTCCCAGGCTACCCAGGAGATGCTGCGCAACCGTATCAATTCTTCATTGAACAGTCTCCTTACATCGCAGACATATGCCTCGACAATTCCTTACGCAGTCGTGAAGCAAATTCGTGATGCCGCCAAGTCCGAAGAATATGGCAAATTCATCATTAACATCGATGATAAGATTCAGGAGTCAGTGAAGACTGCTTTCAAGTCGTTGAAGAAGCTCTCTACCAAGGAACAGAAGGGTGACACATCCGGAATTTCCGCCTTTAAGCTCCTCTACTCGATGACAGTCTTGCAGGTCTACAATGGTGACCCTGATGCCGTGTCGATGCTCGACGAGCTCGAGTTTTGCTATTCCAAGATCATGGATGACGAGGACTCGGAAGACGCCTCCGACGCATCAGATGCCCTTGTTGAAATCCTCCTCAGCTTTGCTTCAAAGCAGTCACAGCTTTTCCGTCGCATGAGTGAGCAGGTCTTCGGTGCCTTTGCTGATCAGATCTCTGAAAACGGCCTGGAGTCGTTGATTTCCATCCTCGAGGCAAAGGAGAGTCTTGCCGGACAGCAGGAAATGTTCGAAGACCAAGACGAAGGTGAGGAGGAGTCAGAGGATGACGATGTCGAAGAAATTTCAGAGGGAGACGAAGACAAGATGGATGTCGACAGCGACGTCGAAGTTGTAGAGGCAGGCGATGACTCTGAATCCGAATCTGACGATGAAGAACCCTCAGATGTCGACGAGGAAGATGCCGCTGAAGTCGCCGACTTTGAAGCCAAGCTTGCCGCCGCACTTGGTACCCATCTCGCAGACAAAGATGGAAACGCATCCGACTCTGACTCTGATGCCGACATGAATGATGACGAAATGGACGCCGTCGACGAGCAACTGGCCAATGTCTTCCGCGCTCGCCGTCAAGTCACATCTCAGCAAAAGGATAAGAAGGGCGCACGCGAGAACATGGTAAACTTCAAGAACCGGGTCCTCGACCTCATCGAGATCTTCGTCAAGAAGTGCCACTCTCGCGTCCTGGCTCTGGATCTCCTCCTCCCTCTCCTTCGTCTCTCGCGCCGCTCTTCCGTGAAGCAGATCGCCAACAAGGCCAACAGCGTGCTCCGCGAATACACTAAGCTCTGCAAGGGATCTGCCGTCCCGAAGATCGATGGTGACACTGAGCCTGTCTGGGAACTGCTGCGGTCTATCCACAAGGAGGCTGCACACAGTGGACCTCAGACCCACGCTGCTGCGGCTAGCCAGGCTAGTTTGCTTGTTGTGAAGGTCCTTGTTGCGCATGACAAGGCTGATATTGCTGGCGTTGTCGATGTGTATGGCGAGACACGTAAGGCTCAGCTTTGCAGCACTAAGTGCCATGTTCAGCCTTCGTTCTTCACGGAATGGAACAACTGGTGTGTTTCGGCGAGCAAGCAGCTCAAGAACTGAGTATTTCGTCTGATTAAAATTTATGTCTCCTTGGGAATTATATGGAGTTAACTGTAGATTTGATGCCTAACATATGGGCATAAAATGATATGACTATTGAATATTCCAACATGAAATGCCGCATCGGCTGGCAGAATCCCCCAGGAGGGAAAAAAAAGCCTTCCCTCGCTCTTAAACAAATAGACAAGCACTTTGCTCATCTTGATAATTGTAGCTGCCATCGAGCTTCTTGCTAAGACTGCCGACGAGCCGTGGTCTCGGGAATAAGTTCAATCTCGACTCCAGTGTCCAACCCATCGTCCAATGCCTTGACATGTTTAGTTTAGGAAGTAGAGCTTAGGAATGGGCTATCAATTTCGCCGGGTTGCTAAACGTGGAATCTTAAGTTTTGCAGCATTGTGCACCCGATGTCACACGCTTTACAGCCTTTAATCACCCCAGCTTGACATCGAATGTCCCCAAATTCCTTGAGGCACAAATGTAGACATCCCTGGGGAGGATCCACCCATTTTAATAATCGCACAGCATCGAAGGACGAATGTTGCTTTGATCTAACTGTCTATTCACTAGCATTCGAAGGAAATCTTTTAGCACCTTTGATTCGTATTAACAGTGTTTGGCAGGTACATAATTTGAGGGGTAGAATAGAGTCGACCTCCTCTATGTAAAGCAACATGGATGTAAGATCCGAAAGTGCGCTCTGCGTACATTTCGGGGACTCGTCCATGAATGAAGGTTGAAATGCAATGCAGACAATATATATGTCACCGAATATATATCTCAGCTGAATATCCTTTTCAAGGCTCTGATCGAGTTTGAGACCGCACGATTAGCTGACGGGTTCGATTTCTTGTCGAGTAGGAGATATGGAAGTAGACATCAGGTCGAATAGGTAGTGTACGTTTGACAAGAGGAAATCGTACTTCCGTCCAACCCATACAGCGCTAATAGGTAGAGACCACAATATCAGCAGGTATTGGTATAAATCATTTCAATAATGCCCTGAAAGGAAGCGTACATTTTAGAACAATTGTGGTAATATATGATAGATTTCCGGTCCAGAATGAGTAATACTTACCACGTGGACCAACATTGGGAAGTTGAGGGCTCCGCTAGCACTTCTGCATCTGCCTCGCAGTGGAGCCTGCAATGCGAAGAGCAACTACAAGTTAAACAGTGGGAGATATTCACCGATATTTTACCGATATAAGCCTTGAAAACCGAGAAATGATGGATGAAAGTCTATTAATAATTCAAAAGAAATACAATCTCAGGCCACATAAAGTCAAAAGTCGTTAGCTACCTCGCCTGGTGCCAGTAAATGACTTGCCAATCTCTGTTTACTGCCCAAGCACGGCCGGAAATCTGGTGTGCTTAGTGAAACTCTAGGCTTAACAAACAAAAGATCGCCCTTGTTGCTAAATAAGTGCACGCGGAATCACCATTTTGGGGGAAAAAGGTGCTAGTCATTGCATGGTCGTCGGGATGGGGATGCTGTATATGAGGGGCTGTGGGTCCACTAGTTTGACTATGTAGAGCTAGGGCAAGGCAAATACGACGAATACGGATACGTTCTGGGCATGATCGACATTGGAAACTTTGACTCTGGGACCTGAGACCTGGGCATTATCCATTAGTTCAAATCCTGCATGTATTTCAGAAGATGAGTCATGATCATCAAGGCTCGTTGAAATTGATACCCTAGAATAGAATGATCTGCTAGGACCATTGTTTCAATCCAGCCGGCCCAATGGAGATACCGTAGTCTGGAGACTATACAATTGCTGCTACGCAAAGACCAAATAGCAAGAAAAGCAAAAAAGGCCCTCGGAAAAATGTCACGAAACACAAGGAGTACCCAATTGCTAAGCAGATACCTCTCCGAGGGCAGAAAGATCAAGGCCGGGGTCCCTAGACCGGACAAGCAACTCGACAGTCGGATCAGTAACAATCTCGCTGCCCATCTCAAAGCTCTTCGGTCGCCCACTGTCATCTTTCAATTTCCAGTCATACTTGAGCAATAAATGGATGAGCAAGATCTTGGACTCGTTAGCCGCAAAAAAGCGGCCCGGACAAGCGTGGACACCGTGACCGAAGCCATAGCTTTCACGGGTGGTTGTCACGAATTGGTGCTTGTGCTCGTGACCTGGTTCTTGGCGCTTCTTGAGGAAGCGGTAACCGTCATATTTCTCAGGGCTCGGGTAGATGGTTTCGTCTTGGTTGATGTGGGCGGAGACAGCAATCATGGCACCTTTAGGGATGATTGTACCGTCTGATAGAGGGATTGCTTCCAGGGCCAGGCGATTTAGGGACGCTGCAAGGCAATACGTTAATTGAATTCTAAGTGATTGAAATAACACGACTTACTCATACTGATTGGGTGTGTGCGCTGCGACTCCTTCATCACACTGTCCATCAACTTCAGTTTCAACAGACTAGTCTTCTTGAGCTCACCATCCTCAGCGATGACGGCGGTAATCTCGTCGCGGAGAGGCTGGAAGTATTCCGGGTACGCTGCGAGGTCGTACATGATGTTTGTGAGAAGATTCGAGGTCGTATGAATGGCAGCCAAGGACAGCGCAACTTGTCCACGTGTCATATCAAAAGGCATATTGTATGCCGTAGATAGTTCCTCAAACCAGTCGAGGGCATCGACCTGGGTCTGAGGTGGATCGTCTGGCGGCAGTTTGCTATCGCGGATCATGTTGCGCTCCTCAATCTCTTGTTTAACAATGGCCCGGGCTACGCCTGGATGATAGCGAACCTTTTGGATGGATGGTAGGAAGTAGTGGACTACCGGTCGTAAGATGGACGGCCACAGCCGTAGCTCGCGGGCCCCATTGAAGGAGTCGATCGTGTAATGAACGGCGACGTTGATCCAATCCTCATTTCGGCAGGCTTTTTGACCGAGGAAAGCCATCGTGGAGATACGGGCTACCATATAAGGCACTTTGCGGGAAAAGTTGTACGGCTTCCATCCTAGGTTGGACAACGTGGTCAGCACTGATCATCTAGTAGTAGTCTCGCATCATGCCATACCATCCGATGGGGGAAAGGCGTCTTTCACAGTCACAGCAGTCTCTTTGGAGAGCGGTATTGTCAGGCCACCTGTAAGCCGATTAGAGCAGTCCTCGCTAGGGGTTGGACTCACATACCAAGGGCTTGAGTTAGCTTGATTCGCACCGAATCCAAGAGGACCCTAGATGCTCCATTTGTATGGAAGGGTTCGAAGCCGGGGATACGACCCGAGAAGAAGTGCTGAATTCTAATCAGTCTTCAAGAATCCAGAGTTGTGATCGCTACTCTTACTTTTTGAGTAGCACCCTCAAAGTCTAGGTGGGGATGACTCTTGATTTCATCGATATACTTTGGATGCAAGACAATCAATGGCCGGGTTGGAGCCATGACCTGAAATGCATCGCGGCCCTTCTCTTGATCAGCATCTTGGGTTTAGAGCATGAGAATCTTCCTACCTTGGTGAAGCCCTCCGCAATCAACGCCCGCGCTGATTGACTGAATCTAGACTTGGCCTTCTTGTTGGAAAGATCCCACCAGCTTTTCCCAACCAAAGGAAACCGAGCATAGGGAATCTCATCAGAAATATCATTCCATACACTGGAGATAAACACCACCAGGAGCGCAACACAGATACCCTGAACAATATGAGGAGTGCTCAATAACTCGGTCACAAGCGCCATAGCTTCGATGAGGATAGGGGGATGAAAAAAAGCAATGATGCCGGTCAAAACTCTGCAACTTCTGGGCCTGAAGATTTTATAAAACAATCCAAGGCAAACCTTCGAGGCTCCGCCAGTTAGACGGAGTCATTTGTAGATTGTTCAGGTTCCACCCAAACATTCCGAAGTGGAGTCCTACCCCAGTCACTCGGATATGGCTTGGGCCGAGAGTAAGGAGAAAGCTTAGAGTTTTGCAGAGCTCGGGGCTTGACCACTCCGAGAGGCAGCTTCATCATTGCTTTTTAGTCGAGCGTAAGGAAATACGAAAACGAGAACCGATCCTTGCCCGAAAGGGTAGCTGGAGGATACATCGCCCCAAACTTGGATCCATGCTTGGATGACTCGAGGCCAATCAACATGGATGAATTAGATTCGAAAAATGAAAGCCTGTGAAACATGAGGATAAGCTGTAACCATATAGTATATTATCAGTATAGTAATGAAATATGAAGTTAAGGAGCAATAGAGGGAGAAAAGAGGCCAATCAGCGGTGAGAGATGGCAAGAATGTATACATAATCAACCCCCGCATTTCACTTTCCTCTGATCTCTCCAACTTCATTTGACTCTTCTATAACTCTGACCCTGAAACTTCTGACTTGTCATCATGGGTGACTATGGCCCGGCATCTAACCACTCAACTGAACCTTCGCTTGCAACCGCACCCGACATCTCCGTACTGATAACGGGCTTTGGCGTAAGTGATCTGCGCCCGGATCCAAAGCGTTTCCGAGTCCGATCTAAGACCTCACTGTGTAACTAGCCCTTCAAAACCAACCTTGTCAATGCTTCCTCCCTGATCGCCAAATCGCTCCCTGGTTCTTTTGCCTTCCCAGGCCCAGGCCCCACGGACCGCCGTGTCATTCTGCATGTCCACCCGGATCCGATTCCTGTTGCCTATTCGTCTGTTCGTGAATCTTTACCCGTAATCTTAAACGATTTCGCAACAGCCAATCAGGGCCGTCGACCAGACCTAGTGATTCATATAGGCATTGCCTCGCCAAGACTGTACTACTCAGTGGAGCATTTAGCCCACCGGGATGACTACAATATCACTGATATCGATGGCCGCTCGGGCTATGAGGACGGAGAGAAAAGGTGGAAGGAGCTAGGACTTCCACCGATACTGTGTCCAGGCAAGGCGTTCGTTGCCACTAAAGAACAGAATGACCAACGGTCCCACAAGGGACCCAAGAGTGGCCCCTACCCACCAGAAGGTCACTTCTTAGAGACGTGGAAGGCCAATGCGTCGTCGGGTCTGGATCTCCGGATTTCCCATGATGCTGGTCATTATCTCTGTGACTTTATCTTCTATACTAGCATGGCCTTGGCTACGCAGCAGGGCCAAGACCGCAATGTCTTGTTTTTGCATGTCCCCGGTGCAGCGGAGGATGCTGACGTCGAGCGTGGGCGAGAAATCACCTTGGCTTTGATTAAGGCTATGGTGACTTGTTGGATCGATGAGAAGCATTGTGCATGAGAAGGACTGCATATTGGTTGTTACTTATTTGCATTTTCACGCATGGTGTTTATATCTGGCTTTTATTATTGATATATCCTCGAGTTTAATATAATGATACTGAACATCATATTTGCTCATGCACCTGGATCAATTGAGGTTTCTATTTCTTAGAGGGAAGACATCTATTGGCGTAATCATAGCTCAGAACAAAAACACTTATCATCACAAGTTTCCTCATTCTGGAGGTAGTACTATGAGAGATCACCGAAACAGAGCTACTGGTAAAGCTTGGAAGACAATGGGAAGCCTGGGGACTCGGACCCCGAGATTTGGCTATTGCATGCACGAGCAAGGGTTCGATGACTTGGCATTACTACTCCCCCTTGCCCCATCACACCGAGTCTTCACCCTTTTTTTTCTTCTCATCTTCTAATACCGATATATAAAGACTATACTCAGTCGGTGACTCCAATACCCAAGGCCGCACGCTCTTACATTCACATGCCATCAAGCATGTCCCTAGAAGGAAATGCTGACCAAAGTCTATTAGACAATATGAGGGACCATGAACAACTAACACCCAAACTCAGAGTCAGAAAGGTAGATTTGACATGGAATCCAAGCTGGAATATATAAGACCACGAAAGTTTTCGGGATTGGCCCATGTGTGGCTTCATTAAGCTGGACACTCAATCGACCCCATGCTCTTGAGATGTGAACATGACGTCATATCATTGATCCGAAATCGCAGGCGGTATAACACGGCAGAAAAGGGCTTATCAATTCCGACAGAACTAGAACCCTATCTTTAACTATGAGTCTTCACAACATATAAGACTCGACCTTGTGTTTAGGTCAAGAATTTAACCATGGCGATCATGATGGAGACAATACCTGCAACATCTGTCCTTATCCTAGGACTCGTACTTTTACTTCCAGTTCTACTCTTCCCCCAGCTTAAGAGATGGACTCACAAGTCATCACCGTCAGCAAGTTTGCTGCCGCACCTACGCCTCTGGAGTAGGCGTCCCAAGCAATCCAGTGAGATCATATCGCTGCGTATGTATCCAATTAAGTCCTGTCGAGGCTTTGAAGTGCAGCAAACTACCCTTAAAGAGCACGGCCTTGATCTCGACCGGCGCTGGATGCTCGTCGACGCCTCAACAAACGAGTTCCTGACCATCCGCCAAATCCCAAATATGACCCGCATCGGAACAGGGCTCAGCGCAGATGGCGAGAATCTAGTCGTGACAATTCCAAGTCCAGCTTCATCAACTCCAGCATCGACGCATCAACCTAATACTACTTCTGATACTACCAAAACAATCCGCATTCCAGCCCATCCCACCCAAGAATGGCTACAGAAACACACTACCATTGCCCCCGTCAAGATTTGGGACAATGACACAGATGGATATATCTACAATGACGAAATAAATGCTCCCTTTTCAGCATTTATGGGTCGCCCCGTTGCACTAGTTTATAAGGGCCCAACACCCCGCGTTCTGAAAGGCAATGGCGCGCCCAAATTACTGGGCCGTGTACAGACAACAGGCTTCCCCGATGTCTTCCCAATTCTCATCGCATCAGAGGCCTCTCTCGCTGAATTGAATACGCGTCTCAGTTCCAAGGGTGTGGATCCCATTACCGTCGAACGGTTCCGACCGAATATCGTTGTCCGAGGAGAAACAGCATGGAGCGAAGATTCCTGGAAACTGGTTCGGATCAGAGCTGGAAATGGCTCTGATCCCGACAAGAAGGTAACGCAGGCCCCGCTGGTTCTTGATATCGTGGCGCGTTGCGCGAGATGTCAGGTCCCGAATGTGGACCCTGAATCAGCGAATAAGCATAAAAAGCAACCGTGGGATACACTTGTTTCGTACCGCCGGGTTGATGAAGGAATCAAGTACAAGCCTTGTTTCGGGATGCTGAGTGCACCGAGGAATGAGGGTGCAATTGAGGTTGGGATGATGTTGGAGGTCTTGGAGGAGACGACTGAGCACCGTTATATCACTGGGTTCTAGATAAGGTAAAAAGTTTCAACCTTTGAACTTAATGTATCGATAGATAGGGATCTGCTGGGCACAAAATAACGCTCGGAATTTCATATGCACTCTATTATGTATTCTCAATTCGTATGAAACATGATCGTGACCCATATTAACATCAATGTCTTCCAATCCTCCAAAGCCAATTACCATGCAAATGAAGGGGAAAATGCATCAGATTTATGTAATCCCTCAAAGAGAACTGCAGAACACCTCATAACTGTGGAATTCCTCGTCTCCACTGAGACAGGTGTTCAACGCAACAGCCTGTCCACCAGCATCGCAAGAATCACCAGTGTAAACAGACACTGTTTTGAATCAGTATTAAGACAGAAACCAGTAAAGGGTGAGGAAACATACCAGTGCAGTTATTGATAGCATACTCAAAGCTCACAGACTCAACTTCATTATCACCAAAGCTTTGACAGCTATTCACATAGTCGCCGTAAACACCGAGCTCCCCCAGATTCTGCGCTGAGCATCCAGGTTCACCATAAAGACGAAGTTGGACATAGCGAGTATTTGCCGGAGTAGCAGGAGAGGGAACAGCAGAGACGCTCATCGCGAGAGCAGTAACAGAGGCAACGAGAGTGGTGAAATGCATTTTGTTGGAAGAGAAGCGACTTCGAGTGTGTAGTGGAGGGTGTAGTGTGTTGACAAAGCTAGACTTTTGTAGATGCGTGTAGATGGATAACAAAGTCAGAATACCAGGAAAAACAACGCTTTAAGTACTTCACTCGAAGGCGCGGTGAAACATAGATATTCGCCTCCTAAGGGTCCAGCTTGGCGGTGATGTTATGATTGGGTAGAATGCGGGGCTCTACGTAGCCAACATGCCATAATCTGACTACAGGACTGTACGTACTTCGAATCTAAGGCATGTCTCACACACTGCGCCCGTTTCTGGTGCTACAGTGCCTTCTATGATACTCTGGCACATGATGTGTTCACGGGTTAAAAGAATACAATGTAAGCAGAACAGTGACTAGGAGCGGGGGTTCGGGACCTCCGGTAGAATGGAACGTCATGTGTACACTGGCATCTTCCCTTACTGATAGTTTCCCTGCCGAAATCGCTGAATAAGCTTTACCTTACTGTGACAATGTGGGCGGTTCTATTTCTGTCCTGGTTTCCTATTCGTTGGTCACCTGCAGAATTACATCAGTTGTTGATGAGACCCAGCTAATCAATAGGTTCTACAAGCTACGTTCGGGACCGATCTGGACTCATTTTCGAGACAGCGAGCTATGTAAGCCCTCAGATTCGAGTCGTGATTGCCTATTCTTACGAGACAATTTACTAAGTCGGTGTGAGTAAGACCAAGCCCCAATGCCTAGTGCCGATCACCCCGCACGTATCCCGTATAGACAGCTGGTAAGACCCGATGCAGGCCTTAAAACACCATATTCAAGTCTGATGATCTATGATTCAATGCTATAGCTCAGCATATGGATGCGTATGCGATTAATGGGCAGTGGGTCTATGTCCAAGTCTGTCCCGGGGACCCGAAGATTGACGATCTGGAACCGGATTTTTCCCAACGATAGATTGCACAGATCCACTTAAATGACTACGTATCCGCTATTCCGAGATCCAGTAGAAGTTGAGCCGACGCTGTCCAGAAAGATCGAAGTGGGTTCGTGTTGCCAGGCTCAATATGGCTGTTAGGCGAGACGTCCAGCCTCATCCGGAAGGTGTTTCGGGGCTTCTCCCCACCTTATGGGGAAGTCGTTTCATGACGTGGATATCGCCATACGAGCTGATTTTTTTCTTTCACCGGATATATCGAGTCTCTGATAAATGCAGATCAATCCAGATGGATGCAGGATTGAAAAGAAAGTCTCAGGCTTTGGTGAGAGAAACACATGGTCAATAAACAAATCACTGAGGCATGGCTGAATGGATAGATGAGATCCTTGACGGTATAGCCAAGGCAAAAGGTAGCAAATCAACCATCTGGCGAGCTCGCACTGGTAAATGATATCTAGCAATAATAATCTGACATAGCAAACAGGCTAAACAAGAACTTCTTGTTAGCCGGACAATAACGAAGTCCGCTGTTTTACCGAGCATAGTAGATGAATGTGAGTCCAGGACCATACACCCGTAAATAGCAATACCGTTGATATTCCGGTCAAGGCCTTTTGAGACAGGGGGAGCCAGGATGTGGCGACGACGAGGTTCAGTCATGGGTGGATGGTGCCAGTAGAGAACCAAGGAAATCCCTGCAACGAGCAAGGCGCACCAAAGACATTGATGGCGAAGGAAAGCGAATGGCATAGTGGCACTGCTTATCTCGGGACTCATTGTATGCCTCCCCGAATGGTGCATCAGAGAAGGCCTAGATCAATAGGATTGAAATCATTCCATCGACAAAGGCGGCGAAGGATTTAAGGCTATCAAGTGAGAAGACCTCATACCAGACAGCTGGAAACATTCATGCTTATCAGAGTTATGGTCTCTATGGAAGTATTGGAGTCAACCTTGGAACCACGAGGACAAGTCTTGGTGATGAAGCTTCAAGCACAGTTATAAAGAACTGTAACCAGGGATGGCCAACGTGAAAGATAGACCGTAATACAATCATACGCTAACTGTGACATCTGAAGGCGACCACGGAGCCAAGTAATGTCCCCAACCTAGATAGGTCGCTCTAAAATAGTAGGCAAATCACAAGTCATCAATAAGAAACTGAACGGAGCAACACGGAAAAAAGTTTGAAGAATAATAAGTTGATTGTTCAATCGATCCTAATAAAGATCGATCATCAAAAGAAAGAAAGCTAAAAACCACTCGCCGATGACGCCCAGAGCGCAATTGCAAAAGCAAAATGCGCAGGAAACAAAAGACACCGGCACTGGAGTGTTCAAATCTGTAGTAAAATTCTGGTCTCGAAATCGAAAAGAAACGCAGCCATAAGCAAACTCGCAAAGATTCCCCATTCCATCTCGGACACATCATTGACAAGCCTGGGAATCACGAGCGGTATCACAGTTGATGAAAGCGAATCAAATCGATCGGAATATGCAAAGCAAAGAACGGTACAAAGCAGAGCAGATCGTATTATCGAGAAGAATGGAATGAAATCAAATCAAATGGAGAAGAATGATAATGTGATAAAGCAGAAAGATTGGGAAAAAAGCACGCTGGCAAAGACAGAAGAAGAGAACCAAACGCCTCGCTTGCGTCTCGCAATGTCGTTGGCCAACTGCATTTCATGTGCATCGTTTCATTTCGGTTCGTCTATGTGGGTTGCATATGTATCGTCGTGCACATTCTTCTTTTGGGAGGCGTAACATTGGGTTGGAAAATCATTTTTGAGCCCATCGGTGATGGGCGAGGGTAAGCCGAAGAGAAAATGGAGAGGAGAAGTTCAAGTCTTGTCAGTGGCCTTGGTTCAGGTATGTGGGACATAAGACATCCATAAGACAAGGTGACGACTGGACAAGACAGGTAAAAAGAAAAGAAATATGTAGAGAATGAATCGCGCCGTGGCGAGTAGTGTTTGAATGTAAAGTGTTCGGATTTTCGGGTCCAATTTTCAAATGTTTTTGCTTTTGTTGTTTTTCATTGCCGAAACCACGTCTAGTGGATCGAGCAATCAGACAGGAAAAGGAAATGAATTTGTCGCATAGCGATAGGGAGTGAACTTGCTATCATGGAAGGTAAGGCGGTTCTAGCGGTGAACCTTCTTCACTTCCAAAATGCAATGAGTGTAAGGGTGATAATGAATGTATGTCCTGGTAGAAGTCGAAAGTCTCCTCTGCACTAGTGGAAACAAAGAGTGTCGAAGAAAACAGACACAGATGTCCAGATATTCTACCGATTATTCATCTCGGCGGGAATACCAAAACGTTGTTGAAAAATGGCATCAACGCGGTGGAGACGAATCGATTACCGTACCAGGAGGAAAGGGCCCATCACAATTTTCTCTTCGGAGTCGGGATCATGTGTTGCAAATTTCAGGGATTGGCGAAGTCAAACAGAAAAGTTCCGAGACTTAAGCTCAAATATCGTTACAATCATCAAAGGCCGTGGCTGTCATAATAGTAAAAAGGCTGCAAAGAGGGGGCGGCACGTAACCCCCTATCATCTCGTTCAGGTCATCATGCAAAGTGAAAAGATCTCGCAAAGGAATCGACGCCACAATGGGAACGGAAATTGCAAAATTGGACAGCGGAAATGCGCATTTAATTGCGCATGAAAGGCATGCTCAGAATTTGCCGGCGAATTCGCTCAGCATCCGAAAGGCCTTCCTCAAAGGGATTTTGTAGAGGGGGAGGAGGTCCTTGAGGCTTGTCCAGTCCCTGCATGGGAGAAGGATTCATAGAGCTGGGATAGGTCGAAATGCCACCGCTCGAGAATGGATCGGACAGCGAAGGCGCATGCCTAATAAATCGTCCAGGGGTCGTACGTCGCTTGAACTGACCTTCCACCTTGAAAGGTGAGCCCAGGCGTTTGATATGCTCACCGCCAAGATTCAACAATGGGTTGACAGGAGGCTTGGTGATGGGTGTATTTTCTTCGGGCTCAATTTGGGAAGAATTGAGGGATGAAGGGGGTGAGAAGAGCTGACTGACATCCCGAGAACGGTCGGCAGCACCAGTTGTAGCACCGCGGCTGCGGATGCGGACCCGACCATGACCAATGTCTTGGACTTTGTTATCTCGGAGGTAGGTGTTCAGACGTTGGTGGACTTCTTCGTCGGAGGGGTCTCGGTCAATACGCGCCTTAGGGGAGAACACATCATCTTGCTCCCGAGGAGTCATGTCAAAGTGAGTGTTACGCCGAGCCCGAGTCGGAGCGGGCATGGTCTCGCGTCGAGCAGAGATAGGCACACTTTCAACTGCAGAGCCCGAGTTTCCAGGGCCCCATGTGCTGTACACAAACGGCGATCCTAGGCGCGGGATATTGCAGGGTTCGACATTGAGATGATTGTTAGAGGGCTGGACGACATGAGTTTCAACATTGTTTTGCACAGGGTTGTTGAACCACTCGGTCTTCGATTCAGGAACAGGTGCTTCGGCAAGTTGAGTCAACGGAGTCGGGTCGTACGAGGTGACAAGAGAGACACCGAGGTCGCGGGTGCCGTAGGCAGTAGAGTTATCAGGTTGGTAGGCGTCATTACCCATATCTGGTGCAGGCTCTGGGCTGCAAGACTGCATCATGCGCTGATAATGAGGCATGATTGAGAACTTGCGGCGACACAGCATCTTCAGGCGGTGACGTGTCTTCGAATCAGACTTGGGCCATGTTGTTTTGCTGTCATCAATAGCTTTTGGGGTCGAGCTGCCGCTGCGGTCTGAGGCCTTGATGAACAGGGACTGACTCATGCGGAGCTTCTTGTTCTCCCAGGTCTTTCTCGCTCGGCGCGCCACGCGTGAGGTGACTCCTAAGGGTGGAATGCTGCCTGGAGTCATCTTGAATGGAGTCATGGTAGGGTCTTGCAGGTACATCTGATAAGTGTTCCACAGATGATTGTCCATCTCACGAGAGAAGATTTTATCCTTGACCTGAGATCGCTGGACTTTTTCTTGGGCAAACTGGGAGACGACATCTGAGTCTCCTTGGCAAATTCGAGAGGGAAGTAAGAGTCAAAGATATCACTTTCAACACTGGAACAGCTTCCCCCTACAGATGCACGCGATGCAAAAGTCTCGATGGACTCGACAGATGAATCGGACATATTTGAACATGCTGAGCCCGGGCGTTCAAAGTTGTGTGGCATAGGAGTCTGGTCCCATGAGGGCCACGCCTGTACCTCGTCGCCTGACTCAAATGAAGTCCCGCGAATCTGAGCGGGAGGGGTCTTGAAGACCATTCTCTGGCGCGGTGGAGCTAGGTAGCGTTCATCATTTCCGGGTTGCGCCGCAGGGGACAACTCGAGCGGCGCGTTTGACTGACCCACTTCGATCGAGGGCAGGGGAAGATCGTGCAGACCCTGGAACCGGAATAGATCCAGGTCCATACGCGCGCAGACATCAGTTCCGGAGCGGACTCGAACGCGAGGGAGACGGCAACTGGAGAAAGAATGACGCGGTGGAGGCGGAACGTCGATGTGGGTCGATGGGCGTTCGGGGGTCTTGGGTTCATCCGCGCTCAGAGATGGGAAAGTGAAGTTCTTCGGCAGCGTCCGCGAAAGCTGACGTTGAGACATGATGATCGATGACTCGTGGTACAGCTCGCGAATATTGTGGGGTTCAATTCAGGAATGTGGGAGGAGGGGAGTCTTCAACGCGTTCTAGAAGGGAGAGATCAAGTTGCAGCTTGGAAGTTCGCGGGCTTCGGGTTGAGGAAGCGCGCGTTAGTCGTGGTAAATGTTATCGTGAATCGTGAGGGAAATGAGAAAAAGGAAAAAAGTTGAGCGAAGGCGAAGACTGAAAGGCGGTTCAAAGGAAATCGAGAGTGTCGGGGTGTGTGATGTTGCGGAATGCGCCAACTGGAAATCGGGATCACCAGATCACTGCGGCTCCATCCCCACGAGTTTAGGAAATGAAGTATTTCGTCATCCCCTGAAACGCCGGGAGAACAAAAGCAAGCGCAGCTGCGATTCAAATCGCAGGCAAATTTGGGGAAAGGAAACAGTAGGGAAGGGGTAGGTGGTCAAGAGGTGAAGAGGAGAAGAGAGAGCGAGTGAGGGAGAGGAGTTGTGGTTGGGCGCTGGAGTGAGGCGCCGGGGGGGGATCGAGTACCCTGTACTTTGGCGTGTAGGCGTGAGTCAATACCTAACCCAGGTACTCTGTACTTAGACCTTGACCTGCAGGCCCACCGCGAAATTCTACTAACTTGCGCTACTCGCGACTAAAAAAACCTGTAATCTTAGAGAGAGAAAAAAGAACAGACTTCGACTCTACGGAATGTCGTTGGGGGGCATATTTGTTTAGATTTTCTCGAGTCTTTCCCATCCGGAGGCTGCAGGTTGGACCTTACTTGATGCACGCTGCGTACTCGAGTCAGGGTAATTTTTTGAATCATACATACACTCATCAGTATTGTGTATAGAAGGAAATGGGGGGCTGGGAGTGTAGTGGTGCTCCAATTGGACTAAAATCTCCAAGCTAACCCATTTTATGATAAACGTACAGTCGATCGTGCTTATCCGAGAGTCCACTTTCTCCCACAACGGAGTACATACGGAGTACTCCTTCAGTTCGTGAGACCAAGTCCCGTGAACCATCTGCAAGGGCTACAAGATCTGCCGGAGAACGGGCACGCTGCGTGGTAATCTGGTGATGTCCATTGCAGAATCTTCCTATGCTTTTGCTGTGCCTCCTGACTTCCCAGCCCTCGAAAACGGCGTTGTTTT
Organism: Penicillium frequentans; assembly: GCA_028828275.1. Lineage (NCBI taxonomy): Eukaryota > Fungi > Ascomycota > Eurotiomycetes > Eurotiales > Aspergillaceae > Penicillium > Penicillium frequentans. Next base: position 1,298,696 of record JAQIZY010000001.1, on the reverse strand, counting down.
GTAGGAAGTATTAGATATTTTCAGCCATAAATAGCTTCGAAACCAGGAACAAGCCCACAAACCCACAAGGCAAATGGGGAATTTTCAAATTTTTTTTCTCACCTCATTGTGCGGTGTAGAGTGCCCGTGGACACTGAGCGTGGGGCCGGAACATCTTTCAATATAACCTCATTGGGGAAGAAAAAGGCACGAGGCACGCGTTACTCCACTGACGCGTCGCGTCGCGATGTTTTATTACCAATATTACAGCCATGGAACACAATACCATACACGCTAGTCCTATATCGGGAGCTTCCAAGGTTCCTTCGGGACACAATTCAGGTCCAACAGCGCTAATCGTCATGACCCACTGGGAACGGGTCAGTCGCACGATCCACCTGCCATGGCCCGTGGCCCAGATGCCTCGACCTAGCCGAGTCGTGGAACCTTGTCCGAGACTGGGACAAAGAACGCGGCTCTAGGGTACCTACATCGGGAGCCATGGAGCACGACAGTGTACGGAGTACAGGGATCAGGATCCGCAAATAGAAGAATTATCAAGGTCAATTAATCTCAATTCCGTGACAATTGATACGAAACAAATTAAGATACCCAGACAAAAATATGAACAGGTAATAAATCTCACACACACCACGGACCAGGCGCATAAAAAACATACTAGTAGGGGTATAATTGTAAACAGGTGGTTGGGAGACAAACAAAAACAAAGGCAATGAAAAGGTAACAAGGGGGTGATCAAGATCGTTCAAGCTTCTTCTTCCGCTCAGCTAATAACGCCTCGATCTTGCGGAGCTGCAGGGCAAGTCCCTTCTTTTCCGCATTTGCAACGAGCCAATCTTCCATGTTGCGACGCACATGGCGCATGGACTGGAGTACAGGGAGAATAGGCGATGAAGTGGCATCATTGCCGCCTTCACGTTCCATACGCGCCCACCGCTCAGCACCAGGGTTAAGAAGAAGATCAAACACCTCGGCCCACAGTTCACGGTCCCAGTATCGCTTCAATGACTCGCGAATGCGGTAGGTGTGAGTGGAAGAAGCGTCACCAGTACTGGTGCGGGCAGGCATGGACTCGATATGCTTGCCAAAGAGCAAGACGTGAATCGTACCAGCGATGCCATAAAGGTCGATTTGATGGGTCCAAGGGCGCGCCTCGCGAATCTCATTACACTCGTGCGTGCCAACCTTCCAGTCCGCAATGAATTGCACGGAAGGTTGGAATGCGTGCATGTCAATACTGCGGCCAAAGTCAATGAGATCCAGGCCCTTGCTTCGCCAACCATAGTGGCCACTTGGTGAGTAGTATACACTATCACGCTCCTCCGAGGGCTTTTCGTTCAAGTCAAGGAGGGACATCGCGATGGCCGAAGAACTTTCAGTGTTGGAGTCGTCAAGACGAACCAGGCAGTTGTCAGCTTTGATGTCACCGTGAAGAATTCCGTGCGCGTGGAGTCCTTCAACGGTGCGCAAGAGCTCAACAGTGAAGAACATGGCGAGGGATTCCTCCAGACCACCCTCACTGTGGTGGTTGGAGGTAATGGGATCATTGCGAAGTATATTGACCAAATCAAGCAGTGTGCCTTGGCCTCGATAGTCCTCCACAAGGAAACTTTCGCGCTGGTGCACGTGCAGTTCATGCGCCCGCACGATGCTTTCTGCAGCCCGAGAGTGATCAGCAGAGTGCTGCAACCGGTCATGCGCAGTCCGAATCATATAAAATTCCCAGGCACTGGATGGTCCATTCTCAACCTTGATAGCCTCGAACGAATACCGAGGAGTTTGATAAGGGCTGGCTGTTTTCGAACGACTGCCAGAAGTTAGGTTTTCGTCATCTGAGTCAGAGTCGTAGGAGTCAAGGCTGTCTACGCTCTCTGCTAGGTAAACTGGAGCATAAGCGCCGGCACCAAGCTCACGTCGGACAATGTAGCTTCGCTCAGCCCCAGGAAACTCCAGTATAGGGGTATCAAAATCCTCATTAACACCCTTAGAGCGTCTGATATGTGTCTTGACAAACTTCTGGATCATAGAGGCGTAGTTACTATCCTTGACGTGGCCATGATATCCGGCGTAGGCCGCGAGAGGCGGCTCCAAAGAGTTAAGAATGGTGTTTCGTATACCCTTGTCAGTTGGATTGCACTGGGCTTCCTTGATCACGGCCTCTCCTCGCCGACGGGACTTTGGGGCAAGTGCCTTGAAAGCAGTCGGGCTGAATGGGACATCAGCTGCAGATGTAAAGGTGTGGTCTCCATGGTATGGTGTTGGCGCTCCTCCTGGGCTAGAGAGAAGTAGATCACCCATCTGCGGCATGCCGGCTGGGGATCGTGGTTTCGAAGGTGTTTTGGCACTGTACAATGCCTCTCGAGCAACTGTCTGCGAGGGTATCGAACATTCGGTCCGTTCCACGATGGGCGTCATGAAAGGCAGACGATTCTGCGCCATAATGGCAGGGTCCCTATACGTACCAAATGGCGGAGCATAGTCGTCGGGCATTCGGGGAACGAAATGATCTCTTTCCGGGGTTCCTAGGTTGGACTCATCCGCTACTCCTTCACTGTAGACTGATTGTGATGTGATATCACCAGTGTCATGTGCAGGAATATCCTTGCTGACACTAAACTCGGTCCAATCACCATCGCCGATGCTCTCGGCCCTTGTGGTGTCTGCATATTCAGTATCATCGTACGACTTGTGGAAGGTTTGCGTTTCCTCGTTGCCAAAGTCGCTCGAGGCAGCTGACATGTGTCCAGTAACTGTGCTATCCGCGTTGCTAATGAGGTCGTCGTCTTCATAGTCGCTGCCGAATACGCTGTCCTCTACATCCTCCTCTGCTTCCGCTTTCAATGGTTGGTTGAACAGGTCGTAAATTTCATCGGTTGCGGCGCGGGTATGCATAGTCATCGTCGGCTCCCTGGTACTCTTCCGTCGGACCTTGGAGTTGGTGGGCGAGTCGAACTTCATTTTTATGGTCTGGGTCTGGGTTTCTCCTTTGACCTTGAAACGTCGTGCCTTCCCAGGTTTTCCCTCGGAAGATCCATTCTGCTCCTGGGCGTGGTCATCAAATCCGGCTCTGAGATCCGACTCTGATAGATCCTCATTAGGACTGGTTGCCTTAAGCTTTGACACTGGAGAGTCAAAGCCTCCAGCGTTTCCGGATATCTGTTGAAGGGGCTCTTTCTGAGCCCGCCAATTCTTGCTCATCCATCCCCGTTGCATAGCTCGAAGCTCCTCGAAGCTAATCTCATGGGCAGGGTTCTGGCGGTCAGGATACACTGCCTCCAAGTCGACAAAAACACGCTCTCGACGACCTGTTCGTGGGTTTACCGCTTCCCTTACATGGTGTTCCGGAACGTGCTTGGGAGCATTCTTTTCTTGAGTTTCTTGATGTTGATTTGGATTTGACTACATATAATCGAAGCACATGGGTTCAAGCCAGTAATTAGTCCTGCGATCGTAAATATATGGAGGTCTGAAAAGGAATAAGCAACTTGGCAATTGCAACTCACCTCGTCCCGGAAAATGGCCATCTTCTGTGTAGGCGCTGCCTTCTTCCCTGCCTTCAAAGTCTCCCCAGCCCACGGTTTTGCTTCCACTCTGTTTTCCTTCTTGCGCTCCTCCATAGATCCAATGTTCTCCCATCCCTTTGTGCTCCCACTCGTGACTGGTGGGCTATCACTTGCTGCACCGGCGTCTGAGAAAATGGCCATCTTTGGCTTTCCAGACTTTGTTTTTGGCGCACTGGCGGCTGAAGGGGAGGGGCGTGCCGCCTGAGGGTCCGTAGGACCGTCCGCTGGTGCAAATGGGTCCATTTTCGCAGCCAGCGCAGGTCGGACTTTCGGTAGAGCTGGTGATGACGGCCCAGCATCCTGTGGCTGCATCTCATATCGTTGCTGGAATTCGCTGTATTTTCGCAACAATCGTTCAACTGGCCGAGCCTCACGGTCCACACCTAGCCTGTAAACTTCGTCGGCCTGGTTCCAACGCCCCGCACCTTCCAACCAGGCAGCAAATTCTTCATAGAAAAGCGCCAATCCTTCACCGATATGATGACGGGAGAGGAATGCGAATGTCTCTCTTGGTGCATCAGAGAACAATCTAATGTAGTGTAGCCACAATCGCAGATATCGTGGATCATTCTTGTAGTCCGCTGATGAGAGGAAAGATTTTGTCGCGCGTTCGAGTAGTGGAAGCAGACCGGACTCGGGGGTCGCTTGGGCGGAGGGGTACGCATTCAGGGTCCATTTGACATAGCGGTCGTAAACATCGAGGGGGTCATCTGATTCCGCAATCACTTGCAATTCGCTTTCGTACTCTTGACGAATGGCATCATTCAATGTCCTTGTGTCGTTTGGTGTTGGCGATGCGTATTTGTCGCTGGTATTGCTCCCGCCTGAGAAAATCCGGGCGAGCTCTCGTGCTGATCTCCCACCGGGTAGTGATTGGACGTTCTCCTTCTGGGCTTCGATAATGTCGAAATCGATCAAGTCGTCGGAGGCTGCCATCCTGCCGAGATCTCTGCCGGATCTCCCTTTTGGAGGTATCAACAAGGGTTTGGTGTGTGTGCTGTCGAGTTGAGGTCAAAGAGGGGACTTGGTGCTTTTGTTGCGAATTTGGTTATCGATAAACATCACATGACTGTTGCCGTGGTGACACACACGTGATGCGATTCTACGTCCATCTCCTTACTGTCTGACAGGTCCGATTCAATTGGGATCATCGATTATCTTATTAGACGAGTTTTTGTTGCACAGAAGTGTGCTTTGGCTAAAGAACGTGTTATTAAGGACTGGTTTCAGCAATTTGCATCATATCAGTTAGTGTCCAGCAAGGCTTGGCATCATTTGGACATCCTCTGGGTCGGCACATCCAATCAGAACCAGGACCCATCAGGTTTCTGGAACCAATACTTCAACCCGAGGACATCCTTCCTCATCCATTCACATGAGCAGTGCATTATGTGTGAGTTCCATGAAGACGATGAGCCTCAAGCAGCTTCCGATTCCAAGGGCCACAAGAGAAACCTCAGCAACGGAACCGCGGATGCCTCTCCAGTGAGAAGATCGAAGAGGCAAAGATCAACCATCAACCTCAAGGAACAGTCTTCTTCAGACGAATCTGAGGGGGAAAACGACTCAAAGGTGACACAGGCAAAGCCTAAGCAAACGAAAAAGTCTTGGGCACCTTCATCCTCAAAGAAGGTCGAAAGTCCCGAAGCAAAAGCTGTTTCTGATGTCACGAGTGTTCGTAAAGAGCCAACCGAGGTCAAAGCCGAAGAGGCCGTTACAGCCAGCACCCAGAAGGCCAAACCCACTCCCTCTAAGAGAGGAAAGAAGACCAAAGAGCAAAAAGAGTCCGAAGCTATGCCTCTTGCGCCACGTACACAAGGGTTGAAGATGTTTGTTGGTGCACATGTCAGTTCTGCAAAGGGCGTCTTCAATTCAATTCACAATAGCGAACATATTGGGTAAGTATCCAGCGAATCTGATAGCTTCGAGCATGAACTGATTAATGCTGCAGAGGCAATGCATTCGCGCTGTTTCTGAAATCTCAGCGGAAATGGGACAACCCAGCCCTTTTAGACGAGCATCGTGATCAATTCCGCAGGCTATGCGAAGAGAAGGGATATGACGCAGCCAAGTAAGTAATCCCAGAATTCCAAATTCACAATATACCTTTTAACATTATCAGGCACGTTCTCCCGCATGGGTCGTATCTAGTGAACCTTGCCCAGAGCGACAAGGCCAAATCCAAGCAGGCCTATGACTCCTTCCTGGACGACCTTCGCCGATGCGAAGCGCTTGGCATCAAGCTTTACAACTTCCAGTAGGTCCATTATGTTGATCACCAATTTACAAACGTAATTATACTTACGCTCGACCAGTCCGGGAAGCACCAACCAAACTCCCCTCCCAGACGCCCTCTCTCGCTTAGCAAGCAGTTTAACCAAAGCCATCAGCGAAACTTCAACTGTAATACCAGTACTGGAAACAATGTGCGGCCATGGGAATACAATCGGCGGCGCACTCTCCGAGTTCAAGGACCTCCTCGCCCTGATTCCGAAAGAACATCACTCCCGCATCGGCATCTGCATTGACACCTGCCACAGCTTTGCAGCCGGGTATGATCTCGCCTCGCCAGAAGGCTTCAAGGCATTCCTCGACGAGTTCGAAGACCTAATCGGTATCCAATTCCTGAAAGCGCTGCATCTGAACGACTCCAAGGCACCGTTCGGCAGCAAGCGTGATTTGCATGCTAATATCGGAACTGGATTCCTGGGTCTCCGAGCTTTCCACAATGTAATGAATGAGCCACGGTTTGAGGGGCTACCCATGGTTTTGGAAACGCCCATTGACCGCAGTGAAGGGGAAGTTGCCGACGAGGGAAGCGAGAGTGAGTCTGGCACGAAGAAAAAGGGCAAGAAGGCCAAGCGGCCTGCTGGTGCGTCGGCACCAACTGTTCAAGATCCTGGTGTTTGGGCTCGGGAGATCAAATTGCTGGAGTCATTGATTGGAATGGATCCAGAAGGGGAGGAATTCAAAGCTCTTGAAGCAAAACTTTCTGAGCAGGGGCGAGAGACGCGTGAGAAACAGCAGGAGCAGCATAATAGGAAAGTTGAGACGGAGAAGAAAAAAGAGGCCAAGGAAAAAGCGAAGGGGCAAAAGAGTTTGGTGGATATGATGAAGGGCGGGAAATAGTCAACAATGCTACTAAAAAAGTCGAGGATATCACAAGATGGGTCTCGCTACAGGATATCTATGTCCATTTTGATCAACTGTCCAAGATGATCTACGCGGGAAGACATTACAAATATTTTCCAGTGACTTGGAGGAGTAATCATCCTGACCTGATCCTTGATTGTCGATTTTTGTTCTTGGAATACCGCATGTACGAACTGTATGTACGTATATATATATAGTGGGCCCTTTTTTTTTTTTTTTTTTTTTTTTTTATGAATAGGAGGACCATAGGTCCTCAAGAGAAAAGAAATTGAATTGTGGTATAGTCAATGGGCCGCTCTGTCATGAACCTAACAACCGCCATGCAAAGATAAAAAATCCATCTTCAGACCAACCTAAGTGCTCATTGCTCCATAAAACCAAAGGCATCGTTTACATCAAATATTGGTAAACGAAAGGCCCAAGTGTTGGATAACCAATTCGTAAGTCCCGAAGGTAAAACCCCACGAGGAACTGAAACAAGACAGGACCGGGGAAGTCACAATACAAAGCACCCATTCCAAGATGGCGTATGAATAGATCAAGGTTAGAAAAATAAGTATCAAGAATAAAGGTTGGAAGGCTAGTGATTCATAGGAGTGTGCTGCCGCACCGGCGAGATGGACGAAGTAGAGTGAACGCCTGGGGATGCTTCCCGATCAGACTCCTGGAGATGTGCGGGAAATGCCTCGGACATGGAGGTGATGGTTGGAGGGGCGGATTTAATGGGCGACCCCGGGCCATCATTCTCAGGGATAGTGGACGTGGAAATCGTGAGCCCTTGCATAGCACCGCTAGCACGGACACGGAACGAACGCCGCTGGTCGCCTGCCAGTGAAGCATGCATGTCGTCGTTGAAATGATCTCCGGGGACAGCGCTGATAAGACCCAGCTCGGGGTCCGCGACGCGGTGGTAATCACTGTTCTCTGCTCCACTGAGTTCCGTATCCTCGGTGTCAGAGTCTGGGCTACCTTCACGGCTCCAGCTTTCCCGTGCTTCGCTGCGCATCCGAGAGATCTTCATGTAGTTGTAGCATGCGATACTGCCAATGGTAACAACAAGGCCAGTAACGTTGACGGGAGTTAATTTGTCATGGAAAATGATCCCCGCAGCACTGATGGTCACTACTTCCTTGAAGATACCGCAGATACTCAGAGTAACCACCGAAGAGCGTTTGAGTAGGGCGAATTCAGATGAAATCATACAGAATGCCAGAACTCCAGGGAATATTAGCAGACCGGCTCCAACTGCCGTTCCATGTTGTTCAGCAAGTTTGAGGAATCCTTGGTGAATCTCGTTGGGACCCTCCACAGTGAGGGCAATGAAGATAAGAGAAAGAAACATCACGGGCGTGAGAAGGAAAAGAGTTGAGAAAGGGTTTGAGGTTGCCGGATGACGAAGTAGGAGAATCTGTGTAAGACCCCATCGGAAACCGGAGAAGAACGCGGAGGCTATAACGAGTGTGAAACCGAGCGCATTGAATGCTGTCTCGCCGGCAACCATCATAACAACACCGATTGTCATTGCGGCAATGACTACGATCAGTTTCACTGAGGGGGACTCAAGGCGGAAAAGGAAAGCAAAAAGAAGAACGAAGGCGAGTGCAGATGACTTGCACATTGTGAGGAAGGTGAGGGAGATGAACTTCAGCGACATGTTGCCTAGACCGACGTCGAGGGAGGTCGCTGCCCCGCAAGGAACGAGGCGCGTGAAGTAAAACAATTTGGTGAGTACCGGCTCCGTTTTGAGGTCCTCGACGGGTGAATTTGTGGCAGACTCCGGGGGATGACTCGGGCGCAAGGATGGGAACAAGTATAGTAAAAGACTGGCGAGTGTGAATTGGACAGCCATGTGCAAGCTGGTGGTGAAAAGGGGGTACGGGAAGACGACGTCGCTCTCAGAGAACATCCATTTGTTATACTATGATAGCGAAAGAGTAAGCTTCATTGGTTTGGGAGATAAGGACTTTGGGATCAACTCACGATGGAAATGGACAACGAGAAGAAATACCACATAAGAATTAGACCTGCGTTAGCCATGAGTTTCTTGACGACATTGCGATCGGCCAGACCGAGCTGGAAGATGCCATTGGTGGATTTGGTGTCAGCGATGCGAGCATCCAGCTTGCGGCGTTGCCTGCGCCGTCGACGTCGCTGACGTTTCTGATGTGCTGTAAGACCAGTCTCCTCATCGTAGTGATCATCATCCGAACTAAAGTCTAGCTCGCGTGTGTCCATCGCCGCTGCCGAGACATCCGACGTATCGGTATCCTCAGCCGTCAACGGTTCTTGTTCATCCCATTTGTATCTGTCGTCTCCTGGCCGGAGACTGTCATCCCTCCGGTCCGAGGAGCCCGGCTGCCCCGGTCGAGTCGCCCCTGTGAGCATCGAGCTTCGCCGTCGGTGGTGATTCGAGGCTGGTAACCCCATATTGAATTTTGGGTTTAAAGGCGGGAGGGGATGGGGGAGAGGAAAGCTGTGAGCCCCATGAGGGTGCGACCGGGAGAGTTCACACGACCCTTTATTGACGTGGGGGAGCCTCGAATCAGGATTGAGGACAGGGGTGGATATCTCCCAGTGGATTTAGCGAATGTTGGAGAGTTATGTTGGAAGGTTTGGGAAAAAGAAACTAAAGGAATGAAGTGTTGGTAAAAGCGGTCACGGTGTCGAAAAAAAAGAAAGTTGCTGAAGAAACAATCGAGATTGGCGGTGATGGATCGCACCCTTTTCGCCGGGTGTTTTTCTTTCTCCTCTTCCCACTTCATTTCAAACTCGCACTATTACTGGTCGCCACAACTCCACCTTGGCCCAGCTCCACTGTCCGGTCGATCCGGGGTCCAAGGGGAAATGCACACCAAGGAAATGCAGGTCAGGCCTGCTCGCGTGCCATTGGCGGGTTACAACCTCCGACTTCCATCTCCTAGGGCGATATTACTAGGATCAGGTCGATATTCAACTTTGTGTTGACAGGACCCAATGAGAAAATTGCTGCCCGAGCTCCCAAGCGTGAAGATGCTCTGAAAGCGCGAAGGGGGTTTATTGATTATCAACTCCGGGAGTTGGGGGCTGATCACCTCCCAAGAAGATCACGGCATTGATCGTCCAAACCCCCGCTTGAGGGAGCTATTAGTTCTTCCATAATGATGATGTGTATCCCTCCGAGCTCAGGAACCCATTGATCGACCCTTATTGGCAGAGCCATCCTACATAAATAGGCATGACCTCAATTGGAAGCGATTATCATCATCATGTCGTTGCTTCCTAGGACATCCGGCCAGTATGTGCGATCATATATCATCTCCATGGTCGGGTAGAAGCCTTCTGGGCTTTCTCTCCCACTTCTGCATCCAGTCTTGCATGACATTGGTATCAGTACTTTCGAATATTACTTTTTCTTGAGACATCATTCCAGTGCTGTATCATCACCACCATCATGGCAGAGTACACGTATAATGCCATTGAGGACTATGGTCTGATTGGCGATATGCACACCTGTGCTTTGGTGAGCAAGGGCGGCAGCTTGGATTACATGTGTTGGCCGGTGTTTGATTCCCCTTCGGTCTTTTGTCGTCTCCTGGATGACAAGAAAGGAGGATTCTGGTCCATTGAGCCACACAAGACGGTGATCGACGCCCATAGCAAGCAACGGTATCTGCCGTATTCGAACCTATTGGAAACCCGATGGACCAATGAGGATGGCGTTGTGACTATGCTGGACTATTTCCCAGTCACGCCCAAGAGAAACGCCCAGTCAGGCCGACTGCTGGGAGGATACTGTCCATGCAATGACCCCGGAACCAACCGCTTCAAGTCGGGATTGCAGCATTCGGGCGTGATCAGAAGACTGGAATGTGGTCGTGGATCAATGGAGCTGCAAATAGAGCTCTTTCCTGCTTTCAACTATGCCCGAGATTCGCACAACACCCGCGCAAAACTAGAGAACGACATGTACAAGCATCGACTGCAGACACTTCATTTTGAGAGTCTGACGGAGCGGCTGCAACTCGAAATCTTTGCGGATTGTCGGGAGCCGGAAAAACTCGGATACCCAAAGGCTAAAATGACTTTGGAGGAGCGACCAGGTTTGCAGGGCCGTGGGCTGGTAGCCTGGATCCATTTGTCTGAGGGGCAGACTCTGCACTTTGTTCTGCATAGCCCCGAGAAGGCGGTGCCCAGTTCCGCCATGATGGCTGCGTACCTGGGCAGGATGGAAGAAGAAACATCAGACTATTGGACAGATTGGACTCGCAAGTGTGCCTTTCGTGGCCACTACCGAGAGACCGTGGAGCGCAGCTTGTTGATTTTGAAGCTCCTCACCTACAAGCCCACGGGCGCGATTGTCGCTGCGCCCACCTTTTCACTCCCAGAAAATGTGGGCGGCTCTCGTAATTGGGATTATCGCTATTCCTGGGTGCGAGACACAGCTTTTACCCTGTACGTCTTTTTGAAGATGGGATACAGTCGCGAGGCGGAATCTTACGTGAACTTTATCTTCGAACGAATCTTCCCACATGCGGCTCAGGATATTGAGCCGGGGAGCAAACGCCCTTTCCTTCCGCTCATGTTCACTATTAGAGGCGAGTACGACATTCCCGAAGTGGAGCTAGAACATCTCGATGGGTACAGGGGAAGCAAGCCGGTTCGCATTGGCAACGCGGCCGTTTTCCACACTCAGTTGGACATTTACGGCGAGCTCCTGGATAGCATCTATCTATACAACAAGCACGGGAACCCCATTACTTACGATCAGTGGTCTTCTATTCGACGAATGGTAAACTATGTGGTTAGTGTGCGAGGCCAGAAGGATATGTCGATTTGGGAATCTCGTGGTCAGATTCAAAACTTCATCTACTCTAAGGTCATGATGTGGGTGGCACTGGACCGTGGCATACGTCTTGCAGAAAAACGATCTAGTCTGCCATGTCCGGACCGTTTCAAATGGATTCAGGTTCGCGACGAGCTTTACGATGAGATTATGACCCGAGGATTCAATAACGAACGTCAACACTTCTGTCAGAGCTACGAAAGCCCGGAAGTTCTTGATGCGTCCATTTTGATTGCTCCCTTGGTCTTCTTCGTGGCGCCGAATGATCCACGTTTCATCAACACCTTGAAAAGGATTCTGCTGAACCCAGAGAAGGAGGGTCTCTCCAGTGCCAAGATGGTGTTCCGATACGACCATGAGAAGGCTAATGACGGTATGTACTTTTCACCGCAGACGTTTTGACCATTACTGATGCTCGTGTTTCACAGGTGTGGGTGGAGGCGAGGGTGCTTTTATTATGGTTACCTTCTGGCTTGTTGAGGCCATGGCTCGAGTATGTGTCATCCCTCGTGTTACTATATCAAATAACCCCTCATTGACCCTTTGATGTATAGGCTGCCAAATACGATGTTCCAATCCCCAACATCTGGAAGCTGGCGCTCTCCCACTTTGACAATATCCTGTCATACGCGAACCACTTGGGAATGTTCTCAGAAGAAGTGGCTATTTCAGGCGAGCAGATGGGCAACACTCCTCAAGCATTCAGTCACCTGGCATGCATTAGTGCGGCTATCAATCTGGAGAGATTGGGTGGTGATGATTACTGAGGGACATGGAGCGTAGTCCGATGAGAGCATTGCTGCTCACCCTTCAAAAGAAAAATTGCTACCTGCGATCAGCTGCTGCAATTATAGAGTCCACTTTTATCATATTAGATCATGAATGCCATGAGACTTTCCTTTAATTTGCAGGATGCCCCGTATATGTACTTGTATAGTTCGTGTTGAAGATTGTGGCGCTTACCTAAACCCCTTCTGATGATCCGCAGCGGAGCGATCCGTCAACTAACTCACTAGCTTATCGCTTCCCCAGACCCCTTCCTTCTCTCTCGCGCCGACACGACAGTCGACCGATGCGATAGCTGACGCCCAAGTCTGGAGCTCTTCCTCCATTAGTATCAGGATATGATTTTCCACCCCGCCATACCACTCGAACCCGTTATCACTGGAATATTCTCCTGATGGCGGATACCAGCTCCGATGGGGCTGATCGGCCACGCTCCGACGGGGCCTTATCATCCGACGAAGAAGACTTCGTTTCGAGCCAAAGCACTACCTCCGTGGATCCGGAAGCTTTAGTCAAGCGCCACCTCTCCTTGTTTCCGAGACTGAATCTGGAAGCGAATTCAAGCGAAAGCTCAGATCATAGCGCGACTCGGACGTCCACACCTGGCACTGCAGCCTCGGTCTACACCGCGTCAAGCTTCAAGCCAACAGCAAAAAGCCCGATGCAGCTTCTTGAATTACCTCTGGATGTGTTGAAGGATATAATCAAAGAGGTATGACGCGTGTTTTCTCGTTTTCTGACGGGCGCAAACTAACAATTGTATTAAATAGGTCACCCAGACAAATGATCTTACCTCCCTCGCCTTAACATGCTCAACACTTCATGGCTTGACAGTGCCACACATGTATTCCCGGTTTGACATCGTCTGGCCTGAATCCTTGAATTCTTCAGGCGATGACTATTCGGGGGTGGATGCCTTGTCATACGGGCTGTCGACTTTGGTAATGGGAGAAGACGTCTTTCACCATGCGCCGTTGGCAAGGTTCGATCGACCTTCAGATGACTGCTCTCATTGCGGATGCGATAGACCACACCATCGGACACACCAGGCGGGCACCAGTATCGGTCGATCCCTAGCTCGACGAGGGAATCATTATGCACAATACACCCGCACCTTTTCCATCGGAAATGGCCCCCTCAGCTGGGTTCAAGAGTACTCAGTGAATCGAGAGGTTGGGAAGATGCTGGGAACACTGGTTGCCTTGGCTGTAGCGCGGATGATCAGTCTTGAGGCATTCATATGGGATATGCCGACAGGAGTGGTTCGTGAAATATGGCTTGCCCTTGCCTCCTTGGCCGACGGACACCATGATAAGTGTCGGTTGGAGCGCATTTGGGTGCGGTGGCATGATAACTCTGAGAATATTCAACGCGTGTCAGCAGCGCTGAGCGGTAACAGCCGTCTGCTCCAGAAGTACAAGCACGTCGAACACCCCTCGCTATCTGTGCTACCACCGCTCAAGAGTGTAGCCGTCCTCGATATAGATGAGACAGCCTATGTTGAGGAGCTTGCTGTTCTCATTGAACGCTCTCGTCATCGTCTGGTCGAGTTACGGATTGGCGTTGCATTAAAGGCCCACCTGTCTCCCTGGGTGGTTTGTGCCAAGGATACCGACCCAGCCACTGACTACAATCTAAGCTGGCCAAAGGCTGGAGGGGTTCTCAGCATTCTATCCAAGCGTGACTATTTGCCTCAACCGGTAACATCTATGCTGCCCTCGACCTGCGACCTGCTGCAGTCAGACGCTTCCACTGAAAACGACGCTAAGAGTGAGGATCATATTGCTCGGCAGGGGTCTAGTTCCCCATCATCCATCGATCAGCAACCTTCTATCCATGCCAATGATAGCGCAGCATCATCGCCACCCAGCTCGAAGAACCTTGCTCCTAAGGCAAGCGGTCCCATTTATGGTCCACCACCTACCAGCGATGAAAAGCTGAACCTTGAGGTCCTGGAATTAGAACGAGTTCCTCTCTCCATACCGCATCTTCTACCTCAGCTTGACTGGACTCGCCTCACCACTCTCACTTTGATGCGTTGCGAGGAACATGAGAATCTATGGAGGGCTCTTCGCCGAAAGTATGCGCCACCTCAGCCGCCGCAGAAACGACCACAGAAAGGGGAAAGACGTCGATCAAGTCTGAGTCGGTACGACTACTCGCTCAATATTAAGCATCTGCGAACAGATACCGTCACTCCATACCTGATGCTTTTCATCAAAGATGCCCTCGCCCCGAATACTTTGGAAAGCGTATACTTGCACGAAGCTCCAAACTTTGAATCAAACGTCAACATCGAAGCTATCTACCGTCACATTCTTCGGAAGCATCGTTTGAGTCTCCGAAAGGTTCTTGTTGATGCCTCCGAGCGAAATGGGAATGTGGACAGTCTGAGCACACGTTGGCACAAGTGGATGTTCAACCAGGAAATGGTGTCTTTTGTCACTAGTGGACGAATGCCCCAGCTGAGAGAGTTGGGAATGGCCATGCACTATCGCGATTGGGTAAGGATATCTCTGTGATGAGTCGGAGAGCTCAGGCTAATTTTGATTAATCCAGCACTATTTCCTGCAGAGGCTACCAAAGATGCCTCAGCTACGCGCATTGTACTTGCCTCGTATTAGCCACTCCGTCCATCGCGATCTGAAAGAGCTCGCCTTACAGGTTCTCGATATCGTTAGCATCCGCCCTGATCTGAAAATCACTTACATTGGTTTGCAATCAAAATGCTATCAGATTCTTGAAAAGAATGGCCCGAACAGCTCTACGGATTCGGATGGCACCCAATCTGTGAACTCCAACTTCCACTCTGGCAATGATGGCCTCGCCGCTTTTGACGACGAAACAATGGATACCAGTGACGACGATCAGGATATACCAGACAATCATGAGCTTCTTTCTGAGTTTTCTGACGCATCCGATAGCGAGCTGGAGGAAAATGGCACTAGTCGCGTTCATTTCAAGCTACAGGAAATTCTCTTCTACGATGATAAGATATCCATTTTCAAGGCACGTCATGGTGTGATCTGATGGCGTTTACGATCCCACCTGACATGTTTGCTTCCTTTCCCGTTCCTGCTTCATTTCTTCCATGTTTACCCGTTTCTATTCCCAGGCGTTTGGGTCAGGCTGTGATTTGGCGTTGAGCATGCGTTTTAAGGTTGCTACTTCTTTTAAGATACCACATGATCATAAGTTCGCATGAATGAAATTATCAACCTATTGGCTTCCTCTTTGCAATATCCAAGAGCCAGCTATTTGTTTCATTCGAACCGGCTCGTAATACCATTGGGCGGCAGTTATCATCACAGTAAAAACCCGCCATTTGTTTTCGCGACAATCTCATCATAGTAAGGCTGAAATGCCAACCATCCTTTCTCCGGTCCCCCAACTTGCTTCGACGTAAACTCCGCCTCCTCTTCATTGATGATTTTCCTTTTATGACCACTACCCAGCTCAGCTGCATCAACAAGAAGCTGCGCATGACATGTTTTATCCAGACTGATAAACCAGAACGCCGCCTCGTCAATACTTCCACCAACCTAACAATGAACATCAGCACTTGTCCAGAAAATCGAGAACTCAAGGTATAACTCACAGTAAGCAACCCATGATTCTGCAAAATAACAGCCTTCCCATTCCCCAGCGCCGCTGTAATTCGTCTACCCTCCTCACGATCCAGAACCACGCCCCCAAACTCGGCGTAAACAGCATGGCTTTTATAAAAGCGCAATGAATCCTGCGTGATCATATCCAGCTCTCGACCGAATGCACTAAATGCCTTCCCATGAACAGAGTGCGCATGACACGCAGCATTGACCTCCGGTCGAGCCTTATGTATCTCTGAGTGGATAGCAAAGGCAGCTCCATTGATAGGTTCGTCTCCCTCAACAACTTCCCCGTCTTCATTCACCAGAATCAGATCTGAGACTTTGATTAGAGCAAAATGCATAGATAACGGGTTCAGCCCTGCAGAGTATTGTTAATCTATGCCATCGCTTATCTTTCGCTTTTCCTTCTGAGTGGGGCAGGTCATACAAAAGTGATCTGTCAAAATGGGGTCTCGGACGGAGATATGTCCTGCGACGCCCTCGTCAAATCCTCGATCGGCAAAGACGCGAAAGGCTGCGGCGAGGTGCTGTTTTCGGTAGATTCTTTCTTCGAGGAGGGTGTCGAATTTGGGGTATGAGCGGATTTTGAGCTTTCGGCCATCTTTGGCTAGGCCGAGAGCACCTGATGCTGCGTTGGTGCGGTCTTCATTTAGAAGAACAGTAGCTGTGGGCGCCATATTGAAGTATGAGGCTGTTAAACCTTGATAGCAACAAATTGTCAACTCTTCAAAGGTCAGGTCGGCGAGTCTGTGGGTTGAACTAGAATGTGAGGATACTCAATTTCTATACCTCCAAGTTTTATCCTTTATTCAATGGATATTTATCCGGACTGAATCTATTGAGGCCGCTTAATTTTTTTTCTTTCCCTTCCAATTGGCTTATTTCACTGTAACTGTTACAGGTGGTGCGCAAACTGCGGGGTCCCGAGGTTATTTTATTCCGGGAGTTTGCTTCTTCGAATTCATTTTACGGCATACATTATTTGGATCAGTGTTGCTAACCATGGATGGACATATATCGATGACTGAGAAGCTATGATATCTGAATAACTTCTCAATGCGAATTTCAGTTTTCAATTCTACAAAGATGATAGGTCGCCTGCACTACTAGTGATTTATTTGTCTGGATGCATCTCGGTGAACTCCAAGCTTTATTCTCAAATACCGAGAAGTACTGTGTACATTTGAGGCGCTGGAAAGATGACCTGAGCGAACCAACGACAGGAAGGGTCGAGGGGATAATTAGCTACATGCATGGACAGTGGCAGAGATATTACTAATAATCAGGGGGCGCTTGTTTAGCGCGTTCTCATTGGATATTTATGCACTAGCAACAAAGAGCATCTATCTTCGGTTCCCCTTGCTACCCATGCTTCCTCCATCTTCTTTTTCAAAACGTCAACAATCTCCTGATTCAAGACTCTCCTCTGTTTTGACTTCGAGGATATTCATAGACCATGGGGGAACATGCCAATTCCCTCAACCCTCCACGTCTTTTCTCAGTTGGTATCCATTAATCTTTTACGAATAGGGAAATGCTAACATGGTACCAGACTGTTGAGAAAGATGTCGTCCAGCCGACAAAACAAGAACTTGATGAAGCGCTGTTGAAAAGTCGAAAATATTGGTTCCACCTGGCATCACTGGCCTACGCCCAACGAGATCACGGGCTGGCTCCAGATGACGTGGACCCGCGCCATGCACTGCACAGAGTCCCAAAAATCCAAGCACGGCCCAAAAAAGTTTACGACCGCCCTTTTGGAGCTCCTCCCCGGCTCACCTTTTGCTTGGAGACCACTTCTACCTGGAAAGTGTCAGGCGGGGACTGCGATGGACTCAAAGAAGAAGTGTCAAAGTTCGCCATGTTACAACTCGGCGTTGATGAGTCTGTGCCGCTGAAACTCGACGGAGAGGTATTCAGCTCGTGGAACGGGACCACAGAGGAGACAAGCAGTGGCTCAAACTATTTGGGAATCCTCACTCTTGGCTGGTGCTATGTTCTTTCTGCACGCCTCGCGGAATTGCGGGGAGAGGGTGCTTTTATGCGATACACAAAGACCAAGGCGGAATACAATAGCGATCAGAAGGCCGATTGCTCAAACTCGCATCTTGTGGATGTTGGAGAAGTGGATGAAGACGTCGCTCGCTGGTGGTCCGCGATACTTGCTCCAGGCGAAGGTTGGGAAGCGTTCGTGACTCGAGAGCCTTATGACTTTGTCGCTCCGTGGTGTGTTATACGCACGTGTGAAACATCCTTTTCTATTAGACATACGACATCTACGCCGGATTCGGACCCCGCGCCGGTATCTTCAAAACGAGCTTTTGAAGTGCTTGCTGAGTTTGCGCTTTCACATGAGCTAGGAAGCCAATTTCCTATTGCACTAGCGACAGCTTTAACACTTCCACTACACAGATATTATGGTCTTACTGCTCATCTGCCGTTCCCAAGGGCGACATGCGGGAAGAAGTTGACTTCTCCTATTGGAGACGTGCCGTCAACGTGGCTGAATCTCTTCGAAAACCTACCATATTACATGTCTTTGAGTTGCAACCCGGAACTGATGATGTCGACGTTCTGTGGATCTTTTTGGGAACCCGAAGTTCCTTGCAATCTGGTTAGCCCATGGCTCCATCCGGCTTTGAATGAGGTCCTGGGTGGCCTGCCAATCAATTCAGGGCGGGACCAAGAAATCCTTGCTTTGATGTGCGCAATTCGCAGACCAAATATCAGTGCACTTTGGATTGGAGCGGTGATCGGCGGCTTAGGCCCAGTGATCCTTGAACAGGTCAGAAGTGGAAGTCCCCCATTGGATCCAAATGGC
Organism: Penicillium frequentans; assembly: GCA_028828275.1. Lineage (NCBI taxonomy): Eukaryota > Fungi > Ascomycota > Eurotiomycetes > Eurotiales > Aspergillaceae > Penicillium > Penicillium frequentans. The sequence goes on along the minus strand of JAQIZY010000001.1, from coordinate 1,279,940 downwards.
TTTGCCTGGACTGGCTGCCCGCAAAGCTTCATGGACATTTCTGGCTCGGGTCATTATACCTGTGAAAACCCTGAATACATCCAGAGACAAGATACCTGGCGTTTACTTCATCTCCCTGTGATTGAAAATGATGATTTGAGTTTTAACATGAGGCCCTTTGTACCCTGGGCACCTTGTGGGATATCACCAACCAAAAACTGTGCTCTCCGGGTTACATCACATCTTCAATGTCATCGACATGAATACCAATATGATCACTGGAACTGGGAGCTTGAAGATGGCATTGTTTTCAAGGACTATGGATTTTCAAGAGATCTTTCCTCATCGAAACCCGAAAGTCTATGCACTGTTCCTGATTCGAAGGTGCCGATATCTTTTGAAAAGAAAGACTTTGATGTTGATCAAAAGGCTTCACAAGACGCTTCATGGCAAATATTCCATTGGCAATTCATCAACGGGGATGGTCTACCCGCCGAAGAAATTTATCAAGATGAATGGATCAAGCACATATCGGACAATCAAGAGAGTGATGTGGAGGATGATGAGGAGGCAGATGATCACAATTCACGAGGATCAGACAGTCAATTAAAGGATAGAGTTAATTCTTGGCTCAGTGCGAATTCTGAACTGATAGATAGCTAGAGCTCAGGAGTCAAAAAGCAAAAAGCCGTACATGAAAACGAATTTGCCGCACATACACCATGTATGAAATCGTCTCCCATATTCAACGAGGCCTGGCGGGTCGCTGTATCACTTGATTACTCGTTGATACCCAAAGAGCCGGCATCCCTCCCGGGTGAGCAATGCACTCCTTGCAGATTCTGTAGTACACCCCATTGCAATGAACCGGAGCTGTGCATCTCTTCCATCGGATTAGACAGCCCTGTACTTCGCAGACCCTGTATTGATGAATGTCGTTGGCATGGTCGCAATTGTCGCAAAATCCCTTTCTGCCAGAAGTGGTACTCATATCTATCTCAGTGACTCGGATATGAACTGTAACTCAATAGTTAGCGACAACTGAAATTTGGAAAGCGTGCCGAAGCTCCGATATAAGACTTCACTTACCTCTCGATGGGAGTTTTTGAACGGAATCTTCAGTGGGAATACGATGCCCGGAATTGTAGAGATCACGATAGTGAGAGAAAGAGGCGTGGTTGTTTGGAACCTTGAAAACACTTGATGAAGCTACGACTTTGAATTCCTAGATTATATAGCAGGTTCCCTTTCATTCACTTTTTCATTCACTTTTTCATTCACTATTTCATTCACAGCATATCCAATATTTAATCTCTGTTTCGGGGCTATCGAGAGCCAGTGAATACTCGCTCTCTTCAGCCTGATGGACGGTTGGCTTTCTTTCATGGTATATTACATCACTAAAAGACCCTGGAGTATAAAAAATCTTATTTACCAAGCCTTACTTATTTCTAAGGAGAGCTAGGAGCTCCTCTAAAAGAAAACACAACTAGTGGAAATACATCTCCCAAAATACTAGAGTGGTAGCGGGCGGAAGGTTCACTAGTGAAAAAGCGGAGACGAAAAGCCACCCCAGACGAATTGTGACGGGTCCTCCTTACATGATAGATCGACTTGCAGTGACGGAGCCAGTAATCATCACGGTGATCATCTCGCCTAGCCCCATAACTTGCCACGCCCGCTCTCCCCACCTCTCGAATTTGTAGGGATTCCATCTTCCAACCTGAATGGAGACCGACACCAATGAATCTCTATATACCCGATTTTGACCACAACAAACATTTTTGAACCGAACGAACCGAACGAAATTCAGCGAAATTGAATAGATTGACGGCAAAATGCCTCATTCTCGAACTACTACATCCTCGACAATCGAGGCAACACCGGCACCCGATCTCCAAAGAAACCCGACCTCAGACTCGAGCACGCGATCACAGAAGCGAGGCTCCAAAATGAAATCCTCCTTCCAAAGGACCCAAAGCCGGAACGACGAGTGGTCTCAAGGCCCAGACGGAGGATCGGGCTTCAGCTTCGTAGGCTGGTTCCGATCCCTACGCTCGAAAAGAAAGGAGGGCAAAATGGATGACCTGGACACGCAGAACAGCGGTGTCGGGTCACGGAGTGACTCTCCTCCTCGGCTTCCCGAGCTGGGTCTCGATGGCACGAGGTTGGAGCTGCTAGCTGAGGAGACGGGATTTTCCGAAGTGGGACCGGAGAGACACGAGCTTTGAACATTCGTTCAGGGGGGAATAGCGGTGAAGAAGCTCTGAATTTTTGGAGCTTGTTGGTTTTATTCTGTTTTCGACTAGGTCTCGGCGAGATCGGATACCAATTGTGGATCTTTGTTTTTTGGCTAGGATTGTTTGGAATGAGCGGCCGGAACAGCATCTGGGAAGTTGAGATGTATCGCTGGTTTGTTTCTGATTTTACATATTTGACCTGGCCTGTCAACAACATGAGATGGAAATTCGGACTATGTTTATATAGGCTGGAGCCTTCATGAGAGTCAATTGCAGCTTCAACTTTAGTGTGGATCTTTCAATTTGTTATCTGCGGTCGCAAGTGGATATCGACGACCATGTATAGCGCCATCTCTAAAGTCCTTCAATATTACGCACCAAATATCTACCGATGATCGCCTTGCCGAGTAACGCGGATGCCAACATGAACATAGACATGCACTCATAGCCTGCAAGAAGGTCTATAAATTGACTACTTTTGTGAACCAGACATGGTATGTTTTCCTGTCCCAAAGCAAGCTTCACCTTGAGAGACTCCACAACCGATTAAAAGTAGGTGACCATTTCTGCCCGACCTTCAAGTCAGCCCAGCAGTCCGAATTAGCATCTCCAGAGCAACGAAGACATAGTCTCGGAAGCGTGGCCAATAGAACACTCCGACAATATGCTGTTAAGACAAGATTGGTATAGGCGCCCCACAGTCTTGGCATGGTAGAAGCATCCACTCTATCTTGCGCTGGCGTGAGAGCCTATAAATGCCTCTTGTGGTTAAGGGTCGTGTTCTGAGCCCCAGTAGCTGAGTTCTTACCCAGGGAACTGATAGGATTAGTAAAGTTTCTGGTCAGATTGCTGGGTGAGACTAGTGTCACGACTTGATGAAGCAAAAAGTTCTATTAAGAATTCATTGAAAAAGAAACATTACATTGATGCGAGTTTTTCTGCGGCTAGTGCCGTCACCATTTGCTTCCATTCCATAAGCTGATATGTTCATATCTCAATTGAGTTGCTTTTGGACCAACCATAATTTACCTCCGCAGCTCAACCACAATAGCCTCAGTCGAAGGTATATCCATATTCACATACCCATTCCTCGGATAAACAGACCAAGACTGTTGCTCGCCGAACTGTCCAAGCCTTCCATCAGTAGTATAGTTCCAATTATATCCGCCCCAAGTAATACCAGTATCAGAACTAGCCCCTGGCCCAGACAACCTCATAATTTCACCCGAGTGTACACCCCGTGGTACGCTGAGAGAAACCTTTCGAGTGGGACGCGTATAGCTTGTTGTAGTGTTCCACTCGTTCAGATTAATAATGACATACCGCGACAAAACACCCGACTCGTACACGGCATATGCGGACAGATCCCAGAGACCGAGATCCAGTGATTTCACTTGCACATTTTCGTGACGACCAATTACGTCTGCAGCCACGAGCTGACCATAAAGGGGTGGTCTAACTCCGGGAGTTTGCCCGTTGTATTCCACTGGGACCCAAGCTGTGTATCCGAATGTTGTTCCTTGGATAAGATTGAAGCGGCTGATATTCTGCGAGTTGATTAGCTCTTCTTGCTCTGTTGTATCTGACTGGGTCATGGCTTACCAAGCTCATTCCGTAGAGTAGGTAATCGAGCAACCAGAGTGAGCTTCCGAAGACACCTTCCACTTGCGCCATGTCTAGGTTCACGTAGTCGCTATTTGTCTCGCCCAGCAGGAATGTGATTCTTGGATCGACGTCATGTGTTGCTTCCATGTCGGGGATATATTGACTTAGATTCCCTGTAATAGCGGTGTGGTTCATGAAGGAATCTGGGTAAATGAGATACAACTTCTTTCTGTCTTGGATATGGACTTACTTTGTAGTCGGACCCATGCCTGGTTTCCAGCTGCGTATCTATAGTCATTCAGTACGCGCACGTGTGGAAATTGATAAGTAGATTGGCAAGACATACTGGTGTAGAGAAACAGTCTTGACATGGCCAGACTTATCGATCCCATCCTGGAACGCCTTAGCCCTGTACCATATTAGTGAGACGCACAAAACAGCCTTAGAACTTTGAAACTCACGTAGAAAACCCATCACCTTTATCCACGAAGGTCAAAGCTTGAAAAATTCTCCAATGATCCAAACCATAAGGATTTCCACGCAAGACCTCATCAGAAATTGCATCAGCAAACCCTGTCCATTCCCGGACATAGTCCGCCGTGGAATAATTTAATGGCCGCACGGCACCAGGATACAAGTCAGGCTCATTCCCAACTTCAAACGCGACCAAGTTCTCCTTAATATGACTCAAAGCAACTCGCGCCTCCGCGAGAGCGTTTTGCAAGGCATCGCTCTTGTTATTTGCGAGATTAACCTGGAATGTCCAGGGAACACCGGGGAAATTCTCAAATCCTTCGAAAAACGTTGGACCAACGTATACTTCCAGTGGAATCCCATTGGAGTATTCAGAGGATAGGATAACGGACTCTACCTGTGAGGCATTGTAGATGGCTCGGTCACTATTGTGGCTGTCAGAGATTGGTACCCTGCTTTGTGGCTGGATACTGCTCACGCTGATGTACCGCCCACACGAATGTGGGGATATGCACCTGTCTTGTGATGTAGGAGCTCGATGATATCACGGGAGAATATGTTAGGGCTGCTTTTGTTGCCTGGAACAAGTCAGGGTGTGTTCATTTGAGAATGTAAGCTGTACATACCAGCGTATTCTGCGAAAAAATGGATTGGAATTGAAATGGAGGCAAAGTCGTGCGCCACTGGTTGAGAAGCATCTGCGGGTACACTTGTAGGGGCATGTATCTTGATGTTTTGACTCGTGACGATGGCAGCAACGGCTGGAATGTATACAGCCCAAATTGCCTGAGAGAAACGCATGTTGAAGAGCACTTGGAGATACGAAAGATGGTTTTTCAATGCGATTTCATTCCTTTGGAATGAATGTCTACATAAGACAACTGCTTGGAGGTAGATTATATATTCATGAGTCATATTCCCTTTCCATGCTACCTAATCATCATATACAAATTGCTTCGCTATCCCGCAAATCCTAAAATGCTAAAATTTAAATACCAACAAAGTTAAACAGCTCCATGATGAGGGCTAAGCAACTCTCGCTCCAAGAGCTCTGCTTCAATAGCAGTTCGGCGGGCCTTCTCATACTCACTCGAGTTATCTTTGAAGACATGGTCCATCTGTTCAAGTGTACGGCCCTTCGTCTCGGGCACGAAGTAGTAAGTCCAAACACCCGAAAGCAAACAGAAGACGCCGAAGAAAATATAAGTGCCGTAGCCGGTGTCTTCAACCAGCGGGGGAGTGATAAGGCCGATAATGAAGTTGTTTAGCCAGTTGGAGCAGGTGGCTAGGGCGACACCCTTTGCACGAAGAGAGGAGGGGAAAATTTCGGATGGAATTGCCCAGGGAATTGGACCCCAGGAGGCACCGAATGCAACCATGTAGAATAGTAAGAAGGCCGCACTAACCCATCCTTGAGCTTGGTGTGATGGCCAGTCAGAACTGTAGAGACCGACCAAGACTGCGATGATGATCATCGCGATGGCCATGAGGACGGATCCCATCATCAACAGCTTACGGCGACCGATGGTGTCCATTGTGAAGATACTGGTCGTCACACCGACCAGCTGCAGGACGTTAAGGACACCAGACATGACAAGTTGCATACTTGTGTCCAGGCCCATGGTGCCGAATAGGGTGGGAGAGTAGTAGATGAGAGCATTGATGCCCACAAACTATATATATATTAGCATTGCAATCCAGATTTTGGAGGACAACGGCAACTTACCTGTTGGAAGAAGCAAATCATGACACCGACGTGGGTTCGTCGCCAGCAACCTTTCTTGAAGCAATCGGCCCAAGAAGCAAGCTCCAGGAGGAAGGAATCCTTGGTACTTCCGCTCTGCAAATTGGGATGTTTCTCAGCGTTCATTTCCTGGTGGAATTGCACTTCCGCTTGGATATCCATGAGCTCCTGACGAATGCGACGGTCTGTGGCAGGAAGGTTGCGCAGTTTGCATAGACTCTGTAAGGCTTCTTCGTTGCGATTCTTGGAGGCAAGCCATCGGGGCGAGAATGGGAGCATCATCACACCGCCGACAAGAATAAAACCGGGGACCATCTGCAGCAGGAAAGGGAGACGCCACGCCCATTCTCCCGCCATATACCGGGTACCATATGTGATCCAGTATGCGATAACGATACCGAGGACAATACACCATTCTTCAAGAACGAGCAGTGTTCCACGACATTCCGGGGGACCTAATGGAGGGGAAGAATGTTAGTTCTCTCACTATCTCTCAAGACTAAGAAGACCAATCATCAGTGGGGAAATCACGTACTAATCTCGGAGATATACAATGGTGCAACCATGGACAGCATGCCGATGCCCACACCTCCAATCAAGCGAGCCACAACCAGCATGGAATATTCCACGGCAGCGGTCTGCAAGATGGATCCAACGGTAAAAATCGCAACGGCAACCAAGATCGAGTAGCGTCGTGAGATCATATCAGCGATCCAACCCTGATTCAATGCACCAAGCAGTGCACCCAGTTCAATCATGGCAGTCAGTAGACCCTTCCAGAATCCCGCACCCGAGCCTGCGACTTGCGGAAATTCGTCTAGGAATTGGTCCATCACCAAGATGACAGACACGACACCTTGATCATAACCGAAAATCAAACCACCTAGTGTTGAGCATGCTGCACACATCAACACGAATGGGTTACTCGCCAGTCCCCGCAGACCCGGGGGGCCATATGGTTCCCGCTCCGCTGTGATGTCCTCTGCATGGTGAGAGAAGCCCTCAATGGCACCACCATCAGGCGAGAAGGTCTTGGAGAGTTCCGGCTTGTCTGCCATTTCTTGAGAAGTGAACTATAAGTAAGGGAAGAGGGATTGGCCTCTGGATGACCTTTCTGAGAAGAGTGAATGCCACTGGCTCTGAAATGCTACCGGAATGAGCCAAGAAGGACTTTCCCGCACATATTTATACAAAATTCTGGTTACACTGGTTCCCCTATCAGGTACCCTCCCCCTCATTTTCCACCTTTAGGTAAAAGGCTGTTTCATGATTGGACGGGTAAGCCAAAGGCCGAAGCTGGTTTGCGGGGCCCCATGTCGGGGGTTTGGTGCGCGATGACGGCAATGAGCGGGTCAATGGTTGGGCCAACGGTGCTAGAACCATATGGGGGAAACACGGGGTTGATCAGCGACTAGATTTAAGCGTGGGGTAGCTTGCGGTGCTAATCGCGTGAGACCGATTCGAGTTAAGGAGCGGCTATTGGATAAAGTCAAAAACTTGGCTTGTGGTTGGATGAGCATTGCGGGTCAGTTGAAGGAACCGGGAATGCCCTGTTCATTTAGGTTACACTTCTTTCCACTGACTATATCCCGCCACGATACTTGGAAAGGTTCCATGATTCATAGACAACTATTTAGAAGATTCTAGAGTACTTGATTAGGGTCATGGAATATCTGGGAGTGAACGGGTGGATGTTTTCGGTAGCTTCGAATCCTTGTCTAATCTCGGCCTCACGCCGAAACTCTTTCTTGCCCAGACCAATCCAATCCTTGTAAGGTTCTTGCTTAAAATTCCCCTGCAGGTCAGAAGGGCTATACGAATATCCGGTCACGTAGCCTTCGCCCGCACAGAAGTATGATGGAATCCCACGACAAAGCGGCTGACGAATATTCGCATATGATCGAATATGACAAAGATGTATATAACTGAGCATCTGCGCTGAGTGGATTAGAGGCCCCCATGGGGTAGTAATATGAGCGACCCAATTTTAATATTGTTCCATCTTGCCCCTCTTCCTTTCCGCCTTTCGGGTGGATCATTCTGCTTATTCTCAACCTCGGAACACGCAGCCCGAACTTCTTCAGTTCCCGCCTCATTTACGGATTCCAGTTTCCGCAACGACGTCACTACATTACACCACGCGCCTTCAAACATCATACCACCATGGCTTCGTTCGTGGAAGAGCTGTGGTCGAGCGTCTTCACGCCGGGCCCCACACCGACACTGTTGATCGCAACCAACGTCACCTTTGCAGCACTCCAGCTTGTCTTCTTCGTCCTCCTCCTAGCCACTCATAGCATCCACTTCGTCGTCCTTTCCTTCCTGAGCGCTGGGCTGTGGTATTCCATCAACTGGTTCGCGCAGGAAGTCAGCGCCGTGCAGCGAGCACAGGAAGCCGAGAAGAAAGCACAGGCCGAGGCAGAAACAACTGGGTCCGATAGGAAGAAGGATTCCGTGGACAGCGCCGACAGTGAGACAGAGACCGAATCCTTGTCTGGCCAGAAGCCCACCGCCGTCGCAACCGGCAGGGCTGCGTCAGCGAGACTCCAGCCGACCGACGAGGATCCCAAGAAGCGTGTCAGTGCCGGAGGCGACAGCTCTGGATACGGCAGCACCGATAGCGAGTGGGAGAAGGTGGAGGAAAACTAGACAGATGGTCGGATGATGTCGTTCGTATCTGTTGGGATCTTGGAATGATCTACGATTTGATTTCGATGCGGTCCTCGGATGAGGGCCATTTTATTTATGTTTTGTTTATCCTCTACGGACTTTGATGTCCGAGGTGACACGATACCCCTTGTCATATGTTCAGCGTTGCACCCGATTTGAGTTGTCGCACAGTGTTTGTTGTGTTTTGGCGTTGTTGTTCCTCCACATCAGGTCATGAGCCAACCTCACGCTCTTTAGCATCCACATCCAGCGATCTAGAGTAAATAAAGCTTGCATATAAGCTTGCTTTATACCATCTGAAACAATACATGCCTTCCAAGCTTTATGATAGTGAGTTGAATGTTAGAGAACGTAGCTTCGATACATCTCCCAAAGAATGAGGCTCACGTGATCACGCGACGGCCATCATGGTGTCCCAAACTCCCATTCAACAAAACAGCTTGACATCTCAGCCTGGTCTGGTTTAACTCTAGATCTTACACCTCACAATGCTAAAATTACCATGAACACCATGTCATCCACAAATCCCCTCAGTGCGGGATGCCGACGCGTGTTTGGCTCTGTCTTCTCCCCCGCGTCACTCGAAGCTCGGCCACCACTCGCATGCAGCTCCGACGAGCAGACCCCGATCGCCTCCTTCCATTCCACCTCAACGGTTCAAAATGAGTCTTTTGGATCGGTTTATCAGCCGTCGAATAACGCGTCAGACCGACAAACATCGGACCAAGCCTGGGCTGCCGCGAAGGCTTTTCTGTGTGTACCGGACCGAGGGTTTGCGCCCATTTACGATTTCAGAAATACCGATGGAAGCGAACTCCTAAAGGAATGGAATCGGCTCAGTCCTCCTTCAAAAGAGACTGGGGAGGCATTGGCGTACTTGACTGCTGCGGCGCAACATCGACAATCGACTCAAAAGGATTTGTTTGGTTGGTACCGCGATGAGATGCAGAGGCATTTCCTCAAAAACCTGCGGACCGGGCTCTTTAAAGTATGATCATGCTTGCTACCGTATGGTTATTTGCAATGCTGACTGGGAAATAGCTTCTCCGCAGTTCTGAGAAGGAGGGCCTATTAAGGGCCATTGTGGACTGTTTGCAGTTGACCCGCCGAATTTACTTTGCACCGATTGTGCACTATGTGATGCCGCTCATGGCAAAATCCCAGCAAGGACGCGTTTTAATTGGAATGCAAGCAATCCTCCATGCAGTCGTTACATATTCCTTGCCTTGGGAAGACATCTCAACCCTTCTGGCTAGCGACTTATCACGAGATGCGCTTGTTATCCTAGGCATTGATACGCTGGCCGAGGATTCAAGCCCAGAAAATGCCAGTCATGATGATATGGAGGTAGATCGACAGTACTCGGTCTCATATGAGGATTGGAAACAAAGCGACCCAGACACTCGGGCACACATAATGACCGAGGGAGAGCCCCAGTCCGTGACTGAGGCTCGCGACCAGCTTTTGGCCTTCTTGAATGGCCTTCAACAGGTGGGACTCGGTGGTGATAGGGCTCAGAAAGTGTTTGCCAGTGTAATGAATACAATGTTGACCGAGTTCGTGCGCGCAGCATACACTGGCGCTGCTTACAATGGTCGGTGGGAGAGGCCGACGTCAGTTGCCCAACATTTAAAACACTGGGTCGAAAACATTTTCGCTCGGCTTGCAGTACAAGCGCTGGCTCTTATTCGCATGCCTCCCGTTGGTAAACCGTCGGCGGGCGAGCTGGAAGTCAGCTTTAGGGATGTGGAAAAGTGGCAGGAGATCGCCATTGCCCGATTGGGTGCTCTTCGGACTAGTGAGCTTTTCGATGTGATTGTGGAATGGCCTATCAGTTCTGGTGCCATTGAGGATCTACGTCACTTTACGACGCATCCCAACGCAAGAGCACATGTCACACAGTCATTCATTGCCACACTTAATCAGCGCCTTTTACATCCTGGCGCCTCTACAGTTCAGATTCTTCAGCTGTACATCTCGATCATTCGAGCTTTCCACCTGTTGGATCCGAAAGGTGTGCTCCTTGACCGAATCGCTCGACCCATTCGACGGTATTTGAGGGAACGTGAAGATACAGTGAGAGTGATTGTCAGTGGCCTTCTGGCAGAGCCATCCGCCACTGCAGCCACCGAGGCATCGTCTTTGTCATCGGGCGATACCCTAGCAGAGCTAGCGACGGAGTTGACCAGAGCGCACCAGCTGTCCATGAACCAAACCGATAGCGAACTTGATTGGAATGATATGAACTGGATGCCCGACCCAGTCGATGCCGCACCCGATTATCGAAAGGCCAAAAGCTCAGATGTTATTGATAGTCTTGTTAGTCTATTCGACTCGAAAGAGACATTCGTCAAAGAACTACAAACTCTCTTGGGTGATCGTCTTTTACAGAAGCGCGAGGATTACGATCAAGAGATCTCGGTTCTCGAACTTCTCAAAGTACGCTTTGGCGACTCGGCTCTCCAGGCGTGCGAGGTCATGCTTCGCGATATTTCCGACTCTCGTCGTGTTGATGTCGTCGTACGCAACGACCAAGGATTCAACAAACCGCCCTCGCGCATGACTTCAAAGCGACTTCCAAGACGGGATATTCCAGAGCTTCATACCAAGATCTTGTCCCGCTTCTTCTGGCCTGAGATTCAAGATCAGGAATTCAAGGTCCCCCTTGAGATTCTCTCCCTACAAGAGAAATATTCTGAGGGCTTTGAGGCTCTCAAACAGTCCCGCAAGCTTACATGGCGTAATGGTCTGGGTCAAGTAACCGTGGAACTAGAGTTGGGCGATCGCTCTTTTGCAGATGAAGTTACAACCTGGCAAGCCACAGTCATTTATGCCTTCCAAGATGAGTCCGATGAGCCTGTCACAAAAACTGCAGCTGAACTCGCCGAGACATTAGAGATGGCGGCTCCTCTTGTCCGCAGCGCCTGTTTATTCTGGGTTAGCAAGCGTATCCTCACAGAAGTCCATCGCGACAGCTTCCGAGTCCTCGAGTACCTTCCCACTGATGAGGGACACGGTGCAGGAGGTGAAACTGGCTCGGTGGCCGGAGATGACGATCAATCTGGCGACGCAGAAAATGCTGCTGCTGCTGCAGAAGCTGCCGCCGCCGCCGCCGCCGCTAAGGAAACAGCTGAGGCAGCCGCTATGGAGAAGATGAATTTGTACTGGCAGTTCATTGTTGGAATGCTCACCAACCAAGGCTCTATGCCTCTCCAACGTATTGTGATGATGTTGTCGATTGTGGTTCCTGGAGGATTTCCCTTTAGCCATGAGGAGTTACGTGAGTTCTTGGCCGGGATGGTGTCGAAGGGAAAGCTGGAGATTGTAAGTGGTGGTAGTTACAAGCTTTTGCATTAGGATAGGAGCAGTCTAGCATTTGGTCTGGCGTTGCTGGTGGTTTTCTTATACCCACGAATAATGAACTATTATCTCAAATACTACCCGCGTACAACCGATACCACATTAGCCAAAAGGAAGTTCAAATAATAAGAGAAATAAAGGTATCATTTCAGAATTCAGATATCTACAAATAATTATCATCACACATAAGATCCCCCGTGCCTTAGCTAAAGACCCCAAGTTTTATATAAATCACTTGAGCATCTGCCATTTACTCCGCATCAAGAGGCGCAACAGGAGCCTGGTCATCAACCTGAATACCACCTCTCTTCTTCTCATTAGAGTCCCAGAACGGCAACTTCCATCCACCCTCACTCTCAGGCGTCGCAAGCCACAACCGCATGAGGTGACGACGAGGCGCAGGAGGGGCAAAATCCGTGTAAGAAGTACGAGCATGCAAGATATGTGAGTTAGCCAGGAACTGGATGTCGCCGACATCCAAGATCATGTGCAAAGAAAGTCTGTTACAGGTATCCTCGAGGACCTGGATAGCGTCGAGCTGGGCATCGCTGAGTGGGGGAATGATGCCCGCGTCGGAGAAACGGGTCAATGAGCGGACGTAGTAAGGATCCCATCTGGAGGAAACAATGTTAGTATATGTACTGTGTGAGATTGGATTTTGGCACTTACTTAGTGTATACACGGCCGTTCTCGCCGCGCTCGAGGTACACGACACTGGTACGGATGAACTCTTTCTCGCCTTTGCTTGTCTCGCCCTTTCGGTCGAAGTACCAGATTGGCTCGGTGAGTGTCTTTAGGACGTCGGGACGCTCGACGGCGAGTGTGTTGTAGACATTGTGCGAGGAGACGAGGTCTGATTCGCCGCCTTCCATCGCCTTGGTGATACACAGAAGACCGACGATATCCGAGTCATCGGCATGGAAGAATTGGCTGGAGTTTACATTAGCAACTTGAGAGATGTTTGTGTATACAGCGCAGCTTACCGAGCATTTGTCCGGTAGATGCGGACCTTGTCGATCTGAGTAGAGTCCTCTCCGAGATCCTTGACGTGACCGAGTACATGGCCGCGACTGTTCTGGCTCACGAAATAGCCGAGGTAAGTACCCAGACCCATGTATGCGACAGCCGACTTGTGGTTACCCCATAGCTGGACGGGGGAAGCCCTTGAAAAGAATGAATCCTTTTCCATCAATGAGGTCGAGACGGAGTTTTTCCAGGTATGGAGCTAGGACTGGCACGCGGAAGTTGTTCTGGGGTGGTGGTTAGTTGTATGCATGTATACGATTCTAGGCGCAGCACGGACCTTGGTAATACCAGTGAGCGGGGTTTTGGATGCGAGGAAAGCATCGGCCGCATCGCTCAGCTCTTCGATCTGGTCCGCGGTAAACTGATGTGTCCATTTCTCTGGCTTCGAGCGATATTCTTCCGGATTCCACACAGTAGGACCGGTGATCTGCTTAGGGAACTTCTCGAATGGCACAATGTGCTCGTAAAGAGGATCGTGTTGGCCTGTTGTTCTCAGGCCATCGGGAAAGATATGGAGGGGAGCTTCCTTGACGAGATTGTGCGGCGCGGTGGGCGCAGATGCGGTGGCAGCGGGAGCCATGATGGATGATGCTTTTCGGAAGTAGAGGAAACTCAGAGAAATCGCTTGATCACAACAGATATTCTTAATGACACGACAGGGTTGCTGGGCTCTATTTATGATTTATGTCTACCGGCCGAGACCTGCATATGTTCACGAATGGCGTTATGCTTTCCATCCTTGTCTTGTGCTGATGAATCTAGTGGGCAATATGGCGTGCGAGGCTTGCGATCCACCCATGGGATTGCGAATAGGCAGTGGAACCAACGTTCCAAAGACTATAAGTGTCTGGGCCAATCTTAGAACTTAATTACTACATAGAACAGTATTTGGTGCGCGGGGTTGATTGGGGAATTGGTGGGCGATGGCGCAATTTGCGGAGGTATATGTTGTGATGGCCGTAGATCGCGACGGATTTCGGCAGGTCTTCAAGATTGATAACTCCATTCATCACGTTCAGTGATATGCACGTTGATAGCTGCATCTCAATCAAATTGGCTTATTGAAAAGATTGATTCAGTCAGTAATGTAGTTGAAGGGATTCGACGTTAAATTAAAGATGGGGACCACGGTCGGCATCTCCACCCCTAACATCTGAAAGCCGGGGAAATATCCATACACATGTCTGCAACGTCACTCGGCCGATAGATTTGTTTCTCCATATCTCTAGGATCATCTGCGCGACCATTGCGATCAAGTCGCGGTCGCCGACGAGCCGATAGTTCGGGGAGTAGTCGTCACGGGCTAAATTTCGCGGAAAGAGCTTAAGAATGGCACCCACTTTCTCTCGTGCGAGAAGACAAGTCTCTCCAGAGGTAACCAAGCAGACCATACGGTCATTACAGGAAAGTGTCTGTTGAGGCTCAGCTGCATACGGACATCTGCATGTAGGCGTGCCCCAATTATTTGTCTCTCCGTATTTCATGGCTAGGTAGATGATTCATGTTACTCACCTTTCACCCTCTCAAATATGTTTGAAATGTCAAGACCACTGCAGAAAGCTTCCAGCCTTGTAAGTTACTCCCGTAAGTTATTTTCTGGAACGTTCCGAGGTTGATCAATCCATGCTAAAAATAGTCGAAGTGCACCGTACCTATACACACTGATTTATTAATATCAAACCCCTGAATTATCCCAAGGGGTTTGCCTTAATCACTACATAGCACTTGAGGTATCAAGCAAGCTTATGTATGTAGTTAGACGTACTGGATTTTCTTTGGCGAGTGTTCAATTCCTATTATGCTTGCCGCCGCCTTTATAAGGCGCTCAGACTGTTCACCAACATACCATACCCCGTTGATTACTCAGAGGTATTTGTGGACCACCATGTCTAATTCCAGCCCATATAATCATAGCATTGCCTCTTGGAACAAGCCTCAAGGGCTGGCCTGGGTCTGCTTCATAGTCAGTCACCCCAAACATCAGTAAATCTGAGTTGCTCAATTTGATCAGCCTTCCACAATCTTCAAAGGAGCTCCCTCATCTGCGGATATTCCTTCCAAAGCATATTCCTTCGCGGGAGTCTTGCCTACATCCTCGGCTTCCCGATATCCTGACACATATCGATCAAGCCAACCTGCATCGCGCATATCCATTACCCTTCGCGCATGCCCGTCTTTCCCGTTGTAGGCTCCCGCAAGTATGCATCCACGAACGGACGTCGTATATCACCCCTTATTATCCTTTAGCAGGACCCCGGTCCAACAGAAATCGGAAGTCAAGTACTCGCAGTCTATCCTCGTAGATCACATCAAAGTCTGCATCATATTCTCTACTATTTTGTCTATCAAGTCCTCCAACGGGTCTACATTCAAATGTACCTCGCGAAATCTATCGGGAAAGTCTTTCATGAGCAGCTAGGTCCGGTCAGCTAGGTCCCGACCGTCATTATCCGTGAAGTACGCCCAAAAGCCAATCCTGTCTGAAAAGTGCGATCATCAATGGTCGGCTATGGAGCTTTACCCAAGAATAGCACGGCTCCATTCTGTGTGATGCGCATATCTAGGAAGTTGGATCGGGCAACTTTTTGATGGAATCTAAAGCTCTCCATAACATCTCCTTCATTTTCTTCAAGAGCATTAATAATGATAAGTTTCGCGGTAGATGCTCCTAACCACCATCCAATCCGAATAATGAAAAATTGCACTTAGCGAGGAGAGCTTAAGCTGTAGTGGACCATTCAGAAATGCAGACGTAGACATGTTCGAGTCTATAAACCAAATACCCATGAAGACAAGTGTTTTAACTAGAACTTAGCGAGTCAGCCTATAAACGGGGGAAGGTGACTCATGCATTCCCAGTATTTTCGAAGGGAGACTCATCGTCTGGTGCTTGGGATTGATATCTCTATTTGTTCGTAACTTGATCATGAAGAATATTCTTTCTAGGATTATAAACTTACATCGCGCAATTGCTGGTCCGCGGTGGCCCGTTGATCGATGAGAGTCGGTTCTGTTCAACCTTGGTGACACTGTCGGTCCCTTGCTTTCGCACAAGTTGCATCCAAGCATAAGTGGCAGATTTCATATTACCCTCGGGCTCCACGTCGCACCGAATATATGGGGATATGTGGGAGTACCTCCTAGCCATTGGTCTTCCGCTTAAGAATCAACATGCTGAAAGACTGGTACTCTTTAAGAAGGAGGGAAGAAATGAGAGGGGTGGATAGAGCATACTTGAGGGAGTTATGGTCACAAGGATGGGTCCGCGACCTTGGAAGTGGAGCAGCATAAACTAAAGCTGGGCCCAGGAACCGTCAAAGAATTTCCAGTAAATAGGCGACGCCCTGGTAGTAGCTTGCAGTCACTTAAAAAGGTTTCGGGTTTAGAGGTTCCCACTTCACCATGCCCGCTATTTTCTTCACAGGAAGTCTGAAAAGTCTCCCCTCCATTTCGGGCTTTCGGTCCGTTCCCTAACCTTGAATAGGAAGTAAGTATACCTATGAACAGCCCCCGGGACGAATGAAATCATAAGAATATGTACCTCTATAATACCATCAGAATGAATGGCAAAAGCTTTGGTTGATTTGCTGAAACAGACCCATGGACTTAATATGTTCCGATGATCTGTAATTCAAGAAGCCGGCCCGGGGGCACTATATGGTCTATGGCTTGATGCGCTGCCCAAACCCGCCATGAAAACTTTTCATATCGTCCCCAATCTCTGTAGATAGGCCACCTACTACCCACACAACAAGGTGGAGGTGAGCAGGTATTCAAGGTCGCCTTACTTGGCTGCCGTTTGAAAATGCCATATCGAAGGTCGCTATCCACCTTGGGAGATGGCGGTCAGTGCTGTGTTTTGGCTAGTTGTACGATCTCGCTCAGAAAGTCATGTAGATCTTCCCACTATCGTGAAATATGCACCAATAGTCAGGATTCTGAACCCCCTGCATCTTAGGAATGAAAGATCAACCAACTATCGAAAGTTTACTGTAGTGGGTCTGGAAAGATAGCGATCGGCACTGTGATTTGACTTGCCGCACGATCTCGCCAAGAGAGCTACATGTGTAGATCTTCCGATTTTCAGAAAATGATCCAAGAATTAAAACCCCCTACATGGTACTGCACAGTGGCCAGGAATGAAAGATCGACCTTTGATTCTACACTTTCTGGTGGGTTTACAGCAATCAACCCGCTTTTCCGAGATATGCTCATTTTCTTTTCTTTTAGAGTGGGGAACATTCGTAGAGACTATATTCCGTCAAGGTTTGTGGCATTTCTCAAATGTATAAGACTGTCTTACCCTCCACATCTTTCTTCATCTGCCAAAATCTCCGCCAAATTTGGAAAGAACAAATCTAGTCTATTAAAAATTCCAGCGATCATGCAAGCTACTTACCTCTTCGCTGTTCTCCTCGCTAGTGCGATGGCGCTCCCGGTCGATGATCGGCTGTCCAAAGGATTGAATAGGCGCCAGGTAAAATTTTAGCATTCGCCCCCTACCCGAGAGCTAGAAGCTAATCAGAGCGTTTGGTGATCAATAGAGTGTAAGTGATATTTTTCACCTGAAAGAATAATAGCCGCGTCGCTAGGCCTAATCTATGCTGAATAATAGCTTGTGAGTGAATAACTTCCACCTTATAGAATGATAGCCGCGTTGCTAGGCCTAACATATGCTACATGATAGCTTGTGAGTGATCCATGTTTCCTTTGAAGAATGATAATTACGTCTCTAGGGCTAATATGTATTGATTGATAGGGTGTAAGTGATATCATCCCCTCAAGAAAGAATTCGCGTCGCTAGTGCTAATGTATGGTGATTGATAGAACGTGAGTGACGATGTTTCCGCTTGAAGAGAAAATTCACGTCGCTAGTGCTGATGTATGGTGATTGATAGGATGTGAGTGATGGCATCTCCCCTTGAAGAACGATGACTGGCTAGGGCTAATGTATATCGATCAATAGGTTGTAAGTGATGGTTTCCCCCTTGAAGAATGATGACTAGCTAGAACTGATATATCGCGATTAATAGACTGTAAGTGACTGTTCCTCCCCTTGAAGGATGATGATTGGCTAGGGCTAATGTTTAGCGATTGATAGCCTGTGAGTGACGGTATTTCCTTTTGAAGATCGATGACTGGCTAGGGCTAATGTATATCCATTGATAGGTTGTAAGTGACGGTATTGCCCCTTGAAGAACGATGACTGGCTAGGGCTAATGTATAGCGATTAACAGCTTGTGAGTGGTGGTAACCCCCCTTGAAGAATAATGACTGGCTGAGGCTGATATATCGCGATTGATAGTCTGTGAGTTATAACTTTCTCCTTTAAAGAATGATGACTGGCTAGGGCTAATGTATCGCGATTGATAGGATGTGAGTGGCGGTATTACCCCTTGAAGAACGATGACTGGCTAAGGCTGATATATCGCGATTGATAGACTGTAAGTAATAATCTTTACCTTCGAAGAGAACTATTCGCGTGGCTAGTGCTGATGTATGGTGATTGATAGTCTGTGAGTGATATTTTACCCTTGAAGAACTATGACTGGCTAGGCCTAACATACAGCGATTGATAGCTGGTAAGTGATGATTTCTTCCCCTCGAAGAGCGGTGACTGGCTTAGGCTGATATATCGCGATTGATAGATTGTAAGTGATAATCTTCCCCCTCCGAAGAACGATGACTGGCTAGGGCTGATATGTAGCGATTGATAGTCTGTGAGTGATATATTCCCCTTGGAGAAAACTATTCCCGTGGCTAGTGCTGATGTATGGTGATTGATAGTCTGTGAGTGTTATCTCCCCCTTGGAGAACTATGACTAGCTAGGCCTAACGTATAGCAATTGGTAGCTTGGTCTTGAGTGATCTCGAAGGAGGCCTTCTGAAAGCTGGTGCTTACAATTCACCAGTAAATGGGAAGCTTCTATGGCGTCTCTTTTTGGGTCATTGCTGTCAAACTGGCCTAATATGTCCGTTGAACCAAGGACCTTAGGGAGGCATTTTTTCGTGCGGCCTTGATGTAGGTTTTGTCCTATGTTTTAGGTTTCCCTACATCTTTATGTGAATGCAAAGGCTTTGATCTTAGTCGTTGAGATCCTTTCATATGTAACGTAGCAAATGGTAGAGCTCGGAGCTCAGACACTGTGGATCTGTTATGCAGCGGAGGACAGTGGTTTTCTAGGAAACAAAAAATCATTGGACCTTTCAGTAATTAGTCCAACAGTTTTATTTCCTTTTTTCCTCATAGTAGTAGCACAGACTTCGTCAGAAGGGTAGTGTTGAATATGAAGGCAGTGAAGGGGAAGTAGCAATGGAGGACACTCGATTTACTGAAAGCCACATCGCCAGAATTCCCAGCCCGTGGGGAACACTTTCTGAAGATTGAAACATTTCACAATGACTCCTTAGTGCTGGAACCTCATACTGTAAAAGACAAGAAGCACGCAAGCAAGGCTAGAAGCCGAGAAACAATGCTCGTGTCTAGAGCGGAAACCATGAATTCTCGAATTCACTGTAACAGTTTTTCTCATTAGCCATTCTCATTCAACACAGGGACTTGGCTTCCTCTTCGGGAGCCTCTTCTCCACCAGATTACTCACAAAAACCCTTATCAGGCATGCCGATCCGACCCCGCCCTATCACTAATGGATTTCCCATGAACCGTTGATTCAACAATTGATTGAGTCATCAATGAAAATTGATACATCTTGTTGCACTAATAAACCTATCCTGTATTCAATCAAACATATCATCGAACCCCAGACCAATAGCACAGTACAATCCGCATACTACTACTGCATTCAGCCCATGGCACACCGAATCCATATCGCCGTTCTTGATACGGACGTTCCCTGCCAGACTGTATACGCCCAGCGCGGTCTCTACAGCTCGCAGTTTCGAACCCTGCTCCAGTCCGCTGCAAAGCGCGTCAACGCAAATGCAGAACTGCAACTCCAAAACGGACCGCTAGCTGTGCATATCTCGGCCTTCGACGCCGTGGGAGGCTCACTCCCACCTCTGGAATGCCTGCGGTCTACTCCCCGGTCTCCAGCAGACTCTAAAGCTGGTGGCCCATTCAGTCCTATCGACGCAATTCTGATCACTGGATCTGCAAGCTCGGCATATGATCTTGACCCATGGATCCGGGAACTCGAATCATTCATCCAGATCGTGCATACCGAGTTCCCACTGATCAAGATGTTCGGTTCCTGTTTCGGTCATCAAATCATCGCTCAGGCTCTCTTATCAGGTTCACACGAGAAAAATGGAGCCGAAGCTGGCGTTCACCCAACGTTCCACGTCGAGCACTCCGCACTCGGCTTTGAGCTTGGTATCCAGGCTATCACCTTAGAGCAATCATTCACAGCACACTTCCCAATGCTGGCACAACACACCTCACCCATGTCCCCATTCCGCATCCAGTTGATCCATGGTGACATTGTCGTTCCCACGCCTGCCGCAAAAGCCGCCGCCTTAGTCTCCGGTCAAGGCAACATTCCGCTTCCTCCAGGCTGGATGAACATTGGCCGCAGTGCTGTGTGTGATATACAGGGCCTGTATTATCCGGGTCGCATCCTGACGTATCAAGGCCACTTTGAATTCGACGTTTGGTCAAACCGCGCACTATGCATTGAGTTCGGGCGACGCGGGAATTGGCCTACCGAATTAGTTCAAAGATACATTGAGCAGATTGAACGCACGCTTGTTCCTGGTGCAGAGGATGATGACGATGCAAAGTGTGCTGCAGAGGTTGTTTTGCTTTTCTTTGCTAGTGAAGATAACTCAGATGTTGTGCGGAAATCTTCAGGACTGGGCTTGGGTTTGGGGAGCCTTGTTGCGCCAAATGGTATGCTTACGCCTCCACTTGAATGAGTGGACGGCATTGTCGGGATCTGGGTCTGTTAGATCCCGTGTTATTCACCGGTATGTTGTGAAACGTGAAACATGATGTTTCAGTGACGACGGGATTGAGTTTGATGGCATGCATAACGAAGGCGATAAAGCTTTTTGTGTAGGTTCTTAGGTCATTTTATCTACAGGCAACAGGAACCACAGCAAGGGCTGAGCTCGACACTCTGCATTGAACGGCGGAACAGGCATCAATAAGCAGGACTGGGATTGATGGCTGCGCCCCTGAGCAGTGGCGACAACAGGAAAAGGGCTGGTTGCCTTGATGGATGACCGCTGACACGCAGCTGGTATGTTGAACCTGCAAGGCATTGGGTTGATTCTTACTGTACATAGGATGGTCACTTGTGTGTACCGCTGCAGTACATACAGTACATACAGCCATTGGGGATAGATGTATAAAAATAGATTGAGATAACATTATTGTACGTACAGCTATGCTGCTCTGAGGTAGCTCCATGAGCTGCAGGAGATCATCGGCTGTAAAGCTAGAAATGTTTGGAGCTCGAGCTCCGTAACGGTAAACGTAACGTGTTTCTGTTTCTAGCTCGACACACGACACACGACACAGCTCCACCGGTCTCCGCTCCGCCGCTTCGGGACAAAGTCCACTTCGACACCTAAGCTGGGGGCCCAGGTCCGGAACAGCTCTGTACGGAGTATAGCTGTGCGATACACAGATCTACCGTACAAAGATACCTAAGGAAGGGGACCTGGGCCCTATAGATATCCACAAATGTATCATAGAAGCATCTCCATCGGAGCCGATTGGAAACAGCGGGCGAACAAAAAGCAGAGTTTTTCAGTTGGGAGCTGATCCCCCTCCTGCACAGCCATCCAGATCCGGGATGGCGCCCTTGCCGCCCGAGTCCGGTGACCAATGGCTGGACAGGTAATAGGCACAGCTGGGCTCCACCGTGCGCGGATTCAAACCAATCAGGCTGCTTTGGCATGCTCTTCATCGGCATGTGCCCCCGCTGGGGAGCGGTTATACAGCGTACCGGGCTGTTCGGTGTAATACGGGAGTCTTACGCCGTGACCCATTTAGAGTTGAAGCTGGAGTCGAAGGAGTAACAAGTGAGCTTGTTGGAGATGAGAGTACAAGTACTCGTTCATTAGGTCCTTCTTTCCAATTTGGGAGGCTTTTCTTTTTTTTTTTCTGGAAGGGTGAGGAACAAATGTTGGGTAATGGACGCGGAGGCAAGGTATACAGCTGCCTAGATGCTAAACAGCCTCGGTATGCAGGTCCAATCCAGAATGGCAATATCTTCTTTGTAGCTTCGGATCTATAGATCAGATATCAATTTCTTTCTTGGTTTGTTTCATTTCTTTTTCTTTTTTTCTAGATGACTTGCGTTATCTGGGTTGTAATTTACGGTACCGTGGCGCTAAAGTGCTGGTATTTGCCACCCGGAGCTCCCCTCCTTTCCAACGCAGAGCTTCTGGAATCTCAAGCTCCAGCTGGGGAGAGCTTCGGAGGGGCCACTGATAGCGCCTATCGCAACTACCCCCAACATTCTACGCGAAGCTTTATGCCATGATTCCGGGATATCTACGGGACTTATGAAGCAAGGTGTTTTCAAATATGAGTAAGAGGAAGAAGGTCCAGAATTCCAAAATCGAAATTTTCGAAATTTTCCAACGCTACGGCGTGGCACCGAGCTTTCCGAATAGTTTGTCGGGAGCTGTAATTAAAGAACAAAATGACCATACACTTATCTCTCGAATCTACAAGCTTGAACAACCCATGTCATGCATGCACCCCCTCTTTTCTTATAAACAGAGTACAAGACTCAAATATCAAGGGTCATTCTTCAAATATAGTTAAAAAGGTTGGAAAGGATTCACAGTTACTGAGTAATCATAATGATCATAATGAAATTCAAGCGGGGAATAGAATACGTTAATTACGGTAAATACCCACGGCTACAGGGAAGCACCGCACTACGAGGATGGCGGATCGAGTCCCTCAATGTACTTGTACACTTTCCTCTTTCCCTTTTCTTTCCTCTCCCATAAAGAAGAAAGAGAACAAGCCAATCCCGGCGATTCTTCAGCCCTTTTTCGAAGTGTAACTCGTTGTCTCCTTGTACTTTTTGTTTCCCTTCTCTTCTTTCCCTTTTACTTTCCTCCCAAGTGTGAGAGGCAGAGGGTCCTTTCGCCCCATATATGCACCATGCCTCCCCGAAGCTCGTTGACCAGCTCCTTCTCGGTCACCGATGCCAACAATGAAGTCGTCTGTCCTTTGAAGAATAACGATGGTTCCAATTGTCGCAAGCGATGCTTGGGAGTGAGTCTTCTTTCCCCCTCCTTTCCAGCCCCACCTGTTATCGTCCGCTCGTCCACAATGCGGCAACCTTTCTAGGACGACAAAGATCCAAAATCTTGCTATTCATAAGCTGGGAATATCTATAAATCGGTCTGATAGACCTGTATCGGAGGTGTCTAATCATTTGGTTCCAACAGGAAAAGCGCTATCGCTCCATGCAGGAGCACATCCGACGTGCGCATCCGAATCACTACATCCCGAAGCTCCCGGCAACCGAAGAGAGCTTCCTTTTGATGGTCAACACCCCACCAGAGCAAAGGGCGCATCTTTCACCACCAGATCCTGCTCCACCACGACGTCGACATGGTTAGTTGGTATCTGTTTGTCTGTGGAGCTCCGGATGACTGACGGCTACCTACAGATGTGGCGGATAGGGACATCTACGTCGCTGACGCCAGCTCCCCGGCCACGCCGCGAGCTCTCGACGAACCCCACCCTGCTGCGGCCACCGCGGCTGTTGCGTTGGCACAATTGCACCACCATCGCCTAGCTTCTGACTGGGACACAGACATGGTACGAGCTTGCATGGTCTTTCCTTTTTTTTTTTTTTTTGCTGCCCCGCGCGATCCCGGTCGCTGATCCATCTCCCCGCAATTTCTAGGACACCCACTCCGACACCGATATCACTTCAGGTCCCATGCGCTCGTCTATTGAACTACCGTCGCTGCGCGACCATTTCAAACAAGAATCTCTGCCTCCATTCTCGGCGCGCCCGCGGGGTCTTCTTCCTTCTATTCTGAATCATTCGCCTCCCGGTCGCTCATCCACGCTACCCCCCATCCAGCGCAAAGACAAGCTTTCTCGCCCGCGCAAATCATCAATCTCGCAATCGGCCCGGAAACCTAAGCATGATCGCCAAAAATCAAAAGAGTTTGGTCGCCGACCGAGTCTGGGCGACCGTAAGGCGTTATCGGCGGAACCTCAAACGGCGGCATGGGCGCAAGGCAAGCGCTGGGAAGATCTGATTGAAGCGGCGACGTCGGCTACGGAAGCTGACGACGAACGGTACTCTGAGGTAAGTTGGAGTTTCCTTACTGTGACTTGATGTTCTTCCTGACACCCTCAGGCTGGTCGATCTCCGACTATTGCCCCGCTGCTCGCCAACGTCACATCGGCGCCATCTGGCCCTAAGAATCGGTCTTCACTACCCCCAGCTTTCCAAACTGGAGGACTCCCGCCTCTTGGGTCACACAGGGCCTTCCCACCACCCTATGCTGCTTCGCCTCTACACAAGTCACTTACCCCGCCACCATTCGAGGGCCGCGGTCGCGACAGTGACTTGGAACCGTTCCCTTCGATTGAATCATCTCTTGACTCAATGTCGACAGCATCTGGAAAGAACTTCGCTTCGTCATCATCCGGAATGGCTCATTCTGTTAATTCGGATACCAGTCCGGTTCTCAATCTTATCCCGCCCATTTCTCAACGCCAGCATCATCGGTTCTCAAACCCCACCCCGGCCTCTTTCCGTAATAAGGATATTCAAATCTACTGTGCCCAGTGTAAACGACCGTGGGCTTTGAATGAATGCTTTGCCTGTACAGAGTGCATCTGTGGTGTTTGTCGTGAATGCGTTGGCATGTTTGTCGCCAGTCCGCCTACTTCCTTCCGCAGCCCAGGGAATGGCCACATGAATAACCTTCCACCAGCGCCGACAAGCTATCCGAGTGTCAGAGGCTGTCCTCGCTGCCGGACAGTCGGAGGGAGGTGGAGAGCTTTCCAGCTAGACTTCAAGTGACCCATCAACTTGATGAGCTGATGGCTTTATGCACATTATGACTAACGCTTTATACATGGTCGTTCTTCCGTTCATTATTCAATTTATATTTCATGATCCTTCATTCGACGATATGACAAGACCAAGATCATCAGACTCGGCATTGTGTCGCTCCATTCATATTTTTTATTTTCGGCAGGTTCCTTGAACATCATGCAGAAGCTGGTTCTTTTACGCAGGTGGTCTTTCCTTTCATTTGGCTTGGTTTGGTTTGGTTGAGTGGCATCTCAGGGGTTTGGTGTGTTCATGTTTATGTGTGGTTTTCTCTTCTCATTTGAATGATTACGCAGGTTCTGGATTTCTGATTTAATGCCTATATGATGCAATCTTGTTCTGCAAATGATCATTATCGTGATAGAAAGAGATGAGGAGACATCATGCCTCCCTCGATATAAGGGATGGAGATCGTCTCACTCTAGTCTCGAATTTACATTTCTGTCCAAAATTCAATTCAAAATACATCGACCTTCAATCGCAATGACCATTGCAATACTTGGGAGACCGTCTAATCCTCCCAAATAACGCTACTCAATCCCTCTGCAGTTCCAACCTTCCCAGGCTCACCAACCTGCAGTACAGCAACCTTCTTCCCCAGATGTCCAGTCTTGTGGTCTCGCTGAACAATAGCAACTGTTGACGTGCTCTGATCCCCAATGGCAACCAGATCACCCTTCTTATTAATCACCATAGTCCGAGGCACCTTTCCATATGAATCGGTCTTCCCCTTCATGACCACAGTACCATTCCCAAGACGATCAAGAGTGACAATTGAATCATCCGGCTTGAAACCCTGATCACTGCGAATGGAGACATAAAACTTCTCCCCAACCATCCGAATCTCCGCGGGCGTCGCGCCCTTGGGCATCTTCCCGCCAGGGTACGGAACAAGCGTTTGCGTCTTCTCCAAATCCAGACATCCAGATCGCGCATACGAAACATCATAACTCATCATTGTACCCCCAATCTCATTGACAAGGTACATCATCGTCTTTCCGACAGCTGCGACCTGACGCATATGCGTCGGTGCCCCGGTCTTGGTATCTGCGTTCTTGGTCGACGCGTCTGTCCAGAACACGCCGTGTCGCGGTCCTGAGCCAAATGTCACGTTTACGGGTGGACAGAGACCCAAGTGCCCGGTTGTGGCGTCGATGCTGTAAATTCGGAGAAGGTCTGCACCTAGATCGGGAGATACGAGGAAGGAGCCTGTTGGGTCGAGGAAGACTTCGTGCGGGTGAGGGGAATCTTGTTGGGCCACTGCGCCTTTGTGTGTCATTTTGAAGGGGAGGGTTTGTTTGGCTTTGGAGTTGGATTTTAGGGGCAGAGCGAAGGTTGAGATGGCAGAGCCTTCGCTTTGGGGACGTTAGTCTTGTTCTTTATATCCATCTCAAATTTTGGTAGATTCCGGGTTGGTTATGTGGTTCGGCATCAGCGCGTGAAGGTACGGTCTATATCCAAGATAGATATAGATAGCCATTCCAACACAACCGAACAATCTCACCAACCCAAACCCGCACCTTAGATACCAGAAAGGAGGAACTTACTAGTGCGCAATAGCAATATACTTGTCCTTCTTCCCCGCCTCAAAAATAACACTGTTAACCCCACCTCCAACGGTCTTTGTCTTCGCGATCTGCGCCAGCTTTCCACCTGGCCCATCAACATGGTACGCAGTCAACGAACCATGAGTGCTAGGATCAGAAGTCCCATTCTCATCCGAGCAGTAAAGAATCTTACTCTCCGAGTCAAACGTTAACCAACTCGGCATAGCACCACAGGTCTTCTGCGTATCAGCAATCGAAAGATTAGAGCCGGAGAGCGTAAGAGTATAAACATTGCCATTGTAGTGTGTAGCCCACAACCGCGACTCGTTCGCGTGCTTATGGGTGTGTTTTGGCTGTGGCACCTGAGGTTGGAATTGGGGAATTGATGAGGCGGATGTTGTTGTTAGGAGGGCCAGGATTGCCCCAGTTGCTGGCGCGAGGAACCGCATGATGAATCGCGTAGAAACGTGAATTCACCTATGACTTTGGAGTACCTTTTGAAGTTGTAGAAAAGGCCAAGGTGAAAAAGACTGGGGAAGATGGGAATGGGGTAGTATAAGTGGGCTGGACTACCAAACAACGCGCCACGCGCTCCGAGATCAACCCGTTCCCGTAGGATATTTTTCCATGCATCGGAATGACGAGTGCCGAGTCCCTGACTCTGCATAGCGGAATGGATCGACACGATTTGGGGGAGTTTTCTGCATTATTGTGGAGATATTGTGGAGTCCGGGAGGGGGTTGGGAGCCAAGGGGGATAAAGTGCACTTCTCCGGACTATCGTCTAGCAGGAACGGGCTACGGTGAAGAACTTGGTTTGTGCTGATTGCCGAGTGGCGTGTTTGATGTGCCTGGGCAGTGGGGTTAGGTTGTACTGCAATGTATACTACCTACCCCTCAAAGCTGGCAATCACGGAGTAATTTGGGGTGAAGCCGTTGAGGAGGAAAGGAGGGGTTCTGGTGATCGGCATTTGACTGCGGAATCGGAGACTGTCCCTGCATTTTTAGTACATTTAGTACACGGCTAAATGAGCGATGGAATGTCTATTGATTTTTGCAGGTAGGATTTCTACTGCTTTGTAGGTTGTTGGTTACAGTAAATGTTCTTTGACACAAGCCTTTCGAGTCACTGTGTCACTTATATCTTGGTGATATATAGCTGAGCTTGGTACAACCTCTAGGCTTGGAACTTCTTTGCACTGGGAAACGTAACCTAGTGAGATGTCCTTCCTTGATCAAATTGGATATTGGTGGCTGTGTAGTTACTTGTTGGGTAAACTTGAGCAATTGGACCTTCCAGGGTTGGAACGAAGGTTGAGAACATTGCGTGTAGGCTAATTGGTGCTTTCTTCCAGAGGGTAAACCTGAAAAGGCATATATATTTGAAATCGGGTCTTGAAACCCATAGAAATGGAAGATCTTATCAAACTCATCCAAATAAACTGCTCCACGCGCGGATACGAAGGCGGTAACGCGTCCAACAAAGGTTGACAACGTCAATTTGGACTACCACTGGCCAGTACTGAATGGCTCAAGTAGTCATTCGAATACCACTTTGACAATGAGTAGAGAAACAAGCTAGAATGACACTGATGCGATTATTTTGACAAGTCAAGTTCCGTTCGACATTTCGCCATGGATGCGTTGCACGAACTCCGGAATTCAAAGCAAAGCTTCATGCGCGTCAACCGGCAGCGTGACAGCTCTGCTCGGCGCAAGAGCAGGACAGTCCTCTCATGCATCCCATGTCGGCAGCGCAAGGTGAAATGCGACCGTCTCGAACCCTGCAGCCAATGCACCCGCCGTAGTGTGGCTGAAGCGTGCGATTATTCGCCCAAGACTGCCAGAGCTAAAAGCGCGACTCCTCCTATCGCGGAGTCAACGCAGAGAGGTGCAGATATTGCCTTGTCACCGTCAATGACTCCAGTGGATGGGACTTTGATCATCCCACCCGATGTTCGCCCCGCACCAATCCCTACATGCAATCATGATCTTCCTGCCTCAAGTCGAATGGGCACCGTTGATTCACTGACTCAATCTTGCTTCCATGGCTCTGCGACAAGGACCAGATACTTCGGACGAAGCCATTGGGCATTGACAATGGACATGGCAAGCTGAATGATTCCATGGTCAGCCACAAGCTGCTAACGACCTTTTAGTTTCCTGATCTGAAGGCCCATTTACAAAAGTACCACCATGTAAAGAAAGGGCCGGTTGGACATGGATCAGATAATCTGGGTATGAAACGCACGACACAGCGACGACTGGAAGCGACATACCAAACACAACCGCAACCAAATCTGGAACCATCCAGACTTGAAACTCTAGTCCCAGATCGCCAAGTGACAGACAAGCTGGTCAACTTGTACTTTTCGACCTTCGAAACCACATTTCGCATTCTACATGTCCATCAATTTCAAGCCGAGTATGAGGAATTCTGGAGCTCAGGGGACAATGCGTCCCCGAATATTTGGTCAAGGGACGTATTCGCGGCCAAGTTACTCAGTTTGATGGCATGCGCCGCCGATGCTGGGATCACAGCCGAGGAACATACTCCCCAGGCATCAAACCAGACAGCGAAGGGTTGGATACAGGCCGTCGGGTCCTGGGTCAAAACAGTCACCGCGTATGCGAAGCTAGATCTGGATTTCATTCAGGTCATGTGTCTGCTGCTAATCGCAAGACAAGCTATCGCCTACGAGGGAGATCTTGCTTGGCTTGCTGCTGGGTCCCTTCTACGAGAAGCTATGATGATAGGTCTTCATCGGGATCCTATTGGCTTCAAGAGTGTTTCACCATTCTATGCTGAAATCCGCCGGCGGCTTTGGGCGACTATTGTTGAGCTGGACCTTCAAGCTGCTCTTGATACAGGTGTCCCTGCGGGTATATCTCAAGACGACTACGATTGTGCGCCGCCATCGAACCTGGATGACGAAGATTTCTCTTTCAACTCAACTGTGATCCCTGCATCTAAGCCGAGCGCAGTATTGACAAGAACATCCTTCCAGGTATCCTTAGCGCAAACTTTAGAGACTCGGCTGAGGATTGTCAAGCTTGTCAACCAGATTCGCCTGTCATCAAATTATCAAGAAATTTTGGATCTCAGTCAAGTCATCACGACCCATCTGTCACAAACACCACTCGTCATCACCGGACAAAGTCCAGGGGAAGGTTTGCCCTCCAAATTTCAACAGTCTCTATACCTCTTTCTCGTCTACCGATATATCCTCGCCCTACACCGACCTTTCGTTCTCAGTCTCGCCGAAACCCGCAATGAGATGTACAGATATTCGCGAGAGATATGCGTAAAAGCTTGTTTATCTCTCCTGTCACCCCTCGAACTCGCTCCTGAATCCGAAGCACGTCCAGTATATCCCCACATCCTCCGTCTCCGGGGAGGTATGTTCCGAAGCGAGATATTCCATGCAGCCGCGACACTTTGCTTCGAGCTGCGTCTACAAGTTAGAGACAGCACACTACCACTTCTCCCTGGTGCTCTGGACCAGACAGATCAGGGCAGCGAAAAGCGCGATCTCCTGCTCCGTACAGTTGAAAGCGCAATAAAGTACTTCGAACACAAAGTTCGGACAGAAAAACAGGCGTGCAAAGCATTCATGCTACTAAATATGGTCTACACCTCAGCTCAAAGCGAACTTCATTCGGGGACTCATAACTTGCATGTGAACTGTGGAGTGATGAATGATCTGACATTGGAAAATGCCTGCCCTCGTGCGGCTAGACGCTGTCAAGAACTGCTACTTGAGGGCGAAGGTCGGGCAGACTGTCAACATTCTGAAGAAAACTGGCTTGGTTATCCTGGGAATCCTTTCATGGTAAGTATAATCTTTAGTCTCATCAGTACATAAACTGACTATTGTTACTATGTGCAGAATGAAGAGGTTCCTGGAGTGGGGGCCGACTCTCAAAGCACAGAAATTAATGCCTCATCGTTGGAGCAGAGCACGAATATAACTGCTACCATGCCTACAGGGAGTTCTGACCCAGACTTATTTGTGAGTTTCCAGGCTACAAGCAATAATGCCATGGCACTAATCCTGGACTGCAGGATCTGTCCTTCGATTGGGGCATGTATCTCGATCCAACATATTTGAATGAGGCAGGCAACCTATGGCCGTTGATGGACCCATTAATATAGATTTCGTCTTATATGTACATTAAGGCTCTCCATTTCGTATGATTATGTGGGTGTATTTCAAGGAGATCTTTACCTCCTATCGAAAAGGGCATTTGACGACCGTGACCTGTCACCTAAAGTTCGGGAATCCTTTGCCCAATTAGGAAATTACGATCTCCGAATGTGGGTCTCAAGCATGAGATCATAAATACATCAAATGCAAAACAAGGCACAAGATTGTCAACAGAAAAGAAGAATTACAACGTTGTATTCTGATATCAGAAGGCTTTCACCATCCAATGTTCTTTCGAAACACTCAACGGCAACATGTAAGCTCAAGACAAAAGCTTCCGCAACCAGATGTACAACGATTCAAGGTACTCTCAATACTCGTCCTCTGCTTCGCCCCTTCCGCAAGTTTCTTTACATCGGTCCCAGTACAGCTTCCAGTCGCGGTGGGACTAGGACCTTCCTGTCGGGTATATGCCTCGGGCTGCAAAGTAATAGAGTGAATCCCATATTCGTGGAAACATTCCCTGATGGTCTTAGCCAGGCTCTCGAAATCAGGCATAGTATCGCCATCCAGCACAACGTGTGCAGATGCAAGGGACTTTTTCTGGTTTAAGCGCCAGATATGGAGTTCGTGAATGGCGAGGATACCGGGGATCTAAGCTTGTTAGCTTGATTACACCAAATCTAGACTATTGAAGTAGCAAACACATACCTTTTCAAGATCATGTTTAACGTCGTCATAATCGACGCCTTGTGGTGCACTTTGAAGAAGGATGAGACCGGATTGTTTTACTTTTATAAAGTCAGACAGGTCCTGTAGCATGTGTAGTTGTTGGGGGAAGGTGTACATACTGAGTGGAATGGAAGAAATGAAGATCATAATCGCAATGCCCATGCTCACGGCGGGATCAGCGTAGAATCTTCCACCGTAGCTAGCGAACCAGATCACTGCCGCTGCAATGACAACACCGACGTTGTTCGCACAGTCGCCGAGTACATGGATCAAGACGCCCATCATGGCTAGGTCTCGGTTTTTGTGAGATGATGGTTTATTTGTGTGGTGCTTGTGGTGCACATGCTGAGAACGGTAAGGTCAACTGAACAGAATCAAGTAATAGAGGAGGTATGCTTCATACCTTTTCATCCACGAGACCAATGGACATTGGATTCTCTGGGCTATCACTACTTTCACCGTGGCTGTGGTCGTTTCCATGTCCATCGCCGTGCTCGTGATCGTGATCTGCAGGAAAAAGTTAATACTGTATTCCATGATTCAATGTTCTTCAAATGCTCACCATGTAAGAATAATATGCTAATGACATTTAATCCAAATCCAACACAGCCCATGATAAGAACGAGCTTTGGTTCTTCGACGCCTGCGTGAATATGTTAGCTCTTAACCAAGCGCAGCCGAGATACAGATTACTCACGCTGCAATGAGACGAATCGCTCAATAGATTGTAAAAACACACTGAGTCCCAATCCAAATAATAGCACACCATTGAAAAAGGCACCTAGAAGCTGGATCCGCTGCCAGCCAAATGTGAGCGCTTTCGGAGGGGTCTTCTTTTCGGCAACCTGATTTTATATCAACACATCTGTATATTCAACATTCTAGATGTAGTACTCACTATTGCAGCAGCCAGAGCTATGACGAATCCCACTATATCATTTAACTGCACATTGTTAGTTTGGGTCATGGTCTTAGCTAAGCATAACGTACATAGTGGAAAGCATCGGCGACCAAAGCGAGTGAGTGGGTGTAAAAGCCAACTATTATTTGAAACGCATCAGTTCAAATCCTCAACTGTCTTTGATGGATTTCGTTTTCTTTGAAGTAAACATACTAGAGATCTCGGCAATGAAGAAGCAGAGTGAAATACCGATCACGGCGCTGAGCCGTTGGACGCGGGATATCTTGAATGCCATGATGATTTTTGGACAATTCGCTATATGTTGTTTAGGCACATATTAGGCATGGAAAGTCATTCTTTATATCCAATGGTGCAGGTGAAGCATGTGACTTGGACACGGAGTTCGGATATTTTTGTTACCCTTTTAGGAAGTCAAGAACGCCGAGCAACCTTATGCACAGAGACATTTGTTTTGATGATGTTTCAACATCGCCATGGAATTTTATTTGATTGAGCAGCTTGGCAGTGGCTTTACGCAGAGCTTCTTGAGTTAGATCCACTGGTATAATACATCGGACGACCTGGGCAGTAGCTCATAATTCATATAATAATCGTTAACATTCGCAAATAGGGGGATGTTCGCATTTCCTCAGAACTGGGGACAAAAACATGGTTAAATGAAAGGTGCATCACAGATAACCCCAAACAGATGTCTAATAATGCCTAGAAGTGCCCACTATTACTGTTCTGGTAAGGTATATTCATCCAGAATATGCGGGTTATGGCGAAAAGACGGATCACACACGATATGAATAGCAGGCGAGACATCACGCTCCCGAATAGATCCCTCCTGACCAGGTACCGATCGCGAACCCCCGTACGTTCGAGCCATGAAGCACATTAAACACTGTAATGCGACAATCTGCTCCTCTGCAGATGCATCACGCATAGCACGGGTTGTCTCCGCGAATAAGGCCGGGATATAATACAGAAGCACAGCCTCGCCATCATCAATACCATTAACGCTCATCCCATCAACGAGAGCATCGCGAGTTTGCTCTGGTAAGCCTTCAAACGCTTTCTGGAATTGCTCAGCCACTGACCGCTCGGCTACACGACCTATGGCGAAAAGCCGAAGTAAGGCCCGCTCCGAGCGATCGGCGGTAGACAATTCAGGAAAGCCCTGCTTAAAAACCAATTGCCCACGATTCAGTAACACTTGATCATATGCCTCGCATAGCGAGGTGGATTCGGTGATTACGCTCTGTAGGATAGGCCAGGCCTGTAGAAAAGATTGACAAACTGGCTCGATCATCCGATTCGCACCACGACTATCACGATGAGCGCCAGCGCCGGACACATCAAAGATAGTCTCGAAATACTTGAGATAGAATGCCTCAGGACAACCACGAAACTTGAGGATAGGCTGTAAGCTGCCAGGGATATTTTCGCCTTGCATTAATTGGGGAATATTTAGAGTCGCTCCAATCTGCACTCCAAGGACCACCTCCTCACGCCGGGTTTTAGACAGCTGACCGAGGGCTCTATCTAAGATCCCGCACGCGACAGCATCGGCGAGTAGTTGATCGTGGTTTTCGTAGTCTGTGACTCCCACTTGAGTACCCCTACGCGCCGTAATCTCAGCGATGAGATGTGGGTCTTTTCCCATGTCACCGATGACAAGCGCCACAATCATTGCGAGGAGCAAG
Organism: Penicillium frequentans; assembly: GCA_028828275.1. Taxonomy (NCBI): domain Eukaryota; kingdom Fungi; phylum Ascomycota; class Eurotiomycetes; order Eurotiales; family Aspergillaceae; genus Penicillium; species Penicillium frequentans. Next base: position 1,245,795 of record JAQIZY010000001.1, on the reverse strand, counting down.
TCGGCATCTTCCAGGAAGGTCTCTGACAGGCGCCTGAGTTCTTGGAAAGTCTTTTGGGATAACCGGACAGCGGGAGGTTGATGGTTCACAAAGGCGTCATAATCATTCGCAAGCACCCATTTCAAAGCGCGGACATTGGTGATTGAGCGATTAACTTCGTCAAAGTCGCTTTTGAACAACAGTCTTGATGGACTGAGCGCGGTTTCGGTATCTTTGGTAAGGTTACCAAGGGAAGGGGTTTCACCTTCATCTTTTTCCATGGCATGTGGGACACGGGTCAAGTGGACGATTTCTGGGCCAAATTGCGCGTGAAGTAGTCGGACAAGATCTTCATCTTGTAGCGAAGGCAGCTCGTGGCGATGCACGATTTCAACAAAAGTACCCTCCATAAATAAACAAAAGTTGGTTGATGTCCTTAGGTTGCGAGGCTGTTTAAGTAATTTGGCGGGTTGGAGACTGAGGCTGAGGATTATGCCTCTCAGTCAGATAATTTAAGAGTTTACGTTATATTTCACGATGTTTTGGAGCTCAGCCTCACGGAGTGGAGGGGCAGGCTGGGTTCCTGAGATCAGCCTTGCCCACCGCTCTACGAAGATACATTTCCTGTAAATTCGGTCGTATTGTATTTATTCAAAGCTAAGGTGTGACAGACCAGCAATTTGCTGAAATCTTAATTCAATTGAACTAGAATTAAACTCAAGATATAAAATCAAAAGAGTATGATAATTAATGTATCAACTATCATTTTTACGTGATCTCCCAGGTGAAACATGCACAGTCCTGGGGTCAAAGATACAACCGATGCCTCGTCAATAGTTCAGGTATCTACGTAACATTCTGCCATCCTATTGGTACTGCACAGCCACACAATAGACTGTGCGGAGTCATGCGAACCCCCACCATAGATCATTAACTGATTAGGATTCAATATTGCAACACGGGCAAGACCAGCATGATATTCATATTTTAGGGATTTGTCCCTCGTATTTTTAAATAATTTTCTGGAACTGGATCCCCGACAAGTCTTACTTTAAGATGTTCTATTTCCATCACTCCAAGACCTCGGAAGGCAGATCGGCTAGTGCACCATTAGTACAGATTGTGCACGCGCATGCCTTTACTGCAACTGCGTCAGAACTTCCCCACTAGACCCACCGAGCCAAAAAGGAGGACACAATAAAAATTGGCTTCTGCCATCAGCTAAAAAAGCAATTAAACAAAAAATTAAAAACCAATCCACAGAAAGCATTACGAGGGAGTGATTGGGCATGAACTACCTCTAATACAAGGCAACGATCAGCAGTTGCTGCCTGACGAACCCGCTCGGCTACAGTACCGTAGATTAGCCAGCTTTGGCGGGATACTATCAGACATCACATTGACCCACTCCCAGCGCTTAGGATGTGCAAACATGCAAGATTCACACTTTAGCGCCATTAAGTGTGAATGTTTCATCTTGCGCGTCTCGCTGTCAGTGCATATGCGTGGAGTAAACCCCATCAGAATAGTCACCATTGTACGTGGTTCGGCGCCAATTTATTTTCGAACAGGGCTGCGGGGACAGATAGTTCATAGGGCACATAAATAGTAGGACAATGATCGCCGTCTGGATATTCAGTCTTCATGATCTAGTATTTAATCATTGATTGATTTCTTCTCAAGCCTTGATCCGTTCAAATGTTCACATACGATTCACGGTCACTGGCAACACCCCACACCATTGTATGTCGTCCGTTATCAAGATGTATCATATCTATGGCAGAATCTAACCTTGGAAAACCTGCAGCATCCACATTCTCCAATGTCTTCTGTCCCGCTTTTTCTTGCCATAAGTAAGGGTGACGGCGTCTTCAAGCACTGGGGTCTCTTCATCGATGAAGAAAACCAGAATAACAAAACTGTTCTCCAAGTCAAAGGATCGGATGGTCATTTCCGATATGAACCTGAAACTAAAGATATAAGAAAGTCGCCCGACTTACTTGAGTTGATCTATATTTGCAACGTGGACGTTACAAAAGCAAACGATATTCAAAAGATCGCAAGTGAGGCTGCTGTTCTCAATGATATTCGGGGGGTGGAATTGTCAGGATTATGTGCTTGATCTTATGGAACTGTTAGAAGAGAAGAAAGTTTTAAATGGGGATGATGGGGCGTATAGGATGCGGATGGATTATGTGAGAGGCATACAGGAGGGTTTGGCTTAGATGTATTATATTTGTTTGTTTACTCTGTATTTCGTCATTGTTCGCTTTCTTATTTCAAGGTATAGACCCGTTTATTACCACCTGGACCTGGACATATAATCCATTACTACGGCATTTAAGCATCAAGTGACGGAGTAAGATAGAAATTAATGGAACGTAAGAAAGCCTTCTGGCAAATCATTGTTTCGACGAATCAAGTCAAAAAGAATACCTAAGCATAAGCATACCTAAAGCTTATTGCAGTAACACTGACAGTAACAGATTCAACGCAGGCTCAGCCCAGCATAACGCCATAGCTCATCATAATCGCGTCCCAAGCAAGGGCTGAATGGAAACAAGGAAAAACAAGGCAGGAAAGCAAAAAACAAGGGCAGACCAATAATGCCCTGCCTACCCGACCAACGCTCGCTAGAACACAGAACATAAAATGACACAGAGAGATAGAAGAAGCTGAAAGAAAAGACGAAGGGAGTAAAGAACCGAGGAAAGAGATAGGCAAGAATTAACCCCTTTGACGGAACCTCCTGCGCCGGGGATAATTTCAAATCAAAGAAATGGAGAGAAAGAACCTAGCAGTAGCAAGGTCTGAGGTTGGGTATCAAGATTGAGAGTTCCGTCGGGCCTGAACCCATTATATCCAGGTAAAGCCAGCCCGGATCGGATCACGCGTCCTTCGAACACCTCAAACAAAAAAACAAGCTCAAGATTCCTTCCCTTTTTTTTCAAGTCGCCTGCGATCAGGATGTAGATAGTCGTACAGTACGTAAGACGTAACGTAACGGACAAGAGAGAGTCGTAAATGAATAATAGTACAGAGAAGAGCGTCAACGCTTCGCTGGCACCTATCGGCTGAAGGTAGTCCACACGGTGCTGAGCCATCCGGTGGGAATGCCGACTTCTGAGGGTTGGATCATAGACAGTTGTGCCCAGTCCCCTCCGTCCAGGAAGGCCATGACATCATCACCGCCAAGACTGGTTGACATGAGACTGGTGTCGGGGCCCTCGGTCGATGTCAAGGGCGGTGACGGGGCCAGTTGGACACCTGATCCCGGCGGTGGGAGGACGGGTACATGTGGAGCAGTAGCATTGATGGGTGGCAGCGACTGTGAGTATGGAGGGGGTGCGTTCTGGCGAGTAGGGAGCCAAGAATTGATGGGCTGCAGCCGATTGGTTGTTGCAGTGAGATATTGCGAGGGAGATTGTGTGGTGGCTACCAAGGATGGAAGGCTGGGAGGGGAGGTGTACATAGGGCCATCTGGGTGGTGCTGTTGCAAAGATGGTAAAGAGTAAGGGGATTGCGATGGCATGGGACGGTTGTTGTTAGGCAAAGGAAGACTGGGGCGGCGGTCTCCGTCATGGCTGGGTAAAGGCAAGCCAGGACTATTGACGGGCACCCAGGATTCGCGACGACCACCGGCACCATCCATTTGCTGTTCAATGGGATCCCCAAGTTCACTCTTGACTGCATTGCTACCAGCGTCGCTGAGATTCGTCATGCGATCGGGCATCAACTCTCCACCCATGGCCATTGCAACACCATCTTCATCCATTGAATCCTGCAGCTGATCCTCAATGGAACCAAAGTCCAGGAACAACTTCTCCAGAAGCTTGAATTCCTCCAAGCCACCGCCAAGGCCACCTTCCCGAATTGGTCGAGCGCCGTTCACACCCCCATGATCAGAAACGTCTGACATACTATCAAGGCGGTTGCGAGAGTACCGGCGGAAATCTCGCTTAACCTTAGAAAAGTAGCTGTGGAGACGATTCAATGTACGGAACCATCCACTAGCCATCTTGAGACGTGGCCGCATCTCCCGTAAGATATCCAGGGCCTTGCGGGACTGCACTGCACCGGGCAATTGGCTATCATGACTGGCCGGCGGAGGTCTGGCAGCAAGGAGACCGTCGGGATCCATGTGGGGAAAATGAGAGCTATACACGCCAATGAAGGCGGCATTGTAGATCGCAAAGCCAACAAGGGGATTCTCAACGAGAGCCCCGCGGCCTTGACAGGTTGCAACCAGGTCGATCATCTCACGAGCCGCCTTGGACAACTCGCGGGCGCTGTCCCGCCAGAAAGCCTCGGGTGGGCCACTGGCCTTATCGGAAGGCAGCAAGGGCTCGTCCAAGGGGCCAATGGGCTCATTGCAACGGAGGGGCAAGAACGGAATATAAGCACGGTGCAAAACGATAACCGACAAGAAGTAGACGACATGCATGACAGTATAAGAGGCCAGCGTGGTCTTGTACATAATGTGGGTATCGGTATTTCGGACCGAGTACTGGAGATTGCGGGAGAGGCTGTCCTGGAACTCATTCAACTGCATTCGCAGCGTTGCGAAGCGCGACTCGGGATGCCATGGGGGGTACTGTTCCGTTCTTCGGCCACCCGCACAGGACCATTTGGCAATACTTCCCCAAATGCGAATTATGCGAATCACCCTACTCAGGACCGACTCCTCAGCACCAACTTCCCATCGATCGACGTCATCCTCACTCGAGTCCTTGCGCCGTGAGATTGGCGACCAAGCCTTGCCATCAGGGGTACCGTTCGTAGGGGGGATTTTATCATCGCCCAACCCTAAGCTCTGCCGAATACTCGGGATCTGCACGCCCTGGGCCCCGAAACTTTGTGGGCGACGCACAGTCGGCTCATTTAACCGGGCTGTCCGAACCCGCTCTCCGAAAGCAAAGGCATTGTCACTCGGAAGTTGGATTCCGAGATCCTGAATGTTGATCATACGCGGGCGATACTTGCCGCTGCTCAGGCATCGATCCAGAATGAAACAAGCCCAAAATGTCCGACGCTTGGTTTCTTGTGCAATTACATCATCTGATGTCTGTTCCTTTGGCTCCACTCGACGAAGAAGCCCGAAATGATCAGCCTCGGGCTTGAAGCCCGGGGACGAGCGGGAAAAGTCCCGGGAGGGAAACTCATTCTCCAGTTCAAATGGTAAGCCCATGCTCTGAGCAAGCCGGATCGCCATTCCAACATATACCCATGCGCTCTTACCACGGCACATACCCCATTCATGGAGTGCCAGCATGAGTAGTGCCTGGACTCGGGCCAGGTCGGGCACAGCCAGACTTGCGCCATCGAGGCCGGCCAGCCGGCTTCGCAAAGCTGTCGCGTAGAATTCAGATGCTGCCAGCGGGTTCGATGAGTGTCCGGGTGATGCGGGGGAGTGGAATGCGACGAGAGGTGGGTGGAACCGAGCGGTTAATGCGAGGACTCCCAGCGGGATTAGTGATGAGGACGGATCGGCCTTAGAAGCGACATTGCGCACAGCTTCCTGCCCCTCTACCTGGATCGGGGTTGGCGGTGCTGGGGTGGACAGTTGACGTATTTGCCCGAGGAAAGTGGCTGGGTGGAGGAAAGGTAGATGTGTAGCGAAATGCGACTGGAATAGATCGAAGACGGCTTCCCATACTTTCGTGGTAAGAATTGAGGCATCGAGGGCATCGAGACCGGCTTTGGATCCTGGTAAAGACCCTGGAATTCCGGGGATCTTGCGTTGGCGTGGCCGCTTCGGTCCATCTCCCCAGTCTCCATTGCGATCCTCCCCATCGACGAGCGCGGCCAGATCTCGCTTATTTCCACTTATGCCGATGGCGGGGGTTGGGTAGACACAGTCTCGGCCGGAGGATTCGCACGCGCGGCAGGTGGTATCGATGCCGGAATTGACGCACTTGATTTTACTGCGCCGGCATCGAGCGCAAGCGATACTAGACCGCATGGTTGTAATTAGGCAGACCCCACGTCTGCGGGCACGAATTCGGCAGGTAAAACGCTCAATCTGGAGTGTGGAATCCCATTTATCACTGTGGATTGCTGTTAAATGTTGTTGGTTTCGCTTGGGTTCACTGTCCGAGTGAGATGGTAGCGATGAATACGGGGAGGTATGAATCTAGACCCTGTTCGTGTGTGTATTGAACCTGATCTATTGCTGATATTAGCATTCTAGATCATTTGCGCAACAATATGTTCCCCATACATACCTATATCACGGGTGTGGACAAGGAAAGAAACCCCAGGAGAGAAGAACCCGAAGGGGGATAGACGGGAATGGGCGGAGTGTGGGGGAAAAGAAAGTCCACGGGGCACCGGGACCGGGAATGCGAATGGAGAAAAGAAGATCGGAAGGGAACGGAGTATGGATAAATCAAAACGGTTTGGAGCCGAGAGCCGCTGGGGAACTGGGCATTTGAAATTGCGGAGGCCCAAGGTATGCAAGGACGCGCGCTGGCTTGATTCGTGGAGAGTGGAGCCCCCAGGTTTTCCGGATGCCGAGCTTTTTAGTTCAATGGGGCTGTATTTTTTACATCGACCGGTATAAATTACCCCATATTTCCTAGTCTTACCCCATGTTCACCTGAAGACCGATTGCTTAATTTACAAACCCGAGGCCGAATTTCAACCACGTAGTATTGGAGAGAGAGGTCCGAGCTGGGATCTCATGATCCTCCTTTGCTCAACCCAACTTCCCGACAGTGGAACATTTCCAGAGGGTGACACCGTGTTGGTCCAGGTCTAGATGGAACTGGCTCAAATACCAATCCCACGGTCACTTCCCGCTCCATACGGGAACTATTAGAAGCAAAGAGGAAATTGAAATCTGGTATGGGTGGGGAAAGACCCAAAATATGAGAGATCGGACGACATCACTTTCTCCAGGATCATCCCGTCCTTAATGTACACGGACCCTGGTCTTCCGATCGGCAAATGGCTGGATCTCGTACAGAAGATGACAGCGTACATTTTCCCGAGTCGGGAAGTCCATATCTGGCTAACGGGAATGATGGACAAAAGTCGGAGAGTACAGCGAGAACGGTTAGACCCAAATGCACTCCACATGAGGGATTCTAGGGCTTAGACTCCCACATGGCCTGGGGAAAAGCCACGGAGCCACGGATACAATGATATACCGAGGAGGCAAAGAAAAAAAGGAAAAAGAGGGGAACATGTTCGGACTTCCCATCTGTGATCCCTCGGGTAGACATTATCGTAACTTTCTTTCCCCCAGACTTGACAAACACACGACCGGGGCTCCCCGCAGGGACAAGAAGATCCACGATTGACACTCCGAGAGTTACATCAGTACTTAGTCCCTCGCTAGGATCGGCCTACTATTTTCTCTTGATTGACGGAGGGCTCCGTCATGTCATCGTGTCACCCCTACGCACAGCTTCCCGGGGCCCCGGTCGTTCATTCTTTCGGTCCAACCAATATGAACGGAATCTCACCGCAATGCGATGATCATACCCTAGACCTCGTTCAAACTGCAGCAAACGAGAACCCGATGCCGAGCTGCATGGGTGATCCGAGAAACTTAGAACCTGTTTACAATATTATTATGTACGGAGGAGTAGAGCCCAAGCCCGTAATCCACAAAAATGAAATAAAAATAAAACGCCCCCTTGCTGTCAGGAATGAACGGGAAAGTCATACACCGAGCATTTTATTTTTTCCCCCACGGCAGTCCCGTCGATTCTCGGCCCCGTCCGACTCACGGCTGTGATTGGCCCCCAGCCTCCGAAGCGTGAGCGAACCGACCCCGGCCAACCCCGCATTTCCTAATTCCATGTTACGTAAGGCCGGCTATGGCCCGAATTTCCCTTACAGTGATGGGGCCCACTGGTATGTGCTGTTTTAGCTGTTTTAGCTGTTTTAGGGAAATCATTCGGGTCTAAATGATGTCTCTTTACGTACCAGTGGAGAAAAACAGAAATACCGTAAAGCCATCATGTGCCAATCCCGAGACGGGATATTCCTTTTGCCTCGTGTCAAGCCCTCGGTGGGTCCTTTATTTGACTTTTCCCCGGTGGATATTCTGTTCCTCGCAAGAGGGCCGGTTCAGTGATGCGGAGAAACACAAAAAGCAAAGCTTAAAAGGGAAATTTAAGCGCTGCTTTCCCATTCCCCGGTCTCTGCAACCACAACCATGTTGCATACTGTCATTGTAAATCTTCCCCACATCTGACTCCGATGACATTGTTCTCTTGTAATATAAATGAAAACTCGGGTCATTCCCCGACTTCTCGGCTCCCCATTCCCCTTTTCATTTCCCAAATTCCCTTATGCTTTTTTTTCTGGTCTTGGCTTGGGGCCATGTACACCCACTCATAAGATTGGGGGTAACCCAAACCCGGGTCAGAACCAAACCCCCAAAATGACCCAATGAACCAGTATATAACCCCCCCAGCTGACCAGCAAAAAAAAAGTGGCCCCCCTCTGGAGATTTACCCAATTGATGATCCTTCTGCCCTTTACCCGATCCTCGACCGGGGCCGCGGCCCTGGCTCCCTGAGAATCAGCAGGGAACATCCCGCGCTCGGATTACCGAATCGGTCTGTCATGGCAAGAGAAGCCTGTTTGATGGGAGATCTTTACTTAAAACTAACTTCTAGATGATTTCCCTGCTGAAAATGCAGGTGCAGAATCGAGCTACAGGTGGATGCAGAAACTACGTGGACCCTGGTATTAACGTAATTCAAAGATTTCACTTGTTGTTTTCTCGAATGAACCTCCGGAAAATAACCGATCGGCTTCTGCGGGATCCTATCCTGACGCGGAGCCGACTCCGACCGTCAGCCCAGCCCAGCCCAGCCCGCGTAGCTTGACTTTCTCTCAACAACCTTGCCAAACAATACATAGGGACCTGTAAATAGCTATTGAATGCCAGTCTCAAATTCAACCTTTAGCCAAGGTCATTGTCATTGACCCCCACGTATGTCATCAGGATTCATATCCCGATCATTTGATTACAACCCACAAATCCCCACATCGGGTTCGGGTAAAAATCCAGGCACAGTGGGATCCCGATTCCGAGTGCCCCGATGGTTATGTCATGCCTACCGGGCTTGATTGTTTAGCCATTGAATTTTCTGGCTTCGTCATGTGTGATGTTACCCACGTTTCAATGATTCTGTGCTTACGCCACGGTCGGCTATTGCTGGGTAGTGATTTTTTGGATTTTCTTTTTTGTGGCTATCGGACTCCGTGGACGGCTTGTGTGGACAGGGTAAGGCTTGTGTGTGGACAAGGCAAGGCTTGGCGTATGGGCAGGGTAAGCACCAAATTCTACCGTAGCAACCGGGATAATTTAATTTGGCTAAGTTACGGAAACACATTAGCCTGCATCTAGAAGCCGTCCCGGGGCTAGTTGCTGGGCTCCCCGTACGGGTAAATTGACCACTCAATTAGTCTTAGCAACATTTGAGTACGGGGAATTTGGCAATGGTCTCGTGCCTATTATTTGCCTCAGGTGTCTACCTTGTCACTTTCTCATCTTCTCGGATTTTCTTCAAAAATTGAACTTATGTAATAGACAAGGTACATTGGCTGAGTAATAAGGAGCCATTCAATTGAAGGTCAAATTCAACATGTTACTCGAGCAAGTAACAAATGACTATCTCATAATTCTTATTCAGTTACTTTTTGACAACGGCAAAATCGTCTTTCTCTCGGAACTATATATCACACTTTTCACTCGCATTCATGTATCAATAGGCATGAGATTCGCCTTTCCGCGCTCAAATGCTAGCTGACGGTGGATTGAAGTCTCCCTCCAGAGCTCTCAGCTCAAAGTATCTCGTTATAGTTCGAAGCGGTGCCTTTGAAGCCACTGTACCCTCAAAACAACTTGTAAGGTATGGTGCCGTTTGCAGAATTAGAAAAGCAGTTTCTTCTGCCATGGCCAGGTTCCTTTCCAACGATTCAACCTGTGTGCCAGATAAGCTTTGCTGGAGTTTGATCATTCCCATAAGAAGTTCCAGACGAAAAGACCAAAAGGCAATAGCAAGTCCTGCCTTTTGGGTATTTCGGAAGCGAACTTGGTATGTTTCAGTTGGGAAAGAGGGTATGCAAACTGGGTCGATGTCGACCAGCTTGCTGGACATTGGGATATCAGAATGCCAATACAGGGGACCTTGTTCAGAAGCTTTCCAGTTGCTTTCCCACTCTTCCAGTTGATCAAAGACCGCCCAATAATCCTTTAAAAGTGAGAGAGCGGTTTCGGGGTTTTTCCTCGGAGAGTCTGAGAGGTTTGCACGGTTGGAACCGTTGAGAGAAGAGTTTTCAAGCCCATGGAACCATCGATTTGTTTGGTAGAAGAGCCATGGCATCTGCAACGCAATATCGTGAAGAAGCTCCTTTTTGGTCTTCCGAATGTTCAGAAATGGAAGGCGAATCCAATCTGAATCGGCTAAGAAGATTGCATTGTGCTTGTCAAGTCTAACAGAAAGCTGTAGTATCGTTAGTGAAAGCAAGAGCGACGGATACTGAAAGCATACAAAGATCCCCCTAAATCCACTAAACGCTTGTCGCATTTGCGGTGAAGAGCAATTGCGCGGCCCATAGAGCTCTAAGATGCTTAATACACCGCGGATGTGGGCCAAAAGGGCTACTTCTGAATACTCATTTTCGTTCACGAACTAGAAAAAGTGTTTAGGAAAAGAAGGTTCGCTTCTTACTCATTTGTGGACCTTAATCTCACCTCAAATACTAGAAAAGCTATAGCTAATAGCAAGATCAATTCAATGTTGGCCTTTTGTTGAGCACCCTGTTGGCCATTTTCTATGACCTGCTGGATATGTGGACGAGCCTTTTCCAAGGCGGACGTATAAGATGACTGTGCGAGCTGTGCTAGCTTTATGTCATTTTTCAGGTTTCCCATATAAGTCGTGAGGAGACTGAAGATTGGTAAAACGAGCGAGTCATTCCGCAAGCGTGTGAGCGGCAGTAAAGCTCGAATGCACAAAGCTGCGCTCGAATAATTGGGGTCGGCTCGCGATATTCTGTCGCCGCTGAAGATACCCCCTTGGGAACCAGGCTTAAAGTCTTCAATAAGTGCCAAGAGCGTCAAGCGCCCAGGAAAATCAATGGAGTTCATATCAGAGGGTAGACTTGGCTTAGCAGCAGCTGGAGTAGTTATTCGGGATAGAGAATCATCCGAGCCACTTGAGCTCTCAACGCCAGCGGCAATCAAGCTCGACTTTCTCCTGTTTTGTAATGCATAGACTAGCGCTTTTTTATCGCTTTGTTGGGTCAGATTTGCAGCGTTCCGATTGATGAATGTCCGTGAATCTTTCGGGCTGTTACATCTAATACCAGCTTTGCTGCACCGAAGACATTCAGGTTCGTTCATATCACACTTATTGTATTCAGCATAGCTACAGAGCTTAAGTGTATCACTCTAGACATGGAACAATATCCTTACCTTCTTGCGGCGTCGGCGGCATTCATCGCATCCTCGAGAAGCTCCGGGGTAAAGCGGCATGGCGCGACCTGGCGACTAGCAGACAACCTGAGAGTCTCCAATGTGAGCCACTTATCTCAGTGGTGCTCAGTGACTGCCAGAAATGTGTTCAGAGTAAGTCTCAAGAGGTAATACATCTCATAGACTGATTGTGAGCTGCGTTGACCACGGCTAACTGATGACGTTTCGCCAGCGCTAGTCCCAAAACGGAAGTCACAGCGCCTCTACACAACTAACTTATGCGTAATCTAGGCAGTCTTTCTTTTTTGTTGAATAATAATTTTCTGCAACTCGCAATGATCAAATACCGAATACCGACGGTTTATAAATCAGACAATGAGGGATAGGATATAAAAGTGCAGGCCAGGTGCACTGGTCTAACTTACCTTGCATCACACAAACTTTTTACTCTATCGTTTGCAACAATGAGCTCTCATACTGCTGTCCTTCTTATTGATCCGCTCAATGACTTTCTTCATCCCGATGGAAAGTTGTATCCTCTCGTCAAGGCTAGCTTGGAGTCGTCCAACTCTTTCGAACATATGAAGGAGCTGGTTGCCGGCGCAAGAGCAGCCCGCATTCCTATCTTCTATGGTCTTCACCAGATCACCAAAGATGGAACTTACTCAGGCTGGAACCACATGAATGAGTTGCATGTTCAAATCAAAGAAAAAGCTACCTTCTCCGAAGAGTTTGGTGGCCAGATTTTGAAAGAATTGGAACCTCAGCCTGGCAATGGCGATGTAGTTGTCTCTCGACACTGGAACAGCAGGTAATGATTGGAGGACCAATCCTATTCGAATCTTTCTCTTTAAAGATAGAGATACTGATCCATATAACACTAGTTCCTTTTCAAACACCGACCTGGACTATCAACTCCGGCAGCATGACATAAATCACGTTGTGTTGGCAGGCTTGACCACCAACACATGTGTGGAGTCTACTGCGCGTGCTGCTCGCGAACTGTGCGTATTCTTCACCTGTCCGGTTTTCATGTTGGGCACTTTACTAATAATTCTTCCTAATTCAATAGTGGCTTTCATGTCACTTTAATGTGAGTTTCAATCTACTTCCGATGTTGAACAGTGAAGGTCTTGTGACGAGGTTGCTAACTTTTTAATCAGTACCGACGCAACTGCGGCATTTTCGATCGAAATGAAAGACGCAGCAGTCAATCTGATCTGGCCCGCGATCGCTGACCAGCTTATGACGGTCAACCAGTGGGTATCTTCCTTCTCAAAGGGGCGTATTTGAGTGTGGAAGCTTTATTTAGGGATCCAGTGTATATGGACCTATGCTAGTCAATGTTTTGGCTCCAGGGCTCCAGTATCATTTGTTTTTACCTGAACGAAGGAATGCAAGCTAAATTTTCTACATCCATGCTTTATAGACAGAGCATATCTTTGTTGCCCTAAATACTTGAGGCCTACTGATGCATGGAATGCCGGGCTGTATGTCATGGTCGGATTGCCAAGCCGTATAGTATGATGATCGGCATCGACTCTATAGTCTCCATTCATACCCCCCGTTGGTTATCCAGAAGGGTTTGAAGGCCGATAGAAGTGTTCAATCCGCAAGCAAAGAGGGTCTCTTTTCAAGGCCGCTTACTCATTTACTTTTCAGAACCTACAATGATATGCTGTGAGGAGTACATGCAACTCGGAAGCCTCGAAATTAACAGTGCGGGAAAAGATCTCAGTATCACAGGAGATTATATCCAACACTCAACCCATACCATGTTGAACAAATACCCGGGCTATAAGGCATTGCGGGACGTACGATATTTTACGAAATGAAGCATCGTATTATTATATAGTCGCATAGATATTTTGAAAGGTTGTCAAGTAGTTATGAAATAATACATAAAGAATGGAATAGAAACCAAGAGATAGATTACCACTACTAGTCATGCAGCCATACACATGGTGGCTATCAAGCTAATAGAACCAAGCAGCAAGGGCAATAAGCAAATACATAGTCATGAGCAAGACACCCTCAAGCCAGTGGGACTTGCCATCACCGATGAGGTAGTTGACCTTAAAAAGTATTAGCTGAAAAATCCAAATTTTCCTTGGAGAAGGAATACATACCAGAAGAACGGCAACGAAGAGCAGGATGACTTGGAAGTTGTCGAATGATAGAGTCTGTTTCAGAAAGTTAATGTCAAGTATAATTAATATTTGGTTCCGGGAATAGAATTCGTACCATGTCATCAACACCCATGCACCATCCAATGACAACGACCAGCGGAAGCACAAGCAGGGCAATCTGCATACTGGATCCGACGGCCACACCGATAGCGAGATCCATCTTATCCTTGCAAGCGACTGTGACAGCTGTGGCGTGTTCCGCTGCATTACCGACGATAGGTAGGAGGATAAGACCGACGAAGGTCTCGCCGATGCTACCAGTAGCAGTCAAGGCACTGATGGAGTCGACCTAGGGAATAACCGTATTAGTCACACGTTTATACTAGATCCCTGGATGGAACCTCGCAAGCAAATGCATGTTTACTCACCATGAACTCGGCACAGACACCAACAAAGGCAGTTGAAATCACAAGTGTAAGCGCGGCAACCCAGATATGCAACTGAGGCTGATCGGGCTCATCATCTGGATCTAACACCTGCATTTGCTGTGCGTGTTCACCGCCCATCGTGCCGGCGGTCATCTTGCCGATTTGTGCAATATTACGGGTAGTGTCGCCTTCAGTGACCTTTTGGCGACGTTTCTCGACCTTCGGGCTGGGACGGTTGTAGATCTCAACATGAGACTTGAGTTGGAAGAAGAGGTAGCAGGCGTAAACGACGAGGAGGAGAATACTGGTGCCTCGAGACAAAGGAGCAACTTTATCCGCGTGACCTGTGGAATCTTGATAGATATTAGCTTCTGTTAATATTAGTCACTGAGAAATTGAGGGAGGGACTGACCGTCAGACCAGCTGAAGGCGGTAGGAATGATCAAAGCGGCGACGGCGATTGCGAGGATACTGGCGGCTGTTTGGGCCACGGTGACGTTGAAGTGTTGCTCCATGCGGTTGATACCGCCGAAGAAGAAGCACATGCCCATGACGAGCAGCAAATTCGACAACATACTGCCGATGAGAGACGTTTGGACAATGACGACTTCCTTCTTCACCAGCGCGATGATAGCGACGATCAGCTCGACGGCATTACCAAATGTAGCGTTCAGAAGACCGCCAATGGTCTCACCGGTTCGCAAGGCAATCTCTTCGGTTGCAAAACTAAGCATAGCAGCCAAGGGAATGATAGCAATGAAGTTGACCACGAAAATAGCAACCGGTTGCACATCAGCAGCATACAGTCCAATACCAACCGGCGCCGCAATGAAGAGAACATTGATCCAAGAATTGAAGATAGTCGCCCTCAACTGCGAAGCAACCGTAAATTTAGGGGGCTTTCTTTCCTCTGTCTCATCCTTCAATTCTTCCTCCGTCGGCCCACGCTTGAAATGACCGAAGACACCTTTGCGCTGCCTAGTCTTGCCATTTCCTTCTTCAATTTCCGGTTCAAGTCCCCGCTCCGAGGTAACGTTGATAGGATTCTGGCTACCGATCGACGGCTCGTTGCGCTCAGCGCTAGCTGCCGTGTATTGATCACTGCTGGCTGTTCCTGGTGGAAATGTATTGGCGTAATTGGGCACAGTCAAACCGTCAGTTTCGAAGTCCTGCTTCCGGCGCTGGTCTTCTGATAGGGAGAGATCGTTCACGCTGCGCGTCTGGGCCTCCAGTTGGATAGAGTGCCTGCGTTGTGGGCGTCTGCGGAACTTCTTGAATGGATTGCGGGAAGGTTCTTCGTCTTCCCCGTCGTACCATGCATTTCTGCGTGCCTCGCGTCGATAGATATCTAAGGCCATCTTAGTATGGGTGTTGATGAGTATGAACCAAAGTGTGAGGTATGAAGGTTTCTTGGATCGAGCAACATTTGGTTATAAGAAGACAAAGAGCTTGAAGACTTACGCATTATGAAAGTGCGAGATATTAATTGGGATATTAATTGGGCTTTGGTATGATTGTTCTGAAGGATGTGTCAATGAATGTTCCTTACCCTCGCTTCGTTGTGTTTTTGTGCCAGATATAGCCCAACCTTGGAACCAGTAGAACTCTGGAAGGCGAGGCGCAGGGATCAGGTTTTATCAGAGAAAAGCGACAGCCTGGTCAGACTGGCATCGCCTCACCGCTGGCGTAAGCGCGCGGAATAGGACTTACGAGTGTGAAAGTCTGTTTCAAAGAGGAAATAGCATACGAGGCTCAGTGAGTGGAGTGAAGCTTGAAGGTGGCTGAGGGTCTCGAAGCCACAGGATGCTATTATGGGGATAATCAAAGAATTCAGGTTCCAATTGAGATTCTCAAAGGTAGGGAATTCTCCAAACACCAAATCAAAGGGTGGAGCGGGCGAAGCAAGGGAGGGATGGAATCAAACAAAGAGCGACGTTCACACCAAAAGTGCGAGAAAGAAAAAAGAAATAATCAAAGGGGCTGTCGGTACAGAACTGGGGGAATTGGGAAATTGGGTTTGTATGCTGTTGCGATTCCTTTGGATTTTCCAGTGAGTGTGGCTGTGTCCCAGGGGCGATCGCAATCAGGTGGAGTTGAAGCTTGGCACTTCGGCACTATAGTCACTATTGCGACGCCAATGGAGTTTCAGAATAAATCATTTGAATTGCAAAGTTCTGTCTAATGAGACCGTTAATATATACCAGATTGCGTTGTCCTCCTGCGGATCGTGTATCAGGCTGCCAAGGGAAAGAGTGCGTTGGCGGAGGGCCACCAAAAACCTAAATACCAAGAAATACAAGAGTGCTTCACGGGTTGAAGCTTCCTGTCCATATCTTGGGCTCTTGGCAACCATCACATCATTATTCGGTAATGGTCTCTGGGCCCAACATTCAGTGACAGGTTAGGTCACACCGCATGGATTTCCAGGATCTGATGGCTCGCAATTGACATTTGTGGCACATTACACACGCCCACGCCATACCTCGGTCGCTGATTGGACATGGGGGCCTTGCAAGACTTTCCTTCATTTGTTGTCCCGCTATTGAGTGGGTCCTAGCGATGCATCGAGCAATCAGAACACGGCAATGGGAAGCGATTCCAGGCCAACCGCCACAACCCCCTTGTCCATTTCTGTAGAAACAGCCACGTCGCGTCCAATGTGAGTCACGTGCTTTTCGGTCGGCGCGCATTGGTATGCGTAGGCATCTGGGGGGGTTGACGATACTTATGTCCATGGTGAAATTAGTATCGCCCGGGTGATATTTTTCTCAATGTGTCTGCGATACGACTTGTCAGCATGAGGCTGCGAGTCGCAACACAATATACGTCGGTGGCTTTGACATCTGGGGTGATCCGCTGAACGACGCACAGACGGGACATATCGGAGTGGCAGTACAGGATACCCCCCTAGCCACATTCCCCAGAGCCCTTACACTGTAGATCATGTCAGGCGCCAAAGTTTGAGCGATCGGGTCATCTTTTCTGCAGTCGACGAATCGAAACCCCTAAGTGTGTTGGCGCCCGTAGTGATCAGAGGGCCCGAGCAGGCTTATGTGATAGCCTGAAGATGGGCATGAGACCGTGATGAAAGGCCCAGAATTGATATCCATGGATTACCAGAGGTCTTCAGGTGGAAATAAGCACAAGCACTAATTGACGGACGCTGGAGACATTTATTGTACGATCTTTTTTGCGGGTTTTCTGCATTATGTTGCTGCCTGCGCTTACTATATTTAGTGTGGAGCACTTACGCACTTCGAGATCTGATTTCTACTGTACAGCTTATGGACCTATAAGGTCGGGCCTCAATGACAAAATATTAGTTTTGACCCTACCGCAAATACAGTAATTTCTTATGAGAGTGCTTGGAATTTGCCCAAGCGTATCAGTCCGAGTGCAAATAGTGATTCTTGGCAATGTCTTCCAAGATTAAGGGTAACATGGAAATATATATAGAATTACCTGAAACACCAAGTTCCAAGGTAAACATTCAAGTTCCAAAGTAAACATTCAAGTTCCAAAGTTCAATTTGGAACTGAACTGAATCAACAGCACGCCAAATGCCAATCTCCAACCTTGGAAAGCATCCAAACATGCCCAGTAAAAAACAGACTGTCCAACTTTCTCGTCTTGGTGCCTATTTCAATCACGTCCAGGTAGTGTTTCGGGCGCTAGCTTAGTTTCGACGGAGAAATTGGAATTCTAGGCAGAGGTAGAATTCTATTTCAAATCCACAAGGTCCTTTATTTGAATACCAGGGGAACAGTAGCGACATTTTAGAACCGTGGTAGGGTAAGAATGATGTGGTAGAGAGAAATGGTTCATTAAAACAGCGGATATGGACGGATAGAAGCATAATTGGGTGCTTATTGAATCGGACAAACCTGTTCTGTCATGTACTCAGGGTTACCCAAGGAAATAATATACTCTACAATAATGACACCTCATATTCTA
Source organism: Penicillium frequentans (assembly GCA_028828275.1). NCBI lineage: Eukaryota > Fungi > Ascomycota > Eurotiomycetes > Eurotiales > Aspergillaceae > Penicillium > Penicillium frequentans. Next base: position 1,227,862 of record JAQIZY010000001.1, on the reverse strand, counting down.
AACACCAACAATCAGTGCAGACTGTCTATGCACTGATGATCACAGTATGTCAAGGAACGCAATTATTCGTACAAGGCACAAGGAGGGATTTACGATAGACCAATGAAAGTTTGACAGAGTGCGTGTTCTTCTATCCATGACCTCACATAAATTCACACCATTGTGAGAGTACCGGGAAATTTTGCTTCGTCTTGCAATCCATGGATAAAGTCTTCCAGGTCTATAGAGCCTGGCTCGAATATCTTCTAGACGATCAATCGCGGGGATCGTCGGTGGGTTTATACTGTATCTCGCCAGATCTCCCTAGCTGACGAAAACAACATCAAGATAAATAATGAAGAACTTGACTTTGACTATGATGAAGGTGATGCTGCTCACCCCTTCACCGAGTAGAGCACCCCGACGTAGTCATTTCCTCGGTCGGAGGACCCATCAGATATAATCTACAAAGTCAGCTCGTACGTCTCAATAAACCGCCACAAGCCAAAAGTCATTCTACCTCGTGATGAAAACTCATCGCGTACTTCTTCCCACATTTGGACAACGAGCTATAAGATCAGTGCCGACCGCCGCGACTCCGGCGATGAGAGCTTGATGCAGTGGATTGAATTGAAGAGGGGTAAAATTCGCACTGAATAAGATTTATTCGCTTAATTGGCAGGGCAAGACAAATGTGGTAGCAAGAATGCGGGGTGGGAGACTGGTGTTGTGGGATTGAAGATGATATTACGACATTATAATGTTGTTGAGAAGAATGAGATTGTTGTCGCTACCTATATTGCCGAGGAGGCTTTGGGGTAGAGGAAGGGCGCTCCTACGTTCCGAAAATTGATCTGAGGGTCATTGTTGTAATAGCGATTGCCAAATGGAAGGTGGCGAAGAGACGACTGCGGACTGCTGGAGAAATTATTTCCTAACAATGATGGAAGCTGTAGATATGTGCTGCCGATAAAGCAAACTTTCGTCATTAATGGCAGGCCTGTGTTGAAAATCCATTTGCTCGGAAGAGACTTATGTACTTTGACACCCATAGCGCAGTAGTTCTCTTCAGCTAGAGACAGTCCTGCACCTCTTCGAAGGAATGTGTATAGGCTACCACAATCAAGAAATGCCTGATTGATGAGAGATTCACGGTGCACAGGTAGACAGAAAAAGAGCCACTTCATCAGCCCTGTAGTCACAACGTTGGGAAAAGAATAGACTCTAGGGCTGTTCAACGATGTTGATGATAGACTACCTATATGCTGAAGAGGACCAATGGTGCACTCTGATTGCACTTGGTATTACGGCTTCATAGGGGGCTGCATTGAGAGGAAATCCACACAAACCAAAAGTTGATCTAATCTATTCATGGAGGTATAGTCCCAACGCAATATAGACCCCAGGAGTGATATATCAGTATCGGAATCAACCGGTGGGTAAGAATCGCCAATAATTGGAGAATCTTGGTAAGGACGCAGTTTCAAATAAGGAGAAAGGACTGGTGTCGGATTGAAGTATAAACGGATCGGAAAACAAACAACTCGGCCCCTTCCTTCCAAGGTTAGTTTAAAGACTTGGGGATCGGGGATTGACGCTGCTGGAGCTCCCTTTGTAGATCACGAGCTCGCAATATTCAGGAGAAATTGACGAAGAGGGATCGAAGATCACAGTGTATCCTACAGTACAAACCCGAAATTGATTTCCCGTGTTCTGCATTTTCAGGGCCATCTCCACTGGGGCAGTCTCACGATTCATGTATAAAGCCAAGGAGTTTCGAACTCCGGGATTGAGTGCGACCATACAAAACAAATCAAAGTTCGACAAAAGGCTTAGGGAGAAGTATCACAAATATCTCCTGTTGTACTACACTATGGAGCAGATGCATGGTCGATCGTAGCTCACATGTCTGTGGCGGCGAACGCGAGGGATCACCATAATGATGTACTGATATGCGCGACCCACATTTAATACCCACAGTGATAGTCAGGGGGAATCCAAAGAGGAAAAGGCAGCCATTTTCTTGACCAGCCAAGTCGAATCATGCCTGTGCTCCGTGACGCAATCGGGGCCCTAAATCAACGCTGTCTACTCAAACACTTGAGCCGTCCCGTCAAGGCGGGCCAACCCACGCCCCACTCGACTTCCTCTGAAAAGGCACGCTTTTTGGGAATATTTCTGACTGGCTAAGTTTTGCCCGCCAAAAATAACCGTACAATACAATGCGAACTCAGATCGATGTCAGAACGTTTCTGCCTGGTCATTCACATGGGGAGATTCTGGAATGCAACCCGCCAGGTCTCCGTCTCCATGGTCTCCATGATTTGGCAGAAAGCTAGTTGAGATAAGCGATGGCAGAGAGGGCACGGACATTAGTCGCTTTGGCTAGGGGCAATGGCAAGGTGGTACATATTTAAGTAGGATCTCGTGGCACGGCGTGGCATGATCATTCCAAGGTTGAGACAAAATGTGGAATGAGACAATGCTCCGATATCAGAGCCATGTTGGCATTCTTTTCGACATCATCGCGACACCCACGTACACTGCAGTAGATCGCCTTGGCAGCGAAGGACAAGCTTTTTTGTGTTGCGACCCCAGGTCCAAAGGGGATGGAAAGGGGAAGATCTAGAGAAAAAGTGTATTTCCATGCATTGTTTTGATACGGAATCCATACGGTGGATGTATCTATCCGACACAGAAATTGCACAATTCCATGGGTGCTTTGCCTGTTTCTATTTATTTATCAATCCCATAATTTCCCGCATAAAGCAGGATTGTGTATCGGAAAGTGGAGCCTAAACCCTTTGGCCACTCAGGGTCTTCCAATCCACTCGCAACCCTGGGCCCCCAAGAAACAGGACCCCCGAAAGACCCTGAGACGGCCCAACCAGGGTCCAATATGACCAAAGTGTGGGTCTTACGCGGCTTACTAGCGAATACAATGGAGGAGCAGGTCTCAGGGGTGCGCTAGAACGACGCAGGGTCATTGGTGCAGGGTCCGCTTGGGTGGATCCATCAGGGACCGAAACAATCAAATAACTCCTAGTGGAAGTGAGAAGTGGAGCTCAGGGACCAATGACCCTGAAACCCTCGATATAATCGGTCTCACATCTTTTGCGAGGCTGGATCCATGCCAATCATTTGAGTTAGAAGTGGCATCCGCACATCAATGGAGCTGGCACAGCCCACTGATGATGCGTCGTTACTTTGGCAGCCCTGTATGTACCTGGATGGGCAAAAGTGACCTATCATTGTAGGGAGTTCCCAGCGTAAGGGCAAGTACCTAAAGCTCCCAGGGTACACACCTCGGGCTATCCGGTACCCTTTCCCTTTCCCGAGCCCAGACCCCCAACCCCTACTCTCTGTTTCTTTTTCTCTCCCTTTTCAACTTCTACTCTCCCCTCTTTCTTTCCCCAATTCCATTCGCTTTTCTTATCCTACCATACCCACGAAAGGCTTTGTCCTTCCTGTCATTCTTTTGGGGTTTTTGTTTTCTATTTCTCAATTCAGACGCTCGCTCCACGATGAAGTACTCCATCATCGCTGGTCTGTCCCTCTTGGGATCGGCCATGGCGACTGTGCCCTCCATTGAGATCAAGGGCAAGAAGTTCTTCTACTCCAATAACGGTACCGAGTTCTACATCCGTGGTGTTGCCTACCAACCCGACTACAACGCCCGCAATGGCGGTAGCGCCGATACCGACTACACCGACCCGCTGGCCGACGTCGAAAGCTGCAAGCGTGATATCCCCTACCTTACTCAGCTGCGCACAAACGTCGTCCGTACTTACGCCGTCAACCCCAACTCCTCTCACGACGAGTGTATGAACGCCCTGGCCGATGCTGGTATCTACGTCATCAGCGATCTGTCTTCCCCTTCGGAGTCCATTGAGTCCAGCGACCCCATGTGGAATGCCGACATTTTCGACCGTTACGCCTCTGTCGTTGATGCTTTCGCTCAGTACCCCAACGTCATTGGTTTCTTCGCCGGGAACGAGGTCTCCAACCGAGTCAACAACAGTAACTCCATGGCCTACGTCAAGGCTGCCGTTCGTGACATGAAGACCTACATCAAGCAGAAGAACTACCGCTCCTCCCTGGCCATTGGTTATGCCACTGATGATGACGCCAGTGTTCGTGAGAACATTGCTAATTACCTGGTTTGCGATGATGCCACCGACTCCATTGACATGTTCGGTTACAACATCTACGAGTGGTGCGGTGACTCTTCCTACAAGACTTCCGGATACCAGGCCCGTACCGAGGAGTTCAAAGACTACCCTGTCCCTGCTTTCTTCTCGGAGTACGGCTGCAACAACCCTAGCCCTCGTACCTTCACTGATGTCCCCGTTCTCTTCGGCCCTGAGATGGAGAACGTCTGGAGCGGTGGTATTGTCTACATGTACTACGAGACTGACAACGACTACGGTCTGGTTTCCACCTCCGGAACCGTCGTCTCCACCTTGACCGACTTCGAGAACCTGTCCTCCCAGATGAAGAAGGCTACCCCCACCGGTGTCGCCATGAGCGACTACTCTGTCTCCACCACTGTTGGTCGCAGCTGCCCCACTGTCCAGGCTGATGAGTGGCTCGCTGCTAGCAACCTGCCCCCCGCCATCGACTCTTCCCTCTGCTCTTGCATGTACGACTCCCTGACCTGTGTCCCCGTTGACGGCATCTCCTCCAAGAAGATGTCCAGCACCTTCAGCTACCTTGGTGGTGAGGACGGTGTCATGGACGGTGTCATTGGTAACGGTACCAGCGGTGTCTACGGTGCCTACAGCGGTTGCAGCGCCAACCAGCGTCTGGCCTTCGCCATGGACCAGTACTACAAGAAGAACGGCAAGTCCGCCGATGCCTGTGGCTTCAGTGGTGCCGCTACCACCAAGTCTGCCACTACCGCCAGCGCCTGCAGCTCCCAGCTGAAGGCCGCCGGTACTGCTGGCACTGGCACCGTTAGTGGCACCCTTAACGCCGGCTCCACTGCCACTGGCTCTGGCTCTAGCTCTGGTGCCACCTCCAGCGGTGCCGCTGGTGTTTCCACCTCCCCCCAGGCTGTCTTCATTGGTGCTTGGCAGACCGGTCTTTACGGCCTTGTTGCTCTTGCCACTGGTGCCTTTATGATCGCGCTGTAAATTCCAAATGACTTGCTTTATTTTCTTTATCCTGCGATGTGATTTGAATATGGTGCCCATTGTATCATTGATGCGCGCCCATAAAATGGCGCCTTTTCTTGTATCCGTCTTAGTTCGGCAATTTGTTCATATATAATCTTTTTTTTTTGCCCAATAGCAAGCTGGTGTTCATTTGTCCTCACCCATACCTTACTTTAATTATGTCTTTCCCGAATGTATTTTTACATGCTGTACCTACGTAGCCTAGCATCAGGATGTAGGTACTTGGGTATATACTTGATGATATAACTCCAAACTTCGAAACAGCACCGTTTGCAATAAATACCCTTTATCCTGAGATGTGGTGTTCAACTAACAATGCGTGACGTTCATTCAACAATTATCTATGAATTGAGTAGAGTATTAATGTACATAGTTACTTAGGTAAGAATAGAAATGAAAGAAACGATACGAATCAGAAGAAACAAATCCGAAGAAACAAAATTAGGCCAGATCGCATACCAGTCCTACACTCCCTCTGGCATCAATGAAGGCAACATAGCCGCCACAGTCTGCACATCCTTATCACCTCTTCCAGACAGACAAATAACAATATCCTTATCAGGTCCAAGCTCCTTGGCAATCCGAACTGCACCCGCAACAGCATGCGAACTCTCCAATGCAGGAATAATGCCCTCGGTCTGGCTAAGCAACTGGAATGCGTCAAGCGCGTCCTCATCAGTAGCGGCAATGAATCTCGCTCGACCAGAATCCTTCCAGGCAGATAACTCAGGCCCAACGCCAGGATAATCTAAACCAGCAGAAACAGAATGGGTAGAGGTAATCTGCCCATCGTCATCCTGAAGCACATATGTTCTGACACCATGGAGAACGCCAACGCTTCCACGTCCCAGAGTAGCAGCATGTCTGCCCGCATCAACTCCATCCCCACCGGCCTCAACACCAACAAAAGCAACACCTTCATCTTTCAGGAATGGGTAAAACATTCCAGCGGCGTTTGATCCACCACCTACACAAGCTACCAGCGCATCAGGTAATTTCCCATCCATCTCCTCCATGAACTGCGACCGAGTCTCCTCCCCAATAACAGATTGCAATGTCCGCACGATAGTCGGGTACGGATACGGACCGAAGGCGGATCCGATAACGAAATGCGTCGTCTTGAGATCAGTGACCCAAGTCCTGAATGCCGCATTCACAGCATCCCGCAACGTTCCCTTCTCGCCTTCATGAGCACCAGGAACTGGGATGACAGTTGCGCCGAGTAAGCGGATCCGGAACACGTTCAACGCCTGTCGGCGCACGTCTTCCGCACCCATGAAGATGGTACACTTCATTCCGAAGAGTGCGCATAGAGTCGCTGTAGCAACACCGTGTTGACCGGCGCCTGTCTCGGCAATGATAGCTGTCTTGCCTAGTCGGCGTGCGAGGATGATCTGTCCGAGTGCGTTGTTGATCTTGTGACTTCCTGTGTGGTTGAGGTCTTCACGCTTTAGCCAGATACGGGCACCGCCTGCGTGGGCGGTTAGACGTGATGCTAGGTGGAGACTGGAAGGGCGATTGGCGTATGCGGCGTAAGATCGGATCTCGGCCCAGAAGGCTGGATCGGCTTTGGCGTTTTCGAAGCCTGTTTCAAGCTCGGTGAGGCATTCCATTAGGGCTTCTGGGACGTATTGCCCACCAAATTGGCCGAAGCGCATGTAGTCATCAGTTGTGCTGGTCTCTGGGGTGTCGGCCTGCGTCGGTATATGCGTCTCACCCGTTGAGGGAACAGAAGTAGGAGTAGCAGTAGAAGCAGGTACTTCTATGTTTCTCGCCTCCTTCCGTCCACTCACATACATACAATAATCTTTCACCTTCTCAGCTGCAGTACCTGGCTCAGCATCTCGCGCAACAGTAATAATCTTGCTTCCAATGACGACACCCTGTGCGATTTTGGCCACATTAATGAAATGCTCCCGAGTATTGATACCGAAGCCCACAACGGCAGGGATCCGATTCTCGGTGTATTTGTGCACGCGTGCAAGAAGACCATCTAGACCTTGGTCCAGGGACTTGGTGGCACCGGTTACTCCCATTCGGGAAGCAACGTAGATAAATGAATCAGCGATCTCGCAAAGCATTTTCATACGGGAGTCTGGTGTTGCGGGTGCGACAAGTGGGATATACGATAGCCTGTTATGTGATTTCTGTTAGCGATGGTTCTCAATCTCCGAGTTGAGGAAGGCAGAGAAGAAGGTGGAGAAGGAAAGATTATATGTAAAGTTGCATCGGAAGGTAGAGGGGGGAGGAAAATCATACCCATCTCGTCGACACAATTCTCTAAATCGCAAAGCTTCCTCGGGGGGCAGATCAACAATAATAAATCCATTGACACCTGCATCTCGGCAATCACGAATGATCTTCTCTTCACCGTATGCGCGTACGGGGTTATAGTAGCCCATGAACATGACAGGTGTAGTCAGTCCGAGGCTACGTGCCTCGCGGACCATTGAGAGCATGTTTGGGATTCGAACGCCATTTTGGAGGGCGACAGCATTAGCGTTCTGGATGGTTGTGCCATCTGTGAGGGGGTCTGTGAAAGGGATTCCAAGTTCGATGATGTCTGGGCAATTTCTATGTTAGCTTAGTCACGAGTTGAGTCTATAAAGATCCACGTCTGGATCTGATCTGAGTTTCGGATCTCGGATCTCGGATCTTAGACCCGAGGTATGAGCTTTGGGATTGGGGGGTTCTTATGTACCTGCACCACCAGCTTGCATGGCGAGCATGATCGAGGGGGTTTCCTTGACAGTGGGGAAACCTGCTGTCATGTACGTGATCAACGCTGCACGTTGTTCATCTTTGCATCGTGCAAAGACTTGTTTGATTGCTTCCATTTGGGCGGCGACTCTGATGAGATCCAATCAAGCTTTATACTCGAGTCGTTGGGTGAGGTGAAATAAGTGGTGTAGAGGGGAAGGAGAGAGAAGGTAAAGAGCGTGCTTTAAGTATCGATGAGATTGAGGTGACTTTCACGTTATGAGTCACCTTTATCATGGATCAGTTGAGCGGGTCAGGGTTGCTTGAAGGAACCGGAAAATGAGGCAAGATTGAAGGATCGAACTATATCAGAACAAAATCATTGGTCAATGGCAGGCCGATGTAGATATTTCGGTGGACCCACTTTTGTTCACTATAGAAGAACTCATGATACTGGTTCAATCAATACTTATTGCCCTGCATTATTCCACAATTTACTCAATGATACATCAAAATGTAGCGCTTTGTGTCAAATACTTAATTTTACAGCACAATGAGTCACAAAACCATTCCAGATCTGAAAATGGTAGCGATGTGGAGGCATGGTTGCGGCCCGCACGTCGGCTCCGACCCGACGGCGGATAATGCACCAGCGACAACGATGTTGATTGACTCACAGCCAAGCCTGCATAAGGCATTGGACCTCCAGACTGATTGTATTGATTGCTTGTTTAAAATGGAAAGTTTTTCTGGTTTGACTACTTGGTCGAATGTTCACAATCCAGTTATGGATAGATCGGATACTTTTGGTGCGACAATGAGGTTGACGCTCAGCGGTATAGACAATTAAGAGGCCAATGATCTTGCACCCGAGGAACCGACTGGAATTGCATGATGGACCTTTTGCGAATGACACCCGAAAAACCTCATATATTATTTTAAGTATTAGCAGTAGTATAACCCAGCAAGACAGTAACCATCCAAGCCATGCATCTAGCATGGGTTTTTTTAAGCCCCAATCACCCACATGAACCGAATTTCATCCATCTATATGCACTCAGTCTAGTACTCCTCCATCAACTTCTCACCCTCCTCACTAGAAGCCAGACTAGCAAACTGAATCCCCCGAATAGCATGCCCCTTCCACATAAGCAGCATAACAAAGAGGAACGAAAAGACAGCAAAGAAAGCCATCATACCATAAACCCAACCCACATCCACAGCCGCAACCCAAGGATTAATGTAAAAGCTAATAGTAAGCCCATAAACAATGCGATAAGCACCAATAACAATACCTGCCTCAGCAGGGTAGTGCGTGAAGCACTCAACAACGTAGTTAACAGTAACAGGCACACTAGCCAGTGAGCCAATGGTCACAATAAACACACCGAGCGCGAGCACCATATAGTGTAGATGATACTGGAGTGCAGCACCGAAAATGCCTAATCCGATTGGGTTTAAGATCAGACTCGGTAGCCACAGGACATGCAGCCGGTACTCCGGTTTCCAGACACCGTTGTTGAAGCGTCGGGCTAGTGCGAGTGGGAGTTTGTCATTGAGCCAGTGGCCATAGAACTGGACGATGATAATACCGATCCAGTGACAGAAGGTGAATGCAGCGTTTTGTTTCAAAGTGAAGCCGTAGCCGCCCTCTGCGGCGGGCTTCTGGAGCCAGACGGGGGTCAGGGCGTTGACGCCGACGTAAAAGCCGAAGGAGATGAGGGTGAAGATGCCCATGATTATTGTTACGGGACAGATGCCAATCAAGAAGGGTACGGCAGCGATTTTGGCCTGGATTTGGTTAGTCCATTATCTATCTGGGGCATTGGGGAAGAGAGACATACAGTTTCCCTCCAGGTAGATGGAAGAACGACGCTCTGCCCGAAGAAGAAAGTTGCGAAGCGGTTCGCAACAAGATTCTGGGGAACATTGGGGTTTCTTTCGAAATTTACTCTATCAAAGCCAGTTTCTTCTAGGAAGCAGAAGCAGCAGATAAGAGTGAATCCGAGAAGACCAACCGTCCACCAGAACTCAACAGGGAAGAAGGCGTTGGCGGAGATGAAGCCAGAGAACGTTGGACCGGCAATAGTGCCGAACAGGAATGACATGTGCAGCGCCGTGAATGCCCGGCCACGTTGATGCAGGAAGAACAAGTCAGTCACGATGCGCGGACCAAGAACTGTAGGGACAGCACCGAAGAATCCGGCAAACAGACGTGACATGATGAATGGGATATAGTCGTCAGAGTGGGTCATGACGGCTCCCCAGACTTGGCAAACGAGTGTGCATAGTATGCACCAGAAGATGACCGAGCTGCGGCCGAACACATGGGAGATGGGAGCGAAGAAGAACGGTCCACCTGCCATGCCTGCCAAGGCGGCGGAATTCTGCGACAAGTTAGACGTATTCGTATAGAAGTATAGATCTGGAAACAAATAGGTAAACAAGTGGGATTGGAGAAGCGAGAACATACCGCATATGCCTCCTGGATCTTCGTCTTAGTATAAAGCTTCTCCTGGTCTGCAAGGTTGAGCTGCCCGGACAGCGGCGCAACCGCGCCGGAGAAGGAGGCCAAGCATAGTACAGCCGCGATGATGTATTTCCGCCTCAGGGACCAGTTCTGTTGAAGTCTCGGTTAGAGCCTCATAATACGCACATTCAAGCCTTGCAGCACATACCAGGGGATCGCGGGGGGTGGGTACTGGGCCGGGGAATCAAAACAACGTGGCCCTCATGATCGGGACCATCTGGAGGTGAACCCGCGGCAGAAGGGGCTTCAATATTCTTTGGTTCCTTGGTATCCATGATGAGCAATTTCTGGGCAGATTGACCTCATCCGGAGAGAAAAGCTTGTGCAGGGGTTTGGGCCGTCTCCCTTTTTCCTTTTTTAAAATTAAGGCGTGCCAACAAGGAGCTGGAGCTGGATGTCTTGGCGGTCCACACTTCAATTCTTGCCGAGCTGGGGTAGACGCGTCACCCTGTGCTCGGAGCTATATTTGCGCAATCAGCTAAGCCAGAATAATCTCAGAATAATTGCTGTGTTGATGTAAAAAATATTTTTTTTTCTTTTTGTTTTCAGGTATAGATTTTCCATGGGTCTAGATTGGAGGGACCCGTATAGTCTTGGCTGTGAAGCTTGGCTGTTCCAAGGTTTCAATAGGCCAAGATCAGCCTTGTCATTAACCTCATGAACTTGATCCATGAACGGATCCTGAACAGGGTCTTGACCCTGAAACGTGGAGTCTGCAGGGTCAATATACCTTTGAATGTTCCGGAATCAGGTATATTCGTCAACTGGCCATTCCAACTCGGCAAACTAAGCCGATCGCGGACTCCACATCGGAGACGAAAGCGAGAAAAAAATTCCACGACTTTGAAGACCCACGATATCGGCGACAGGTCAAGACGCCGAAATGCCCAGAATACAAAACTGGATCGATCATGACCTTTTATCGTTCCAGAGAAACATAGACATAGACATGCGACATTGTTAAACCTTAATTCTTGATTCTTTTAACCTTCAAAATGGATGTCAAACCCACCGATCTGGAATCACAACCCACGCAAGTGAATTCCCCGCACGAGTCGGATACAGAGGAGCCCCTTAAGCCACAACCACCAGCGGGCTACGCCATCCAATTTTGGCGCAAATGTCTCATCCTATTCGTCGTCAGTTGGACGACTCTTGCCGTCACATTCTCGAGTACCTCATTATTGCCTGCAACACCAGAAATTGCTGAGCAGTTCTCCACGACGTCCGAAATTCTCGATGTTATTAATGCGGGTGTGCTCATTGCGATGGGCTTTTCCTCATTCATTTGGGGTCCGTTAACTAATGTTTTTGGGCGGAGGAATGCCTACAATGCGGCTATTCTCGTTCTCTGTGCCTGCTCGGCGGGTACAGCTGCATCTATTAATTTAAATATGTTTATTGCTATGCGCCTGCTCAGTGGATTTACGGGGACGTATTTTATGGTCGCAGGACAGACTATTATTGCGGATATCTTTGAGCCGGTATGTTTCTTCCTGCTGTTTGGGTAGACGTCGATGACTGACCTGTTTAGGTTGTGCGGGGAACAGCTGTTGGTTTCCTGATGGTGGGATCCGTTAGCGGTCCTGCAATTGGTATGTTTACAACTTAGACGACCATCACAACAAATATTGATAACCCTTCAGGTCCCTGTATTGGAGGTATCATCGTCACATTCGCCCACTGGCGCATCATCTACTGGCTCCAATTTGCCATGACTGCACTCAGTCTAGTGCTGTTTCTGCTTTTTGTACCAAACCTAGAAGCAAAGAAAGAGAACAAGCCGCCTCGAAAACTGTCATACGTGTTGAGCATGTTTAACCCCCCCCGCATCTTCCGCCCATTCATTTACCCAAACGTCTTCCTCTCTGTAAGTTCAACCATATCTTTCACTTGATCCGTCCTAACACGCAACAGCACCTTACGTGCGGTCTGTTGGCAACATTTCAATATGGCATCCTCACATCTGCACGCACTATCTTTAACCCCCGCTTCAACTTGACTTCGCCCTTGGTGAGCGGTCTCTTCTACCTTTCGCCGGGAATTGGCTTCCTAGTTGGAAGTGTTATGGGCGGCAAACTATCCGACCGTGCTGTTAAAAAGTGGATCATCAAGCGTGGCGGCGTCCGTCTCCCTCAAGACCGGTTGAATAGTGGACTCATCACCCTGTTCTTGGTGCTACCCATCGGAACCTTAATATATGCATGGACTCTGGAAGAAGGGGTGGGCGGTATGCCCGTGCCTATTATTGCTGCTTTCTTTGCGGCTATTGGACTCATGGGATCATTCAATGGGTTGAACACATACTCAGCTGGTAAGTTTCGAGTTTTCAGCGTGTGAGATCTTTCTCTAACCATACTCCAGAGGTTATGCCACACATCCGCTCTGAGGTAATCAGTGGCAAGTATGCTGTGCAGTATATCTTTGCTGCGGGTGCCACTGCGGCTGTCGATCCTCTGATCAATGCGATTGGGGTTGGTTGGACATTTACGATTTGTGAGTTGAGCGAATTGTTTCAATCCAACAATCTTCTAATACACATCACTAGGTGTTTTCTTCGCCATCATTGGTGGTGTCAATGTCTGGATAATCACCAGATGGGGAATTGATATACAGCGATGGGTGGAGAAAAAGTTTAATATTGAGGCCAAGCCTCTAGACTGATGATCATGATGACTTGATGACACGCCCTTCGGTACCGCCCTTACGACATGAACGCCTTGCATAATAGAGATAGATTCTTTTTATAGATTGAATAGATTGTGAATACTTAGGAGTTGAACACTTCGCTAGCCACATATTGCGTTATGCGGTAATTGTACTTCAGATAAATTGCTATTTTCAAATAATAAAGGATACAGTATACCACGCTCGCTTGGTTCAAGCCAACATGCAAGACAACGCTTCATTCGAGTCAAGTATACACTAACATTTCATTTTAGGTAGAAGAGGCGCCGACTCCATTACTCCTTAATCATCTGCACACTTCAGGTAGTCTAATGTGTGACCTCAGAAGTAGGTAGCTGAGTATCTACTCCATAGTATTACTGCTTTAATCTCGAATACTGCACCCTACCTAAGTTTACAAGAAATCCTGCTAAATGTAGAAGGCTGCAACCGTCTTATCAGCCCCACCGGGGCGCTCATATGATTGGTTCGTAGTTCGGTCAAAGTCTCCGAAGCCTCGGCGAGTTCTTCGAATGACCGACATAACTCTCGAGCCAACGCTCTTCATCCCTCAACCAATCCCGAGAGTAATTATGGGACTGACAAAATGGCACGAGTAAGGCTGAAACGGTCTCCTCCCGAGGACGAAGACGACGCTCGGCGAAACCGGAGGAAATTTGTCGCGTGAGCTGAACATGCTGTATGCGAAAGAATACCACTAATCAAAAACCGAACAGATGTCAGCGATGCCATTCACACAAGATTAAATGCTCTGGCGATCAGCCATGCAAAAAGTGTTGTGCGGTAGGCGTTGCCGATGAATGTGCCTATGCGTCTCGCGACCGCCAGGTCAAAGTGAGCGAGAAGTATGATCATCCTTACCCGGAACTAGTGTCTCGGAAGTTTGTTTGTCAAGCTAACGAATACCCCTTTATAGCTATCTTGACCAGCTCGAGGCGGAGATTCGGCGCTTGAAAGAGCAATCGGTGACCTCGGCGGCTGCGACCGAAGTTCAACCTGCACATGCGGAACGGTAGGCCGCATTCTTGTCCGAGCCTACAAAGTCGGCAATGCTAATCAATGTGCACAGAACGTTGTCTCGCCCGGTGGATGCTCCAGATGCTACGAGTATCCAGAACCCCATAATAGGCGATCGTGCCTGGTTCCATCGTTATGATCCATCTTCACCGCCGATATACGTCGGCGAAGCGGCGTGTTCGGCTTTTGCGACACGGTTTCGTCGTTTTCTAACTGGCGACAATGCTCTAGCCCATATTGCACGTACACAATGGACGCGTGAAGAAGCTATCGCTGCTGCTGCTGCTAATGAGGCCGATGTCCAGTGGCCAAGTCTACATCATGCGAGGCTACTGGTTAGAATTGCCATCCACCAGATTGGATATTTGTATCATTTGATGATGCGCAAGGCTACTCTGGATAAACTAGAAGAGATATACCAGGCTGGGAAGTTTGACTGTAAGACGAACAAGTGCAAGTTCTTCGCTCTGTTTGCTTTTGGACAGGCTTATTCAATTCGTGCAGAGCCTACGTCTGGTTCTCGCGTGCCGGGAACAGCATATTTTGCGAAGGCCATGAGCTTGGTTCAGATTCTTCCTGAGAGAACAAGCATCACTCACCTGGAGACTTTATTGCTGCTAGTACGTTGTAGTGCCCTGATTGCTGGCTAGTATTAACAGGTGCAGTCGCTTTTTTCACACTATCTCAACCGTCGCCACTCTGCATATGTCCTAATCGGAAACGCCATGCGAATGGGCCTCACGATCGGTTTAAATCACAACATCTCCGAATCTCAATTCATCGACCCCGTGGAACGACAGCACCGAATCGAAATCTGGTGGACAATCTACATTTTTGATCGCATGTGGGGCTCCAAAATGGGTCTTCCCATGCAAATCCTTGACGAAGACATCCATGTCGACATGCCAACGCCCGTTTCTCCACGCTGGAGACACGAGGAAGAATTATCAGATACCGAATACATGACTGCCAACATCAAACTCGCCCGGATTGTTGGAGAAACCATCACAAAGCTCTACAGCCGGCGCAAATACCAGGAAACATTCCTGCAGCGCGTGCAGAAACTCTTGAAGTCATTGAAGAATTGGGTGGAAACATTACCCGAGAGTCTGCGGCTGAATATGGAAGATCTAGACTCTAGCAAGAAACCCGTTGTCTCATTGCATATGGCGTTCAATCAATGCGTCATCCTCACTACACGACCAACACTCCTTCACCTTCTTATCACTCTCAGCAAAGCTGGATCTACCAGCGCAGGCCGGGAAGCAGTCTCTCAACCTGTCCTGACTCTCAGCGAGGCGTGCATCCATGCAGCGCGTCATTCACATTCCATGATCCTCACACGCTGGATCAACGGTACGATGCCAACATTCGGGTACTTCCACGCTCACTATCTCTTTTCCTCGGCATTGATCTTAGCGATGTCCAGCTTTGTACCTATCGGAAACCCAAATGATATGAGCGGATTTGACTCAGCCCTAGATCTGCTGCGGTCGATGACGGAAAATGGTAATCTGGCTGCTGCTGAATTCTATCACAACTTAGAGCAGGTGAAGGCTTGTTTGGATACGTATCGAGGCAATGTCTCTGGCGAGCTACGACGGAATGAGGGAGGTCAAGAAGGTAATGCCAATTCCAGTACATATGGTATTGCCGCTCCAGTCCCAGCCCCAGATCCCAGTCCAAATATGGTGCCTATATCATCAATGCTGGCAGCATCGTCAACAACCTTGCCAAGTGCTCTTTCCACCGCGTCCGCACCACCGATGATGCCAACCGAGAATGATATGTTAGCAGGGCAATCGAGCCATGGTACGGATATCTATGCCTTGCCTGCCAGGGATGCGGCCAATGGGTACACAACCGAGATGACATTCTTGGAGCCTACCATGCAAGATTTCCTCGCGCAGTCTGATATTGATCTTGGATTGCTGCACCCCGTTGACACATTTTTGAATGACGCGGAGAATTTGTATACCTGTCATGAGCTTTAGTCACGAGGATTCATTTATGAGTTACGAACAGAGAAATATTTCGAAAAAGTACGTCATCAACCTTGCAGCATCGATTGGCCCTTTGTATAGAGTCGCCATTGGGCGCATTGCCGATTGTTTCCCATGCGAAAGATACCACATTCGGTACAAATTTTTTAACTTTGTTGTTCTTTCAAGGCTATTTCTTCGCCTCTTTCTCCCATCATTCTCTCCCATTAAGGGGAGGTTACTGTGGTCAGATGTAGATTGCACAGGTAGTCACGCTCTATCACGCTAATACGATTTCAATTTATTAATTTCAAACCCTCACTTGTATTCTCTCTGAACCTCCTCCATAGCTGGTAACTCAGTTGGAAATCCCTTATCAAATCGCGTAAAAGGCAAACCCCGATTAACCGCCGAAGTGTCTGGTAACTCCACAGCCTCATTAAGACTCCTCCTATACTCCGTCCCATACGACGGCGCAACCGAATTCGTGTGTCCAGAAGAAGAGACAGAACCTCCCCACCTCGAAGACCCAGTCGGCGAATGAGGCAAAGTAGGTGACATCGGAGGCTGCATAGGCAACTGCGTCCGGTCAGCCGGATTGAAAGTCCTCAATGTCCCATCCTCGAACAATGCCTGCAAGACACCCGCATCGAGAAGCTCGGCTTTCTTAATCAGGCGATCGACCAGCACCTTCGACGCTGCTTTTAACTGGCTTTTCACAAAGGCCATTAGTGTGATGTTGCACTTTATCTCGACTTCCTCAAGGAGATAGAGCCCATTAGCCGGTACGCCTGGAATGCGTTGCTCGAGATCTGGCTTGTGTTTTGAATCTGGTCCGTCCACTTCGTTGAAGTGAGTTCCCTCGACGCGGAACTTGCTGAACAAATCGATCCCCATAGGAGGGTATGTATGTGCTGTCACACCCCAGGGATGGTTCTCGAAACAGCCCTTGAAGCTTATTTTCCCCGAGCCCATCTTTCCAAAGCCGGGAAGGTATTGCACGCGTTGAAATATCTCGTACCATGTTGAGTAGTATTCGTCTGCCGAAGCATTGCGCGGGGCTTTGATTGGGTTGTGCGAGAGGACTAGGGGATTGAGAGTGATTATTTCGCTGTGGCTGTGCAGGATGTCTAGGGCTAGTTGGCGGGGTATATTTGGGGGAGGGGGTGATTTTGGTGTAGAATTCTTTTTTTGACATCATCTCATAAATGATTTCAGGATGTAGTGACGGGTTATGGGATGAGGAGGTGTAGAGGGGAGAGTGGGACAAGGAATAATTTGTAGAGTTTGGGGCCATATTTGGTGGCTCGTATTCATCTGCTTACGGCAATTATCAGCTCCTGTCATAGGGCGCCTCGTATCCACATGCACATGTGCTGACGATTAAACTAAACTGCCGAGTGGGTTTTTCTAGTCAGCTGTTTATATCAGCCCTGGGCTCGATCAGATAGATTATCTGTGCGAAAATGGAGTTTATACGATCTGGGTCCTTAAGGCTGAGGAATTCCGCCAAAATAAGGTTCAGCTGACTGTTACTGTATTTTGAATGTAAACACAGACAGCGATCTTCTGTAAGCCAGATCGCTATTCCGCACGTTTCCAACAGTTTCTTCTAATTTTTGAAGATTGGATATGTGTTCTACGAGGGATTTTATGTCAACAATAGATACCTCCAATTTTCGCAAAAATGCAAAGTGCACCCCACTCAATAATTGGGCTAGTATATGAATCCAAGTCCACCTCCATGAAACCACTTCCCAAAAATGTGCTCTACCTTCTATAGTCAACAGCGCCTGTGATATATCCAAAGACCCTTAAATGGCTGGAGTGTGGATAGATAAGATCTGCGCTGGATGTGTATCTCAGACCCATATTTCCGACATAACACCACATGTGAAAGGCCGGGGCGGGGCCTACCCGTGCAGGCCCAAACGGTTGACGAACCCCGAACCCTAACTGCATCTGGACAATTCCCCGCAGCGAGACATGAAATGCCGGCCCTGCATAATGTCGATCGCCGAGCTAACTTGCGATTATCTAAGTTTGGAGTACAATGCCCGACCACGAAATATACAAATATCTCATTTTCGAGGCGCTGTTGCCTTGCCCACGTGTGGCCATATGTATGTAGTGGACCAATTAAAGCCCATTTAGAAAATACATCAGATCATCTGCATAAATTTGCAACACAATCTGATTATTCAGGCTACTGAGTTTGTACATGGCCAGGCACAATAGCCTATGCAAGATTGCGATCGTCATTCTTCGGACCCGTTCAGGAACCAAACTTAGATTCGTCGTATTATTAACGTATATGCATCCCTATTGTGCACTCATGCCGAGATTTTTACTCCTTAAAAACGGGCATGAATAACAACACATGTGAAGTGAATATGAGCAGTGTGGATAGTAAAACTTATTTAAACTTCCTAATTCGCCCTTTTCCATTGCTCAAGTTAGCGACCAGCGCCATTCTACCTCTATCACTATGTTGCCCTTTATAGTACCCTTGCTAGCTGGGCTCACCATACCAGTCGCCGCAACCGCAGCAGGACCAGCAGCATGCACAAAGATAGCAACCGAACTAGGCTCGGCCAAAGTCAACGCTAACCAATTGAGCACGAACTATACCAACAGCCTCGAATACTGGAACACAATCCAGGACGAGTACAAACCGTCCTGCATCGTCTTCCCCAGCTCAGCCCAAGATGTCTCAGTCTCTCTCAAAGCAATTCGCGCCGCAGGAAGCCGCTTCGCAATCAAAGCCGGTGGCCACAATCCCAATACATTCTTCTCCTCCGTCCAGGCAGGTGTCTTGCTAGATCTGAGCAGCATGACCGCTAAATCTTACGACCCGGAGACAACCCTCGCAACCTACGAGCCAGGCGGTATTTTCGGCGATGTATATGAGTACTTTGCTCAATGGAATCGCACTGTTGTCGGCGCCCGCCTAGCAGGTGTAGGAACAGGTCTCGCCTTAGGCGGTGGAATGAGCTACCTATCCCCGCAATATGGACTTGCTTGTGATTCCTTCCGTGAACTCGAGATTGTGCTACCCGACGGCCAAATTGTGACGGCATCCGACAAGGAGAACCCCGATCTCTTCTTTGCCTCGCGCGGCGGAGGCGGAAACGCCTACGGCGTTGTGACAAAGTACACAGTTCAGAGCCGACCGATTGGCGAATTCTGGGCTGGTAACCTGATCTACGTTGCCGATCAACGGGACTCAGTTATTGAGGCGATTGGAAACTTCATTCAATACAATACCGACCCCAAGGCCGCGATTATTGGTACTTATGAGAAACTGCCGTTACCGGATTTGAACCTTAACCTCGATGAGGCGATCCTCATGTTTCTTGTTTATGATGGGCCGAATCCGGGTGATGCGTTCAAGAACTTTACTGATATCAAGGCTTTGATTGATACGACAGGTATCAAGAGTTACAACGAAGTCGTCAATATGCCTGTCCCGATGTCGACGGAGATTTCCCGTGGTGCGAATATGTTCCGCGTCGGCGTTCATCGTCCCCAAAACAATTCATACGAAAAAGCGCTCGATAAGTGGCGGACTTGGGCTGAAGACAATAAGGGGAGCTACGAGCTTCTTTCGATTGATTTCCAGCCCATCCCGAAGAGTCTTACGGATGCTAGTAAGGCTCAGGGTGGAAATGCGATGCAAATGCCCGATGGACCGTACTTCTGGTTGAATTATCTTATTACAACACCGCCTGGAATGACTGAAGCCAAGTACAATGCTGCGCAGGCTAGTTACCGGGACATGATCAAGGAAACGGGCAATGATGAGGGATTGCCTTTATTTATCAATGATGCAAACAAGGACCAAAACCCGTTGCAAACCTTTTCGACTTTTAAGAAGTTGCAGGCTATCAAGAAGAAATATGATCCGGATAACTTCTTTGCGGATTATACTGGAGGTTGGTCGTTTGCTTGAACATTAACGGGTTCATCTCAAGTGTTTAGGACATTCTTGTCTGTAAATATCGCGGCTTGGATTCAGTGATTTGCAAATATTCTGCTTTGTTATTCAATTATGTTTGGAGGGGGTTTCCAGTCTATAAGGCTGAGCAGAAGCTAGTGTGAGCAGACTGCGAAACGATCAATGCGTCGATTTCATTCTTGCTGTGTCACCCTCGTTTCTTTTCAGATGCAATGAGGATAAATGAGTATTGAGGTACTTAAGTAAATACGTAGTACCATCATTCTAGCTATCCACGAGGGCATGAGAGCTGCAAATCTGGTCTTAATGTGCTCGAATCTGAATATCGCTCTTTCACTCCATATCAGGGTCTGTGACCGTGAGTAGCAATCTACCTTGCGAACCTAAGTTTAGGGACTGAAGTTCCAGGGATTTTAAGTTATTTTCCTCGACATGATCAGTATTACTAGCTTATAGAAGATTGTTAGTGGCTTGGTTATTAGTGATTGGGTAATGGCTGAACACAGAGTAGAAGCCCTGGTGCAGGAATGGAGGCTGAAATTACTGAAGAAACAGCTTTATCGGATGGTAGCCGCAGACGGTTCCAATAGAGGTGTGTCTATTGGATGGATAAGGCCCACGGGCCCTGGTACTTAATTAGCAGACTAAAAGGAGAATGCTCACGACAAAACAGATGATCGGCTGTACGCTGGACAAAAACAACCAGGTGACAAAGCATGGCACAGTAATGCAAGGACAAAGTCTCTCAAGATTACAGGCGAAGCAAAAAATTTAAGGTTGAAATGCCGAGATGCCCACGTTAATAGCGGATTTGCCAGGTATGTGTAGACGAAAAGACTTGTGGAATCTAGAGTGCAGATCAACTGACTTCCAAATGCAAGTCGAGGCCGCGCTGTGAGAGAATATCCACACAGACAGACCAGGCTCGCTGTGAAGAGGGATCCCGCGTAGCCATTTCGCGTAGCCAGTGAACCGCTTTTCGGATGTCATCTAGAAGGTCCGCAGCTTCAATTGTGCCCGACTCGGTACGCATAAAAAGTTCGACCAGGATGATGGTGGTTGACTGCATGACGTAATGCAGGACACACCACCACGGCGAGATCTCAAACAGTAACGATGCGTCTGTCCTTTCAGGGAGGGTAGAGAGCATGTTTCGAGCCGCTTCCACACATATGCTTGCCATAGCATCACAGACAGGACCTGGGGACGTTGACCCAGGAGGCTGGTGGGCGAGACGGCGGAGACAGGGTTGTGAGATGACGACTTTGGTGGTGTAAAAGCGGAATGCGAGACTGGCACGTTGGCGAGCAAACGGGTGATTTAAATTAAGTTGGGCGAACTGGAACTCTATTGGCAGACGAGAGAGCCAGTTATCGGCGGTTTTGTTGAAGGTCGAAATTGCATTTTCCATCTCTCCCCAGGATCTTCGCGTCGCTCCAGGGGCGTAGAGGGTCTCGATGGCCTCCCTCATGACAAACGCAAGGTCCACCGCATATAAAAAATATAGTGAGATATTAGGAGCGAGGGAATCAGCCTTGGTTGGGCTAGCCTGGGCACTTTGTTTCCCTTTCTCGGATCCAAAACTCGGTGACATTAAATTGTCCACAGGGCTTTCGCTTGCCCCAGGTGAATTGCCATGTGAGAGGAGCGAATTCAATAGATTTTGTCGCATGGAAAAGTCGGTTATAAGTTGTCTGACCTCCTTGTCGCCAAAATCCTCCTCGCGGAAGGGTATGGGCCGCGGCGTTGTACAGAAATCATTGCCATAGCTAGGGGGGCGACCGATCATCACACACACCAATGTGTCCAACATGAACAGCGCCCACCACACACGGTATCGAGTCTCTTTCGAGAAATGGGCAATATTAAAACTCTCGCTACGAAGGTTCAAGCCCATAGCCACCGCTGATCGAATCGCGATGCCAATCATTCGCCATGACCTAAAGGCAAAAGCACGCGATTTAGCGAAGGTACGATAAAGAAATATTTACAATGTTGCGGACGGGAAGTAACTTACCTGTTGATTTTCCCATTGGCAAGGAGATAAAAAGCTGACAGACCCTCCACTTGAACCTGTTGAAGGTTCGGATGGTCCAGCAAAGCAATGTCACCCAGGCTCAGTCGCCATGCCCGGGAAAAATACACCATGTGGTCACCAATATCTTCTTGTGGCGAACTGTTGACTAAAGTTGAGTGTTTTGCTGCGATAGCAAATACCAAGTTCAGCACCGCCTTCCATCGCTTGCCAGGGCGTGAGTTCGGGTTCAAGTAAAATGACCTGTATTGACTCAAAAAAACTCCCTTCCCAATGATGGGGAATGCAGCATGAACTACCCGGAGATAAGATTCGACGAGCTTGTCAGCAATGTGTTGAGGTGGTGTCTCCGATTCGTCGACAATCTCCAAAGGGAAAGGCTCCATATCTTCTTGGAAGTAGTTCAGGGATGATTTGGAAGGTCTATGGTGGGTTTCTTTGATGGGTGTTGAGGTTTCCTGGTCGAGGTCGCGCTTGAGTCTATAAAGCCATGTCATCTCTGAGTGTTCTCCCACATATCCCATTGCCTGGTTCTCATCGCGATTGAAATCCTCTTCAGTATGATCGATGATGGCCGATGGGTGGCCGATGCCAGCTGGAGGCTCGGAGCGAAATACCGAAGAGCTCGATGACTACAGTGACCATGGTTGGGGACGTGAGTTCTCATAGGGAGGAAACAGGGAGGTCCGAAGGGGGTGGATAGTCAGTGTGGACTCACTCTGACTAATTGATCTCCGAGGGTCTGATCAACATATTGGGCTGACAACGAGTCTAACCTCGGGTACACCTCACGAAAAATGGCTTCATAAGTCTGAATTTGGGTCTTTAAATCATCAATTTCCCTACAGCCCTTCAATTAGAGACAATATCTCACAACTATGACTCGTCAACACACTTCATAATCTTATCCTTTTTTCGATCGCTATAAGAACATCGGATCCCAGAATCCTCGCAGCGGTTGCAGGTGGGGTGATGGCCACTGCATTTAGCCTTCTGCTCGCGACAATTTTCGCAAGCTCGACTAGTTCGGCCGGTACTAGTCCAGGTTGCAGCTTGTGCGGAGCGAGGGATTTGAACCTTCGCATTTATGGACAATTCCCCCGAATTCGAGCCCACCAGGTCTTCGCGGGGAGAGATCAGCTCAGTATTGGCCGAAAACTCAACGGGAAGCGGCTGAGGAAACCCAGGTACGACCCAGTCGTGAGTGAACGACGACGCCTCATTGCCTGGGGTATCCGAATGCTGGTCAGACTTCGGCAGGCGGGGGAATCGGTCCATCGCATGCGTGTGTTACCGATGAAGGTAAAGCGCGAGGTGGATAAAAGGGCGCCCTCTTCGAGCTAACGAGTTTGAGAAATTTAGCCCTATTAAGGGGCTAAGATTCAAATCGAATATGTTCTTCTCGCGCCTAATTTTCCACCTTGGGCCCCGATTAGGATATGCATGGGGAAAAATAACACACAAAGTAGCCAGAAACGTACGGCAAAATCCGAAGTGGGTTCGACCCGCGAAATGCTGAGCTCTGGTATGCCGGAGCTGAGAGCCGCGTGGATTCGCCACTGAACCGTATCTGACAGTTACCACCAATGAGAATCGCCCGACTGGGTAAACTTGGCAGCAGAATCAAAAAAGCAACAAGCGTGAGCTTTTGAAGCCACTTGACGTGCTCTTCCTTGTAAAATCAAAGTTCCGCTTATTTGAAACGAAAATTCAGATGATGGGTGGATCCCCCGTCAGCCATTGTTCTAACAAGCACACTTGTACTGTAGCATCACATTATTGCTGAACTTGGCACGGGACCGTATGTATCAGACGTGTTCTGCAGCACCGGGCAGCGGACTGGAAATTGGGTGCTGGATGTTGGATGCGTATCGTTCTTGTAAGGGTGGTAAGAGAAATGCCGTTATCTTCCACGATCTAGACCATGGAACTTGGTCAGGCACTCTTGTTCCCGAACCCTCACTGGCGACAGTGCAGCGATATACCGGTGCTTGGCGTTACTGATCGTGCAAAGCGCGTGATGAATGGTGGGACTGTTCTTAGTATGAACGAACTCTCGATAATGAGCATGTGTAAAGACAGCCGTAAGCGGTATCGATTCTAATCAAAGACCGAGGTCAGTCCTTATGACCCCTTGGGATCGGTGCAGACATCCGAATCGGCCGTTGCAAGCTAAGCCGTTCCTTGCCCTTGCAACCCACCCAACGAAACCTGGTAGACCGTCTCTTTACCAACAGCCTCGCGTTATAATTTCAAGCATCGCTTTCAATGGTTTTCCTCTTTCATTTGCGAACCGTCCTCAATTTCCCTGCATGTTCTTCAATCGCTAGCAAGACAGATCCAGCTCCCCTAGGGGATACCTCCAGATTACTGCCTATCGACAAACGAACCCTTGAAAGACGAGACCTACCATGAAGCTGGACAATTTGCAAGCTCAGGCGCTAAAGCCAGCGTGTATCCTCAGAACCTGTTTGATTGCAAATTCCCGACACTAGAGGCTGGTGATCTTGAGTTGATGGCCTGGGTCGAGCAATCTGTCCCTAGGCACATTGGAAACAATGGCGACATCCAGCAGCAGGCGTGAAATCCGTTTGCCCATTCAGACTGTGTTTGCCATAGATGGATTTTAAAAGAAACCTTAGCAGCACACGCGATGGTGAACGAAAGATAGTAGTCGACGCTCAGATGAGACCCTTCGGTAAGTGAACCAGCCTGCACCTTGGTGCAGGCAAATTGTACTTACTCCTCTCGAATCTAAGAAATCATTATTCACGATGCCCCTTCGCGAGCCTTCAACAAAACGAGCCTGGAAACTTTGACGCACACAAAGAAAGCTGGAAGCCTATCGACTAAACGCGAAGCCGACACGAAGCCGACCGGTCCCCAGGGCATACAATCAATTCGTCTCGCCCGTTTCGTCAGCAACTCCACAATGAAACGAAGAATACTGGGGGAAGCAGTGCGGCATGGTTTTGGTCACCAAGATCGTGGGACGGGCCCAGGTTATCATCGCGATGCCCCCAGTCGATGCATCGAGACAAATCGCGACACCACACTGCCTCTCATAAGCACTGAAATCAACTTGCACTTCCAAGACAAGCTTTTGCAACATATGCTGGAGACCAGATGCGACAAGCGATTAAGCTCTCCAGATGAAAATATTCAGGTCGATTCTTGGAGGGCAGTGGGCTTGAGGGTCGGAGCTTGCACAATTTGCGAGGAGTCCATTACACCAGTCTGGACTAATCGACACGCCATACTTGTTTCTTAAAACCGCCCTCCTGGTCAGATATTGCTAAGCCGGGTCCCATGTCGCAAACGCTCGGAATGCATTCTTCAAACGAGAAGTGTTCCTCGAAATTTTGAGATCAACGCCCGCTGCGCCTTAAATTGACTATATTGATCAGCGTTGAAGCTGCCGAAGTCAGATGAAGGCAGGGTGTGGATGTGGTGTTCTCGAAATACTGTCTCGTCAATCGGAAAGTTTCGCAAACAGAGGCTCACCAATGAACCCATCGGAAAGGCAGTATACCTGACACTGATACTGGTAGGACCTCTGGGTGATCATTTCCAGATCTGAGTTGTGTTGAGGCCGCCAAAGGCAGTTAAGGGTAGTAAATGATGGATTGCCACGCGGTAGGTCTCTGTGTCCAAGAGACAGCATCATACCCCTATTATTCTCGAACAATCTTCCTGCCAATGGCCAGTACTGGACTTTGAGACACGTCCCACTGCCTGCCGATTTGAAAGGTCAATATTCCGATGTGTTTGTTGATCTAGCCATACTCATGTCAGCATGAGGCTCACAATGTCGTCATTCTGCCGACCGGCTAGAAGGGGCAATAACTTTGGCATAGCTGACTGGAGCAACTGAGCACATCAATGGCTCTTCTTTTGCAAGGGAGATGTTCTGCAGTCTTCAAGGAACTTAATTCGAGGCTTCTGAAGAAAAGTGCATCATTTGGTGTAGTGCACTTGGGAGGTGGCAAAATCGTGTCGAGCGTGAAAGAGCCTGCGTTAAGCCAGCCAATGACGTCGGAAAATACTTCCGTGGGCGCGGGGAAAGAGCAAACAACCTACACGCCGAGAAGTCTGGCATTGCTCCACTTCTGGCCTAAGATAAGAGCCTAGGATGAAATGGCTGACTTTTTTTCAGGGGTCGGGAACAGCTGCGGTCAATTAAGCACACCGCAGCTTCCAGCCTTCATAGGTCGATGGACTCCATCAACACCAGTGTCACTTTTGAACAATCACCAGAGGGCATGTCGCATATCAAGCCAGAGCACTGTGGAAAATCTACCGAAGTCTCTAGATAGAGCGACAACAGGTATCTCCAAATAGCCACTTAAGGTCAGTTCCAAGTTCGCAAAATCTGATATCAGATCTAGAAAGTTAGATACCTGGATCTTTAATACTCAGCAAGTTTGGATAAACCTAAATGTACCGGATAGCCATGTCCAACAAATCCAAGTTCTCTCATGAGCTATATTTATTTCTATAGATTTAATTCTTAGCTTTCCGAGCCTGAAAATTATATCAATCTATCTCTAGTGAAACACTTGCTGTTCAGCACAAAACATAATCTGTACCATTCATTGCTCAGCGAATCAGAGACGGGGAGTACAAATTTCCCACACGAGTCACGGTCCAGGCTGCGTAGAAGGCATAAGGGGTGGCTGCTGTTCTGTTCCGAAGAAGATCTCAAAGCCTGAGATGAAGACGGAGTTGACCACGTCTAGGTCTGTGGAGCCTAGGCGGATGGCAATCTGCGCGCCGAAACTGTGGCCGATGATGTGAGCCGAGCCATTGATTGCGTGAATGCGGATCAGGTCAGTGATGGGCCGTGCCAAGGGATCTACTGAAGATGGGCCAATCACTAGGGATTTCCGTGTCCCGGAAGATCTGGGACCAAGATATGATACGAGCTGAGGGGATACTGAATGACCAGATCCCAGTAGAGGCCAGAAATCAACGCGCCGTGAATCAGGACGACGGTAGCTTGGCCGTCTGTATTATGTGTAGTAAAGTGCAGCGCAGAATAAGTCTCGTCATCGAGAGAGGCAGACGTTAATGCGATTTACCGGGTTTCGCTAGATACGGCAAGTGAGGTGTTAAAATAATTTATAGGATTTTCAATTACCAGCATCCTTTAACAGCGTTCCAATTCACCTCTAATCAAGATATCAAATCAAAGCTCAGCCCAAAGGAATGGTTTGTCGACTTTGTGAGTGACCGAACAAATCACAGTATTGGCATCTCGTCGTAGCTCAATGACACAACCTCGGCCCTTAACTACCCATGAGTTCCCACTCACCGAACACATACTTGTCTAAACAGACATCAACTTCCTTACTCTCTCCTGGATTCGGCCTTACTCCACCGAATGTCTTCAGGACGCCATCAATGTAGATCTGCACCGCATCTTCCAGCAACAGAACCAATGTTGGTTACCGTTGTAGCAAAGATCAGTCAACGGACGAGCTACTAGGTAGTTCATAAATGGATAGCTCAGTCAATTTGGTTTTGGGGTATGAGAGACCAAATCAAATTGAAAGCACCGAAGCAGGCTTGTTGTGAGCACGGTATCCCATTTCCAGCCCCTCTTCATGTCTAATTCTCGTTCCGTGATCCGTTGGGAAGTTGCCAAAGGAGAACGAGTCTTCGATGCACCGAGAAAATGTGACAGGGAGCTTGCTAGAAGGACTTGAATCACCACTGATGGGATCTGCCAGCGCATTGCCCACTTCCTGGCCCGCGTACCAGCATTGGAGACTGGCATCGATGTCTTCAACCCATGGATTATCGATAGATGAGCCAGTCTGATTTACCAGAAATAGTTTTGGTGCTGCACCAGCAACCACGCGTATCAGCTCATCCTGTAGAGGGCACAGTGACATTGACTTCTTCAACAGCACTTGAAAGGAATAAGCATAAAACCCTCGGAGATATTTTTGCTCAACGATCGTGTTTGGAGTCTTACGGTTCGTCTCACATTCGTTCCCAACGAAATGCTTAGGGCAAGCCAAGAAACCCTGAGGAGACTGAACCCCATTTACAAAAAGCGGCACCTATAATTCGGAAAGGGTCGGGTCTCTGGAGCAAGCTTCAAAAGTCCTGCCTTCTTCGAATCGCTGCCAGAATCAACATAGGCGTCCGCCAAAGTCGAAACAATGCCTACATACCTAACGGCGACCGGTATAAAATCACTGTGGGTCCAAGAAGAAGACCAACATTCTTAATCTTGCTATCTTGACCAACAACCTGCGCCATTTTGAGGGCTAGATTGATGTTGAACGTTGACCAGACACAAGCTGCGCAAGGAAAATCTGTCGCTTTCGCAGACGCATGGATGGACTCTTCACGAATGCCGTTAGGACCATCTCTATACTATGGATTAGTCTAGCTCTCAAAATCATGTTCTCAAAAGTCGACACCAAAAGTCGAAACTCCCGTATCTAAATCACCTTGATTCCGTGATCTGGCAAGCTAGCGGTGCGCCAATGAGAATCGCCCACCAACAGAAAACTTTCCGCTCCAACGAAAGCGACTGGATTAGACTCGAAAAGCATAATCTCTTGATCTACAGTTATGCCAGGAGCGAAGGAGGAGCCTCGTCCCGATCCTCTAATTGGACGCCTGTCCATGCCACCAAAGGAGAACCCCACTTCGGCATATCCGACTGTCCACTGTCCACTGTCCACTTAGCCGTCAGTGGGGACAGCAGTCGTAAACCCCGGAATTTCCCCAGATTTTCTTGTTGGGTACTCCGACCTTAAATCCATTTAAGATGGCATGGTTTCCATTGTATCAAGTACTAGGACTGTTCACTTATTCAGTAAATTAGTCCTTGAGATTCAACATGACCGACGATCTCAAGTCATCCACTGCTCACCTTGAGTGGGAGGAGGCTGGATTCCTCAAAGCAGATCAGGAATTGGGTTTGATAGGTACCATTAAGACACATTGGAGAGCACTGTTGATATGTAAGATTTGATACATCCATTTGACTTGCTCCTTTGCTAACCCTATGCTCAGGCAGCCTTTCCTTCAGCGCCGGCACGATGTTCGGCTATGACCAGATTGTGAATGGCGCTTCGATCTCCATGCCGGCATTTATGCTTTACTTCGGAGATCAAGATGCATCCGGGCTATACCTACCATCATTGTGGACTGCATTGTGGACTTCCATGTCCTCCCTCGCACAGGCACTCTCGGCTACCGGCACGGGCTTCCTGGCTGACCGCATAGGCCGTAAATGGACAGGCGTCATTGCAGGTATCATTGGCTTGGCGGGCGCTGCAGTACAATATACTGCTCTTACACGGAGCTCGCTACTTGGTGGCAAGATTGTCGGAGGACTGGGCATCGGCATGGCTATGTCCACCGGTATGACATATGCCTCGGAGGTCGTTCCTCCAAGGCTTGTCCCTGCTGTTCAACAAGGATTCGTGGTGTTTATCCTTATCATGCAAGCGGTGGCAATGGGTATCATTCGAGTCTTTGTCACCGACATGACCGAAAAAGCGTTCCGCACAGTGTTCGCTATTCAATTTGGTGTGGGTGGACTTGTCACCATTGCGTTTGCGATCGCACCAGAGTAGGTGTTTTATATTCTATATTCATCGATCCTCGCTAATTTTTTTTTAAGATCTCCCGTCTACTGTATCATTAACCAGCGCGAGGAGGGTGCAAAGAAGCTGTACAGGTGGCTCTATCGTGACGATGCAGACCGCGAAGAGCGCTACAGTCATCTGGTGAAGACCATTGAGGAGGAAAATTCCCAGCGCGAGGAGAACCAGTCAAGCTATATCGAATGCTTCCAAGGAGTGGATCTCAAGAGAACATTGACCATGATGTTCCTTTTCGGAATTGTCAATCTCGGTGGTGGTCCTTTCCTCTCGCAGTCGATCTACTTTCTCATCTCCGTCGGCCTGCCCACAGTCCACGTTTACGATGTTTCCATCGGCGGCTTCGCGCTGGCTATTATACTCATCGTCGGTAGCGGTATATTCCTAAAGAATGTGCGGCGCAGGAACAAATTGCTCTCGGGATGCATTGTTAACTTCGTCTTCAACTTGATTGTTGGGGCTCTTTATTGGGCCAACGGAACGGGGCCCAAGTGGGCTATTGCAATCTTTATGTAAGCATTGCATCTATCAAGCTTATCTGGAGACTTCGATGCTAATCTAATGATAGGAATGTCCTCATCTCCCTACAGGCCTGTCTCATGCAAAGTCCCGGTTGGTCAATTGCAGCCGAAATCTCCAGTTACCGACTGCGCGCCAAGTCCATGTCACTTGGAATCATGTCTCAGACATTCACAACTTGGCTCGTCACATTTGTGGTGCCTTATATGTACAATGTTGACTCAGGAAACCTGGGTGCCCGTACAGGGCTGGTTTTTGCCGGTGCTACAGTGTTGCTTATCTGGGGTGTATGGACCATAGTTCCAGATACTACTGGATTGTCAACGGAGGATATTGATAACCTCTACGAGGCAAAGGTGCCTGCCAGAAAGTTCGCAACTCACAAGTTGGCCATCACAGCGCCGGATGATGCTTGAACAGTTAGCGATCGACAATTTAATGTTTGACTTCCAATAGATACCATATGCAAAGGGATTTGCAGATCCTCCAAAGCGTACGTACATGGCGTTTACTCGTTTCCCAACAGCCCTTAGATGGCAAGGATAATTTGTTTCCTACATGTATACACGAGCAGCCAACGAAATAATTCATGACTCAAGTGTTCCGTAGTTTAGCCGTGACTAAAGAATCGTGGAAAGCACCGTGACAATCTTGGAACCCTACAGACAGATACCATACATAGAGAGATCAACCAGGGCTGTTGATCAAAACCGGATTTTGCGTTTAGATTAGATGGTATGACAATTCAGTTCAGTTCATTGCGCAATAACAAGGGCTAACAGGATGGCTATAATCAAGCATGACCTTGATTCTTGCGAGTCGTAGAGGCCTTGCCCCGATGACATAAGAGCAAAGCTAAGTTGAGCGATGCATTCCATGGCGTCATTTTGCTAATCACATCCGCAGCGGCAAACATGATCAAGTTGGGTTGAGAAATATTGTCCTTGTGTGACCGTTGGTCCGAATCACAAGCCAAAGCCTCCTTTACAACAGCAAAGAATCCATCTGAAGCCCCAAACTCTTCCATTTTGTCTCTTAGAAATCCAATCTGTGTCGGATCCGCACAGATCACAACTACCCAAACGAAGACCTCGCTGAGGAAGCAGGTGATGATCTCAGGGGGCTCTATCATTCGTGACTTCGATTCCCCAATGGACAAAGTTGGCTGCACCCGCAGATCTCGAATGGCTTCCAGGCAATGTGTGAGTATAGATCCAACATCCTCAGGGTGGTCTGTAAGGATCCTGTGCATCATGTTTATTGCAGGAGAGATCTCCGGTGTGCCTGACTTTCCAAGTGCATTTTGAAGATCCAGAATAGGGACGTGGACAGTGAGATTGGCAAGGCGAAGATGTGCTCGAGAACTTTTATGGAAATGGCTTGATGTTTCATATACAGCCACATCGGGGGCTGGTATGGATGCGTAGGCTTGCTCCCAAGCGACGAGCATTTCTAATAAACGATTAGATGTTGATTATATTCCAATTTTGTACATAAAGCTCACTTAATAGAACATACTTGCGCTTCGCAAGTGACATGCAAACCTCTTGTTCCGGAGGTGACAAGGTAGATTCTGAATGACGACCTGATAAAAATCTCGTCACCAGATAGGCATAATGCGATTTGACTTCAGGTTCGATGGTGGTAGAAGAAGTCGAAACTGTAGAAATGTGCGCTTCCGATTCACTAGATATCTGCCATATCTCCGTATCAAGGCTTGCCTGAGCTATCATTGAAACCTGCTGTGATAGCTCGTATATATATACCAAGATAGTAGTGAGAACAAGATGTCGGGTCCAGGAATTGGGACCTATTGAAGAGGCACAAGAGGTGTGTCGGAGAGTTCCATCTGAAGACGTGTTATATGAAGCGGTCCCCAGGTCCAAAGGCCCAAGAAAGGGGCTCACGGCAGAAGCAAATGTTCTTGCAGGTGGAACGACTACAGAGCCAAGTAAAGACCTCCAACGGTTGGCCGTTGCAGCATGCCAGAATTCCTCGTCACAGGGACACTCAACAGCCATAAACTCTGCCACGCTGATTGAAGCTGGTAGGTACAACAAGCAGGGAAACATGCAGTCGAAGCTGTAGATAATCCACAACAGCCTCTTTCTGGACTCCTTCACAATCCAGGCCTGCCATCGGCCCTCGATGCTATTGCCAAATCTCTTGAGATCTTCTCTTGCCAACGTGAATTCACTGTCACGTATCTGCCGGCAATAGGTGACCACTGCAGCCCTCAGACTCTCAGATAGCTCGAAAAGCCGTTTGTTACCGCACCATAGGCCTGCATAGCAGATTAATGTCAAGGCATAGACAAATTTGGGGTCTCTCATAAGTTTATTATTTATTTCAAGGGCAATCTGTGAGCTTAACCTTGCCATGTCAACAAGCACGATTGAGAAGCGGCAGGTGTGCCGTTCGCGGCTGTATATAGCTCCTATAGCAATCATTGCGGCAAGAAGAGGATCAGGTAATTCATCACATGATTGTAAAGATGGATGATGTATGACAGGCATCTGGTATTCGAAACGCGTGAAAAACAATCTTATGAAAATATTCGTGGTCTCCAGGTCTGGAAAATGAAGTGAATGAAAGTTGAACCCCCTTCTTGCTGGCTCCAAAAGGAATGCGGTCACCTTTTGGTACCGTTGGTGGGAGATATCGAAGCGAATTTCATGATCACGTCTCAGGGGGTGGTTTCCGGGCAAATCAATAGGCTTAGCGGCAGTAATCGCTTGAGATGCAGGGTCCCATTGGTATGGCCATTTGTCTTCTTCAGACGCTTCATTTGGGGGGATGCTGGTCGACTCATTATTCCACCCCCATCAATAGAGACGTTGATATTTTGATTACTGTGATCGATTGCCATTTGCTCGTTATCTATATCCATGGCCAGAATTGGGGCAGCATTGAAGGGCGGCATTGACCCAGTCTCTAGCAGCACTGCCATAATATCTTCATCAAAGCGCATATCCTCGAATAGACATGGTTCCCGTATCCACCGAAGCAGATCATCATCGAATGTGTTCTCCACGGATTGATTTGTCCAATGATGAGCGTTCTCAGTCGGAGCCTGAGCTGTGAGAACGTTGGTCTGATGTATGCCAATGTTTAATGAATGCATAGGACTCCAGCTATTGCCAGTCTCACGTTGCACATCATTTTCTGCAAGTGATCTAACATTCAGAGAGCTCAGACTGGCTGAACCATCATCATTATGCGTTTTGACTGAGGCAGCTTCATGTAACGTATCGGAAGTCTGCGGTGAGAACACCGCAAGGTCTTTTGGTGATTCGGTACGCGTCTGCTGCGTCTTGTGAATTGCCTCATGGCGCTGGCGTGCGTCACTTCTGGTGAATTCCTTGCCACATACGGGACAGCGATGCAGCTTTTTGTGTTTGTCTACGTTGCAATCTAATAAGCATACACGCAGTAATAAATTTTGGATCAGACACTGACGGATTCGAGCATGACGATAAACGTTTTCTCGCCGAGAAAACTCCTTTGGGCAAAATTCGCATCGAAAGCGAGGCGATGCCTCTGGCGTTGAGGCAGACATTTGGGAAAGTGGACAGTGGACAGTGTCCACGAAATAGTGTAAAGGAAGATGTGAAAATGTGGGGTAATCATGTGAGACTATGTAGGTGAGTAGCAGGTGCCTGTCAAGTGACTTTTGTCGGGGTAAGATGTGCCGGCCGGAATATCCGAGACCAGACTTTCGACCCCGGATTCACTATATGAGCCACATGAGTTCACTGAAATCTTATCTATTTTTTGATGTGTGGTGATTTTTGATTACAAAATGGCCCCGGCTTGGACACAAACCCCACCATGGATCTGGCTGCCGACCCATAGTGAGGACGAGAGCCAACCCGGTCGGTATTTCCTTTTCCGCAAAAGCTTCCAATGGACTCAGCCGTACGGGCTTCGTGAGTTTCCAGTTCATGTTTCTGCAGATAGTCGATATCGACTTTTTGTAAATGGCCAGCGTGTCAGCTTTGGCCCTTGCAAGAGCTATCCGGAACGTTGGTACTATGAGACAATCGACATTCTACCTTATCTCACAGAGGGAGACAATGTCATCAGTGCGCGTGTCTTGCGTTACTCGTGTGTCAATACTGGCTCCTCGTCTATAATCAGCACCGAACTGCCCGGTCTAATGGTGCATGCTGAGCTTGAGGTGAGTATCAAAAGCCCTAAAAGTAGCGGTTAACATATATTCACAGGTCACTGACATGTTAGCAGGGACTATCGATCTCTTCAGATCCTTCATGGAAGTGCTTACAAGAGACAAGCCGCAAGATCATTCCTCACTCCGAGTGGAACTACCTTTTGGGTCCACCCTTCATGTCAAACAACGAGAGAGTAACAGAAGCCAAAAAGCTCTCCGGTTGGAAGCGAGCAGCATTCGATGATACTACTTGGGAGTCCGCCATCTTTCAATTCCGCCCCGTAAAAATGCTTCCAATTCAACGTCCGTGGAAATTGGAGCCACGTCCTATTCCAGAGCTCCCAGAGATTCCTGGGAGATTCGATGGAGTGGTGAAATGTGAAGGATCCATCACAAACGCGCAGTGGAATAGCTTCATTAAAGGAGAAGAAGATCTGATTGTACCGGCTGGAGAGACTGTCAGTGTGGACATTGAATGCGTATCATTGACCACAGCATTTGTCAACTTCCAATGTGGTGGGGGATTGGGATCAATTATCACATTCCTATATTCCGAATGCTACGAGAAAGATCTCGGGGTTGATATCGCTCCTTTCCCCATGCCAAGAACCAAACTCCTCAGATCGGACTCCAAAGGCCGGCTATATGGAGTGAAGGATATCTATACAGTGGCCGATGGCCAGGCGGAGCAAACTTTTGAACCATTCTGGTTCCGAGCGTTCCGATATGTTCAATTGCATATCAAAGCTTCATCTCAACCCCTCACGCTTAAGGGATTCACTCTTCGCGAGACTTCCTACCCATTGGATATCTCCACTGAAATCCAGGCTGGACCAGAACTGAACAAGATCTGGGATGTCAGTCTACGTACTCTCCAGAATTGCCGACATGAGACATACGAGGATTGTCCTTTCTACGAGCAAAATCAGTTTGCATCTGATTCCCGACTACAGATGCTTTTCACATATCAAGTATCATCAGATGATCGACTTGCCAGAAAAACTTTGAAAGAGTTTCACGCCAGTCAGACTCCTGATGGGTTGATCAAGGCGCAGTTCCCGGCCGGTTTCAAGAGTAAGCAGATCCCCCAGTTTTCACTATACTGGGTTGCAATGGTGTGGGATCACATGAGATACTTCGCGGACAAGAAGGTAGTGCGGCGGTACTTGAGCACCATCGACGGCATCCTCAACCACTTCGACGAGAGAATCAATGATCTTGGGCTGGTTGGTCGATTCGAAGAAGATACGTGGCCCTTCATTGATTGGGTGTCCGAATGGTCGGTCCCAGGGAAGATTTTCGAGTCATGCATGCCTCAATCGTACACGAGAAACGGCGCGGCGACATTCAACAGTCTTTTGTATATTGTTGCCCTGATGCAGGCCGCTGATCTATGCGATTTCATGGGGAGAACGGATACCGCTTCCGAGTATTCCACTCGAGCACAGGCCCTCCGGGATGCTGTGAACAAGCATTGCTTTGATGATGCTCTTTACCTGGATGGTCCATCAACAAAGGAATATAGCCAACACAGTCAAGTGTTTGCTGTCCTTTCTGAGACTATTACGGGAACAGCAGCTCGAGAGTTAATGGTTCGCACAATGTACAATTCCTCGTTGGTGCAATGCTCCAGTGCTCTACAGTTTTACGTGTTCCGGGCTGTGGAGAAAGTCGGTCTCTACAACAAGATGTTCCCCGCCCTTTTGGATCCATGGAGACGTATGCTTGCGGATGACTTGACGACATGGGCTGAGTTTGAGGAGAATCCCCGGAGTGACTGCCATGGGTGGAGTGCCTGTCCAGTCAACGAAATCGTGACCCAGTTGTATGGTATCAAGCCGGCCACGCCGGGTTTCAAACGTCTCCGCATCGAGCCACAGATGGACCTGCTCACGACAGGAGAGGGCACCTTTGTTACTCCCATCGCGAAGATCAAGTTGAAGTGGACAGAGGATGGGAACCTGGAAATCGAGCTTTCTACAGATACCGAGGCAGAGGTTGTATTTGGAGGCTCTGTGTACATTGTTCGGTTTGTGGCTGGGAAGACTGTGTCTTTTCTCAAAGAGACGGAGTCTATGGTCATAATTTGACGAGCCATGTTAGCAAACGCCGTGCACAGGCACAATATCACGTTTCATAGTAACATATTCCCCTCTTAATTTTTTTTATCCAGGACTACGAACAGATTGCCTGGATTTTCGGATCTTCTAGTTAAATAAGTAGAGAATGGGCCTATAATTGATCTCTCTCTTTATTGAGAGCCCAAACTTGTTAAAGTATTGAAAACATCTTTTGGGTCCCCCTTTGTACTTGTCACCTAATTTATGGATTGCCGCCTGAGGCATCAGCTCCACACCACGTGAGCTGGCTGGGGATCTTATCGCGCGAGCTGGATCCGCATGATTCCCCAAGTCAAATTACGGCCGATGCTAAGCTCCGGAGAAGCTGTCAATCGCTTTGCGATGCAAGGAAGCTGAAATTGATACCATGTCTTTGCGCGGGCCCATGCGGCGGTCCCACCTTAGGCAGGTGAGCGCCGCCAGCTTGGAGACCCTTTCGACCATCCAAACCGAGACATCGTATCGCGATCATGACCCCACGCCAGATGAACGAACCGTTCGGCTATCCGCCAGCTTGGCCCGCCACCAATGCACCCTCTGGGTCCACGACGAAATGTTTTCGAGGGAGGAGATATTGTTGAATCCGTTGGCGTTCGGAGAAAGTGGAATCCAGGTCGGGGATGTGGTCGAGATTCTACCCGTTCGAGCTTCTGGAGATGCAGTGCACTCTGCTTCAAAGCCTGACGTGGGCGTGAAGATGGCCCGCGAGAGCCATGCAGACATAAACTTGAACTCCCAGTCCGACGGCGCTTCCAAGTTCAAAACCCCATTGCAAAGCCGATGCTTATTTGTGGTGAAGCCCTTGCCGCAAGATGTTAAGATACGACATCCCAAGCTGGAGATATCGGTTACCAGCAGCGTAGCCAATATCTTCGGTTTCAAGAACAGAACCCAGGTTACGCTTTCGATTGTCGACCGCGAACACTGCGCCGCGTCTCACGTAGACATTTCTTTCCGTGACCAGTATATGGTGCGGTCTGATATGTGGCGATTGGTCATGTCCGAGCTCGTTAATAAGATTGTCTACAAGGGCCAGAAAATCATGTTCATGGGCAGCATCAAGGCGACTGTAAAGAATATTTTCATCCGAGAGAAAAAGGTTCTTTCAGGGTACTTCGCGCCTCATACGATTCCTGTCTTTCGCAGCGAGTCAGCAAAGTATGTCTTGTTTATTCAGATGTCCAGGGAAATGTGGGATTTTGACTCAGAAGGATCTGGGGATATTCTCTTCAGTCGCGTGATCAATGGGTTTTTGCCAGAGCTTTTCAAGCGATGGGCTAACTCCGATGCGAAACATTTGGTCACCATTGTACTCTTCACACGAGTAGAATACGATGTTTCTGCACATCCAAGCATATCTCAGCTCAATCCTGGCTTAGCAGGTGCTTCAGGTCCGAATAATGTTCCAACTCGAGACTTTTATCGTGTCGTCGTGAACGATATGGCAAGCGGTCATTGGACCACTATTTTGGATGAGCTCAAGAAGAATTTTAGAACCTTTTTGAGAGATGTGTCGATTTTGAAAACGGACGACCTGGATGCTGCCACTGGAAGCGGCATTAAGATCCCTTCCAAGCCACATACCGCGACAATTGCCGGACGTCCCAGCACAGCCTTGCGAGGCAACATCCTTGAGGCCATCCATCTTGCCTCTGCTCACCTGGCCTATATGCATATCGATCGAGATATGGTTCATACGGGAACATCTATCATCGTAATTACTCCGGGGAGTGGTGTTTTCGAGGTCTCATACGAGTCTTTAGCCTCTACCACGGAAGCTTTGACGAATCGTGGAATAGCCATTGATCTGGTCTGCCTGAGTCCAATGCCTCTTCACTCAGTGCCTCTCTTCAAATATCGAGAGCCGGTAGAGCGAGCGTCTAGTTCCCTCGAAAGTCCGATTGAGACGCCAAAATTGTCGCCTGAAGTCCACCATTCGATATCCAGTCTTGTCAGTAGATCATCTTACCTCTCCCCTGGATCTTATCTCTCCGCCACCAGGATGCGGGAGCGAGGTCTGCCTAGATCTAAAGAGTGGAGCTATGGTATCCCCCACTGGCTGGATATATCATACTGGAA
The DNA here is from genome assembly GCA_028828275.1 of Penicillium frequentans. Lineage (NCBI taxonomy): Eukaryota > Fungi > Ascomycota > Eurotiomycetes > Eurotiales > Aspergillaceae > Penicillium > Penicillium frequentans. The sequence goes on along the minus strand of JAQIZY010000001.1, from coordinate 1,189,279 downwards.
TCCCGAAACTTATCGAGAAGCTCGGCGCATCTTGAAAAACGACCCCAATGCTCCTATCCCGCACACCGTCACTCGGCCACACAAAGCGTTTACTCCACGCGTACGTATGTATGAGATTCAAATGATGGGTGTCATGGAGAGCGAACAATCCAATATCTCCATCCCCTACCTTCTTGAAGGGCGAGATATCGTAAAACCCCGTACGTTACTAGGATCAAACTCAGCAATTCGTGCGCCTCCAAGAACGCGATTTGCCAACACTTCATCCCTCAAAGCGCAATTCAGTGATAGCCTACGACCAGAACCGTTTCTTGAAAACGTGACAGATCAGAGTGAAATCCAAACCAGAGAACCACGAAAATCTCGAAAGTCTGTCATGGCTTGGATGGATCAGTATGACGATAACATCTTCGCCGCGACTACCAAAATAAAGGACACCCCGAGACCTAGAAACAAGCGTCTGAGTGAGCCGGAGGTCCAGGGTACTGGTGCGCATGAACGGATGTCGGCACGATCTGTCTTGCATCTACGAGAACATGAAACTAGCACGGCCGAGGGCGGCCAAATACCGCGGGCTGGTCCCCGAAGGATCGACGGATCTAGTCTTTCTCAAAAGAGCACAGTTTCTTCAAAGAGCACGTCACCCAAAAAGTCGGCGCTGAAAACCAAGCCCGCACCACCCGCCTCGCGAATTTCTCGAACAATCAGCTTTGCGCTTCGGGGCTTAATTTCTACTCCTCCACGGGCTCAGGCAAGCACTGGAGTTCATGTAGAGCACGCAAGCGCACTTCCGATGTCCAACCAAAGGTCCTCTGGAGGTACCTTTTCCGACACTAAAAGTATCATCTCCTTGAGTCCATCGGAAACTACATCAACGGCGACAGTCACCGACGGAGCATCCCCGCCATCTACACCCCCGAGACTTTCACAGCACACCCGATTGACTCCTTCTAAACCAATCTCTATCAAGACGCCAATGAAAAAACCATCAGACAGCCCAGAGCGATTGGAACCTGGAAGAGCCCATGGCTCACTTTCAACGTCTGCAACAGAAACCCGTTTTGTCAATCGGGACGAGGCGCCAGGTCGGCCTAACGATCATAAACTTGAGATCTCTCTCAACCACAATTCACGTGATACTTCAAGAAACTCGCCAGGCAAGGCTCTCTCGCCCTGGGTTCGATCGGTCAACCCTTGCAACACGCCGAAAGATGTTTTGCGCAAGACCAGCTGGTTTGGTCGTTGGCAACATGCATATCCTCGTCCTCCTCACGTTGCAGTAGTCAAATGGAAGAGCTTGAAATCACCTGCAGTGCTTCCTCTGACTACAGAAGAATTCCCAACTTCAAGTGAACTTACCTCGGACTATCTACAGACGCCATACCGCGTATTCGCGAATGATGACACAGATGGTATCGAGGCACCAAAGACTCGAGGATTCCTCCTACGAGAAATGATCTCACTTCGATTGTCTCACGGCTTTCAGATTGTTGTGGGCCGAAATGTGGCAGAAGTCTCGGCACAACCGGCCCTTGAGTCGCTAAATGTCTTTGACACCCGAGGACTCGAGCGAGATGGAGTTATTGTTTTCCTCTCTAAAGGCAACGCGATTCATCGACTCATCACTGTAGACGGAGGAGAAATTGAGGTCACTCGCTTCACACATCACACAGCAGCGGCTCTCTTGTCACCTAAACGAACCAATTTCACGCTGTATCAGCCAGCCATGAGAACTATTCTGAGCCAGGAGTATGAGATCAAAGACATCAAGCTGGACCCTACTGCTGAAGAGTACAATTGGAATCTTGCTGATAATTATCTGGCTGGCCACCGAGATTATATTCACAACCCGGCCCAGCAGCTGCATTTCTGGCGAATCCGATATGTGTTGATTCCGATGCAACTGCACCCCCACTCTCGGCGACATCTACAATCCTTCAATGAGGATAATGAAGAAGAGATCCATTTGCTCGGCATCAGCCAGCTAACTCATATCTGGCAACGAAACAAATATGTCTCCCCAGAGGAAAAGCGATTTGAGTCTGGCAACAAAAAAAAGAGATCAGAATCCACTCAACATTATGTATCAAACACGAAACCCGTCCGAGGTTGTCGCAGCTGAACTTGATCGTGTACTGCTCACTGACCCTGGGCTTGACAATCCGCCCACCCAGCTTTTACCTGAGGCTGATTTGCTTGAGAGGTCTGGCGACCTCATATTGCAACTTTCGCAGATGATTCAAGGCGAGAAGGGTGTGCGGATGATGGATCGTAGATGGCATTGGAGGCTACACTACAATTGTTTTATTGGTACCGAGCTCACAACTTGGTTGATACAAAATTTCCGAGATATCGAGACTCGCGAGGAAGCAGTTGACTTTGGCAATGAGCTGATGAAACATGGGCTATTCCAACACGTCGAGAAACGACACAACTTCCGAGACGGCAACTATTTCTATCAGATTTGCGCCGAGCATCGTATCACGCGCCCTGAATCTCGAGGTAGCTGGTTTCCTCAACTTCGAGCAGACAAGTCAATGCCCTCAACGCCGGCAGTTGGGAAGGATTCTCCTTCCAGTCTTCGCGCTCGCTCTGACAGCATTGATGAGCGCATACCAACAACGCCGAGTACCCCGTCAAAGACCAAGAACAAGGTTGCAATCATGTTGTCTAAGACCTTAAAGTATGATGTAGACACTCGCAAGCGGTCAAATCGCCCCGAGGTGATCGATCTTCACTACGACCGGCTGCACAATCCTGAGAACTGCTTCCACATTGAGCTTAGCTGGATGAGTACGACGCCAAAGCTGATTGAAGACACCGTGCATTCGTGGGCCTCCACTGCGGAGAAGTTTGGTCTGAAGCTGGTTCAGGTACCCATAGCTGAGGCCTGCGCCATCGATAAGAAACAGCCTTTCCGAAAACCTTACCGCATCACACTGAAGGTTCCACCACCCAAAGGACCGGTTCACACAGTGTTCAACAACGCGTCTTTTGCACAACCAGGACCACCGGACCGCCTCTTTTACCAAAAGTGTATCTTGCGCAAGTTCGACTTTGTTTTGGATTTCGAAGCGTGCACCGCATTCCCAGCCGATGTCGAAGTCTCTTTCTCTTGGGGCAAGCCCGACTACAAGTACCCACAGTATATTCACCGCAATGGTAGTCTCCTTGCTCAGATCACGGATGAAGGAGACTTCCTACTTCTCGCAAACCGACTGGTCAGTACCCGTGGCGTAGCGAGCAGAGACGCAGGTCGCTATGATCATGGCCGATCAGATTATCGTGGCCGTGCACCAAACCACGATTCTCTCGACCGCCTCTCTCCACGCCTGTCTCCATTGATCCGTCCTTTGCATGACATTGGAAGTCCTCTGCCTTCGACAGCTGCACCCAGTATCGACTCGGCAAATCTGTACCGTGCGCCAGAGCATATTCTCAACAGCCTAGCTGATTTCTGCAAAGATGCAGCCGCGCTCGAGCAATTTTACAGCGAGTCTCACATTCGTCCAGCCTCAACCAAGGTCGAGCCTGCCACTGCTCATCTCATGGATACCTCTATCCCATCACTTGAGCTTCCCGCCAGTGTCGTCAGCCACCATATCTCGCCTCCACCCGGTTTGCCCTCTAGAGTGGTCGGGGAGTCTCGCGAGACACGGGACGGATTGAAGTCGCCTGAGTTGTCCCGAACCAGGGCTCGAGGCGAGAGTATGAGCTACAAAAGCAGTCCACGAAGCGGTAGCCTTCGACCACTGCTTTAAAAACGGCTGTTTTATCCCACTACTGTATCACGCTTCTAATTACCCTGTACCTAATATGTCCTGAGATACTATGTGTGATCAATGACCGAGGAAATATTTGATGCTGCATCACGCCATCCTTGCTTTACTCAAATTGCCAACCTAGGACCTCCTTTGAGCACGAGGTGGCCCGACAAGTAACTTATTCCGCATGGAAATTACCCGAATGCCGAAACCGAAAGATAGGTGATGCGCTAAGATAGATACAATTTAGCCAAATAGCGGCCAATTCACCCGGATCAACCTTGGTGGGGTGGCTGCGCTAATTGAAACTAGGCTTAGTTATACATTCTGGAGCTCTTAGCTCTTATCATAGGTCCCCAGAAGCTGTGGGACGTTGCCCCGCCTGACGTATTTCCTGCAAATTAGACCAAAGATATTGTATGCATAGCTAGCTGTGGATCTGGGCAGCTTCTCTTGTCGGACGGTCGTCCGTGTCGAATGTGGTTGTTCGGGTTTAGAGCTGCTCGAATTTGGGCCTTTAATCTCCTCTTTCTTACTTTCCTTTTTTTCTTTTTTCTGGTATTCTTCAATCGGGCTTCCACATATTATCTTTGCCTTCATTTCAAATTCCTAAGGGGTTGGAAGATATTGCTGTTGCATCTACTTGGTCCCGCTTCGATATTAATCCGACCGTTTGTCGCAACGGCGTACTTGACACGATGAAGTTCACGGCTGGCATGTGGTGCCTGCAAGTAAGTTAATTTTCTCTTGCAAATGTCTAGAAAGAAGAGGAAACTAAGTTATCCGGTGTGTTGTAGGAGGGCGTCCAGATAGACTGGATGAGCAACGTGGAGCGATTGAAGATCGAACAAGAAGGCGTCAACCTACTCCTGAACAAATTTCAAAGACACCGCGGCGATACCTTGAATTCACGCATGTGTCCATACCATTAATCCCCAATCCAACGCCATAACTGACATTCTACAGCTACAATCTCGGCTCAGGTGACCTCTCCACAGGAGGGTATTATCGGCGTGAAACTAGTGCATTGGTAGATTCTCCACCAATCAGAACCTTGGAATTTACACTTTCGATCCATGGATTCACTTTCCGTTCCATCTACTAACTTCCCCTCAGGGCCGGACAAGTCGACAATGGTCCTCATTACGAGATTAGTCAATCCAATGGACACACAAACATCAACCATGACAAAACCACCAACTCCCTCAACTATGGCAGCGGGCCTTTGCAACTCGATATCAACACCGCAGCCAACGAATTAGATCTCGTCTTCCGCTCTCCATCCAACAAGAAACTCACCGGTCACTCGGGCCGCTCAATTGGCTATGTTCGCGATGCCCGCAGTGATAAATACCGTACCGATGACGGTATCTACGCTGAAAAACAGGGGTACATGCTCATGGGTCTCGATGTAGGCGTGGGTGAGAAGATCTATGGATTGGGTGAGCGATTCGGACCACTTGCAAAGAACGGACAGACTGTCGATATCTGGAATGAGGATGGTGGTACTTCGTCCGAGCTGGCGTACAAAAACATTCCATTCTATATGTCCTCGAAGGGATATGGTGTCTTCATCAACCACCCTGGAAAGGTTAGCTTGGAAGTTCAATCTGAGCGCACGACGAGAGTCAATATCTCTGTCCCTGGCGAAGAGATTGAGTATTTCGTTGTGTACGGTGAGACGCCTAAGGATGTGTTGAGGCGTTATACCGGGCTGACAGGGCGGCCGGAACTTGTGCCGTCTTGGAGTTACAATCTGTGGTTGACGACTAGCTTCACAACGAATTATGATGAGCAGACTGTAACTGGATTCTTGGATGGGTTCCGGGATCGGGATATCCCGCTTGGTGTCTTTCATTTTGACTGTTTCTGGATGAAGTCTTACCAGTGGTGTGATTTTGATTTTGATACGGAGATGTTTCCTGATGCTAGGGGATATATGAAACGGCTCAAGGAGCGTGGTTTGCGCATTAGCGTGTGGATTAATCCGTATGTTGCACAGGCGTCGCCATTGTTTGAGGAGGGGAAGGAGAATGGTTACTTCATCAAGGTATGTGAAGTTTTTATTCTTGTCAGCACCTTCCACGGCGATAATAACATTTCTAGCGCGATAATGGTTCCGTCTGGCAATGGGATATGTGGCAAGCCGGAATGGCCGTCGTGGACTTTACCAACCCGGCCGCATGTCGTTGGTATTCTAGCCAGCTAGAGCGTCTCATGGAGATGGGTGTGGACAGTTTCAAGACCGATTTCGCGGAACGAATCCCCTCAAAGGGAGTCAAGTATCACGATAACTCAGACCCTGAGAGAATGCACAACTATTATGCTCTCCTCTACAACCGCATCGTGTACGAAACGCTTGAAGTAGGCGTAGGCCACAATCAAGGCCTCCTATTTGCCCGCAGTACCGCTCCAGGTGGCCAGAAATACCCCGTACACTGGGGCGGAGATTGCGAGAGCACATTCGAAGCGATGGCCGAATCTCTTCGTGGAGGTCTCAGTCTCATGCTTTGTGGATACATCTTCTGGGCATCGGATATCGGAGGATTTGAAGGAACCCCACCACCAGCGCTGTATAAGCGATGGGTACAGTTCGGACTTTTGTCATCTCATTCCCGGCTCCATGGGTCGTCGTCGTTCCGAGTCCCTTGGATCTATGGCGAGGATTGTTCTGCTGTACTACGGGATTGCGTGAAGCGGAAGATTCTTCTTACGCCGTATATCCTGCAGGAGGCGTTGAGCGGACACCGAGACGGGACACCGCTGATGAGGCCACTCTTCTTGGAGTTCCCCAAGGATCTGAATACGTATGCTGTTGATACGCAGTATATGTTCGGCTCCAATTTGATGGTTGCGCCTGTTTTCACGGAGGAGGGCGAGGTGACCTTCTATGTCCCGCAGGTTGAGGGCACTGAAGGGAAGTGGGTGTCGTGGTTTGATCATGACAAGTCTTATGAGGCTGGCCGATGGTACACCGAGACTCATGACTTTGACACTCTGCCCATTCTTGTTCGTCCAGGATCGGTAACGTTGATCAATCCCACACTCGAGGCGCCGGAAAATGATGCACTATCCGGGATTCAAGTGTTAGTGAACGGTCGTTTGGCTGCAAAAACGACTCTGGAAGTTGTGGATCCGAGTCAAACGGACAAGATCCTGAAGACAATCCAGCTCTCGCCTGCTCAGGATGGACAGACCGTTCAGTGTGAGGGACATGCCATTGAAGTTGTAATCATCAAGGCGTAGTTATCTATGCCAGGAAAAATACTTTCATAGATAATTCTTCAGGTCAATAACAATTTGAAATCGAAATATTCTTTGGTAATATTTAATGGAATGATAGGCCTAGCAATAGCTGCAAGGCCTTGACAAATAATGGGTATCATGGTCAGAATAAGAGACATATGTATGCAAATAAAGGAAAATCAGAGATAACACCATCAGTCCTGCGTTGACCTAGCGCAGATGACTTGATGACTTTGGCAACGGAAACAATGCAATGTATGCTAGAATTTGCAAAGGCTCGGAACGTGTACAGTCCAGCGTCAAACAAATTACCAGGCCTCCTCGACATCAAGGAGCCATTTCCGAATGCCTTCTCGTAGAGTGTTATCGGCACCTGCCATGGCTCTCCTCCGTTCTCGGTCGGCTAGCCCCAACTCACCGTCTACGTCATCGCGGCAGTGCTCAGCGGTGACGACGCGGACAACCTCTTCAAGAGCACCAAGGACCATCTTGCGACACTCGGTACGGGGAACTTCGACTGGAGGATCTTCACCACGAGGGGTTGTCTGACCTTTGTCCTCGGCTCTACGAGCACGTGTTGGGGATGGCGCCCGGGAGTGAGCAAGCGACGAGTAGCCGCTTTGACCGAGAACTCGCTCGACAGCATCAACAAGAATACCATCAAGGTCCATGACAGGCTCTTCAATAAATCGTTCCTCCACGTATTGAGGGTCGTGTCCTTCGAGAACGGTGACTTCTGGGGACTTGGCATACCCCGAGAAGAAGCCAGAAAATGATGTTGACGAGGCTGTGGAGTTGCGGGTGTGTCCAACAGCTGGAGAAGGGGGAGTATGACTTGGCCCATAGTGGTGGCCCACGACAATCTTGCGTCTCAATCGTAGACGCTTGATAGAGGAAGATCGAGTGTCCGCAATCAAGGTCGTTGCAACATCCACCCATCGCTCTGACCCTTCTACATCAGGAGTTGAGGGAATATATGGCGAGGGCTCAGCCTGCATCGCGCGTTTAATATCTGCTTCAAGAGTAGCGTACGGGCGGACCGCCTGCAGGGAGAAATCTTCATGGAACGATTTCAACCATCCAGCGACGTGAGTACTAGGCCCATCATTGTCTTTTCCAGCATTGTGAAATCCAGAGCCGCTGCTGTGTGTGGATGCAATGGCATCGAAACTGGTAATTGATGTCCTTGTCTTCTTGGGTGAGGCAATGGTGGAATCACCTGAAGAGGAGAGCGACAGGAATCCAGGAAGTGGGAGATCAACATCTACAATCCCTTCTTCCGCCCGAACGGACAACTTCAAGGGTGATTCACGGGCTTGGCTCGTGAGTGATGATGGTTCTGGGGATTCGTCCTCAGCCCCATGGGTGGTAGCAGCAGGAATCGAAATGTTCCCACTGGTGGGCGCAGTTTCAGGACGATGGTCAGGTATGTCCTCTGTGGCCTCTTTGACCATTTGGCTCAATGTAGGCTGAGCCCGCATAGGTGGGCCAGCTGTTGTAGAAACTGATCGCTTGCGTGCATCGGCCGGGGAATAAATATCACCGGCCTTGGTCGAAGACTCTTGCCGTGAGCTCCATAGTCCAGAGAACAAACCGCCCCAACGGCCTTCAGCAGATGGAAGACTGCCATTCGAACCCAAGTTCGAGCTGTCACTTCTTCGCAAATTCTTCAGTAAAGTTTCCGATGCCAAGCTTTCATTGGCATTCGTGGCACTGTCAGAACCTCCTTGACTAGCGCGACTCTGTTGTGATGTGAAGTGCGGAACAGGAACCGTGCTCTTCTGGGTGATCATGGAGGTTGTTGCTCCGCTGGCAGCCTTTGCCCGTGGGTCCTTCGCCTGGATGGTAGCACTTAGCGTTTTAATTGAGCGAGCATCGGATCCTCTGCGAGCTGACGTGAACTCGGCTGCAGAGGGTTGGTCGATACCATCGGATGACCGATGGGCCGTGTCTTGAGATGAAACGCTTACTGAGCGCCGGTGATGGCTAATATCACCTTGACACATCCGCTGCGCACGAGCACGGCGCTCAATTGCTCTTCTCAATGATTCCTGTCGAAGCACCGGTACTGTGGGCGGACTCTGGGAAACAGCGCGCATGGACGCGGATGTGCCAGGTCGAAGTGGTGAGGGCAGTGGCTCTATACGCTGCTTTGATGGGAGGAAAGCCGAGAGCAAGAAAATGAGACGGCGAGCGGTCATTTTGTCCGGACAAACAACCACAGTTCGGTGAGTCAGAACAGGATCAATATCCTGTTGAGCCTTTTGCTGCTGGTTGTGCCGACGACGGTACCACTCTGGACCGAGGGCATTGAGCCACTCTGTGTGATTGCCCAGGAATGCCGTGAGCAGAACAAGGAAGAAGAAATTACTCTCCTTGTCGCCAAGGCCTCGAACAATTGAACGACCTTCTTCTCGCCACACGCCCCAGCGACTTTGGCCGGTCACAACGTATGGAGTCTGAAGGGCCAAGCTGATGCGACGGCTACTGCGAATGGCCTCTTCCTTGAGTTTGGAGTTCACAGACAAGATGTTGGCAGGCAAATGGACAATCGTCTGGTTAGTCCGTTGCATATTGGGTGGTTTGTCGGGCTTTGGGTGTGGCCCTGACAAAGAATCAACCTTTCTCAGCAGAAAGAGAATCTCGTTCCGTGCGAGCCGCTCTAGGTGAGATAAAGTTCGGGTAATGACATCCCAATGGTCGACCAACAGGTCCAACCGCTCATCCAAGCTTGCAGGGGGAGATGCGGATGACAAGCTATCGTCAAATAGAAACCCAGGCCAGCGGTAGTCTGAATCCAAAGAGCTAGACATCCCTGGCCGAGGGGAATCAGGACCGAGAGTACTGAATCGCGACACAGGCCGTGGGGCATTCCGTGCCAGTAAAGGAATTTGAATAATTATCGCGACAGCATACATTGGCGTTTTCTTCTCTTTTATCTTCTTCCGCTTTGAAATGTCTGGGAATGGAAACCCCATCTCAGGCAGAGACTCTTGATAAAGGGCACTGGCATAATCCTGCCGCTCAGCAGAAGCCTCGGCTCCCTCTGGAAGGTTGACGCTAAACATCCGAGTTACGAGAACGGTAACTTTGGAGGGTGGCTTGTCCGGTCCTTTAGCTGGCCCAAAATCTGCCGAACTTCCAGTAGTGTAGGCCCGAGCAAGTGGACTGCGCGCTGCAGGCGACATACTCGCCCCTGTTGGTGGGTCATCATCAGCAGAGATGATGTGCATTTTTGTGGAGGATCCACGATAGCTAAATGCGCTACTACCGAAAATGCAATTGAGGAGACCAGTATCATTGGTGTCGGTTGAATGCCGCGATGTACCGTAGTCATGTTGTGTTCCGGTTTGTGCAAGAGTCGAGCTGCGTCCTCGAGCTCTTGAGAAAGCACCAGAGCCCGCAGGTGTTGGCCTCCGTGCATCTGCGGCAGAGGAAAGGGGGCTGGATTCAACGACGGAGGATTGGGTAAGATAATTCCGACGAGAGCCGCGAGACAGGCTGGACACAGTTCGCGTATGTCTGGTGCCGGCTTGATCAAGACCTTGCGAGTCGATTCCGAGGCCCGTAGGTGACGGGTCCGATGCACGAGTGTCTAGCAAGATACACGCATCACGGTCTCCCAGTGCGTTCTGGGCTATAACAACTCGGAAGTCCTTAATAGCATCTAATTCCATTCCTCCACGGTCATCATATGCACCAGCTGTTGAAGCATTCGGGGAGTGAAATGTGGTCTGGAGAGGGTACGCGTGGGTATTGGAACGGCGGAGCAGGCTGGCATCGGGGAAAAGAAGGCCGGATGTGTGTTCTTCCTCGGTGACTGATTCGAGAGGAGTTCCATTGTTTCGTGGGTTAAAAGACGCTGGGTTCAGACTTGAAGCAGCCGTGCTTAAAAGTCGACCCAACATGGTGAAGTTGTCCCACGGGAAAGCCCGGGATAATTGTACTTGAAGATGCAGAGAAACGAAGACGGCCCGGTCGAAAAAAGCTGTGTAACGATGGGTATCAGACAGCTAGATAGAACTAGACTGCGTCTACCCATTTCTTAATTCCACTCAACAGGTACCATCATCAACAGATGGTAAGAGGGGGAGAAAGCGTGTGATTGAGGGGAGAAATAAGTGGGATGGGTTGCAGGACAGAGTGGGGCGATTGAAGAGGCAATTAGGAATTGGCGGATAAGGCACCCCACAAGCGAGCTGGGTGGGTAAAATCTGACAAAGATCAATTAACCCCAAGAATTGGGACAAGGAGCAGTTCTTGAAGAAAGAATGTATGTGGGGAGGTGGACTAGAAAGGGTGGATGCCGCAAATCGAAAGAGGCGGTGAAGGAGCGGACAACGGGCATGCCACATGATCTCAGCCTCAAGGTGACACCGCATCGCGCATTTTTGGTTCGAGTTTACGCGGTTTTCGACTCGGTGAGAGCTTCTGATCGTCGGTCCTACCGTAAGATAGGAAACAGGAGGGCGTGAACTCCTAGGTAGCTCGAAAGGAACATGAGACACCGCACTTTTTGTCCTAGGTAGCCATATATATGCCCGGATTTATAACTTGCACACATAGAGTTTAGACGTACATTCGGACCTACGTAAATCTTCCTTGGAACACCTAGAACCCAATCTGCATGGAAAAGAAGGATATCATGAAATTTTTTGGTTATCCACATAGAGTGTTCGACTCTCTCCCCGAATATATCAATGAAACTATCATGCCTTCGATTGCCGCTTGACCTTTTCCACCAGGAGTTTCAGATCCGAGCTAGAATCCTTCTTCTGCTTCTTCTTGCGGTCATTGGTAGATACTGCCTCGTTTTCACCGTCATCACGGGCGTGTCGGCGCTTGCGGCCCTCATCGAGCAGGGCCTTCATGCCGGAAGTAGCCTTGAATCGGGGATTGGTCGGATCAATGGCAAACTCATGGCTCTCAAATACACGAGCAAACCGGGGATCCTGGGTATCCACATTGAAGTCATCTTCAACAACTGCTTGCTTGGACTTGCCCTTGCCCTTGCCCTTGCCCTTCCTCCGAGCTTGCTTCTCGGCCTTTTCAATCTCGGTCATGTCAAAGTGTTTGATTGTCGCCTTTTTGTCGTCCACCATTAGAAGTTCAAGCTCAGCCCGCTGAGCAGCAGAAGCAGCCTCTTCAGCAGCACGTTCCTCACGCTTCTTGCGCCTCTCCTCCTTGCGAATAGATGCAGAAGTGGCCTTACCAGCGGGATCTTCGAAGAAGGGATCGTTGAAGCCAAGGTCTTCCGCCTCTTGTGATGCCTCGGCAGCAGCCTCATCATGATCACTGGCAGCCTCCTTGTTTTCGTCGGAGGGTTCGCCTTGGTTGCCAGACTTGAGCTTCTCCTTTCGGCGCTTCTTGCGCTCGCGCTCCTTCCGCACATATTTATCAATCGTGCTCTCCTCAATTTCCGGCTCGTTTTCGAAAATGGTGTCCTTTCCTTTACCGCCTGCGAGACCAGATGTAAATGTGACTTCCATCTCACCGACAGGGCCCTTGGGTTTAGAAGATGGGACAGGCTCTGCGCTCAGACCCAGCAAAGCACGCATGCGCTGTCTCTCGGCTTCCCGCTTCGATAATTTGACGCTTGTTCCTTCACCCGCAGTGTTATCCATCACTTCCACACCGCCATCTTCCTCATCCTCGCTGTCGGAGCTGTCACTTCCCAAGTATGCTTTTAAGTCGTTTTCCTCGATGTCCTTTCGTGAACCACCAAATGCGCGTGCTTGCACCTCCTTTCGGGATTTGTCGTCCGCATCCCATGTCAACTTGACTTTACTGTGCTGCAGGGCATCTGTCACAAACTCGTTCGGTCTGTAGCCATCGGGAATTCGACTGCAGGAATCTCGGGGCTTGTCGTCATCGAAATCGGTGTCCTCGGGAACGAAACGTAGATCAAAGAAGTTGGCGCTGGATAGGTACTCTGCACCATCCACGAGATCATAGACATGCTTGGCACTATCCTTGGAGGAGAACGTGAGAACAGCATAGTAGTAGCGTAGCCGTTCTAGCTGATAACGTCTCAGTTGTGTTGTGTTGAACTCCTCGCCCTCGTCGCTCTTCAGCAGAGACTTCTTAATTTCTTCCTCCTCTTCGTCGGAGTCAAGCTCCTCTTCATCCTCGCTCGCAGCTTCTTGCTTCTTCGCGAAAATCTCCTTCGGAGGGCCCTCCACTTCTTCTCTCTCCATACGTTCCCTTCCAAACTCGCTGGGGTAGACATCGACCTTTAGCACACGCCCACCGGGCGGCAAGAAACTCGAGAAGACAGCCATGAGGTCCTCCGCTCGAATATTATCCCAGTCCAAGTTAACAACGGCTATCCGTTTTGTGACCTCTCCCAGAGGGACATCAGCGCGCTGTTTATCGGGGAATTCAAGTTCGTCATCTTCGTTCTCGGCCTCCGCCTCGTCTTCATCATCTTCATCGCTGGAGCTCTCATCTTCAGAGGATGAAGAAGAGAAGCCACCGTCGCGGGCAGGATCGTAGCCAGGGACGTCAACCCGCTTCAGCTCCTTTTGAACCTCGTCATCGTCGTCGACACTGACGTTGTCATCGTCTTCATCGGTATCACCATCATCCTCGTCATCCTCGTCCAAACGGTAGAATTTTTTCAATTGCTGCTTGGTATCATCCCGAGCCAATTTGCGTCCATAGCGATCAACCGCGGCATTGCGAGAAAAATCCTTGTCATCAAGCATGTGCGCAAATCGCTTGTCAAGTTTGACATGAGTCTGGCGCTTGCTGGGGAGACGATAACGAGGATCGGATTGAATGCTGGCAAATCGAGGATCGGCTGTAGAGTTGGTCAACATTAGATATTAATCCTCTCATTTGTGTATTTCGTTCGGCGCATAGTTTAGTGAACGTACTGATCACCTTGCCGGCTTCGCCTTTGGCTCCGCCAGCCTTCTTGGACTTTTTCTTGTCTTGACCTGCCATCATGCTCTCCGACTGCTTAAATGCAGAGAGATCGGCTGGGAACAGAAACAGGAGGGATTTTGAAATATGTATCACAGAATAGAAATTGGAAGGTGACCTGATCGTCTGCGGACTGCGGACAATTTTCTTTTTTTCTGCCGTAGTTTTGGGGCGGTCAGACAGCACGTGCACTTTATCCTAGAAGGGTCTATACATGGTTCAAGAGTCGATAAGTTCCAAAACACTGGGGTATATTTGAAAAATCAATACGGAGTTATTCATGCTTTCATAGATCAGGTGTATTCGTGTGCTTCAATATGTGTAGTGGGCGTCTATTTACTGTATCACCCGGATAAATGCGGACGATCAACATCCAAAGTAGCGCTTCTCCATCCACCGCGGCTCGCCATCCTCCTCAATCCGACCAACAATGATATTAATCTTAGGGAACACCGCAGCGAGGCGCTTCAAGCCCGTCTCTCCGGCTGCGCATGTCACGAAAACAATCTTCTCTTCTTGGACACCATGGTCAATCAAGACACGCACAGCCATGAGTGCAGCTCCTCCACTAGACATCTGTGGGTCTAACAGCAGGATGCTGCTGTGCTCCTCCAACTGTGGTGGAAGCTTTAGGTAATGTAATTCAGGCTCCTGGCTAGACTCGTTGGTCTGGATGAGAACCCGGCCAGTGATGCAGTCGGGAATGCTTCGCTTCAGGGCGGTTTCTAAGCAAGAACCGCCACGTAAGATGGCAACAGCGGACACAGCTCCTCGGGGACTAAGACCCATATATTTATTCCCCTGTGGAGTTTCCACGTTTATTGGGCCATATTGGGTCATGTCCAAGGCTCTACACGGCGACCGTTAGCATATGTGAATCGAATCGTTGACCAGGGGCAAGGAATGTACCGCTCAATCAGAATCGAGGCAAGTCGATCGAAGTAAAAAACAAAGTCAACCTCCTCAGTCTCGGGACTTTGTAGGATAGTGTTCATTCCAACAATCTGGGGGTTGCAGGTAGTACATGGACATTATGCGGCAGTTCTACTTTTGCAGCGATGAGCCCGAGCCTGTGGAGTTCCTCAGTGTGCGCTTCAGACTTCTCTTGAAGCTTGCGTTGGATGTGTTTAACAACCATATCTATAGACAATCAGAATCAAGGCAATGAACAAACCTTGGGAGCTCGTGGATCCTTACCAATAGCCGTTAAGTTTTCTATTCCGCGAGGAATGATGATGTCTGATGAAGTTAGGCCTCTGGTAGAAATTGTAGGCAAACATTTTATGAGGACTTACCGGAGACTCCCCGTTGAGGCGCAACAAATTTGGTGTATGACGGCTTGACAAAGGTAAACCACTGTTTAACGATGCCTTCGATATCCCGACCTCTTTCTTTGACATCCCGAAGTACTATATGTTTGATAAGTCATGGTTGCAAGGTGATACGAGAAAATTTGACCTACTCCGACGGCCCAAGCAGACATCCATATCAGCCTCAACGAAGATCTGCATTTGATATCAGTAACTACACCTCCCTGGAAGAGTGATATACAAGTAATAGCTAGCGAACTTACTTTGACATCTAGAAGCTCTGCAATTCTAGGGTCATGCAGTGCCAAAATACCCTCGAGGATCAACACTCGAGGCGAATACAGAGTGGTGGTCTGGGGCTGACGCTGATGGTCAGCGAACGAATAGACTGGGATGTGGCTCTTTTTTCTATTTATTCTGTCAGTCAGACCAAAGCATGAATCATAAAATCTCATAAGTGGATGGGTTTACCCTTTCTTTAGATCTTTGAGAGTTTCGACCAACAGATCAAAATCGATTGAGTCTGGACAATCAAAATCATACTCATTCTGATGGGCTTTGTGGTGCTGCTCGGGAGTCAAAGTCTTGTAGAAAGAGTCCTATTACGAATGTCAATGAGACTAAAAGCCATTCCATAGATAGTTGGGAGGCTCATACCATGACTAAAATCACGACCCAGGGAAGGTTTAGCGACTTAACGATCTCAGCGGCCACCGAGGTCTTGCCGGACCCGGAGCTGCCTGCGATGCCGATGATGCTCAGGTCCTGCCATGGCGGAGAGTACTTCACCTCCGGAGTAAGCGAATGAAAGGGTGAGGTGGACTGCATGATCTCTAAGGTCCTCCACCACGTACTTATCAAGATCAGAAATGTGTATGTCGTTTTCGGTTTATCTCCAACTCAATGATCGATTGGGCTTAGCGCGTGACCTTCGCTTCGTGGGTTACATAAGCGGAGCTACCAACTATTTCTTTCCGCTTTTTGCTTTCTTCTTCCGTTTCTTTTTCTCTTCTCTCTACATGGGCATTGGAAAATTTCTTCCTCCATCACCCTCTTCCAGCGTTCTGCCTTTACTCCATGGCTGTCGTCTCTCGGGTCGCCCTCAGAACTTGACGGATAGCTTCGAAGCTCTTATGTGGCACAGCTTGCGTCATGTCATCTACTAATCTCGTATGCGTTCTGCTGTCTTGACAGCCCTGGTTGCCGAGTTTTTAACACCGCACAGATGTCTCGCACTCCCTCGACGACCACGCCGACCTGGCATCAGTTCGAGCGGAAGGTCGACGAGGTGAAGCCATCCAAGACGTGAGTTCACCTCCCCTACTCTAGCGTTCCCCATCTCTCCCCTTTGGCCCTACGCTGTGATATGATGCATCTTGAAAACCAAGTTGGGAATCTCTCCGAAAATACATGAGGAGAATGTGTTGACTTGTAATCTGAATCACCTACCACAATTACCTTTTGATCAAATTGGCTTTCTGGTAAACATTGGCTAATGACAAGCTTCAGTGATATCAATTACCTGGTCATGGATTATCTCATCACCAATGGGTATCCCGCCGCTGCAAAGAAGTTTGCAATCGAGGCCAATATCCAACGGAAACCAGATCTGGAGTGTATTCAGGAAAGGGTGGAAATCCGGACCGCGATTCACTCAGGCAACATCCAGTTGGCCATTGAGAAGATCAATGACCTTAACCCTCAGGTAAGAATACTGTCTCTCATGCCACATTTAAACACAATCACACCACACTCCTCCCCTTGCTGTTATGATTATCAACAGTTTCATGCACCACTCCTAGAACACCCTTCGGGGAGTTGCGGATAGTCAAACATCTTCAGTCCTCAGTATGAACAACAGCATTCATCACATTCAAATCTTTTCAATACATGTCATTCTTGGGCCATGACTAACAAGATTGAATAGATTCTTGATAGCGAGCCACCTCTTCACTTCGCTCTGCTGCGCCTGCAGCTGGTTGAGTTAATCCGGACCTGCACATCTACTCCGAATGGTGATATCAGTCCGGCCTTGGATTTTGCGACCTCGCAACTGGCACCCCGTGCGACGACCCGACCCGACTTTCTCGAGGACCTTGAGCGCACTCTTGCGCTCTTGATCTTTCCCAGCGACAATCTGTCGCCCTCTCTCGCATCCCTTTTAGACCCCAGTCTTCGTAAAGATATCGCCACGCGCGTTAACGAGGCCATTCTCCATGATCAAGGTGCTGAAAAAGAGGCCCGTCTACGCAGACTGGTGAAACTCCGCGCGTTTGCAGAGACGAAGGCCCGCGCTGCCAAGAAGGATATCCCTGACAAGCTGGATATCGGCCTCGTTAGCGATACTCATGATAACAACAGCATCAACAGTAACAGTAACGACCCCAGCGCTACCCAGAACAGTGCCGCTGATACTATTATGGCCAACAATGGTGATTCGTCCATCGCCATGTGATTATGCTGCCCCTTTAGAAATTTCCGGCGCTGTCTTTTTTTTCCCTGAGCTTTTAGCGTGGCGCCTTGGTGTACCAATATGGACATGTTTCGATGGCGTTTAGGGAATTAGGCCCTTCTGATCAATCAACAATACAATACATGCTCTATGCACATGGACTTGAATTCTTTTCCAGTTCTTGACAAATAATGATTCCATAAGCAAAAGCTACAAATGCCGGAACAATCTGTATGTATCCCCGTGGGCCTTCCAAAATCAATTCCGGTCCTTAGGTACATACACTCAACTTCAAGTGGACTGCTGGAGGATATTTCAACGGCTAGGCTCAAAATAAGAGCAAAGACAAATTGAGCAATTCCCAGGCATTGTCACCAATAACGGAAACAACCCCATCGACTTTAAAATCAAATGCAAGACTCAATGAAATAGCAGAACGCTCAGCCAATTTCTAAGCTGTCGGCAAAACCTAGATATCAATGCTCTTTGGTCATAATTCAAAACCTTAAAGAAATAGGGCAGGTTGGACCCAGGTGGAGGTGTATGTATGTAGATTTCAAGTCGTGAGGATTCTGAAAGCTTCTTAGAAGCTCATGAGATCTAAAGCAGTGAGAAAGAAGACAAACGGTTAGTTATCTGGAAAAGGCAAAGATGTGTTTTCGAAATAGAAACGTACCTCTTCCGAAGAGGGCACGCTTAGCCCAGTCCATCGCCAGCATGCAACGGGTACGGAAGCTGACACTCTGAGCAAAGTAAATACTCCGCCACAGATACATAGTGACGACACCACCGCTGAAGCTCAATCCACCAAAATCGAAAATAGCAGCATTACTGATGTACGCAAGACTGCCAAGGTGCTTGTACTTGAAAGCACGGTAAACAGCCTCGTCAAGGTCACCGTAATCAATCTCGTTGGCCTTCAGACCAGGAAGGGCAGAGGCGATCTTGGTCAACTTGCGGCCCAGGTAGGCACCCTGCTGGTTAGCGCGCTGGGCAGTTGCAGGGAGGGAGGTGAGTTTCGTGTCAATTTGGTGGAGAAGCTCGGAGAGCTCGCCGTAGTCGAGGGTTCCTGAATGGTCTTCGTCGTACTGCTCGAAAAGTTTATCCAGACGGCGGAGATGGCTCGAGGCTTGCGGGAAGCGCTTCTTCACTCTGTTGGCGACATCACGCCATTCGTGGAAGGTCAGGTGGACCTTCTCTGGGTCAAGGCCCTTTTCCCAGGCGATGGTGCGGAGGAAGCGGATGATGTTCTCAGCAACGTTGTTTTGAACAGTAGAGCAATCACCGATGGCGTAGACATCGCCCAAGGGTGAACCAATTACACGGAGATGGGAGTCGGTCTCGATGGCGTGCTTGTTGTTCTGGCCGTCAAGTTTAGCACACAGAGTTTCGCATATTTTCGCGCGAGCTTAGATATATGCATTAGTATTGTGCTTTGATAGAAACGGAACATTAGTGGAACTTACCGACTCCGGTAGACCACAAACAGAATGCGGTAGGAATTTCCTTGATAATCTCCTTGCCATCTTCCATCTGGCTGAAAAGGACTCGGTCATTCCTGACCTCCTTGACTCGGGCACCGGTCAGAACTTCGACACCGTCACGGGCAAAGCGACCCTATAGATCTTATTAGTAATGTGTCCAAAAAATTGACCTGCAATATTGATGGAAGTTACCTCAGCGTATTTCGAAAGTGCCTCATCATAAGTGTTAAGGATATGAGTACGGCTCTGGATGATATGTACGGATATTTCATTCCGAACGATTTTGGGGAAAGAATGCAGCAGATCCTCATTGAGCATATCGAATACTTCGGCGGCAAACTCGACGCCAGTCGGGCCACCACCACACACCACAAACGACAGAAGACGTCTGCGTTCTTCATCAGAAGTGGTGGGCAAACAAGCCAATTCCATGTTGTCCAGGATCTGGTTCTTAATCCGGCGAGCATCATCGATCGTCTTTAGAAAGTTGCAGTTCTCCAGACCCTTGACACCATGTGGGTTTGTGATGCAGCCAACACCAACAACGAGCTTGTCGTATGGCAGATAGAAGTTCCTTGTGTTTCCTTCCTTGTCGACCTGCGAGACCTCCACCAGCTTCTCTGAGAAATCGACATCTGTAGCCTCGGCCTTCAAAAAATGACCGTTCACACGCTCAACAATGCGACGAACCGGTTCCACAAGCGAGCGGAGACCCAAAGTGCCAACCGTAGCAGAGGGTAACATGGGAGTAAACAGGAAATAATTCTGGGGGAAACGACTGTGACATGGTAGTCGCCAGGGTTCAAATTCTTGAGCAACGCAACGCTACCCCAGCCAGTGCCCAAAATCACCAACCGAGGCTTATCTTTCTGCTCGACCATTGACTCAGAGTCATAATCTCCAACAAGGAAATCAGCTATAGGCAGGTTCTTTGGGCCTCCATGGCGGGGGTTCAGCGCCAATTCCGATACAGGGATATCCACCGCACTGGGGGTTTCACGATATGTACTGGCATCGTAGATAAAGAACCCAATAACCCAAATTGTTGCGCCAGCAAAGAGAATACCGCAATATGAGAATGTCTTGCCAATAACTCTCATAATGCGGGATTTTTTGGTAGGCACAGCTTTTCCAGCTGCATTATCGGACTTGAATCGAATCGCGATGGACGCTTGCAAGGCTGGACCGAAAGCATGTCGTGGTAGGGGGCGGCGAGGAACGGTATTCAATGAACGTGTGAGAGGGAGTTTAGTGGTAAAATGCCCTCTTGTACTATTCAATCGAGCCGATAAAAGCCCAATTGACCGCAGCGCAGGGCCGTCCGCACGACTCCGGAGCAACGCCGCGCTCATGATGGGGAAAGCTCAAGCAGCGCAGATCAGCTGTAGCCAAGGAGAGCCAGGTTGATTATCACCTGTCCTTCGTACAAGCGAAACAGACGAAGCTACAAGATAATGGAGAGGAAAGAACGAAAGAATAAACCCCAAAGATAATTAAAGGAAGTAAAAAAGTTCGATAACAAGTCAGCCAGAAATCCGGCGTACCCAGCCCAGGTTTAGCTTGCGCTCCGACGTCATTCCTCGGTCACGTGGAGTCGGCATTCGGCACGCGCAGCTAAGATCGGCTTCATCCGGTGTATATGTGTGGTATAAAACAGATTTGCAGATTTGGGAACAATCAGGGCTATATATGTGAGATATGATTCTATTATTTACTCATGAAGTAGGGGTAATAGCTAAGCGTCAAGAGAAAAACGTCCGCCCCCTAGCTAAGCGCCGTCCGCATGCAGAAAGATGGCCTGTATCATGACCTCCCCAGTCTTGGTCAAAAAAAGATGAAACGAAAGCAACAAACTTCCGTTCTCCGTGAAAATTCGGTATCACGAAATAAATAACCAACGCCACTCTCGCCAGATATGCAAATGAAAATAAAAAAGTAGTCTAAATAGTAAGGGATTTGGACCGATTCGTCGTTCGGCGATCCGCTAGTCCCAATCATCGGGATCAGTGCTCGATCGTTTCTTGCCAACAGAGCCTTTGCGGCTCTTGGGGCGCTTATTAACGCTCGTGCTTGAGACGGAGCTTTTTCGTTTCATTGGACGAGGCCCAGAAGCGACACCGTCCAAGTCGTCAACATCCCCCGTAGCATCGGGATCTCCTTCAGCATCATCATCCCGATCCACCTTGAATTCCTCGTCGATGGCGAGCAAAGTAGAGAACTCTCGGCATTTTCTCAGCATGTCGTCCTCGCTATTCAGTGAATTCATGTTTCTCGCAATGGCCTCCCAGAACTTGTCACCAGTCACACCGTGCACCTTCGAGGCAGTCTTATTGAGCTCCTTGGTCACGGGTTTGCCGTCTTTACCATGGGAGTGAACTCCATAAAGACGGCGTAAAAATGTCCTTGCTTCCCACAGCATGGAAAGCGATGCAGCAGCGGTAGCAAGCGATCGCAGCGCAGCAGGGTTAACCGGCTGGGGTATGGTGGAGAGCATTGACACGGCTGAAGCCATCTCCATCATGCCACCTGGAGTCTCGATCATAGGAGGACCAATAGGACTAGGAAAAATGTCCGTTTCGATGGCATGGGCAACAACAGTGCCGGTCGACGAGACGATGCGTTCCAGGACCAGAATAGTGGGTACCAGTTCAGCCAACTGGCCATAATCGAAGTGAGCAAGATTTTGAGCAATGAATCTTGTCAGTAAGAGATGTTCTGGTGGATCTCCACTGGAGTTGAGTTTCTTCAATTCAAAGTTGACCTTGCCACAAAGGTTGGAGAGAAACTTCTTCTGGTACCGGCTGTTGCTGATCTTGACGATTTCGAACAATGGAGCAAGCTTTGAGACGTAAGGCCGAGCATATGCACCTGTAGAGTCACCGACAACATCTTTTTGGTAGTAAAAGGCCTCTTGCACGGCGCGCATGTATTCTCGCTCGAACATTGATTCATACTGGGAATGGAGCATCTTGTGGGTGTCAAATGCGATCTTGGCGATGGCAGGTATCGTCGACGTCTCCAAAGAAACAAGAACACCAGCGCACTCTTTAGGGTGTACCAATCCTTGTCGGTTGATACTTGCAATGAGTTCGATGGCAGTGAGGGAATATGTATCCTGTCTTGACTGTGCTATCTTCAGCATGTTTTGGAGGAAGTGCTGGGCGATCAAGGCAGCGGCACCATCGTTATCGCTAGCCTTGAGCGATCCTCCAAGCCGAGTAGAGTCCTCTTGAGAGCCCATATCTGAGGTCGGCATAACCGACTTTTCGGACTTCCCCTCGTGAATGGCAAAGAAATCTGCAAATGAGCGAAGCACGATATTGTGCAAGCTCGGGCTGTCTTCCATGAATACCTGCGCAAAGGTCTTGCGCGTAGGCTCACGACCGAACTGTGCTGGCCAGGATTGGCAGATGGAACCTAAGCTCTCAAGAGCCATGACTCTCAGCTCCAAGGGTTGATTTTGATAGGTGAAAGGAAGGATAGAATCGACCATCAAACCAGCCACATCCCCGCCATTCCACGTAGGAAATGAGTTCTTGAAATGATTGACATACTTTTCAAGGTCGCAGTGGCGTCCAACACAACCAGCAATTCGAATATAGCTCTTCGCTCGAGCCAGAATAGCAGCATTAGTAGCTGACCCCACATCAACGCTCTTGTATTGTTGCAACGGTTTTAGTACAGACACAGTCAGCTTCACCAGCCTGTCAGTATTCTGTAGAACGCCATTGATGGTCCACAGACACGCCATGACCTCATTTAGCTCTGAACGAGCCAACTTGGCCACACTCTTAAAGAGGTCATTCTGCACCTCCTTCAAAAGAGTATTGTGGGATGTCGACATGTAGGGCAAGACACAGTGATAGATGACCACAACGGAACGGAAGATGAAAAGATCATCTGCGGTTGCAAGGTGGCCAATGTAGGGGTGCAAAGCCTCCAGCTGATCTGAGCTGAACAACTTTGCATTGGACTTGGCGAACACGGTTATCGTTTGCAAGAGTGCCTGTTGAGATTCTTTGCCAAGCGCATCCGCATCCTCAACGAGGCGTTGGAACATGATGGAAAGCATAGTTTTGCACACTTTGAAATTCATATCTGCCGACTTGGATTTTTCCGAAAGAACGGCTTTGAGACAAGTGCTCAGTGAATCAAGGGCAGTCTCGCTACGCTGGACGAGACTAACAATAAGCCCAACTTGCTCTCCGAGTGCCATTTTGAGTTTCGGGGCATCAGATGTCGAATTAATGGATTCGTGGAATGGAACCAGCCAAATTTCCTCGAAGGTCTGCCGAGCCAAGGTTGCAACGCTTTCCTCCAGATCACCAGTACGTTGAAGAAAGCTATCAAGGATGGCCAACTTCAAATCCTGTCGAGAGGTTTTGTGGTAAAGTTCTTTCAGCAACCCAATGCACCGCTTACGAACACCAGCGGTCTGGTCAGTTGCGCACGCAAGAATACAGCGACAGCCTTCTTCTTCGAGCTTTGGTTTGAGCCCAATGCATTTGGCGATAAGAGATAACGCAGAATCTCGAACCATAGGTGAAGCATCGGTGGTGCAGCGAAGAATCACTCGCATCACAGAAGCATCTCTGTCAAGCAGGTTGGGGTCTTTCTCGAGCATGTAGATGACACTCTTCAAACTCCGGCTGCGAACTTTGGCCTGCTCACTCGCAATAGAATTTAACAATACTTTGAGAATGGTGTCAAAAGCCTTGCCAAAACTCGAGTTCAAAACGGTTAGGATGTACGCAAATCGCCCGTGGGCATTGGAGATAGTGTCAAATTGCCTGTGAGTCTCCAGCCAACGAGGATCAGAGAACGATCGTGACAGAAGAATCACTAGCTCATCCGTCAGGTCATCGTGTGCCAACTCCTCTTTGTCTTCGGAATTATAATAGAGCATGCAGACTGTCTTTGCCCATTGCGCGAGATAGTAACCTCGTGCACTGGTCAGTTGCCAATTGTCGGAACTTCGATCCTGCGACAGATACTCCAGGGCCATCCTGTATGGGCCTCGAGAGGTGATTAGATCCCGAGGATGCAAGGCTCTGGAGGAGGACTCCTCGAACTGGTGCTTGAGGAGGTCAGTAAGATCGCTGTATGAGTCCTCCAGGGCAGGCAGCATGTGTTGCGCAGTAGCGATCAAATCGGAGATTGCGGACCCCATCCACCCCAGAAGCTCCAGGGCCATGCTCTTGGCTGTTGCTGGGCTCTTGTCAAGGTCTGCAATACCGATCATGTGTGATGCCATGATTCGAAGAAGTAGCTCAGCAGCTGGCCAATCGGTCGACCCGAGGACATTGATCAAGTCTTCAGTAAACAAGTCAAGAATGTTTCGGAACGGCTGATCGCCGCTCTTGGTGGAGGTCATTGCTCGCTGGACTATGAACTTCACAATGTATTGCGCACTGCGTACAGCATTGTCATATAGTCGGTTAACTTTGGTTGCTAGGCGCTCCAAAGACTCGTCTAACTCGTCGTCATCGTTTTCATCATTCCATTCTCCTTTCTTTGCATCGTCGCCGTCACCCATCAATTCATCATCGTCATCGCCTTGAAATCGACGTTTGGCTTTGGACCGTGAAGGCGTTTCTAGGGCAGTTGTTTGCACGAGCTGGAGCACTAGTGCAGTAAGAAGCTGGATATTCTTGCCGTCTGCAAGTTTAAATTGTCTGGCACTTTGACGTGTGGAGGGAAGCTTCTCCAATGAGATCAAAATTTCATCCAGGATGAAGGGTCGCTGATCCGGGTATTTAGAAAAGATCTTTGCAAGTACATCCATTACGGCACGTCTGGCTGGTTCATATTTTTGGAACCCGACCGCAGAGTCCTTGTCGTTGTGCGCATTTTCCACAAATATAAGCTTGGTCGCAAAGAACTCAGCCGCAGTGATGGTCCCTTCAGAGACATCGATGCGCGATAAGAAATCGGCGAACAAGGTCAGAGCTTTTTTGCCTTGGTGTATCAAGCTTGCAATGATACGCTTCTGGCTCGAGAAAAATGCGAACAATCCACTATCTTTGCCACCGGCGCGACATTCCACGGCAGGGATGATGCAATGATCGAAGACTTGGTTCAGAACAGTCGGGATAGCTTCAATAAGATCTTCTGGACAGAGATCCCGCTCCGTCCGACGCCCCGACATTGTCTGCAAGAGAGTTCCAATTGCAAGCAATGCATTCTGAATATCCTCGATTTTTGCCACCCACTCCTGCACCTCTGCTTCACTGGACGAGTCATTGAGTCTCAAATCCGGCGCTTGAGATGCAATGATGGGTTTTTCACAAAGCTTTTGTATCCGAGTGAGGTAATCTGATGGAATGTCCTGCAGACGATCAAACCCAACCACTTTTCGGATGGCCTTTTGCAGGCGGTTATGTGCGTCAGTAGACAAGAGCGCACCATGCACGTCCAACGATCTTGCGCTCACGAAGATCGGATTCGGTCTGTCGGCAGATGGAACAATTGCTTGTTCAGGTTCAATCTCATCTTCTGCTTCAAGTACCTCATTAAGAAGGTCTTGCAGCTTCAGCAGGGCATCATCAGCCTCCGCCTTTTGGTCTCTGAGGCGAATTGCACTCATAGATCCCTCCGATTCTATAACAACCTTTGGCCTTAACGGGTTCACTTCCAGGCTCTGCTCAGAAATTGTGGGTTTTGAAGGTGATGATTTCACTGGTATAACCACAGACAATTGGCTGGACGAGCGTTGAATCGGTTGAGGCGGTTGGGACGGTTGTGTCGGGGCACTCAATTGGTTTGAGGTATGAATTGACGTGTTCGCAGCAAATGCCTGCTGATTCCACGCGGCAGCGGTGTTCCTTACAGCCTCTTTTGGCTCCGTTTTGACTTTTTCGGCGGCTTTTGGTCTGGCCTTTGGCGTATTGGAGTTAATTTTGGGAGATGATACTTCAGGAACTGCGACTTGATCAGCGAACTGTCCAGAACAATCTTCGTCCTCATCATTCTCTTACATCGAAAGGCTATATCTGTAGAGTCGAGCATCATTTTCGCAAAGGAACCGAGTTGATTGCGACCAAAGGGACGGCCATCGGGGACAGTCGCTTGCGAGGTTTGGCTGGGAGTGAAGGCAGAGGGGAGCTTGAATTTGCTGAACGATTTCCTTTAGTCAAAGAAAAAGTGAACCAAGGTGAAAGGTTTCACTTACAATTCAGTCAACTGGTCCCCATCCAACAATTGCTGAAGGTATTCACGGGATGTTTCCAAGCGACTGGACTCGTCCTGTCCGGACTGAATCTCCGCGTCCAGCTCACTCAGTGTATTGCGGCCCGCTTGAAGGACATGGTTGATCGAGGTAGTGGTGGATGGCCGGCCAACATCAGGGCGTATGATGCAATCTACAAGTCAAAATTCTTTGATTAGATCCTTAATCTCTCGGCCAATTGTTCTGGAGGTTGGGCAATAAGGTTGACAAACCTAGACCAAAGACAGGCGCGCTGGACATGGAAGAATACTGCAGCGCCTCATCCACCGACAGCGGTCGAGATCGGTTCGACAGTGACATATTCGGTGCATGAGCGTGCTGCGACTGGGGATAGCCATTAATGATGACATGCACGGCGGGCCCATTCTGTTCCATGATGGGCGGTTATCGGAGACCCGGAAAAGGAAGGCGCTAGTCACGGAAGAGAAGACCTGCTCGGAGCAGAGTCATGGCAGGTGGAAAGCACATCTACAACATGCTTCGCAGGCTTCCAAAAATGTTGTTCGGACACAGAGGTGACGGAGAGAAGCTCCCGATGATCATGCATTCGTTCATCATTTCATCCAGCATCCCGTACTGCCTTCCGCGACCGCCTGCGCGGGTATCGCGGTGGTCCGTGCACTTTAGAGAAAAAAAAGTCCATACCGCACGGCATCCTGATCAGACCTAGGCTTTGCAATATTGGAGACAGGTTTTACAGCTACCCCTTGAGCCAATTTTGCTACATCTTTCACGATGTCTGTTATTGGATCCTTGATTTTCTGCACGGATTGCGGCAATCTGCTGCGCGAGTCCACCGGAGATGCCAATGCGATCCTGCACTGCACTGTCTGCGGAGCTCGGAACAACGGTAAGTAGTTCGATTGGACTTTTTGAAGAATGCCTGTAATCTAATACTAAATCTTTTATTTGCTCATAGACACAATCCCGCAAACCATCGTCTCGGAATCCAAACCCTCCGCATTCCCCTCAGCCCTAAGGGCTAAGCGCTCTGCCGTTCAAGAGCTTTCCGCTGATGACCGAAAGACTGAGGCCATTGCTGAGAAACAATGTGTGAAATGCGGAAGGAAGGAGATGTTCTACACCACCGTCCAGCTGCGCAGTGCCGATGAAGGAAGTACTGTGTTCTATCGGTGTGTGTGCGGTCACAAGTATGTCAACTCAATCTCCGCCGGCAATTTCGCTACTAAGTACTAATTTTCCGCAGGGAAACTGAGAATAACTAAGTAAGGGCAAGAGAGGCTGTACAAACGTGAAAGGGTCTATGTTTTGGCTGTACAACAGAGCGCGATAAGAGTATCAAAATAACGACGTGACGACTTTTTTTATTCCATCCTTCCCAAGTTCCCTTATGCCGCAGGGACTGCAGTGGCATTTCCATCGGGCACCAGCGCATACTCAACCTGGCCACTCTTCTCAAACTCTGCCATGTCAAGCGCCACAATCACACTATCCCGCACTACTTGCTCGGGGTCGTTTAGGAACTTCTTCAGGGTGTCCTCCACACCCTCCTCATCACCCAGGCTACCAAGCGCCTCGGCGGCCTCGTGCCGCACCATACCAACCTCTTGCAGATCGCCAAGGCATTCTGTTAGGCAAGGAATGGAGGCGGGATGGCAGAGCTGTCCGAAAACGAAGGCGACCTCATGACGGAATAGAGCAGAGGGGTCCTTGAGACCCTTGGCCAGCGCGTTCACGGCACTGACTGCTGTGGGGAGATCTGGGGGTGAAGCAAGGTCACGAAGGCCAAACATAGCCCGGTATCTTTGGAAGAGAGGAAGCTTTGTATCCAACAATGTCTTCTCCAAATCGGGGATTGAGGGCTCATTTGTTTGCATAGGCATGGGGGTGCAGGGTCGATAGAGGTGAAGTCACTGCGAAATGAAACAAAATTAGCAAACCTTCAACATATACGCCGTATAGAACGTAGTATCAGCCAAAATGATCATACCTAGCCTTGAGTTTCTCTGCCTTCTTCTCCTCGGAGTTCTCCCACAGAATGCGGTCAACTGCGATATCACAGGTCTCGCGGATAATTTCCAATTCATTCTCATCATCCCGCAACTTCTTCAGAAGGTCCAAGCTGTCGGGATATCCCAAGGCACCGAGAGCCTCAGCAGCCTCGTGGCGACACATCGCATCCTCCTCGACATCCTTCACAACGTGTTGCAAGTACGAGACGGAGTCGCGGTTCTGAATTTGACCCAGACAGTATGCAAGCTCGTGCTTAAGAAGGGCTGACCGAGATGCGAAAGCGGCGGCGATCGCTTGGATAGCGGGAAGGGTCTTTTCGGTAGCAGGCTGCAGGCAAGCCAGGTGCTTAAGAGAGAACAGTGCGCGAAAGCGCCGAGCGAGGGGCTCAGATTCGGAGACAAGGACCTTGCGGAGGGTCAAGACGGTCTCGTCGATGCCCTCAACGTCAGTTGCTGAAGGTGCCATTGTAATAATGGTGTGGAGTAGATATTTTAGAAAGTGGTGGGTGAAAAAGTTGGAGGGACAATCTTTGAGATCTTATCATGATTAAATTTTAGAGTGGGGTGGCGGGGCTGCGACGATTCGGGTTTGATTGATCCGCGCAAATTTCACATAGTATACGGCCTCCAGCTCTTCGTGGTGTTTAAATCCTACCCAGATTGGCTCTGTGGGGTTGTATTCTTTTTGTGTAAATTTGTCATTAATCCCATGCGCCAGTCATTACATATTATCAAATATCTAGATACCTGTACATATATAGTTCCAAGGTTTTCAAACGCATATACTGCCAAGACGGGGGTTATATATCTTTTCCTTTGACACCGGGAACTTTCTATCGAACGACTACCTGTTCAGGTACGGATTAATATATTGGAATACATAGGCACTAGGCACTTGTAGAAATACTCCGAGAACTGCAAAACGCCATGTGAGTAATTCATGTCTGGATCCTTGCCGACCTCTGGGGCTATAGCCTATGGGTTCTCGACAAGTCTGTCTTTTTCTCCTAGTCAGCGACTTCCCTAGGTAAGTGCTAATGACTCTGAGTTGTTGCGTAAGCTGCCCAGGTGCACGTAGAACCCAGTTGATGTGGTCAATCAATTCTTTTCAACTATCAAGCATCAAGTTCAATTAAAGATTGTATATATGTCCTACGCCCCCATCACAGTAACCTTTGAACAGTCACCATCCATGATATATTCATTCCATATGACATCTGGAACGACCTACATCAGATGATCATAGGTATCGCCCTCGGCTTCCAGCTCTCCTTCCTTGTGCATGTAGTCCTTGAACTTGGCATCATCCCTCTTCATGTGGTCTTCCATCTTGTCCATCTCACCCTCCTTTTGTGAATCCTTGGAGGGATTCTTGGCTTCATGCTCATGCTCATGCTCGTGCTTGTCCTCGTTCTTGTGGCGATGAAGGATCCTGTCGAAAAAGCTCTCGTGTTCATGGATAGGGCCAGTTTGCTCTGTGGAATGTCAGTATCAGGACCTTTGTACTCAATGTCTGGATATGCTCACTGTCAGCCATGATGTCTGTGGAATCCACACTAAATTCGATGAAACTAAGATAGTAAATTCCGATAAATGGTTCTCAGGATAATGATATTTACTAAAGAGGAGAAGGGGCGGAGCGGTACCTAGCTATATATGCCGTCGCTGGAAGACATATAATATGGAACGATGCCGTCATCAACCAATCAACCCCGCATACAAAGGGAATTCTTCGTGGCAACTTTCTTATTATAGGCCACCATGATAGTGAGCGCATCATTGACTGACTTTCAACGCCTAGAGTGGGAAAAACGTGGAGTAAAGCGGTAGCTCCTGATGGACTCGGAAATCAGATCCGTGTGGTTGGCTGGGCCTTCGTGGTGGAATGCTTCCCCAGCAAGGAGTCATTAGAAATGGAAACAACCACATATGAACTCTTGATTGAAATGGCTTAGAATGTCCCATGAACGCAGCTTTTTTTGTCGGATATTCAATGGCCAACAGAGCACAAGGATCCTTGAAAAATATCCTCCCGATTAGTCTTCATTCTTGGGATATATAGGGATATAAGACCGTCGGGCCATTCCCGACCCGTTTGGCAGTTCCCAAGGTTCCAGATTTAATCTTCAACAAGGAGTGACATGTCCCAAGATCCTTCAAGGGTGTGGGGCCTCTCAAAACAGCCACCATCAAAATATCCATCAGAAAGCCTATACACCTAGGAATAAGAGGCTTGCAGCAGCAGTTGTGAGCCGCTTAACAGCATGATTTGAACACATTATTGTGGCATAAGAAATTGACTGAAAAGAAAACCTGCATTTATATGTACATAATACCAAAAACAGCACTCATTTGGTCTTGATGTGCTTGAGCTTCTTGGGCTCGAAAACGAAGTTGTTCGCATAAGCCTTGGGGGTGACGCGGCGCTCATTAGGCTCCTGGACGAAGTACTCGTAGCCCTGCTTCTGGGCAAAGGCGATCGCATCCTCCTTCGACTTGAACTTGATGTTGGTACCCTGCATGCTATCCGCAGATGACTGCCACCCCATCAGAGGGTTCTCCCAACGATGACCCTTCTGCAGGATATCCCAATCCATGCGCCAGTGGTGAGAGTGCCAGGTACCAGATTGAGTAGCCGGCTTTGCGGAACGGAAGATTCTGTGAATGAGCAAAGTTAGCATGGGTTGTTCAAGTCATGCGGCTTGTAGGGGTTGACATAGTACCTGACAGTGCGGGCCTGGAGGTCGGTCGGAGCACCAGAGAGGACAGCAGCGGGCAGAGTGTCACCAGGCTCACTGCCATCCATGACACGCTTGGGAACCGGGGAGAATAGTCTATATTGGCGAGAAAAGATTAGCAAGAGAGCACTTCTGGGAGAGACCGATTCTGGGGGTAGCGCACGAAGTTGCGTGGTCAATTGTGGCCTCATAGTCAGGCTGATGACGGGTCATAGCCTCGGCAGGGTTCTCCTTGTTGATCAGAGAGCTACCACTGTGAGTCGTGGTGGGAGCCTCTGAGGCGTTGGTCTTGACGGAAGGAGTACCCTGGGCGACATTCGAGGCGAAGCGGGCATTGACAGGGACAAGAAGACGGGTGCTCCTGAGGCCAGCAGCCCCTCCAATTCTGAAGAGCGACATGGTAAATGCGGGAGAGTGGGGAGTGGAGAGAAAGTCGACACAGTGATTGTGAGGTTAATCGCAGACCGAGTGCAGGTCACGGCTCCACCCAAAATGGTTTAGCGCGCTTGGCTTCATCCGACCACCCGCTTCCCGGCCAAAGGTTCTCTTCCTCCTGCATCATCAGTCGTTCCTTGTTCACTTGCGCTGCGAACTACCGTGAGTTCCCTTTTTGGGCATTTTCGAACCCACCGACACCACTGCCATTCAATGCGACCAATTTCTGACCACATACAGTCCAGACAAGATGAGCTACATCGCCCGCCGTGGTCTTTCGACCCTGATCCCTCCCAAGGTATGCACACCTGAATTGATAGCTCAGAGCCGCTAAATTTATCTTCATGACACTAACTACTTTATTAGATCGCCTCCCCCAACGTGAGTAACCCGAACTTTTGTGTCGTGTGAGCCAGCGCACCTGGCACCCCTCCCGCCCCCGACCCTTCCCGAAGGCTTTTCTCGTCCGAATAGCAACCAGATACAACGTCATTTCTGCTCGGAGTCAACGCTAATAAATTTGTCAAGGCTATCGGTGCCGCCCAGGATGCCGCCCGCATGGAGCGCGTGGTGAACTTCTACGCCGGTTTGCCCCGTGGTCCTGCTCCTCAGGTCAAGGCCACTGGTCTCCTCGGTCGTTACCAGGCCCGCTTCTTCAACAAGAACTCTGGTGCTCGTAAGTATTTGCAATGTGGTGCTACGGACGAAATATTGATTACTGACATGAATAGCCCTCGCCCACGCCATTGCCGGTATTCTGATCATGGGCTACAGCATGGAGTACTACTTCCACCTCCGTATGTGACTCTTGAAAACCCTTACCTGAATTCCGTGCGATAATGGCAATTGTACTGATAATATCTACAGGCCACCACAAGAACCACCCCCACTAAACTTGTTTTCCCTTTGAATGAATGGGAGGAGGATTGATGTATATACATCCTCTGTTTCCCCAGAGCAAGGAAGTGTGTAGGAGTTAGAGACTCGATTGAATCTCATTTTGTTTCATTATCATTCTTTCAAATCGTATTGAATAGCTTTGTCGTAGCTACTAAAAAACGCAATCCTTCGAGTATAGTTGCTATGATTTGCAGTAGATTGTGGCCTGTTGGGATGCCTCCATGCTTCTGTATTTCCTAGTTGCCCTGCCACCATCTCGACCGCTGAGAATTCTACTCTTGACTTTAGTATTAAAATAAGCCAAGCGTCGCCAAATGGCTTTCATTTCAAGTCTGCATTCACCTGTTAGATAATCCAAGGTGGGCGCTATAACATGGCTGAGGCCTCTCACAACAGTCCCGGGACTGCGCTAACCGAAAACAGCCAACTCTCAGCTTCAAACCCGAGACCCATCTTCAACGAGCCTGAATACCTTCGTATTCATCATCCACCCTCGGACACATCTCCTTCTCCTTGTATTCCTCCCCCTATCCCTGTGAAATTTATTTCCTGGGTTGTGGACTCCTTTCCTACTTGCGCCATCCCGATCAGCGACGCAACACAACCCACCCCCGTCACCGAATCTCCAACTACCCCCGGGAGGTGGCCCGCACAACTCCCCTCTACTGGTTGTGGAATCCCCGATCGTTCAAGGTGCAACCAGCCAAGCGAGCAGTTCAACCGTGGCGATTCTTGAAACCTGACAATAGGTACGGCCTGTCTCTTTCCCGTTACTATGCAAGCTTGATCCGCGGCTGCCTCTCGCGTCGCATGATTCCATCCCACTAGGATCTCAATTTGAAGTACCCAGTTCTGACATATGTTGCAATCTGTGACTTCTGCAGACTCAAGCATTGTTATGGCAGAGCAGAGCAGCCGCGATGTGGTAGATCAGACCCTGTCGGGCGGCGAGCCCTCGCCTTCCGACGTTCCTGCGAAAACAACCGACAAGACTTCTGCTGGAGAGGACGCGGGGGAGACAAAACATATCGCACCCACTTCTGAAACCCAAATAATATCTGAACAACAATCCAACGACGTGACGAGAGATACGCCTGAATCTCAAGGCAAGCGGACTGGAGGTGACAAGGATACCGGGAGCTCTTCGATGGTGGGTATCGTTGACGGAAAAGAAGAGAATAATCAGCTGAATTGGCTGCAGGATGCTTCAAAGCAAGGTGTTGGACTAGTTGCGTCCAGAGCTCTTGAGTTGAACGGACTAGGGTCGGCATCGGACGGCGGAGATGATACGGCTTCCCAAGGTGGTTCGGAATCGGATACCAGTCGGACAGATGGCAGACATCACACGCGAACAGGATCGGTAAAGAAGCCGTCGACTTTCAAGCCAATGTCTTTTACGAAGTTCACTGTGCCAAAAGCGCCGGGGGTCCCTGCCCCTCCCAAAGCGCCCGAAAAAGGTATTTTTGTATCTGGCTCTGCTGTGGCCTGTCTCTAACAAAGAGTTCTAGTTTCATCTGCCTCCACTACTCCCCTCGGAACACCACAGCCTAGTTCACGCCCACGTTTGGTTGCGAAGACTACCAGTGGTATGCGCGATTCGATCTCCAAGACTGGTGCAGGTGGTGCGAAGCCAGGCGGGTCGGGCCCAGACCCCAATCAAGTCTGGAATAAAAACCGACGTATGATCTTGTTTTCCGAATGAATGATCACATAAATACTGACTATGGTCAATATAGCTGTTCAGCCGCCGCCACAAAAGCACTTGACGGATGAAGAATTGAAACAACAATATGGTATTCATATGACGTCCAGAATCCAAGAGGATTCTGGTGGGACTGAATCGAAATGGGCGGATATCGATGATGATGAAGATGACTGGGCGCCCGAGACAATTGAATGGACAGACGGAACAAAAGTCACACTCACCCATACCGATCATCCGCCACCGCCAGAGGAAAGCGCCCCAGTGCCCAAGGAAGCGCCGCCGCCGGAGCATACAGTAGCGCAAGAGGCCCCGAGAATAGCTGCGCCGAAGCCAACCACCTCTGTGGGACCAAATCCAACGGTACTCCGGCTCGGGGCTAGCGCCGAGCGGCAGGCTAAGGCTGCAAGCATTTCATCTAGAGGAACGAATGACCGAATGCCGTCGGGCTCGACGAGTCCTGCCCCTCTGCCGGCCAAGTCTCCCTGGGCAGCGCTGCCTCCTGTGGAAAGAGTATCTCCAGTCAACCCGCCTTTGCAACCGCCCCCTCCAGCATCGCAGCCCCGCGGCCTCGCAAATTATAACCACCGAGAAGATAGTCACCATGCCGGATTCCCTCCCCAGGAGATTGCAGCCGATGACTTCAATCGCACTTGGCGGGAAACGACTTCGGGGGCCCCTCGAGAACTGTACAACTCTCGATCTGGTCGATACGAACCTGTGGCAGATAATAGAAGACCTTCTTGGCGGCAGGATCAGGGCCCTCGGCCCCCTGCAGTGCTTCAGCGGCCTAGCCACGGCGAACATGGTGGGCCTGCGGAGCCGTCGGCGGCATTCCAGACACATCGATCAAGTCACCAGGAAGGTATGGGTTGGAACCGTCGTCGCACCTCGTCGAATGTGAGTGGTGGAAGTGGAAGCTTTGGTCGTCGTTTGTCTTTCGGTCGAGATGCACCTCCCCCACGATACAATGATGCTCGGAGAGGCTCTCACGCAAATGGCATGGTTGACCCAGCGCTATTGGGCCGTGAGCCCGGGCTCGTCCGTGAACCTTCTCCAAATCGTCAGCATGCCGGAGCAGGATTGCCCGCACCGCCATCAGTGAGTATGGGTAGCGAATCTTCACCGGTGGAGAAACAGCCAGCTCCGATTGTAGCACCGGAAGTGCCACAGGAAGATCCGCTTGTTCTACAAGAGCGTATTATGAAGGAGAAGCGATTGGAGGCTAGACAGCGCCGACTAGAACAAGAGGAGCAGGAAAAGCAAGCTAGGGAAGAGAGAATTCGTCAGAAGCTTGCCGCATTGGGACCTCCCCCAGATAAGAAACGCAAGGATAGCATCGAGAGCCGCAAGCCTCAGGCGCCAGTGTCAAACACGTCTCCCACTGCAGTGATATCTTCACCCCCCAAGCCCCCTGTGCCGGAACCTACGGGTGAACCTAAGCAGTATGGGATGATGAAAGTTCACCATCCGGATTCAGTGAAGAAACTTGTCGCAGCTAATGAAAGGGAACGTGCTGCTGAAAAGCAGGGCGAGAAGACTTCACCTCACTTACGTCGTGCTACTACTTCCCCCCACCACGATTCCTCACAACCTCCAACTGCCCCTCCCTCCATCCATCACCCACCCACTGAATCTCGCCCTCAAGATCCCAAAGTTGATGAGCAGGACGGTCAGCGGCGAGGGAATCTGAACGTTTCCAATTCCTACGCTCCTTGGTCGACTGGCCCCAACCTTGCCTCGACCCCTCCTTCAGTGAATAACCTATGGAAGCCCTTGAGCAGTGACCGTACCCTTGGAAACGGTATCTTTGACCCAGGCCTTGGTGGCTTTCCTTCCCGAGAGCTTCCCCTACGCAACCAACTGAACCTTGACCAACCCACCATGCCTCCTGGTTCGTCCTTCACTCCTCAGGAAGCAGCAGCTCCGATTCCTTCTTTGCCATCGCCTGAGACTAGACATGTCTCCTACGACCCACTGAGTCCCATCGGTCGCCCTGGTCCGATCGGTCCACCTAGCTCTCAAACCCCTCAGTGGCAGGCTGACCGCGTCAACGCATGGCAAAACTTTAGCCTCCTTGCCAAGGAACGTGAAGGAGAAGCCGGAGATAAATTTCGCCAGCAATTCAAGGAGACCCAAAAGAGACGACAGGAAATACAGCACGCCAATCGCGATCAGCCCGCTAAGCCACCCTCGACAATCAACCACCTATGGAGGAAAGTTGTGATTGGTGAGGATGGAGTTAGACGCACGGTCACAGCTGCTACGACTGATGGCTCTAAGGCACCTGCTCAACCCTCAGTTGAGCCTCCTCTTGAACCTGTTGTTGAGCCTGTCGTAGAGCCTGCCAGTCATGCCCAGTCATGGAAGCGAGCCCGAGTTGGGGAAGACGGTGCTAGGCGCCATGTCGATGTCCATAATAACCAAACCTCGAAACCCGCTATGCCACCCTCGAATCCCTTGAACAGCCTCGAGACCCCTGCAGATGGCCTTACGTTCGCAGATAGCCACGCCCGTCCCCTCACCAATGTGCCTGCCCGCAGCTCACGTTTCTTCCCTCATGTGACTGAGCAGCCCAAGCGTATTCCAGCGGAGCACATTGAGGCGCAGCGAAGCCCATCACCTCCTCCCCCGGAGGAATATGCTCATCCGGTGTATTCTAACGGGCCTGGTCGACCCCTGGTCAATTTCCCTCCTGCCAAGCCGGTTGTCAAGTTACCACCCAAGGCCATGGCTACTTTGCCTGCACCCCCACGGACATTTGCCTCCATGGCTGCAGCACCTCCGCAGGCTAGCCCTACCCCAGTAACTAATTCGGCGTCAATGTCCTGGCAAGAGAAATTCAACGGTCTTTTTGGAAAAAAGACCTCCCCGGAAAAGAAGAGTGTTTTGGCTGTTGCTTCTGCTACGAAGGAGCCTCTTGATGTCCAGCTGCCAGCTGCAGCAGTGTCCGTTTCTCTTCCCAGCCAAGTTGAAGTTGAAGTCAGTGTGCAGACTGGTGATGGAGACCTTGCTGCCCGCCAGGTGGCTGAAGCAGAAGCAATCTTTGAGGATCGTGAGCCAGGCTCGCAGCCCGGTGTTCGAGTCCCCAACATGGCTCCGCCCGCTGCCTGGCATGCCTCGGGTCCTCCCCCACCCTCTCGAACGCGGTTCAAGCAACTGAAGCCGATGCAGGTGCAAAGCATTGACATGTACTGGTTTGGAAGTGGCGAAAGAGATCAGCACGGAAATACTCGAGTCTCTATACGGTTCCCCGGTCAAGAGACCTGCCAGACTGTGCTCATGCCTCGAAAGCCTGGTCAAAATCGTCATCGCAACTCGTCTAACCCGAAGAACGCTCGCAAGGGCCCCAAGCCACGCGATGCATCAGGAGGATCGACCTGGAACAAGAAATCCTCTTCTTCTCAGCAGAGCAATGCTCCAACCTCCTCCCCTCGTCACCAGTCGCGCAATGCATCATGGGGTCCCCGCAATCAGACTGGCTCTTAGTAAGATGCCATCATCTTTTTTGTCCTTTGGGGTTTATTCAGCGGAGAGGAGTTGAAGGCGCCTTCTCACTATTTCGGCTCCTATGACTGTGATCATAACGCCTGGGATTACTGCTCAATGCTCTTCCTAACCCCCCCCATATTGCTTCAACCACATATCCCAATTATGCTGATTATTCTCCATGTCTTCGATATTTCCATTCGCCTTGGAAAAATTCGACTACAGCGTGGGAATACAGCTCATTTTTCCCATATTCCACCCACTCCGACCCACCCCCCATCTACAATATCCCGCCTTCTTCATGTGTGTACTTTTGTGTTTCCCAATTTCCTTTGCATACCTCGGAATCTGGCTGTGTGAACTGGAGTGTGATTGATACCGAGGATCCGAGGGCGCCGGTGTTCTTTACCTTTTTCGGTGATGGAAACAGGTATCCATTTCCATGGGCAAACCCCATTATGGGACTTGAATTTCTAGCAACTATGGTTGCTGAGAGAAATGTCTTTTAACTCGGGGAGCTGATGGTGGAACTTCTCTCGTGTATTTTATCTGCCTCCAATGTCTGCCAACATGTTACGTCGACTGTCACCCACGCACTTGTTTTCCCATCCTCCCGGAATACCCATGGGCTGGGTTGCGTTTTGTATCATGCAGCCTTAACAATCGACTATCTTAAAGTCAAGTTCAATATCCAATTTATTTCGTAGAAATTCCAGTATGATAGATTTGTTGAAATTGACTCTTATATAAGGAAATTACTAAGCACGCCATTGACTTTGCGACTGTCGTTGAACGTCGTGAGAAAAGCATCAATTAAAAGACTTAGCCGCCAGGGCGGCTGCTCCGTGAGCTGATAAAATTTAGATAGTATCTTATTTTGAGATCTAAACGTACACTTGCCAGACCCACCCGAGAGAAGTCCAGCTCGTCATAGGAAAAAGACAATCCCAACCAAAACACCACCTTAAACCCCCCCAAACGCCATGAAAAGAACCCATCTCCTGGTCATGCATCATATATATTACTACCACCTAGTCCCAAGGCAATCAATACCAAGATCGAGACAAAGCAACGCAAACGCCGAGTATACGTTTGCACTCCTTACCAGTTCCAGGTCCGACTGGAGGCAGTGAACACCGGGGGCTTCCACTGCAGACGAGCAGGATCGATTCTCCGAGCGCCCTTGACCTTTTCTTTTTCCAAGCGCTTGTTGTGTTCACTAAAGGCGTAGTCTGTGAGAACGATGACCCAGTTTCCTTTCTAAAGGAAAGTTAGCACTCAAAACGAACGGTAATACTGTCGAGACGGAATATTGAAGGAAATTGGGGTGGAGAACGTACATGATACCGAAGCATATTAAAGACTACTAAAGTCTCGTGCACATCCTTCTCAGTCATAGCGGTAAGAACCGCAAGCTCATTCTCACTCATAGCCTCGCGGCCCGGCTCGATCAGGAGTTCAACAAGTGTCTCGCGCCAGTACTGACGATAACCGAGGAGACCCAAATCACTGAGTGGCTTTTCGGGGGAACCGAGCTTGTTTTCACGCTTGCTGAGCTCGTAGCTGAAGGAGATCAACAGCCGGCCGAAACCACGGCGTTGATACTGCGGGAGCGTCAGGATACAGGCCAGATTGTAGCCTTCAGCGGAGTCTTTTTCCTTAGAGAAGTAGCCGACGAGATGGCATCCGGTTTCGTCACGAGTGCACATGCAGTAGAACATGAAGGGATCAACGTCGTAGTAGAGAGTTTTGTGATCGAGGAAAAGTTTGCTGAGGAGACATAGATTGCGACACCAGGTGCGTTGCCGACGACCGTCGACCTCAAAGAAAGAGATGTTATCGTCGCGATAGATCTCGTTACCAGGCGGGTGGACGAGGGTACACTTGGCGCGATGGCGCTCGAAAGCACGCTGGTTGTCGAAGTAGCTGAGACAGAACTCGTCAATGTAGACTAGGTCTACGTCGGAGAAGGCATCCGGGTACGGCGAGAAGTACCATGGCTCAATGTCGTATTTGCCCATTTGGAGCCGGGTCAAGTTGCGCACTCGGTGAATCTCAGTCGGGTTCTGTGTCATACTACCGCTGGTGCGAAGTCGCTCAATCTCCTCTCCCCGGGAGATTACCTCCCCGGAAGCTGTTTTGACCTCGTCTTCCTTGAGCTCCTGCGCATCTGCCATATCCACATCTTCCGAGTCCCCTTTGGGTGTCTCGGCGGCAGAAGCCGCCTCCGATGGGAACAGGGATGCATCGCCAGGTGTCTGGACCTCGATGTTCTCTTTGCCACCAGCCTTTGAGGGCCGATGGCTCTTGTCAACATTGACATTCTTGCCACCTAGAGCATCTGGTGTCCCTGATACCTCACGGCTATCAGCCCGAGGCCGCTTTTGGACATTTTTGCTGGGTGCCGCCTTGTTGGCAGCGCCGGTCTTTTCTTCTCTGACTTCTCTGGCTGAGGCCACTCAACCTCCTGGGAGAGATCAATACGAGAAGCATGAATCCATTCTTTCAGATATTCCATTAGTATTTCATATTCCGAATGACAGCCGAGAGCACTGGTTCGGGGCCTCTAGTATCAACATACCGTCAAGACGCTTGTTGAAATCAACATAATGCACACTGCCATAATCGTTAGCAATGCAAACCCAAGCATATGTGTAGTTTCACCTACTAGAATGAAGGACCATCCTTGCGTTGCCTGATAGACAAAATTTCCGCTTTTCGAAGTTCACCATCCTGTAGTCACGATCAATATCATATCACGTGACACATCACCAGATTCTGCGCTGCCACGACTCACCTTCTGCACCATCGCCTTCACACCGATCCTGTACTACTGGTCAGTAAATGCGACCGAGAAAAATCGAGCTCACGGCCAGAAAAGCAATTTTATGATTTTATTTGGCGGTTAGAAGGACTTACCTGACAGTGTTGAGGGTAGCGAACCCCTTCTCGACGGGATCGGGCGTCCCCGTCGCCTCACCGTGGGAGTCCCGGACGCCCATTCTGGTAAACTGTGTGCCGATGTGGGCTCAGTTTGGATGATGGATTTGATGGATTTGATGCGATACGCGATGGATTGAGGTTGATGGTCGTGGCGAGGAGGGCGGATCAATGATGGGGATTAAGTAAGCGTGAGCCGCATCGGGTGATGACTTAGGGAATTATAATCTTTATAGTGTTGGAAGTTGGAACGATTGGATTTCAGGGAGAACTGGATCAGGATACTAGTGCCCATGGTTATACATCCAAGGGGCCTTGAATATCCAGATCAATCGGTTGTCAAGGCGAACTTAGTTTCAGCAGCCCTTGTGACTTGTTCACAGGCGCCCTGAGTAATCTAGTATGGAAGGCAAAGCCACAATTTACAACTTACAACTTATCAGTGCTGTCCACATCAAGATTATGTCATATATCTGTACGTTTTACATTGGCTAGAAGCATCAGCTCCTATATCAAGGCCGAAATATGGGATGTATTGCATTCGCCGATATGACTTTAGGGTCGAGCAATGACTTGAAAGCCTCTCTCGCTGCTTTCTTCCTTGTCCATCTCTCTTACTCACCTTTTCTGAAATCTTTGGCTCTTGAGATTATTGTAATATTATCTTTATTTCACATGAGTCCCAAGTTATCTATGATTCTGTCCCACGACTATAAGTCTGTAACTACCTCACCAGTCTCCCTTTTCCTTTCTTCTTCCAACTCACAACTTTCTTCCTTGAAACCCACCCGAACTTAATTCCTTAGCTCACACCTGGTAGTCCTGTTAAAGTTCCATTCCTGTGTATTCTTCGGTAAATGATCAACCAGCTGACTCTAACAGATCAGGTCTCTCTTTCATTTTCCTCCTTTCCAGAACACCTTGCAGCTTGCTACGTTCACTATCGACCTCGCACTTTCCACACAATCTCAAAAAGCAGGTACTTCATCATGGCCCGCCAACGCTCTAAAGCCGCCTCTTCCAAGGCTATACCCCCTAAGAAGAAGAGTCCCAAGGTCCCTGCTTCTGTCAAGGATGACAAGATGATTCTGCTTTGGATGTGCCTGGCAAATCACTCAGGTGAAGTAAGCTCCCTGGTCTCCCAGCTTTTCATAACTGTTGTTCATTCTCCTAATACCAATTTTTAGATTGACTTTGATGCCGTTGGAGCCGCATATGGCATATCCCGCAATTCAGCCCAACAGCGCTACTACCGGCTGCGTGCCTTCATGACGATGCAGACCCTTCCCGGTCAAAAAGCACCCGCTCAAGTGCCCACCGATGACGACGAGAATCTCGAGGAAGTTGGCGAAGAAGAGGAAGACAAAGAAGGAGAGGACGACGATGAGATCTAGTGGAGAAGACCTCACTCGACCGCAGTAAATTGTTAAGATAACATAGGTTAGTTTGCATCGTTAAACGCACTGCACCCTCTTATTTCTACGCAGCAAACACACTTTTCTCCCCTTTCTTACACTTCAACATCGTCAAAATCTCTCGTAGTACTGGGTCTACTAAGGAGTAACACTGAGTGGCCGCCTTTTCTTACTTTGTAATGGAATATTGATGTATATCCCAGCTCGAATGAAATGTCACTTTACTTGTTGGCTTGAATACGGATCATTTGCTCTTTAATACTTGGAATACAGTGTATATTAGGAACAGTAGCATTGTGTCTGGATTTCAATTACTGCTATACACCCAGCGTTGATAGGGAGGTGTTCAACCATCACATTGTGGTGGTCAATTACCACCCTCCATAAACAAAAGACCTAAGCCGTACCTTTCGGGTTTCCATTTTCACGCAACATGAAATCTTCTCTTGACTCTCCTATCCCTTTCTGCATTGCTTTTTCCCTCATCATTGAAGTTCTCACGAGTATAGCGAGGAGAGCTCTTATATGTCCAGCCGACATAAACTCCAGTACTGAAATCCCGTATTGCCGAGCTCGACATGATTAATTGCACAAGATGAAGACCTCACGCCCTTGCCCTTTTCATGAAATCCGGACATGGTGTAGTTGGCTATCGCATCTGACTGTAATAGATTTATAGTTTATCAGAAAGTCCGCGGTTCGATTCCGCGTGTCCGGATAACTTTTTGTTTTTGATCGTGTGTTATACACCCTAAAACACACACACCATTTGTATCTCCCTTCCCGTCTCTTTCTGCCCAGGGGAAGTAAGAATGGAAATAAAACAAAGTGTCGACAGATGACCAAAACCTTAATCTCTGGGTAGAGTCAAATGGGGCTGAAACCTTGCACCTCAGATTTTACCTTTCAAACCCGAAAGGCAGACCTGAGTATACGTCAGGCGGTAGATGTTGGCTGGATAGTCGAGACCCCTGTGGGGATAATTCTGGACATTCGCGAAGGCTCAAAACCCAAAGCAAATACTAGTGCATGTACACAGTACATGCGGCTTTGCCTTACATTGGATGATTTTCCCGAGCATAAAATACCCGCAGGAAGGCTTAGTCGTACAGTCGATTTCCTGACAATCTGCAATTCAACGCTTGAAAGCCACGTAGGAATAGCATTACAGTATAAGATAAACTCCAGGTGCAAATACTCTGCTTAAGGTTGGAAAATATTACATCCTTGAACACAAGTTGCTTCTATGGCAAGTTGCGATATTCGGGTTCACTGCATGTCTTCGATCTGAGGTGGTGGATTGTCGAAGTACACACACTGCGTATGGGGCTTTTGAGATAGGAGGACGATGCTTTTGAAGTCGGGGAGAGAAAGGTAGGAAATACAAGCACGGTGCGTCATTGTAAAAATCTCCCCGGATCAAAAAGGGAAAAATCTGATTTAAAAACATTTGTGACCACTCATTAGTTAAACAGGAGGCTGACGCACCATGCTTGTACTGGGCGTTCATGCTGCAGGTGCGTTTCCGAGCTAATGCAGAAGACTTATGAACTTGATTGGTGGTTTTGGTACGGAGTACTGCAGGAGGCTTAAAGTAGATCGAAAAGATCTTTTACCGGGTCTCATTGGATCACGATACCTAGTTAGATAAAACTAGCCCCACATATGAACCCAGCATACGTAGTAGCTGTTCACTTCTACAGATCATATGAAGTAGTAGAATGCGAGGCATGGAAGATGTTTCTTATATAAAGACCCTTTCGTCTGAATGACTGCCTTCTTTCTCCTCACCAGAGCACTCAATACCACTTTTGAATTACACAGGTCCTTTCTCTTTTCTTACTCCTATTATTATTGTACTTGGTTGATATCATGGAGTGGTCTATTGCTTCGTTTTCTCCCTCTAGAATACCTAGAAATAACGGAGAACATCAAGCTCATGGGTATCCATTACATTTCACGCCGTTCACTGTCTGCTCTTCCTCGTCCTCTGATCCAAGCATCTCAGCCATGAACCCGAGACTCTTCAACTCTATAGAGAGCAGTAGCGCATTGACCGACCCCGCTCATCCCATGAACTATGATCCAATGTGGTCTTCCCCCGACATACCCAGACGCGTTGCGAATTCGGAAAATATGAATGATCTTTCCTTCACCGACTCCTGGGTCAATACCACTCCATACAATGTGTTCCCTATGCACGCCACGGCTTCTGGACAAAGCAGCAAGCAACAAGATGCCTGCAAAGGCACTGCTCAAAAAGAGATACTATACACTTGTTGTCACGAATACAAGCGCCAGTAAGATGCTA
This sequence comes from Penicillium frequentans, assembly GCA_028828275.1. Taxonomy (NCBI): domain Eukaryota; kingdom Fungi; phylum Ascomycota; class Eurotiomycetes; order Eurotiales; family Aspergillaceae; genus Penicillium; species Penicillium frequentans. The sequence goes on along the minus strand of JAQIZY010000001.1, from coordinate 1,144,965 downwards.
CCTACCCATCTCTATATCTAGGTTGATATTTACACGCCTTCTAGAGGTAAACAAGGACTCTTCGAGTGCAGGTGGGAAAACTGCAAGAGGCCGGGTCCCTTTACCCGGAAATCAGTGCTGTTGCGCCACCTTGAGACGCAGCACATTTCTCCGGGTTCTTTTGAGTGCCCAGTTGAAGAATGCAAGAGATCATTCAATAGAAAGGATAACCTCGACGAACACTTTCGGCGGCTTCATTGGGATTAGATTCATGTTCATGCTTTGCGGACTAAACTAAGCTTGGGCTCCGCCACTCCTTTGGATAATATGCTTGTCACTGGTGTGCTAGATGTTGGAATGTTTTTGATATTTTATTGTAGCTTTTTCCAACCTTCTTCATATACTAAACCAAACTCCCACTACTCAACTTCTAAAGGGCCATTTCAGACCTAATCGAATACTTCACCAAGGTTGTTTAAATAATGTATCACCGCATCGATAAGAAGTCTGAAGGCTTATACCCTGCAAGAGCCGAGATGAGAAGCAGCATCTACTCCAATATGATGGGCGATTGTATAGTTACTATTACGTATCAGACGTCATTGTCGCTGAGATGACTCTGCGGAGGCTAGTTCAACGGCACGACGGTTTTGACGAAACTCAGCACCCAACAGGATTTCAGCCAAGATGACAAATACAAGATGCAAGAATGGGAAAAGGAAGTCGAAGACCTTGCAAAGGAAATCCTACTTCAAAAGCAAAACCTCTACCAGAAAGAAGAGGCGATACCTGGCTGGCCTACTGCACGTTTACGGCAGGCATATGATGCAGTGAGAAAGGATCCTCTATGGTATCTTCGACCGGAGCTTGTTGATGACTGCAAGTCTAGAGTAGGGTGTTGCAGCCGGAGCTGTGGATGTTGTCAGAAGCGCCATTTGACTCCCCAGCAACATGGAGGCATTGGGCACTGCATGATAGAATGTGGATGTTGTTTGAAGAGTTGGGGGGTGGATCTTACTCTGGAGAAAAAGGACCAAATGTTCGATGACCTCAAAGGACTGCTTGAGATTCCAATTCCTGCTCATCTGGCTAGGATTGCGGATGCATACTTTGAAGTTTCCAAGCCCGAGCCACCCAAGCCCGAGCCACCCAAGCCCAAGCCATCCAAGTTCGAGCCATCCGAGTCTGAGGCATCCGAGTCTGAAGCATCTGAGTCTGAGGCATCCGTGTTCGAGCCATCTAAGATCGACCCGTCCAAGATCGAGCCAACTAAGATCGAGCCGTCAAAGATCGAGCCGTTAAAGTCCAAGCTGTTGATATTGAGTATACTATGGAGATCATCAAGAAACCGTTCACGAAAGTGAGCATCGCAATACATGGGCCAGGGGATTATAATAGCTTTTAATGACTTTTTAACCAAATATGATGGCCTTATCTTGCTCCATTGCTCTCCATGGACCTACATGTACGTACGTGTGTCTTATTTAGCAGAAAGAAAAGACTTATTCACAGCAGTGAACTCTTTAAAGCATGTCGTGATAAATTTGAATTGGAAAATTGAGATATCTAGTGGATTGATTGGAGCTGCTTAACTATGTTTACTGGGTCCGCGAAAGACTGGGTATGTAAAGCTCCGAATGAATTTGCATGATCCTAGCAAATTAACGTTCCTAATGGTACACAAATGAAGCTTGCAATGGGTCATGATTGCAAGAGAAAAAAAAGAAAGTAATGGTCTCGATACGCTATAATCTCAATGCCATCCATTCACAGTGGCGGTACCAGCAACCAGTTCATCCAGCTCATCCTTCCGTGTCTTATACAATTCCTGGGCCTCCCGCTCCCGACGCATGACAAAGGACACATCTTCCCGTAGCTTTTCTAAACGCCGAGAAATGGCTGCTTCTTCGGAGATCTGGAGTGTGCGGAAAGAGTCCAAGTCGTCTTGGGCCTTGGGTAAAGCGATGCCGGCTTCAAGAATCTTGGCGCGGAGTGTCTTGGCTCGTTTCTGGTATCCGCCATGGACCTTAGCAAGCTTTCCTTCGAGTTTGTTGCCTTGCTCGGCAGTGGTGAGAAGAGATGTTTGAACGCTATCGAACGCTGCGATCATGCGTTGTTCCTCAAGGAATTGATCTTGCTCTTCATCGTCGGCGTAGCCATCAAGGCCCGGAAGGGCATTGGCACGAGTTGACGACCAGACATCGTCAAACTTCTCTTGCCACTCCTCTTGCTGTTGCTGGGCTTCAGTTGAGGCAATTTCGGCCGCAATAGCCGCGCGCGCTGAATCCATGAAAACATCGTCCGGACGTCCTAATTTAGGTGCCTTGCCCTCAACCTTGGCACCGGGCACCGGGTGCTTCCGAGAATCATATGCAATTAGAACAGCAGCTTCTCGGGCAATCAGACCCTCGATTGAGTTGTTGACTTCAGAAGCACGCTTCATTAGAGCATCAATGTCAAGGACGACCGGTCGAGGGAGGCCACGCTGATAGACCTGTGACTGGCGCTTGAATTCAGCCTGGGCGGCCAGCTCCCGGGCTTCCTGCTCTCTGCGGTCCCGCTCAGCCGCATCTTCCTGAGTGAATGCGACAGAGTCTGAGGGCTCAGCTGTTTCAGATGGAAGCTCTTCTAATTCCCACTCTGACTCCTTGGGTCTAGGGAGCGAAGACAGCTTGCTGCGGATCTGCTGGCGCGTGAAGTTTTCATGCAACTTGATATCTCGCGGTGTGCTGCCAATGAGCTGTCCAGCTGCGCCTTCTTGGTTCAAAGAAAAATGATCGCGCGGTGTGCGCAGAGGGGTAGCACCAGGCCCAATTCCACCGTGCATAGGAGTTGCGCCCATTCCGTTGGCCTGTCGGAACGGGGTGGCCATAGGGTTGGGTGTGACAATATCCTGCCTCCGGGGAGCGATGCCATCGAAGCCAGTAGAGAAACCGCCTTCGTGGAGAGGGGTGTTCTCTCCACCAAGGAGAGAGGATTGTGTTTCGGTCAAAGCTCGAATGTTTTTGATCTCGTTTGCGATGCGGTCCTCTTCAGGGGCAGCACGTGGAGTACGAATGGGAGTGCCTCCAACAATCGATCCATATTTTCCAATGAGTCCCCGAGTGGCTTCCTCGTCTGAGCTCATTTTGCTGGCCTTTTCTCCGGCCATGCCCATCTTTATAATGTCTTCCATCTCACCTTCGCTGATTTGGGGGAAGGCAGAACCAGGCCTCGTCGCATACTGCTTTGCTCTGCTTCCCGAATTTTTTGCATTTGGCCCGCACGAGCGGCAGCCGCAAATGCAGCCGCGTTGCTGTTTTTGTCGTTCTTCCGTTTTTTGCGCTCGGCATCGTCATCTTGATCGCCCTTTCGCTTGTTGGCCAGCTGCTGCTTCCGAGGGTCAAACATTTCACGTTGGCGCTCATTTCGCACCTCTTCCTCTACAGTATCGTAGAATCCCGGTGCAGCTGGCTTCTCAAATGGAATGTCTGCATTGTAGTCCATCTGGCCAGGCTTTCGAGTCACAACTTTCACATTGATACCGGCGTTCTTGAGCTCACGGCGCTTCTGCAGCACTGCGAGTCGACGGGACTCTTCTAATTGACGTTCTCGAGCCTTTCGCTTGGCCTTTTTACCCTGTGTGTTGGCAAGACGCGCTCGCGCCTCGCTGAGCATCTCTTTCTCATCTTCATCCAGATCGATTGTGTCGGGACGCGCAGGCTTCGATTCTGGGTCAGGATCTAGCTCACCGGGGCTGTTAAACTGTTACTATAAATGCCATATCATGTGCAGAATAAATCAACGTACCGTAAGCGGCGAACATCATCCGCGCTGGGAGCAGAGGCCTCTCCACCCTCCGGTCCTCCCAATCCAAGCTCATCGTTTTCACGGGCCTCGGCCTCGTCTAGAAGTTTTTGGTATCGTTCAAGACACTGTGTTGCGGTGCGGCCGACGATGGGGGCGATGGTACGCCATTGTGTGGGCATCAGTTTGGCAAGATGCAGAAGCTTCTCATCCTCCTCTCGCGACCACTCGACCTTGCGAATACCAGGGTCCAACCATTCGATCCAGCGCGCTTTACACTGCTTCGGCGTTTTCCGAGCGAGGAGAGAAGAGACTCGAGCCCATTGGTTGAGACCATATTTGGAGACCTGTGATCGTGTTAGCATTGCGCAATCAAGCCAATATTTAAAAGAGAAACATACAGCTGCACGAAGCACTTCGTCCTCAATATTGGTCCTGCAATGTGGTTAGTAGCGATCATAGAAGTGCAGGGCGATGGTTGTACGTACCAGACACCTCCTTTGACGACAGGCATGATGGGCGATCGGGACCGGAATTCCAGTCAAATCAAGCGAGCGCCGGTTAGTTCAGTTGAAAGTCAATCTCCGGGGAGATAAAAGGTCGAGAGTCCCCGGGCTTGAAGTGACGCGCAGCAGTAGGTGCAGCCAGAAAAGACGGGTTGTGCCAAGAGATTGAGGTCCTTCACCGCCCGCATTGACCGCCCCTCCTTAGTCAGCAGATCCAGATTTTTGGGGCTTTTCACTTTTTTTTAGTCTCGGGTTTTCAACGGACGATAAGAGCATCAACCATGTCCAAATCCGTGGAAGCCCCGAATCAGTTCAAGCAGTCCTCCCGTAAGGGCAAGAAGGCTTGGCGCAAGAATGTCGACGTTACTGAAGTGCAGGAAGGTCTGCGCCAGTTGAAAGATGAAGAGATCAAAGGGTATGTTTTTATCATTATCTTTTTTCACCTGAACCTCCCCCGAGACCATTTGCTAATACCTTATAGTGGCCTTGTTTCAGAGAAGCCATCTGACGAACTGTTCATTCTCGACACCACTGGAAACGAAGATGTGCGGAGACAGATCTCTAAAAAGCATAAGCCGCTCAAGGCGGACGAGATTATCGCCCAGCGGTCTCTCATTCCCGCCCTCGACGGTCGCAAGCGTGTAAATTCCAATGTCACCGATGGAGTTATTGAGCCGAAGACCAAGAAGCACAAGAAGGACTGGGTCAGCAACAAGGAACTGCAACGCTTGAAGCAGGTGGCCCAGGACGGAACCCCTACCACCAAGATTCACGGAAGTGATATCTACGATCCGTGGGCAGAGGATGCCGAGCCAAGTGCTTCGGCCGTTGTAGACGACCCTCGTTTCAATTTCTTGGTGAAGCCAAAGCCAAAGGTCGCACCGGAGACCATTAAGCACGCACCAATTTCGCTTGCCGCCAATGGAAAGCGCATCCCATCAGTCCGCACACCGAAAGGAGGTCACAGCTACAACCCTGTCTTTGAAGAGTGGGATCGTCTACTAGAAGAGCAAGGTGCAGCTGCCGTAGAGGCGGAGAAGAAGCGCCTTGAAGAGGAAAAGAAAGAAGAGGAAAAGAGGCGCCTGCAAGAAGCAGCACAAGATGATGATGGCGAAGTGAAGTCTGATGATGAGAGCGCCTGGGAGGGCTTTGAGAGCGAATATGAGAAGCCCGAGTGGCTGAACAAGAAGCGACCTGAGCGAAAGACCAAGACCCAGCGCAACAAGATCAACCGACGAAAGGAGGCCGAGCGCCAGGCGAAGTGGGAGGCCAAGAAGGCTGCGCTAGAGAAACAAGCTGAGCAAGTCGAGCTACTCGCCGAAGAGGCCAGACAGCGGGCAATCAACACGGCCAACGACTCTGATGCCGACGATGACGAAGAGGGTGATGATACTCAGCTTCGACGCAGAGCATTTGGAGGAAAGCTTGCGTACGTATCACTCTATCTAGTCTCTGCATGAGCTATTGCTAATGATTATTAGACCCCCGGAGAAGCCATTGGAGCTTGTTCTTCCCGATGAACTTCAGGACTCCCTCCGACTGCTGAAGCCGGAAGGAAACTTGTTGGATGACCGGTTCCGAACACTGATTGTTCAAGGCAAGCTTGAATCCCGCAAGCCGATAACACAGGCTCGCAAGGCCAAGAGAAAGATCACCGAGAAGTGGATGTCCAAAGACTTCAAGGTTCCCGGCTTCGACTAAACTGTTGTTTATGTTACTTAATACCTAGGTAAAAGCGTGCATTGGCGTTTGGACATACATAAAATTTTGTTTGCACAATCAATGGGTTTCGAATTCAGTTCCGCTTCGTTCAGGATTTCATGTTTCCAATGTCATAATTTGAACTAGGTCTTCGAAAGGCTGTAGATGGACAAGCACACAGCATTGGGTCCACAAACCAACCAAAATGGCATTATTATTTTCCATGTGCCTTTTCTTACTCTTCAAGATAAATAACGCAAAGCCATATCTGACAAGAGGACGACTGAATTCTAGTATGTAACTATGAAGTGCCTGTTACGGCCTAGCTCCAAATTGATTATAAAGGCGGTGTTCCTATCAGCCTTTCTGCCTGAAAAAAAAGTTGACGGCAATCAGCCATCTCCAATCCCCCTCACCATGCTCAAGCCCTGATACAATAATTTCACCGTCGGAATGAATATGAGCGACCTCTCCAGCAATTGGAAGAAGCTACAGGCGACACTGAAGAAGGATAGCCAATCTACCACTACAGGCACAAAACGCAAAGCCTCAGACCGTGACTCGGGGTCTGGTCCTGTCAAGAAGCACAAGTTTTCCGACAAAAATCAGAGAAACCGGGCGCCGAGTGCCTATAGACTACAGAGGATGGGTGACGCATCTAAAAGCGCAGATGGTGGGGACTCAGTTCCTTCTCTACGCAGAAAATCTAGTGCTGGTTTCTCTGCGCAGCCTGCGGCTGATGCTCGGAGTACCAAGGTGAATGAGGGCCGTTCAAAAACGTGAGTACTGCCTTACACCCCTTCAACTGGTTCATCCGCAATTCCACTCACACTGTCTACTTCAGGGCCGAGCTCGGAAAATTTATCGCCATGGATTGCGAGATGGTTGGCGTAGGCCCCAACCCCGACCACGACTCTGTCCTTGCGCGCGTCAGTATCGTCAACTTCAATGGCGAGCAAATTTATGATTCATATGTACGACCCAAGGAGATGGTAACCGATTGGCGAACTCATGTCAGTGGCATTGCCCCGAAACACATGGTGGAGGCACGAAACCTAGAAGCAGTACAGAAGGAAGTTGCCGAGATCATGGATGGTCGGATCCTGGTTGGTCATGCCGTGAGCAACGACCTAGACGCTCTGCTGCTTGGTCATCCCAAGCGCGATATTCGAGACACCAGCAAACACCCTGAATACCGGAAGATTGCTGGTGGTGGTTCTCCGCGACTGAAGGTACTGGCGGAGCATTATCTTGGATTGAAAATTCAGGAAGGTGCGCACTCTTCGGTAGAAGATGCCCGGGCGACTATGGCATTGTATCGACGAGAGAAGGAGTCGTTTGAACGGGAACATCTGAAGAAGTGGCCCGTTAGGGCTCCTGTTGAAGGGAAAGATAAGGGAGACAAGAAGAAGAAAAAGAAGAAGACCACTCGCAAGCGGTAATGCTGAGACTATTAGCATAAGGCATCGCAAGAACTGTACTTATTGTAGAGAAATTCTGTATACCCCAAATTTGCATCAATTTCAAGAATTCAAAAATCTTTTCAAATGTTACTATAAGCAATAAATCGATGAGTACAATTGTGAAGAGTATCTGGTATTCGAAGGTCTAGTTCTGCATAGAGTAGATCCCACTCCGCCCAATTCCACTTAACGCGGAAACGCGACGCGCTTCAAATTCAACTCCGCAAACCCAGCCTCAACATTGATCATCAACCCCGCAGAGGAGCTATTGGCACTTTATACTTAGCTCTCTGCTGCAACTTTCTTTCACGAAAAGACTTGAAATTCAATATAGCAGCCTCTGCGCCAAATCAACCACCCCATACTGGAACCCACGCACTCCAACTCAACTCGACAACAATGCCAGACATGTATGCCTTCCAAGCAGCCTCAGGACCAAAGACACAACAAAAAGACGAGTCTTCTGCTCCTCACCTTACACCGAATATCCTCCCCTGCCAAATTCATCATGATGGCCCAATTGCGTCCTGCGATCGGTTTTGGACGCCCGTCACAGACGCAAAAGGTATGCACAGAACGCCCCAAATCTCTCCCCTTCGGCTAGACCTCGAAAATGTACAAATCGGCTAACCCATTACGACCATCAGACAACACACAGAATGCACACTTCCGAGGGCGAAAACTCCGCGGACGACGCGTTGCGGTTCCAGAGGGATATCAAGGTATGAGCATCGCCAGTTTCGGGCTACTGTGGAGTACATTGGCTAAGCAGGTGTTTTTCTACAACAGGAGTCGTCGCAATGCCCACAGATCGGATTTTGCCTTCTCAGCAAGCAGATACGGGCGAGGACGTAGAGATCCTTGAGAATGGACCCGAGGAGCCGGTCAAAATTCTCGAGACACAGGGTACATTTGACGAGATGATTGTATGGCAGCACGAATTCCTGCCTGCGGCGGACGACACGTTTGTGAAAGGCATGGAGGAGTGGGTGCGGTTTGCGGAGACGGTACGTGTATTCCATGTCTTGCGGTCTTTAGACTCAACGTTCTAACTTTGAATTTTAGATGCATGTGACACCGGTCGATGCTGCGAAATAGAGCCAAGGGTGATCTTTCTATGTACAAGCGATTGTGATATTGGATCATCTCGAGTGATATGTATACCCATGGAATTTGTCTGGGTTTGTTGAATATAGCGACAGGACCAATGCCAATGTTTTGATTGGACTTGTGCACGGGTCTTACTTCTCTCGAATAATCTCGATGAAGAGGTCATGAATTTCAGGGCTTGCTCAACTTTTATTCATTAATTTGATACCAAATGGGAGTGGCTAGGCTTTAGAATTGCAGGCAAACAGTAAGACCAAGACTACCAAGTATAGGTATCAATTGACAAAGTAGACTCAATCAAGCCAAGTGTAAAGCATGGGTATCTAGAGAAACCAGTATGAAGAGCGTGAACGAGTGAGGCGTATTTGAAAATGGAGCTTCTAATTGCTTTGACATCTATGCCGTCAAAGTTCGCCGAATAGAGAGACCAATCCGGTGGAGGTAGCAGGGGTGAACTGGAGGCATCACAATGCAAAAGCTAAATGGAACCCGAAATGCACAGTCTCATCTGTCATTATCGATCTGGCATGTAACGTCCTTCTGAGCCGCCTCACATAAGGCGCTGCATACTGAGGTCGTCGGAATTTGCTGTTGTTCAGAACCGTCCTATCAATGATTCCATTGTTTAAAACACTGTCGATGAGTAATCGCATGCTAGGCTTTGAAACCGAGCTCCAACCCTGGAATATATCGGCTCTTTCATGTATTCTGGTGTCCGAATGTTTATCTGTCAGAAAGAAAAGCCTGCATATATTTAATCTGGTATACAACGAGAATTTGAATGATCCCACTTTTTATAGATGAGCTAATGTGGAGAACTCCGATAAGCCAAACCCCGCAAACAACCACAATCTCTTTCCTCACACTCTCCAACCTACTCATCTCCGATCTGAAAACTTCCCCAAGCCTACAAGCTTATAATAAAACATGGCTGACAACCCCGATGTCCCAAACACCCAAAAGGCATTCGTGCCGCTCGGTACATACCCCAACCCCGCACCAAGCAACACAGCACAGCTAACAAAGCAAAGAGAACAACCCGGAAGTAATGTCCCACCTAGTCCACCAACTAGGTCTTCCGCCAACGCTAGGCTTCACCGACGTATTCTCAATCGATGAGCCAGACCTCATAGCCTTCGTCCCCCGCACCTCCCACGCCCTTCTCCTCGTCTTCCCCGTCTCCCCAACCTACGAAGAATCCCGCAGGAAAGAAGACAGCACCCTACCAGAATACACAGGTCACGGCCCTTCCGAACCCGTGACATGGTTCAAACAAACAATTCGCAACGCATGCGGGCTGATCGGGCTTCTACATGCCGTCTCAAACGGCGAGCCCCGATCCCACGTTATCCCCGGCTCGGATCTCGATGTACTTCTTACCCAGGCGCAGGATCTGGAGCCTGCTCGTCGAGCGGATCTGCTTTACGAGAGTAAGGCGCTTGAGAGTGCGCATGCGGATGCGGCGAAATTGGGGGATACAGCTGCGCCGCAGGCGGAGGATAATGTTGATTTGCATTTTGTGGCTTTTGTTAAGGTTGGGGATACGCTTTGGGAGCTTGATGGAAGGAGAAAGGGACCTTTGGCTAGGGGAAAACTTGGGCCTGATGAGGATGCGTTGAGTGAGACTGCGTTGGGATTGGGTGTTAGGAGGTTTTTGAAGATGGAGGCTGAGGGCGGGAATCCGGATTTGAGGTTTAGCCTTGTTAGTCTGGGGCCTGTTTTTGATTAGGTTTTCAAATTTTGCTAGTCCTTTGGGCTCTTCTGTGGTGTGAGGGCTGTTTGTGTTGTTCACATAGACTGAGTGGTTTCGCTGATGGGACTAGGCCGCTGGCTTTTGAATGGCAATTGGTTGTGGGAGAGCTCGAGGGACAGTCAAAAGATGTACAGTTGATTCCAAATTCTAGAGACCCTGTATCTGTATTCTAAATGGTACTCACACTATCTATTGGTTTTTGTTTGCATCCTCTAAAATCTCTAGGACCGATGCCGTTGACCACTCATACCTAAATCCCCCTCAATTATGCTTTTCTCCAACCTCCGAGGCCGGAGTCTCTGAGAGGATCTCTGTCCCTGGGGCCACAGGCGCAGAACTAACATCGATAATAGCTTTTTGCTCTGCTAGCTCATTCACACTCTCATCCCCCATCTCAGTGGGCGCATCACCTCCCTGAGTTCCCAACGTCAAGAAAGGCACCATGAAAAGGGAAGTACCAGCCGCAGCCGCAGCAAACCAGTAGGCAGTCAGATAGGGCCTGATAGCAGGCGTAGAAGCAGTCATCTGATTAGCCATCGCGCTTTCGACGGAGGTAGCGATGCCAAGGCCTAGGTTGTTGCATAGTTTGCTGACTGTGTTGAAGATTCCACCGGCAATTGATTGTTGGTCAGATGGGAGTGACGACATGACGTACATCTAGAAGAAAGCAATCGTTAGCCACTGAAAACTAAGCTGTTAAAAGTGATGAACACGGTAGAAGACATACATTTGTGACGTTGAACTGAATGTCTGCACCAACGACGACAAGTATCAGAGCTGGGAATATGTATTCCCAGTAGATAGCATCTTCCTTCATGAAGCTCAAGATCAGGAACGAGGCGGTATATGCCAGTGCACCGATCCCAGTCAACAAGCTGTTGCTAACACGGTGTAAGATCAGGCCACATACGACATTTACCGTGACTCCACTGACAACCATAGGCATTAATCGTGCAGTGATCTCCAATGCGGTGAGATGTTTGACATTTTGCAGATAGAGAGACAGGTAGAATGTGACAGCAGAAAAGCCCATGAAGCCCAGGCAGAAGATTGCCATTAGCTGCGGAGAGAGTTAGCATTGATTCCTCTTCTTGAAATTGTGGGAAATGACATACCAGGGCGAAGTTGCGATCTTTCCAGACCCATAGTGGCATCAAGGGGGTTGCTGTGATTGATTGCCACCACAGAAAGGCCACAAGCAGGAAGAAACCGACGATGAATAGAGCAAGAACATATCCTGTTTTCCAACCATCTGGTGCATCTCCAGCAAGTCTATCCAAGTATTAGCAAAAGCTCCATCGGCATTCAGGGTGAATCCAAAAAAAAAGATTTCAACGTACGAAAGAGAGCTAGAGAAGAACGCGAACCCAACAATCACCAAGGCCGTACCGAGAAGATCAAACTTCTTGAAGGCCTCAACGCTAATTGGTGTCCTCGCAAATCCATCAGGAGGAACCGTCCACACGGTCAACGCTGTAAAGATGGCATAAACAACGGCAAGAGCCCAAAACGAGGCACGCCAGTTATACTCATTTGACGCAACGCCTGAGATAATCATGCCACCCACAAAACCAAGCGGATTTCCCGCACTGAAACATGCAAATGCGCGATTCTTGCGCTTCGATGGCTTTTCATACACGGCTCCTAGGGTACCAACTGCTGGGGGAACCACGGCGGCTGCGAACAGACCCAGGATACCGGAGAAAACGTCCATGTAGATAGCATTTGTGGCGAAGCCGGCGATTAGTAGGGAGATGGTGAAACCACCCATGCCAATGATGAAAAGCACTTTCCGGCCGAACATATCGGCTAGTTTGCCAAATGTCAGTAGGAAGGCACCACTGCTGAGACTGTGAAGGGAGTTTGGTCAGCGAATTCTGGCATAGAGAAGATGCGAAGAAAGACTTTAGCAAATGTGTTCTCTTCTTCCTTCTTTTCAATTAACATAGGGGATGGTATTGGGAATATTGAAATTTATATAGGTAACAAAATGCACATACGAAGCCCCAGCATTGATCCAGGTGATTTCAGCAGAATTCATATTCAGATCAGATCCGATTGATGCAGTCACGCCAACAATGCAGCCTTGGAAAAAAGACTGCTGGCCGATGGCCATGGTGGCTGTCAGAACGAAGAGGCATTCCTGGAGGGTTGAGTTGAAGCATTTGGGTCGTTGCGCATGGCTGACTTGCTCGTTAGCGGCCAGTGTGACTTCGGGGCCTTTTTCCTGATCTGCATAGTCATTGGATTGGGAAACCATGTCGCAGTTGTCAAACCTCACTTCAAGGCGACAAGTGAAGGAAGTGAAGGAATTACGAGCTAAGAGCAGCTCCTAAGAAATTAGCCCTCGGGATTTTCCAGGGGGCGATATACGTAGTAGCCTCGTCTTGCCCGCCAAGTGGGTCACTGATTAGATCCTTATATACGTTTCCCTACTAAGTTTCTCTAAATAGCGACCGGCAGTTTTACTGTCACCGCAACTTTTGCTGAACAATTATGCCTTTGTAAGCTGCCGGAGAATTTCCGCGTCTGAATCACATCTGGCCCGTCGGCATTTGATTGGGCTCCGGAGCCGGCGCTCAGGCCTTAGCTTAGGCGTTCCTGAATCCTGATAAGATCCCTTAACCGCATGCTGGATAACACTGCAGGATGATGATATCTCACCTAAAGGAAGGGATGAATTGTCGGTCAGGTCGAATCATGCTCAACCCAACAGTCTCGGGCATTGAACTTCACTACCTCATTCCCACATGCCCACCACTCGGAAGTTAAACCCCGAGCAAACACCTCAAGCGCTGAATAAGTCTTGCGAGTAGAATCAGACGCAAAATCAAACAATATCTGCTCGAAAACAGATTTCAGATTCGGCTTTCGCGAATGGAGATCCGGAACAGCTGCAATCACTCTTCTGGTAATTGTACTCGGGTCAACATCGAGCAGATCGGCAGTATCTGCATTTCCCCGTGATGTCGCATCGCCAAGATCCGCTACTACTAAAGTCGGATCTTTCCGCCCTATGACAAGAATTTCGTATGGCTTTCGCCAAATCCCATTCAACGGACACACCGCCTGTCCATCAGCAGTGATCTTGATCCAAATCCATTCCTCATGGATACGAAATCCAGAAGCCAGCAAAGCCTCATAGGCGACTTTGCGAGCTTTCTCAGAGTTAGTGATCCAGATAGCTGCAAAAACTTCTTGGGAAATCTGTTCTTGAGGTTCTGGAGCCGTAATTGTGTCTGTACTCGTAGCTGAAAATTCCGAGAAATCATCAAGTGAACGGTAGGAATGGACACGTAAGATGTCCTGAAGTCGCTGACTCAAGATATCCATTTCGTTGTAAGAATGAGTTTGATACCCTCTACTTCGCCGAACAGAGCGATTTGGCCAGGGTGGGTCGAAGAGCATCAGATTGAAACGCTGACTGCTAGGTAACCCGGGAATAGGTGTCTCCAGGGGTTCTGGCTGTGATAGCGGTAGGTTGCAAAGTACAAAGGCAGATCGAGGCGGGATGATGTATTCTGAAGGATAATGCACCCCATCATGTCCAACAGCACTGATTGATAATACAGCCTCGTCTGCGGATGGATTTTTCACCACACCTTCAAGCTCTGATGTAGAGCTATATATGTTGAGAGAAGTCGATGACAGGATCGTAGGCGGTGCAGTGGTCCATATAGAACTTCCCATTTCTCCCGACTGATTCGATGAGGACCAATGCCCACCATGTGGTTGCTCTAGTTTCCGTTTCTTTGTAGGCGGATCAGAGATATCCGATGCTTCCTTTCCGCGCACTGTTTCATCAAGAACAGCTCTGGGAAGACACCATTGCAAGTCAGATGGCGAATAACTGGCCCGTAAATCATCTAACGCATTCGCCACAAGTGGCTGGATAAATTCACCATGAAATTGCTGCTCGGACAGCGATGTTCTAGACAGAACCTTTGCGCGTGCAGAATCTGTCTTCGGCTCCGTGGAAGATGGGTACGGCATCATAAGAGCGACGGTAGAGATAGGGCTCCTCTTTTGTATTTTATGCCTCCTACTCCCTTGATTTGATATGGTAAAAGTCTGCCCTGTTGGTACGCATTCATCTTGACCTGGTGCAGACGTGGCCTGCAACAATTCTTGTGCTTGGGCAATAGACTCTGGGAGGTCAACGAGAAAGACCGTGTTTTCATTATTATGAAAGAGGATTGAGGAGTTATCCGGAGAATTGACCATTGTTAAAATGCAGAGGTATGTTTAGGGTCAGATGGCGGATAGCCGGGGTTGGAAGATCTAAGCATCGATGCGGGCGGAATGGGCAGATCATGCGGTTTATACTTTAAATTTTACAACGAATAAAGCTCTCAGTGCAGCTGAAGAATTCCATTGGAAACAGCGCAAACCAAACAATTTGCAGTTTAGCCCAAATCATACAGAAAAATGATCATCAGATCAGAAGATACATGTCATTCGAAAAAAAAAGAAGAAACGCTCGTCTCCATGAAGATACTTGAATGTGTCTCCCAGACACCAGGTCCTCCCAGACACCGGGCACTTTTTATCCCAGTCCCCAAATTCCTCAGCCATATCCTTGCTGCCCTGCCGGCGATCCAGCGTCCGATCAGGCGGGAGAAACATGGCTTCACAATACAAAGCTAGAGAACCCGCTTAATCTCCATGATACGATGGCCAAAGAAATAAAACACGGAATGAATTTGTACAGGTAGATGAAAGCAGGGAAGATTTGATTAAAAAAAATCATATGCGAAGATCAACGCTGAAATGAAGTATTAGCCACTGTCATGGCGGGTTTGCCTAGGCATCGTAAAAAGAACTCACCCGTCCACGTCGGCCTCCGCTAGACTGTCCCTGGACAGACTGCGGCTGCTGGTAGTACTGCGGAGGGTATGGGTAGACCTGAGCAGGAGGCATCACAGGGCTGTACTGTTGGGAAGGGTAGTTGGACAGACCGCCCATGGGGATGGGACCTGCTGACAATGGCGACGCTTGCGGGTTTTGAATAGATCGCAAGTGCTCCACTGACGGCGAGTACGCGAGGTTGGTTCCATTGGTCCCGTAAAAGCCACTAGAAGACACTCCCCGTCCTTGGAGGTAGTTTTGGTACTGCTGCTGGGAAAACTGGGCCACGTGATCCGGTAATCCAGCACCACCACCAAGACCATTCAAGGGGTTCGTGAACCCGTTGTTGCCATTGCTGGCGTATGGATCAAGTTGTGGGGCACCGTTATGGTCGGCAGGGAAAGGGCGCGAGTCGGGGAACTGTCCACTGTACTGTCTTTCCATAGAAGGTTGGGAGGGGTAGTTGGTACTTCCGTGTCGGGAGGATTGACGTTGTTGGGGCTTCTCAGGGGTAGAAGAGTGGCTTGCGCCGTGCTCCCGTCCATGATGATGTTCACGGCCGGTTCCACGCGAGGAGAGGCCAACTTCATCCATCAGGCGTTTGTATCCCTGGCTAGGAGAGGCCTTCAATTTTGTCAAGACCTTTGCAACGTTCTTAACTACTTCCGCACGCATGGACTCCTCAAAGAACGGAGTGGTCAAAACTTTGAATATCAAGGTCGCACCGGAAGTCTGGTCACTCAGAATCTTCTCCAATACTTCGTCACCAGGGCTGAAGAACAAGGCCTTGAGAATGATGTCTCTGGCCTCGGCCTCATTCCGCTGGTTGATGACCTTGAGAACTGTGAGGTAGGCCACCTTGTGAGTGCAAAGGTGTACAAGATGAGGAACAAGTCTTGGAGCAAGAACAGTCCGACGACGGGGGAAGTTGCAGGTGTCAAGGAACCAAGTGAGTAGGAGAGCCCCATTGGCATTGGTCACCAGCTGCACGGTGTGAAGTGCAATGGCTGCAGCAAGAGTCCGTTGCTGGTCCTTTGTTGCAAGGTGGCTTTCCAAGCAAGCGCGCATGGCTCGGGCGCCGAATCGGCCCTGAGCAACCTCCCACATCCGACTAAGCATAGTCTCAAAGATGAAATTGTTATAAGGAGCACCAAACCGCAAGCAGCATTGGAGCACATAGTTGCCGTATTGATCAAGGAAGAGTGGAACAGTGTATGGGCGTAGTGCGTCAACAATCATGTTCATCTGGGTAGGTGTCTTGGCAACATCAATGATCTTCTGTGCAGCCCAAGTTCCATTCTTGTGGACACCAATTTCCGCAAGATGAGGCGCAATGTGGGAAAGCATCTGTTCTTTGGTGGACTCGGAGCAGAACTCAAAGAGCTTTTGAACAACGGTATTGCCCAGGTAATCAGAAGCCAGCTCTGCAATCTCAGGAAGCATTGCGCCAGCAGTCTCTTCAATCTCTTGAATGGAGCAAGTATTAGCGTCGATTCGCTTGCGAATGTCACGGAGACGAGGAGCATCAAACATCCGAGTCTGGCTCGGCTCAAGGACGGGAGGAAGTTCGTCCTCATAGTTTTGGAAAGCGATGGCACTTTGAATGATGTTTGTGATATTGTGTGTGTCATCCTCGTTGGCCCCAAACTCCTGGACAATGTCCACCATCTCAGGAAGAAGATCACTGAGGGCGGGAATCTGGGGAACAGAGCCAGTCTCTGCCCGATCCAGGCCATCACCGGACGCGAGGTTGGACTTGAAGGTGGAGTCGGGGGTTGGGGATGACTGAATACCATTTGCACCAGGAGTGCCTGTCGCAGAAGCACCAGGAACCTTGGCATAACCGATTCGGACAGGTCCTGCGCCTGGGAAGATCTCCTTGCCGTTCAGAACCGACCTCGCCTGTACTGCACTCTCCAGACGCTCAAAGTTGACAAAACCACAATTCTTGTGAGTCAAGACACGTGTGGACTCAATTTTTCCGTATACACCGAAGATAGCTTCAAGAGAAGTGACAGTTGTCGACACGGGAATACTGCCAATCCACAGCGCTCGAGTAGGTCCATCTTGGTTGTTCTCATCTGCCATCTCACCCGTTGCCCGCATACCCATCGCAACGGCATTTGCACCGAGTTGCAACCCTAGGACAGACTCAGACAACTCATCGTAATCATTCTCCCCAATGAGATCCTCGGCATTGAATGAACTGTCCAGGCGCGAGGGAGTCGCGAGGTAATTACGAATGGATGATCGGGTAGGGGGCGCCTCTAGAATGCCGGCAGTCCGGGCCCGAGGCCGGCTAACGGAAGCATGAGAGGCAAAAGCCTGGACAGCCAAGTTGTGCTGGTGGATTTGGGCCTGCGTTGCGGCTAGTTGAGCAGCTGTCGCAGCGGCAGATGGCGTGAGAGTTCCCGAGGGAAGCTGGGAGTAGCGGCTCTCATATTCCATGTCTTCGTCATCCGCATACTTCTCTTTGGCATTAACGGAATAAGAACGGAAGCGGTTGTTGCTTTTCATCATTGCCATGTCGAAAAGTCCTGGTAAACCTGGTGCGTGCTGTTGCTGCTGTTGCTGCTGCTGCAAGAGAGCTTCCATCGATGGCCGTGCAAGAGACGCCCGTGCGGACTGGGGAGTCTCGGCAAGCCCAAGGTAATCCAGAGTTCTATCAGAGTCCGTGAGCCCATCCCGCGAGAACGAAGAATGACTGGGTGAAGTTGGATCTTCTGAAGACCGAATACTAGTCAAGGTTGAAGCACGATCGCGACCAGTTCCCCACGCCGAAGTGAACAGTGACGAGCCGAAAGGGTTGCCTGATCCAAGCAAACCGCTCCTTTGCGGCATCGAGCCAGCTCGAAGACGGGACAACAGGGCCGGGTTGGGTGCACCCGAGCTGGCAACTTGCGCGCCCGTATCAATCCCAGAGACACCTGGGGGGCGGAATGGACTGGTAGATGGTGTGGGCCGGGAGGTTTGCGAGATGAATGGCTGCTGAAGGTCCATTTCACTGAGAGTCGCCATCGGTGGGAATCGGGAAGGCACTGTCCCAGCTCGAGCCCTGCGGCCAGAGCCAGACATGGACACATTGGAAGTAGGAATCAGGTCGGGGAAGCTATCCTGGCTGGGTGATTCGGGGATGTTCTCACGAAGCGGGGTGGAATGGCCGCTGGTCGGAGGGCCCCAGATATTAGGAGACACGCCTTCTTGCGCTTGGATCTCACGGGCTCTAGAGGGCAAAGACATTTGGTCAGCTTAAATATTCCCCGTCATTCTGTTGTTGAGGAGCGCCTACCGCTTGGGGTACAACCGTCCCCCCAACTCCGAGGGGGATCCAGCCCCCAGTCTTGCAGCACCAATGGACCCAGGGGGGCCAAAGGGTGCCTTCACCGTTCCGGGATCCAGCCAAGTCGCTAGGGGAGCTGCGTCCTGTCGAGGTCCCGGACATGGGCTGAGAGGTCGGAATGTAGTTGAAACTCATCTGGCCTTCGGGTCGCGAAACCGGTAACATTATGGTGTTCGAATGCCCCACAGTAAGGCGATCGCTTTATCTCCTGTCACTCTATTTATCCCAAGACAGATACCGAAAGGGACAGACAGAGTTGATACTCGAATATGGGTTTCCTGCTTAGAACCGCGTGTGCGTCGCCTGCACCATGTGGTGGATTTGGAATCGAAAGAAGGGTTTTTGAAGAGAAGAAGTGGGTGAGACTCAATGAGGTTGTTTATGAGATGAAAAAAAACCTCTGTTCCAAAGAAATATGAAAGTCAGTTGGGGCTTTTCCCAGTGTACATATTTGGATCATCAGGGCGCGGAAACGGGGGAGGGGTTGACAAAGCACTTTCAGCTCAGTAGAAAGGTGAACTGTCTGATGTGGAGATGGGCCGATGCTGTTCCAAATGACATGCCAGAACGAGATCACTGACCGAGAAAAAAAAAAAGTCCAAGTAACAATCTGCCAACGTTCACTGTGGGGTGAATGAAGACCAAGAAAAAAACGATGGAATCAAGCGGTTGGAATCAAGATCCTCAGTTCAATCACCTCCAGTGCGCCCAAGGGAGATGCATAAAATTGGGGTGGTAAAGAAGCCCAGACACAAATGAGCGTCAAGTGAGGACTAAAAGCCGACGGGATGATCAACGGGGGAAGGGATCGAGGTGGCTGGAGAAGCACGTTAGTTTGCGCGGCTCCGGGAGGCGAATCATGGAAGGGATAAGAAATTACCGAAGACAAATCGCATACAATGCAGAGGGAAGAATAAAAAGGTAATAAAAGAAAGAGAGGGAAGAAAGGTGGAGGTGAGAAGAGAGAGAAGGGTGGAAGAAGGGAAGAGAAGATGTTGGGGGAGATCCGGATGCTCGAGGGAGTTTGTGGTTGGTGGAGTGTGTCCTCCTTCAGCTTCATCTGACCTATTTGACTCACAATCCAATTGTTTTCTGATTCAAGAGCCTCAATGTTCACTAATTGTGAACAATCTAATGAGCCATGATCATAATCTACCGTTCATGGTTTGTTTTTCTACTATCTAACTCTGTACACAACATCATACCGGAAATCGGCAAAGGAACACAGCCCCATCGATGTCATTTCTGGAGACCCAGATTTTTAGGTGTCTGCCGGGGGAACCATTATGAACTCTGGGGGAAATACTACAGAGTACATCACATCTGAAACGATGGGGGCCCGTTCGGTGATCCCCTTGTCATCAGTATCAGAAAGCGCTCTGTCATGAAAGTAGTGTTTTTCCCCTTCTACGGAGTACAACATATGGCATGCCATGGTGAAGACCAGTGGGAACCGACCAAAGCCCCGCATTCCACTGCGTCATGTCTCTCCAGTCTCAAATGTGAAGACACCCAGATTCATGGAGATTTGCTGTGATGGAACGGAGTGATGCAATTGGTCATGCAAGGGTGACTTGGGTTATATGGTGCAGGTCCGAAACAAGTTGAAAGACTGGTTCTAAGTGGTGCGCCGCAAGGGATGGGTCAGGTACGTGTCCTACAGTAGATCTCGGGCGCTTGGGACGGATTGGTCATCACTGGACCACTGGCCGTGTGATTAATGCTAGGTTAAACCTCCATGTCGTGCAGATTATACAAAGCAGATGTAGAAGACTCCTGAGCCTGCCAAGCTTTAAGCAAGAAGTCGGGTTTAGCACCGATACGGAACGACCGGGAGAGATGTGCAGGCACCGAACCCGATAGAGTGGTGACCAACCGGAAGAGTTTAAGTGTCAGTAGAAGATGGTTTAGTTGCTTGGAGGAATTCAGTCTTAAGCCTCTAAACACACTCACGAATGTACTGATGTGGCTGCTACTGTACTCACTCTGCTACAGTTCCTGTACAGTTGGACACGTGCACACTTTGATCTCGTTGCCTGTTTCATCAGGCACCGATACAGCCACACGCCACACTTGATCTTCATTTAGCGCCGCGGAGGATTCTCCCGGTCGCGTCTTAAATTGAATCTCCCGTGTCGACCGCACGATTCGGTCCATACATCATATTCTTCGCCCCATAGACCTTCATCATGGCCGACATTTTGGAAACCGACCCGGACTCGACAATGCAGTCCTCAGAGGAGGAGGAAGCAGAAGTGCTGCCAGAGTCTCTGGTTTTAGGACGCGCAAAGCGAAGCACTGCTGGTCGGCACATGTCCGCCCTCATCGATGCGGCCGCCGCCGAAGACGATGACCTGACCTTACTCTTCGAAGAGGTGGAAGATGATAATGAATTTGCCATGGAGGATGGGGCTGAAGAAGATGACATGGGGCTGGACTCCTCATCAGAGGACGAGGATGACCAAGGCCCCAATGCGAATAACGACTACGAAGGCGAGAAGGAACTACAAAAGACAGAACGCAAGAAGCGCCGCACGCAAAACGACCTCCGCTTCCAAACCCTACGAAAGCGCGTCAAGATCGATCCCACCGCTACAACTACGATCCCAGCACCTCCCCGCCCAAAGAAGAAGTCTGAGCGGATCTCGTGGCTCCCGACCGTGGAAGATGGTCCGACACGATCGTCGTCGCGACGACAGACAATGGTCAATAAGGAAATGACGCATGCTCGTCTGAAGGACAGCCAGGAGAAGAGAGTCCGTATAATTGCGACCATGAAGGAGGCAGAAAAACGCAAGGCCCACCTCAAGCCAAAACAGATGACACAAGAGGATCATTTGGCGGTAGCTGAACGGATTGAGCGAACCAACAGCAAGAGTTTGAACCGATGGGAACAAGCAGAAAGAAGAAAGGCAGACGAACGACGGGCGAAGATCGAGGCCCTTCAGAACCGCCGCCTGGATGGACCGGTCATGTCTTACTGGAGTGGATTGGCTACGTGGGTGAATGGAAATCTCACACGAGTGGGCCAAGCGGATATCAAGATCAAGGAGAAGGAGGTGCCCAAGAAGAAAAAGACAGAAAAGGAAGAGAAGGCAGAGAAGGCAGAGAACCCTGCGGAAACTCAGGGCATTAGCATCGCTCCAGGGACTGTGCCTCCTATCGATGCCTCAGCTGCTCCTGTAGCTCCTCCTCTTGCGCCTGCTGAAACAACCCACACACCATCTCAGCCTGACGGGACGTTAGCTCCAACGGCCCCCGAAGCCACTACAGCCTCCGAATCTGTCAACCAGCCCGACAAACCAGACGACAAAGCCACGGAGCAAATTTCTCCCAAACAGTCAACAGTTCCAATAGCAGCCCCCACCGTCGATCAAGAAAAGGAAGAGAAAAATGTGGATAAAGAACCAGAACCGGAGCAGCAACAGGGGGATGCCAACACACCTTCAGAACCTCCGCGGAAATCTCCCCAAGGATATCCCTTGCCTGTCGTGGAGATCGTGACTCGACGTGACTCTGGTACCACTTCTCAGATCTCATCATCTGATGAACCGGCAAAGTTGCCGTCTACGAATGATGCGGGTGCCATGGATATAGATAAGCCAGAGCCCAAGGCGGGCGAGCCAACCACCACCCATGCCAACCCTCCCTCTATAAGCACAGACACACCAACGGCCTCAGAAGTAGCCCAGACCAAAACTTCCAGTGTATCAGGACCCTTAGCGGGGCAGGATACCCCCCCAAGCGGCCACGTCTGTGACCACACCATTGGCCCCTCAGACGCAGACCCCTCAAGCCCCTCAGGCCCCGGCTAATGCAGCAGCCCTGCCCGCGCCACCCGAGATTAATGCACTCGAAGGCCCAGGTGTCCCTGCCTTAGAAGGTCCAGTCCAACCGCCTGCAATTAATGAAACACCAGCCCAACCCGAGGCCCCGTTGCCGCCACCAATCATCGAGTACACGGGGCGCAATTTGACGATCCTCGAGAATTTTGATGACAAGACCGCGCACAGCAAGAAGTACAGCATTTATTTCAATGCCAGGCGGCCTGCGCGATTAGCCAGTACGTGTCTCTCCGTTTCTCAAGGTTGTCGGCGAAACTAATTATTTTTCCAGAAATCTCATCCTCTTTGTGTGTCATCACGTCATTACCATCTCGCTATCGGGATCCCGAAACCTCTCTCCCTTATGCCAACTCTTTCGCTTATGGGCAAATCCGAAACCTTATATCGAAAGGGTACATCTGGAGTGCCATGCTTGGTTGTTTCGTAGGACCAGCAGAAACTGCTGCCCGTGGTGTGCCTGCCCGATTTCTGGGTAAAGAGAAGGGCGCGGACGACCATGACAAGGAGCAAACACCGGCCGAGACTGTGGACAAGGCGGAACCAGCAAAGACCACTGCTACTCCGGCCGAGCCGATGGATATAGATCGGTGAAGCCGTGGATGTGAGTCGGCGAAAGTGAAAGTGAAAATGAGAAGTTGTACGATACGTCATACTGTATAGATACCCAAACCAATGTAATCCAAACACGCTACCGAAACAAGCTCAATTGTCAACATCATTTTACTCCACATTGAATCATAGACTTATTGTGGTTTGAAAACTTTGTCTCTGGAAACCCCTTGACTGGTTAATTCAATGGAAGACTCCATCGCTGACCAAGGGAACTCTTAAAGCTCCCAGGCCCATTAGGTAAAGTGGTCTCGAGGGAAAAGGTTCCCCCTGGGCGGCAACGGAAGACAACGGGAGTCAAAACAATTCCATATACAAAGAAAACTCTGAAAACTAGATCTGACGTGACACACGACTCATAGAAATTTTTCCATTCCACAACAGATTTTGAGTTGCGTACATACTAGCTACTGTACATGGAAATGTACGGTGACGCAACGTATGTTTTCCCACACCTTGATTTTTATTTGACCCTCTGGGTTCCACCCTGTTTCAAGAGTTTGGTTTGTTTTGACGTCTTAGATCTCAGGCAATTTTAGGCAACACTACGGAGTCTTCTCCATAATGACTCCGCAGCCCCAGACAGATCCAGCGACCCGAAACAGATCAACGCAAGATCGACAATTAGCATGATCCAGACTACCTGAAGGGTTTTCACACGCATCTCTGCAGAATCTGATTGACAGGGCTTCCGAGTCTAGAATTCTTATCAAGTGGATATGGTGGCCAAGCAACACGCACCCTGCCAAGCATCCAAGCATGGACTGGACGTGTCAAGGGTGTGTCACAGTGAGAGTGGAGAAAGAATTGTTCTGGGGGTTCGAGAACGCCGATCTATTTTTGTGCAAAGTGCTTCCGAGTCTGGCACGCCATAGTCGTCGTCATTTGGATGGGATGTGGTTCTACTAGAGCATTGTAGATTGAATTTATGGCATGATGTTGTGTGGGAATTTGTCTATTGATTTTGGTATGAGGTGTTCCTGTGTGGAAAGTGTATCTAACTACGTGATAACCCCTCGATCACGCCAGATCCGACCCCTCCGGAGATTGGCTCCCTGCCCTATGCAGGCTCAGCACACAAACCGGGAAATCGGGCTGCAGAACTGCGTATCGATAGGGCACGGGCGCTACTGGAGGTTCTAGACTGGATCTGGAGCTCGTGCGTACACAAAGATCGTATGGGTACTTCTTTCGTACTCGATATTCTGGATTGCTTAGGAAGCCCTAGAATGAGAAGAAACAGAGTCATTATGTGTGTGTCGCAGTCTGTGGAGTTCCACTGGGTTAAATATAGGAACAAATAGAAATAGAATAAAAAAGGGAAAAAAGCTATGACACCACTGTTTGCGGAGACTGAGTCATCCAAGTCTGGACACATTGCGTGTACCAAGTGAACCTTGGAGGAGAGAAAGTGGGGGGGGAACCAGGGCAGATCATCCGAAGTCTAGAACGCGAGCACGTTCTTGCGTTCTTGCTCTCCGGATATTTATACTCGAGGTCCCCAGGCCTTTTCCCCATTTTATTTCTCCAACATAACCTTGATAAACCCTCTTTCACATTAAGTGGTTTTTAGTTTGTCCCCTATCAGCATCCTATCGCACCATCCATAAACTTTCGATCGGTATGTCAATTCCACCTCTCTCGTTGGCTGCAGGCCTTATCTTTACCCCACTCACCGGATGATAATCGTCTCCCCCGGTCAATTCTCGCCAGAAGAAGTGACACAGACTGACCAGCCTTATCAGCCCCCTCTTGTGTTTCCTAGAGAACATACATATTTGCCGAATCCCAAAGAGAAAAAAAAAAGAAAAAGTGCAAAATTCCCCAAAACAAGGAAAATAAAAACTCATCCTGCATCAATCCGAAATTCCTGAGCGGTCAACAAGATAATCCCTCACTCGTGCTCCCCTTTCATATCCGGACTCCACTTCCAGTCCAGGGCGCAAGGTACACAAGATAAGATAGTGAGGCATTTGAAAAGAAGCCATTCGGCTTCACCGCCATCCATATGACTCAGTCAACTTCTCACCGTCGTTCTCCTTCTGTTCCCCATACCAAGTCCAAGTCCTCTCGTCCAGTTTTACACCGGAGAGGCACATCGACAGTCAACGTCTCCATCTCCAAGTTGGGTGCTGGCTCGGGACATTCTCGGGGAGCAAAGGACGACGACGAATTCGACATGGCGGCCAGTTTCCTCAACTTCTGGTAAGTTTTGATTGTTTTCTTTCAAATTTGGGTTTGCAAAAGACTCGTTATCAGTGGCCCCTGCAGGGGCTTCTTGTCCTTGCATGCCAATTGCCGTCATCGGACTGTTGTATAGATTTTTTTTTTTTTTAAATGGAAGGCTAACCCATCCACAGTGCCATGTGCGAGAACCAAATCACCGTCCCTAACAACTCTATCCTCTACTGCAGTGAAAGGTACGTGCCATGTTTCAGTTCTCCTATTGTGTCCTATTTATAGGTCATTGTCCACCCATTTCACACTTTGCCATTGCACCTCCTATACCACACTAGTTCTATAATATACTCGAGAACATCAAACTAATTCCTATCCAGCTGTCGCCGCAAAGACTCTTGCAAACCTCTCTCCGCCTCAATGCCCTCAATGACCAACATGTCCTCAATGACCACAACTCCTCCTCACTCTCCCCCTCTCTCCCCACGCACCATCGTCGCCCCAATGACGCCTACTCGCCCTATCCCGGGCATCAGGATACCCGACTACATGCACGATGGCAAGTCAGATCTTGACCCCACCGAATGGAAGCCAGTATTACTGTCTACCCGGTCATCCACCTCCCTGGCATCTTCCGATGCCTGGAACTACCTCTCCAAGTTCCACGGTGGCAACGAGACCCTCCTAGCCCGTCGTGCTGCCCGCAGCAGCGCCAGCCTCCCCCGCTCTAGTCGGCGGGGCCGGAGCAACCGGAGCCCACGTGCCATCGCTTACGCACACCCCGTCCACCGTCGCTAGCTCTTTCAGCAGCACGGCCTCCGATGACCTCGGAAGTATGTACGAGGTTGCGTCTGGACCGGCTCAGCGCCCTTTGCCTCCGCGTCACAACCCGTACTTCGGAAGTATGACTGCTGCTCACAAGAGCAAGGGTGTTGACCTCGTCGTCCCGCACATGGGTCACGATGATGTTCCCGTTGAGGTTGTTGATAGTACCGATGTCTGGGAGGATGCGCATGAGCGTGCCCAGAAGACGGCGCCGATTTCGATGGTGCGTGGCGGCGGGTCCGCGCGTGTTCATTCGGCTTGATGGATATACGAAAATTTCCCTTCTTGGATGAAACCGGCAATTGGTTTCTGTTTTAGCCTTACTTACTTGATGTATCCCTCTGAGCGTGAGGAGATTATGTTTATGGATTTGCTAGATGGAACTTGATCTTTGATTTGGCTAGTAGCAAATAGATTATAATGACTGCAACAACTATACATTCGATTCGAATTCTCAATATTCTGCTCTTGGTAAACTGAGTTACATCACGATCGGAATACATTGACGTGATTTGTAGGCTAAACATTGTATCTACGTATTATATCGCCACAGCTAGGGTGTATACATCCAAGCTACTCCTAAACGGGAAGGAACCATTGTGGCAATTGGTTCCGATGAAACACAAGATCTACTCAGTGGTTACCCCATGGGGATGAGATAGCCATCGGAACATTCAAAGATAAGAATAAGATTGTAGAATTGAAATGGAAACAAACGTACCCAAAAAGGAAACAGATATCGGTGTAAAAACAACACTCAAGTTCAACTCAGTGTAAAACAACATATCCAAAAGAAATACAGCAAATCACGCCCGCCACCTTACTAGAAGTAGGAAACGCCCCGAACTGGGGTAGACCTGGAACCCCGGATGGGAGGGATCGATACCACCCAACCGAGATAACCAACAATGGCATGAGGGAAAAATCTCGGGGGGCAACTTGAATACAAGATGCGTCATCAACTAGCATAGCCTTGTTTTATACCATTCAGCTCTCCAATTGGAAATCCAAAACTCAAAATCAAGGCAGGTAAATCTAAGCTCGGTTCAACAAGCTTAAAAATCAGGCGAAGTAATACAGCATGTGTAGCAACCTGCCCCATCATTGTAAACAGGCGAAGACTAAATAACCTCGGTTAGCTTAACCAATTCAGAACATCCAACTCAGCCCAATTTATTACACTTACATATGGCTTGGCACACTTAGCCTGATCAGGAGTCTCATAGCACTGTCCAAGACAGAACCCATTTCCCTCATCAACACCGTGCGACTTCTGAGGAAGAACAGGCGCGACATTGGAACCAGGAGCCATAGGGTTACCAATAGGCGCAATATTCTGGCCACCAGGCGCAGAGTTAGGGATAGGGGCGATATTCTCATCGACGTTGGCCGGTACATGCTCGTACTCAGGCGTAGTAGGAGTAGCACTTCCAGTACCACGCTGAGGACTCATCATCAATGGGGGAGTTCCATCGCTGCTTGAATCATCTCCGTGTGTCTGGGTGAATCCGTTACCGTTTCCACCGTGGTAGCCACCGTGCTTCGTAGTGGCTCCGTTGTAGCTTACGGAGTCACCGGCTTTGGGGATACCGGCTGGAGCGGCGAAGCCCTCGTGCGGGTGGGGTGCGTGGACGGCATGGTTTAGGCCGTGGACGCGACCAGCACGGGCGGAGGGGGTTGCCGATGCAGAGTAGGGCATCGAGGCAGAGGCAGATGCGTACATCGACATGTGCCTGCTGATGTAGTGGCTTGCGGAGGAAGATGCCATGGGCGTCATGTAGTAGTGGTTGACACCGTGGCTCTGTGCTGGACGCTGGGGCATCATTGAAGATGAGGGCTTTGCCATTGACTGCTGAGCGGCCATTGAGGGTGAGTATCCCTGGCCGTTGATTCCGCCGACGTTGCTGTTTTGCTCGCCCACTGGGACTGGGACAGAGCCCAGCCCGAATGGCATCGGGACGGTTTGGGCTTGGGTTTGAGCTAGCAACGTGGCTAGGGTGAGGATGGAATAGCGCATCTTTATGGCTTTTTATTCTCTTTTTTACTGGTTTCTTTGGATTCTGAATTGACTTGCGTTAGGCTTAGCGGGGCTGCTTGATACTGCAGCTATCGTTGTCGGTTGTCGATTGTCGATTGTCGATTGTCGGTAGTGTCGAAAGTCGTGTTGGAGGAGAAACTATGCGAGGATCAATCGAGTACATATTGAAGTGATGATGCCTTTATTCCAAGGGGTGTGTTTTGGTTGCGCGTAGGTACATAGTTGGGTTGCGCGGCGAGGAATGTAGGTTTCAAGTTTGTATACAGGTACATGGACACCAGCCGTACCCTTTTTCCCTTTACCTTAAGAAAAGATCTCCGATTAGATCGCGAGATGAGGCTTTTATTGTATGTTTTTCTCAGTGAAACTGGTCTTTAAAAATAACGCGTGTCCTTGATCCATTTGATACTTGATTCCATACATTTCGAACTCGTAGGGACTGATGAACTCCACGTCTCCATGTCCTGAAATGAAAAATTATTTGAATCCCCACATTCCATGAACCAAGTGCCTAGTCAAGGCGATGCGTGATTCAAAATGTTATTTCAATGAGGCAGCTCATTCGCTGTCTTGCCCTGTATGGGGCGCGATTTCCTGGTGGTTGAGATGGATACTCAATGAAGTAAGACTTCAAAAAGCTCCAAGGTCATACGGTCATACTGGGAACGTGATCTGCTATTAGTCTGTTCACATGACTTTCGAAATATGACATGCCTTTAGGTCACATGGTCTAGGAAATCAAAGATCACTGTAGGGACATTTGGGCAAGATAATCATAGGCTACGCCAAGACGATCAATGCCAGTAAAATTTGTCAAGATCATTGAAGTGTAATCATGACCAAACAATAACATACATAGATGTTATGCAGCCGTGGCTGACTCCATCATGTGCCACGGTACTAACTAAGCAGATTCGCGTTAGTGCCGGGACAATCTCGGCTCCTTGTGGCGCATGGCATTTCTTCAGGCCTCAGATCAAAGCTTAACGCAGGATAATAGAAACAAATAGAGACGTTAAACTAGCCAGGCACTGGTGAATATCTTCATATACTTTTTCAGATATTGGCAGGCTGCAATAACAAGATACGCCACCGGTAGCACATTTGAACGCCATTTAGGGAAGGCCGGAACGCCCGATGGCGATGTTCGGTTGATCACAGCCTCTTACCAGCTCACTGTGTCTCAGGCCGGTCGATAAATGTACATGTATACATAAAATCTGGTTTTCATGAGCAATTGTGTGTGACGTGCAGCTGATAAAATCAGCTGCCCTTGGTGTTAGTATCACTGATCGGGGGTACTCGTTGCCATGTACGTTTAGCGTTAGCGCTCTTGGTCAGCTCCAAAGTCAAAAAGTAAAGTTGAATGACATGCAATACATTGAATGTGTTGCCTTGACTCAAATGCTCGATATCGGTAATCCCTTTGCAAATTTGCAGGAAGTTGTACGAACCAAGTTGACGGAGCTGATTTTTGGGGTGTAGGAGCTGCTGAGTACAGCTGGCTGGGGTGCCGTACAGCAAGACAAGACACCGCAAAGTCCCATTCAGACAGTGACGATTCATCACAAAGCCACAGCAACTGAAACGGGGTTCAGATTCAACCTCGAGAACTCGTTGGTTCCGCCTGTCCGGATACCTTTTCCTCGGCCTGTTGGTTTCTTCATTCTCATCTGAACCTTGCTCTCGAACCAGCAGAAGTCTCAACGGCATTCAGAATAGCGCCTCTCGAGTTAGGAGTCCTTCCAGGTTATACAGCAAGTAACAGCATTACATCGGCCTGGATAATATGGATTTCATTCACACAGTCCCACCTTCTCACGCACGGCTCGGTCTAGCATGTCAATCTGACGCCTGTTTTGGTTGGAGGTAACGCCAGTGTGGAGCCGTGGCCCCAATAAGCTCGCCAGGAACCTTTTTCCATGACTGAGGCCAATTGCCGCCACAAGGAGGGACCATATTAGGGTTTTTCGCTCATCCTCTTCTCGCCCTTGACAGGAATACAGCAATCCTATCTTTGGGTCGTAAACGTTCTTCATTCATTAGGAAGCGATTAGAACTCAGGTA
This sequence comes from Penicillium frequentans, assembly GCA_028828275.1. Lineage (NCBI taxonomy): Eukaryota > Fungi > Ascomycota > Eurotiomycetes > Eurotiales > Aspergillaceae > Penicillium > Penicillium frequentans. Next base: position 1,114,917 of record JAQIZY010000001.1, on the reverse strand, counting down.
TGGATTGAGTCATTCCGGTCCTTTTCTGAGCATCTGAGTGATGAAAATGAGCGTCACAATGTGCCTAGGATGAGGACCTGGAGCGTTGGATATCCAGAGGGATCAAGTCTCTTGAACCTCATCACCCGGCTGCATTATCAGCCCCTAGCCATGGATTGAGGCCGACACTGACATAAACAGCCGCAGCGCACGTTGGATACCCCAGGGAATCTCCTCCAAATGAATGCATCAGCAACCCCTGGTCCTGAATAGAGCCGTAACTGACACTGGGAACCCCCTGGCTAAAAATTCGCTTGCCGACCGGATTGCATGAATGAAAACTCTGCCATTGAGGAGAGCCACAAGTCACTGACACTATTGACCGTCTTAGAAAAGTGCAGTTCCTCGATCGAAGTCGCTTCTTGCGAGCTGCAGAATGATGACCATCTCTCGCCCCCGGCACGTGGACCTCCCCATCCTGCAAATCGTACCCATATCCATGCCAGAACCCACGAGGAACGCGATACCACTTTTCCTCTGACCGATTCACAAATTGTGGGCATCAACAGCGGCGAGGCACGCATGAACAGCTTGCCATCACCAGGTCACGTACTGATTGGCCAATATTATAAGACAAAATAGGATTGAATCTCCCCATGACCACATCTGGTCCGATTTCGGTATCGATGTGATAACAAAAGCCAGGCTGATGTCCCACACCATGTCCCAATGCAGGCTCTGATGATCCCTATTATGAGCTTCAGCAACAACTGAGTCGGCATCTTCCTGGATCAAGCCATAGGACACAGTCGTTCCCTGCCACAAAGACATCCAAGGCGTCCGAGGTGCCGCGTTGCTCCAGTGTTGATGACACAAGATTCATCAAATGGGCATGGAGTATCAATCACATATAAACCCTGGCCATACTGGCGGTTGTGCATCACTATGCCTCACTATGCCTTGTTATAACATGACTCGAATGCATCTCACAAGGACTCTCTAGCCACAGTCATGAGCCTGGGCAGGATAAAGCGTTGAATCTGGTGAGGGTATTCCTCGCAAACAAGAGATGTCAACCCATAGATGATGATGCCAGATGAGTTTAAGGGGCAGGGACGGAAGGATCGGTTAGGATATACGTCGCAGGGAGATCGAACTTCAAGATCGCAATTCCGGGCTCAGAAGGGTGATGCAGACGCGCCTGCCGGGTTCGACGGATTAGTTTTTTTTTCTGAGGAAGGAACAAGTCAGCAGTCAAGTCGAAAACAACGGCCCAAGCGTCCCGTCACTTATCAAAGACTTCATTGTTGATTGCATCCCTGAAGTCTTTCAGGGTAGTGCAATTTCTTGCTCTCCTCCACTCGGGGTAGACTCACCAACATCCAATAAAGTGAGGTCAATGAAATTTATGGGGTTGCCAGGCGAAAAGAGCTATCGATGGATGCCCGGCAAGAAATGCTCGATGACCGACTCTCGTTGAACCCTTGCTAGCCAACAGCGGCCACGGCATCCATAGGCCAATCTCTCCAGGCAAGCTCATCTACTGATATAATGCCCCCAGCCTCAACACGACCCTCCATAGTCGTTTTTGGTGATATGTCCTCGGTGGCGAGTTGTCTCTAGGGTCGATTGTCTTCGCGATCTGTCCCTGGGAGATCAAGTCAATACTAAAAAGATCGCAGCAGTCCACTGTTACCCTTAGTGAATTTGACGAATCAATCCATGCCTAGGATGTAGTGAATACCGCAGCAAGTATTCAGCAGGGCCATCGATTTTTCATGAATCCAGTACGATTGCAAGACGGTCCCATCTGTTTTGATCCGAAAAGACCCCCGATCCACGCAAGATTGCCCAATAAGGGTGTCGGGACCAACATGACCAGCCAATCACGTCCATTATCAGGATCGTCAAAGCGAAAGGGATAGCACATCGAACACCATACTGATCGTGAAGCCAAAAGAAAACGAAATTGACGCTCTTCAGGCGAATGGTTGTCGATACTGCGTGGGTCCGAGGAGAAGTAAGGACCAAAGTCGATTGGTCGGTACTTTTCTCCGGAACCGACGAGAGCTTACGATCAGTGAAGAATCACCAAGACATAGATCGGGCTCTCCATACAGTCAAATGGGTTTTATTTGCGCTCGGGACACCGGAGAAATTCACAACCCCAGGGAAATGGATCCACTAAGCTCCCATTGAACAGACGCCTTGCCGGGCCAAGTCCTTGCACATCATACTTGGGCCATGGGGCATCGGTTTCTGGTCTGGCGGGGATTATCGATCAGCTCGGGATCGAGAGTTTTCGTCTTTTTGGCATGTCCCGCCTTTTTCTTGGAACTCTCCCTTGACTGCATCGTCATCTTCATTTTTTCTTTAATTCCCGTGTTGTCTCCTGCACAGAACAGTTCTCTTTACCTGAGTGGAGATCTTTAAACAAGTTCACGCAAATTGTATGACCGACCGCGTTCTGCCCTTTACCCGTTTCCCGCCCGTTGAATGAATCTCATTTCTACGTTCATCCAGTCCATTCATATCTCCCTTCTCCATATTCATTTGATTCTATTCTACTCATTCTGTTATACGTGCTGATTCCTCTCGTACTGACTGTCTTTCCGAAGACGTCTGTGATCCTCACGAGGACAACCCATAGAGAGGGGTATCTTGTCCAGCATCCTAGCATCGTTTGACAGCCCCAAATCTGAGCAGCTCAGGTCCTTTCCCCGTAGATCACTTTGACGACATTCGACTCAACATGTCAGAGCGACGCCCCACGAACGATCTACCTGGTAGCCAGGGAGTCCCAGCACGGGACGAGCGAACGCCGCAAGCTTCGTCGGCGGGAACTCCGAGGTATGTGTGAAATTTCATCTGTTGCCGTCTGTTTCTGTCCGTTTTCTGTCCTTTCAGCGATGGCCTCGCACTTTGTGTGAAGCAGAAAGGCCCCGAAGATACATATAAGGTGTTGGCGCAGTTTGTGTGAACTTGAGGCTGAAACATCGCCCAGCCTGAGTGTCCCGAGCAGCAGCGGCACTTCTAGCGGCACTTCTAGCGGCACATCCAGCGGCACATCCAGCGCAAGTCTAGCTCAAGAACCCCACGAAATAACCCACTATCGCTCCCTGGTCAACAGGCTGTTGGGCTTTATCGCTACCCGCGACGAGGAGGCAGTGGCCCGCATCATCTCCACGATTCGCTCCGGCGCCACGCACGACCAAATCCTCGATGAAATTGATCAGCTTTCCGCTGGCTCCGACCTCGCGAACGGGAACACTAACGGTGCTCGTGATGGTCGTTCTTGATGAAAGTTAATCCTTGTCGAATTCCCGAGTTTCCTACTTCAGGTTCCTTTGGAGAGAGGCTTGTTGGGATTGAGAAAGTGCGTGCGAGTGGAAAGCCATGCCGGGTTAATGGTGCCACAGATCGAATCTTAGACTTTGACGAATGATGATACTCCTGCTGTTGACTAGGATTGATATGATTGGGTCCAATGTGAAAGCGACTTTAAACAGTGGCGAGGACCGACAGCAGTTGATTTTGTCGATTTATTTATTTTAGCAAATGCGCGACTGGCTTTGCTTGAATGATTCCGCGTACTCAAGATTTCAAACTCGGATTGCAGTTTGCAGACTCCAAAAGTATGGATGTCGCAACAGTACTAGTACGAGTGCCTATATTGTTAATTTGACGCAGCATTATCCAGGCGGAAACTTGAGCCTCGTGGCGAATAAGCCATGAATTGGTATAACCTGAAGGTCGGATGGTGACAAAGATCAGATCACAAGGACAAAGTCAGGTGCGGTCAATAAGATGGGACGTGAGGGGAACATTCGCCCCCGATATCATCAACCTCGCAGTGACTAACTTGTCCATGGATGGCGCGTGCGCGGTATGACGAATCAAGGGTTGATAACTCCCCCCAGGAAAAAGCTTGAGTTCACATTTGCCATCGAACAACAGGAGAAACAACCTATGAGGAGCATGTTACCTGCAACCCGTGGCCAAGTACTGTAGACCCGAGACATCATCTGCCACAGCATCCAATCAAATACGAATCAGAAAAGCCGAGTGTGTATGGTCAAGAAGGGCATTTGCAATAAGAACACGAAACTAACCTACAGTATCCTTGCTCTGTCATCAACCCCAGGATCAATCTTCGCATAGGCGTACGGAGCCGAAAGAACAACTGCTTACCCTAGTACAACATAACATCAGAAATAGAACAAAGGATGAGATTAGATCAGCCCCAGGCTGAAATAGTCTTGAATCTCCTTGGCGACTGGGCAGCGGCTCGAACTTAAATCGGACAAGCGGAATGGCTCCTGTGGGCTGGTACGGATTTTATCTCCGTGCATTTGGAGCAATGGCATCACGGCCTGTGGAGCATGTCTGCCGACCTCTGTGCGGCCAGTCATTCGCTGGGTGCCTTGGAGCCCTTTCTTTTCTGCAGTGCTATACGGAGACCCGACTTGCCTGGAGCTTGATGATGTCTTTCTTCTTTTGTGAAGGTGGACTGAGCCTGGATCTGCGCCGCGTCTGTGAACGAGAAGCGGTGGAGCCCGAAACACAAATGGTTCCCAACTGATTCTTGAGCAAAATCCGATGATTTGTCACTGCGGTTGAGGCTAGGGGATGGCGACGGGTCTTGTCTATGCTTTTGGGGACTTTGTCCTTGGTCTACTCACTCTCTTGAGCTAGAAGGGATATGTTTTATGTTTGGTATCTCGGACAATCTGTTCAAAAGATGACACCGGCCACCGCTAGTTCGAACCCTCCAGCTCAAAGCTCTCAGCTCTCCGATCCGCATCTCGTCTCCATCTCCCTAGAGACTACACCGCAACAAATCTACCGCGCCCGGCATAATCGAATCAATTCGAAACACAAATGCGTATTTCATTGCCAACGACGGCATCCACGATTCACTACGTTAACCTGTTGCAGCAAGCACAAAAGTAGCGACAGCAAGGCCGAGGCCCCCTTGCTAACTCTCGTCCCGGTCACTCATATCAGAAACTGCATCAGCCAGGCCCAACCAGCTCCAACTTTAGACATAGGAGCACTAGCAAACACAGGCGAACAACCCAGAGCCATCACTAATACTCATTCCAGTCACAGATCCCACGCCGCACCAGAAAACCCAAGCCTACACACGTACACACAATAACAGCGTTATTTTTCCAACACGTCTAAATCCACATTATACCCACAAGTGCCATGCAGCCTCAGCCTGAATCTGAGTCCTAAGCACCTGGTCCCCAGTCATCATGGTTACCTCTTTATTCATCTTTATTCAGACGTCGTTCGGAGACACTCGTCTACAATAGCTCTAGCTACGTCTCCGGAAATCGATCGCTTAACTCGATCAGCATGCCCTATGTGGCGGCTGGACTGTGGATCTACCCGGGCGGATTTCATTGCAATTTGCGCGTCAATGTCGGATTACGCTGTTCTCTGTTTTGTCTTACTGATAGGGTATGGTATGGATGGGGATAGGATCTGGAAGGCTAGTGCTGCTGTGTCCCATTGTGTGAGTGAGTAGATATGATAGCCTTTTAGATTTCAATCGAAGTGTACGTCAGGGAAGGTGGAAGAAAGAACCTTGCGAGGGTAATAGATTGGTTAAGTAACTTATTTGAAACCTCACGACATCAAGAAATATAGAATTAACAAGGCTCTGGATTTTGTTTCCCATGACGTGGCATTCCAAGTGGCGCTTAGGTTCGTGCCAGATATCCTAGGCACAGTAGAAAGAAAGTCTAGAAAAGCTCAGGTACATTAATATGCACAGCTTTACCATTCCATGGCGTAAGGATGACTTGGAGAAAACGGTACCATCAACGGCATTACCCAATATATTACGTTCCAGTGAATCTAGGAATATGAACAACGTTGAATGCAATGCTCTAGCAAAAAGAAAATCTTCATCTGGTTGATCCAGCTCACTTTTAATATCCTAAACAAAAATTTGAAATCTGATGCAATCCATAGATCATCATAACTATACGTAAAAGCTCACCAGCTTACGGGGTGCAACGGCTAGTGAAGCGAGGGTACAACGAGCAATCACGGACAGTGTAGCGAGCGCACATCCAAGCCAGGAAACGCTCCAGACCGAGTCCGTAACCTCCGTGGGGAGAGGTACCGTACCTGTTGGATGTTAGTAAGAAGTTGCAAAGAGAGCAGGTCACGGGTCAAACTTACTTGCGCTGGTCAGTGTACCAGTAGTAAGGCTTGGGGTCCATGCCCTCGTGCTTGTAGGCGTTCATCAACTCGTTCCAGTCGTCCATTCTCATACTTCCACCGACGATCTCACCAACACCGGGCATGAGAACGTCAACACTCTCGGTGACGCGACGGTCCTCGGCATCCTTCTTCATGTAGAAGGCCTTGATCTCGGCGGGGAAGTGGGTGAGGAAGATGGGCTCGTTAATAATATCGGTCATGCGACGCTCAGCAGCCTCGGCAATGTCATCACCGAACTTGTGGGGCTCACCCTCCTCGTTGGGGATTTCGTGCTCGACCAACCAGGCAATAGCGTCGGAGTACTTCATGCGGCGGAAGGGGCGCGATGGGGCCTTGAAGTCAGGGTTGAGCTTCTTGATGTAGGCGGCGGTCTCGGGCTCGGCCAAGGTCAGGTCGATGACACGGCAAATCATGGCCTCGAGGTGGTCAAGCAGATCAGTGAAGGTAATGAAGTCCAGCTCGGCCTCAATGTGAGTGTATTCCGACAGATGGCGACGGGTGAGGGACTTCTCGGCACGGAAGGAGGGGCACACACAGAAGACGTCACCCAGGGAGGGCAGACAGGTCTCCAGGTACAGTTGGGAGGACTGGGTAAGGTAGGCGTTCTCGCCGTAGTAGTCGAAGCCGAACAGGGTGCTGCCACCCTCCACCTGGGTCTGGACCATCGCCGGAGGAGTGACCTCCAGCATGCGGTGCTCCTCGAAGGACTTGCGGAAGGCACGGAGAACGGCGGCACGAACCTTCATCACGGAGGACGAGGTCTCTCCGCGCAGCACCAGGTGGCGGTTGTCAAGCAGAGTCTGGGGGTCGGCGTCATGGGCCACACGGTTGGTGATGGCCTCCTTGTCACCAGCGGCCTTGCCAATGATGGTGAAGAAGTCGGCGTGCAACTCACGGTCGTTGGGGGCGTGTTGCTTGGGAGGAACGGCACGCATCTCACCGTGGATGGCCATGGAGGTCTCCAGGGTCAAGGTCATGATGTCGAAAGTCTTGACCATATCGCCAGTCAAAATGCACTGCAGGTAACCGTAGCCATCAACCAGAGTGATGAAGACATAATCCTTCTGCGCGCGCATACGGTGAACACGACCGAGAACGCGAACCCGAGTGCCCGGAGCATCAGACTCGGGAGTACGCAGGGTCACGACCGCAGGGTCAACGTTATCTAAGCGAATGCGCACAGGCTTGGGCAGCGAGGTGTCCTCCTTAATAACGATCTTCTTGGCCTCCTCCAGAACGGCCTGGCGCTTGTCAGCCTCAGCCTTCTCCCGAATAGCCAGCTCGTGCTCCTTGGCAGCCTTCTTCTTGCGCTGCTCGAAGAGGTTGGTAGCCTTCTTCATGGCGGACTTGGTGGCGGGCTTCCACTCCAACTTGGCAGCCGGGTCCACATCCTCACCAGCGGCATCGGTCTGGGACTTGCGGGTCAGGTATTGGATGCCCTCGGTGGTGGGCTCGTGGTTGACCATGGCATGCACGAGGGTCTTGTAGGGAGCGGTCTCGGTACCGGTGGCGGTGGAATCGTCGTGGCCGACGTCCTCGTCAATGTAGATAGAGGGAGCCATGATTGCGATTGAAACAATAGGATGCAAATCAAGGATGCGCTCTACCAATTGAGTCTATAGAGAGGATTGGGGGGGAGGATGGGTCTGCGCGGAACAAATTAATATGGTTCATTTGTGAGTCATCGCAGGAGATAAGGGGATATGCAATGCAAGATAAAGCACACATCAAGAATGCTTACCAGACTGGACAGTTCCAATACCAATATACAGGAGAGGAAGCAATGGCGCCAGGCCGACTAATATGGAAATGCAGAGTATTGTTCGAGATGAGAAAGTTGGAGGGGTAAATTTCGATACCATTTCCCCACATGATGCCTCAGGCATCAACTTTTTAATTCTTTTCCGCTTGGGCTTTGCTTTAGAATTCAGCATTAAGCCTGATCGGATCAACTCAAAATGATCATGACTAGGGAGGTTTCAGATGATCGATCCATGGATCAAATTAATTCGGAGATTGAAGCTGTGGTTTGGGTTGATATAAGCATAAATCATCTAATTGGTCAGAATTGATCTGCATCCATGATTCATGTTATAGATGCAGTCGAATACCTGCATATCCGGTAAAGAAATTACCTCCACTGTCACGCCAGATGAATCTATCGAAAGCAGTCTAGTCCTAATATTCCAGTTCGCATGCCAGGGGCGCCGAGTGGACGGTGATTGGTGGGGCCTGATCCAGTTCTGCAGGAGCCACGGAACGTTGGTTTGGGATGTAAACAGTGATATCAGGGGAGCATGAATCAATCTCATCATAAGCCACGAGAAATCATGGGAAAGATTGAACCTGTACTCCGGACATAAAGCGTAGGTCAATCGATATAGATCAACATTCTATCTCGTGGGGATATAGGAAAGAATGACGGGTACATGGCCCCCCTTTCTTTGCTTTCTCTTGTCTCGTTTCTCCTTTTTTTCCCCATAGATTTCGGGCAATTTACCTTTCCCCCCTTTTAAACCTTTCATACCTTGCTGGGACTCACCTTAATCCTTACCTTTTCGTTCCTTTCTTTTCGGTTTGGTTTCGGTTCAACACGTAAATATCTCCTTTCCCCACTCCTCCTTTTTCCTCTGATCTCATCTCTTCCCCCCTTTTTACCTCCAGTCTTGTACTGTTTGGGACCTTGTCCACTTATTCTTTTTCAGCTAATGACTGTCATTTGATCTAGTCTTTTTCTTTCTTTTTTCTCCTCGGCTCCGCACATCTGCAGGGTTGTTTCTTTTCAGGTATATACCGTGTGACATTCCCTTTTAAAAAAAAAGTTTAGCCGCAGGTTCGTCCCTATCCCCTTGGCCCCGATCCCTAAATGAATGCACATTCCAATTGACATTGTACTAGACACGTCGCCTGGAGAAAGAAGCTTCCTTTCTACGCGCCGAACCTTTTTTTTATTCTATTCTTTTCTCCTGTCCCTTTCCACTCCCTAACCCGCCGCCAACCTCGGTGCACCCCCCTGAATGGGAATCTGATATATTCCTTTGGATTACCTTTTTTGGTTTGGACTTCACCTTCACCCCTGAGGGCCTATCGCGTCTGGGTATCAGGTGGATTTTCGCCTCGCCATGCAAACCTCGGATGCATCGAGCATCCCGAACAGTTCGCGTCTGATCCCGCCTTCCAAATACAACTTGAACGGTGACACCGGTTTCTCCCACGGCGCCTATCACTCCAACCAAAATCCACAAGGCTTCTCCAACCGCTCGCGTCGCGCCAATATCCCTGCTATAAATACCGCCGCCGGCCAACCCGCCGATATGAACTCCGGCTTCGATATGAATTTCACCCCCCTGCTGCCGTCGCAGTTGCTCGTTGGCAGTCCCTTCCAGCCTGGAACCCCGTCCGCCTTTGCGTCCCCCCAGTTTGCGAATTTCGGTGGCTTCCCGCAAGCCAATGCCAACGGACACGGTCAGAACGCCCACCTGGGCAGCCCTACTCAGGGGATGCAGGGTATGCAAGGTATGCAGCATATGCAGGGTATGCAGAACCACGGTCTGTACGGCGGGATGATGTCGGACGGGCTAGGCGCGCCACAGCTGCTGAGCCCCCAGTCGCCGATTAATGGCCTGGGTGGACTTGGTAGTGCGGCCCTCGGAGGTCCTGCGTCGTCAGTCTCGCCCGGCATGATCTCGGGAACCAGTCGTACCGTGTATTTGGGAAATATCCCCGCTGAAACAAGCGCCGAGGAAATCCTGAATCACGTGCGGAGTGGGCAGATTGAGTCGGTGCGTCTTCTGCCCGATAAGAACTGCGCGTTCATCTCTTTCTTGGATAGCAGCTCCGCCACTCACTTCCACTCAGATGCCATCTTGAAGAAGTTGGCCATCAAGGGAAATGATATCAAGGTAGGCTGGGGCAAGCCTTCACAGGTTCCGACCTCCGTTGCGCTAGCGGTTCAGCAGTCTGGCGCGTCTCGCAATGTTTACCTTGGAAACTTGCCCGAGGAGACTGTGGAAGATGACTTGCGGGAAGAATTGGGTAAATTTGGACCCATTGACACCGTCAAAATCGTCAAGGAAAAGGCAATTGGTTTTGTCCACTTCCTCTCCATTAGTCATGCCATGAAGGCGGTAGCTCAACTTCCCCAGGAGCCACAATGGCAGGCCCCCAAGCGCGTGTTCTACGGCAAGGACCGCTGCGCATATGTCTCCAAGACCCAGCAGCAAAATGCAGCACAATTCCTGGGAATTGCACCAGGTTATGCGCATGTGCTGAACTCGGCAGACCGGGACTTGATTTCGAATGCGCTCGCCCAGCAGTCCGTTGCGGCAGCTGCGGTAGCCACCACAGCGGGCGGCGTCAGCAACCTGGGCAACCGAACTATTTATCTTGGAAACATTCACCCGGAGACTACAATTGAGGAGATTTGCAATGTAGTCCGGGGAGGTCTCTTGCACCATATCCGTTATATCCCTGACAAGCACATTTGCTTCGTGACCTTTATAGATCCCACCTCGGCCGCCTCCTTCTACGCCCTCAGTAACCTACAGGGTCTGATGATCCACAACCGAAGACTGAAGATTGGTTGGGGTAAACACTCTGGTCCGCTGCCACCTGCAATCGCACTGGCAGTGAGCGGTGGCGCATCCCGAAATGTATACATTGGCAACCTAGACGAGACTTGGCCTGAGGAACGCCTCCGCCAGGACTTTATGGAGTATGGAGAGATTGAGTTGGTGAACACCCTACGCGAGAAGAGCTGTGCATTTGTGAACTTCACCAACATCGCCAACGCCATCAAGGCTATTGAGGGCATGCGCAATCGAGAGGAATATAGGCGCTTCAAGATCAACTTTGGGAAGGACCGCTGTGGCAACCCACCCCGTCAGGCTGGCAACCAGGGCCAGAATTCACAGAACCGTAACGGTTCTGGCTTGGAAGGACCCCAATCTCCTCCGGCCCTGAACGGGTTCCAGCAGAACCTCAGCCAGTCTGGATCTCAGTCTAGTCCAACCCGCCCTGCTCTGTCCCCTGCACCTGGCTCCACTGGCTCCCAGAATGGACAACAGCGCCACCCTCTGCAGAATGTGTCCTCCCCATCTGGTGTGCTGAATGTGGGCTCAAACAACCCGCTCACCATGTACCTCAATCAGATGTCAGCCCAGCATGCTCAGGAGCAGGAAAACCGTCTCAATGACCCCATGGCCTTGGCCGGCTTGCAAGGTCAGTCTCAGGGTCCCCAACAGTCACTCTACAGCGGGACCAGCAACGGTGACCTTTCGAATGGAAACATCGATGCGCCTTTGCACCAGCACCAACACCAGCACCAGCACCAGCACCAGCACCAGCACCAACACCAACATCAACACCAACACAAACCTTCTGCCAATGGCTACCTGAGTGTGGGTAACGGTTCTTCTGGTCCTGGCCACCATGCGACTGCCAGTACCAGCAGCCTGAGTGTCCCACGGGCACAGCACTCTCGGGCCGTGAGTCTGCCATCGTTCTCTCAAGAGCCCTTCGGGCCTGTCTCTGGACAGCCTGGTCACATCCGCACTGGCACAACACACCATCCCCAAGGCAGCTTCTCCAGCTTCTCATCTGGCCTGGGTGGACTGAACCACTCTGGGTTCGGACTAGCCATCCAAAATGAAAACTCTCTGCCTGGCTGGGCGGAAGAGGAAATTGGCGCCAAATAATCACCTTTTCCCCATGGAGATGCATACCTCGACTCAAATATCCTTGGCATCTTTAATTGCATTTCCCTTCTTTTTTTGACATATAGTTTTTTTGGGTTGTGATGCCATCTTATCCCTTTTTGCTTCGATTCTTGTATTGGTCTTAATACCTTCACAACTTCAATCTTTGTCTTTCTCTTTGAACCATTTCTTTTTTTTATACTGTTTTTGGCTCCACCCTTTTGTCGAAATCTCCTTCTGTTCACCGCCAATGACCTTTATCCCCCTTTAATTTCAACGTCTTTCTCCTTATCACCTTGTATTGCTAGCTGGCTATGAGTCTTTTCTTTTCTGTTCTCCTGATTCTGATTTTGTGAGTTGGGAGGCAAGGGTGAGCCGGTTATTTGTTTTCAGGGTATATCACAAGACGGCGGGATTTACTCCATCTCTGTTGTTTTGTTCTGCCCTTTCCTTTTGATCATTTTATTTTTGATTGCCGTGGGCAGGTTGCATCGGGTGGTACGATCCAGTGGAAATACCCAATCTCTTGCTCTGCTCCACCTTTTGAGGGTGGGCAATTGGGCTGTGAATGTGTAATTAGTGGAAATTTGCCGGAGAAATGAATGAGTCGATGAAGATGTTGTACTAAAGTAGCTTGCTATATACCCGGTAGTCATGGTAAACATCCATCACTATCCACTCAAGTGCTTGGTGAAGATCATCAACCGATATGAATCTCCAGGGCTGTCGCAACTCGAAGAATGATGCACGATACGAAGATTATGAAGGTTACAGTTCACCCTCAGCGCCGACGAAAGCTCCTTGGACTTCAAGCATAACCTAAAGTTCAATGTAAGGACCACCTGCAGTTGATGCTACTCTTCCAGACTTCAAGAGCACCACTTGACAAGCAAGGGTGCTACCGCCGTGACCCATCCATGGATGTGCTATATGGGGTGGCCATTGGAATCGAGTAGAACTCGCTCCGGGCAGCTTGTTTGAGGGTATAAATCCATGGATAGGCCCAATAAAAGCTGAAAAGCTCTGGTCGGATAGCTCGAGTATCTTGATAGGGCGCGATCTCCGAGGGATATGCGATTCTATATATTTGTTCCGTCTAAGAGTGTCAGGCCAGCTTGGATAGAGCCAATGATTTGAGCACTTGACCATTAGACACCGGTCCGCTGTCAATTTAACCCTGAGTGATATATTTATATCTGTGTCCTCTCGAGATACAACCAACTGGTGGCTATTCATGTGCTTAATTCTGATTGCAATTAACAAGCCTTGGATCAAATACAGTCGCGGAAAGACTGTCCACGACCATAAAAATCAGCGCGCGGTGTCCTAGTTAGACCTAAAAGATGACTTTAAAACTTGGATGCCAGGGTTTGTAGCTTTCTCGTAAGTGGCTGACAATGAATGACAGTTGCGTGTATCGGACTAGCAGAAGGCAGAAGACGGAGGACGTGGAGTTGTCAGAAACCCCCAAACCAACAGCGAATCTCCCCAAATGCCCAGCTGCAGTTATCTCTGGACTGATACCATCCACCTCGGCAGCATGGTAAGGCGGACTTCCAAAAGGCCCGGAAATCCGACGAGCCAAGAATATAGATGACTTCACGCACTAATGCCGGTTCATCACCCAGATTTGGTGATTTGGAATAAAATCCATAGATGCACGTAAACAAGTCAAAGGCCCCGCCCACGCCAAGCTCAAACTAGATATCTACATATTCTGTATTGGGTATAGGCAGAGAAGCAAACAACATGACCTGAATGGTCACAATTTAATCACCTAATTCTCCGATCTGGACACCCTCTCGTCATGCCACATTATCAAAGCCTTACCATGTCAGAAACCCCGACGGTAATCTAATCCTAGTACCACTACGTCGACGCCATTCCTCACAAGACAGCCCATCAGCGCCAGTCCCGCACCCTACCGCCCATGTGGCGAACGTGACAGCGATACCATGTACACAATGACGCCAGCTAATGATCGCCAGACCAAGCACATTCCTCAGAACATGTTGGTCTACTGTTGGTGGCGGAGTCTGGAATCTATTGGTAGTGAAAACAGGTTCGCGCCGTGGCTTGTATACTTTGCGTACCTGAGCAGCCTATTAACTATTTCCCTGGCCACCCTAGGTTATTATTGTATATATGTATCCAGTAAAAAAGGGTAGAGGAGGGGTTCATTGCAGGGTTTGGCGCTGCTTAATGGTCTCTCGGTACCCTAGTCCTACTGTCGGTACCCAGTGAGGTTGTCTTGTTGTATGTTGTTAGGTCACTAGACACCCTTCTTCGAGCCCCCACTTTAGGCCCTTTTCTCCGAGTGACCGATGCTGAGGCCCCCTGGTGAGCGGTGATGATGCCATTATTAGGTAGGTTTTCGGTATTCATGAAAAGCCTGGTCGGAGATATGCCGATTTAGACAGCTACAGCCACGTGGAGGGGAAGGGATGCGGGGTTTGATGGAGGTGAATCGGGTATTGTCGGTGGTCAAGGAGTTGTGAACCTCATGAATCTGATTGGAAGATTCCAAGGTTTTTAGTGAAGATATGGCAGGTGAGGGGCATGTCCGTGATTAAAAGCGGGAAGACTGAATAATGGCGGGAAGGTCGGGAGATGATCATAGTGCTAATCCAGGGACTAATAGGACGCCATACACCAACAGCGCCAAAAGCCAACAGTCTATACTGTCTTCCAATAGGGCCCTAGACACGGCTGAGAAGGGGAAGGTGGTAACCATAGCTTGGAATCACTCCAAAGATATGCACGATAAACCCTCGCACGATCTATTTTGGAAGGAGTCTCTTCTCAGCCGGCAGCAGTGCCTCGACCAAGATGACGAATCAGGCAGCCTGCATGCACTGAAACAGTTTGCTCTGCATGCATCATGCATCATGCAGCCGATCCCGTGACGCGAACTGAGCCCGCGATCTGGCGGCAACTGATCGCTTTGTCTCAATTTCTTAAGTGGACAGAACTTCTTACGTATAGACCTACAGTAGTGTGTACACCCCTACTAGAATGATGCGATGTTGCATAAGATCACCGATGTCCTGTACCGTGGTATGAGACGGTAATACCATGACCGTTACAGGTTGTTTTGTGACACACGGATCGCTATCGTTTATCAACTCGTAGCGACCCGAGGTCAAAGTGTTGTATTGTTTCGGGGAGATCCCGACAAAGCTACCGAGTGAGTCCGCTGAAGAAAATCCCGTCTCCGTTGCAGAATGCCCGCGTTTGCCGGGCGCACTCGGAAGGTTGAGTGGGACAGCCCCGTGGATAGTTTTTCAATAATCAAGACGAGTCTCGGCTTTCACTCCTACCTAGGATAACGTTCAATGAATAGTGGGGGTAGATACGTGCATATTGATTCGGTTGTGAGGCTCTGCCAGTATAGTCGTCACGATACGACAGTAGCTGTAACAAAATTGAAACACGCCGTGCATACATTGTACTCTAGTTTTTATGTAGCGGCACTCTGTGTACAAAAAGTGTATAATACTTCGTATTCAGTTACGCAAAAATTTGTCACTATTACAAATACTCACAAATACTCTAATTACGGTTCCATGGTTCAAGATTATTCACGGACAAAGTTTATGGGGGTTGTGCTCGCTCTTACTTGTCGAATCGGGCCTCAACGGTCTCGGATAATCATTACTCGGCTGTCGCCCGATTTTACCGAATCCACAGTGTAAACTATTTGAAACTCAAAGTTCAAAGTTTCGAACATCATATTCTGATGATCATGTAGTCAGGGGTACAGACTTTGGAAAGTACAATACCCATGGTAATAAAAAAACCCTTTCACGGCCGAAGACGGAGATCACCGGTGCCCATCTGAGTATGAGGTGCGAGAGAGACAGTGGAGTCTAGACGGCGAACCATAAACCGCTTAATCTTGAAGGATTGCAATACCCGCATTTGTAGATTTTTCTCTCGCGCAAAAACAATAAATAAATCTGGACCATTATCTAAAAGGGGTAATGAGAGATTCTTCGGAAATACTACGGAAAATCCCGTGAAGAAGTTGTAGGATGTGACATCAACCTCGAAGCAACACAACCTACGCACTTACACAGACCCCTACGTAGAAATTGCCCCAAGTAGAATGTTGTCGACACACAGGCTGCCTTAGTCCCGCGCTAATGTCCCGATGACATGTCCGCGGTGTGATATGGCTGTACGTGAAGCATTAGTCTCTGGCCATCACACGCTGATTGGACCGCTCGTGGAAAGAGGTTGGCCACGCATGGTCGTGAGACATCATTGATCTCCCAACATTTCACGGGTTTCACGGCGCGTACATCTGCGCTCATGACTATGAGGCATTGCAACCCACCTCGATTCTTTTGATTAGTGGACTTATTCGGATTCGCATGGGACTTGGGCAGTGGTCGTGATCCCTGTCTCACCGAAACTAGGTTCGGACTTAACGGGATATGACTTCTTCGCCTATGGATTTATAATTATAGTCACAGTCCTGGACGGCAACATAGATCAGGTCGTATCACATCATTGCCCCCGCTACGTGCAAAGTACATTACTCTCGTGTATATGTACTGGTGGATCAGCAAATCTTGAATCTACAAAAATAAACCGGGGGCCGTTGGCTCCATTGTATATTTCTGGGGTGTATCCACGGTCCCTAAACGTGGGGCTATAATATATGAACCAGCGAATAAAAAGCTACTTTACCACTTCCTGTTCGGGCTAGTGTGAGGCGTGAAGCCCGCAACGGCAGCACTTGAATGTTTTCGTGTCTAGTAACTTCCACCCGAAGTTCATCATACACCAATCCCGGCCTAACGAGAGGAGCTCTGAACTCATTTTCAGTCTACCAATAATACCAATCCAATCAAATATATTTCCGACCCAGACTACGTATCAGAGACAACTCTCCTAGACCCACACTTGAGGCGCGGAACATGTGTGACTGTTAGCGGGGCAACAAGTTGGTGGCGTGAGACTCGGCCGCATTTTCTCCAGTAGATCATGGTTCATCTAAAAGGTAGGAACACTAAACCCTTATGAAAGATCCCCGACCTTTGCTCTTGTTCTTCGTTCTTCATGTCGATCGAAATCCTCTAGGGACGGAAGGATCAAAGAACCCCTAAAATAGCTTTCAATGTCCATTGTTATTCCTTCACCCCGATTTCTAGTAAAATATGACGATGGATACGACGATCGCGGCAATTCAGGTGATCCAAGCTTCTGCAATCAGGCAATCCGTCACCCGAAACCCACGTGTCCTTAGTGCCCTACTAGAACGGTGGTCGAAGCGCAGCCTCTTAGGAGCCAAGAAATTTGGGCTGAGCTGGTTTAGTGAATGCACCTAGTAAATAGGGTCATTTAAAATGCCGAAAGTATGTTGGCGCCTGTGTTACCTTAAGGTAAAGCGTCGGCCTCACCTTCAACATACATGGTTTTCTCTTGTAAATGACGTAAAACCCTTCCTTCGGCCATAAACAGCCCACAGGATACAAGACAAGTGGGCCGGGTACTACCAGCCACTCCGTGTGAAGAAGATCAAATGCTGAAGAGAACCAATGGCAATATCCGGATTAGGGCTCCTACTGAGTTTACTGAACAGTGGCCCTTAAGCTCTCGGAAGCTATGACCTTTCTCCGTTCTACTCCATAATTACGCCGTGTTTTCTCCGTATTGAAAAGATGAATTCCATCGTAATCATTGGTCAGCGAGGAGGAATACGGGATTTAATCACACCCGTTTTTTTGCTTTGGGCTTTTATCATTTGAGACATATACCCGTGCGCTTAGCCTAGCTAGGAAAGAAACGAGAAATGGTCTATGGAAGAATGGCCAGATTTAATTTAGAAAATGTAATTTCACACTTAATTACCCGGGTCCATTTTTTGATTTGCTTGCTCGCTTATCATTTTCCGGACTGATTTGCGCCGTCGATCGATTCCCTGACTTGTGCCGGAATCCGGAGTCTGAGGCCTAGTGCACTCCTGGCTTCATGTCATTTCTTTCCCCCCGAGATCTAGGCTAGAAGAAGTATCATGCAAAGTTAATCAGGTGCTAGCTGCCCTGAGCTAACGCAGTGCGTGATTTCCTTTGTTTGGCCATTGTCTAGACTCGGACTTTTGTCTCTTCTTTTCCGTTCTGGAGATTTTCTTTTGCTGAAAACAATGCCCTGTCTCGTCCCCTTGTACCTATACTCCTGCATGACATGAATCTGCTGTTTCTCACTGCTGACGGTAGCTTCTGAATCTTCAGCATTTAGACTTTTCTTCCACGAGTGTCAGCAATGTCAGAGTAAACTGTAATCAAGCACGACACCAGTTTCTGTATCGAGAGAGACCCGGGCCACATGGTGCCGGAGCGCGTGCATTCCTCTCTGGAGCTAGTTAAGATCCGTACGAGAGGTGGGGACGAAACCAAGTGGAGTCAATACGTAACCCTCGAACGAACAGTTTTGAGTTCTGCACGCCTTGCTGAGGCTGAAAACCTGGCTGGTTCGGGGCCGAGAGGTTTTCGGCCGTACCGATGTAATAATACGGCGAAGCTGGATATCAATGCTGGACTGAATAGTAGAGGTAGGATGAAAGATGAACCACGCAAACATAAGCAGGAAAAAGGTAGATCGATAAATTTCGACCATGCAGCTTACTTGCTACTCTCCGCATCCAACCCCATTGTCTTAAGTATCCCTTGAGAGATGATGAGCACCAGGGCCAAGCCCAAGCCATGAATAGTTGGCTCATTGAACCCCAGAAAGGTGCCGGGGGTGTCCCACTTCCGACGAATAAGATACCCGAAATCCATGTCCAGCCCTAGGCCACGGGCGCAACACCAACATGCCACGCGTACGAACATCAATGAACTAACTTTCCAGGATCTATGCAGGGTTGAATCGGACAACGGTCGCCCGAATCGAATCGTCTTAATCAAAAAAAATCGCGCGAATCTGAACCTGAAACGACATACCGTGGCCCTTCTCCTCTCCTGCGTGATTATCACCATCTAGTCCGCGCTACGACAAGTGTGTGGGGGTGAACCCCAATTTTCTTTCTCCTTTCCCTCTTTTGCCTTGGTTTTTTTTATTGTCGTGGTGATTACTGGTGCACTTACCTGTCTTAGTCTCATGGACCGGGATTCGGTCCTGCCGTCCCTTCCACCATCTGCGCGGTTGCGCAGTCACTGCGCCTTTTCATCTTGCAGGGGTCCTGCGGTGTGGATTCGAATGACGACTCACATCATTCGCTACGTCTCCCGTTCTTGATTTTTTCCTCCTCAAGTCCGCAGGGATCGTCGACCCCGTCTTCTTTTCGCACTGGTTTCCATACTGGTCGCCTTGTGCAGTTCCGTTCGAAGGCACAGGGTTGTTTCCATTCGCCTCATGTTGCCGACGTAGTATCCGCTAGGCAGATTGCGTGCGCAACACAGGAACTAGGATGCGGGATGTGGATTTCGAATCTCTCTTCCTATGGTACCGAGTTGCAGACGGCGTCTATCGCTAGCGGGCTCTGGGGTGATGGCGTCCATATTGTGGATAGGATGGGCTGGGCTTGCTGATCGGGCGCAGAGGGTCGATTATCCAAATCAAGCCGTGCGTCCCGGCGATCGAGCCTGATTTGATTTGATGAGGATGTCTCGATCAAAGTAATCGAAATGAACACCTTTCAAGCACGATGTAAGGGAAAATATACAGAGCAGGATCGACCGAAATTCGATACATCCTCTCAGCCCATCACAAAATAGTGAGGAAAGGATTTTACTGATTGGTGGAACGTGTCAAATTTTTTTTTCTCTATTACACGATTAATTTTTTCATTACACTGACCAGCCACGTTCCACCCTGGTCAAATGGCCGTTGACATTCGCAGACATGCACGACATGACTCGTGCGAAATGTGACGCTCATTTCGGCCACAATAGTCTGGCGGCCGACGCAAACCATGGTTCGGAGAAGATCAAGAGTCCAAGCTGTTTCCTTATCTGTACGGTAATTTATGCTTTACTTGATTCATTCGGACACTCCGAGCGGGTATTCCCCACACGTGACTAAAAGTCGCTGCGGCTACGCGACTAACGCCGTTCTAGTGTAAAATGATTGGATCTAGTGGAGCGAATGTGGACCTGGAGACAAAGAAACCGGGCGGGGTCGCAGGGCAGGAGCCATGTTGATCTTGATCTGCACGGAACCGGGAGCTCTAGCCCGCTCATCGAGGCGTTACGGGGCTGCAGGAGGGGAAAAGGGGTGGACAAAGAAATGCAGGCAGGGATCTTGTTGTCGAGAAAACAGGATAGATAAGAAATGAGACATGAGAAATGAGAGCGAGAAGTAAAAATGGGGCGGCATTGCCGCTATTGAGCTAGAGGCGTCCAGTTGATATTTTGATTCGTAGTATTCTTAGCTACGAGATTGCGCGGTTACTGCACCTGCTTAGTGGTATTGTCAACAGCTGAAACGATCCCTAGTCGTCTCGACTCTCCATCGTTCAAGGGTTGGGTGGAGAGTTGAGGAGCTCGGCTGGATCGCCTGCACATCCAAAGCCGAGCGGGATACCTCGCCAGTAGGATTTCAAAGTGGAAATTCCTGGCCCCGGGTGCTGCCGATGGGGGGCCATAATGCGCATCATGTCCCCGCGCAACTTGCCAAAGTGCCACACGGCTTCAACCATGGTTCGCTTTATCTCGGACATATTGAAATCACATCTTGACCGTTTGATTGCGTGAGTCTTTTTATTTGCACGGAAAAAGTTTGACCTGGAAGAAAATTTATTAAATTTTGATTTCTTTGTTTTTCCCCTAAGTAGCTAGACTTAGCGAGAAAATCGACGTACAGGGGAATAAAAAAAAAAATAGAAATTAGAAAATAGAAATAGAAAACAAGAAAAAGCCGCAGTAAAATTACTTACAAAACGGTGAAAAAGATGCAGATGCGTTGGCAGACGCAAAATCCCCACCCTCTGCATCTGAGGCCCAAATTGAGCCCGCATTAGCTCATTTCTAGGCCCACGCTGATTCGTTCCGCGGGCCCAGTGCCACGGCGGCGTCGCAACAGGTGACTCTTGGTGATCCAATAGACGCCGTGCGTTACTGTTGGTTTTTTTTCTTTTGACTTCTTCCATATAACGTGCGAGTCAGTCAATTCGCGCCGCACATCCGCGACTGGAAAAAAAAGAGGGTCTTCAACGTTCTGGGTCAGAGCGTCTTACCCACCACACTAGGGCACTCTCTGTTACAGTCTACTCTGTACAGAGTACCTACTCCTGTTGCTCACATGAAAGTGGATTAGGTCTAGTAACCAAAACAGAAAATGCACGCGAGTGCGCAGCTACAGTATTTCTGATTCTGCATGATTATCTTCTCTAGGCCTATGGGATTGGCTCGCATGTTTCCCTACCCAATCTGATCCCTGCAAATTATTGCTCGGTCTCTGCACAACCATTGATGGATCCCCCCATTGCGTAGCTACGCTTCTCGCACAAGTTATCTCCAAGGGATATCGGTATTTGTAATTTATGCTCTTCATCCATGGATAGAGTATAGCTAGCTATCCCCTAAAAGAGATATCGGTACTGCCGAATACATACGTATACCAATTACACGCGCGTCCCCACAATTTGTCATTCTTTTTTGCGCGGGCGATGAGTGTAAAAGGCTAATGCTAAGATACTGTATTTTTGTCTGGCATTTTGCATAGTGGATTCCCCCGCGTAAATTCCCCCATCCACTTCGTATTGACCGAAATGAGATCAAATAATCATTTCAGAAAAAAAAAAAAAAAAGAGAAGAAAAAGATCGTCCGTGCTAGATTGTGTCATCGTTAAAAAAGCTGTTCCACCAACGGACGAAAGTGCCGCGTCTCTTGAGACAAAGAAACTCTACCCACCTGGAATAAAAAAAACAATTATACATAAAAAGTAGCCGATGACTGAAGATAATATTACCCGATCCATAGAAATGAAAATAACTTCTTGACAGGGCCGAATAAGACCGTAGATCGCCACCAGAACATCTTCACGGAATTTGAGATATCAATTTATACAGTGGCGAAATGAACCATATCCTAAAGGTACCGGACACGGAGCACCCTGTCCGGTTCACCGAAGTAGTACCCTCTTTTTTACTTGTCTGGGGGTGGAACCGAATGTAGGTCCCCCTGTTAGCTCCGAGAGGAGCCTTGTGTGTATCCGCGGTACAACTATACAGGGGGAGGGGGCCAAAGGAGCGACGACCAGCCCGACCCGCGTAATTGGTACGCTGCACCCAACAGCACATTTAGCTTGAGACTATTATTTTCGGATTTTATTTTCTTTTCATTTAAGCCCGTGTGTTTTCCAGGTGATCTGCTCTTCGATCTATAAACCTTGGCTCCCTTCTTGAACCTGAAGGTTTTTATTTTATTTTTTAAAGATCTTATACTTCGATCCTCCATACCCTGAAACATCTTTTTTCCTTCCCTCTCCCCTCCCCACCCACTTCAATACTGGGAGACCCATTGGGGACTGGGAACAACTTGATATCGACTTGATTTGTCTGATCAATTCCATTCTGTGGTGGGACAATCCGGGTTTCACAACTACCCAGATTTTGGACCAGAAAGAAGAAAAAAGAAATCATCTATAAAACGACACACTGCATTTGTCTCCCAGTCTATCGCACTCTACGTTCTACATTCTACCGTCTTTACCTAAAACAACACCACCAACATCCCCCAAAATGAATGAGCAATGTACACATCTGCCAGCAAGGCGACAAAGTCGCATGAAGATCGACTCCCTGCTAAACCCCCCAAGTGACGAAATGGAGTACAGCACAACGGACTCTCCATACTCGCAACACGCAACACTATCCACCTCGTCACACAACGCTGGCTACACAACTTCCTCAGGCTACCCTCCAAGCCCCAACCAATACTGGTATGGCCGATATGGCGGCTACCACGACACAAGCCCTGGCGCAGCCTCAACAGCCACGACAAACGTCAGTAGCACATCGAGCGGCAGCACCAATCCCCAGCACCATCACCACATGTTCCTGTCGTACCGACCTTCAGGCGGCAGTGGTGGACGACCTGGATCCGGGCACAGCTCTCCAGACCCGTATCACCAGCGCGAGCGCTACGACTCCGTCTCCAGTAGCTCCAGCAACAACGGGAATGATCGTCGACGACCTCCGAGACCCAAGTATGAGGAAGAGGAGATGTACTTCATCTGGTATCACCGCGTGGATCTTGGTCAAGAGTGGAAAGAGGTGCGCGAGAGTTTTAATCACCAGTTTCCCAGTCGACAGCGGCGCGGGTTCCAGGGTATCCAGTGCAAATTCTATCGCTTCATCAAGGAGAAGCAGTGTCCTACGCTACGGGAGCAGCGGAGGATGCGCGATGGAGAGTTCTTGCGTGAGGGTGCTGAATCCGGTGCGCCGCGCTTTGGGGTTATCGAGTATGCGGGCGTTTGGTATCCCTGGATGCGCTGTGACCGCGAAACAGCATCGCGACTGTCGGCGGCACATCAAGAGCGGATGGCAGCGGCGGCATAATCTAATTTGATGCTTTTGGAGTTTTGTTTATATAATGATTGGGAGAGGCTATTTGTTTCACGTTTTTGGGAGAGGCTATTGTCTTGCGTTTCCACGAAGATACCTCATGGGAGTTTTGTTTCGGGAGGTTATTTGCCTTTTGTGTTGTGTTCGCTTGGGGATTGGAGGCCATCTCGTCTTTCGCTTTTACACGGCTGCTTTATTAGCCTTTCTATCTCATGTCTTTTTATCGACATCTACACTTAAAATCGACATAAATGTCATATCAGCAATGATCAAGAGCTATTCTTTTCTCAGTGCCCCCGTTCATCTTCTACTCAGCCCAACAACCCCTTTCTCTTGACAAGAGTGACAAAAGTCCATACTTACAACGAGTCAATCCCACTAGCAGCAACTCAATTACCAGATATAGAATGCCAAGCCCTTTACACTACCACCACATAATGGTTTTGTATCAAGAATCCGCAAATACTGTCCAGTTCAAACTCTCAGCCTTGCCAACCCTTTGCCAGCCCTGCGTAAAGAGGTCATGTAACCATACGGTAATAAAACAGTATTACGAATAGCAGCGGTGCGGGTATTGAAACAATACGGTACACACTCTTAATCAGCAATTATCCAGGGCCCGCATCTATACCAAACGGGAAAAATTAAATTATATTAAAGATCCAATAGGCAATGACAATGTAAATCATGTATAGCGTATAGCACAATCCTCCGTGCACAAGTACTAAAAAGACGGACTTGCGCTGATCTCAAGATTTCCCCTTACCATGCAGATCCCGCCCACCGCACCGAGCCGAATGAATCCACTTAGGAGGGCCTAGCCAGTTACTTACCCCTATGAATAATTGATTTTCATCCCCTAAACGCAGAAGATGGTGTCCGGACGGACTGCACAAGTGGAATTGGCCATCAAATGACCGTGCAGGATTCAATCTAGGAACGAGTCTAGAGTCTGTTTCGGCTTAAGATACCAAAGCTGGAGAGCGAGTGCGAAAGCGATTACCGGAGATTTCGGAAACTGGCTGGGTCCCGTCATGCTTCCTCGGTTCGTGCTTTGAGACTGTTTTGGGTGATCCTTTAGGGGGTACGTTTCTTGTCAAGAATTGTTTGCAGAGCTATGAATAGTCATCTGCCCGCTTATTTGGCGTTGAGGGGTCACCCCTTGGATGTGTGGCCCCCGGGGCCCGCGGGGCTGATTGGGGCTGACTGGGGATATTGTGCATTGCACTCACGGATCTCGGTCGGAGATGAATGGGTGGCTCGTGATTGGTGATGAAATTGATTATGATATGCGAAAAGGGTCGGGAAATTGCCAATCTTGTTTGTTTATATTGGGTTCCTCGCAAGGATAGTGAGCTATGAAAAGCTGCGAACAGGAGCTCTGGACGGCATATTGATACCAACTGGTCTGAATAACAGCCCTGTCTCACCAACCTTGGAATATGTGTGCGTGATGCTTGATTTTGCAACCTGGATTGCCGTGTGGGATGTGAAGAGAGTAAACATCCTCCACGTGGATCGCGGGCTTATGGGGTCGCGAAAGAACTTATCTAAATCCTTCTAGTCATTCCATCTTCCTTCCTTGCCACGAGGTATATAGAGTTTCATGTGACCGTGCTAGCCTTGTACATGACAAGCGATACCCGTGGGCTGGGGTATGTTCAGGCCTGCTACATATTGTACTGCAAGTAATATTCATCCCGGGTTTCCTCAAACACGTGTACATGGATGTAAGAGTGTACCTACAAGTAGCTACAGGTACCTGCCTAAATACAACCTCATTCATGGACGGCAGGATGGCCGACTCAGAATGCCCAGGTGGGATGTATATGTCATCATCAACTAGGACGCCTGATAGAGCGCCTTGAAATTGTAATTAATTATTATTGTCGGCCCCGACCCCTCTATTCCAAATTCTTTGCCGCTAACCCGAGCCCACCGAACTCATGATCATGCCACGATATCCCTCTCCACTGCACTACTACAGTAGCAGTCAAGAACGCAGTGGCAGAAGGATGGTGTGTCTCAGCCTCACCGCGATTTGCTGCAATCTAGCGAAACGAGCTAATGCTTACTACGGCAGCATCAGGATTAGTGCAGTAGCTCGGAGGTTTGCCATGTGCCTCGATGCAACAACTTGGGGGCCGTTCGGGGATCCTTCACTAAGTTGCTACTATTTTGGCTCCGTGCGTGGGGACTGCATTACGAATCCCGCTGTCTGTTGGCTTGGTGGCTTTTGGCGTTTCCTGCAGGATTGTGCTGAGATGGTCGCTGTACCCAAGTACAAGCTACTCGAGCCTGTTGCTATATCCAGGTATTGAGTTGTGCGTTGGAAACACCTACGGTTGTCACTTACTCGTTATTACTTACTGTTCCAGGTACGCAATATTGCAGATTACTGTACCAAGGTCAGGAATCCAGAGTGGACCCATGCCCCCGTTCCTCGTTCCTCGTTCCCTTGTTTCTCGTATTGCGCTTACTGTGGAACGCCCACATCCACAATTGACCCGGATCTCCGAAAGTAATCAGGATACTCGAGAATGGAATTCCTTCACAAATATAAAAGGTTCATAGACACAGTATAAAAGTTCAAAGAGTCTGTTGAAAATCGGCACTAGTGCCAAATGTAGTAGGAGGGGCCATTGGGGCATCCTGATTCGTACGGCAATGTTGTCTGTGCTTCCGCCCATCGCCTCGGGTAAACTAGCACGATCGTGAGGAACTCATGCTGGTTTTGAGGGGTTTGATTTTCTTCTTAAGAATTGTGGCGTGTTGGTTCATCATTTTGTTCACATACTCACCTTGTGTGAAATATCATGATCAGAGAGGTTGTTATGGTTAATACTTGAAAGTAAGGCATAATGTAAAGTTTTCTCTATTCAGATGCTACCTAAATCATGGTTAAAATTGAAACGAACCTCTGAGACTAATAAAGTAGCTCAGATGGTGAAAAAGTCCAGAAATCGTGTCGCTTTGAAAAACACACAGAACATTGGACTCCCACCCAGGTACTCACAACACCGCATGAAAAAGATAGGGGCTTCAACCCAGTCTCTCCATATCAATAGTCCTTTCTCTCTTGTGCACGCCATATCAATGATACTTCATCTCTTTTCCATGCCATGTTAAGTCTTTCCTCCCTTGTCCATGCCATATCAACCATGCTTCCTCTCTTCACCACGTGATATCAATCCATTTCACCTCACCATGTCGACTTGTTGACATGGGGTAGAATGATTGGACTTGGAGTTTTCAGAAAGGAACGGAGGGAACCGAGCTCCAGTCGCTCTCCCTGGTACCCTCACTGTCACCGTCATCCACAACACCACGAGCCTCTGTACCACGAGTCTCCTCAACATCATGGGTCTCCTCAGAGACTGGGTGGGGCACGCCCCCACTGCTGTTTCCATTGCTGCCTCCATTGCTGTCAGCCTGGGCGGCTTGCTGGGCGGCGACTTGCTGCGGGCGGGGAGTGGCCCGGCGTTCAACGGTATCATTGACAATGGCCTCATCGAAGCCTGCACGAACCCCTGCGACAATGTCATTTGTGATGTACCGATCACTCCTATCCTGTTCCACGATGTGCTCCATGTACCCTGGCTCGTCTGGGAGAAGCTCAGACGGGATCTTGTGTCGCTTGGCTTCAAGCATCGGGGATCGGGGGTAAGTGTTAAAATGGAACGCCTTCTCAAGCTGGCATCTAACCATCCCAAGTGAATTAGCCTTCACACCATGTTGTAGAAGAGCACTGGAACAACTCACGGATCCGTTTCAAATTTGGGTACAGACAGGGGCCAATTGTTCTCAAACCACTCAAAGACTTTCACACCATAAGAGATGCTCTTCAGGAAGTAAAACACCGTGGTGTTCTAAAAGGAGTCAGTTGTTCATTCCGTTCTCATTCGGAAAGCAGAAGATGCTCATGGGCACATACCAAGTCTGGGCTGGTGTGGCATACTATGTGCTCAACCTTGTCACGGTCGACCAGGCCTAGCAGCCATGACACAGGCTTGTCTTCGTGAAAATTAACTCTCACGACACGAGACATTCCAGCCTTGTGCAAGGTCGCCGGAGCTGGGTCTTCCTCGATGGGAAAGTCAACCTTGACCCCGATCGTCTTATCATCCATGTCGATGCCCCAGGGATAAGCGGCGCCGTACGCGATGCAGTCCTTTTCAAAAATGAAATCCACATGCACCTCATGGGTGTAGACCATGATCTGGTCGATAGGACCCCCGTGAACCAGACACATCACGTGCTCGACATTCCACCAGTACGGGAGATTCGAGAAAATGATACGTCGCTTTGAGGTTGGCACAGCGGGCTTTGGAGGTGTCTTCTGATTAGCCACCCTGAGCCTGGCAGCGTGTTCCAGGAATGCCTGTGCGTCGAAATTTCCACTGGCTTCAAACGGAACCTTGTTTGGGAAGAGTTCGCCCTTGGAATCTCCCTTTTTGTCGCCGTTGCCAGTAGCTTCTTTGGGCTTTATGTCTGCCTTGGCAGGATTTTGCGGATGGGGATAATTGGTAGGCTCCAGAATCTTCTGGTAAGCCCGCTAGGAGTCAATATTGTCAGCATATGGTTACCTGCGGAGGTAATTTGAGCTGGAGTCTAGTAGAAGGCCCGGCTGGACATGAGTAACGAGGCATGTCATGACACAAGCGGACGAGAGCTTGCCGGGACATGATTGAGACAGCTCAACATCATGAGTTCACGATGAAAGATGCTCCTTCCTAGCATGATTGCACGATAGGGAAGGCTTCTCCACAGCAAGGCATGACGACAACTCCACATAAGATGCATCTCAACAAGAGAATTGCAAGACATGATGACTACTCAACATATGATGCAGTTCAACTTGATGATTACAAAATGAAGAATGCTTCTCAACAAGATGATTGCACGACAGAAAGGGCTTCTCAACAGGAATGCTCGATATGACGATTCAACAACAGGACAGGGCATGGAAGTGTGCTTTGGGAGGATGGCAGAAGGCTCCCATGCAACCTGTGGGTTGATGCTAAACATACCTGGGACTGGGTCGGGTTGGTCCAAACGTGCAGCACGTCAGAGAGGAACTCGGCCATGTTGTGATCATGAATCATCTTGGCCGTGGCCTGATCCATGATCAACGCGTTAAACAAAAGAAATCCTCGATCAGAGGTTGATTCAAACCAGGCTATGGGGATGTGGAAATAAGAAGGAGCGTTGAGGTGGAAGAGGGAGAAAAGGGTGGAAAAGAAAAAGAGTGGGCGATATAGGAGGCGCAAATGGGAAGTGAGCAGTATTCCTTGCTTAGTTTGCGGGGATACTCTCTCACCATGACATTATGCTGTCCAAACAAGCCAGCTTGCTCAGCAGCTGACTCATGGAGAATCTACTTCTGCTCTTTGCTCTGCCATTTGCTTATTATCATGGACACCCTTTGTTATTCAAAGCTCGAGAGCTTTATGCATTACGTCTATTCCCGACGGTCCAGGGAAAGCGATCGATTGACGACAGCATATCTGTGCAAATGCACAAGCATCGTTCCTCAGGACAATTCTCAAATTTGGATCAAGTAACAAAAGTCAGGCGTGATATGTCATTTGACGGCTCAATCGAGGCCACAGTCTGTTCTGCAACATTGAACTCAGGAAAACCAAGGACTAACTCCTACAAACTCTAGTGATCTCCATGTGTGTATTTCCGTTCACGATGCTCTCTTGCGAGTATCTTGGTCACAGAACTTATTGGCCTCGAATGGGCATTTAAGGGGAATTCGAGGCTAGTGCCCAACGTGTTTAGGAATTCGTGACCACAGGGTTTTATACTCCGTGGAAATAGCTTGATGCTTGCGTGCTTTTACAGAGATTCTTCAGCGAGCAAATGATATTTTCTGGTCCCTCTATCAACTCTCTCACGAACCTCCTGGCTTGTGAGGGATTTTACTGGCTTTCAGGATTTTTTTCGTCGGAAGTGTAGATTCGAATTTCTTATACTGCGTGGGCGTAAAAGTCCAGGGCGTGCCTGTTGTAAAGAAATATAATCGTTTCGTCGCAAGTTTTTCTCGTCGCAAGTTCTTTTCGTCGCAAGTCCTTTCATCGAAGTAAACATTGGAATTTTTATACTTCGTGGGCGTAATAGAAATGCGCGTGTGCATCGCGTGACTGATATATTGTGAGCCCAGTAAATATCAAGTCTCAGCCAAACCACACACAGCATACTACCTGGCCACAGATGCAGTCACACATTTAACATACTTCTAGCATAATGCATGGTCCCTGTACTTTCTGTCTCACATCAACATTTGCCTATCAACTGGCCAACTGGATGTAATTGGGGGTTTTGCCAATGCTACGGTTTTTGAATACCATGTACAGCGCATTCAGTGAGGTAAAAGAACGGGCATTTCCAAGTGACCAATGCCAAGGATGTATGAAGTTTTCAGGCTGTGCGAAGGGCATGCTCTAATCTTGTGGAGTAAGACTTTCTGAAGTTGAAAAGAGCCTTATAATGGTCAAACGAGGCTGATTCTGGATCTGCTGTGTAGATCGCTGGGCATCTGGTGCCTAGATCATTTCGAGTCATGAATTGAGCCGGTCGAATAGAGCTACTAAGTGATGAAGCTCAGCCTCGAAATACTGGCTCGGAGATGTCGGGAAGTTAATTTCCCCTCAGCGGGAAGATGTCCATTCTCAAGGTCGCTGACGTAGCTAGTAGCTAGATTATGTGCTACTCAGTACATTCTGGTCCGCAGTACCTTCGAAACCCCTCCTGCAGAGAATTTGCTGGCTTAGGATCTTCTCAGTCTGTTTGATTTCACCTACCACTGTGTTGTCTCGTATCCAAGTTTATACAGTGTTGCGCTGAGGCGGTCCTTGGAAATTGGTGGCAACCTAAAACCCGAAACATCCTTACGGTCATCACAGTCAGATTTGCCCCTCAACTTCCCAACTACCTGCATCTCACCTATACGACTCAAGCCAAGATCTACAGATCCACCACCATGACGGGATTCCACATCGTCAATTCGAACGAGCCCGTTCCCGGTGCCGAGGCCCCACCCCCCGGAATTCAGCTTGACAGCTCACCCCGCCACGGACGTTTGGTCCAAACCCCCTCTACCAACGCATTCAACGCTCCGATACTCTACCAATCCGTCTCCCTCAAATCCTTTAAACGCGCCCGTGTCGCTGTCGCTGCGCAATGGACACAGAAATATGATCAGGGTGGCCTCATCATCGTCCTGAACAAGGTGGATGGATCCCAAAAGTGGGTGAAGACTGGTATCGAGCTCACCAATGACAAGCCACATTTAAGCGTCGTTGCCAAGGACCGCTGGGCGGATTGGAGCTTGCTCCCCGTTCCCTCCGGAGGAAAATCCGCGACACTGGAGTTGGTCCGGGAGGCGGATGGCAGTTTGTGGATATATCTTGTGGAGGGAGTGCAGAAGAAGCCTATTCGAGAGGTTACTTGGGTTTTTGAGGAGACAGATGTGCAGGAGACTTGGATTGGGGTATATGCGGCGCGGCCGTCGACGGAGGGTGGAGAGTTGACTGTCAACTTTGGGCATCTGGTTATCGAGTCTGTTGGGGATAAGAAATAAGTACTGGTGATTACTTCAGGACTGTAGGGAGGCATTTGCAAGAGTCCGAATTTGGGGGAACTGTCCCAGTGGGTATATTCCAGAGTTGCCGCATGTGGCTCTCATTCCGCAGATCTGTAGATGGAATACATGGATCTTGATGTGCCGCTTCCTAGGCCTTTCTATCAGGTTAATTGTGTCAGGGTGATTAAGTTCCCGACTGAAACCTAGACAGCGGCAGCTTTGACAGCACGGGCCCCAATGCCATGCCAGGGCCAGATGGCGGCATCGCTATCGGACGATCATGGTCGGGGCGTACGGGATCCATTGATCCTCCACTGCGGGTGATCAACTGACGGGGACCAGATTTTTGAGGACGATCGCACTCACCAGGTCATGATATACTACGTAGGACAAACGG
Source organism: Penicillium frequentans (assembly GCA_028828275.1). Lineage (NCBI taxonomy): Eukaryota > Fungi > Ascomycota > Eurotiomycetes > Eurotiales > Aspergillaceae > Penicillium > Penicillium frequentans. The sequence goes on along the minus strand of JAQIZY010000001.1, from coordinate 1,083,498 downwards.
GTAGATGCCTCGGTTATAAGAAAAACAGCCAGTTCATTAAATGCAAACATGCCACGTGCCGTTGTCACACAGTGAGACTCATGACCGTGGACTGTGCGGCCCCCATGTACTATTATATTCTCCGATACATACTCATCTAACTTGATGATTATGTTGTCCTCATATTGACCAGGTTGAAGGGACTTTTGCTTAAATTTCACGCATTAAGGCCCCACAGCTGCAGACCAGGGATGTAATAACGCCAAAAGCGGTTCCTTCCGACGAACCAGCAGTCTTGGGTGCATCTTATCGATCATATCTTGATGATAAGAGGCTCTGATTCTTGCGTTCTGTCCTTTCGGCATCTCAGGAGCCCTTCGGCTGCTGATAAATGGTGATTATTTCCCCCGCTTTGACTCCTAGTGCCTGACGTGCCTTGATCCACTTTCTTTTTTCTCTTTTCCGCCAAGTTTCCACTGCTTTTCCCCTCCATCGTCACCAGTACGGGTTGGGTATTATTTTTCTTATTCGTTCCAGCTGCCTAATTGAATTATCACCTTGACTCAAATTGTCTAGGTGCATAAGCTGCCGGAATGCTGGGGCGCGCTGAACTTGGATCGCGCCTCTCATCGTCCTCATCTGCACCAACACCCCGTCGGCGTGCATAAGTGCGACCGCCGATCGTGACTCGGTGCCATTCTGCCCTCGAGGAAGACGAGCTTTGGTCTTTCCGGCTGACCTCTTGCCCCTTACAGGTTGGCCCCTCTTTCCTTCACCAGAAGAAAAAGAGTCATAGTCGGATCTACCCTCACGGTTTCCGCTGCCTGGTTCCATTTACCCAAGTGGATTCGCGGCTTGCTAGCCTTCTATGGGCATATAATCGATTACCGCGCTTGCCTGCTCCTTTGCGCCGAGTCGCTTTGCCCCATATTTGATTTAAATTTGAATTCGGTGCTACACGGTTGGCTCCATTTATTTTTATTTTTCTTTTTCCCTGATTAATCCCCTGATCTACCTGATTTGCTCGTGCCTTCGTGTTTGCTTCTTTCCACTCAGCGGTGGATCTGACTGGCTCAGGTCGGCCCCAAATCAGCTGGTGCCCAAGCGGTGTTTAGTCAAAGCAGGATTACCATCCCCTTTTATGTGATACGCCCGCTGTCGCTTCTTATGTTGCATGAACTCTCTTTTAAATGCCCCTGCCGGCGGTTACTTATTATTTGACTCTTATCGAGATTGCCGTCTATTTTGTGTATGGTTTCCTCCAGTCTCTGCAGCTTTGATTATTTATCTGTACATGGACCGAGTCATCTTTACCTTGGAACCTTAATACGGTGGTCATGCCACTCCTCGACGCGCGCGACGGTCCTTCCTACGGTGCGATACCGCGGGAGGAAAACCATACGAGTATGGATTTTGAGCGGGATCAGTTGCTGCAGGATGGCTATGAGACCGACGACGACTCGAGTGATATCTCAACCCTGGACGAAGCACAGGAAGGTGTGCGGAAAATCGAGGCGATAAACATGACTTGGACAACCCGATCGTTAATGATCGCCTACGTCAGGTTCGTTTGTGGCTTGCAGCCAATCCCTGTGACCATGCTGACTTGGCACAAAGTATATTCCTCATGGCCTTCTGCACGTCCCTGGAGGGCCAGACGGTCATGTCATTGTCGGCATATGCTACCAGTGCTTTTAGCAAGCATTCCTTAATCTCCACCGTTCTTGTGGTGCAGAATGTAGTCAATGGTATGGATCATGCATATCTATCCACTCGATACCTTTGAACGGATCGCTAACTGTTATAGCCGTGATAAAACCGCCTATGGCAAAGGTTGCCGATGTGTTCGGCCGCTTTGAAGCCTTTTGTCTCAGCATTACCATATATATCCTGGGCTATATTCAGATGGCTGCGTCGACCAATGTGCAAACCTATGCATCCGCACAGATCTTCTATTCCGCGGGTTCCACGGGTCTACAGATCCTCCAACAAGTGTTCATCGCCGATAGCAGTGACCTTCTGAACCGTGCCTTTTTGGCTCTTCTCCCAGAGTTCCCGTTTTTAATCACTGTCTGGCTGGGGCCGACCATCGCAGGAGCAGTGCTTCAGTCATCATCATGGCGCTGGGGCTACGGGATGTGGGCGATCATCCTGCCCGCTGCCTTCCTGCCGCTCGCCCTGTCGCTGCTTTTGAACCAGCGCAAAGCCCAGCGGCTGAATTTGATTAAGCCGACAAAGGCTAGACGCCGCAGAAGCATATTTAGCGTTATTCGACGAACTTGGTATGACCTGGACGTGGGTGGGCTGACACTGTTATCCGCAGCGGTCACCTTGCTTTTGGTACCTTTGACACTAGCGGCCAGTTCCAAGAATGGATGGAAGACCCCGAGTATCATTATCATGATGGTAGTTGGTGTCCTCTGCTTGATCGCTACCCCATTGTATGAATCATCTAAGAAGCTGGCACCCAAACCTCTGCTTTCTCTGCATCTACTCAAGCAACGAACCGCCGTTGCCGGTTGTGCCTTGGCATTTTGGTACTTCAGTAAGTTTGATGTATCATATACGTCTGGTGTGCAGGACGACCAAGGACGCTAATCGTTTCTAGTGGCATTTTACTTTTCTGTTCAACCATACCTTTACTCCTATCTCCAGGTCGTTCAGAACTATGATGTGGCCACCGCTGGCCGTGTCACCCAGACTTTCGCATTTACCTCAACTATTGCTGCGTTTACCGTGTCACTCCTTATCAAGTACACCCGCCGATACCGGATATTTGTGACCATTGGCTGCGTTATCTACATGACTGGTTTAGCATTGATGCTCATGTGTCGCCAAGAAGGTGCCTCTCACTTGCAAGTTCTGGGCACTCAAGTTCTGGTAGGCTGCGGTGGTGGCTTGCTCAATGTGCCCGTTCAACTCGGCGTCCAAGCTTCTGCAAGCCACCAAGAAGTCGCCGCAGCCACCGCGATGTTTCTTACATCCATGGAAATGGGCGGTGCCGTCGGTGCTGCCATCTCCGGAGCCATCTGGACCCATCTGATTCCTCAGAAGCTCATGCAGTACTTGCCGGAAGAGAGCAAGTCACATGCCGGCGAGATCTTTGGCAAGCTGACAACGGCACTGGAGTACCCCATGGGATCTCCCACTCGCATTGCCATCAACCGCGCCTATCAAGAAACCATGAACCGCTTGTTAACCCTCGCCATCATCGTGACTCTGCCGTTGATCCCGCTGAGTCTTCTTATGGTAGACTATAAACTAGACAAGGTGAGCACTCCAACCAATAGCGATGTTTTATCTACAGACAAGAGTGACTGACTCGTCAAAGATGAGCCCTGGCAGCCACGACGATGGAGCTGAGACTCCACTGCCCGTTGAAGTAGAGCCCGAGACCGATGATCAACATCATAAACGAACCTAAGGCTGTGCCCCTTGTGTGCATAGGCCTAACCCAAATTCACGAAAGCGACGATCACACGACCTGTTCTTTTTTTTCTTGTTCTGTTCTTGCCTGGTCTGGATATTTGATCATTATGTTTTTTTTTGTATTTCCATGGACCTCGCTCCGCTGCATTGGGCAGACTCAGCAAGCCGGCGTTTTGGTTATTGATTGTGGACACCATATTATCCATATTTGGACATGAGTCACGTGTGCGGTTCGATTCATTTCTATATGGCGTTGATTAGAAGTAGACACTTGCATTCGAGAATGAATCTCTGGTCTGATAGATTTTGAATGTCTGCCAAATGACATACTCGATCCCGCACATAGACGAGATCTCCGCACATGCGCCTTTCACGCATGTGCAAGTGACCGCGGATGATCTGCCACATTAAAATCCCTTATATGACCCGTGGATCTTGGGAAATACCCACTTGAAGAGCTTTCTCCTAATTGGACCACCTATTGAAAAACATAGAGCTGTTATCGCGGCCAACACACATAAAGGCAACCGTTAACCGTATCCGTATATGCTCACATCCACTCAGATGGCCAAAAATTGAATATTACATCATCACAAGCGCGAGTGGTGTAGTGGTAACATAGGGTCCTTCCAAGACCTTGCCAGGGGTTCGATTCCCTTCTCGCGCAGATACTTTTTTTGCATTTTATTCATTCCTTTTTTTTAGCTTGCTGGTAAGCTGCAAGCCCAATCTCACCCCCGGCAGGTGCATAACAGGGCCGACCCGTGCCAAGACGAAGCTTGGAGCTGATCTCGATTTTGATTTCAGGGTTGCCGGGGAAGAGCCACTCTGCAGCATAATTGCAATACTAATGTGCCTTGTGCATATGTATGTCGATCCCTAGGATCATACTCGATGTACCCACAGTCTACTTAATTTGAAGCCTTCCCATAAAAGTTGAAGATAGAGCGGGTTATCTATCGGTGTGCTGCGTGATTCATTCCACTAGCGCTTGCCGAGATTCCGGACGAGTCCCAATTCATCACCTAAATAACAGGGGGCGGTGTGGACAACATAATTGAGGTTAGCGTGTTTAGGGATCCCCTTAAGGGGCATGTCGTTTCAGAGCGGTACTGCAATCAAAATTTAGGCGGTGGCTTTTTGAGAGCCTGGGGTGGACTTTGTGTATGGGGAAATACGCTGGGGACCGAACATGAGTTTTGATGTCTTTGGAAAATTAGGAAATCGGAAAAGGGGGATAGTTCTGGAATGGAGACTAGGGATCAATGTTATATAGATTTTTAGATTTGGAGAAATACTCCGGATAGATACACTAGCAATAGCTGCGGGTGGTCAACGGAGCTATAGCTAGGTGGGTAATTAATGCCGGTGTTGGTTCTGTACTCAGTCTGTTCTCCGGTTTGCTTGCGCTAACTGGAGTAAACCAGGGCCAATTACTGTGTGCTACAAATGATCCTGCAAAGCTATTTGGCATATAATGAAGAATATGTCAAAGTTGTCATGGTACAATTTTGTGGACCACAGCGCTTAGCCGATAGCGGGTGGTCGTCACATCGAGGACGTTCTTTGATACCGCTTCTTGGCGCGACCCTCGACCCGTTCGTATTAACGGTATTAGCTGTTAGCTATGGTGCAATTTTCGTAAGGATAGTTTGCATTGGAGCGAAACCCAGAACATAGAATTAATGTGAATGTTATAAAGAGTTAAATGTAGAGTAATTATCAAGTCAAAGATATGACCAAAGCTTGAAAGAGATGGTACAGGCCGCGTATCTCACGAGACTAGCACTTGTCTAGACTCCATCTGCTCTGCGGGTTGCCCCATTCAATCCAGACCACAGCTTCTCTCCCTTTTTGTCTCCCACAGTCCGCCTTTTCCTTCCCCCTCATTCTCCCATCTCTCCATCTCCATCTTTCTTAATTAACATCACCTTGGTTCGCCCCCGGTGCTCACAAAAATGGTTGTCGCTACAATCAAGTACGAAATCCCCCCTCCTTGCCGAGGCGCCCCCTCTTTCCAACACTAACCCCGACCTCTAGGTGCGTCGTGGTGGGGGACGGTGCAGTCGGAAAGACCTGTCTGCTCATCTCGTACACAACCAACAAGTTCCCTTCGGAATATGTTCCCACTGTCTTTGACAACTACGCCGTGACGGTGATGTAAGTTTCGTGGATCTCCGCCCCCGTGGGCGATATAGGAACGCGCGAACAGCGGCGAAAAAAAAAAAAGTTGAACTCCTGAAATCCTGACTTTTCGACCTTTGGAATAGGATCGGTGACGAACCTTATACCCTTGGTCTCTTTGATACCGCCGGTCAGGAAGATTACGATCGTCTGCGCCCGTTGTCCTACCCCCAGACCGACGTTTTCCTTGTCTGCTTCTCCGTGACTTCACCCGCCTCGTTTGAGAACGTCCGCGAAAAGTGGTTCCCTGAAGTTCACCACCACTGCCCCGGTGTTCCCTGCCTTATCGTTGGTACCCAGACCGATTTGCGCGACGATGCGAACGTGCGCGAGAAGCTTGCCCGCCAGAAGATGCAACCCATTCGTAAGGAGGATGGTGACCGGATGGCCAAGGAGCTTGGTGCTGTGAAATATGTCGAGTGTTCTGCTCTGACGCAGTACAAGCTAAAGGACGTCTTTGATGAGGTAGGACAATTCTGTGATTTTTTGAGGATGAGAAGGATGAGAAGGACGAGCCATTTTTCTCCCGCTCTTTCATCCTTGCCTTTGTATCGCTCACAGCTGACTTTATCATGTAGGCTATTGTTGCTGCTCTTGAGCCGGCCCCCAAGAAGAAATCCAGGGGTTGCCGCCTGCTGTGAACAAATACCATGGACAGTCTTCACAGGGTGGTTTCTGCGTGACATCGGGTTATCAGCTCGTTGATTTGCGACAGAAACCGCAGATACGATGGAATGAATCTGTTTTGTTTTTCTTTTTTCCTTTCACATTTTGGGAGGGCTATCTGGCTGGGACTTTCACTGGGATATCCACTGCAATATCGGATCTATGTTAAGGGCTAGCGTTCCTATCTGAAGCGTTTCTTCTTCAATGACTCTTCATGGCTTCCAGCTCGTGGCTTCCGTTTGCTCGACTTTATCAGGGTCACTCTCTGGTCGCGATCGTCCTCTCCTTACTTCCTTCACTTCTCTTGCCCTTGGGCTCCGGCGACCATCCGTCAACATGCGGATCTCGATTCCACCATTTTAGCTTCGCCCTCCATTTCCAACTTTCTCTCCTTCACGAACTACAGCGACCACGAGTTTCGACCTTCCCTTTCCCCTTCTCGTGTACTCCCCGACTTTCCCGATCTCCCGTATTATTCCTCCCACGCTTGCAACTTTTTTTTTTCATCGTCTATCGGCGTTGGATGTCAGGGCGTCGTGTCTTTTGGCTGGTCGATGAATTTTCATCCCTGTTACCTCTATTCAATTCTTCCCTCGACCTTGCACTTCGGAAATATGAATTTGAGCTTGCTGCACTTTTCTCCCCCAAATCCGAACCGCATGCGTGTCTTTTGTCTCCGTTTTCCCCTCTCCACGGTTCCGATTTTTTTCAGATATGAGTATCTTTCTGTTGTCATCTGCCTGGTCTTATGCTTCGCGCCCATAATTCTGAATTGCGCAAAATCATCCCGAACCTTAGAACGTCACAGACAGTGCATAACCCAATTGACAAGTTCTATGATGGTTCTTTTGTGTTTGGTTGATCGTAGATGGGCTTATAGATCGTTAATGCTGATTGCAACCCCTAGAATTGAGATAATAGATATATATTACGAAAGCAAATTTGGACATCATCATGACATGGGCATTCATTCGTCGTCTATATATGGATCATGTTTCTCATACTACATGCTGCGAGCCAAATTACAGCTCATCCTTGCCAACCTCAGACTCGGCCTCGAGATCCTCGGAACCTTCAACGACCGGGCGTCCATACCAACCACCGATTTCCTCCTTAACACCAGACTTAACCATGCTGGTAATAATCTCAAATGCGACTTGCGCCGCAGCCAGAGCGGTAGTCTCACCCTTGTTATCATACGCGGGCGAGACCTCAACAATATCGGCACCAACCAGGTTGAGCTTCTCCAAGCCACGCAGGATACGAATAAACTCGCGAGTGGTCCAACCACCAGGCTCGGGAGTACCAGTACCAGGCGCAGTCGACGGGTCCAAAACATCAATGTCAACAGACAGGTAAACGGGCTGCTCAGGATCAAGACCAGTGCGCTGCATAATAGTCTCCACAACACCCATAGGACCAAGCTCATCAATATCATCCGCATGAATACGGATGAATCCCTGCTCAGGACCGGGGTTGGTATAATCTCCATCATCAACACCAGTCAATCTGGTCCGCAAACCCGCATGAGCAGAAGTCGAGTTACAGATCAATCCCTCCCGGCTAGCCTTGTGGAAGAAACTTCCATGGTTGAACTGCGTCTGCTCAGACTGCCAGTACGCACTATAGCGCACAGGATTCCAAGTATCGAGGTGCGCATCAAAGTGCAGCACAGTAATCGGCTTCTGGTAGATCTTATGCAGAGCACGCAGAGCCGGCAAGGCAATACTGTGGTCGCCACCCAGGGTTACCAGCTTGGGGTGACCAGAGCCAATGTTGCCCTTGCCATTCGGGGCCTCGTTCACCACCTTCCGCGATCCGAGCTCCAAGAAAGCTTCGTACATCTGGCGCTCGGCGAGTCCGTTGTCGAACGGTGTAATCGGGATATCGCCGCAGTCGGTGATCTTTGCCCACGACTGGTAGGGGTTGATACCCGCACGAGTGTTGTAGCTCGTACCGGACATCTGGCGTGCGCTAGCTGCGCGGATGGCGCGGGGACCGAACCGGGCACCTGGTCGGTAACTCACGGCTGTGTCGAAGGGAGCGCCGATAACTGCGATGTCATATTGCTCCGAGGGCTCGACTAAACACTTCACTGGGCGGAGATGGGCGAAGCTGGCGATGCCGGAGAAGGACCACTGCATGTATATTAGACTTTGAAATTGACATTTAAATAGGTGCTTCTGTTTGAAAATACCTCCTGGTCCCATTTCTTCAGCAATTCCTCGCGCTCGTGCTCGGGCACAACCTCGGTATCACCGTGGTGGGCACACGAGACCGCAGTACCGGCCAGCGCCAGCACGCTCAACAGGGACTTCAATGCAGGCATTGCTGTGAAAACTAATCCAAGTAGCTAGAGAACGAAAAGAAAAGAAAGAGAGATTCGCCGGGAGAACCGAATATATAGAAGCGCCTATTTTCTTCTCGCTTCTCCGCTCAGCTTCCTAAATCAGAGAGCTTTATCTAAGAAGGAAAGACGAGCAGATAGCGCCCCGCCTCTCTCCGCCCGCCAATTATCGGCAGTGGAACCGCGGAGTCGTGCAGACCTTCCCTTCTTGGCTTTACTTCTACTTCCTCTTGACTTGACCATCACCTTCTTCGGCAGTACTTTCTGTGATCTTAAGATACGGGATGCAATGCGTCGTGTTGTCGTTACGGGTTTAGGTGCCGTGACACCTTTGGGTGTTGGTAAGTTCAAGTTGTATTTTCGTTATGTTTGCTATCCGTGTTCCCCTTGCTCTACGCCGAAAAATCCCAGGCAATGAAATTGAAAGTGTCAATCGAGTCAATATTATGCCAATACTCTCCAGAAGATGCTAGAGGTTCCTTTGTGCTGCCCCGGACTTGCACGAGACAAAAATCTGGCGGCAAGTCTCCACACGCCGGAAGGGGAAGGTCTTGACAGCCAATGACGGCACCTCAAACGCTTAGCCCGGCGGACTTAGGACCGCATATTCGGCATTAGGTGCTACAGTAAACGGTCAATTTGACCTAGCGGGATGCAATTTCGAATGCCTGAGATAGTGATCGGCATGTTGCTGTTAATTTTGGGTGGATGAGCTAACAGATTCATGTTCTAGGTGTCCGGCGGACGTGGAAGCGCTTGCTGGATGGGCATTGTGGTATTGTGAATGTGAATCATCGGGATGACCGCTTTGCAGAACAGCCATGTCAAATTGCTGCTGTTGTGCCCGAAGGGAGTCGGGGGGATGGTGGGTGGACGGCATCGGAGTGGTTAAGTCGGGGTGTAAGTTTGTTCTTGACAAGGGAAACTTCTTGAAATGGGAATTTGAAGTTCTTTGAGTTGAAAATGATTTGTTTTTCATGCTGATGCGTTGTAGGAGGAGCGCAAAATGGCCATGTTTGCCCAGTATGCTATGGCTGCGACGGAAGAGGCTCTTGAAGATGCGGGTTGGAAGCCGACCAAGTTTGAAGAGAGAGAAGCAACTGTAAGATTTTTCTGGAGAGCATTTGCATCTATTGTAATTGATATTGACTTATGTTCAGGGAGTCTGTCTCGGGTCTGGAATTGGCAACTTTGATGAGATCTATAACACGGTTGTCGCATATGAAAAGGGCGTAAGTTCGATGTTCCTGCAAATAATCTACAATTCTCAGCTAACTGATTTCAGGGATATAAAAAAGTGAATCCACTCTTTGTGCCAAAGTTATTGATCAACCTCGGGGCTGGGCATATTTCGATGAAATATGGATTCATGGTATGTTCCGAGTCAATAGATGCAGCTTGGGCTTTGCTAACTGCCCCAAGGGCCCAAATCATGCAGCGACAACTGCTTGCACTACTGGTGCCCATTCAATCGGCGATGCAGCGAGATTCATTGCATGCGGTGACGCTAACTTAATGGTTGCCGGAGGAGCTGAATCGTGCATCCACCCTCTTGCCATTGGCGGCTTTGCCCGGGCTCGAAGTCTAGCCGTTGATTTTAACGATAACCCCGAGAAAGCATCACGTCCATTTGATGCCGATCGAAAAGGGTTTGTCGTCGGCGAAGGTGCCGGTGTACTCATCCTCGAGGTATGTCTTCTGTGGCTATCTTTGACCATATAATCAATGTGCTAAGGCCAGCTTAGGAACTGGAACACGCCCGTGCACGGGGCGCACATATCTATGCAGAGCTCAGAGGGTATGGCTGTTCTAGTGACGCACACCATATAACAGCACCGAAAGAAAACGGCGAAGGTGCATTTATGGCTATGAAGAAGGCTCTCAAGCAGGCACAGTTGCCCCCTTCGGCAGTCGACTATGTCAATGCCCATGCAACCTCGACAATTGTTGGAGACGCAGCTGAGAATGCAGCTATCAAGTCTCTTCTTCTAGGTCCAGAGGGCAAGCAGAAGGCGGAAGATGTGAACATCAGCAGTACAAAAGGCGCTGTTGGTCACCTTCTCGGCGGCGCTGGCGCCATCGAAGCGGTTTTCAGCACTCTTGCAATTCAGGATGTGAGTACTGTCGAATCAATACACCCGTTCAACCGGATTATATGCTGACCCAGGTAGAATGTTATGCCGCCTACTATCAATTTAGATCGTCTCGCCGATGGATTTGACTGCAACTATGCCCCAAAACATGCCCAATCGAGACAAATCAATGCAGTTTTGACAAACAGCTTTGGGTTTGGGGGAACAAATAGCAGTCTTTGCTTTGCAAGGCATGAAAAATAGCCCTTGAGGGGACCAGCTTGACATGTACGATAGTGTAATCTAAAATCAGGGCCGATATGGTAATTATCACACGCGCGATCAATCGACAATAAAATGTCAAGTCTATGCTAGATTTGAATTTGCCAGACCTATTTTAGCCGGCAAGAAGTACCAATACACTACTCCATTGGACCCTGACCTTTGGGCTGAAGTATGGTGAATGAGGCCTCACGTGACGATATCCAAATGCGGAGCCCCAGCCCGTCCTTCCATCTCAAGAGTCCTATATGAACACAAAACCCCTGACAGTATCCTCCTCACCGACCAAAAACCTACCGGAAACAATCATAGCGCGAATTACTGTGTCTGGAACACTCCATATCCGCGCTCATCATGGCGACGAACGGCGAGTCCGGTCGAGGTAAGCGCACCCGCTTTGTGAGCGTGACAAAGGAATAGCTGCGCCTCAAATTTCAGACAAGACGGTCGCAGATTAGTTTAAGTGCCATGGACTAATTTCGATGTGCGAGAATAGCCTCAGGAAGCTTGGTGGATGCCTCGGGCTACAAGTTTACAGAGAAGGATACAAAGCCCGGCAAGATGAAGGTCAAGAAGACCTCCAAGGCCTCCACTAAGAAGAAGGCAGACGGTACAAGTCAATCGCAGCCTAATGACCCCGGGTCTTAGAACTGACTGGAATCTGCTACAGATGCTAAGGATGGTCCCGTTGAATCCTCGCCTACTTCTCCTCTGCCCAAATTGGACGACAAACTCGCCACTTCTTTCCCGACTGGTAGACCGCGCGAGGAGGATCTACTTGAGACTGTCATTTGCAAGCACTGCAAACGACCCATTTTGAAATCATCTGCTCCGGAACATATTCGTGGATGTCTGAAGGCGAAGCAAGAGAAGGCGCGCAAGAAGAAGGAAGCCCGTGATGCTGCGAACAGGGCCAAGGTAAGTGACGGTAAGGACGATGACGACATCCGCGATAAGATCGACGTGGGTGAAGACGCAATGAAGGGACAAAAGAGTGCAAAGAAGAGCGCGGTCAAGGGCACTGCCGATGACGGCACGAAGAAGGGCAAGAAGCGAAAGGCCGACGAAGACGATAACAAGGAGCCTAAGAAGAAGAAAAAGAAGGATGAGCCCAAGGCTAAGACTGCGAAGCCTAAGGGTCCTGTTGATGTTGAGAAGCAGTGTGGTGTGACCCTGCCCAACGGTGCCCAGTGCGCTCGCTCGCTCACTTGCAAGAGCCATTCGATGGGCGCCAAGCGTGCCGTTCCCGGTCGGTCTCTTCCATATGATATGCTTCTTCAGCAATATCAGAAGAAGAATCAGGCTCGCCAGCAGAGTATGTCGTCTCTTTCTTGTTTAACGAAGCCCCCCAAGAAACCCCCCAAGAATACTTCGAAGCAACCCCACTCGAGATTCCTCACCCCCTCTACGGACTCAGATTATGATCAAGATGATTGACATGTTCTTTTTTTTTTTGTTGTACAGAGGCTGCGATCGATGCCAATGCCCCGCTACAAGACGAAGTTGATACGAATGGACCGGTTGATTCGGACGAAGAGAGAGATACTGTCATGGCCGCTATTGCCCGTTCCAACCCCAAACCCCTCGCTGAACATACCCTCATTACCTCACGCACGAAATATCGATATGTTCGCATCAAAGAACAAATGCTACACGCAATTGGTGGACGTGGCGGTGGTCTTTTCTCCACTGATGACAGCCAGCCCTTGTTTGGTGGAAGCATATTCCAACCATTTGACACCGATATGGATATTTCATCCCCCATGCTCCCCAATGCTGACCCTGGTGATGGCTCCATTTCTGTGGACGGATCAAGAAAGACCCCGGTGCAAGGTGTACGGAAAACACCTGTTGCTGTTGCCTCTTGAACAGCGAGCACCAAATAATGATTTAACGACTATCTCCGGCATTCACTCCTCACATTTTGTTTTTCTCGGCCTTTTGCGGTTTTCCCTATGCAGTGCTGGCGTTCGAGGGCGCGAGAAATGTGCATACCCTGCTTTGTTTGTCATTTGCCTTCTTTTCGTTTCCTGGCCATGACTTCTGGCGTGGAAATAGGCTGGTTCTGTTTTTGATTCGGTGATGACATGATACCCCGGTTACTTGCGTGATAAATTCGCAAATAATGGCCTCAATGGACGTTTGATTCTCAGTTTGAGTTTAATTAAGAACCCTGGTAGTCTATAGTTCGCGTACGGTACAATCAGCCTATAGTTCGTGATGTGATGGATTGATTATGTGATATTGAAACCTGAGGTGTCGAAATGCATCTGTCCAGCTCCGTCGATCATGTCTTTGACAATACTCGCGAGTCGCAATGCATGCCTACTTTTGATGCCTGTTTGAGCTCTAGCCGCATTTGACGCACCTGATTAATTCCAAACTCGTATCTCCTGTATGGTGCGCGTGCCGGTCACCTACCTCCCCCAGTCGCATTGAGCTTCCTCGTGCTCCCAACACTCGAATTCCAGCTCCCCTCGTCACAGCCCTGGAATTACCGCAGAGACGTCGCAAGTAAGCGATCGGACATACTTCACGCCCCTGCTTGACCCAAAGGCTCGCCATGAGTCACTCCGTTCCCGACCTCGATGTGATAGGCATCAAAGCCGAACACGACCTAGCAGACCAATTCCGTCGCGAAGTCGCCCAACTTCTGGGACGCACGAACCTCAATTTCCCCGGCGCACAACCTGTCAGCTTTTCTGCGAAACATCTGGTGGAGCTTCAAAAAGAGGATTACTATGTTTGCGAGAAGACAGACGGGATCCGGTGCCTGATGTATTTTGCGCGCGGTGATCCCGATTCCGAGTCTCCAGAGATTCACTACCTGATCGATCGCAAGAACGACTATCGTTTTGTGCCAGGCCTACATTTTCCACTGCCGAACGATGATACCTTTCAATCCTACCACGTCGATACACTGGTAGACGGAGAGCTGGTCAACGATGTATACGAGGACGGGACCCAGCAGCTCAAGTACTTGGTTTTCGATTGCCTTGTGCTAGACGGACAGAGCCTGATGCACCGAACACTCGACAAACGACTCGCATATTTCAAAGAAAAAGTACTGAAACCATATAATGCGATGTACCGCAAATTCCCCGAGGAAAAACAGCACCGCGCTTTCGCCGTCGAAGATAAGTCCACACAAGTCAGCTACGGCATTGAGATGATGTTCCGCGAGATCATTCCGGCAGTCAAACAAATCCACGGAAATGACGGCCTCATTTTCACTTGTCGAAGCACACCTTACCGCATCGGCACAGACGAGCACATCCTCAAATGGAAACCTCCCGCCGAGAACACCATTGATTTTCGCACACGTCTCGAGTTTCCCATCCTCGAACCAGACACAGATGACGAAGCGGAAGGCATCTCAGAACCTTACCCTGACTACGATGCTATCCCAACCTTCCACCTCTTCGCCATGCTAAACGCGGGCGAGTACCGCCATTTCGCCGAGATGTACGTCACACCCGCAGAATGGGAGGATCTGAAAGCCATGCGTGTTCCATTAGATGATGCCATCGTTGAGTGCTACAAAGATGAGCAAGGCCGCTGGCGCTTCCACCGTTTGCGCGACGATAAGAATGACGCAAATCACATTTCGACTGTTGAAAAGGTCTTAGAAAGTATTGAAGACCGGGTCACGGAAGAAGATCTTATTCGCCTTGCACCTGTTATCAAGACTGCTTGGAAAAAGCGACAGGCGGGTATGGGTTCAGGTGCAATGCCGCCAATGAACGGTGGTACTAAGCGAAAATTCGAGGAGTGATGAATAAAGAAAAAGAAAGACATAAACATTTTCCAGCTATTGGTTATATCTCGGTGGCCTTCGTATCATTTGCAGGGTGTTTGGCGTTGGGCTTTTTCCAAAACTTCTTTTTTCTGTTCCGGTATCACTCGGGTTCGGGTTACTGGTATGATTGATGGGATTTCTCAGGTGATGCGAGACAAGCGTTATATTGGAGACGGGGTTGGAATCTATTTTATATTCATAGGAATGGATAGATGCATCACCGATCGATCTCCATGCCAAACATATCAAATAGATACGGCTTTTCATATCAAATCACACTTCATATGACGGGGTACTGGATGTGTAAGAAATTTTGTATTCGTTTGCGTATTCGTCATATGAATTCAATAAAGGGGTTGCATCTTCCAGGCATCGCTTTGGGGAAGAAACGATTATTGTGGTTTAGGAAGGCGCGATGCAGTCGACTATAACCCCCCCTCCCCCTTCTTTTTCGAACGCCAAACCTTCTCTTCTTGTTATCTTTGGTTATTCTTCATGTATAGGCTCATACTCAGCTCCAGACCCGTAGATCCAGTTCTGTCTTGTATTGATCACCACCTTTGGATTGCATGGTAATACGCTTCGAAGTTTAGTCCTTCAATCTCATAATTGGCTTTTGGCGGATGCCTGCTATACTTCCCTATTCCCTCAGCCATTGAGAAGTGAGAGATCTGGGAATAGATCTTATGGTGGAAATTTGTACGAGTTGAAGAGCCGAGCCACGTAACGCTGGGGCCGAAAATATACATGTAAGCGAATAAACGCACGCTAACATAGCGCCAAAATATGCGCTAAAATATACGAGCTGTTCTATCAAGGTACCAACATTTTACTACAAACGCCGCCTATTTTTGGGTACCCACCAGCCATGTATAAGTATCGGGAGAAGTACAATATCCTAAGGGTATCAACAAAATCCTCAGTGCCCAGGTGACAGTGAATTACCATGCTACTTCTCCAGTTCCTCACTATTGCTGCTGGCTCACTGGCACTCGCCGGTGCCAAATATATACCAACTCGTCGAACCTCAAGCACAACATCTGCTCTCATAGCAACACAGTATGGAACTGTTTTTGATGCGCCGGTCACAATAGGGAATCAAACGTTCATGCTCCTCGTCGACACCGGCAGTAGTGATACCTACGTGATGCAAACTGGGTACACATGCGTCAACAGCACCGACAACCTCGTCATACCGGAACTTGACTGCCTCTACGCGAACAAGACCTACCACAAATCCAAAACATACCACCATGTCTCCAATGAGATTTTCGGCGTGCAATACGGCGCAGGTATTGCAAGCGGTCTCATGGCCTACGAACAAGTGTCAATGGGCGGTATAAGTGTCAAGGCACAGAAAGTCGGCATCTCGAATGATTCCAACCCCATGGGTGATGGTGTGAATAGCGGACTACTCGGTTTGGCCTATCCATCTCTCACCTCCGCACATCCGGCGAACCAGACATCCAACAGCACATACTGGCATGATCGTCTGGTGTACAACCCGTTGTTGTACACGATGCATGAGCAAGGTCTTATAGATCCATACTTCAGTCTCGCGCTCGCACACACGCCGCAGAATGAATCTACATCCTTTGGAGGTTATATGACGCTTGGCGGTCTTCCACCGGTCAACCACAGTTCCCACTTCTCGACAGTACCCGTGGAGATCACGGATAACATCCCACTGTGGTTCACATCCGGAAAAAGTGTTCGGTCGTACTGGTCAGCCACCGTCAAGAATATCACTTACGGCTCATCATTGAACAATCTGACTACGAACTCAACTTCATTTCAAGCATTCATCGACTCCGGTAATTACATTTCTTATCTCCCCGACGCGATTGTCGATCCGATCAATGCTCTCTTCTCGCCCCCGGCAACTTATGATTCTGATTCTGGGTTGTATATCGTTGATTGCTCGGCTAAAGCGCCGGAATTTGGATTGTCGCTTGGTGACCAGACATTCTACCATGATGGCTCGGATCTTATCTACCAGACCTCTGAGGGAGTTTGTGTGTCCAGTCTGGCTTCGTCTTCAGAGGTATCTCTGGGTGATATCATTTTGAATATCATTGGTGTTCCATTCTTGAAGAACGTTGTTGCTGTCTTTGATTTCGGAAAGAACGAGATGCGGTTCGCTAAGAAGTTGAGCTCGACGCAAAGTGTATCGGGGAACACTACATCAACCCCACAGGCCTCTGGTGCCTCGATGCAGCACAATAGCCGATACGGCATTGTGATTGGTTTGTTCCTGGGCGTAATGAGCTGGCAGATGGCATGAAAAGCCGAGGAACTATATGCTACTTCTTTTAAGTTTCCACACACCATCTTTCAGGCTTAGCTTGATTCTTTAAAGCTTGATTTTCAAAACGAGGACCTGGGGATTTTTCTTTCGTGGCTACCACTTCGCCTTTTGTGACCTATTCTTCTCTATGAGGCTTCCGCCCCCGTCCAAGCCCTCTATATACCACCCATGCCCCTCTGTAATTTCACGGTCCAATCGGACGGCCCGTCACAACTACCCCTCTTTCCTTTTTCCGCCTCTTTTCTTTTGCTAATTGTGGCTGGGCTTTCGTCGCCTGTTTTCGCCTTGCGACTCGTAAAAGTAATGATTTGGCCCACGTAATTGACGCTTTGCAAAGACTGTGTCTTAGTTTTCAAAAGCCTTTTCACGAATGCTAACTCCCGCGAATATTGTTATGCGGCACACTTTCTACACAATATGATCAATCGCAGGGTATCGCCTATATGAAAGCTCATATTCTATCTATATCCGGCTAGGGCATATTCGGATGAGCAACTACGGGTGCTTACACAGAGTGGATAACGAATATAGTGGATACCTATTACCTACCTACTCCACCAACATCCATAATACTTCAAGAGGTATGCCTATGCCGACGTCTGAGCGAATGACCTCGGGAATATGGAATTATACCCATAGCAACTCTCGATTCGCGACTGTGGGCCAGGAGGGAGAATAATGTCATTCCCTCGAATACATCCATAGATGTTCTTGTAGGCTATACGCCAACTTGCGGAAAGAATCATGAAAAGAAAACCACACATCCAAACTTGATTCCCCCGATTTGATACCTAACAATGGGGGCCTGATCATAGTGCCGAGACAAGCCCTACCAAGAATAAATCTTGCTGACGAGGCTGAAGTAGCCGACCGATCCGGATCTTCCGGACCTTGGAAGCTCCCATGGTTTTCTCCACTTGTGTTGCTGACTCGACACGAGATTTGATCTTACTGTATTTCTCCCATGCGCTGAATTGGCCTTTATAAATTCCCACTAGGTATGCACTAAATCTTGGACTCGTCAGCCGGCATTAAAATAGAATATAAGCATATATCAGGCTGCGCTTTCCCCGTTTTTATTTTCTCTAAAACCTTTCTGGTGTCTCCCGAGCACTGTACGCCAGCTATGCTTTCCCCGGTCCGCCTGCTTCCTCTTATTGGGAGTCTTCTCCCATTCGTCTCCGGGCGGCCGTCTACGAGCTCATCTGTGGTTCTTCCTCCTAGCGAAGATCCCTTTTACAGTGCCCCTCATGGCTATGAGACTAAAATCCCCGGAAGCGTTCTGCGCATACGTCACGCCCCGGGCAATCTGACAGAGTTGGTCAGCAATGCCTCCGCAGCATACAACATTGTCTACCGCACTACGGATAGCCAATATCGCCCTTCATGGGCCGTGACCACCGTATTCGTCCCTTCAATTCCTCGTCACAGCAAAAACTCTTCCTTGCTCTCTTATCAAATCGCATACGACTCTCATGACATTGACGCCAGCCCCAGCTATACGATGTACTCTTCTCCTCCCACAGATGTATCTCTCGCACTTGATGAGGGTTGGTATGTCAACGTCCCCGATTATGAAGGTCCTCTTGCCTCTTTCACTGCGGGTGTACAATCCGGCCACGCTACACTCGACTCCATCCGGAGCATTCTTGACTCCCATGCGACCTTGAACTTCAAGACTTCGTCCTCCTCCATCGCTTTATGGGGATACTCTGGTGGTGCTCTTGCCAGCGAATGGGCCACCGAGTTACAGGTACAATACGCCCCGGAGCTCTCTATTTCCGGTGCTGCCCTCGGCGGCCTGACACCTAACATCACTAATGTGATGGACACCGTTACTGGCACCCTTAGCGCGGGGCTCATTCCCGAAGCAGTCCTTGGTATTGCGAGTCAATACCCAGCTACCTACGATTATTTGGTTAGTCAATTGAACAAGGAGGGAAAGTACAATCGCACGACTTTCCTCGCGGCAACAAAAATGACCCTCTCAGAGGCGGATGTCGCCTTTGTTGAGCAGAATATTTTTGATTACTTCGTCAATGGCCAAGATACCTTCAACGCCCCTGTTGTGCAGTACGCGCTGAATAGGGACGGATACATGGGATATCATGGTGTGCCTCAAACCCCGATTTATGCGTACAAGGCAATCAAAGACGAGGTCAGCCCTGTGGCCGATACCGATGCTCTGCTAGAGAGATATTGTGGCGTTGGGGTGAATATCCTATATGAGCGGAATACGATCGGCGGACACTCTGCGGAGAGTGTGAATGGCCATGCGAGCGCCCTGAAATTTATTTCCTCCGTCTTGAGTGGGTCGTATGATCAGCTATACCAGACGTCGGGATGTACCATCAGGGATGTAACTATTAATATTACTAGCTCGGCGCTATAGATTGCTGCCGTGCTGGTTGATGAGGAACGGGCTTGATGTGTCTATACAAAACAGCCACTGGATGAAAATTCGGATGGGCTGGAGATACCAAATGTACATAAAGGTCACTCTCATGTGTTAGGTGGATATTTCTGGCAACATGAGCGGTCATGTTTGGCGTCAGTCTCAAATGCCCACACTTTCTAATTGTAGCATCTTGAATGCTTCTTCTAACCCACCGCTCGTATCCACAATTTCAGAGCCCACGTATTCTAATTTGAAATCCATCTCCGGAACTTCACTTTGTAGATCGTCTTCTGATAGCAAAGCTTTCACAATAGCCACAGCCGTTCGTGCGTCCCAGAGTCCATCACGGGATGTAGATGAAGATCCCTGCATTAAGAAGAGTGCCCTGCGCAAGATATGGCGATCATTTGTTTTTAAACAGATAAAGTATAGCATCGCGATAATGTTTGTAGAAAGGGTGAAACCCCGCTTGGGAGGCGTTGTCTTTTCAGAACTTGAATCACATTCATCAGATGATAGAAGTGTTGATATTTGGGTAAGCGCGAGATCAAATCTGCAAGAGGCATTTAGAGGGGTATCTTCGCCATCGAGGGTACAGGAAATGTTTTCCAAGAGAACCGCATGAAAAATAAGCGCTTGGCTTCGTAGTAGAATAAGTCGTTGGCGTTGCGAGCAATCAAAAGATTGGAAATGTTCATTCGTCGTCATTCTCTCTACTTTTTCTTCCAACTTTTGGAGCTGGGACTCCAGGTCCAGCCTTTCCTGAATAACAACAGATGGCACTTGAGCCAGAGGTAGGTTCTTATATTCCACAAATTCCGTTAGATGCCACAAAATCCAATTTTGAAGCACGACAAGTGACTTTTCCAGGTCAGGTAGATCGGAAATTTTCTCAAGAACCGTAGGCACCATCTCTGGAACTTCTTTTGGCGAGGCAAGTCTCAGGATAGGCGTCCTGTCCAAAAATATACTGGCATGAATGTCAAGCTGGGAAAATATCGCCATCAATTGCACATATGACTCCTGGCCATTCGTAAGACACGGGTAATCAGGCTGAATACGTCGCAATATATTTAGGCCTTGGTCAAGATGCCATAACGCTTGTTGCACATTGCCGATCAGACACTCGAATGTATAGAATATAAGGCTGCAGATAAGTGCAACCTCAGCTGAAGCGTCCCGGGCAAGATGCGCACGGAGCTGAGAGTGTGATCTGGTAATAAGCTGGATATGCTTGACAGACACCTCAAGGCGCGGTGACTCGGAAAAACTGTAGTCGCGATACAGACAGCTAAGCGTAACTAGAGAATTGCGTATTACAGGCTGGTCTTGACTTCTCTGTAGAATGAGGTGTTTCCATAGCGTATTCTCTGAGAATCGGGATATGGAATCGGCTGCTTCGCAGCAGTAATAATGAAGTAATTCACGATCTGTGCGGCTTCCCGGGACTTTGAACGGAATGTTGTACATTTTGATTTCTGGTTGAGAGTGGGCAGCTTGAGGGTATCCGGGACAGCTTCGTCCGGTAGAAACGCATCGGTGACATTTGGGACGCTGCTCATCACATTTCACTTTCCGGGTCCTGGTTTGGTTAGCGACAGAGGACTGGGTGCTAGAAAACCGACTCACTTGCAGGTGGCACACCCTGTTCGAACTTTGGGCATGCTGCGGCGTGCTTTGGTGGCAATCATGTCTAGACCAATTGAAATTATGAGGTTGACTGGGGGATAACAGGCAAGGTTCAGGTCAACTTTGAAAATAGACAAAAGAAGCCGAAGGAGGTGGGCCCACACTATACCAAATATAGCGTTAGGCAGACGACTCAAGTGCTTAGTGGGGGCGAAAACATACTTGTTGCTGTCCCTTCAAGATCCTAACCTTGAAAAGAACGCGTGGCACCCCTCTTAGTACATTATTGTCCTCCAAATATCTTGTTTTGACGCTGGCCTATGAGCTTGATTTGAAAAATGAGATACCTGCTTAGGAGAATAGCGATCTATATAATTTTAAAGCCCTGACATGTATACTCAAATCGTCTCGTCACAACAACCCCCGAAATCAAGATATCCGATCAATTAGAAAGCTTAAAACCACCCGGAAGGCCCTTTTGAAAAAGGCCCTGCGGGTCATACTTCTTGCTCACACCCTGTAGATTACCTTTGCTCTCATACCCATACCCATCGATCACAGCCTGTCCGGCTCCCGCGTAGTTATAATATTTATAAGAACGGTATGCCCCAACTTCCTTAGTAGCCGCCTCAATATTCAGAATCAACCTCCTTGCTGCGAGATCGACATGCTGATCGGCGGAAGTATCATTGTAGTAGGCTGTTATGAGAGCAATGCCGAGTCTTTCCTCTCCCGTATTCAACCCTAGACTATTCACGCGGTCCAGGACAGGAGATGGTTGGAGAGTTAGATACCAGTTCATTGCGGGAACGCTGATAATGTCTGCGATAGATGCGTTGTAGATTTTGTAAATGGTTAAGTAGATGTCCGGGGTGTGTGCAAACGTCGTCGTGTACCAGGTTTGTCTGTCATCAGAAATATTAGGATGATTCCTCTCTATTGAAAAGTAGTACCCAGATTATTCAGAATCGTACAGAATCTGCTTACCGTTGGTTATATGACTGGTAGCTATCTGTCTCTGCAGCGAATGACTCCATAGTATCAATGCGCAAGGCATTGGAAATAGAGGTAGCATTGTTTGCAAGACCCTGGAAAGCAGCTGGATACGCCACCGGCTTGGTATACGCCAGACCATTGCTAATCGAGCCTCCAAATGTAGATGACCAGCCATAACTCTGAATCATGGCGGCATGAGGATCATACGGCTTAGCACCCATGAACCTCGAAAAAGCCAATGTCTGCGCAGACCATTGGTCGGCCTCATAAGCGATAAATCCCCCCCAAAACTTTCCAAGAGGATAGGTACTCATGGTATACTTGGTCACAATTCCAAAATTATTCCCGCCGCCTTTCAGCGCCAGGAACAGGTCAGGATAGGAACTCTCATTCACAGTGACAATCTTGCCATTAGCCAGGACAATCTCGTATTCAAGGATATTGTCGCAACCCCACCCTAGAATTGGACCCAGGTAGCTCAGTCCACCTCCCAGGAGGTATCCCCCAATTCCAACGTCCGAGTCTCTCCCTCCGGTAACAGTCACGTTGTAAGGATCGAGCGCCTTCCAAACGTTCTTCCATTTCCCCCCTGGTCCAAGCTCAACAGTCTGGCGATCTGCACTAAGCTTGACTTGGTTCATGAGACTAAGGTCCAATGTTACGCCTTTATCGATGTTGGCTGCGCCGGCGTAAGGCGTGTGTCCTCCACCACGCACGGCAAACTGGACACCGAAATCGAGAAATGAGTGCAACGTTTGAATTGCCGTCGATATCTCACTGGAGTTCGTCGGTTTTATCACACATGATGGTTCGAGTTCTTGCTCTTCTCTGCTGAAATACGAAGCCAAAGAGTCGGTGTAGCCCGTCGACCCGGGGAAGTAGACTGCGCCCGGCAGTTTTGTGTGGAGGGTATCACAGGCTGCCCATGTTGCATTGGCGTGTGGGTGGGCTGTCTTTGCAAAGAGAGCTATAAATATTATGGAGGCTCCCCGGGGAATCATGGTGAACAAACAACAATAAAGATGGACAGCTCTGTTGAGCAAGGGTGGCTCTTTATATTAGATTAAAAAAAAGTATAAAGTCCATTTTGCATCCTACGAGGCTGGCACCTAATTAGTCTCAGCCACTGGAAGCCTATTTACTGCAGATGTAATGGAAAGGATCAGAAACTAATTACTGTAGTGATGATCTCATTTTGTCCCCCACGTGGATATCGCGAAGGATAGTAAGCAAAGACGTACCATGTACCCGTCTACTTACCATAGTTATGTATGCTATTACAAGTACCCAGTACATCATTTCATACTCCATGCCCCTGTAATTCCCGGGGCGAGAAAAGGGGGATCCGTTTCAGATTCACGCGAACGCTAGATTAACTAAAATGGCGGTCATTGGTTCGCAAAGGCTGCTAAGAACGAACCAAAAAGTCAAATACCACTACATGGCCACTCAATTTCGGCCATAAGAAACTTGTTTATTGCAGGAATCGTAATCAGAAAATCAACAATTGCATATATTACTGCCCCATATTTCGGGGACTGAGCACCATCCTGATATCCTCGCCTTCGGCGGGAGATACAACACCAGGAATAGGCTTGGAATAATCGGGTCGGGGGAACGACGCATTCTTCGGGCCTTGTTGCTTATTTTCTATGGCCCCCAATTCCCGATCTAGACCTCCTATCCTGATGTCGTATCGGCTAAGTAACAATGCCACGACGGTGTAGATGGCCCCTCGGGCGTAAAAGCGTCCGGGGCAAAGAGTGCTTCCGCCACCGAATGGACGAAAACTAAGACTGGATTTTAGGCTCTTGTTTTGCTGGAAACGGTCTGCTTGGATCGCTTTGGAGTTAGGGCCCCAGGATTCAGGATTGAGATGTAGTTGGCGGTAAGAGATCTAGAGAAACAAGTGTTAGCCTTCATACTATACAGTGGTTTTTTACGTCTTACCAGCATTTTATTCCCTTTGCGGAGAGTGGTTCCACCGATGCAAATATCCTTCATTACATCTCGCACGATGGGAGTGCTCGTCGTGACGCGCAGGATTTCCGACATCAAAGAGTCGAGGATTGGGCATTTTTTTGTCAGATGGTGATGATCAATTTGATCGCCTTGGATCGCTGGTAAGACTTCAGTGCGTACGATCTCGAGATCGCTCGGGTTATAAACCAAGTGAGCGATCAGCCAGAATGCCGACTTGTACATATTTCCCACGATCCTATTAAGCCGTCAGCAGAATGCTTACCTGTGAAAGGATTTACTCACGCCCAGGTCTGAAGAGTCAATACTCGAGCGAGCTCTTCAGTGGTAAGATTCGACTGTCGCATATTGTCCTCTAAAGCAACTATCCAGGGGGCCGCACCCGGTCGCTCACTACGAGGTAATGAAAAATACTTTTCAAACATATCAGTCATCTCTGCCTTGGCTGCAAGCATATCCTGACTCAAAATGCCGGGCAAATTGAAGAGAAACTTCCAGTTGACTCTTTCCCAGAGCATGAACCAATGCACGAAATCAGGCTTGAGCTTCCAGATCGCTGGTCCATAGAAGACTTCAAGAACATTTGTAATTAGCGCCTCGATACATAGCTCCTCGAGAGAGATAGCTTTCAGGCCGTCATTTTCACCCAAAAGCGCTGGATGGGGGACTTCGCGTTCGAAATCAAATGCGCGACAGACCAGAGGCAGCGTGTTCTGGTCAAGGAACCCATCCAGCATAATTCCAGGCGCCAGATGATGGCGAAGAGTATCCACCATCATCCCTATCGGTGGAAGTGGTCGGGGCTGCTGCTGATTAAACGAAGCAGATTCATCAACGGTGAACAGCTTGTCCACCCCATTTGGGCTCATCCCCACACCAGCGTGTATGCCTCGGACAATAACCTCATTCGAGAGAACGGCTTCGTTCCTGTAGGTCTCGGCTACATGCTTAGGATCGGTAATAATGTAAATCTTGACTCCGCCCGCAACGATTGCGAACGGTCGCTTCGAGCCGCCGAATCGCTCACTGTGTGGCTGTTAGTCCATAAAGCCTCGAAATCTCCAGGAACAGGTATCCAACATTATGCGGGCTAACGACCCGTTGAAGTCAAGTGCGAGTGGTATTGCATGACCTGAGGTACATTAGACTCATGCAGTGGTACGAGGTTGCAGGGGGCAAGGCACTGTCTGACCTAGAACTATTGGCGTATCACAAACATGGTCAGTGACTGTGACTCAGTCTGGAAAAGAATGCTTGCCTGCAGCAAGACTCAGAAACTCACAGGGAATCCAATATGGAGCTTCTTTAGGTTCATCTGGATATAGTCTGGGGAGAATGGAAAACCTCCACAGTCTCCAAGTGAGTAAGAGACCAGCCCCAATTGATAGTACGATCAAGGTTGTGCTGTCACAGATGCTATCCAGGGCTTGTGCCCATGTGAGCGGTCGATTCGTCATTTAGAAAGTGGGAAAATGGATTATTGTAGAGATATTAAACAAGCAATTGTTCATTTGATTATCTTCTGTTTCCCTTCGTATTTGAGTTCCAACTGCTTTATACAATGATCGAGCGGCGAGCCTATCCTGAGTGGTTAATCTGCCACACTGAAGCTCCAATCCAGTGCAGTGGTACTGTAATCCTTCAAATCTCCCCTTGTCAAATAAGATGGTTTTCGACCCACTCCTTGGGGGGCTGAATTTCGGTGGTCATGCAGGCCTAAAGATCTGCAGTGAGCGTCCAAGACTATTGGTGGGGTTGCGTACAGAAACGCCAATACTGTATACACCAACTTGGAAGGTGACTGCAGGGATGGAAGGGATAAGATTCCTGCACGGATAAAGCGCGTGGCCACCAGGATCAACACAATCTATCCACTCCCCAGACTTGGCCCCCAGACTTGGCCCCCATTTTCTGCCCTCTTTTACCTACAGTAATTGCCGAAACAGACTCATGTCTGCAGCGGGGTTATATAGAAGCCATGAGATATCTGTGCGCCGCGTGGTGATCGCCCACCTTTCTTCAGACTTCCACCTGGCCTATATTCGACTTCGCAGGACCGCCATGTCTGCAGCCGACTTGGCTAGTATGCCAGCGGCAACTCCGCCACCTGGTGTCATTGCGAATTTTGACAATCCACCATCAAATGCTTACGTCCTTATCATTGTGACGACTATTTGCATGGTGCTCTTGTATATGACTATGACTATCAGTCTCTATGCCAAGATCAACATCCGGAAGAAGATGGCTTTGGATGATTGTGAGATGCTTGCCTTGTTAATTCACAGTCGTGTGACCATGCTAATACCTCCAGGGACACGATTAATTGCGACATTTGGTACAACAATATACTACATCGCTAGTGTCATCGGTACAGCTTCCAAATCCATAAGGTCCTGATTTGCTCCAAGCCATGGACTAACTCATTGTGCTATGTAGCTGTTACCAAAGGCAAATTCGGTATTCACATGTATGATCTCACAGCAGCCGATGCCATGTGCACTTCCTTCATCATCTCGGGGTTCTTCACAAATTGGCTAACCGCTCTGGTCTGGCCATTCGCCAAGTCATCCTTCTTCCTCATGTATCTTGAGATGTTCCGCACCGTACGCTGGCAGCGATATGCCAATTATATTGGGCTATTCGTGACCTGGGGCTTCTACACTGCTGTCTTGGTGGCAACTTTATCCTTTACAAGCCCAGCGCCCGGCGAAACATGGCAAGAATCTTTGACCTCCGCGCGTTACGCCAAAATGGAGGCTTGGATCATGCCCATCGCTTCCATTAATCTCGTCATTGACGTCTACATCCTTGTTCTGCCTATTTTTCCGATTCTTGGTCTGAGGTTGAGTACCAAGAAAAAGTTGGGGGTGCTTGCAGTATTTGCTACCGGTTTACTGTAAGTGAAGACCCATTGCATTTCTAATCAGATGCTAACGATGCCACAGTGCTTGTGTCGCCTCCTCACTGAGTATCTATTTCAAGATGGTCTTGGACTGGCATTATACCGACTACAGCTACTACACTACCCCTGTCTTGATAATGTGTCTAGTAGAAATGTGTGTTGGTGTCACGGCCAGCGCGATGCCATCGATGGCGCTATTCTTCCGACATAAAGGCGGCAAGGTGACGCGGGTGTTCTCCCGGTTCACGCGATCATCTCAGTCTCGGTCATCTCAGAATATGAATGCAAAGCGGGTCGAGTCAGCGGGTGATTCTGTTGACTCTGACCAGTGGCCTCTTAAGGATGTTAGCTCCTCCAAGAACGGGCACTACGACGGCACGGATGACAACAATTATCTAAACTCGGTCCAGACGTTTATTCAGGCTGCAACTCCAACCAGTCAGGTAGACCGTGATGGTGCTATCTGCTTACAATATGCGTTCAATCAGGGCTATGAACAGCGCGGGAAATCAGATCCCGCCAACCAGGTCTAGTCAACCGCTCAATACGAAGAACAATCCAACTTGGCCATGGATGTATATAATGAAAATCTCATGAAAATATATTTATTTACCTCAAATGTTTAACTTCTGCATTTGATTGAAAATAATGAGCTTTAATGTGATCTTTCTACGGAATCCCTTGAGTACGAAGAGGTCAGCTTATCCGTGTATCTCGCATGGACCGCTCCCGTACCAGGCACTGTACAGAGAATCCTTTAGTTGCAACCCCACCTGAACTAGCCCCATGCTAGTATCACATAAACTCAACCCTTGCAGATCTCTCCTGTAATTTATGCTACCCCGTGCTGTCCGCGTGTCGAACAGGTAAGGAGTGACATCATCCCCGCCCTCTCTACAACCTTGTGAGTTGAAACATTGCATGTTAACCAATCACACTATCACGCCCTTGTTCCTGATGAATGTGGAATGTAGATCCTTCAATACATGGTCCCTAAATATAGATACAAGCATGATGTGACTTAACCAGCCCAAAGTTACCTTTACTCTGAAACTATGATTAGAGTTTCGGCGTTATTACCATTGCCCTTAGTGCAGAAACCTACATTTGGGGGCTAAATAAAACCTGGAACCTAGATGTGTAAGCTTACAGCATACCCCTTGGCGCATGTGTTGCAAGGTTTACACCCTGTCACAGCGCCAGGGAAAGAAAATCGTGGCGAAAACTTAAATCCCAAGCTCAAATCTTTATATCTCGATGTTCTATTGAGCTGCCGCCTTAAACATAACGTAACAGAATTCCAAAAAGCTTCTCATGGTCTTATTTTGTGCCAATCTTGGTACCTCGATAAATATGACTTTTGCATCAATGGCCCTGGGGTCGCAATTTTCACTAGCGATCACTAGCGTATAGACTCGACATTGATTTCGGCTTTAACGAGAATTTTCGGTAACGCGCTTATTGATCTTCGGCAATGACCGAACCAGACTGGGGGTTTTGATCGGCGGTGACCTCATTGTAGAAGATGTCAGTGGTGACTCCTTAGTTTGGGGCCATTGTAACCGTGAACAAGGAATACTCAGTAACCTTGGAACTTCTTTGCTGATCTCAGTAGGAATTTGAATGGCTTTGTCAGTCTTTCTTTCCCCTCTTTTCCCGTTGCGTGGGCGAAGGGGCCGTTTACATGGGGGTATTACCAACTGTCTGTACTCAAGTGTTTTCAACACAAGATTCTGTGCAAAGACATGGATGGCCTGTAATAGAACCCCGAAATAGTAAGCTCCGTATAGTTCTCCACCGTTCCCCTCTGCGTGTTATCAGGCAACCCATAGCTCTCCATGCTTCACTAGGTAGTAGAATGAGATGAGACTCATGCATATGAATAAGATACTTCATGAGGAACCCCTCGCTAGGTAAGTATCCCATGCTTTGGTGGCGCTTGTGAATGTGTACGCCAGGCTTTCTAGGGCTTTTTTACATTATCATTGGACCAAGTTGAAGGATCAGCACAATGGATACCCTACTTGGTTAATGCAGGATGTCATTCTTAGTGGTATCAGTCGCTCGGCTATCGCATCTTCGGCCTCGCCGTTATGAAACAGCTTCCAAAGTCTGTTTGTGTACTCCGGTCCTACTATCCGCTGAAGCTTCGCTCATCTTGTCTCAGCGGTGGAGAAAAATAGAGCGCATATGGTTCTGCGGGGATCAACTTGATAGGCCGCGTAAAATAGCCAAACACTGCAGTAAGCCTTCAGGCAATCTTACCTGATTAATCCTGCTACTTATTGTTCTTCAGGTGGCCGCATACCGTGGCCACCCGCTAGATGACAGTATATCATAGATGTTGTAAAGCCTTCATTGGTTACTGAATTACATACTTGCGGGCCAGCCCTCGCGCTCTTCAAGGCCGGATGCCAAGGTGTGTGCAAACGAGGTTTACTCAGTGGACTAAATCTACTCGGGTATTTTTGGAAACGTTGATCGAGTCACCGGAGATCATATAACGTCATCTAATCGAGAGAAGGGAATGCTACCACGGGGAAGCTCTTGTACTTATCATATCTCAGTTTACGTTCGCTCTTGCTTCCTTCAAGCATTCTTACCAACAAATCAATCATGGATTCTGATCGTCTAGCTCCTTGGCTTTTTGCCGTGGGGTTGACTATACTTGTGTTGGCGGAGCTTTTCTTTCTTGTTAAGGTCTCTACTCCACTCTTTGAATTCTTTGTTCCTGTAAGGGGCCTAGTGCTGACTTTATCTCAGGATACGACAGACTGCGTCAAATACAAGAATCACTCGGTCTACAGGATCAAGCAAATCTTTGAAGACTTCGTCAGTTCCAATCTTATTCATTCCGCTGAACATCTAAGCTTATTTACCTTGTAGTCAAATGGCAAATTTTACAATCCATGGGCAACTCAGCCCATCATCATTGAGCCTACGAGGAAGAAGATGACTGAATTGAGTGAGAATACTGCCTTGTCACAACGTGCAGTATACGCCGATGTACGATGAGTGTCACCTGAGTGATAATTCCTTGGCCCACCAGACATTTACTGATGGTATGCAGATGTTCGGCTTCAAAAACACATTGAGCAACTTCAACCATAATGAGATTGCGGCCCATAGATCACGGCTATTCTCACTGATTCTTAGTGTCAGGGGCAAGGGTCATCTCCGTCAAATTTCTCCATATCTTCACAAGCGAATGGAGACTTTTGTTAAGAATGAACTGAGTCCGAGGCCGGCCATGACTAATGGTAGGTCCATGCCTTTTGTCTCTTTTTATCTTTTTGTTGAGGTGCTGATTTATAGTAGATTCTATCAAAATTGGATTGGCAGATACGTGCAAACTGGTGAATTCCCGTCTTATGGCGGTAGCTTTCTTTGGTGATAAACTCGGTAAGTAGCATCCTGATGTGAGTTCAGTATGGCAACTAATTTATGTGAATAAGCATCTGAGCCCATATTTGCTGAGGCTATCTACCAACATCCCTTACAAACTGTGACTTGTATGAGTCTGTTTCAACTTGCACCATCGTTCATGTACCGGTATGTCCAACTTCTATTACATATTGATTTATTCGGCTAACACTAACAGATTCATATCCGCCATTGTGACTCGGAACGGGCAAGCAATGAAACAGGTTGAAGAGCGGGTGTGCCCCATCATCGAGAAGGGAGTGGATAGCTGGGATCACCCCTCACAAGTAGAACATGTAAGTTGAAGCTCCCCATCTATAGTTTTGCATATGCTCACATATGTTATAGACAATCCTCTACAACATGATCGAAGAAACGAAAGATAACCGCGGTTACTGGACCCCGGCTGCCGTCTGCCAGGCAATTATGGGGCTTTGGCTCGCAGCATCACATCAACCATGGGTGAATCTGTATATTTTTATATATCAGCTTTGCACACATCCAGAATGGCAAGATATAATCCGAGATGAATTTCGCGCAAACGGCAGTGGCATGGACTTTGACAGCCTGGAAAACCTCCCCCTATTGGACAGTTTCATTCGAGAAAGCTCAAGATTTCACTGTTTGGATAAGCGTATGTGCCGATCCTCCTTTAATGCCACCGTTACCTATTGACTAACTGGCCCTGTGATAGTAAATATCCGACGTAAGGCCATGGGAGACTACACCTTCTCGGATGGTTCGACATTCGCCCCGAAAGGTTCTACCGTCTGCGTTTCCAATTATGACGTATCGCACGATCCCGGGAATTACCCGAACCCCGATATATTTGATGGCTTTCGCTTCGTGCGTGGCCGGTCCAATGACCGGACTACTGGATATGCCGATGTCTCCGAAAAGAATCTAATGTGGGGCTATGGCTCGCTAGCTTGCCCTGGGAGGGTGCATGCCTCTTTCGTCATTAAGTTTGTGTTGTGCTCGCTACTTCTTCGGTACGACATGCGGCTCGAGCGGGAGGACATGCGTAGTCATTGGACATACGAATCGTTCAGCATGCCTTATGGGTCGACGAATGTTATGTTGCAACCCCGAGAGACTAGCAGTCAAGCGTGAAGTTCTTTTGTTTCTGACTAGATGTGAAGATACTTCTGGACACCTTCAAATTTTCAAGTGCTATACTATTAGATATTCTGACGGCGTGTATAATGATTGCGAATTTCACTTCAATTGCTACAGTAACCAGATTACAGAGTAACTGAAACTTCTTTTTGGATTAGTATATGCCCCAGTTTTCACGTTTGCGGGAAGCGGGATAAATATTAAGCCCTGTCATCCCCATATTTTCCCCACAATTTTCACTAAATACACTAAGGAAACTTGGATTCGGACAATTTCATCATGCCATTCGGCGAATTACCATGACAAAAAATTCATATAAATACTATCGGAAGCTATTCGGGTATTGCTGATCTCTCATTGACAGCTGATCCTTGCACATAATGAAGTTCCACCTTGCAAGTGCTGGTCTACTGCTGGCTGCTACAGCTCAAGCTGCAACGGATCCTTCTTTGACAGTCCGTACTGTCACAGGAGCCTTTACTGGACTTCGTAATGCCAACTTCAGCGGGGTGCGAGAGTTTCGTAACATCCCTTTCGCTCAGCCCCCAGTAGGCTCATTACGTTTCCAACCTCCTCAACCGCTGCCACCATCAACGCAGCACCACTACTCCACACGCTTCCCCCATCGTGTCCACAGTTTGTGTCTAGCGAAGCGAGCTTCTGGAACCTCTTCGTTCCCTATCTACTAGTGGAAAATGGAAACCAAAACCATACCAGCGGTCTCACCTTACAGACCAGCTCGGAGGATTGTCTAAGCCTCGCCATCTGGACACCATACAATGTTTCAGCAACAGCCAAGCTCCCCGTCATCTTCTTCATGACAGGCGGTGGCTTTGAAACCGGCGGAATCGACATCGCCGGCCAGATCCCCGCATCTTGGGTCCACAGAACCCAAGAGCATATCGTTGTAACAATCAACTACCGCGTCAACATCTTCGGCTTCCCCAACGCAGGTGGTCTCAACAACCCCAACCCCGCAATCCTCGACCAACGCATGGCTCTAGAATGGGTTCACGAGAACATCGCTGCCTTTGGCGGTGACCCCGAAGCTATCACAATGTGGGGACAATCCGCCGGCTCACAAAGCACAGACTACCACAACTACGCATTCTGGGATAACCCCATTGTGCAAGGCAGTTTCTCTCAATCCGGGACAGCACTCAAGGCCCTTCCGTCAGAGGACTATTCACACTCGAACTTCACTTTCGTCGCTAAACATCTCGGTTGTGACTTCCCGCACAATCCCACCGCAGAGCTGGAATGCATGCAGCAGGTTCCTATGACCATGATTGAGAACTTTGTCGGCCAGTACGACGGGGAACCGAGTCTTAGCTTCGGGCCCATTGCAGATGATCTCTACATTTTCTCGGATTATCCCGCCCGTGCTGCGGAGGGCAAGATCTCGCCTAGACCGGCTATCTTCTCCGATGCAGCTAACAATGACGCGACGCTTGATACATGGCCGTCTGCCAATGTCACTGTTGGGCCGTATCAGCCTACTGTCAATGAGGGCACGCTTGAGGATTGGGTTTGTCCTACTGCCAATACTAGTATTCTGCGTGCGAATGCCAACGTTACGACATACCGGTACCAGTATGCTGGTAACTGGTCGAATGAGGATCCGTACGCTTGGCTTGGGGCTTATCATTCTTCTGACCTGATGATGAACTTTGGGACCTACTTTTACAACGTTACCAATGCTACTACTGGTCCCTCTGCTCCGGAGATTAAGACGAGTCGGGTCATGCAGGATCATATTTTGGCATTTATGAAAGATCCTGTGAAAGGTCCGCCTGCTATGGGATGGATGCCGTATACTTATGGGAGCAATGTTCTGCGATTTGGAGCGCATGGTGTGCCGGTGCAGAATGTTAGTGGGTATGAGATTGATGGGCCATGCTTTGGGAATGGGACTTACAATCCTTTCCCTTGATCTTCATATATGATGAGACGATGAGATAATCTCAATATTGGGAATTATGTGCATAATTGGAGTGTCGGAAGCAATTAAACTTTGAATGTGTTACTGTTTTATGAAAATGTGAATAGCTCAGAAAGAACTTGATGTTGTATTTGGAGCTTCAGTCCTCGGACTTGAATATAAAGACTGGGACAGGTTCAATAAAAAGACAATATGAAACATGCTTCTTCCAAGACGCGCATTTAACGCTTCTTAATGCTGGTATCGATGCTGCCAAGGAACCAAATAGCAACAAAGAAAGTAAGCAGACCGCCGAAAATGGTGAGAGGCTTGCGGAAGGCATCCATAAAGGTGTGGTCATAGGTCACCTGAATTTTGTCAGTATGTCACAAACTTTTTCACGGAGAAAGAACTTACCACCAGCTGCGCATCACGCGCCTCGTCGGTCAGACTATCAACCTCCAGGGTCAATGTAGTCCGGCCAAGAGTATCCATGTAAGTCTTGAAAGTGGAAAGGCTGGCATTAACCTGGCTCATACCAGGAAGGCCATTGCTATTGGCGCCCTCAACAGTCTCGAAACGGACGTTGTGGGCACCCTCGGGGAGGACAACGCGGAGAACAACGTGCTCATACTGAACACCCTCGGACATCTTGGGACCCTGCAGGAAGGGAACCTTGAGGACATAGGAGTCCACACCAGTAGCCCTGCGCAAGAATCCAGAAAGGTCGTTGTTCCAGCCCACCTTGAAGCTGTAGTTCCAGCCGCCAAAGATCGGGTAGCGAGGCTTCAGCTCCAGGTTGGCGGCGGTCTTGCCGTTGCCGGGGCGGTAGCGGCTAGTCGAGACGTTACCAATGTCATCGATGAAGTACGGGTCCACAGAGCCGGGCTGCAGAGGGTAGGCAATTTCACGGACAGCAGAGGATGGCGCCTTCTGGTAGCTAGCGAAGGTCCACTCAACGCGCGAGAACTGGTTGGTCAGCTGCGAGGCGTTGTTGCGTAGCCAGTACCGCTCCTCAGTAGCCAGGTTGCCACCCCAGTGGGAGACCTCCAGATCACGCTCCAGCAGACTAATGCTGATCACAGGGTTAGTGAACTGGTAGCGCACAGTGATAGGCTGCTCAGTGCCCGGAGCCACCTTGGCCGTCTCGTATGGCCCATAGGTATAGGTGGCGCCCTTGCGCTCCGGATCAGCACCAGACTTGAGTCCAGAGGTCTCGGTGAAGTCGGGCACGTCAGTGCTGGGGAACTTGAGCTTGGTCTTCTGGGTGACGGTCTGGTAGGCAGAAGGCACGTAGGCGGAGAAAGAGTAGGTAAGGTACTGCTTGTCGCTTTGTCCAATAGTCGCAGGACGTGGGCTCAGCGCGGAAAGGACGGAGTAGGAGATTCCAAGGGTGATCTGGGCTTTCGGGGCGAGGGGCTCAGCGAGATGAACGACGAAGTACTGGTTGCCACTATTGTATTGAGATGTTGATTAGTATTGTTTTAATTGTTTCTTCGAGAGCCATTGGCATCCACAGTTGCAACCTACGTAGAGACAACAGGCTCAGTAACCTCCACCTCGAAGCGACCATTCTCAGTTGCCTTCTTATCCCGAACTTCGAAGCCTCCAACACGGCCAAACACATCCGAAGGGAAGGGAATATAGTAGTCGCTCTGCGGCTGCTTGTCGACATTCTCTACCACAACATTGATAGTCTCCCGGACATATCCTTTTTCCAAATTGGTGTTCCGAACCAAATTCACGTTCTTGAAGACCTGCGGGGGCTTGAAGTCGGCCGGGACAGCGAGTTGAGTTGGAGCTGTAAAGCTTGAGGCGGCAGCCAGGCTGGGCGCAAGCAGCCCAAGCACTGTGGCGGTGAAAAACCTCATCCTGAGAATTTCACGGAGCACACAATGTCTCCGAATTGAAATGGGGTATCAAAATTGGCGAGGTTGATGTGGAGAGGTGGTTGGACGAAGCTGATGAGGTGTCCCGATCTGTATACGCAATACGGCGGGCGCAGCGGCCAGGAAGCGCACTCCGCTTTCTTATCAGTGATAACAGCTTCTCCTCTTTTTACTTCCATCACTTGGCGTTCTACATTCCTCTCTGTACGCCGCAATGTTTGCTCCGAGAGCTTCAGTCTTGTCTAGGTGCTGTAGGGGAACGAGGGCACCCCGGGGTCGCTATATTCATAACCTACCTAGCTCTTCTCAGAGCAAATTTCTGAAGGTATCAGAAGAGGTTCGCGATGCTGTTGCAACGGGCAAGCCGGTTGTCGCGTTAGAAACGACCATTTATACTCATGGTGAGTGCTGTTACATCTTAGTCTTGGAGATTTATAGTCCGTTTGGTGAGCACCTAGCTAAAATTTCGCCAGGCTTCCCATATCCGGATAACATCGCTTTGGCATCGCTGTTAGAGTCTGTCGTTCGAGCCAACGGTGGAGTTCCAGCAACTATAGGTGTGCTCGGAGGTATCGCCCGTGTTGGTATGAGCGCAGAAGAAATCATGGAACTTGCCTCTACAGCCGAGAAGAAGACTGCATTGAAGGTCTCTAGGAGGGACCTGGGCTACATCTGTGGCATGGTTTGTTATCCCCCAAATCATTGATAGGAAAGTACTAAACCCTTTACAGGGTCTTGCAGGGAAGCCCATCCATGGTGGTACCACAATCTCCGGCACCATGATTCTATCCCAGCTTGCTGGTATTAAGATCTTTGGAACAGGCGGACTAGGCAAGTTCGACCTAGCAATTCTGTCTGAATATCCAGTCTAATTAATCTCTAGGTGGTGTTCACCGTGGTGGTGAATATTCCATGGATATTTCTGGTAAGTTACACATCCCCCGCATATACGAGGACCGTGCAGCAACTGACTGATCTCTTCCTAAACCAGCTGACCTGACGGAGCTGGGACGGACCCCAGTAACGGTCATCAGTTCCGGGTGTAAGAGTTTCTTGGATATTCCCCGCACACTTGAGTATCTCGAGACTGAGGGTGTCTGTGTGGGTACCTTTGCCGATGGACGTGAGGGCTCCGTCGATTTCCCGGCTTTCTTCACCCGGGACAGCGGATTCCGCAGCCCACGCGTCATTCAGAATGAAGCTGAAGCTGCTGCGATAGTTTGTAAGTTTTGGTCATGGCTGGAGACTTTGGCTTCTAACAAAGTTTATAGACGCGCAATCCAAGCTTCCCGTCACCTCTGGAATCCACTTTGCCAATCCCGTTCCATTAGAGGCCTCTGTTCCCAAGGCCGAGATGGATGCAGTAATTGAAGAGGCCGTTCGCCTTGCAGATGTGGAGGGCTATCATGGTAGTGATAACACTCCATTTGTTCTTGCGAAGATTAAAGAATTGAGCGGCGGGAAGAGTGTGATTGCTAACCGTGCTCTTATTGAATCCAATGTCGAACGTGCGACTCGTGTTGCCGTGGAACTAGCTAAACTCGAGGAACTTGACCGCGGAGGCGCAGCTCAGTGAGTTAAGCTCTAGATACAAATACATATCAGCACTAAGTCCGGACATTCGCTTCTACATAGACACATGCCTGCATTCCCGAATTCCTCTCGGTCAGATCAAATTCCTCCCGCGCAGCCTAAACCTGAGCCCATTTCAGAAGCTCCTAAGGAGCCTAAGGAGGTCGTTTCTAAGGCAGGAAATGCAGATGTTGTGGTTGCCGGCTCTCTTGCCATCGATCTGTCCTGTGACTACACGCCATTCAGTGATGAAAGCGTCCAGGTGACGCCTGTACCACACACTTCCAACCCCGCTGTCATCGGGCAGAGCCTGGGAGGTGTCGGCCATAATGTCGCACTCGCAGCCAGCTATGTTGGGAGTGATGTACTCTTCTGCAGCGTTGTAGCAGACGACCTGAGCGGTCGAGCCGCAATCGCGTCACTCGAGACTGAAGGTCTTAGCACCGCAGGTATTCAAGTTCTTCCACCAACATCTGGTACTCGCACGGCGCAGTACATCGCCATCAACGACGCCAAAAAAGATCTTCTCGTCGCAATGGCCGACATGGGCATCGTCGAGCTACCGGAGAAGCAGCTCGACTTCGACGGCTTCTGGGAGCCTTTACTCCAGAAAACGAAACCGAAGTGGGTCGTTGTCGATGCGAATTGGCGCCCAGAGGTCCTAGCTAAATGGATTACTCTTGCCAAAAACCACGGTGCTCGCGTCGCTTTTGAGCCTGTCTCTACCGCTAAGTCTCGTCGCCTCTTTGCCCATGATGGCGTCAGCCCGGTCATCGGACCTGCACAAACCGTCCCCAACCACGCTATTAGCCTCGC
Source organism: Penicillium frequentans (assembly GCA_028828275.1). Lineage (NCBI taxonomy): Eukaryota > Fungi > Ascomycota > Eurotiomycetes > Eurotiales > Aspergillaceae > Penicillium > Penicillium frequentans. Next base: position 1,045,787 of record JAQIZY010000001.1, on the reverse strand, counting down.
CTGTCCCAATCGTCTCGAGTTAGCTGCTATGTACACAGCTGCCCGTGAAGCCTTGGTGTTCGATTCTCCGGGGTGGTGGGGCGTTATTGATGCCATGGGCATGTCTCAGAGCGGATCCCGAGAACGGCTCGTCTACCTCACCTCAGCCGCCCTGGTTGATGAAGGTCTTCCCCAGCAATCAATCCAACTCCTTCCATTTATCCCCTGTATCGTCACAAAGCTGGGCGACGCCGGTGCACTTTTGACGCAGCTTCTGCCTCCTGGTGATTCTCGTCTTACGGATCCTGATTATACGCCGTATATCATTGCCCGCGCATCAGCATCTCCGGATGTCTCCTTCGGTGGAGTGTATATGCGTCTCTTCCCACCAGCTGCTAAATTATCCCCCGAGGATGTTGTTAGCGTCAACGGCGCCGGGGATACCTTGTTAGGTGTTTTGGTGGCTGGTCTGGCAAAGAACGATTCCGCTATGCGTATCGAGGACATACTGTCGGTGGCACAGGAGGCTAGTCGGCGAACCCTTGCAAACGCTGGGGGTGTAAGTAAAGAACTGGTGGGCCTGCGGGGCTCCCTGGGATTATAAGATCCTTAAGATTCGTCGCATCCGTCATTTGCATAGGTACATAGCGCTTGTTGATATTAAAACATCTAATCAATGCATGGAAAGTTAAACATCTGATATCCATTTCTCACTCTCTATCTATATCCATATCATTACAAGGTTGATAAATAGTGTATCAACCTAACACTTCCATCTTCGGCACAAGTTTTGAATCCAAAAACCCAGCCTGTACAAGTACATCTGCCTGATCCCAATACAGACTCTGTCTCACAATACGATCCGCACGAAAACAAGCCACAACAACGATATTCACAGAGATGTCGCGATCCGTCGGCTGAACACCTGGTAACAGCCAAGGTACCTCAGCAGTATGGCAGAACGAAAAGCGAACCTCGTCCACGATTTTATCCGTGCCTACTGTTCTTGACAGAAGACGGATATGCTGACTAGCGGGTCCAGCGGGGATGAAAACATCTTTGAAAAAGGACTGGAGGGTCTGATAATCGGAGCCTAGTATCATATCAGCAATTGAAGCATATACCAATCTGACATGAACTTCAAGATTCACCTCCTGCTTTACTGGGAATGCACTCCACAGATAACCCCTCTTCATCTTGATCCTCACCCCGTCCCCCATAATCTCAATAGCAGACCTCGAGGTATCAATTTCGCCCTGCGCTCTGGACTGGTCCAGCTCGACAAGTAACCGCTGCCAATACTCTTCCCAGACTGTCTCAATGCCAGCAATAGGCCAATTACTTCCAGCTCCAAATGCGCGTCTTAGACAACCTAGTACCCTGCTCCAAGACAGATTCAAGCTGACGTCGTCACTTGGTATATCTTCTTTTTCTCGCTGGGTCTGGTGCCTGTATTCCGCAAACCCGGCTTGTGAATCTGGGTACGTATATACATGACACCGATGTCGCTTTTTGTACGTAACATCTCCTTCAGAAGATACTGTTATCCACGGCCAGAATGTGCATGTGCTTTCCATTTCGCCTGGCATGTGGATTTGAATTGGCAGGAAGTTTGTTGATGAGCCTGGTTGGAATATTGATTCGGTTTCTGAGCAAGCTGGAGTACCGCATAGGCTTTGAATATCCATGCTGGATTTATGGATGTTCGTGGATGAAAGGGGGTAGTATGCTATCAGAGCACATAGTCGTGGAAAAGGGTTTGTATTGCTTGAGATGAGATGGTGGGATACTAGGAGGTAGTATGCTGGTCGATTATATGCTGTTATTTTAGTTAGCTTGGATTTTAATAATTAGGTCATTGGTCTCAGCGTTCATTCCATCATCTTTAAATGGGCGTTTGTATTCCAACACTTCTAGCCCTGGATAGTTGGAGTGTAACTTACCAATTATAGCATACCTCTCTCCATGCTCCAAGTCATCTTCCCTCATTTGCACTTTGTTTTCCAGTGCCTTGCGGTCTTTCTCAGCATCACCAGTGCACATAAAAGGCAGATACTCCACATCGAAGGCCTCAGCCCGAAACTGCCGGATAATCTCTGGATCAAATTCCGGTGTATCAGATATCAAGATTAGAAGCCGTGGCACTGGGTCTTCTGCTTCATAGTCATGTCGGCGAGCGCGCTTCACTGAAGCAGCGCTGTTTTTTCTATGTAGGACATGGGAGTCGGATGGTATATTCGGATCTTGACCTGCACCGGTTGTTCCGCTTTCGGTGTTGGAGCTTGTTGCTCGTCTAGTGAGGCGCTGAAAGATGTTCACCATTATGGCAGTTGATCTAGAATGCAACGAGCTTATGGAGACTACCTGGTGTGTCAAAGGTGAGATCCAGATTCTTTGGGACCAGGGGTACATATTACATTGCGTTGTCAGTGCTTAGGGTTGTGACGTCGACGAGTACCGATAAGGTCCGGGTGGAGTTGCTCCGAATGTCCAGCCGTATGATAACCAACAGATTTAAAAATCCTTAACATAGGCACGTCTATTTCATAAATTCTATCAAATAATCCGGCATCTATATGCTGCTTTTCAAGGGGAAGCTTGATAACCACTTCCGATCTTCGGCAGCCTTCTCCGACGCCTGCCCGTCATCAATGAGGTACCGCTTGTACGCATCCCGCATAAGACTCTGTCGCGCAACTTCGCAGTCGATACGAATATCCTCGATCAGTGCATCCACCGAGACGTAATCAAATTCTGGCCGGATATATCCCAAAATGAGCAGGTTGAGGTGTGTATTGTAGAAATCGGGGAGACGGTTGAATTTGGGCTGCGGAACGGCTGTTGGAGATGGCTCGGTGAGAGAAGGCAAGATATGAATTTCCTGGGTTCCAATTGTAAGTATTGTTCAAACAATGAGGTTACATCAATGGAGCAAGTGTCAAGGCGAATGAGCTACTTACCACCGACCGCACGGTGTTCTTATAGTAAGGATTGTACCCAATGCTCAGAACTGCCGGCTGCACAATAGCCTCTTTGGCTTTCTCCGTATCTCCCGTTAATCCATGTTCGTGTGCAAAGTCCTTGGGGTCAAGTGCTACGACTCCGTAGTAGACGCCTGTTGTCAGTTCTGGGTGTGTCTTGGATAAGTCGTCGGCGGGGATGTTGGCAGTTGGGATTCCTAGCTGCAGATTAAAAGCTTAGTACACTTCTATATGGTTTAATGCAAAGAGTCCATGCAATGGAGGCTTTGTTCGGCATACATCTTTGCTACCTCGGCCAAAGCCCTTGATCACTGGCCCGGACAGTCGAATGGGGAACGGAGCCTCAGGGCCGGCATCAGGGCCAGCAACAGGATCGCGGGGCTTGTCGGGTCTCATTGTAAATAAATTGGAGGAGAAAGCAAATCCTCTACAGGATGTTCTGGCGATCGAGTGTGGTTATTAAGATTGTGCGACGTGGAGCCGGTGCGCGGGGTTGCGTAGCTCCAGATAGCGTAGTTGGTAAGTGGAGTTGGTAGAAATTCCGATGACAAGAATTTGACCAACCAATCAAAGAATTAGGTACGTCACGAAGCTTCCCAGCTAATAGTGAAATGTAGTAGGAGACGACAATGACAAGGGAATGTCAGATAGAAGCTATTGGAAGCGGAAGAGCGGATTGATGGTGGGGCTACCGATAAGCAAAATCCACACCTGAGGCATCTCTACCGAATGCATATGCAATTCAAATCCACTATAGGTAAATTGGTTTCCAAATGATCGACATCTATAAGGAAATCAGGTTGCGCAACATTGAAATATATGAACGCATCGACAGTCAAAGGATAAATGGCATTAATCTCGTAAAAACACAATCCCAGCCCAAGATATCATTTTTAGCCTTTTGAGCGCCAGAAACACAAAAAAAAGCATCCAGCGGCTCATGCTGGGCCATGAACCGCTGGGCGTGAAACACCATATGTATGTACGAGTAAGAACAAACACAGAATGGGGGGGAATCATACAGTCCCACAAGAAACCAAAATATGTACCGGAAGTCCAGATCAAAGAGACAAAAGACTAGGTTCGTCCTAGTCGAGGGTATGAAGAGAATAACAAGAACGGCCGGAAAGCGCAGTACAAGAAGAATGACAAGCTACCATCCTAGGAAAGGGACGGGAAAATCCAAATCAGAAAGTGGAAGAAATCAAATACAGGGCAAGAACTATATGCATGATTAGTTCAGGGCGTCTCTTGGTAACTTCTTGGGATACTCACATTCATCACGATAAGCATCGGAATGTCGAACACATCTCGCTTAACTGTCCAGCAGTATGCGCACTCGACCTTGCCGTCCTTGAAGCCCAGCTGGTTCATCCCAGCCTCGCCGGCAATGCCACCTTTGCGTAGGTGGTTGTTCCATTTTCCGTTGTCGTCCTGTCCCACCTCCATGTCTTCCTTGGTTTTGTACTTGAGGAGCTTGCAGCGGGTCATTACGCTACCGCGAGAATCACCAAATGCTAGACGTGCAAAATCTTCGTAGAATTCCACGACACTATCATCGTCAAGAAGTTCAGCCAGAAATACTGGTTGCGGCCGGCCGTTGGTGTTCTCTAGTGTCGAGCCTCGGGGTGTGAAGCTGCCACGCGAGCTAGTGCCGGATGCCGGTTGGGATGTACCACCGGTGTTGACATTGAGATTGGCCTCTTTGCCTAACAATACATCCTTCTTCCATCCCGTCAGAATGCTAAACTCTTTCCCCACGGCGGCAATCTCTCCCGTGCGTCGACAGACAATTGTTGGTGTGCCGCAGGCGTTGATGAAGTCCTCATATTCCCAAAGCGTTCGTTGAAAGCATTTTTCCATGAAAATCAAATCATCTCGATTGAGAGTCTTGGTGGTAGCGATAAAAGACGGTCGGATAGATGCCAAAGACTTAGCGATACGCACAGTCTTCTGCGGTGAGAAACGACGCTGGATAAAGGCAGTGAGGTTGTGGAAGCCACTCGTGTATCCGTATGGTTCCTTAACACTTTCGTATATTGAGGAAGGATTCCGATGACGTCGCTTGGGCCCGACATGTAATTGTTGGTGCTTTAAGCTAGGTGTGGTAATCACCGGACGTTGTCCATTAGGTGCAAGACTGTTGGACTTGGCGGTGTTGAAGGATCCATCGTCAAAGCCAGAGGTAGCCACATGTGGACTACTCGCCGATCCGGGGCTGGTGAAGTTGGCGGGACCGCTTTCAATTGCAAAGGCATGTGGTCCGTCTGCTTTCATGTGTCCCGGGAGCATGCCATTTTGGCCATATACGCCGCTGACGTTCACATGCGGCTGGCCCGAGGCCTGTCCAGTTGACCACTCGTTCAGCAGGGGATCACCAAACATGAATGGTTGATTCCCCGGACTTTCGCCGAACCCAGGAGCTGGCGTGGAGAACTGCGCCGATCCGCTGCGGCCTATCGACCCTCGCTGCGTGCCCGAGTCGGTAGGCGAATCTCCGGCGCCGGTCGCCATATGCCCCAACATCCCAAACTCAAGAGCACCATAGCGGTTTTCAAAATTCATGCTGGACAAATCAAAGTTGAAAAGTGCGGGGTCACTGGGGTCGAAAAATGGCCCCGCGAACGGATTTGGCGGTTGGGAGGTGTCCCCGGAGAGGGCGGTGCTGGGGGTGGGCTGTTGGTTCACCGTGGACGATAAGCTGGGGTTGCGACCATTCTGACTGGTCTTTAGGTTGTACGTAGGTGAAACAGGTGATTGGGTGGTAAAAGGACTTTGACTCATGGCTGTTTCTTGGTACATGTTATAGGACCCCTGCGGCTGGGGTTGTGGCTGAGGCGTGGGGTAGAAATTGTTGTTCGCTTGCTGCTGTGGGGGTTGCTGGGGTTGCTGCTGCTGCTGCTGCGGCTGAGGCTGCTGCGAAGTGCTCGAGTTGGTGCCATTCCTAGACATGGGCAAGCTGTTTCGCATGGGAGTGTTGGTAGGATAGAAATTCCCGGGCACTCCGGGCATCAGTGCTCCGTCCGGGGCATCATGAAGATACTTGGCCTTTTTACGGACCCCGTCATGACAAGCATCTTGTAGACCTCGCTTAATACAGCGTTGACATGGTCGCTCGTCGCCTGAAAATTGGGGATGTTAGCCAAGAAATTATTGCGTGCAAGTTTCTGTCGATCATCATGCTTACCGCACGTCAAATGAGCTCGCTGACAGGCAAAGCAAGCTCGGCGGGCCTTCTTCCGTCGCGGTCGCGATGGATCTTTAGCATTCGCAGCTTTGCGGTTCTCCGCCTTCATATCGCCATTGCTCTTTTCTCTTCCGGAGTCCAGTGGCTCCGAATGTTCAGTGATATCAGCGGAATCGCGATCGCCGTCCATGGGGACCGGGGTGCCGTTCTTGGCTTGCACGTTCATTTCGTCATATACCCCGGCACGGGGAAGTAAAAAAGTGACACAGACGCGCTCCCAGGGCTTTAAAATATGCCCGGTCTGCTATCCGAAGAGCTATGTTAGCGTCTTTCGTTCTTCGATCGCACGATCTCGATGCTGTGGCGACGGGACCATCCGCGCACTTGAATCGTCTCGGCAAATGGAGAGATGGAGACCGGGGGATCCACGTGCTCGCGCAATTCTGGACCGAGCAAAAATGAACGGTCGCAAATTGACAGCACTGTGTGTCGCGCTCCTACTATCCACCCAGGTTGTCACTGGAACTTGCGGCGGTATTCGGCGTCTATAGTCGCGAGCGCGCGACCAGTTCTGGCGGGGGAACGGAAGGCAGGTATCGGGTTGAGTCACGGGTGTAACGAGGCACAATCGACTCGGAGTAAGACGTAACCGCAAAGATCTGACACATTGAAGGGTCGTGTAATTGTAAGCTTGTTCAGGAGTCCACGCGACGAGGAGAGAAAAATGCCGCAACGGTTTCGGGCGCAGATGAATTCGGGAGTGGAGAGAGCGAGCGGCAGACTCGTCGGCTGCGGGGAAGCGGGAATGTATTCGGTCCGCACGAGGCAGTAGAGGTCTCAAGGTAGACAACTTCAAAGCTGCCGTAAAAATCCAAGAGGATAACGAAAGCCTGTCAGCTCTGCGCGGGGAAAAAAGATGAAGAAGGTGGAGGGTCTGAGAATGGTAACTAACTTCGGAATGTTCCCGTGACTTTGAGGTCTAAGCATCAACAGGCAGGACTTCAACTGGACCGATTGCTGCAAGAACCAAGACTCGTGTATAGGAACTAGGATATTTCTTCAATCTTTTTTTTAATGATTCTTTTTGTATGTATCTTCTTATAATACTCTAACAATATGAACAATATATGGAGATGCATCTTCAACGCGTAAGGCTACCAAAGTGGATATAGTTCGAGGTTTCGTAACACGCCCGTTTTTCCCCTTGTTTTACATAATTGCAAGCGAATCAATATGGGATTTGATTCTCGTACAAGTCAGAAATACGAGTCGAACCTTAGCGACATCACATTCTGTATTCTATTGTACTGGGGAGATAAATTCGTGTACATCGCGTATCATCAATTTTCTAATTCACATGCTGACGTTTGAGGCGTCAACGACTGGAGCGCGGCATTTGCAAAGTGGTACATCAGTTCCCATTTTTTTACTAGTGAATTCTTACCCGGATTGGCTGCACCGGCAGATCGTACATCCCCACGACTGGGGCAGTTGTGCACGTGTGGAAAAATTACCTTGCTACACATCAAGAGTTGCCTTTCTGTACTTGAAAAACGGGTTTAAAAGAATGGGAAAAAGCCTCAATCTCTTCATGCCCCCGCTTATAACCTTGTATTGTCCTAGGGTTCCGAATTTCTCCCTCGAACAAGTCCCGCATTGTCCCGAGGCTATGTATTGGGGAGTGCCTCGGTTAGAGGGATTAAGTTAGGTCCCAATTGGGTTCCTAAATTCCAAGGTATCTCGTTCAACTGCCGTAAAGGGGAAGGCAGCACTAGAAATTCAATACAATTCCACAGAATGCTCGTGATCTTTGCAACTGGCCTAGAACGGGAAGGGATGTCGGAGAATTGGATTTTGGCCCAAACCCACCCCAGGACAAGGGAATTGTGGGCCTTCTTGGCTTCGATCTAATCGCAACAAAACCTAAACAGTAAGACTAAGCCCGGATCAAGAGCCGAAGCCGAGAGTAAATACAGTAGTTTTCAAAATCAGCTATACGGTCACACTCTACTACTCAATTCCAATTAGTCCAAAGACCGCTAATCCAGTTTAACTCACCGCTTTATAATCCAGGCAGAACCTTTGTCGAGATGTGTGTATCATGATTGAGCCATCGTTATAGTACAGTAGGTACCGTAATAATACATGAAACTCCAGAGAACCCGTCAGTTTCTCTGCTTCCCTGTCCGTTCAATCATGAAGTGAATATCGTTGAGATGCTTCATGCCAAACAATTATACCTAATTATCGCCCTCGCCACAACGCATAAGCCACAATGCCTTAGCTATGAAGATATGTAAGGGAATGAGCAACAATATTGAGTAGCTTCATACTCTAGCCTCGCCAATGGAAAGCAGTACATCTTCAAGAGTATCGTGCGGGTCGGGAATATAATCAGGCATGTTGATTTCATCCCCAAAAAGGCCGAAAGAGGGCTGCATAGGGAGGTCAAAGTCTTCTGTGGCGCCTTGCTCCGGGAACTGAGCGCCAACGCTGGCCCTGCGATCGTAGTGGAACTCTGATGTACCAAGGAATTGCGAATACGAGACTTTGTCCTTGGATCGGCGTTGCTGATGAGAATGATCGGTTGGTACTGCCGAATATTGCACATTCGATCTGGTGTTCATGGGAGCAAACTCGTCAAGATCGAAGCCTGTGGGCGCGATACGACGAATGCAATTGCTGCAGATTTCAAAAGCTCGGCGTGCAGAGGCTTCTGTTTTTCCAAGGCAATATAGCCACTGCAGCGCTTTTCGGGCTGCGGTAAGAACAGCTTCGTAATTAACAGAATCCGACACACCAGGCAGTTGGCTAGCGCTTGAGCCACTGGTGGAATTATGGCCACTCGGCTTTTTGGACGCCAAGTCTTCAAATGAAAGGTTTATGAGCAGGATTGTGGTGGCTTGGACCAGAAAATGAAGAATGTTCCACCACAGGACGTGACAAACCCAAATCGAATCTGGCCGATCAGGAAAAATGGAGACAATCGCTAGAGCCGAATGCAGGCAAGTCATCGCGCTCTCTTCCTTCGCCCAAGATCGATAGGAATTGCTGATGCCGTCCCCTGCTGTCCTCGCTCGGGCGAGACAAGGTCTGTTGAGGATAATTCGGGAACTGTAGTAATGGAGGGAGAGAGAGATTTTATAGGCATTGACTTTAGACAAACTCTGTCCAGCACCAACTATATTGAAATTGATACTGTCAGGTAAACTAGAGCTCCACTCGTCCATTGTCTTATTGAAGAAATTGAGACGGCTTTGTATTGAATCCCATCCTTGCCTAACAGCATCGGTGCTATACACTCGCGTCGAAGCAGTGTGCGAGATTAGGATAAGGTCCGTCAAACAAAAGAAATAAAGCTCGTCATTAGCATCCATACATTTCATTGACGCTCGTTGTGCCTCAAGCTGCTCGTGTGACTGGTTGATTGTCCACTTCATAGGTGGGTTCTCGGTTGGCCGTTCTAGACGGACTTCTGGTGCGTTATCAGTGAAAATTTCCACGTCTCCTGCGACAAGAGGCGGGGGTGCAGAACAGAAGCTGTTCCCCAAGCCAGACGCCCGTCCAGTCATGACCGAGAGGAGGCTTTCCAAAATGAAAATCGACCACCAAAGCTTATGCCGGGCTTCTAGAGCTGAAGCGCTCAATGTATTGTGCGTAGCTCTGAGATGTAGACCTAGAGCAATGGCGGAACGAGTAGCCGTGCCAATCATCTTCCAAGCTCTGTGGAAGGTCAGATAGTCATATCGAAGGGGTTGCCTACTTCTACAACATACCTGTTGATTTGTGAGGAAGTCAATAAAAAGAATGCCGCGAGCGTTTCCGCCTGCACTTGCTGTAGATCTTCATGGTCCTCCACTAGGCTTTCTGATATTATTAATCTTTGTGCACGGGAGAAAAACTTGTTCTCCCTGTTATGGGTATCTTGGCCGGCGATCTGACACAATTTGCTACTAATAGCGAAAATCAGGTTCAGCAGGGCCAGCCACTTTCTTCCAGGTTGTATCGAATTACCCGAGTATAACGAATTGAACTGGTCTACGAATAGTGTCTGGCGGATAACGGGCAACGACGGTTGGACACTGTCTATATATAGACTTAATAAGCGTTCGGCCAATGCTTTCGCTGGTAGGGTGTATGGATTTTCGTCTTCCAAATCGCTGCCGGGGTAATCGGCAGATTCGATATGATAGTCCATAGAGGCGAACGAATCATCGATCGGCGGCAGTTGATTCTGAATGTCCTTGGAGGCTCCTTCCATGCCTCGGTCAACTCCGGCTTTCAGTGCCAGACTTTGCATCCAAGCAATTTCGGAACTCTTTCCATGGTAGCCCGTAGCTATACTCGCTTTACTCCGGTTGATGTCTTCATCGAGGGTATCCAAAGCGTTCAAGGAGCCGATGGAAGATGTCGAAGATGTATTAGAAGCACTGCTTACTTCTCCTCGTGTCTCCTGGTCTCGGGGCGCAAGCCGCTAGACGGTAGTTAGCTTAAGGATGCCAAGGGCATCACTCCAAACAAACCAAAGCTTTCGTAATTTTCCTCGCGACAGATACATCGACTTCGTGAGATATTTCTCGAAGTAATTCCTCATAACGGTCTACTTCGCTGTTTGCCAACTCCAACTGTGTCCGCTCCTTGTCTTGCTTCGACTGTGAATAAACGCATTCGTCAACTCCTGTGCTTGCGCACTGAATGCATCTCGGCTTTTCTCCATCGCATTTTGTTTTACGCAACCGACATTGGTCGCAAGCACGAGCGGTGCGACGCGTTTGCAAACTCTTGTGCCGATACGGCAAACGCGGGATTGGGATAGGGTTGAGCATTGCGTACTACCCGTAGCACAGTGTATTCGTGTTGACAGGTAAGGCCTGTTTTCAATAGATGGAAAGCAACTAATTAGCGGACTGACATGCATTGATTAAGGAGGTAATAATTTCAGCATTGTATGGCAGGCGGCACTTAACCCCTCATTTATAATTTATAATTTAGCGGCTAACCAGGGTTGGGCAGGATCATCGTCTACGAACTGATCTACACGGAGCCAGATAGTATGTGGACACCCCCCCCCGGCATTGCTACTGCTCAAAAATATAGACAATGTCGAATGTGCGCCTAGTGAAGAAACTCTTCAACAACTTAACTACAAAAAGAAGCGAACTGGTTGATAAAGGACTTTATCGAAAGTAGTGGGGGAGAGCCAAGCTGATGATACTTCCATGATCTATCAAAACCCCGCAGCTCGCCCTGCCTTTAGCCGTGGGATCCGATTGAGTGGCAAATGTTATAAATATAAAGCTAATTTGCCATTGCAATGCTCGACGTGAATCATTCCAGTGCAGTGGTACCAATGGCTACCCCATAACCCATTTTCATTAGTCACCGACGGTGCTTTACCATTGTAACTCGTCTTTCATTATTACCTATCAACTTCTAGGTTTCGTCAAGTAAGAATTTAATATTTTCGGGTTTTCCAAAAGTGTTACATTCACATCTAGCTTACATTGGACATCCAATGCCGAGATGAAATTAAATAGCGCAATATCCACATTGTATCTCTTCGATCTCATTGGGTTGAGGTCAGGCGAATAGGGCGGCAGATAGACCAATTTCACACCAGCTTTCGCATACATGCCTGCAAGACGGTCTGAATACTGGAATGGAACGTTATCCATCAAGAGGACGATATTCGACTCTGGCCATCTTCTGCAATGCTCGAGTAGCTGAATTATGATGTCCTCAAACACCGTGGTATTCGTAGAGCTGCGGATGACAAGCGAAAAGACAATCAAAACTTGGGCATACGTAGGCAGTATTTGATATTGCTGGTCGCAATGGAATTCTTCTATCTGCAGTGGTGGTTACCAAGCGCTGCCCAACTTGTCCGCCTTAACACGGTCCGTCTATCACATCAGGTTCCATCAACATATACAAAGTGACATTATTGAGACTCCGATTATATAGATCATAGTCCCGTAGGTCGGCATTTTGCTTCCTTGCGCGCTGCCTTTGGGTCTTCTAGGACCACTTTTTAGCGACAAGAGCTCTTCTTAAGCTGAACATTACGACCAAGCTTCAGAACTCATTCTGAAGGAAGATAATTATGACGTCAAAGAAGAGACGGGGCATTTCGAATAGGTGATCGAAAGATTGGAAAGGGCTTCCATCAGTCACAATTGGTCTCGGAGCTAATCAAGCTCCCAAACTGCCGTAATTTTCTAGAAATATTAACCATCGTAAGTTTGCTGCATTCCGATTCTTCGGTTATCCGAGACGTATAGTAAGGACAGGCTAGCTGCAATATCGCGAATGAGATGAGGCTGTGTAGCAAGAAGTCTAGGAAGAACGTCGTTTGGATTGAGCATGCGTGTCTTTTGCAGTAGGTGGAGACGCAGTAGTGACTGATGAGCAACAAAGGGGGCCACGGAGGTAACAAGTCTTTGGCAGGTTCCTGTTATTTACATTATATACCGTTCTAGCCTTGTATTGTAATATAGGATACTTTCTCAGGAAGCGGTCTGGTAGGCGCCCCGACCATCTATCTTCTATTTTGGGACTAGCATGATTCCTAAAATTGCTTCTATGAAGAGTGTAGAGGTATGACTGATTTCAGAAAATACTTCACCTCTAAATCCGGAAGATGAGTAGGGTCCTCACATCGCAAGAAAAGCCGTCTACGCTTTCTATTGTAATCTCCATTGTAAATGCAGCTGTGAGTAGGACAGCAGCTGGACTGTTGAGCTTTGATTCTTAGGACCGACCGAATAGGTTCCCAATAGCTGGAGGGGATCAATGCCCAGTCCAAAACTCGTTATCACAGGATCACAAACTAGACATGGGATGTTGGGGAGAGCGTTGAGCTGCAACGCTAGCTAAGGGAATTATGCAGGCGTCCCTTTCAGACTGTGCAGTTGGGAGCAAAACCGGCTTGAATTAAAATGATGTACGGCATATATGCTCAGAGCATCTCCGTACATGCAGCAATAAGCTTTTTTTCACCAGGAAATGATATCACGTTTGCTGGGTGGCATAGCGACTCTTCTTCCGAATACGACTGCCATATTGAAAGAAAAGGTACCTGAATAGACATTAGTAACGGCCTTTAACGGTCATGCGAGGTGACACTTCGGTTGGCCAACATCCGTGGCTGCATGCAGCTGGAATATCATACCAACCCTGGGCTCACTTTTCGTGGGCTTTTAATGCAGGGAAAGCAAATGTTTGATGGCCATAGCGCAGGGAACCAAGCTGAAGGAAACTGGAGTGACGAATCAAAACTTACGGAAAGGGAAGCATGACAAGGGTCAGAAAGGCAAGCAGTGAAGTTGCCCAGTGATACCCAAGATTGTTATACACTGTACAGCCGTTAGCTAGAGTTCATGGTATGATTGCTGTTTTGACGGGACACAATATGGATATTGGCCTGTCTCACAAGGACGTCGAGATCGGCGCTGGACACACGATGCATATGTCTTGCATTGCCGCATGTAGCGCACAGACCTTCAATTCTGGGTATGAACTCAAGAAATCGGAGGTAAACTTACTCTGGATACCAAACAGGGGAAATATCCCTCCAAAGCTCGAGCGCATAAAGCTATTCGCTGCTAAAGCACTGGCGGCAAAAGTGGGATAGGCATCAACCAGGAATGTGAAGATGCCCGCATAGACCAGGATAACCCTAGTAACACAGTCCGTCAGCACCATTTTCCAAGTCCTGGAACTGGCTCAAGATTATGGCAGGTCAACTTACCCTGCTCCGAACACAGCACTGCCGATGATAGGAGCGATCCAGTGCACGTCAGGATAGATTGTCCAGGCGAATATGAAAAGCCCTATGGTGACCAAAGGCCCACCGAGAATTGCTAGACAACCATATTAGAACTTGTCAAGTTTCCAGGGTCGCGGCTCTCACCTGGAGGAAGTCGCCATTCTGGCAGAAATTCATCGGACTGGTCTATCTTTTTCAGGAAGTTCCGTTCCAGTCGCTCATAGTTGCGGCGCCAGAGCGGATCTGAAAGAATCGCAAAAATCATACCCACAAAGAGACCCAAGAAGCACAGACCCCGTTGCCAAAGCGGAAACCCATAGACATGTTCGAAGATCAGTTGAAAGGCGCCGAAAAAGAGGTAAAGAATTCCTAGGAGGATGGCTGAAAAGATACAAAGGCTCAAGCACATCGGCTCTAGTGCCAAAAGGAGAATGGGGCGATACATAGATCGCAAGACTGTCTGCGCTACAGAGCGATGTAGCTTCTCAATCGGAGCGATGTATCGGTCGTCTCCGGTTTCTTTGCGAAGTTTTTGAGCCTTCCGTCTTAGAAGCCTAGATTAAAGGTCAGAGGGTTCCTTCATCAAGAACAATCTTGGAGAACATACACTGGGTGATAAGTTTCCGGTACAAGGAAAATCATCGAAACAAGCAGCACGCCTGTCCAGATCAACAACACATAAAATGTCCAACGCCTGCCGGTGAAATTAGGTCGACTGTTTGTCAGAATTTAATTGGGCACGTACCAGTTGGTAAAATCGTTGATGAAGCCACCGACCCTGTTTATGTGTCGCTGTCAGAGGATGTTGCAAGCAGGCAAATTGATGAACTCACAGAGGTCCGACCTCGGGCCCAATGAATGGACTAGCAGTGTAAAGCATCATGGGAAATGCAAGTTCCTGTCGATTGAACATGTCGCCCACCGTGCCACCGGCAACACTGAGAAAAGCGCTTCCTGCTAGACCATTGAAAAACCGGCAAACCAGCATAGTTTCGATATTCTTCGCCACGGCACACGGAATAAGCCAAATCAGAAACAGTGAGAATGAGGTAATGTAGATATTCCTTCGACCATAGAACTAGACATCATTAGCTTTCTTGCATACTGATAGGATAAGTCGGTCTCACTTCGGACAGTGGACTGAGAAAAAGCGGACCGATTCCTGCGATAAAACAATTAGCAATGAACCCCAAATATTGTGATATAAGACAACAAACCGAGGCCCCAGATAAAGAATGACAGTCCGAGTGTTGCAACTTCTTGGGAGCAGTTGAACTCTTTCATCAACTGATCATATGTCGTTGTGTACATCGAGGATGTGCACGTCCTGCACGGGTCAGTCTACACTAACAAACCCCCAAAAGCCCAAGGCATACTCACACGCAGAGAGAACCAGTCGAAACAATGATGACGATCATCCAGCGTCTCGCCTTGCTCATGTTCCGCGGGTTCAAAGGGTCATTCTCCTCCCAGCGTACAGTAAGCCCCTGATCACTATCTGCATCTTGTCCCGCTTCATTGGCCTCACCTTCGGATTCGTCGCGGCCAACACTCACACCATCATTTAAAGACCAGCTTCGATCCAGGGAATGCGATCGGGAGCGGGAGCGCCTCGATAGCCGCTTTTCCGCCGCCGCATCATGTGGCTCGTCATTGGTCTTCAGTTGGGCGATCGGCGCGAAACCTGTATCTTGAGTTTCGGATCTGATGCGATCAAGTTCTTCGCCGCTTTTCTCGCTGGCAGAGGTGTGTTCACCGACCATGGTTGTCTCAATTGCTGCTTCGGCGATATTACGGGATGGCAAATGTGCTCCGCACGAGAATCGGAGCGAACAGAAGAACGGGTAATCGGCAGCCACGAGTGGGTGCCAGCGATTGGAAGGCAGTTCAGTACAAGGTGAGTCACGTCCTTGTTTTTAAAATGATTGAACTGATGTTTCCTCAATAATCGGTCTACGTAGAGGCCGAGCTGATTAATCGCATCAGGACCGCGCGGGCCGCAGATTGCATCAGTGTTTAGTCCATTTTTTGGTTAGTGCGGGTCATAACTTAACCAAACCCAAATTTAGTTTGGGGTAACTCGGATCAAACGAGGTTGCATCAGGGACAAGTCCATTGTCCTAGTTACCATCCGATGACTGAACATCATCTGGGCATGTTTGTTTCTTTTACGTCGACTACAGAGAAAAAGCAATGAACTTGCATCCATTATTATTCTCCGACGCAACTCCGATTCGCTGGTATAGATGACGCACAAAGCATCAAGAACGACGATCTATAAAATCTCTTCATATGCCTTACTAGCACCTTTCTACTTGACTTTTGCATGAAAGGTCTCGCTAGATATTTTCCTACGCCATTCTGAATTATGGACTTACCAATCAATTCATATGAAGAATATTGCTGAGGCACTGGAGATATCTTCAATCCAAGGTGCCAGCTAACTAGCCCTTACTGTACGCCTCTCGCTGCTTCGCAGCCGTCAACCACCCAACCAAGGCAGTGATGACTTGCGGTAAACATTCGGTAGAACATTGGTCTTGTAGTTCCAAATTAATGATTAATGAAGTCAATTGACCGATGCATGGGGTTCGTCTAAGGTTTCCTTCGGCGTAGCTTTCACGGCTGATGTACTCCCAACATCTTTTGGTCAGCAACTACACCTACGCAGGCATAGAGTTCGGTGGTTTGCGAGATCCTATGAGTACCTCTTGACTTGCGATATTCTCACAACAATGCAAGCCGTATTCTATAAAAAGTCTTATTTGTCAAGTTGCACATGGTATGTTCAATTAACTATGTTGCTAACACTACGGTAAACCTGTTCAGCGAAACGCTTCAACAGAAGAAGAATCCAACAGTAAAGACACCATCAAACAGCAATTGCCCAAGCACCGTTCTCCAACCCAAGCCCAAACTCCAGACAAGCATCCAAAAAGGATACGATCTTCAAGATAATTATCGGATCTTCCAGCAACCCATAGACCGTAACTCAGCTGTACATGAATGTAAAAATAAATGCGCCAGGGTATCCCAAACTTTTCTTCGGTTTCAGTATGGAAGATTTACCCTCTACAGAACCTGGCTCAGCTGGCTGGCAGCACCAGCAGCGTTCTCCTCGGCCCATGAGCCCCACAGGGCCTGCTTGCCACCGATTTTGAGAGGAGCACCAATCGACTTAGATGACTGATCGACCTTGACAGCATCCTTGGTGGCTAATACCAAAACTTCGAAGAACATTCTCGTGGCATCGGCCTTGCTAGAGCGCTGCTCGGGAAGCAGATCTTGGAACAAGACATTCTTCTTCTGAGAAGAAGCGGGGTCACCCAGCTGCTCGCGCAGAATGTGAACAGCATGCTTTGTACCAATAGATACAGGCTCGTTGTCCACGGGGCGAATGGTGTCTTCCATTTCATCCAGAGGCGCATCCATGCCTTCATCCTCGCTGAGATGCAGATCCTGGGCTTCATCTCCAGGGAAGTCAATTTCAGACCGCTGGTTGAGAGTCGTGTCGAGACCAATACCCTCGTCAAGGGCAACAATAGCTTCATCATCACCGAGTTCCAACTCAGGAACATCAGCAGCTGCCACATCCATGTCAGAGATACCGCTGTCACGCTTTCTCTTCAGCTCGCCAGCCTTCTTCACCGAGTCTAGGGACAACAACCCACGCAGCTCAGGAGCCCACCCACGGCCACGATCCTCGCCAAAGATGCTGGATACAAAGTCGCCATTCTGTTGGCGGGTCATAAGTGTGAGAAGAACAGGGTCACGGGGCAGGAAAGAGGCGGGCTTTAGGATGGCAGAGCGATTGGCTTGCTGCTCCTTAACCTGGCTATTAGAGAAATGTGGTTGTATGTCTGCGGGAATGAGATTCTGGACCTTCTGGCGCTTGGCACGTTGGGCGTGCTGAGCTGCAGTAGCTTCGGGTGTGGCAGAGATGTCACGGTTGTATTCCTCCTCAAGTTGATGCATTTGAACGGATCCTGCGTCAGACAAAGGGCTTTCGGTATCACGGTTGAATCGGTCACCATTGGCGCGCGGAGTCTGACCCCCAAAGTCATCTTCGCCTCCAAAGTCCATCGGGGCATCCATGATATCATTCATGTGGTCATCATTATCAATATCCATGTTATCCAACGGAGCACCATCATCGCCAATGTCGAGGGCCAGGTCATCGTTGTCGATGAGCTTTCCAGAGTCACTGTGGAGGTCCTCTTCCATAGGTCGAGGTGCAGGTGCATCTCGACCAATTTCCATAGTCGTGTCGTTTCCGAAAGGCTCACCAAAGTCCAGGTCAACCAACGAGGGGTCTTCAAGACGGAGAGGCTCCTGGGACATGGATCGGCGGAAACTGCTATCTCCAAGTAGTTGGCTACCAAAGTCCAATGAGCCAGGCTGTTTGCCTGCAGGCTCCAGGTCTAGATTCTGGGGGAAAAGAAGAGATGTATCCAGGTTGGTGAACAGGTCAGATTCAGTCAGCACATCGGGCAGGGTGATGCCACCTGGTGCCACCACTGTTGTTGTCAAGTCATTGTTATTTGTGAGTCGGAAAGCCTGTTCCATTTCCGGTTAGCAAACGCGACATATTTGACCGATGAACTGAGAACATACCATTTTAATCTTCATCAAGGCTTCATTACAGTCATCCAAAAGATAGCGCGCTTTACGGCTGTAGATACGCACAACACCAAGCAACAGCTGACCGCTCAGTCGCAAAGCCATGGGCGCTTGGCCCTGATCAACAATTGCATTGACACTGCTTTCAATGTCAGACTGAAGGATGTGCGACTTGGATAGTTTGCGCTCGATGTTGGCGGACAGCCACACGCGGGCCAGCGGGCCCGTCTTGGATAGGAGAGTCTCTGAATAGAACATAGCGGGAATCTATCGTTAAGTAACACTGTACAAGGACAAGTGGGAATCCAAACGATGTGGAGAGATGAAACCCGCCCGGCGCGGGGTGAGGCGTAGCAGGAAGTGACGCGCGTGAAGAGGCCGGGAAAACAAAATACTCAAGCCCGGGCTTTATGACAGATCGCGTTTCCACAGAAAAAAAGGATTTCGTGGAAGGGTGGCAGGTAAAGATACAGATTGAGGAGCACGTCGCGTTAAAGTCACGTCGTTTGCACCGAGCGCGAGGGACTAGTTGGCTGAGAAACCAAGAGGAACGAGGGATGCGCGTGGGAATTCGGGCAAGAGCAAGTTATGCTGATATAATCAGGCAGGAATCGAGGGGGCTGGGGCTTGGTCTGATTGGCTGCAGTCATCCGTTTGACGCTAGACCAGATGCAGGTATTTCGGATCAACTATTCCTCCGGTTTTACCGGTCTAGTCCCAACTAGGTAAAGCATCATCATGGGACTTGGCTGTTTCCAACCGCTTTCGACGCTTGTGTGAGTCTCCAATGCGAATTTTAGAGGTCTGATTTGTTGCTTTTGCCTTCTTGTCCTCTTATTTTTCTTTTTTATTTAGCTCCTGGGGTTCTCCGGGGTTGATTGGTCCTTGAATTTGTCGATCTTACGCGGTCCCCAAGTTCTCATCGGGTTCCATCGCCAGTCTGGAACACCCCCGTTTGAAGCTGCTGCCAGATCGCATCTCCTCCCGAACGTGATCGCGCTTCCCCCCCAACAATTCCAATCTAGGCGGGATGAACAGTGGTTAACGACACATATAACGGTTTTCTTTTCATTTACATCGGGCTTCTTTCCCCAATCTCTTTGGCAAAAGCATGAGAGATGTCAAGGTCCGCGACACCCGCGTTGCCGCTGCATAATGCACAAACCTCTGATTCACCGCGTCCCTCCTCCACAAACCCATTAGGTGGACGGCCCGATGCTCCGTCATCGGTAAGTGGACAAGAAAGAATATCCCATTCCAATAGCAATTCTTGTGGTTGGCTGTTGGTCGGGGGCGTCACACTGCTAACTTTCGACTTCCTTGCGATAGACTTCAACCTCCACATACTCATGGCTCGAAACTCATGAAACGGCCGAACGATTACATACATCACTCCTGCATGGTTTAACGCCCGCTGAAGCGGATATCCGTCTTGCCCGCGATGGCCCCAACGAGCTTCCACACGAAGAACCTGAGCCCCTGTGGCTGCGGTTCCTCAAACAATTCAAAGAAACCCTGATTCTCCTTCTCCTAGCCTCTGCGGGTGTCTCATTCATCATGGGTAACTATGATGATGCTGTCAGTATTACCTTGGCAGTCACAATTGTGGTCACGGTCGGCTTCATTCAGGAATATCGATCGGAAAAGTCGTTGGAGGCGTTAAGTCGCCTTGTCCCACACTTCGCTCATCTTATTCGTGATATTCCACCAATCAGTACCGCTATCAACAATGCCACTCAGTCATCGCCTGGGCCCCGAGAGGAAGCTGAAGAGCTCAGGAGCAAGAGCCCGGGCGCCGCATCTGCCGCCATTAAAGCATCATCTACTGTCCCCGCAAGTGAACTAGTGCCTGGAGACTTGGTTCTCTTCTCAACTGGTGATCGTATTCCTGCAGATATTCGGATCACTGCGGCAACGGATCTCACAATTGACGAATCGAACTTGACTGGTGAGAACGAGCCAGTTGTGAAGTATACCGCGGCCCTTCGCGTCGCGCCCGGTGGTGCTGTACAAGCTCTCAAAAATGTCAATCCCCCTCGGTCGCCGTTTTACGATGCTCCGGCCAGTGGTGCTGTCGGTGCAGATGTCCGTCTTAATGAGCAGCATAACATTGCGTTCATGGGCACTCTGGTTCGCTCGGGATACGGTCAAGGCATTGTGATCTCAACCGGTGCGAAGACGGAGTTTGGAAGTATCTCAGCCTCTCTTCAGGAGATCGAAAGTCCCCGGACTCCGTTGCAATTATCGATGGATCGCTTGGGTCAGGAATTGAGTTATATTTCGTTTGGAGTGATCGGTCTGATCGTGGTCATTGGCTTGTTGCAGGGCCGCAAATTGTTGGAAATGTTTACAATTGGCGTCTCGCTTGCTGTTGCAGCCATTCCAGAAGGTTTGCCTATCATTGTGACCGTCACACTTGCCTTGGGTGTCCTTCGCATGGCCAAGAGGGGTGCTATCATGCGCAGACTCCCCAGTGTGGAAACTCTTGGCTCCGTCAATGTCGTTTGCAGTGATAAGACTGGAACTCTTACGATGAACCATATGACTGTTACCAAGATGTGGCATTTTGATTGCGATGAAGCATTCGAGGTTCAGCGGGACAGTGCTTCAACACTTACACCCGGACCAGCAGCACGCACTATTCTTAGAGTTGGAAACATTGCGAACAATGCTCGTCTCTCGCGCACACACGCAAACTCCCCAGCTAGCGCCTCTTCGGCGGCAGTCTTGTCCTCAACCGTTGACCGGGACTCGAGTGCTGTCAAGAGTCGATGGGTCGGTCAGCCCACCGATGTCGCTATTTTGGATCTGTTAGATAACTTAGGAGAAGATGATGTCCGTGAACGGATAAGCGCTCGTGTGTCTGAAACCCCATTCAGTTCCGAACGAAAGTGGATGGGTGTCATCATTGGTAGCGGGGCTTCTGGGGATGCCAATGGAGGGTCTAATGTGGCTTATATTAAGGGCGCTCTTGAGCAAGTTCTGGCCCGTTCGGACACATATCTGACCAAGGATGGCCGAGAGGTCATTTTGGACGAGCCTCGACGCAAAATAATCCGAGATGCGGCAGAGTCCATGGCATCAGAGGGTCTTCGAGTTCTTGCCTTCGCCAGCGGTACTGCGCGAGGCGAATCAAGGGGTATGAAGGGATTTGGCAGCCGGTCTAGCACCCCTGTTTCCAAGTCCAGTAGCCCGAAGGATGACGATGATCGGTATAACGGACTGGTGTTTGCAGGCTTGGTTGGAATGAATGATCCACCTCGCAAGGATGTGCACAAGTCTATCCGACGTCTAATGGCTGGTGGAGTACGAGTCATTATGATTACAGGTGACGCTGAGACAACAGCCGTGGCCATTGCAAAGAAATTGGGAATGCCAATCAATGAATCTGCCGGATCACGATCAGTCATGCGTGGTGATGAACTGGACCATATGACAACTGCGCAGCTCGCTCAGGCTATTTCTACCACATCTGTCTTTGCCCGCACCAGTCCAGACCACAAGATGAAGATTGTCCGTGCACTGCAGTCCCGTGGAGATGTGGTTGCCATGACTGGCGACGGTGTCAATGACGCTCCTGCTCTGAAGAAGGCCGATATTGGCATTTCAATGGGTCTACTTGGCACAGACGTTGCCAAGGAGGCAGCAGACATGATTTTGACAGACGATGACTTCTCGACTATTCTTCGGGCCATTGAACAAGGCAAAGGAATCTTTTATAATATTCAAAACTTCATTACCTTCCAGCTCAGCACCAGTGTGGCTGCGCTCAGTCTCGTATTGCTCAGCACGACCCTCGGTTTCAAGAATCCATTGAATGCCATGCAGATCTTGTGGATTAGTGGGTGCCCCTTTCTCCGGTTCTTACTGTGTCCTCTCTCTAACTGTTATTGTAGATATTCTGATGGATGGCCCACCGGCCCAGTCTCTTGGTGTCGAGCCTGTTGATCCCATGATCATGAACCGGCCCCCACGACCGAAGACCGCGCGGGTGTTGACAAAACCCCTCATCCAGCGCGTTCTTACTTCTGCCATGGTAATTATGCTGGGCACTCTCTCCATCTACATTCATGAAATGGGCGATGCGACTGACGGCCAGCCACTGGGCACCCGGTCCGGCGTGGTCACCGCCCACGACACTACCATGACATTCACCTGCTTTGTTCTCTTCGACATGTTCAACGCCCTCACTTGTCGCAGCGAAGGCAAATCTGTGCTCCGAGGCGAAATTGAGCTATTCGGAAACAAGATGTTCAACTATGCTGTCCTCGGCTCATTGGCTGGTCAAGCCTGTGTCATCTACCTTCCCTTCCTGCAACGCATTTTCCAAACTGAGCCTCTCAGTTTTGGATCCTTGGTTAAGCTTGTTTGTCTGGCGAGCACTGTATTTTGGGTCGATGAAGGCCGTAAGTATTATCATGCGCTCCGTCGTCGGGGCGGCCTCGGCGCTGGGTATAGCCTCAACGTCTGATATGATTCTTGGTTTTTGGGTGGTTTGTTGCACTGTTTGAGTTGGAATCCCAGAACGGGTGTAACCAATTGAATGGGATGATGTCCCCTATACATAATAGAATTGGGGAGAGGCGCATGCTGTTGGCTCGTATACCTCGACAGACGGGCCTGTAAATCTAATGATATTCATGTTTGTTCCGATTTGATCCTATGAAATCGTCTTTCCTGGCCTCCAAGGCTGTATTCTCCGTATGCGTTGTAGTGAAAGAAGGTTATTTCTGTAGTTCTTTACCAAGATAAGCTTATTGTCAGATCCGTAATGCTTTTTCCTTCAGTCATGCAGGGTCAATCTCAACACAGCATGAGAGATCAATGTGGTAAGAATCGTCAGCCCAGCTATTTTCCGACGAAAAAAAACTTTAATTTGATTTGCGACCAAAATCTGGTGACAAAAAATATTGTCTGTGTTTTTCTTGCTTTAGAGTATCAAAAATTTATACAAAAGTCACCAAAAAATTTGACCGACGCAGGGGTCGAACCTGCAATCTCTTGATTCGTAGTCAAGCGCCTTGCCATTGGGCCAGCCGGCCTTGTTGAAGAAAGAGCCGGGCTTGGCTATAAGAATGGGGCTCCAGCCGTCGAATTACATCCCGAGGTCTTGCATATGTAATCCGCCTCGCCACTGCGCGATCGGGGTGGCAATCAGGTGGCAACTTTCCAATTGTCTGGCTACTGTAGATTTCATCAATTAGCTCTGTGGGCAATACCTATCTGGTTATTAATTCGGTCTGCACCAAAGAGGATTGGTGAGAACCTTCCCAGGTTTTCAAGTTAGGCTGTTTGTGGAATACGACTGGCCTTGGAACTACAGATCCGCAATGCATATCCGCTCCGAAATATATTTAGCATGCCTGAAGGCTTCAACACAATATTCACAAGTGTCAACAACCCTAGCCATACCCGTGGACGTAAATTATCGATAAACATTCAATTACAAGTAAAACAATGGGACTCAACAGAGACAGAAAAAATACACAAGTGAAACGATATGGATGTAATATACCAACCTTGGAAGTACATTGTGGTCCGCCAGAAGCATTATCTGCTGGGATGTATATGACCAATTGCTTTTCACAGATCAACCATTTACTGTGCTACTAGGTACTAGTAACATAGCTATTTAATGTCAATGGAACAGTCAAGAGACAAGAGAACCAATCAATAGGTAGTATGAAGCTACAGTATGCTGATTGGCACATGGCAGGGGTAGTTGAGATGCCCTGAACCCACGCCGAGCCTCATCTCCAGTAAATCTATCCATACATCTAGACTCATGCACCCCAGATACCCTGGCGCCGGTAGTATCCACCTCAAAAAGGCAGAACACTGATAAGGAAAGTCCTCACACTCCCTGTTAATCGAGGGGATCGAGCCTAAAGGCTCCCCTAGCCCCCAGGATGCGTCGACCCACGACGGGCTCTATATTAGTTGTGATCAGATGATGCAGCTTGAGATCATAGCGGGGCAATGTATCCTCTTTTGTCTTGGAAGGACCTAGAGTGCAGAAATGTTAGACCGGAGGGCATTCTGATGCCATGTACTAGTATTGGCATTGACGATATACGATCCGACTTTACCAAGAAGCTCAATTATCTATAAAGGCCAGAAGAGTTTGATTTGTTTTCGAACCAAAGCAAGGACCATGTAGTCCCATGTTCCGCTTCATCTTCAGCATTGAGTGTCTTGAACCCAAGATTGGAATATGACTAGTTGAATGTAGTCACCGGGATCGGAGTATAGCGCTGATAAGGTCCGGACCCTTTTTTTAAGGTCCCACGCGGGCCGATCGATGACTATTTCATGTGCCACGAGTGGACGCAAGCAATATTCAGTGAGTTGTTCACCACACTACAGGAAGAAGAGCACATGTCCTAAACACAATACCTTTTTACATATTCACGATCCCTCAATTCGATTTCAATAGTTCAAAATTCAAAAGTTCAACCGCTTCGGTGCGATCCCGAAGATCGGGGCAAGACAGACTTTCCTGCATATCCCGAGAGTCGGGTTCTGCCGGAGCGGCAAATCGTGAGCTTATCAGGAGCCAATGGCAAGGAACAGCAATATCTCAGCACTAGACTGAAAACGTCGAGGCTTGGCGCAGCGGAGTGACCCACTTAGCGGCCGGTGGCAAGTGTTTATCTGTATCCAATAAGAGCGCAGATAACATCGACTCAGCTGTCCAATGGTTCGCCACGGATAGTGGATTGGCCCGCGAATGGAGAATGTTAGAGATAAGAGTACATGCATCCCTTCGGAACTGCGTTGGAGTTCGCCGAATGTATGAGCCTCTGATAAGCTTATCTGGTTGAAGAGAAAGGGAAGATACAGCCAGTTTTGGAGCTATACTTTATTCAAATACTATATAGAGAGCTAGAGGCACCAGGAAGGAGGGTTGGGATTCTTTTCCCCCAATTTTCACCCCAGGATGACTTCCCCGGAGATACATCACTGACGAACCGGTATGAGGGTTCCCACCGGGGATCGATTGGGTAGAGCGCGGACTTTGTTTCATTGGAGCCAAGAACTAAAATTCGATTGGGACCAAGGAAAAAAGCAAACTGGGAAAAAAAGTTATTCCCGCCACTGGACCTCTTCTGGTCCGGTAGCATGCACCGGGAGGATTTCATGATGATGCGAATTGACCAAAATTCCTTCTGTTTCCTCGTTCTTTGTTAGTGTGTATAATCCCCCTACAATTGAACAGATTGAAATTGGAACAATTTTTACAATTTTATTCACATTTTTCCTCCGTGTACTGCAGTATATAAAGGTTATCGGTGATTGGGGCGCAGTGGATGATCCCGATTATCCCATTACTGTTGTCATAATCATTTTTCACCACAACTACCTTCCCATTTCTTTTGTCATTATTCCACTTAACCGCGCCTCCCCCGGGTTTTTGCTTTAATCTCCTCGGACTAATCAATTAGCCCCTTCAAATTGGGTCTTTTGCCTTTTTCCAGTTATCTGGACCTCACAATTGCCTCGCGACGCCTTGGTCCGATTTCAGGCCCTGGTGGGCCCGTCGATCCAACTTATCGCTCTGGGACTCCGCAACGGTTCCAGTTTCCAGAATTCGTTTATATTCTTCGCGCCTTTCCCCCGTGGCGACTTTTCTCCTCTCCATAACCTCGTGCCTGCAGCTTTTCGCGATTTCTTTAGCTTGCGGTACTTGCATCGAATTTTCCTTTTCCCCTTCAACACCCACAACACTCGACTAGACACGCTCTTCACCTTATTTTTCTAGTCGACGAGCTCTTCGGAGTTCGAGCCTCACATCATGTCGACCTTCAGTGGGAAATACCCGTACTCCCCGGATTATGCGTCTTACAACTGGACTGGTGCTCCCTCCGATTACTCTTCGCTAACCACCAATGAAGCTCTCGGTGGTGACTCTCGTATGTAACCAATCCCTGGACTCATTGGATCACAGTCTCTTACACTGGTTTTGTTATAGGCACCGAGAACGTGAACAAATGGTTCCAATCAGGTGATCAGGCCTACATCATCGTGGCCTCGGCCATGGTGATGGTTATGGTGCCCGGTCTGGGTTTCCTCTACTCGGGCTTGGCCCGCCGGAAGTCTGCTCTTAGTATGATCTGGGCCTGCATGGCTTCCATGTCTGTCGTCACATTCCAATGGTACTTCTGGGGCTACTCTCTTGCCTTCTCCCCGACCGCGACCAATGGTTATATCGGCAACCTGCGCAATTTCGGCTTGATGAAGACCCTGGCGGCGCCGAGTCCTGGTTCCCCACTTATTCCCGATCTTCTATATGCTTTCTACCAGGTACGATACTATTAGTCAAAACCGAGTTGATCTCTTATTTACATTCCTTCCAGATGCAATTCTGCGCAGTGACTGCTGCTATCGTCATGGGAGCTGTGGCTGAGCGCGGTCGGCTTCTCCCCGCCATGGTGTTTACTTTTGTCTGGGCTACCATTGTTTACTGTCCATTGGCCTGCTGGGCCTGGAATGTAAACGGCTGGGCTTATAAGTACGGTGTGATGGACTACGCCGGTGGTGGTCCCGTGGAAATCGGATCCGGTTTTACTGCTCTGGCCTACTCCATGGTTCTCGGTCGTCGACAAGAACGCATGATGCTCAACTTCCGTCCTCACAACGTCTCGCTTATCCTTCTTGGTACCGTCTTTCTCTGGTTCGGCTGGCTTGGATTTAACGGAGGTTCGGCCTTTGGTGCCAACCTTCGTGCCACCATGGCCTCCTGGAACACCAACCTGACTGCGGCGTTCGGAGCCATCACCTGGGTCCTGCTCGATTGGCGCCTTGCTCGTAAGTGGTCAATGGTAGGCTGGTGTTCCGGTACCATCTCGGGACTCGTGGCTGCCACTCCGGCATCGGGTTTCATCTCTCCCTGGGCTAGCGTGGCTCTGGGCATCGTGACCGGCATTGTTTGCAATTACTCGACTAAGATCAAGTTCTGGATCCGCATTGATGACTCTATGGATGTGTTGGCTGAACATGGTATCGCTGGTATTGTCGGTCTCGTTTTCAATGCCTTCTTCGGTGATGATTCGATCGTGGGTCTGGACGGTGTCAACACTGGCACCGGAGTTGGTGGCTGGGTGATTCACAATTACAAGCAGCTTTACATTCAAATCGCCTACATTGTCGCTACCGCCAGCTACTCGTTCGTTATGTCCGCCCTGATCGCTCTCGCCATCAACGCCATTCCTGGTCTCAACCTCCGCGCCTCCGAGGAAGCTGAGCTGCTCGGTATGGACGACGACCAGCTGGGCGAGTTCGCATACGACTACGTCGAGGTCCGCCGTGACTACCTTGCTTGGACTCCCCAGCAAAAGGACCAGCTTGAAGATGGCCACCATATTCCCGCCGCGGAACGCTACGGTATTGGCGAGCACAGTGATATGATGATTGAAGGCCAGCCGCCGAATGGCCAGATCAGCCAGAGCAGTCGGGGCGGCAGTGAGGTGGAGGCTATCCAGGAAATTAAGGTGCCACCCACTCCCCGCCAAGCCGCCGAGCACCACGAATCCGACATTCAGCCACCTACTGAACAGCCGGCTAAGCTGAGACCTGTCAACGAGAAGACAGAAGACAGCTAAATGCAGCCTATCGCCTCTCCCACGACCTCCGCATCTCTTCAGCCTTTTCTTTTTCGCATTTGTTCGATATCCCTCTGAGCGTTTCTGCCTTTCTTCATCAAAGCCTGGGGCTTTCTGTTTCTTTCCAACATAATCATACTGTTCTTATTTCTCAGCAACCTCCGACACCTCCACTATCTATATCCTCGACTTCCATCTCTGTCACATCAATCTCCCGAAAACACCTATACAACCTTTTCTAGAAGAACCGCATCTCATGTTACGGATCTTCATGACTCGAAAAAAAGACCAACTGGGAAAAGCAATCATTGTTTGTGCTTCTTTCTGACCTGGCGTTTTCCTTGGTTCAGCGGTGCTGTTATCATTTACACCTTTATACTTTGTCATGGGATTTGAACGGAATGTAAATATTGTGTTTGGTCTTGTTTTTTTACCTTACTTTTTATTTGGACACCGCAATGGAGCTGGCTATGCCGATGTTTGAGGATACCTGTTGCACTATAGACAATTTTGATTTCAGATTACAAATTTCCATCATTCTTCATCTGATCTTTTCCCTTTCTAGATATGCTTCGAAGGTTTCTGTGGACTATAGAAGGCGAGACATAATATGGTCTCTGTTACGTAACGAGTATGGGGATGGTACACTAGATAGCAATTCGAACGTATATGCCTAAGTCTTCTGGGGCCAAGCGATCAATCAGTGCGAGTGGATAATTGACAGGAAAGCAGCAATTCAGAACCCCAGGGTGACCGTTCTGTGGCTCCCACAAAGCAAGTGTTTAAATTTACCAATGAGACGAGCTCACTGGTTTCCGATGATAGTCAAACGCGAAAAATAAGGAAAATTTGATAAATGGAAAGCTACTCATGAGTCACTCACGCTTGATCAATACAATCACATGTCCCTCACAGACACAACAAACAGAGACAACACTCGACTGGCTTAGACGATACTTTAGCGGAGCCAGGCAGAACGAAATCTCCAGTCAGGTAGCGCCAACTAAGATTATGACGGTCAATCGATTTTGACTATGAACTCGTTAATGACGGTATCCGTTGTGATTGGCCCGATATAATCCAAATTTCATGATTACAGGCACAACGGAACAGCAAGGCTGAGAAGCAACCGGAATCTGAAAAGAGTAAAGCAGCGAAGCAAGACACACGAGCGATGGGCAACGGATCAAAGAAGGATCACAACCCCAAAGATGGCAAGATGATTGGAATGCCCTGGACTTGATTGGGAAATTGGTGGCCAACACTGAGCAGGCAAGGTGATAGAAACCGCTTTGAAGATATTCACCGTGACATAAATCTTTTATACCAGGCCAAGGACATTCAAGTCGAGCTCAACGGTAAAATGTGTGGCCCAAGACCAGGAACATATGGACATACTTTTGGAAGCGGACCAATATAGGGAATTTTATGGCCAGCGACACGAAACACTAATGGAAATGACACGGTTGACAGCGAGGAGACTGAGGTTTACAAACAAGAACCGAAGATCTACCAAATGGAAGCGAGGATGCAAAAGAGAGAGATGCAAGTCATAAAAAGAGACAGAAACAAAGATATGCCAAGAAAGCCCGACAGGGCCTCTGTCATCCCAAAAGAGGGTGGATGAGATCCAGCGAATGATTAGCGAGTCAGCCCATTGCTTACTTTGAAGCAAAAGACCCAACCATTATTAAGACAAAGTGACAGTGTCATGGTGTCCACAGTAGTCACTCTCGTTTTATCAGGCTGAAGTCTTTCCCTCTGTCCCTACATGCTTGTTTTTAAATCATCTAGTTGCCTGCATCCTTTCTTGTGAGTCTTGTCGCATTGAGCATTGTCTAGTATACTCATCCATTGATTGATGGGTTAGTACCTCCATGGATAGGTACCAACATTAGAGTATAGGGGCGATCTCGAACATATATATTTACTAGTATCCCTGGATGTCCAATGACAACGCCTGAATTTTATAAAGCCCTTAAAGCCTCGATAATTGGGATTGAGTGATTGCGAATAACGGTACAAATAACCCTAATGCGATCTCCGACTACATTATACAGTAAACAAAATAAAGATCCAGATATTGAGTGGAAGCTGCAGACGGCAAGTTATGATGTCATATTTGAATTAGTTCTTCACAAATAGGCGGTTTGGCCGAGTGGTCTAAGGCGATTGACTCGAATATTCTTGTTATCAATTCTCTTCGGAGGCGCTGGTTCGAATCCAGCAGCCGTCGGTTCTTTTTTTTGACTTTCAATTTTCGGAAAATAGTATATGCTTTGTGTCATTTTTTGATTTTCTTAGTCATCACATCTAGGCGGTTTGGCCGAGTGGTCTAAGGCGATTGACTCGAACCTTTGTGTTATCAATTCTCTTCGGAGGCGCTGGTTCAAATCCAGCAGCCGTCGTGATAAGTTTTTGGTTCACTCGGTATAGATGCGCTCAAGATTAGATATCATGTTCATTTTTAGTCATCATCAACAGGCGGTTTGGCCGAGTGGTCTAAGGCGATTGACTCGAATATTCTTGTTATCAATTCTCTTCGGAGGCGCTGGTTCGAATCCAGCAGCCGTCGGTTCTCTTTTGCTGTTCATATCTTTTGGATATCTCATACTACTGTCAAGTTACCCTTTGTTTTTACAATGATTTTACATAACTCTATCCCTGATGGGTGTGGTAGTATCTGCCTAGTGTCTGTTGTGATGATAAAAATGATGTATCATTATGCTCCCTTCAAAGAATTCCCTCTCATCATCGTATTAATATTATCCATTTCATGCATTGCAAACATCCACCCATGAATTAAACATTAAACCACGTAAAGGAGTGACATTGTGAACGTGAACAAGAGACTCATCAAGCCAACTCGAGGAACATCCCGAGTCCGCGTTGCGGCACTGTTGTGCACACTTGAAGTAGAAGAGGTCGATGAACTAGTCCGGCTTCCGACGACCGAACCTGTACTCGAAACAGTACCTATTATTTGCGTTCCAGACTCGATGACCGTAGCCCCGGGGATAATTGTAGTTGATCCGGAGATAATAGCCGTTGAGCTGGGCAACGTGACCGTTGAACCGGATAGAGAATTGGTATTCGAGCCGGATTCTGTGTACGTCGTGGCCGGGACAACCACAGTAGAACCAGAAATGATCAACGTTGAACTCGGTAAGGTGACTGTTGACTTAGACTGTGAGGCTGTATCTGAGGAGCCAGATTCAGTGTATGTAGTGCCGGGGATGATAACTGTCGAACCGGATATTATTTCTGTGGAACTGGGTTTTGTCACTATTGAGCCGGAGGA
This sequence comes from Penicillium frequentans, assembly GCA_028828275.1. Taxonomy (NCBI): domain Eukaryota; kingdom Fungi; phylum Ascomycota; class Eurotiomycetes; order Eurotiales; family Aspergillaceae; genus Penicillium; species Penicillium frequentans. The sequence goes on along the minus strand of JAQIZY010000001.1, from coordinate 1,014,349 downwards.
TGAAGTGACTGATTCAGTTATTGTTGAACCGGGTACTATCACTGTCGAGCCAGATATAATTTCTGTGGAACTGGGGTTTGTCACTATTGAGCCGGAGGGTGAAGTGGCTGATTCAATTATTGTTGAACCGGGTACTATCACTGTCGAGCCGGAGACGATCAATGTTGAACTAGGGACTGTTAAGGTTGAGCCAGATTCCGAAGTCGTTGCCTGGGTGGCGGATAGTGTCTCTGTTGAACCTGACACTACCACTGTTGAGGCTGATACAGTGGTCGTACTTTGTCCAGCTGATTGTGTTGTCTGTGCCGAGCTCGTTTGCTCGCTCTGGGTTGACTCTGTTGAAGCGCTAGTCGTCTGTGCCGAAGTCGTTGGTGTGCTGGTGCTGGTAGACTGAATGCTCGTTATTGTGCTTGCTGTTGACTGCTGGCTACTAGTGGCAGTTGTCGGGGCTACAGTGCTACTTGCAGTCGACTGTGTACTGGTAGTAGTAGTCGACTGTGTACTGGTAGTGGTTGCCTCAGTGGTGGTGGTAGTCGCAGCTGCGGTGGTCGAAGTGGTCGAAGTCGTCTGATCAGAACAGAAATTCAACCACTGTGCAAATGTAGGCAACAGTGTAGATGAAATCATGGAGGAGGCAGAATCACCCGCATGACTGCTGATGCAATCCTCACAATAACCCAAGTCAACCAGGAATTGAGAACCGGCGTCACACAAAGAAGGTGTGCTTCCAGTTCTCTCTCCGTCAACTCCCACGATATTGCAATATCCAAAGCATGCACTGGGTATGTCATTTACGTCCACTCGCTTGGTCATCCCGCCGAGGAAATATCCCATAAGCTTGTCAAACCTGCCTCGAGGCGGGGGCAGATCTATCTTGCTAGTAACACTAGACTCAGACTCTATAGCGCATTCGAAGATATCGTAGGTCAGGCCAAAGTCCGTTGGATCCAAGTTATAGTAGTTGGTGGAGATATTATAGCCGGATTCGTCGTTGAAAATCGGGATCGGGGCCACAATACAGTCGTCGGGGGAACATATGTAAGTATCGGCGGGAAGACCAGCTTCAACATTGCAACCCGCGCGGTCACCTGTATGAGGGGGACTACATAGGTATCCCGGTGCACAGCCCCAGGTATAATCATCTGGCAACTGAGTGGTAGGTGTGTAGGTCGGATTGGTGATGAGACTGGAGCATACACTAACGGTGGTGATTTGGGTCTGTGTCCGTGTTTGAGTCGTGTCTTGTCCAGTAACAGTATCAGTAACTGTTCTGGTGCTGCCGTAGCTCTTTGTGAGCGTTGTCCCAGGCCTGGTAATGATATTCGTGACTGTACTTCCCACCGAGACGGTGGTTTCTGAACCTAATATCATGTTAGCCTCTGTGATATGATTAGAAAATAGATAAATTACCCGAGGCTGTGATTATGTCAACAATAGTCACTGTACTTGCTGGAAACGTGGTTGTCACGGTTCGAGTTGAGGCCGGTAGAGTGCTGACAGTTCCTGAGATAGTCACTGTGCTAGCGGACTCGGTAGTAGTTGTCGTGATAGTTGATGCTGGTATAGTGGTCGTGACGTAGCTTAAGATCGTATCTGTCTCCACCTCCGTAGTCCCTGGACCTAATGAACTATCAGTCCTTGAATCATAATAAAGGTGTGGACTATTTATTTACCTGTAGCAGTGATTGTATCACTGACAGTCAGTGTACTTGCTGGAAGCGTGGTTGTCACGGTCCGAGTCAATGCCGGTAGAGTGCTGATAGTTCCTGATATAGTGACCGTGCTGGGGGGCTCGGTAGTAGTGGTCGTGATAGTCGATCCTGGAATAGTAGTTGCGATGTAACTCAAAATCGTATCCGTCTCCACCAAAGTATCTGTCTCAACCTCGGTGGTCCCTGGGCCTAATACTATGTTAGTCCCTTAGATCATGATAAAGATGTGGAATTCTTACCCGTAGCAGTGATTGTGTCACTAACAGTTACCGTGCTAGCTGTAAGGGTGGTTATCACGGTTCGAGTCGATGCTGGCAAAGTGCTGACAGTTCCTGAGATGGTCACTGTGCTAGCAGGCTCGGTATAGGTTGTCGTGATAGTTGACGCGGGAATGGTTGTAACAGAGCCCGAGATGGTATCAGTTTCTACAACGGTATCTGTCTCAGTCTCCACCACGGTGGTCCCTGGTAGGTTTGAGCCTGTCAGGGTGACCGTTGTTTCTGCTCCCGATACAGTGACCGTTGAGCCCCCGAGAGTTTCGATATCCGTTGAAACCAGTGTGACCGTGGTTTCTTGTCCCGACACGGTGACTGTTGAACCCCGTAGAGTTTCAATGTCTGTTGAAACTAGGGTAACTGTAGTTTCTTGTCCCGACACAGTGACAGTTGAGCCCTGGAGAGTCTCGATGTCTGTTTCTGTGGAAACTAGACTAACTGTAGTTTCTTGTCCTGACACAGTGACAGTTGAGCCCTGGAGAGTCTCGATGTCTGTTTCTGTTGAAACTAGACTAACTGTAGTTTCCGGCCCCGACACAGTGACAGTTGAGCCCTGGAGAGTCTCAATATCTGTTTCTGTTGAGATTAGGGTAACTGTGGTTTCTTGTCCTGACAAAGTGACCGTTGAGCCCTTGAGAGTTTCAATGTCTGTTGAAACCAACGTTACAGTTTCAACAGCTGTGTTGGTAATGAAATCTGTTATATCACTCCCGGTGATAGTCTTTGTCTCCGTATCAGTGATAGTATCTATCACAGTGACCCTTCCCGCACTCCCAGTAACAGTTACGGTGCAAGTGTCGGTGACAGTATCTGTTACAGTGACACCTTTAGCTGAACCGGTCTCTGTCACAGTACTTGTAATTGTGACAATATTTGAATTGGCAGCCGTGACCGTATCGGTGATGATATCGGTTGTAGTGCGGGTTGTAGTATCCGTGACGGTGCACGTAGCTACTTCGCCTTCACCAACATAGATGGTAACGCCAATTGTGATTGTTATGTCCACATCGCAATCCACCTCTCTGGCCCCCATCATCTTGGTGACCGCGGCCAAAGTTGGGACGGTCGCAGAAACAGCATTGCTTTCCGTTACTGTTGACAGAGAGCAAGCAGTTGTCGCAAAAAGCGACAACCAAGAGAGCGAAGGCCTCATTGCAATGGAGATGGTCTGCAAGCTCAAAATGAGGCTCGAAAATACACAAAGAAGAGGAATCAGGCACGGTAGGAAATAAAAACAGCTTCAGTGCACATGCGCACGGTCCCCGGGTTACTTAGTTCCCGAGCCACTTCATAGTACAGAGGCTCAACAAGCCAAGTCGAAGGCCTTTCGGGGCTTTGACACCGCTTATGTTGACATGGTCAGCCAATGCCCCGCAGACAAAGAGAAAGCGACCTAACCGAGCTCGGGCACAAAGACGGGACGAGAGTCCTGCCCGCAGACACGCATGTAAGGCCCGCAGGTGTGGATGCAGCTTAGCCAATTCAGCCGCGCCTACAGGGATTAGCTCATGTAACCCCTCAATAGATCAGCAGCCTCGTTGCATTTGGACTCGTATTTTCAATGATCGTTGCCCTGTAGCGGTCTGTAATCCGCCTGAAAATGCCGAGCAAACGAGAAAAAAAAGCAAAGCAAAGACAACAATAGCTAGGGCATTTTGGGAAAGGATCAGATCAGCTCACTCCGCCATGCAGCTATGAGACCGTGCATAACTACGCTTCTTTGTCAATGGTCGCTTTGATGCGCACGGGGCCTGGGCCACGGCGGGGCATTTCCCATGTTGAATTGGTTGCATTAAAGAGAGGGAAACAAAGCCGCATCGCTTAATTTCGGAATTGCTAATGCGCCTCGTCCCCATTTGCTTCCGGTAGTCATCTTATGACTAAACTACTAGCTTGGCGATCTAGTGAAATCCGCCTTGTCTCAACAGCCCCATTGAAGATCTCGAGAATCTGCACGGCGCGAAGAGTTGCGGAAAAAAAAATGTATCTTTTAAGAACATTGCTGACGCTACTGACGATCATAGATCGCGCTATGGGAACATGTAGTGTGTATCAAACACAGGTCGGCTACTCCATGTGTAGCTGGCAATCGGTGCGCGGTAAGAGTGCATTTCTTTTCTGAGACCATCCTGGATTTTTGTATTGACAGTTTCAGCCAACGTTATTCGCGATACGATCTACATAGACGGAGGATATCTCTGGTACAAGCAGTATGAAAAGTGGAAGAATGAAATGTATTGAACCCATGCTGACGTTTTCAGAATATACTCGGACAATTGTACAGGCGACGAGTCTGATGGTGAGAGACCTCGAGCCTCGGTCTGATAAGACAAGCTAACAGCATCAACAGGAAGTTTTGACGGCTCCGTCTATACTTTCAATCTTTCATCCTCCTTCAATACTAGTTCAAATTTTTCAGATGTACTCAGCCTGATGTCTATCGCTGGTGCTGGGAGCAATATAGATCCAACTTTCATTGATGGCGTGATGTTTGCTAACGATGGCGAATTCTACCTCTATGGGTTGGTACCATTCAAAGGTTATAGCATGCACACAGCAGACTAGAACACTGACATAAATTATGCAACATCTATAGTGGCGCCGCCATTCCTACCACCAATAACGAGGACGCGTCTGAAGATACGGTGCTTGGATACGAAGCCTTCCAGTATGATGGGATCACCAAGCAAGACTGGGGGCCCAGATTCTGGACCGATGACCTTCCCGACAATGTGACAACATATATCACCAATGGAGCTGGGGAATCAGCTCCTAGCGAGAACCTGGGCTTCTATTTTAGTGGAATGCATGTTCCGGGCTGGGGCGCCATCTCATACCCACCTTTGGAAGCCAACACCACAGCAGACACATTGATTACGGTGAACATGACAGTGATGGAGTCTGAGAAATGGGCAAATGACACGCTTCCGAGCTATATTCAAGGCCGTGCGAATGCCGAGCTTGTTTGGGTGCCAGTGTCCGAGTCTGGAGTCCTGGTGGCCATCGGGGGTGTGGTTGAGCCCGCCGGAACAATTGAAAGCCTGACCTCAACGCAGAAGGCGCACAGCGAAAAAGTCAGCCCAACATTCATGGAGACGGTTTCTGTCTACGATATCGATACCAAGACTTGGTACCTCCAGAACACGACGGGCGATACACCACCCCAGTTGACCGAATTTTGTTCTGTACTTGCGAGTGCAGAGGACGGCTCCTCACACAACATCTATATCTATGGGGGCTACAATGGCCTCAATGTCAATGCAAATCCATCAGATGATGTGTATATTCTGTCCTTACCCTCTTTCACATGGGTTAAAGCGTACAACGGGACAAACACACACGGCCGGAACGGACATCGATGTATCGCGGTTTACCCAAACCAAATGCTCGCTATTGGAGGCTATCGCATTGATACAACACACTGCCTTGAAGGAGGGGTAATTGTCAACTTCAATCTAAACAACCTCAGCTTCCAGGATGCCTATGATCCCTCGCAGTGGAGCGATTACAAAGTGCCGGACCTTTTGATAGCTCAAATAGGTGGAGAGTAAGTACAGAAACAACAAGATATAGGATCGCCACAGCTTACAATCTTATAGCTCTTCAGGTGGTGCAACCACCACAGCTCCATCCTCATGGACCAATTCCTCGCTCGAAGGTATCTTGAATACGAAATACACCAAAACCATCTCAACTTACTACCCCTATAACACGACTTCCACGGATAGCGGCACAACGACACATCACAAAAAGTTTCCGACCTGGGCCGCAGCCGTGATCGGCGTGCTTTGTGGCCTCCTCGTCATCGGACTAATATTACTCGCATGGTTTTGTCTCAGACGTCGCCAGAAACGTCAGCTTGAAAGGCAAGAAGAAGTCCATGAAACCGATGGTCGGGAACGTCTTACATCTATGTACGGCGGTGGCCCAACATCACCTATAGCAGGCCCCAGATCTGCATCTACAGGCCAGGAGACATCTATAGGAGTAGGCACAATACAGGAATCAATCGACACATCTGCATCTCCAGGAACAGTGGAATCAGGAGGAGGTGCTGTCCACGAGATGCAAGGTATGTTTCCCATTTGCATTTTCGAGCAAGGTACAATACTAAACTCCATATAGACTCTTCGCCCGTCGAACTTCCTACCACATTCAACGTTTCCGCTGCCAATACCAATATCACCAGGGGGTCCTCAATGACTAGTATAGCACGGGGATCCTCTCCTTCGCCTATCTTACCTCAAACTCCCGAGTCGGAGATTGGTTCGTTCATGATACCGAGCCACCACCGTAGTTTGTCAACCCGTTCGATTGATAATGTGGTCACGGGCCGGATGTCACAATTTCATGAAACCTTCGATGGATATGGACAGCACCATGGGTCTGAGATTTCCGAGGGGAGCTCGAATGAGAGAGCTGTAATTGGTGGCAGTGAGACTATCCATGAATGAGTAATGTATCTTATGAGTGCAGATTGTACAGGTGTTCCTTATATTATAATATGGCGACTTTGGTCCTTTACCATGAGCCTTGGAATGATACCGCTTATTTTGTTGTATCTGTTTCTTATTCTAAATACGTGGTCGAATGCCCAATGTCCGACCCAAGGGCTCGCAGGATTGAATTATGCTTCATCTCTATGTAAACCACACAAGATAATAATGGAAAGAAACAGGAAAAAAAGTTACACTATAACAGTTCCATGGAACTATAATGCAAGGGCAAGGTAATTCTAATATCCTATCTGCGCCTGACCATCGCACGAACACGCACCCTCTCCTCACGGGTGAGCTTGTCTACCACTTCTGCGGCCTCGCCACCCTGTAATACTTCATCCCATTCATCTTCGTCCATGCTCATGATCAGTGTCATCTGTACACATCGCGAAAGCGCTTCACGATGGCGGTAGCGGTTTGGTGTACCGGATCCATAACCGACATCGACGGCGGCACTGACAAGGCCAGCAATGTCGCGCTCCAGACGGCCTGCGCCGAGCGGGTTCACGCGGCCCTGATAAGACCATAAACGTTTCTCTAACAGACGGGCGAAATAAGCGATGGTTACGGTGAGGAGGCGGTCGAATGCTTGCTGTGTGAGGATACGGGCTATCGGGACAAGCATTTCTGACCAGCCGGCCGCAAAGCGAGGACGGACAAGCTCTTTGCTACTGCCATCGTGCTCATGGAAATCATCCTGATTGTCGATAGGTTGGTCGGCATCACTTGAAGGGTGGTATTCGATGTCGCGGAATGCATCGGCAAGGATAGGTCGGAGGCGGTGTTTGATGACGTTGTTGAAAACAACTTGGATGCCGTCGGTGAGAAGATCGTTGACCTTGCTTTCGAATGAGCTCGCAAGAGAGTAAAGCGTGTTTGCAACCTTCAATGCGGATGCAGGAGATGGGAAGAGCGAGAGGAGATGTTCGGTAACCTGTGGTGGTTGCTCTTGGTTGCCTTCTTTGTAAGCGGGAAGAGGCTGCTTCAAGCCACTGGTGTTTTGAACAATGCGCCGGATATAGTCGATTCCGACGTCAAGATTGTTGATCTGCACCAGGAATGCAATCACTATCTGCTCTGGAGGGGTGGCTCCCTGCACAGGAGCGCGCGGGTAGCATTCATCACGCATCTTGCGTTGGGTCATGCCGATGAAGTCGGATCCAAGCACACGAGACAGCGTGGGAACCACATTTGTGACCACAGCTTCCTGGGATGTGGCCAATGACTGTTGTAGAACCTTGTTGACAATATACATAATGTCATCCACAGCAGAAGTGATGTGGGGAGGGTCTGCTTGGAGTGGTCTTTGTATATTCAAATTCAGGCCCGATGGCGATTCATCCAGCTGGAATGCCTTCTCCACAGACCGGCGGAAGAAAAAGGTGGTCATGACATTGAAGGGCGTCACAAGTCGATCATTGACCTTGCGTGCCAAAGAAGACTCCTGCAAGAAGGTAGGAAGCTCAAATCTCTTCTCATCATCCTCCCCTTCGGCGGGAGGCTGGAATAAGGTTAGCGATAGTAGCAAATCAATATAAGTAAAACCACTCACGTTACATGTGTCGGCCAGGAAGCGACAGTATAAAGACCAGCGACCGAGCATAATACCCATCTCATTAAGGATTTCATCAATTTCCTTCATGTCAACCCCCTCATCTTCAGAAGCTCTTGCACCCCCTGGTGCTGGCGAATGTGTACGAGGCTGACCTGGACGCTGTGCCGGCAGGAAGCTCTGCACCAGGAATGTAAATGCATATGACTTGATTTCCATCAACTTCCGATCAACGTGCCGCTCATCGCCCCAAGTGTCAAGAATAATGCCACCCTGTACATCGGCTTCAACCTGCAGCCGCTCAATTACACGTCCCATTTTCCGGGGGCCATAGTGACGTTCGACTAGCCCACCGTGACCGTCGATGATTTGTGCAATATGTTCAAACAGCTTGGTCAAGGCATTGGCATAGAAGAAGCCGTCCTTAGTCTGCGCCCCCGTGCTCGCATTGAGATTGCCGCGCGCTCTTGCAGCCACACCCTGGCAGACGTAGCGACCATAGACATCCTGTCCAACCTCAGATCGACCAATGAGTGGGAACAGTTTGAAGAACCGGGTGATCTTCGCCCCGTCGTTTTCCTTGACTGCCTTGTCAAATTCCCGCAAGAACAGTCCGCATAGCGATTCCGCTGCTGTGTCCAAGGTCACACTTGGCGCATCGGGCACCTCTGCTGTCGGGACCATCTCTGCAGCGAACGCTCCGTTGATCACTGCTGGTGGGATCTGTGCAGCACGGTGTAGGTAGCTGGCCGCCGTCTCCCAATCCTGAGACGCGCCCATAGAGCCCGCAACACCCAGTGTGCATGCCTTGAGCTCTGCAACCTGCTCCACCACCCCCAGTGTAGCTTTTACTCGAGCCTGCTCCAAGTCTAGTCGGCGCACGGCACGCGAAATCCGATCAGCAGTGCCCGCTGCCTCGGAAAGCATTCCATGGCTAATCGCTCGGGTGGTAGTAGATTGAGTGCCAATGTGGGCTCGCATCAGATCCAGCCGGCCGAGTTCCCGGGAGAGGTCTTTCTGTGAGGTCACCAGCGCATCCAGACGGGCGGTTACCGAGGCTTCTTGAGTGTGGAGGCGGGATAAAGCCGCCTTGATCTCGGCCACGGAGCTGGCATTGAAGATATCGGTTCGTGGGGACGTATCTTCGGTCGCAATTGGTCGCTCTGGAGGGGATGGAGATTCGTCATGGCCATTTGTGGCCAGTTGAGAAAGGGCCATAGTTAGACCATACAAGCTGGTTCTTGGGGGTTTCGGGATCCAATGTTGATGCCACGCGATTGTCTAGGTGTCTCCGCGGGCGGTGAGTGGGGTGGGACTTTTTTCAAAGAGACTTGAAGCTTGAATGTTTGAGCCTCAAAGAAGCCAATCAATTCATAAGAAAATCTCAAAATCCAAGAGTTACAGTTTCAGCCGTGGTCTTATCTGCAATCTCAACTATTTAATCCGGGACCAAGACATTCTTTGTGGTTTGCTATAACACAACGTCATCTATCCCCACGATTACTACTTCCTCACACATCTGTCTCACCAAAGCACCAAACACTTAAAGACTTTGCTTTGTTTTTCTCTGTGCTTTGCTTTTCTTCCTCTCCTTCACACACTTAGGTAGCGCACTTAAGATCAAGCTCCCACATCCGGACGTCGCAGACCCCGCTATCAGCATCGACAGTTCCGCATCATGGGTAACGAAGAGTCGTCTATTGTGGATGAGTCCACTCGTCCTTCAGTGTTAGATGCACGCAATATCGACGCGGTAGCCAAATATGTGAAGGATTACAATGTCCGAAAAGTTGTTTTAATGGTTTGTCCTCAACACTTCCCACATCTTGCAATAATGCTAACTAGAAGATAAGGTGGGAGCTGGAATCAGTACCTCTGCGGGGATTCCTGATTTCCGGTCTCCAGATACAGGACTCTATGCCAATCTGGCTTTTCTAGATCTGGAGGAGCCGGAAGATGTGTTTGATATTGGGTTTTTCAGGCAGAACCCGAAGCCGTTCTATGCACTGGCGCATGAGTTGTATCCAGGACGCTATCGCCCCACGATCGCGCACTCTTTCGTCAAACTGCTTTACAATAAGGGCATGTTGTTGAAACATTTTACGCAAAATATCGACTGCCTCGAGCGCCAAGCGGGTCTTCCTGGTGATAAGATTGTCGAAGCCCATGGTAGCTTTGCTACGCAGCGCTGTATTGATTGCAAACTGCCTTTCCCCGATGATAAGATGCATGATATTGTTGATAAAGCCGAGGTACCGCACTGTCTGGAATGCAATGGCCTCGTCAAGCCTGATATTGTGTTTTTCGGGGAGGCTTTGCCTGCTGTATTCCACGAAAACCGCTCGCTGCCTGAAGAGGCGGATCTATGTATCGTCATGGGAACCAGTTTGACAGTACAACCTTTTGCTAGTCTGCCATCAATGTGCAGGGAAGGCACACCCCGTGTGCTTATTAATATGCAACGTGTGGGTGGTTTGGGATCGCGACCGGATGATGTTTTGGTACTGGGGGATATCGATGCTGGAGTACGAAAGTTTGCCCGGGCTCTGGGGTGGGAGGAGGAGCTAGAGGCCGTCTGGCAAGAGACCAATCCAGACCCTAAAGCAAGGGAGGAGGAGAATGCTTCCCCGCAAACCCGCGATGAACGACTCCGGGCAGAGATTGATCGCCTGACGGAGGATATTGATCGCACCTTAGGCAGGACGGACGCATACCAACAGCGAGTTCGCGAACGGTTGGGGGACTATAGCGATTCAAGCAGTCCAAGCAGCTCGTCCGAGAATGGACTGGCGCATGTATTCCCGCACTTGGCGCGTAAATCTCACTAGATTCGCACCTTGACCGCTTGCGGCATTCACTAGTTCAGTTGGAGATGCTTCGGAGATCAGTCGTCCTTTACTAGAATCAAAGATACCAAATTCAGAATAAACCTGGAAATTTACTGAAATTCTTGTAACAGGGGAGTGGGTAATTGTCTGATTAAAAACCTTCTGATTCGTGGGCCACCAGAGCTGCTAATAATATTCCAGAATTGACTTTCAAGCGTTTCTTACCGCAGCCAAATCAAGCAAGGCGATCTTTGCCCCACGTCTTCCATATCGTCATCCTCCCCTCCCTTGTTTTCCTTTTCTTTCCCCCCAATTTACCTCGTGAGAATAAAACATCCTATACATTCATCATGGTCGGACTCGGTCCTAAGCACCCGCCGTCCCGCAAGGGTGAGCTGCTGTTCCTTATCGCGAGCTTGATCGTGTGATGCTAACCATTCCCCCCACCAGGTTCGATGCACGATTTGCCGCAAAATCTCCTGAAGCAGATTAAAGACTTCGAAGAATACTTCACTGTGGACCAGGCCAAGCTCAAGCAGATTGTGGCCCATTTCGTCAAGGAGCTTGAGAAGGGTAAGTCTGGTCCCGCAGATCGCCTCGGTTGCCCACGCAATTTAAGCTTACCGTGATGATAACATAGGTCTAACCGTCGAGGGCGGCAACATCGTGAGATCCACCGTAAACCCACCAACACGCGAATAATAATAACTAACAGCATGCCATAGCCAATGAACGTCACTTGGGTTATGGGCTTCCCCGACGGTGAGGAACAAGGTACTTTCCTGGCTCTCGACATGGGTGGCACCAACCTGCGTGTTTGCGAGATCACCTTGACCGATGCCAAGGGCGCCTTCGATATTACCCAGTCCAAATACAAGATGCCGGAAGAGCTCAGAACCGGTACTGCCGAGGAACTGTGGGAGTACATTGCCGATTGCTTGCAGCAGTTCATCGAGGTCCACCACGGAGAGGAGAACCTCGCTAAGCTCCCGCTGGGTTTCACCTTCTCCTACCCGGCTACCCAGGAGTACATTGACCACGGTATCCTCCAGCGATGGACCAAGGGATTCGATATCGATGGCGTCGAGGGCGAAGACGTTGTTCCTCCCCTGGAGACTATCCTGAAGAAGCGGGTATGTCTTAATTTGATTCCTTTCCTTCTTGATCAGCTAACTAATGATCTCAATATTAGGGTCTGCCCATCAAAGTTGCTGCCTTGATTAATGACACCACCGGTACCCTTATTGCTTCTTCCTACACCGATCCCGAGATGAAGATTGGCTGCATCTTCGGTACTGGCGTGAACGCCGCATACATGGAGAACGTTGGTTCCGTACCTAAGATTGCGCACATGGGTCTTCCTGCTGATATGCCAATCGCTATCAACTGCGAATATGGTGCCTTTGATAACGAGCGTGTGGTGCTCCCCTAACCAAATACGACGAGATCATTGACCGCGACTCTCCCCGCCCTGGCCAGCAGGCCTTCGAGAAGATGACCGCCGGTCTCTACTTGGGTGAGATCTTCCGTCTGGCTCTCGTAGACATCCTTGATTCGGACCCTGGCCTCATTTTCAACGGCCAGGATACCTCCAAGCTGCGCAAGCCATACTTGTTGGACGCTTCGTTCCTCGCCGCCATTGAGGAAGATCCTTATGAGAACCTGTCGGAGACCGTGGACCTTTTCGAGCGCGAGCTCGGCATTCGTCCTACGCAGCCCGAGCTGGAGATGGTCCGTCGTCTCGCCGAGCTGATCGGTACCCGTGCCGCTCGTTTGTCTGCTTGTGGCGTTGCTGCCATCTGTACAAAGAAGAACATCGACTCCTGCCACGTCGGTGCTGATGGCTCCGTCTTCACCAAATACCCCCACTTTAAGGCCCGCGGTGCCCAGGCTCTGCGTGAGATCCTTGATTGGGCTCCTAACGAGAAGGACAAGGTTACTATCATGGCCGCTGAGGATGGATCCGGTGTGGGTGCTGCCCTGATTGCTGCCCTGACTCTGAAGCGCGTCAAGGCCGGCAACTTGGCTGGTGTTCGCAACATGGACGATATGAAGACTCTGCTTTAGAATAAATCCTTGAACAAGAACAACAATAATAATGAATTCCTCCAGATGCTCTGGAGCTTGATGACATGTAATTGGGATATGCAGAACCTTATTCATATATTGAGTCGCTGGATTGATATTGAATGCTATATTTCGCCACCGCCAATCAATAGAATACCTTACGCTTCAAGTCTTGACCCATGGAAAGACAGCCTTGTCAGGTCGGGTGAACCTCGGCTCGGCATGCCGAATACCCTAGCATAAATCCGGGTCAGATTTAACATAAGTGAAATTCTTACTCTTTCCATTCAGAATGCCCATAAGAAAGGATCTAGATGAGAACCTTGCATGCAATAGCATGGTAAAATAGACTAGATCTCCAAGGTTGTACGGAGATCTAGTAAATATCTTTGACTGGGGTAAGAGCCGAGATCTAAGAAACGACTTTAAGCTTATTTCCATCCTTTGCAGAAATTTGGATAAATAGCCCCGATTCTGCCTTAATCCCTGAAGTAACTCAGGGATAGTCCGATTTATAATACAGGGACGAATCCTTTTTCAACAATTGGCGTCCGACACGCAATTGGCGCGGCGATGTCGTGATTACCTCCACCTATCGCGCGCGACCAAATCAAGCCAAAACCTGAAAAGGAAGAGAGGAATGTGTCAAAGACAACTAAAAAGAAAATAGCTCGCAAACTATCATAGGCCAGTTTTGCCCACGTTCTTCCATAAACAGTCTCCATCCCCGTCGTCGCTGCCCTAGTTAACCTTACGGGAGCTTTGGTCAAATCATAACACTCATTCATGCATTTCCTGGATAAATTGCCCTTGTCCCCTCTTTTATCCAACCCGCCTTTCCTGTGGCATTCTCGTGTGGGGATATGGCGTGTAATTTGCCGTCTCCACATGGACGGTAGTTCGTAGCAGATGTTTTACTATAAAAACCCCAATGATAACTCCCAGGTTAGCTTCTGGCAAGACCTCCTGGAAAGAACGGCACATAATTTGACTCTTTGTACTCTGGTCTACGATAATGTCGGAGTCTGACGCTAAAATCGAGGCTGCAACAACCTCGGCTATATCGACTATAGTATCTTCTGATGTCGACGATAACTATGAATTCTTCTTGCAACATAGGGGTCTAGAATATACCCCGGAAGAGGAAAAGAAAGTCTTGCGAAAAATAGATTTGCATTTGATTCCAATTTTATTCTTTATCTACTTGCTACAGGTTGGTATATTCTTCGTTGTTGCTTTCATCCTGTGACTGACCATCGTGCAGTACCTTGATAAAAACAGCATCAATTTCGCTTCGGTGTACGGCCTTAAGACAGGAACCGGACTTACCGGATCAGATTATTCATGGCTCAGTATGAACTCCTCTTATCTCTTAATGTAAAATTTTCTGACGACCTAGCAGGCTCAATATTCTACTTCGGCTACCTCATCGCGCAATACCCAGCCGGGCTGGCGATGCAGAAACTACCAGTCGGGAAATTCTTAGCAAGCACAACAATAGGTATGAAAATCATTGCCGCTCGTATTTCGAGCTGGAGGTCATCCAGTCTATAACATCTAACCAGAAAATAGTATGGGGCGGCCTCTTGATGACAACGCCAGCATGCCACAACTTCGCCGGAATCGCATCCAATCGGTTCCTCCTCGGCATGGTCGAAGCAGTCGTGAATCCAGGCTTCGTACTTCTAATGAGTATGTGGTATACATCGCGTGAGCAGCCTTTACGCCTGGAAGCCTATTACTGTACCAATGGAATTGCAACCATGTTTGGCGGGTAAGTAGCTCAACAACCTATGCGATGAATACGAAACTGATTCCTTTCGCGGTAGATTACTTGGCTATGCCATTGGACATATAACTACTGGACTACCTCGGTGGATGTATGTCTTCCTGATTTTTGGTGCAATTTCCCTCGTCATCGGTATCCTGGCATTCTGGTTTCTCCCAGACCTCCCATCAACAGCCAGATTCCTCAACGAGCGTGAACGAGCTATTGCCCTGGATCGTATTGCGGGGAACAGGCAAGGCGTCAAGAATCATCAGTTCAAATGGGATCAAGTGTGGCAGGCGGCTCGTGACCCTAAGACATGGCTTTTGTTTGTTATGGCTATTGGTGCGCAGGTGCCGAACTCGGCACTGACCAGTGTATGATAACCCGTCCTCCCTGACTGAACTGCAAACCAATGGCCTCAGATCTGTACTAACCAAAAACTATATAGTTCACATCAATAATTGTCGAATCATTCGGCTTTGATACACTCGGAACCCAATACCTGCAGATTCCCGGCGGAGCGGTCAACTTTCTCACACTGATTATCGGTGGCTTCATTGCGACAAAATACCATGGAAGATTTCATTCCAGAAGTGCCTGCATGATCGTTGCGAATCTAACCTGCATCATCGGATCTGCACTCCTGGTTGGTCTATCGGACTCCAATAAATGGGGCCGGCTGGTCGCGCTCTGGCTGTGCTATTTCCAAGGATTGGGATTTAGCATGAGTTTGACGATTGTTAGTTCAAATATTGCGGGCTACACGAAGAAGCAGGTCACCGGTGCTTTGTTGTTTACCGGGTATTGCGTTGGCAACATTATTGGGCCGCAAACTTTCAAGTCCAGTGAAGCTCCGGGGTATCATAGTGCTTATATTGCGTAAGTGGTCATCGTTCTTGTTACGGGATGCTGTATACTGATTGATCTTTAGCATGCTTGTTGGATATACGGTCAAATTGACCGCTATTGTTGCGCTATACTTGTATATGTACTTTGAGAATAAACGTCGGGATCGCCTCGCACTTGAGAGCGGTGATTCGGAGGACGACGGTGTGGAGGCAGGGATGCTGGTATGCTCTCATTCGAATTTGTGACTGATGAAAGACTAACTGGATATACAGGATCAAACGGAAATTGATAACAAAAGATTTCGATATGTGCTGTAACCGGATGGCTTGTTGGAGGTTTTTTTATGTAGGGTGATTCAAAACCAAAGATTTGAAGGCATGTCATTCAGCATGAGCTGTGAGAGCTTGATTTACCATCATGATATCTTACCTCCCAGTAAAGCTTATGAAACAGCAGAGGAATGAGCACAGTTAATCTAAAAACATGTCCTTGTACTAATAGACTCAGGGTTCTACCAGACGCTAAACCCCTATATCAATTTCTACAATATCTTTCCGTGTATCATATCGACCCCATGCAGCGCAATTCTTTTCAAAAGACCCATAGTCAATAAGACGACGAATTTCCTCCTGAAGTTCAATAAACTGCAATGCGAGCCCCATATTGATATGTCATCCGCTAGGCGGTAGGACAGCAGTGTCACGACGAGGAGGA
Organism: Penicillium frequentans; assembly: GCA_028828275.1. NCBI lineage: Eukaryota > Fungi > Ascomycota > Eurotiomycetes > Eurotiales > Aspergillaceae > Penicillium > Penicillium frequentans. Next base: position 998,082 of record JAQIZY010000001.1, on the reverse strand, counting down.
TTCTTCGTGATAACGGAGCCATTGAAGAGACCAGTTCCTTGAGCCAGTATATAGAAATCATGACCGTAGAGGTGAATTGGATGCGTAACGGGAATTGTGGTATTGATCATGAAATATATACAGTATTTGCACAAGATTTCCCTGTATTCGCTTGATTGGGTCAGATCCATGAATAGCATATGTACTTATGAAAGAAACCTCTTCATAATGAATTTGAGAATTTGAGAACTATCTGTTCAGCCTTGTCATTCTTTCGTGATCTTATCTTCGGAGATTTTCCGCGCAGGTATCCACTACTCCATCAAAAGCGGCTTGGGGGTCTAGAGCTTCACATCCCCTCTTTCCCCTCTCTTGCTCGTAACGTCTGACCTTTGGAACTACCTCTCGAGGTCATTGAGATAACAGCTATCAATCCCAGACTCATTACGTTCTAGTTCTCTTCTATAATAACCTAGCCATTTCGAAAAGCTGGACACAAGGGTTTAAGCTTCAATTTTCTCTTCCGAGTTACCTTCGCACGCTTCACGAACGTCAAAATGGGCAACACACTCTCAGCATATGACCAGTCCTCCCACGAGGTTGACCTGGGTCCGAAAGGAAAGATACAAGGAGTTCAATTCGACAACAAATCTCGACGATATGCAGGCATCCCCTACGCGTTACCTCCAACCGGCGCACACCGCTGGCGAAAGCCTCGCCCATTGCCAGCGGCGTACAGCTATTCCCAGCAAGATGGAACAGCATTCGACGGATCCAGCTTCCGCCCAGTCTGTCCCCAAGAACCATTCTCAGGCGGGGCAGAGAAGGACATAGGTCCAGATACTTACAGCGAAGACTGTCTACTGCTCAACATTTGGACCCCCGTTGAAGATCCCGAGACTCCTGACAAGAAATGGCCAGTCGTGCTTTGGCTGCATGGAGGCTGGTTCCAGTTGGGCGAGCCCCTCCAAGAAGTGGGTATGGACCCCACCGAGATGATCTCCACTGGGAAACTAAATGCCATTGTGGTTGGAATTGGTTATCGTCTCAACATCTTTGGTTTCTTAGCTGGTGAAGCGCTATTGGAGGATAGTCATGGGGGAAGTGCTGGAAATTTCGGTCTTTGGGACCAGCGCCTGGCTATGGAATGGATTTACGAGAATATCCCGGCTTTTAGCGGTGACGTGAAGAACATTACCCTGGGAGGACGCAGCGCTGGTGCATATGGCGTGCATGCGCAAGTGCTTCATGAATTCCAGGGTGAATCGCAGCGTCAGCTCTTTCACCGATTCTATATGTACTCGAATGCTATTCCTGCACAGCCCAAGGCGCTTGCAGATGTCAACCCTCAATTTGAGGAGCTCTGTGACTACTTTAATGTCCCCGGTGATTTATCCGGTCCTCAGAAAGTTGACAAACTTCGTGAAATCAGTCATGAGGATCTTGTCGCAGCCATCAAACACCTCAAGAATCATACCTTCCGCCCTGTGACGGATGGATTATTCATTTCCCCAGGTTTCACTGAATACCACCGAAGCGGTGCATTTGCTGAACAGTTCCGAAGACGACGTCTTCGCGTCCTGATTGGAGAAGTTCTCAATGAGGAAACACTCTATGCGACATATAACAGCCCCGAACCCAACATCGATTCTCTGCGTTTGCAGCTATCGAACTACTATGCCCCTGGAACCACTGATCGCATCCTGAAGTCATACACCCTACCTTCAACTACCAATGCAGAGGAATGGAAGAAAGTCTATGGAAATATCATTGCAGATGGTCAAGTTCGAGCTCCGTCTCGCTGGCTGATCAATTCTCTCTACAGCCATGGAATTCCCTTGCAGGATATCTGGCGGTACCGGGTTGCATACAGGTTATCCTTTATCACGGATAAAGTTGCGCCACGAGCTTTTGGTGTATCTCATGCTATGGATAAGCCATTCTGGAAGTAAGCATTTGATTGTTATTTGCCAAATACCGTATGTGCTAATATAGACTTGCAGCTTTTCCATCCTTCATGGTCCGACGAATGAGGAGAGAGGCCTGATGGAAGGGTGGATTCGATCATTCGTCGCTTTTGTCAATGATGAATCAGAGTATGATTTTGGTACACATGATATTGATGAGATGAAAGTCGCTACTCCAGCAGGCAAGATTGAGATTCAAAAGGATCAGAGATGGGACGAGCTAGTTAAGCTGGGTGAGATTTTTGCCAGTGATGCTTAGTGCTGTAGATAGTCCAGGAATAGAAAGGCCCAATAAAGCCATGACAGAAACCAACCAATGTCTTTGAAAGAACATGTAACTCATATTTACTCAATTTATTCAAACTAATGAGCTAATGATGATAATGATGGTGATAATGATGATGGTGAAAATGGTGATGATGTTGCATAAGCCCCGAGCCACCAGTCCTCGACAAAGAACCATCAGGAATAATTGGTTCCCGATGCGAAGACAGCAGCTGATGAATGGCAGCTTGTTCTAGCGCGGGCTCTGAGCCTTCATCCAGCTCCGGAATGATCGAACCGGGTATGTCGAAAGGAGGATGCTGAGTCTGAGTATTTGCGAGATCGAGAGAAGCAATGTTATCCAGGTTGTTGCCTGATGGTGGGATCCATGGGTAATAGCGGCGGCCATGCATAGGAAATCTCTGAGACATTGCTCTGGGGTTGTAGTAATCTGTCAACATGTTTGGTTCGGATTCATAGTTGCGATCTGGTAAGGCGAAGGATGGATCTTCTGAGGCGGATTCCCAGAATTGGTCCCGGTGTCCATGGGACAATGAGTATTCTGGAAATTCTAGGCCTGGGCCGTTGGAGGTTTGTGCGCTATGGATGCTCATGCTGTCCACTCCAAATACGGATGCACTGTGGATGCTGATGTCGTCCATACCGTACATGGGCATTTGTAAAGTGGTATCTGGTAAAGCTAGCGGTAGATTGGCAGATGGCATGCCATAGCTTTGGGCATTTGTCAATAAATCAGATGCCATTGGATATGAAATGTTGGTAAGATGGCTGATTGATTTGGACCTTGTATCTCTGGGCGAAATCGCTGCTGGGGCGGTCGAATGAGGCTCGTTGGAAGTTGTGTTGGAAGTTGAATCGGGCATTCTTGACAACTCCTTTGAAAGTCTCCTCCACCGATTTCGACAAGTCAGAGGGGGACGACCTGGAAGCCCCGAAGAAATTGCAGCCCACTTGTGTCCGAGCTCCTGGACCTTCGCTGCTAAATACTGGTCTTCCTCGGGTGACCAATTTCTGAGTCTATCTCTCACTGATGGATTTAGAATATCATTGTATCTTTTCGCACACTGGTCATCCTTTCGACCTTCAATGAGAAGAGCTATCCCATATCAGCACCATATAGGCTTTAACCTAACTCATCAGCTTACCGATATCCTTCCAAGCGGGTCCCAGCCGCTTATAAGCCGCAAGTAACAGCTCATCCTCCTCTTTGGACCAACGACCCTTCCGCAAAGCTGGATCCAGCGAGTGGAACCAACGTTTTCGACAGTCCTACTTACACTTAGTCTCACTCTTGTGCCTGGAGACGGACTGGACTGACCTTATTGGATCGCCCCGGAAGGTGTCTTGAAATCTCATTCCAGTTCCCGCCCTCCTTGTCTCGTTGATCACCCAAATGCTCCACGAGAGAAGTGAGCTTTTCATCCTCCAGCTTTGACCACACGCGACGGGTTGTGGCCGCAGAATCAGAAGCCATCCTGACCAGGCCCCTTTGATGGGTGTTGACTTGTTTCCCCGCACTACCGCCTATCGCGCCATTGCTCTTCGCTTATATCAGCCTTATCGCTGGTTTGAGAAGTTCTGCTAAAGCTCATCTTTTTCGCAGAAACAGCTTAGCCAACTTTGGGTTATTGGTTATTTTGCCTAGGCTGACATATTGATATAAAAAATGCGTTTGAGTGGATTTGACCAGCCGTTGTCAAATCGGGTAACCATCAAATCGGGGGAAATGATTTGTTCATGTCTAGGAATCCCTTATTATAATTAATTATTTAAGTTCTCTTCAGTTCATTTGGACAGGTGAGTGCATTGCAAGTGAAAAGAATAAAGTTGTAGAGGTCAAAGTGGATGTCAAGTCCCGTTGTTGACGATCTCATTCCAAGTATATAGTTCCGGCTTTGCAAAACTAACGCGGGTGGCATTATGCTTTTGAAATGGCAACAGACTTGCAACGTTCAACCTTGGAATTATGCATGATATTTACGCCTTATTTTTCTCTTTTTCCTATTTCGCTGACATTCAAAAGTGCAATCGCAATTCCGACTCTTCTGATCTTCATCTAAGCTCTCCACAAGTCGGTGTTGGGTCGGATTCCAATAACCGAGTTCACTCAATAGCCGACAAACCCCGAGTCGGTATATCGCTACAATAGCCGTGATAGACGACAAACTTGGAAATAAAGAAGAATATTTATTGACAGATTGTCTGGGGAAAAGCTTTCTCCTCATCTTCTTCCCCGCAAATCCTTTTGTTGTGTTTCAAGTTTGCTCAATCCCCAGCGGCATACATATCCATACATCCTCAAAATGGGCAAACCAATCGTTCTCCAGCTGGGCGACGACATCCGCTGGAACCACGACCAGTATGCCAAATTCAAAGACCAGTTCGAGATCAAGCGTTCATACAGCATGTCGCGATCGGAGTTTATCCGAGCATTGAAGGAGCGACAGTTTGGCGATTTTGTTGCGATGTACCGACCTTTCTGGAACACCGGTGGTGAGATGGGGAATTGGGATGAGGAATTGATCTCGTTACTCCCGGATTCATGCAAGATCTACGCTAGTGCTGGTGCTGGTTTTGACTGGGTGGATACAGTTGCTTTGGCTAAGAAGGGTATGAAGTGGAACAATAACGCGTTGTCTGTTCTTTACTGATCTGGTTCTTTACAGGTGTGATCTACTGCAATGCTGCCGCTGCTTGTACCGAGTCTGTGGCTGACGCGGCTATTTGGCTTATCATCTCTGCCTTCCGACTATTCTCATGGTCAGCGATGGCAGCTCGCGCTATCGATGCCGAACAGTTTGTAGATGCCAATCGCAACCTTGCTATGGTTTCTCATAACCCCAAGGGTCACACACTCGGTATCATCGGTTTCGGCCAGATTGGTCGTCGAACTGCAGAGAAGGCATACAAAGCTCTCGACATGAGGATTCTTTACCACGATATTGTCCAGATGCCAAGGCAGCTGGAGCAAGTCTCCAACGCCACTTTCCACAAGTCTATGGACACTCTTCTCGCCGAGTCGGATTGTGTAGTCGTGGCTACTCCTTTCAGTGGAGAGACTCTATTAAATGCATCTCTGCTAGCAAAGATGAAGCACGGATCCCGTCTCGTCAATATTGCCCGTGGGAAGCTCCTGGATGAAGCGGCTCTCGTTGACGCTCTGAAGAGGGGCCAGCTCTCTGCCGCGGGCCTGGATGTACACTTCAACGAGCCGCATGTCAGCCCCGAACTGGCTAAGATGAAGAATGTGGAGATTCTCTCACATAATGCTGGTGCATCTTTGGACTCGCACATTGGTTTTGAGCGCCTGGGGATGGAGAACATTGTTTCGTTCCAGCAAACTGGAAAGGCTGTGACACCAGTAAATGCCCATTTGATTAACAAGGCTTCAAAACTTTAAATATTAATATTACTGCCAATTGACGATCTATTTTTGTTCTTTTATTGATCATTTTCTAAATCGAAGAAATTGCAAACCTCGAAAGAAACTTTAGATCTCTCCATAATTTCGAGTCAGGGACAAAAGTCGAGCTGAAATACCTTCGAGCAGGTCTGGATGAATATAAGATCATTTGTGTACATTGAGCCAAAGGCTCAAACTTTCGAGCGGTTTACGGGTCTCTGGCCACGAGCTTTACAAAGCAATCGTACAACTATTCCGAAATATAGAGGTATGTCCCGAAGGCGATTGTTTAAAGTCCTCGCAAGGAAAAAGAAACCCGCCCAAAGGACAAAAGAAAGAAGCTCAAAAGCCTATCAGCAAAGTAATTGCAGTCCTGTTGAGACGATTGACAAAAAATGAGATAAGTGGAATCGAGACACGAAAGGAACGTCCAGATATTTGGATCATAAGTGAACAAAAGAAAAAGTAATCACTTGAACGAGCAAGGAGACCCAAAGCCAGATCGAGAAACCCCATGCACACAAAAAGACTCAAGACACAAAACTCCTTCACCCTAGCTCCGAGGGGAAACTATAACAAAGAAAACGCCGAAAGAGTGATGAATGGAAAGAAAACACTAACGCCGAATCTCCACACCTGATCTCTTGAAGGATATCCCGAATAACCCCTTGCGTTAGGCAAAGGATAAGAACTTTAAAAAAAATAAAAAATATGGCCATTCTCCGCATGCCAGTCAGGAGTACTCTAATGTTTCCCACGGCCAGGTCCTCGTGCCTAGCCTCGTCGTCTTCGCAGTCCAAATTCCTCTTCTTGAAGCTCTCGAATGAGACGCAGGCTCTCAGCATCCGTATCCTCCTCACCGATGAAATGCTTCGTATGCTTTAATTGATGAGGAGACAATGAGGTGGGCGCGTGGCGCTCAAAATGCCTCTCGACCATCGGAGAACTTTTCTTTGCGTGGGAGGATGACGGACGCGACGAAGGCTTCTTAGATGAGGTCGCGAAAGCCGGGGTTGTTCGGCGGATAGGAGCCGAGGCTGGAATACTGACCGGCTTACTCACACGATGCGCAGTTGCTTCTGGCGCAGGTCGCTCACCAAGTCGGGGCTGGTCACCATGTCGAGGCTGGCGAGACGAGTGGCGGGAGCTGGAATTAGGGGTGTGAAGCGCATTGGGGGCTTCGCCCTCAACGGATGCTAGTGCCTCGCCATCCTGCACCACATCCATTTCATCGGCCAGCGACGTGGGTGGGGACACTAAGGAGGCGGTCGGTTTCGACGAAACTGACATAGACGTGACGTCCTTTCCTTCGATCAAGTCGGCATGGAAAGCGGGCGGAGATGCATATAAAGCTGGGCCGATGTGCGCTTCACTCTCCTTGATAGGCTGGTCTTGAAGCTGATCCATAGCGCCGAAGCCAACGGATTCATCATCGTAGGTTTTGACTGGCATCGCGTGTGCCATTATGCCCCCGCTTGCATTTTGATTGAAGAATGCTGGGTGTGCAATTGGGGACGTGCTCTCCTGCTTAGCTTTCTTGGTCGCGGCAGCCATGGCGTCATCTTCATTGGGACGGGGTCGCTTTGCGGAAGCAGTGCCCCGAGGTTTTGATCGTTCTTGGGCTTTGATCGGGTCAATGTTCCCACGATCATCATGAATGCAACGACGCTGTTTCGTGGGTTAGTTGCAAATCTCATGGTGAATACTAGAATGGAGTTACATACCTTGCTTTTCCGACAGTCATCGCACGCTTTGCTTCGTCCCTTTTTATTACCATTGGCACCGTCAGGACTCGCGTCATTCAGTCTATTGACGGCCGCAGTCGAGGCACCCATAATTGCCGAGTGAAAGGCCGAGCCATCGAAGTGTTCCAAGCCAGCCACGCCGTTGCCTTGGAATCCCGCCTGGGAAGCAATTGCAGCCAAGGAGTTCAGTGCAGAAACCGCATCTTGGGCGAGGGAAGATGGGGTGCTAAGACCCGATCCTGGGACAAATCCATTCATTGTCATTTGCCGGCCTTGTATCCACTCATTTGGCTCATCCTTATGGCGGCACCGGATGCGTCGTCTGCGACAAGCATCGCAAGCGACACGTTTCGGTCCAAGCCCCGAGCCGCGTGGCGTAGACCGTGGCTTAGGAGTCATTGGCTCCTGAGTAGAAAATTCAGAAACAGGGACAACCGGAGCTGGCGTTGCGCTTTCAGATGGCGCGATGGTACCACCACTGCTCGCGGGAGGCACGGGAGTAGTGGCCTCCTCTGTCGGCCGTTGAACGGCTTGTCTTTCAGCATAGGTGCGCTGGCCGTCCACATTACGTTCAGAGCGTCGACTAGGCCGGCCAGCTGGTCGTTTTTCCGTAAGAGACACCTTGGGGTTGCTTTCGATCACCCCTGGACGGGTCCACTGGGGTGCTTTCTCGTTGCCACGTTTCCAGGCGACCCAGATACCGAATCTGCGAATGAAATCCACTGGATCTCCGACTCCCTTCGGGATAGAGCGCCTGACCGCATTGCGTACTTCCACTGTCACTCCATCAACGTTGTAAGAGCTTGCAATGAGAGCTGTCCGCAGAAGGTACTTGGTCAACTCTGGCAGGCCCTCTAACTCCGCTTGGGAGTAGAACCGGGCGTTGTAGTAAGGGGAGCTAGGAGGCTCCTGGTTGGAACGTTCTCCAAACTCATAGTAGATAGGGTAGTGCCGGTGAAGCCGGAAGTTTTCGTCTTGAGCGAAGGCCTCCAGCACATTTTGCGGAATCGGGTCATCCTCCAAATACTTCAATGCCGTGTACCATTGAATCTTCTGGAAGAAAGGGTATCTGAACTTCTTGGGAACCTTGGTCTCTTTCTCGATATTAAGGATCTTGATCTGCATCCCGTAATTCAATCGAGTGAGGAAATTGCCACCAATCACTAAGCTGTTCTCTGGAGTCCATACAGCATGGATCCAGCCAGACGGAATGAGCATAGTGTCCCCCTCGGACAAATCCACGCGATAGCACTCTTTGGTCTGATTGCCGAGGAATATTGAATCTTGCGCGGGAGAATTGCACCACTCCTCGTACTTCTTGAGATGCTTATCCTTTGGAGGTATAAAGAAGAAAGTCTTCTTGCCCTTGAGGATATGATAGTACACCGAGGACCCACCAAAATCGATATGGAAGTCGGTATAACAGTCGGCGACAGACATGAGGCAATAAAATTGAACCTTTGGATAGTCGCCAATGGCCTTCAGTTCATCGGGCCATACGGCATCTTGAAGATCCAGATCGCGTACAACCTTAGGCCGCTTTATAAGCCGGCCTAGCTTGCTTTGTGACACCTCCAGGCTAATCACATTTCGAACAGGCTTGTTGGGTTCAGAGCTCTCATAGTAGTCTGCCCATTTCTGCATGTTCCACCTCTTGTCTTCTCCTTGCTGGGACTTGACATCGATAACTTCAACCCTCTCCTCCGGGCCATAGAGCTCAGCCACCGCCCGTACGGTGAGGCCTTGAGGGATCACCATGTCTAGTTGATCTTGGCCACACTCAAGGTTTTCCTCAACGTCGATTTCCTGTTCAGAAACAACGTCGAGTAGGTCATCAAACATTTCCTGTGTTGCAGCTTCATGTACCAAAGCCTCTAGGTCCGCATCGACTTCAGGTATGGGGTCACGGCTATTCCAGCAGGCGGGGATCACAACAGGTTCGTTCCATCCATTGCCTCGCTCGAAGTATTCTGCTGTGACCAGCTCTGGCTTCATGCGAGGGAAACTCTCTGGTTGAAACTTGATCTTCCCTTGACGAATAGGCTCCAAATAATGGTGCTCAGTAGAATCAGTGGCCGCTTTGACGAGTCCCTGGTTCAATCCAGCATAATCAATCGCTGTACGAGCACGCGAGGACTTGCGCACAAATGTTGTTTGGCCATGGATTGATCGACATGCACGGCATATGTATTTATCGACGGTGCGAACCTCCCGGTCGTTCTTAAACCCAGCACAAACGATGTGAAACCAGCGTTTGCATCCGTCACAGCCAATCCAAGTGTCCTCATCTTGCTCCTCGGTTTCCACAGGGATCCGCACCAGATGACACGCAGAGCAGCTTGCTTGATTCGTATCACTCCCCTCTTCTTCAACTTTTGGGGTGAAATCAGCTGTTTTGTGAGGAAGAGATTCTCGGACCTGGGTAGATTGGTGCTCCCCATATCCAGCGTAGCGAGAAACGTCAGCTGGAGGGCTATTGTCGTTCTCATCTTCCCAGACAATCGGAGGCAATGTCCCTGAGCTAGTGGATGGACGTGTACCGCGAATCACAGGACGCGAGAGGAATGCAGACCCATCCGAACGAGATCTCATGCGTGATTGCGGGACGCTATCCTCTTGATGCAGGAATTTCCCATCCTCTAGGCCAGCAGAATCTCCGACAAAACCAACTCGATTGTTTCGTATTGAGCCAGCGCCGTGGTTGTGATAGGTCTCGTCAATGCTGACCCGTTTTTTGCTATCAGGGTGGGTGTCGGTTGATCGAGCCAAGTTGAGCAAAAGCTCTGCGTCGATCTGCATGCTGTCTATGAAAGTGGAGTGGGGGTTGCCCTGCGGAATCCTCCGAGACTGATGCGGTGACGGGTCTCTCTCTGACCGGGGACGTTTGGCCGGGCGTTCGGAATGACTATCGATAGGGAATAGGGATGCGATAGGGCGAGAATTAGGGGAGGGTGGCCGGTATGAAAGGGGTGCGAAAGTCGGGCTTGTTGCGAGGGCGATGGTCGCAAGCGTGTCGATAGTGGAATTTGACCGGCCATGGCCCGACCGGTGATGGGAAACGGCATCAGCAGCGGCGTTCCGACTATGATTTGATGGGCGCTGGTCGCGGTCAAGGCTTGTGGCCCGAGTGACATTACGCTCGGCCCACGAGGCAAGAAATTCGGTGGTGGAGGGTGTAATAGGTTCGACAGCGCGTCGCGGCGGAGGGGACGGAGTGCGGTATTGTGGAGGGCGCTCGCCCAGAGGGTTTAAAAAGGACGCAGCGCTCATCATTTTCGCTCCCTCAGAGTGTATCTGGGAGAGATGATTGGAGGAGACCGAGTTGGCGGTGCGAGAGGATGCGCTTGCGGTAGGTGGGTGCAAAGCGGGGATGTTTGACCACACGGACTAGCGAGAGGCCGTCGCAGGAGGAAGGAAAGTCATTCCTGGCAGGGGGGGCATTCGCACGGAGGACCGCGAGATAGACTGAGATGCTCGATGAGACGATTGAAGACGGCGGGAGGGCGGATGAGGGAGGTGAGTTGCGGATGCGCTCGAGTTGAGGGGGTTCAGTCGAGCGGCGGGAGGACAAAGGCGCCGAGAGTCGCGCCGCAGTCCGCGGGCAGAGAGGCAAAGCGAATCGAGCGCAATCCAGTCGGCAGGAGTGAGCTCCTGCGAACTGGATGACAAGCTGAGGATATGGGGATGGATGGAGCGTTTCCGGAGAGGTGTGGGTGGTGGTCGGAAGGTGGAAGATGTCAGAGCGTGAAGGAGGGAGAGTGGTAGGCCGAGTAAGTTCGCAAGGTATGTACGCGGAACAATCTGCGGACTAGACGATAGGTGATGACGGATTCGGTTCTCCCCATACCAGTAAACTGAAGGATTTATTATTCTGTGGGAGAACAAGGTTGTGCGATTCAATTGTGTCGAAGGAGGAAGAAGTCGAAAAGCCTCTGTTGAGATCCCCGACTTAATTCTACTTGCGACGAGAGCGTCGTTCGCCGAGCTGTCTCAGTATTACCATACAATACGAGACGTGGGGAGTGCATGTGATGTACGATAGGCAATATCAATGGTAACGTATTTGGTAATATTGTCAGGTACGGTAAAGTGCTTACTTCATCCCGTCAAACGGCGGTAGTCGCTAAACCGAATTCGGCGATGCCAAGAACTTCTCTCGTGCATTCTGCGTGTTCTTGTTCCTCTTTGCGATCTCCTCCTACCACCGCCACGGCCCTCGATACCCTGGGTATCTCACTCCCCATTTATTCTTCAACTTTATCACCTTTCTCAAATCATTCCGAGGATGAGCCGGAAGCTCGCTCCCGAAGCAAATCGGTACGTGATTTCTCGTGCCCCTCCCTATCTCCGATGCCCATCCGCCACGGTGCGGACGAGATCTCATGCTCTCATCGGGAATTGCATCAATCGAACAATGAATGCTAACTGGAATGATTTTTGGTAGGATTCTCTTCGTCAAGAACCTTAAGTACGTGTCGTTGTCTCCCGCCGCAGCCCGCCGATCCCCCAGATTCATCACCTTCCGACAAAATATCATCTGCAGACCAGAGTGGATGGCTGACTTCATCCCCTTAGCTACAACGTAACGGCAGACCAACTCTTTGACCTTTTCGGCAAATTTGGGCCTATTCGGTAAGTCCTCGATGCTTTACTTTACCTGACGGGCGAATTTGAGGTTGACTTTTTCTTTTCTTCGTAGGCAAATTCGCCAGGGTATCGCGAACAACTCCAAGGGTACGGCATTTGTTGTCTACGAGGACGTACACGACGCCAAACAGGCATGCGATAAGCTCAATGGCTTCAACTTCCAAAACAGATATTTGGTTGGTACGTCTATAAACAATCGCTCGAGCTTGGATGGGCCAAGAAGTGACTGGAGACCGGAGACTGGAGACTAATTATGCTTTAGTATTGTATCACCAGCCGGAAAAGATGCTTCGTTCGAAAGAGGACCTCGCAGAGAGACAGGAAAATTTGGAACGACTTAAACAGCAGCATGGAATAGAATGACGTGACGATATTCGGCTCTAATGATGCCCTCTGCAAGCATTTGGCTGCGCATGGTGTTACAACGACTCCAATTCTTATCGAATTCGGCTTGGTTGAGGGGTTACCGGCGTTTGTTTATTCCCTGGGATTTCTTCTTTATTTCCGACCCTCGACTTTCAGAGGGTGACGAGGCTTGATGGGCATCATTTCTTGGTCCTCGTTCATGGTCGGGGAGCTTTCAAAAGACCCCATTCGAACGAGAGATTGATTTCTTTTCTTTGTGCATTCTATTATCATATTCTTATTTCTGGTGATCACAATACGAATCCCCCCACTTTGCTCAGCAAACTACATCTCGAAAGACCCTTTTTGAAGGGTGATCGACGATCGCATGTTGCACCCATCACTCAAATGGCTCCAGTTCACCTTCTGATATAGAAATCAGGGTCCTGGGCGGTAAGGCCAAGCGTTTACTAGACGATCCACCTTTATGCAGACAAGGGGACCCTGTCCGCCCATCGTCATCGCTAATCCTTGGCCAATGAATTTCGTATATATTTAGGTACATATCAAAGGCAATAGTAAGTCAAATACTTTCGAACAACGACATTGTAGAGCTACCTATTCCCGGTAGTTACCCATTGTATTGTTTCCCAGAATATTTATACATGGTCAAGGGGGCGAAGCCTGATCTAGCCGTGTCGATCCCGTTGCGGGGGCGGACACCGCCTCCAGGCAGCTCGCTGCAACGCTGAACCCCAAACTTCGCCTTGTCTCTGCCTCTGGACTCTCATTCTACAATGCCTCCTCTCGCCAGACAGGTTCTGTACATGGTAACGTAAAGGGTAACATACTTGCCATTCAAATCGATGCTTTGCGTATAACGTGCTGCCTCGGTGCCCAATAAGCCCCGGTGGCTCCTCGCCTGAACGTCACACAACAGGCTTTCTCATACAAGTCACATTTCGTTGCCTTTAATCGATCAGGCATCAAAGACTGATCTGCTCCTTGCATAAGCTACCATGGACGCGGATCTCGCCATGTCGATCGCTGTCAAGGCGTCTACCACCCTCATCGCTGCCACTTCACCTCCACAAGCGTCGCCAACACCGCAACAACACATGTTATACTATCATGGTGCCACCGTGACTGGGATGGGAGAAGACCCGAATGGAGAAGGTGGTGAATGCAAACTTCTCGGTCCTTTCTCTCTGGTTGTTCAGGCCGCCCTTGGGGCGCTGGCGCTGCTGTCGTTGGTCTTTAAACGATGGAGAGAACGGCCCCAAAGGCCGATCAAGGTGTGGGCATTTGACGTTTCGAAGCAAGTATTCGGCTCGTTCATGCTTCATCTGGCAAATCTTCTCATGTCCATGTTTTCGGCGGGTCAACTGGAGATTCGGATGGACTACAAACCGAACCCTTGTTCCTTCTACCTATTGAACCTTGGGATTGATGTGAGTGACCCCTTTTTATAAAGAAAAAATCAAGCTAACATATCCTTCAGACCACTCTAGGTATTCCCATATTGATTGTTGCGCTTCGAATTTTGAACCTTTTTGCATCCTACACCCCTCTCGCCAACCCCCAGAATCGATCCAGTCTGGGAACTATAGCCACCCACCTCGCGCATCATGGTGGTTCAAGCAATCCATCATATACTTTCTGGGCCTGCTCATAATGAAAATATGCGTATTCTTCTTGATACAGCTGTTCCCCTTTATTGTTAAGGTTGGGGACTGGGCTTTGCGATGGACAGAAGGAAACACTGCTCTGCAGATCACCTTTGTGATGCTTCTCTTCCCCGTCACCATGAACGCCATCCAATACTACATCATCGACACTTTCATCAAGAAACCCATACCTCATGACTTCTTTGCCGATGATGTTTCTCGCGGTGATGCTGTTGCGGATGAGGATCTTCATCGGGAAGGTCTTCTCGCTGGTATCGACGATGCCTACTCATCCGATTCTGAGGATGATTCTTCCCCCGGGAAAAAATCACCTCTTCCGGTACCACAAACCAAGATTTCCATCCAGGAATCAGAAGTAACTACGAACGAGGATCATTCATCACTCCCACCTTACCACCCACCTAGCTCCAGTTCTAGCGGCGGTCGTCGCGAACATGATGGACAATCTAAGTCGGCCGCTTAAGTGTACCACTGGTAATTGCCCTGATTGAGTTGTTTTACTGGTACTGGCCTTTTGATTTATCAGCGTTAACGTTCTATGTGTACACGAATACTTCCTTGAAATACGAATAAGTTGCTTGATCTGTACATTTCTCTTTACGCATCGAACACTGGTTTAGATCTCGAGAAATGGTATCATACTTTGCTAGATATACTATTCCTTTTGGTTCAAATTGGATTACTCAGAAAAATGAATTGTCCACTGCCATAATGGCTTGTTTCTTGCGATCTAGAGCATCTAGAGCATGTGAGGGCGTCATCGAGACCTAGATAACCATGTTGGTTGCCTCAGGCAAAGATGATACTGACCGTCTCCCACACCGCCATTTTTTGCCGGCGTTGCAAAAATCAAAGCGAAAAATATTCCCATCCCGCTCCGCAAGCTTCAGGTTGCCGATCGCAGTGTTGAATTGTGACGGAACAGGAGATCTCAGTTTCTTTACGATACCAGAATATTGAGACGCCACTATGCCTCAAACTCGGCTAAAGGAAAAGACCAAGCGAACGGCCGCTTCGTCTGAACTCCCTCCGATGAACCTGCAACCGGTCGATGACATTGAAATGGACGACGAAACTAGTTCCGACGAGGAAGAACTTCCTGAGAAGGATGAGGCTGAACTGAAGCTGGAGCGCATGCTTTTCGGTGACGATGAGGGTTTCATGGGCGCATTGAAGAACCAGCAGGAGCGGGCGGATGCTATGCAGCTCACTCTGCACAGTGATGAAGAGAGCGGAAGTGGTGATGAGGGGGAGGAAGGCTATGAAGATAATGTTGAGGACATGGCCGATGCAGATGTATGCAGCCCTCTCAAGCTCCCGCTTCAGTATCAATTTGCGAAACAATGCTAACTGAAATGATTGTTGGCAGCTCTTTTTCCTCGACTCAGGCGTTGCACCCGATACTACAGATCTCATTCCGTCACCAGAGACCCCGTCCGACGATGAAGACGAGGAGTCCGCTCCTGCAATTTGGTACGACAGCGACGATGAGCGCCTTGCCGTCTCGCTTGCAGGCCAGGCCAAGCTCCGCAAGTTGCGTGTGGCCGAGTCCGAAGATGTTATCAGTGGCAAGGAATACACTCGCCGGTTGCGCAGACAATTCCAGCGCATGCACCCCACTCCCGAGTGGGCAAACCCAGAGCTTGCTGCTATGCGCCGCAACGCAAACTCCGACTCTGATGCCAGCGGAGATGAAATGGATTCTGATGAGGAGGATGAGCAATTATCTATGCAGCCGCTGGCGAAGCTGCTTCAAAACGCCACCGATCTTACCCGTGTTGAAGACAATGCGCGTTCCGGCGGCAAGCGCAAGCTGCGACAGGAAGTTCTCGATATCCAACGTCTCAAGGATGTTGGCAAGGCACAGCCGGTAAGAGACTTTTTTTATGCTTTTATACAGGAATCGTCCTAGCTAACAATCATTTCTGCTCCAGTCCTCCGTTGACTCGCTCAACTTCCACCCACACTACCCACTCCTGCTTTCATCTGGCCCTGCCGCAACTCTCTTCATGCACCACATTTCTCCCTCAGCACCATCTCCCAACCCTCTCCTGACCTCCCTGCACATCAAGCGTACCCCAATCCACACATCCGCATTTGCCCCGCCCACGGGTAACAAGATCTTCGCCTCTGGCCGACGACGATACTTCCACATTTGGAACATGGACACCGGCAAAGTGGACAAGGTCAACGGAACCGCAGACCGAAAAGAAGAACAAAAGTCCATGGAGCGATTCAAACTCTCACCTTGCGGCCGCTACGTCGGTCTGGTCGGTACATCTCGCAAGGGCGGTGGTCTGATCAACATCCTCGATTCCAGCACCGCCCAGTGGATTGCGCAGGTGCGTGTCGACGGCCGCGGCGGTGTTGCAGATTTCGCCTGGTGGTCAGATGGCGAGGGAATGACAGTCGCCAGCAAGAATGGTGAGATCTCAGAGTGGGATGGTCGACTACGCCGCGTCGTGGCTCGCTGGCTCGATGCCGGTGCTGTCGGCACTACTGTCCTCACTCTGGGTGGTCGCTCTGGCCGTCTCGAGCTCGGTGGAGACCGCTGGGTTGCCGTCGGCAGTTCAAGCGGTGTGACCAACATCTATGACCGCCGCGACTGGGCTGCTGCGTATGCGAACGCCTCACAGGCTGAGAAGGACAGTCCTTCGCAGGCTGGTATCCCTCGGAGCCCGACTCCGGCGCGTGTGTTGGACCAGCTTACCACTCCTATTAGCCATTTAGTCTTCGCTCCTGATGGCCAGATGCTGGTTATGGCTAGTCGCTGGAAGCGTGATGCCCTCAGACTTGGTATGGATTTTCTTACTCCCATCCGTTTTGATACTTTACTAATTACCTTTATAGTCCACCTCCCATCTTGTACAGTGTACCGCAACTGGCCCACCTCTAACACCCCATTGGGCCGTATTACTTCGGTGGCCATCTCGCCGAATTCCGAGCAATTGGCTGTCGGAAACGAACAGGGCCGTATCCGGCTTTGGGAGATTAGAGGATAGATATAAGCTTGGTCACTTCTTATCCCAACCTCTTGTCATTTCACTGTATATCCTGGCGTCAATGATCTGCATACTCATATGTTCCGGGGTGCCTCGCGAATATGTGTACTTATAAAGCATATTATATTATACCATGCGTATTCGTTCGAGCTCAGCTATTACGTACCATTCCCAAGCCCTGAAGGTTACGTAAATTAGCAGTTTAAAAAACCAACGTTCAAGTTGAGGGAACCAAGGGCACTTGTAGAGACTGATTGTTCGTCTATTGCAAGGTATGTATAAGCAAGATTTTCTGATTCCAACATTGAGATTCTAGAGAATTTAAGATCAAAACACGCATAAGCCAAATACTTAATTCAAAAATGAAGTAGATCACAAGCTAGGAAATCAAATGTGCCAAAAGGTAGGCTAAGTCAGTCAAAGTCATGGTATCATGCCGGTTCATGGCTGCGACTTCTGCGAAAGCAAAGTAATCGAAAAGGAGCGTGAAACGTGCAAACAGAATCTATACTTTCCGTTCAATGTTGAAATCAGGTAAAGCAATGAACAAAAGGGGGGTATATAGTCAGCGCAAAGGGTAATCGCGAAAGGGAAACAACATGGTATACGTAGGAAGTGGTCGAGTAGATTGAGGGGAGATCACTCTCCAGGTTCAGAGGAGCCCCATTTTCGAATTCGGCCTGGTTCACCAATCCAATCTTTGATGACACAGGTTGCCTTATCTGAGCCCTGGCATACCTTGCGTCGATTGAGGTGTTTGAATCGGGGTCCAAGGGGACCGTTCACATAGTGATATTGTCCGGCGAATCGGTACTGGCGACTATCGCCCAGCGGGTAGAATTTATCGCCCCAGTGACCCCTGAAATTGAACCATTCCGTGGGAGATGTGGGGGTAGCGGTAGATGCACGTAGTGTGTCGTTGGCATGGTCATATGTATATGCATGCTTATTGAGTAAGGGGTCCCAGAGTGGACCTCGGTCTGTGACGTCGTGTAGTAGACCCCATGGGAGAATGTATGGGTGCACGTCAGGTGTGGCGTACATTGCATGGCTTCCCTCGGCGGAATAGATGACAGGCTGTGAAGATTTAGTATAGGTTTTGTTTTAGGACTACTTCGAGGTTGAGTTACCCGTTGCCCGATCTTCTCCACTGCTTCATATCTATAAGCCTCGCCCGCTGTGTGGGCACTGAAAAACAAGGCCTTAGGCTGGCCATGGTGGAATCGAACAAGACAGTGCTCCCAATCACCGACATGGTTACCGAATCGCACGTTGACAACCGTATTGCCCAAGTTGAAACTGTAGAAGAAGAACCAAAACGCGTCCACGACCCCGTGGCCTTTATCCATCACAAGTAAGATTGCGGGAGCATCACTGCGGCCTCCAACTTCATTTGCAAGAGGATCTTCGATCATCTTGCCGCCATACCGTTTTCGTAGCTCATGATGAAGGTATTTTTGTGCTTGTGATGACTCTCGTTGCATCGATTCTTGAGTATCGTCGTCGTCGCGTTCAATTTGACCCAGGTCAAACCATTTGGCGTCATCTTCCATCGTGTCACCCGGAATCTGGCCATCTACCCGGCCATCCCAATCGGCCCACGACTGTTCTGTTTTGCCTTTTGCGGACTGGGGAATATTCTTGTCGCCTTCCAACCACGCCGGACGGGTCTGCACATTATCATTGCTAGTCAAGTAAACATGCCGGGGGGTCCACTGATTGAGTTGATCCAAGTCCTCCAGGGTGGGATGATCCCATTGGGCCTGAACCGGCGTGTAATTGAGCATGGGCGTGGTGTGGTACAGATGCTCCGCAATATCACCAGGCCAAAACTGCTCCCCGGAGTAGAGGTGAACAAGTGGGGCATAATCAAAAACATAATCGGGGATCTCCCGCTTAGCCCGCTCCTCGGCATCCCACTCTGATTGATTAGCCCCGCCTAGCCAGAACGACCGCCAGGGTTCGGCATCGCCAGTCTCCGACCGCTCAACTGACTCACGCTGGCCGAACGGGACATGGGCAGTGTGGAAATGCGCCGCGCCGCAGATACTGAGCCAGCGACAGCTCTTGCGGTCGAACCAGGAGCGCGAGCTTGCGATCCAGCTCGCCTCCTCCCGGTCCTCGGCGTACCAAATAAAAGAGGCTGGTCTGATGGTGCGGGCTAGACTATTGAGGGAGACATAGATGATCAGGGTCGACAAGGCCACAATGGTTACCTGGGCCTTGCGAGTCATCAGCTCAAGGCAATCGGGGTAGATTGCCTGTGTGGAGTGATTGGCAGTATGCTCATGGAGGGACAGGTCCTCAGGAAGAACCCCGGTCGACACGGAATCAATGCAGGGTACCGATAAGGCTGATGGGCATGCCGGAGAATCTATGGGACGGGAAGTAACGAAGGAAAGGCAACACAGCAGGATGGGAAGGCCTATAAATTCTTAATCCATGTTAGTTTGACCGGGCTTTCCGATTCCTGCAAAACGGCCCCTCTTTTTTTTCCCTCGTGAGCATAAAGGGAAAAAGAAAAATTGGGGATTTTGGAAAAAAAAAACCTTGCCAAAATAAGCACAGGAGTCTCGAACAAGTCAGCGCCTGCACCCGGGAACGTGCGGAAACGCTTAGGCGACCCAAGCCGGAACACGATCGCCATAGGTCCCGGTCAGGTCTGCATGGCTCCCGCAGTTTTGAACGGAAGACTCGGATACTTACGAACACATGATGTTCTCGACATGACTAGGTGTATTTCGTTCGTAATTTCAAAAGGTTCCGGTTCTGTTTGGCCGGTCAATGAGGGGTGGAAGCATAAGGCTGAAATTACGGGTCTATTTACGAGGTTGGCTTACACAGGGTTCAATTGAGGGGCCAATGTAGATCATAGATCTTGCGCCATCCTTGCAACTTATGCCATTTTGGTTTGGCTTACAGCATTCTAGATTTTCTGAATTAGTAATGGTTGAACAGTGATATTATTTTCATTTTTGTCCCTTTGTCCCAAAATCGCTGTAAGAAATACCAAACAACAAGTGTATAGTTTGCCACCGCTAAAATCAATTCAGGTGGAACGATGACCTAAGCTCCACTAATCTGGATCGGGCTAGAGACGGTGAACAGCAGAAAAGTGCCCGTCAATGTTTTCACCGCCTCTATTTTGCCCCGCTTCACCGCGTCGAGATTCTGCTGCTGACTCAGAGCTATCTTATCGCAAAACAGCTTGCATATCGCAAATCAAAAAAAATCCCTTGATTCCCCCACATTATGGATTCCTCAATGGAGGTGGACTCGGATGAGTATGAATACGAGTATCATGATACAGAGACAGAGGTGAGTAATGACTTTTTTCTTTTCTTTTTCTGTCTGCGCTTCGTTGTGATCTCGACTGACACCCCCCTCAGAGCTTTTATCTAAACCTAGATCTTACCTCTGTCAACGGCCCAATCCGCCCTCCTCGAAGAAGGAATGACGATTCACACGACATGTCTGTTATAGAAAATGAACCTTATGATGGCCCTAATGACCCTCCCGAGGGTGATGCCTTTGGACCTCTCGACAGCACCGAAGCAGCCACGTTGCCCGGCGAGCGAATCCAGCTCCTTGGCCTCCACACGTGCAACCCAATCGTCTCCTACCAGAACCAAATCTTCAGCTGCTCATGGGCCGACCAGATTGGTACAGAGCTAGTATTTACCCACCCAGATGCAGTGCCGGACACAGACTACCCGCCCTTGTGTCAGGGTCCTAGCTTCGAGCTGCTCGCTGCCAATAGTGTCAAGATCCTGGGCCGCAAAGCGAACATCATCTCTAGCTCCGGCCCCAGATTGGTCCCTGATAATGTCAATACCCCCAACTCTATTCCAACCGACACAGACCCATCCAGCACGTTGCCTGCAGACCCTGTGGGCATGACCCTTCGCCCTGACACCTCGACGCATCAGTCCAACTTCATCCAGCGGCTACAGAATATGAAAACCGCACAGGGTGAGTCGGATACTGTGCGCACGACCATGAGTACCCGGCGCAACGTGAACTTTTCCGACCGTTTGAACGCGTGGGCTAGAACCGAAGCCCAAGTGGCGGAGATTGCCAGCTTGAACCAACGCGCTGCAGACGGAGACGAGGAGGCACTGGATATCCTGGAGATGATGATCCGCGACCTAGACGGTGTCAATGACCCTCAAGATGCCTTGTGAAAGCCGAGCGGTCGCACATGTTACCCGGATTAAGTCATGGCCGGACTCATTTTCGCTGGCCGGGACGATCAAAGACTCCTTCTCTTGAGCCGCGGGTATTCGGTCCAGAACCCTATGATTTCATTGTTGATTTTCATCCAGGTCACGTGAAAACCTCGGAGGCATTGCGATGTTCTCATCCTCGAAATAAGAAATGCCTGAAGGATGTTAAGAGCTGCAATCAAACATCCGGCTCACATCCGAACCTACAGTGCATCGTTTGATGCCCACCGTCCCATTCAATATGCCAATATTGAATGCCAACACAGGTCCTTTCATCCATGGGACAACGGGTTGATCCCCGTGATCCGATGATAAGGCGCTGCCCCACCCGGAGGAGCTTTCATTTGACCCGACCATCAAAAGGACGAAAATTGTAATGCAATAAGCTCATCCTGACTTGTCGGGTCACGTCATACTAAACATCCACTCTCGATGATGTGATGGGACAGGACGAAACCCAAAGAACACAGATCTAGATACCTGCTCTCGACCTAACAAGGGCTTTCACGATCAAATCATACTCAATCCAATCTTACCTGCCCCATCGAAGATTGTGCAGCCTCCGATAGACAGAACTGGGAGTGCGCTGAGGTTTTCCCTGGGGGCATTTGTGACGTCGTGATCGGCAACTGATTCACATGGGCCAATTCTCCGGGTCAGACCGGTCCCCACTCAGCAAAATGAAAAGCAGGATATGTTCGTTGTGTCGGTGAGCAGAGGATCGGAGCCTCTTGTACCGTGTGCATCTCTTCGATTGGCGTGGTCGAAATGTACCTCGTTAGACTAGGAAGCGTTCGCAGGGGAAGTTCGGTGGGTCTACGTACTTTTGTCAAAGAAGGTCCCCATCCACTATGCACCGAAGCAACTAGTACGCAGCTAGAAGCTCGCTATAAGCGAAATTAAACTGTACTTTCGCCTTAAATTACCACGTTCTGAGATCATAAAGATGTAATCCACAAGTGGAGCCTTTCATGAGCAAAATTTTGATGCAGTCCTTATCCACTTACAATCTAAGTCAAAACAAAAGGTAATTCGAATAAGAAATTGTTATTGTTTCTGGAAATAAGCCGAGGGAATTCCAAACACCGAACCCCCTAATTTTTCTGTAACCAGCCCCCAAAAGAGAGAAAACAAAGCAAGAAACCCCGAGTCAATAAAAGCCTCCTGGGGTTGAAAGTGAATTCACGCCGCCACGCTGATGCAAAACAAGAAGGGAAATCAAAAAAGAGCATCGCGATGTATCCCGGGAAGAACGAAGATTAATAGGTTTGAAGCACGATTCGATCGGTCCGACGGAGCCAGCCCTTGTCCCTTCGCCGTGTAACATTATCGAGTTGGACTGTCGATTTCCGTATTCGTATGTAGTCGCAAACGCTCATGACCCGCTGAGCATAAAGATAAAAAAAAATGTGGATGGTGATGACAAGATCCACGTCACAGTGTTCGTACAGCGAGAAAGCAAGACTGCACACCGGACATCTGAGACCATTGTTTCATTTACTCAAGGCTGAGACTTGGGATTTTCTCATGCTTGATATTTGACGCTTTGCCGTTGCTGTCGACGGCAAAGGAGATGGGCGAGGGAGGAGGAGCTGGAGGCATGCCGTCCTCGAGCTTCTTGGAAGATTTGTTGCCGGCCATGATGGACTTGGAGATATCCTGAGAGAAGGACATCAAGGCATCAGAGGAGATTGGAGGAGCGAAGGACATGGGAGTCGACTGAGGAGTAGCGACGTAGGCCATTTTGATTGATTTTAAGAGGAAGGTTGAGTGTTGAGAGAATTGGAGATATGGTTGGAGGTGAGGTGGAAGTAGAGAGTGGAGCTGGGGAGCTTGATCTCTTTTGTACGTTTGCCTGCGATGTGATACCTCGGCAACGAAAAAGGTGATGCGAATTGCTAGAGGTTCGTTGAAATTCGGAAGTCGAAAATCTGGGGATCTTCGGGCTAAATAAGTAATAAGTTGTTAGCATTTGTGGATGAATATATGGAGTGCGCTCTGTGGATCTTCCGAAACCGCCCGAGGGATGTTTTTTTTTCGGTGGACCGGAACTGGGGGCGATGTATATGATGTAACAAGCGTTAATGCCGAGAAGGATTAACTCACATGAAAATCACAATCCTTGAAGCAAATCACTGAGATGAATAAACTGTGGAATGAGCAGAGGGTGGTGGTGAAGAGCGAAGAAGAAGGTAAGGCTGACGGAGAAGGTCTGGGGGATGGAAAAGATAAGGAAGATAGTAAGCGGGCTAGACTGTGAGTGAATGGGTGAGAGTGAATGAAAGGTGTACACGTTGTGTTGGCTGAAGTCTGATAAGGGTCTGAGAGCAGTGAAGCGAAGAGTCTGGATGCCCCCGGACGGTAGTTATATTCCCTCTATCTCCCTTTTTTTTTTCCTTTTCTCTTAAAATCCATTTTTACTGAACAAATCACCCTGTGGAGTAAAGATATGGAATCAGAAAGTACCCGGTACCAATCCAAAGCACTAAATTAAAAGATCGTCTAAGCCAAGCCCGATCGCCTCATTCTCATCCATTGTACTGACCAGGGATACCTTTCTCCGAAAGGGCGGAATACCCGCCCTCTCTCAACCTCATCCCTCTGGGGAAGTCTGAAGTCTTGACGCGTTGCAAGTGTGGGGAAAAGGACCCATTCAAACCCAATTTAGGACCCAGGGGGCAAGAAAAAGTCGATGGATCAGCTCTTCTCCGGGGTTATGGGCCACTAGTCTGGCTTCTAGGGGCTCCGGGGAACCGGGGCTAGAATTCCGGCGTTTTCACGGGGGGGATTGGCAAGTCCCAAATATTGTGAATTTGGGGCAAAGACAAATAACCTTGGTGGAAATTGATTTCCCTTCTAGCAGCCTTCTAATCGGCCGGGGAAAAGCCGGCCTCGGCACAGTGATCTTCCCGTCAACCAAGCTGTCGGGGCGTACGTGTAAAAATCAAGGACTTTTGATTTAAAGTAAGTTGCGACGGAGAACAATGACTTTGAATCGTAAGATCCATATCCAGGAGTGGTTTCGTCGGAGTGTTTCATATGGAACAGGGGGGAGTTTTACGCAGCGTATGCAGCAGGAATATCCCGTGTGGAGAGAAGGGGCGGTTATAGCAAGTGGATAACCGGAGGAGCGGTGGAAGACCGATTCATAGTTTATCCGTCTGAATCGGGATTTTCATTGTCTTTGAGTAGTTTAGGTTCTAGGCCATGATCAACAACGTCCCAAGATTTTGCTTTCCCCGGATTCAAGGGGCGTTGCATAGTGCAAGCTACTATTTAAATCTCCTGCAATGTACTCTCCTATTCAAGGGGAGATCTGAAATGGGGTTTCTGGGGGAAATTCTGGGGGAGCTCCATACCAGCTCCAGCCCCAGCTTCGGATTCCCAGGATCCCGGGACTCCGTCACACTGGGCGCATTCTTCGGCAAATGAGGAATATGGGGATATAGGGCCGGGAATATGATTTCCAGTCCGCTATTACTATCCCGTCCTATTACTTGCCGTTCCCTGTTATCTGTCATTTCCTGTGATTCCCTGCAATCTTTGTATATCACATTCTCAAATGACGAACGCTAACTGGTAGGCATCGGTGTCGGTCTGGAGTTCCCATAGTAATCCTTCACCGCATCACCGCTATGACCACGGTGAGCTGTTCGACCAGGACGTACAACACACCGCAATGCATGCACATCAGCCCGTGTACTGGGTACTTGCTCAACTGTGACCCCTCCCTTATAAATTGAGATTAGTTTCAGCGAGTATCTGTAAGGAAGAAACCCATGTTGGTTGGAGAGATCCTTATCATGAACCTTGGAGATGCTTGGGGATGAAAATAGTTTCTCTTCAACATTCCTTGGGCACTGGTAGCCTAATATGGGGACACTGTCCAGGGCATCTTTCAGGGGTACGCTGTCCCGCCAATATTCCGATTCAGCTCCCCCAACGTTTCTTCCAGGTACCTTGAAGACATCACCCGACCACTTGCCCCATCAGCACAAAGGTTCCCGTTTGTATATTGACCCTTCCCGTGTTGGGCGTTCGCAGGTGGTTTTACAAGGCGAATCGGTCCCCATGACCAATTGAGGCCATCCCGTAATGAGGTCTTCTTTTGTGCTCCCCCAGTTGTGAGTCACCTAAAAGTCGAATTGGCCTCATACCTCTCAAAAAAAAACCTCATTATTCACGTCATCGGAGTCCGGAATATCCTTTCCCCTAGAGGATAAAGCCATTACCTCATCTCTCGCCGGTCGGAAGTGTCTTCCAATCGCGATCACGCCGAGCGCTATCGTTATCACGTAAAGGCCCCGCTAGGCTTGGGGGCTTAGTGAAGACTCTGCAAGGTTCCGTTGGGGAACCAGTCACCAGCCGCTTCAATGATTCGCTCTAGGGAAGAAACGTGCGAACGTCCTTGGATCGAAAGTGGGCTTTACCCCGCATAGGATGATCCAGGTACCGGTTGGAGAGGAATATGTCGCCGGGCCGGGTCACAACTAATCCTGAATGGGGAAGGGCAAGGAATCACTGACTAAATCGCCCAAAGCTTTGCACTTCTAACGAAAATCCCCCGGACTTTCCAATGCTCGATCAGACACTAAACTGGTAAGGCTGGGGAAATCATGGACAAACTAAGAATTGAGGCATTTAAAAAACTGATGCCATTATTTTTCATGACACATCGCATTCCACGATGTTCGACGCAAATCACCTCATTATGCATTGGAACCACCATCTACACACAACGTGGCAGGTATTAAGCTCGGCTCAGGTACAATGTGATCATCTCAGGTGATCATTCAATCCAGTAGTTCGTAATGGACTGCCCCTTTTGATCTTGTCTAATTCTCTCCGCCACATTCTTATCTATCGGTTACTTTTTTTAGTATCATGTCTTTGTCTTGTAGCCCGCAGGTTTCGTAATTGGACTGTGCTAGTGAGGCTAATTCCGTCTATGATTCCAGTATTTTCATTGCTCCAGACCATGTGAGGCAATTCTTTTCTCTATTTTCGGCCCGCATGACGCAGCGGGATTTTTCCAGTCGGCTTTACCCTCGGAAGGAGGGGCGTTCGCTGCCAATCAGGAGCGCGCCTATCGCCGGATCTTAGTCATGAGGGGCATTGACCGGTGGAGTCGCCGCGGATCAAGGGCTTCGAGACCGTTCAGGCGTCGTTGGATCAGGTCGCCTAGCATCGGGATTCCAGGTTTTAGATTTTTTATTTGAATTTTATTACATTTATTTCATTTATTTGTTTCCATGGAATTGGGGGAGGTATTTAAAGAAGTCACGATTCCCCGGATTTCTTAGCTTCCATAACATACCCCTCGATCATCTTTGATCTATACATCTCGCCTTTAGTCCATGGCGACAGTAAGTTTAAACCCTCGCCCCCCTTGCCTGTTATCTTTCCCAACCTGCTGGTTATCTTCCCTTTCCTACACCGGTCCGGTTTCAATCCACAGTTTCCTTCCCGGTTCCACTTGGAATGGGAATTCCACTCCCAAACAAGCTGCAGCTGCAATGCGATAAGCGCGCATTCTTGAAAGAAATCCTTATCTGTCCCCCACGTGCCTATCCAGCTCTGACTCTTTTTCTTGACAGCGTGCTGTTCTTTCTTCTTCAATCTAGAGTCTTCAGACCATGTCTTCCCCTGCCCCCTCCACCCCATTGTCGGAGGCCTCCAATGGCGCCTCTTTGCCTGCCCACCCATTGCCTAAGCTCTTCGACGGAAGTTCCGGCACTGGCACTCCCATCGGTTTCCAGCGCTACCCTCACAACAAGCACCTTGATCATGCTGTAGGTGCTGCTTTGCGGCAACCGTCGCCGCAGCCCACTCACTTGGGTGTTCCGGGTACCCCTCACCGTGTACTGTCGGAGGAAGACCCGGGCTACATTGCGGCCACCTTCGAGGGCAAGCAGAAGCAGATGGAGCAAGGTAAGCGCAATCCTCAGAATCCACGACCTGTCTCAAAAAAACAAAACAAAAACCTAACCATTAAACAGTGATGGATCAATTGGAGGAGAAGGGTTTCTTCCCCAGTGATTTCGTCATCTCCGAAACTACCTGGTTCTACAACATGCTTGGTATCGATGATACCTACTTCCAGACCGAGACTGTCGATGCCATCGTCACCCAGATTCTCTCCCTCTATGCCGCCAAGGTCGCCGCCTATGCTCGTGATGACAAGCAGCTCGAGATTCGTCTGGATAAGGAAGCGGAGGACCACGCCGTCTACATTGACACCAGCAGGCCCGGTGTCTCCTCAGTGGACGGTCCCCGCTACGAGCAGCGCATCGATGAGAAGTATATCAACAACTCCAAGGGTGCGAACAGCTACCGTGTCGAGACTTTCCGCTCTCCCACTGCCCTCCCCGGCAACAATGGACAGCAACTTCGTTGCTACTTCGTGTACAAGTGTCAATTCGCCAACCCCAACCCCGACCCAAATGAGACCGACATTGATATCATTGGTGAGAAGCGCTTCTTGCAGAAGGCCACCCCCAATACCAAGGCGATCTATCAAGAAATCATCACCACCGCTGTCAGCCGCACTGGTCCTGTGATTGAGATGTTCGAGATTGAGGGCAGCCGGGAGAAGCGCCTAGTCATTGCTTACCGCCAGGGCTCCGCTATGGGTTTGTTTAGCGCTCTGTCAGATCTGTACCACTACTACCGCCTGACCAGCTCGCGCAAGTACCTCGAGCACTTCTCGAACGGCATCACAATCATCTCCCTGTACCTGCGCCCCTCGGAGGGCGAGATCTCAGCCAAGTACCCCCCAATTGAGGCTGCAATCCACCAGATTATGAAGGAGGTCTCCCTTTTGTACTGTATTCCCCAAAACCGATTCCAAGCACACTTTGCCAGCGGCCGTCTCAGCTTGCAGGAGACCATCTACGCCCACTGCGCGTGGGTGTTTGTGCAGCAGTTCTTAAACCGCCTTGGCTCTGAATACACCTCTCTCTCCGCTCTCCTAGACACCAACAACAGTGTTCACGCCGAATTGCTCTCGAAGATCAAGAAGCGTCTGCGCACTGAAACATTTACTGCGGACTACATCTTCGAGATCATCAACAACTACCCGGAGTTGATCCACAAGCTCTACTTAGACTTCGCCAACACCCACTATGTACAGACCCAGGGCCCCACTGGAGATGACTTCCTACCCACCCTCAGTTACCTGCGTCTCCAGGTTGACGAGGTGCTGGACGGAGCCAAGCTGAAGCAGCTGATCCGCAGCACTACTATGAACGAGCATGACGAGATGGTTATGACCTCCTTCCGTGTCTTCAACTCATCCATTCTCAAGACCAATTTCTTCACCCCCACCAAGGTGGCCTTGAGTTTCCGCCTGAAGCCGGACTTCTTGCCGGAGCACGAGTACCCTCAACCCCTCTACGGCATGTTCTTGGTCATTAGCTCTGAATTCCGCGGTTTCCACTTGCGATTCCGAGACATCGCCCGTGGTGGTATTCGTATTGTGAAGAGCCGGAACAAGGAGGCATACAGCATCAATGCTCGCTCGCTCTTCGACGAGAACTACAATTTGGCCAACACACAACAGCGCAAGAACAAGGATATTCCTGAGGGAGGTGCCAAGGGTGTCATCCTCTTGGATGTTGCTCACCAGGACAAGGCGCGGGTCGCCTTCGAGAAGTACATTGACAGTGTTTTGGATTTGCTGTTGCCACCCGTTAGCCCCGGTATCAAAGACCCCATTGTGGACTTGCACGGCAAAGACGAGATCCTTTTCATGGGTCCCGATGAGAACACCGCCGAATTGGTCGACTGGGCTACCGAGCACGCTCGCGCCCGAGGTGCCCCCTGGTGGAAGTCTTTCTTCACCGGCAAGAGCCCCAAGCTGGGTGGTATCCCCCACGACGCCTACGGCATGACTACCCTCTCAGTGCGCCAGTACGTTCTTGGAATCTACCGCAAGCTCAACATCGACCCCTCCACTATGCTCAAGCTGCAGACCGGTGGCCCCGATGGCGATCTCGGATCCAACGAGATCTTGCTCTCCAACGAGAAGTATGGTGCGATTGTTGATGGATCTGGTGTCATTGTCGATATGCAGGGTCTTGATCACCAGGAGCTGATCCGTCTCGCCAAGAAACGTGCGATGATCTCCGAGTTTGACGTGTCGAAGCTCTCTCCTGTCGGATACCGGGTTCTGGTCGACGAGAAGAACGTCAGGCTGCCTAGTGGCGAGGTCGTGCACAATGGTATGATCTTCCGCAACACCTTCCACCTGCGTTCGGAGGAGAAGTTCGACGTCTTCGTGCCCTGCGGTGGCCGGCCCGAATCTATCGACCTGTCCACTGTCGGCAAGCTTATCCAGGACAACAAGTGCATTCTTCCTTACATCGTCGAGGGTGCCAACCTGTTCATCACCCAGGACAGCAAGCTGCGCTTGGAGAAGGCCAACTGCATTCTATTCAAGGATGCTTCCGCCAACAAGGGAGGTGTTACTTCCTCATCCCTGGAGGTTCTTGCCTCTTTGTCGTTCAACGACTCCGAGTTCGTCGCCAACATGTGTGTCGGCGAGGATGGTACTGTCCCTGAGTTCTACCAGGCCTACGTCAAGCAGGTACAGGAGATCATCAAGTCTAACGCCACTCTCGAGTTTGAGGCTATCTGGCGCGAGCACGAGCAGACTGGTGTGCTACGCAGTGTTTTGAGTGACCGTCTCAGCTTGGCCATCACCAAGCTTGATGAGGAACTCCAACAGACCGAGCTTTGGGACAATATTG
This sequence comes from Penicillium frequentans, assembly GCA_028828275.1. Taxonomy (NCBI): domain Eukaryota; kingdom Fungi; phylum Ascomycota; class Eurotiomycetes; order Eurotiales; family Aspergillaceae; genus Penicillium; species Penicillium frequentans. Next base: position 968,045 of record JAQIZY010000001.1, on the reverse strand, counting down.
CTCTCCGCGAATCCGTCCTGAGCGATGCCTTGCCTCACCTGCTGCTGAACAAGATCGGCCTCCAGACCATCTTGGAACGGGTATGCTTCTCTCCCCCAGTATCAATTTCATAACCATCGATTCTAACTTTTTCTCTTACAGGTTCCCGAAAACTACCTGCGTGCTATCTTCGGTAGCTACCTGGCTAGCCGTTTCGTGTACGAGTATGGCAACCACCCCAGCCAATTCTCCTTCTTTGACTTGTATGTTCATTCCCTTCCCTTCCTCAACGCTTCCCTTCTTCAACGTATACTAACGGACCGCCACAGCATGACCAAGCGCTTGCAAATGATTCAGTAGTAGACTGTCTACGATCACTGTTGTTTTTGTTTCAACTTCCGTTGGCTCTCTTGTTCAGCAATTTCCTATGTCCGTCATTATTGATGGGACTTGATGCAAAAAATGAATATACTTAATACACGGGGCAGTCGCACAGACTGTATCTCTATGACGAATGTATGGTTTGGAAAAGTTTATGGAATATTCCAATTGAGCATTGGCATGGTGTCCCCGACGGGGGCAACCACATTTGAAATTCGCTATAACTCTCGTAATGTAAATGCATCGTCTCGTAGTCGTTAAAAATCATCAAGAATCATCGTCCCCATATGTGACTATGCTACTAGTTCGTCCTCATTCGATATTCATGCTTCACAGATTCTGCCAAAATGAGGACAATACTTGTCGCCTGCACATGAATCAGTATCATATAAAACCTTGGAACTAAGGGAATTGTCAAGGCCACAACTCACCAGTAATAGATCGACTCCCTCGGCAACCTCCACCTCCCATTTAGGGACCGGCCCTGACATGTTATAATCCATGACCTTCTCTCGCCGGACATGAATAATCCTTTTCTCCCCCATCATCACGGCTGCAAAGGTACTACTCTGCTGAACGAGCTTCAGCTCCACCTTGGTATCGATCGCACCTTCGGAGCGCGGCCTGGAAGATGACAAAGAAGACGACGAGGCGGGGGCCGGTTCACCAGGTGGCTCAATGGCATCAAGCAGATCGCGCAACGAATGACTCGAAAACCGGCGCATGCGTCGCACAGAGTCATATGAAGGAAGCGGGCAATCGCGCATACCCGCCTTCTCATCATCATCTGACAGAGAGTCATCACTCTCAGTTCCACTTCCACCGCTTCCCCCGCCACCGCCACTCCCACTGCTACTCTGCTGCGCATGGTCCTCGGCCATAACAATACTATACGGCGGAGGCGACCCGTGATCTGGGTGATCATAGCTCGGCAAATTAGAAGTACCACCCGATACAGGATCCGGCTGCGGTTGCCGACGAGCACGGCTAGCCCTTAATTGACGATGTTCACCCCGTCGACTATAAGGACTACCGAGACTGAGGCTGCGACTATGACCACTGCGATTTAGATTCATATTCATCTCGGCAATCTCTTCTCGATCCCATGCGCCGCGCAGCAGCGCATTCTCAAATCTCACTCCCATCTTCATTCCTATTCCCCACCGCATCTCTGCGAGGAGTAGGTCCCCTCCGGATCCGCCTGCCCGTCGAACGGACCACTGGCCTTTCCACCAGAGGCGGCGGAGTTCAAGTAAGGGGCGCCCACTAGCATCGCGGATCTCGCGTAGCTGGGAGTTACTCCAGAAGCGACCGGAGACGGTAAAGAGGAGGGCGTGGCGCCTTGGGCTGTTGATTTCTTCATGGGTGCGTAGTTGGTGTACGCTGAAGTCGCGGCCAGAGACGGTGTTCTCGCGGGTTATGCGGAGAATCGTGGGAGTGTTGGTTAATCTGTCTGGAGCGGGGGCAAGGAGGTGCGAGCGGCGGAGCGCGATGGGGTGGTCTGGGGCTTGGAGTGGTGGGTTTGGCATGATAGCATAGTTGGGATTGTTATGGTCAAGTTTGGGGGGAGATTATGGGGGTAGGGGTGGGAAAGGGGGAAGAATGTAGTATTATGTGATCTTTTTTTCTTCCATACTATGTTAGCTATGGTGTGGTGTGATATCGGACAGGTTCGAGCATTTGCCTAGGTGCGCGCGGGGGTGGAAGAGGGGCTGGTAACCTGCCAAGAGCTTGCAATCAGGATTATTACTGGAGGAGATTAATAGCGCGTGAGCAGGCAGCCACGATTTGAGGCGGTGCTACTCTGCTTGGTTTTTGAGCTATTAGATCTTGGCAAGTCCGTACAAATGAAATCATGATAATGGGGCTCGCGGACTCGTAACATTAGTCGGAAGTATATTCAGCGCTGAAGAGTCCCACTCTAGGTTTGAATGTCGTCGGGGTTATAACGGGTCGGTAATTCCGTACATCCGGGCAGGGGCGCCACGACGCTAGGGATCTAATAATACATACACATCAGTTCTAGAACTCTTATCGGAAGGATCCTCGGCTCTAGAGCCGCAGAAACAGCCTTTGAATATCTGACATGGTGGCTGAAGTTTACTGTAGTTCATGTACCCCATGAATGAGGAACTATAAAATCCGGCTAAGTACCTCTCTCCTGATCGACACGGGAACTACCCGGTTTCCATTGATTTCAATGACGTGAAAGATGGACCATTAATCATTACTAATGCACTGTAGGCTATACAATACAAATATTCAATACTTGCATAAATGGTTCTGGGCCCATGGATTGGGTGGGGCGACGTTGGTCCCACCGCACAGAATGAAACGCGGAATTGGCCACAGAAAGTCCAATATTAGAACAGTACACAGTATTGGCCAGAAAGTTAGTGGCAGTCGAAGCTTGTTTCTTTTTTATGAACATAAGACTGCATTAACCGAGGCTGATGAAGTACTGACGTCTCCGGACTTCTTTGTGATTCTATGATGTCCCCTCTCCAATACTATGGCGAAGTATAACCATGGATCTAGACCAGGAACAAGGGAACAAAAATTTTAAAACCACTAGAAGATTTTAAAACGCCCCAGAGGGAAAAGGCGCCACGGGTGTTTGACTGACGCGTTCCCTCATGACTTCAACCTGCGTTAGCGACGTGGGTCTGGAAGTTTAGACAGTCTGGTCCTAGCCCGGCTTCAATTAAATACAGCGATTTCCCCACTTAGCCCCCTTTTATGAAGTTTGTTCTCTGTCTTTTTTTTTCTTCTCCCCAGGATATGAAACTAGCTAGTCTGTGGGGTTTTGGTCCTCGCGGCTGTATTTCTATTCTTCATCAGCTCGCCTTTGTCATTTGACAACATACGTACTTCGTGGTACCTGAGCACAGTGATTGAAAAATCGGGTTTACCCCAGACATTCAACTTTTCCGTGGATATCCGGAGACCCAGTGAAAATAAGTTCAACATGCCCGAGCTATCCGATCCCCAGGAGAAAGCTCCTTCATCCCCTCACCAACCTTCCTTGGACTCCACACAAGGCGATGAGGAAAGCTCCACAATCCACGCCGATATTCCCCAAATCTCCATCCGCGATGAAGTTAGTGAACAACCAAGCAGATCAAGCTTCAGTCAACGATGGAGAACTGCCAGTCAACGCATCCGAAACCGAGGCCAAACAATAGCCGAGCGGCTGGGCCGCCCTCATGAAAGAGAGGAAGATGGTTTGGAAGGCGCAGGCTTCTCCACAGAGTACTTCGGAGCAACAGACGACCTCCGAAGTTTCGCTGCGCGCCAAGCCAACGACGAGGAGGAAAGATTAAATTCTCATGATCACGATGCCCAAGCTCAACTATTGGTCCGGCATCTCGGGTTACCGGGGGGTCACCATCATCGACGAAATGCATCATCGGAAGTCCCGTCGGGCACGACAACACCCGGAGATATGGGTGAATCGACTCCATTGAACGGAAGTGTGCTTTCGCATTTGTTACGCGTTTATGCCAATAATCTGGAGAGTGCGAGCAGGATGAGTGTTGCGACAACTTCGTTTGACGCAGATCCTGAGACGGAGACTCTTCCGTCGAAAACGCCGGGTACGTCTACACCCGGTGGGACACCCGGTGGGACGCCGCCGCCGGGAAAGAAAGAAAAGGTCAAGTGGTATAATAGCGGAGAGGCGGGTGAAGCAGGTAGCAAGAATGGCAGCAAATTCAATCTGCCGTTGAAGCCTCCGATGAAGAAGAGGGAATCGAGTCATGCTTATACCTCCTCGCTTATCTCGGCTTCGATGGGTATGGGTCGGGTTGGAGTGCCCGGGGCCGAAGGGCCGGCACCTATGAACCCTAAAGAGAGAAAGAAGCAGAAGCGGAAGAGCCATAAGAATGTTAAGCTGACGGTGCATATTGCTGCTATCCTGGCGCGGCAACAGTATATTATGCAGTTGTGTCGTGCGTTGATGAAGTATGGTGCACCGACTCATCGATTGGAGGAGTATATGATGATGACTTCCAACGTGCTGGAAGTCAATGCTCAGTTTATGTACATTCCTGGTTGTATGTTCATGTCATTTGATGATCCGCTCACCCGCACTGCTGAGGTGAAGATTATTCGCGTCACCCAGGGACTGGATCTCTCTCGCCTGGCTGAAACACATAACGTGTACAAAAATGTGGTGCACGATATTGTCAGCGTGGACCAAGCAACACAGGACCTTGACGTGATTATGCAGCGCAAGCCACGATATGGACCGTGGATGCGAGTTCTCCTAACCGGCCTGGCTAGTGTTGCGGTTGGTCCATACTCATTCTCTGCCCGCCCAATCGATCTTCCCATCATTTTCTTTCTGGGCTGCATTGTCGGAGTCATGCAGCATATCTTGGCTCCATCGTCAGCTACCTATTCCAATGTGCTGGAGGTGTCCGCAGCCATCTTGACTTCGTTCCTCGCGCGTGCATTCGGAAGTATTCATCATAACGGCGAACGAGTCTTCTGTTTTGCCGCGATGGCGGAATCCTCCATCGCCATGCTTCTTCCCGGTTTCGCTGTGCTGAGTAGTAGTCTGGAACTGCAATCACATCAGATGAACGCCGGCTCAATTCGCTTGGTCTACACCATCATCTACTCTCTCTTCCTGGGATACGGTGTCACAGTCGGCACCACGATCTACGGACTGATGGATAGCAATGCTACAGCCCAGGAAACCTGTTCTGGCGCGGTTCACGACTGGGGCAACGAATACATCCAGCACTTCCCCTTCGTCGCACTCTTCTGTCTGTTCGCCGCCCTCCTCAACCAGGCCAAGTTCAAACAGCTGCCTGCGACAGTCTTCTTGGGTGTCTGCGGCTATGTGACCAATTACTTCAGTACGAAGAAGCTCGGCTCCAACCAAGTTGCCAACACGGTCGGTGCTTTCACCATTGGCTTGCTAGCCAATTTGTACAGTCGAATTTGGCATGGTCACGCTGCCGCCGCTATCATCCCGGGTATCTTCACTCTGGTGCCATCTGGTCTGGCATCTTCTGGATCGATTATTTCCGGGTTGCAGTATGCCGAGGAGGTCGCTAATGGAACTGCCTCCAGCACGACCAGTTCCAGTAACGAAACCTCGCTCCTTTCCCTGGGCTACGGAATGATCCAAACAGCCATCGGCATTTCAGTTGGTCTTTTCGTCGCTGCACTAATCGTGTATCCGCAAGGAAAGAAGCGCAGTGCCATTTTCAGTCTATAATGGCTATCTACGAACTTTGCATTAATTTCGGAGAGTCCGATTTTACATATCTGTACATATTATTCCCCCGCATTTTGGACTGCTTAACTTATAGCGATCATTCATGTTATTGTCATCTATATCTCAGCCTACTATTTATCTCATCTCTGCAATTTTATCTCCAAGTTCAGTTGTATTAAATCACAGAGTCAATACGGCCCCAAGAAAAGAAATCCAAGCAGGTAAATCCGCTACCAACATCCTCACCCGGTGCACACCAACCCACTTCCATCCACGCACTCGCCCAATCACCTCCTTTTTGTTTTCCGGATCACTTTGACCCTCAGTAACTTGCTTCACGGGTCCAAGGTTGGTCAGAACACTTCAGGATTACTTCGTCAGTCAACATGTGTTGCCTTAACCACATGGTGTATATTATGCATAGACTTGTTTTTGATGAATATGAGCTGTTGCCTCCTCTGGACTAGCGGCACTCTGGATGTTATTCAGAGTTGAACGCGAGAGTATTTTACTATAATGCAAGTGATTGGTGTACGTATGGGCTGCCTAGCTCGGTCGCATCTGAGCCTTGAAACCCAATATATCAGGCAGAAACTACACAGCGGGTGAAACAATTGAAGCCAGCTCCGCGAGCAACCCACCCAATCAGGGGCACTCCATGCGATCCCAGAGAATGAATGGCTATCCTTTTGCCTCAAAACACCCAAGTCTCTCTACAATTCCCGGGGTGATGACAGTTTTCCGCTATATTAGATGTCAACCCGGATCCATGTTACTTCGGCATCCTATCTTCAGCTATATCTCCGTGGTCTTACCTCTACAAAGGAGCTCTCTAGCCAGCGTCCGTAGGATCAATAGCAAGGCACAAGATCAGCAGACGAGCAGTATGTTTGACGACAATAAGAACATCGATGCTTCTATCTCCGGCAAATTTTCTACAAAGCGCAGTTTACACTGGGGATTCTCTATTTACCGCTGTTCTTATAAGAACGAGAGCGCGTGGAGTCGCCTACTTCAACGCCTAAGAGAACAGATTGAGAGCGACCTTGAATACAACCAGAGAATGGATCTTCTGTCGCGTCATCAGCTTGTCATCAATGACGATATCGAGAAGTTCGATGGAGCTACATCCCACGATATTCGCGACCACTTCAACACTTGGTTACAGACCGACTACCTCAGATCGTCACCAGCCCTGAATTACGACTTTTGCCTCTTTGTGGACGACTTCTGTTTAGATTCGCTTGAGCTTTTCGAGGATTCCCTCAGCGGTCCTATTGTCAAATGTCTGTCTAAGCCGTGGGGCAATTTGACCCTCCAGGAAAGGAACTACAAAATACATCCGGAGTGGCATGATGGTGAGACAGACGACGAACTCGAGATGGTTGGATGGATTTATCTCCCTATACATTCTTATGTGGGGTGGTATGATACTCTAGAAGAACCCTCGAACTGGGAAGCGTTCTATTTACGGCCACCTATGATGAATGACGAGTGCAGCATAGTGAACGTTGAAGAAGAACGGCTCGCTTTATTACGTCAAAAGGCTTGAAAGTATATCATTGCTGTCGGATACCGTCTTTCTTCCAGGTTATTGTTCCAAGATTGTCCAGCAGTTGCAACTCGTCGGGTCTAAGTATTGCAGGTCCTTGAACCGTATTAGCTTTCGACAAATGAGTCTTTGCGAAACTCCGCTGTCAGAACCTCGTACTTGATGGTCAGGTTGATGCGGCTTATGATTGCCTCATCAAACTGGATCTTCCGATTGATTGTGAGGAACATGGGACCCTGGTAGTATTCTATATCCCGGAGGAAACCGATCACGACGCGATTGTGGGTATCGTGGTAGGAGGTACGCTGCTCCGTGCAAGTTTCCGCCTAGTCTAAAAGGAGCACGGCTTCGACGTGTTTGGTAATCTTGAAAATGGTTTCAAGCTGTGGCTCAAGCGCATTGGAGTCACCATGGTTGACAACAGGTTCACCGGCCGATATCTGAACTAGTCAGATATCAAAGAAATCAAACAGTCGCCTACCGCCATACTGCTTGGCGTGATCTTCGACCGGGAGCTACGGTGGAAGGAACACGTGCAAAAAGCGATCAAACGCGCAACCTAAGTAAACATCGCACTTGGAGGGCTACGACATATGCGTCCCAAACAGACGCGGCTACTCTACTATGTATCACACATACATAGGATGATGTCTGGCAAATCCTTGAGAACTCAAATTTTGAAATAGAATAATAATCTATGACAAAAAAGATCAATGGAATGTTTCTTTCAAATATTATTAATAACGTTTCTCTAGAATAAAACTCATTCATCATCCTCATATCCACCGCTTCCATTGTAAACAGGAACCTTCCCCGGACCGGAAATGGACGGACATATTTCATCCATGGAGAAGCAAGGGAGCTGACGAGCCGCCAGCTCATAAAGGCTGCTAATCGGCACTCTCATGAATCCCGATACAGGTTGACACAACAGCTGTTACCCTCCATATAGGTAGGATCAATCATCCCCACGAACCCCATCCTGCTACGCATGCCAACCTTACTAACACCCCGCTGATCTAAGGGGTTATCGAAGGCCCGCATAATCGAATGTAAGCTCTTTTCATCAATGACGAGACATGCCGTAAATCGAGGTACGTCAGAGCCGACTTCAACCCCCAGTGATTTCAAATATACGTTGAAATCTGCACGAATCTGGTCCCATGACGCCCCATCCCAGCGCTCTCGATCATCAAGAATAACGTTCTTGTATGTCTCCTTGATAATGGTTTCGGGGAAAGGATCTTGGCCTGAGTACCGCTCTCCATCGACGTGATCAATTCCGCAATGGATATAACGGGTGATCTTGTCGAGGCAAGAGGTCCACACTTCATCTGATTCAGGGGTATAAACAGTGCGGTAAATCATGAAACCCCAGGGCCACTTGAAGTTGCCTATGAAGTTAACCGATGTACGATCCCTGTCTTTCCACCAGGGTTGCTGAATCCAGTGCGCTCGGCGTTCATCGTGAGAGACCATGAACTCCGGATGAGTCCAGCCTTCAGGCCAAGAAGAGTGGTGGAATGTCTCGTCATCCGAGTCATTCTCTGTGGAGATATCTGGTTGAGGCATGGTGATAATTGGTGTGCAGGGGTGCAATGAGGATAAGGAAGTTGAGTGAAAAGGGATGAATATTTGGGGAGAAGATGCAGGGCGTAAATTTCAACTTTAAACTCAACTTTCGAGATGAAATATATATTTGAATTTTATTTTGAACCCCAAATTTTCATGATAAAATAATACCTAATAAATTATCTAAAAAACTTCTGAATAAAATCAAAGATACCCATGATTTAATCAAATTCGCTCTTTGTTCTTCTCTGATTAAGCATCAAAGAAAGCCTCGAACTTCGTCCTCCAGTGATGCTGAATCATGTTATTGTACACTCGCATAGTTCGAAGATGATAAGCATCCTGCACTGGATATAAAGCAGCTGTCCTTTGGGTACCAGAGCTTCGTCGTCAGGACTCTCATTTGTATAATAGCCACACTGCATTGTTTTAATGCTTTGGGCCTTTCTAATCTGTGAATCGAGTCCAGTCCTGGGTAACTTTATCAACGGTCTCTTTCATAATACCGAGAGCTCTTTCATGGCTAAAAATGGCTTGGCTTTCGTCTCAAAGAAACTCTAGATTGTTATTTCTTAAAAGGGCTTCTGCTTCCGCAAAGACACGCTTCAGCCTGTATGCTATCTGCTCATGCTCCTTCTCTTGACCCCACTGTTATCTTCGTTTCCATCCACACCTGAGAGAAGATGTCTGAGCCCCAGGACCTTGAGCAGGTGGGAACTGGTCGTCTCGAGGTTATTGAAAATGCCCTTATGCATGATTCGGACTCAGCGGATGCATCCCTTGAAGGTTATCCAGGTGACTTTATAATCTTGAGTCCCTGGGAACAATTTCTCAATTTTCTTGTCGATAAGCTCCGGCGCTACGTTTACGGCGACTTTGGCTCATCCGATGCATCGGCAATGCTCTCTGACGAAGAGTTTCAGGAACTGCAGGAGTTTCTGCTTGACCCTGGCAGAGAAGTTGCTCCTCCAGAAATCGTCATATACGTCAATCAAACGCGCCTGGAAACCTTACCAGTGGATATCCTGTTCGAGATTCTAGACAGACTCCTCAACTTCCAAGAGGATGACGAAGAAACACTCGAGGTTGACATGATTCATACACTGCATGGCCTCCGTTTGATGAGTGACTACATGCGGAATGTAGTGGATAATTGGGTAAAAAGTTCCATGCCCAAATGGAAGAAGTTTCAGACTCATGAATTGCAATGCTATGCCTCTCGAGCCGAGGTCAAAGCTGATGCAAATAGTCCATGGAATATGCAAATATTCCGGGTCCCAGGACTCGAAAAATTGAATGTCGCCATTCAAGCCGCAACGTCTTGTGTCGAATGCTTTCACTTCCTCGTGGAAACGAAGTTGATTCCAATAGGCGGATATGATATGAATGGAGTAAGTTTTTTGACTTGGGCAATCTTGGAAAATTGTCAGCCCGTCGTGGACTACATGCTTGACGTGATGCCTGTCGAGGACTTCATCTATTCCACTGCCCTCCGCATTGGATATCAGGAAGATAAACATCCTCTCGCTACTCTTCTTGAAAGTGGCAATCAGAAGGGACTCGAGAAGCTTATCGACAAGCTGGCGGAGAGCAGGGATGTCGAAAAGTGGGATCTCGGCTGGTCTTTGAAGCATCGCCGACTCAAGCTCAAGATGTGCGCCTTTTTATCCGCCAAACATGCGGATATGCTCTTGCAAAAGCTCAAAGTCAACATCGGCGATGTCGTGATGGATCAAGAAAAGGCCCATAAACGACCTATACCCGCAGTAGTAGATGAACCGAATCTCGGGCGTTTCACACCCTGGTTAACGGGAGCGGACACGAGTTCATGGCACGAAGGAGCCCGCCACAATCCCGACGGCGAAGCCTTCATGGAATGGCTCGAGAAGAATGCCAGATCTAAACCAACCAATATCAACAAGCAAGGCTATACCCCCTTGATGTACGCTGCCCTCGGCGAGAACATCGCTGCATTCAAATACCTAGCGAAACACGGCGACCCAGCCGCACCCTTGCACTCGAGACCTAATAGCCGTGAGCCATATGCACTGCGAGCCGCCGCATTCAACCAAACCTTCCACAGCGATGAGATGTTCGAGACAATCCTCAATGAGATGCCGGATGAGTTTTTCCGTAATTTCCCACTGGTCAGTAATGTATTTGGTTGGATTATTGATGGACTCTGGTCATTCCGGTTTAATCCTCGGGAATTAGATCCCACCAAGCCGTGGCCGAATGATCGATTTCTGATCATGTTCCTTGCCAAAGAGAAGTGTCAGCAGCTGGTTAACCGATTGCCTGATACCTGGGCGATGTCAATGTGGCAAATGGCCGTGCAGGAGCGTGCAAGAGTTTATGGTTATGGCTTTCTTCCCCCGTGTATGATGAGGCCAAGATGGAAGAAGCAGCGTAAGCCTAAAAAGCTCGGGTTTGGGCTCTCGCAAGCGGTATCTGCGCTTCTCGGTAGATGATTTGGTTGTTTAGATGGGACGTTCCTGTTGATATGTTGGTTCTGGTATGTATAGGGAAATTTAACGTTTGTTTACCCGGAAGAAAGGAATCAGATTATGTAGAAACTAGTCAGGTCAAACGGAACAACTTTATATTCATTGTTTGAAAGTCTTGATACAGCTTCGGAAACAGACCAGATATTCCTTGTTATACAATTATATACTTTTCGCCACTGCGACACTGGTGGCATAGTGTACACTGTCATCCTCATCAAGCGTAAAGTATTAATACTAAACCCACACCTCATTAGTGATGCCATCAAATTTCAGTCCTTCCTCATGCTCGCTTCGGGGTGTTTCAGCCAAGTGCTTCCACTGTTCTGGGTATTTCTCAGATGCCCACTTCTCGACCTCATCCTTCCAGTACTGATACGGGATTGCATTATAGAACAGTCCAATACTACGGGAGTCAGCATGTGCATGATCTAGATTTTAATATCGGAACACTCACGTAGTACTTGTAGGGGCCACTCCAATCTCCGCTTGCATATTGTTGATAGCCTCAGTCGCCATATCAAACTCGCATTGGGATGCGACTGCTTCCATGTATGCGGTGTAGAGTCGGCGGTCGATCGTAATCTCCAGCTTCTTCACCTTCGCCATCATTTTGATCGCCTCCTGTACGCCATTGTGGTGCTTCTCGCACACCTTGAAGAATATCGCAATGGTCTTCTGTGAAGGCCCTTCATCCGATTGCAAGATCTGTTTGAAGATCTCCATACTCTTATCCGGCATCTCACAAGCCGCGTAGGCGAGCATCAGCCCGTTGAAGATTCGCGTGTTGAGTTCCACCTCCAGATCAAGCTTGAGCATGTTGTGGACAAGTTCCAGGTTAGCTGCGTCAGCCGTGCGGGCCAAACCCTGGAAGCATCGAGCATAGGTGTCTGGCTTGGGTCGGCGACTCAGGTCCTCGGCCTGGCGCATGTGGCCAAAGACCAAGAAAGCCAAGTCACTTCGATTTCGTTCGAAGAAAGAGCACATAATCTCGGTGCGCACGCTGACACCTGTCTCGGAGAAGGCGAGTTTGAGAAGCTGATAAACCTCCCACACATTGTCATCTGTCTCACCCATATCCATGATATAGTCTGTCAGCGCGGTGCGGATCATGCCTTTGCCTTCACCATCCACGCTTCCTAGTCGGGGACGAAGGAGCTCAGATACAGCATCCCAGTCGTGGCGATAAAGCAGCATGCGCGTCAATGCAGCAATGGTCTCTGCTTTTAGCGTCACATTCTCCTGGAAAAGCGGGTCGAGGAGGGATGAGATCTGTTGAAATAACTCGTCTTTCTGTTCCGACAAGCAAAGCATTGTGATGAGCCTGTTAGCCAGGGGTAAGTGGTCACTGGCTAGGATGCTGGGATCAAGCTCATCCTCCAAAATTGCAAGTGCCTTTTCCACATTGCCGGCCTGGATGAACGACTCCAACTGCAGCAGATGTGTCTTTTCATCCGGGATGAGACCCCAGTGCTCGGCCAATCTAGCATAATCGGTAGCCAGCTGGGGGCTTGACACGGAGTTTGCATATTGGATGAGACTGTTTACATGGGAAATAGTAAGGGCTTCCTTCAGTGAGTTTGCCCCGGTCCAGGACTTGACTTTCTCTGCAAGTGACGACATACTACTCCCTTGGGCTGCGTCCCAAAGAAGAGTGGTGCCGACGGTCTCCGGGCTGGGTTCCCGAGGCAGAGACTCGTAAATGGGCTTGGCCCAGGCAATCTCATCGTTGAGGATCGCATATTCAATGACAGCACTCTTCGCGGCAACAGAAGGTTCCAGATTCCCAGAGATCGGACACTCATATACCGTTTGAACTGCCGTAGGGAGGTCTTGTTCAATCAAAAGCTTGGTAAGCTCTTCGTGTGACGCTTGATCAAATTTGACACCATATTTCTCCAATTCTTGGCTGACTTTTCGCAGCTGGCGTCGGTCGTCCTTCAAGGCGAAGCCCTTCAGAACACTGAGCCAGGGCGATGGCTTTGCTCCGCGAAATTGCCCTCCAAACTTCATGATGACATGGCGGGCTTCTTCAGGATTGCCATTCGAGGCCATCAAGTTAATGTAGATTAAAAGCGCGGGCCGACTGATGGAGTTCGGACCAAAACCATGATCAGCACAGAGCTCGAGATAGGCAAAACGTGCTATTTTAAGAATGGTGTCGCGTGCCTCGGGAAGGCACTGTGCCTCAGAGAGCACAAATAGCATTCTCTCCAGATTCTCCACCGAGAAAACATCCTGCCATTCGCTCTCCTCGAGCTCGCTCTGTTGAGCTTTCAGGTGCTTCCATGTCATGGACAGCAAGCGGGCCTGGAATAGATTGATGACACCTGGGGTTTCGACGCGTGACGTGAAGAACAGCTGGAAAGCCTTCACCAGTGTATGATTCGGAGGTGCTCTGCTCTTGTCCCCTAGTGACCGCTTTAAGTCAGTCATGGGCTTCAGACCCTTCTCCGTAGGCAAGGTCGCTGGTTGTTCCTCGCCGGTATTTGCCGGGTTCACGCTGAATGCAAAAAGGGTTCGCCGTGGGACATAAGCAAGGCTGGAGATGCAAGGCCGTACTCGGGCGGGGGAAATGGTATGCAGCAGGTGGTTTCGGCGACATCGAGAAAAGTGTAGCGGCTCGTTGTTGATGATGGCCCGGAAGACCCGTTTCGAGAGATGAGACTGCATGATTGAGATGGACAAGCCCTCCAACTCCAATTAGACTGACCTGGTCAAGATCGAAGGGAAAGGTTGGTACACTAATGGTTGGGGGTGAACTCAGATCAAAAAGTTCGCGACACGCGGAGAAAGCTGGTCTTAGGCGGGAAGGCGGTCTTGGCGCTACTTGCGAAAAAACGCTCCGCGTTGATCTCTTCTTTCCCGACCTGACTTCACGATCCCAATACCACCTTTATTGAGATCTTTTCGCCATGTCGTTGAATCTATTCTCATCGCTTCGCAGCGCCACTAATGCAGTGCCTTCAGCATGTCGCTGGAGTTCGACCGCCGCCATGAGCGCCTTCACTTCCCAGCGATCCCCGTCAACATTCAGTATGCGGCTCCTCCGGTTTTTGAGACTTGCAATTGTTTCAAGCTATTTGCTAACCAATTGATGCCAGAATCAAACTCCAACCAACGCATGCACCCCAACTACCGCAAGCGTTTCCTCGAAGACCAAAAGTCCCAGGGCGAGAGCAAGGCTATGGAGAAATTCCAGTCTCGCGAGTGGAAGGCCGGTGATATCTATGCTCCTCATGATCTTAGCCCGGCAGAGATGAAGAAATGGTCTAAGCGCAAGGCTCCTTCATTCGATGCCTTTGACGCCTTGAACCTGAACCCATTGGACCTGCACAAGGTACAAATACTTGATCTCAAACTCCAGTACTGCTGTGCTTTGCTTGTTTGCTTGGTTACTGACATCCTTCATTTTGATAGAACTTCGCCATCATGTCCGAATACGTGTCGCCTCTGGGTCGTATCAAGCACCGAAACCAGACTGGTTTGCGCCCTGTCAACCAGCGGAAAATCGCAAAAGCCATTCGGAGGGCTATGGGACTTGGTCTCTTGCCTTCTGTCCACCGACACCCTGAAATCCTGGCATCAGAGGCCAGATCAAAGATGAGCTCTTTTTACTAGGATATGTTCAATTTTGGTGGGGATTCATATCTGAGACCAATTATGCCATTATAGCACTGTACAGATCGACGAGGCCTGGTAAGGAGGCACATTCTCATGTATTATTAGTTCTAGCGCGATTGAAATCAATTTTTTGACTATAAGAATTCTTCATTTGCAAATTTGATCATCAAATTGACATACTTTTGGGGTAAGTGGCCTGCAATGCGGCAATGTGGATGTTGCTAAATAGAGTTAACCCCCCGCCAAAGCTGGGCCGAGTACGTCAGTCCATAAACAATCTCCCCTCCAACTTTCCTGAAACACTTCCCCTCCCCTATACATTCCGGTATACCCTCAATGTCAATTACAAACGGTTAGCTCTCTTTGTTTGAAATTACTCCATATATGCAACTGACACTCTTAAAGAGTCCATCTGGGCTCCTAGCCCCTCCACCACTCGTGGGCAACCCACCCAGCTCTCCTCAGACCCTAAGGGTGAGCGACTAGCCTATGCTGTACGGTTCTACACTCTAAATCCCTCCTCTCTTGTATAGCACCTGACCGAAACGATTGCAGTCCAATAAATCCATCTTTCTGCGATCGATCGACGACCCCGCAGTAGCCCGTCAATACACAGAACACAAGGCCCAGACCACCGTCGCTCGGTTCTCTCCCTCTGGGTTCTATGTTGCAAGTGGTGATGCTTCCGGCACAGTGAGAGTGTGGGATTGCGTTGGAGATGGTATCACTAAGGGCGAGTACAACATCGTCAGTGGTAGAATCAACGATCTGGCCTGGGATGGTGATTCGCAGCGGATCGCCGCCGTAGGTGACGGCAAGCAGCGGTACGGCCACTTTATTACCTGGGATAGTGGCAACACCGTCGGAGAAATCTATGGTCACACGCAGCAGATCAATTCCGTTTCGATCAGGCAGCAGAGGCCTCTGCGTGCAGCGGCTGCAGGTGATGACAAAAAGCTGGTCTTCTATCATGGAGCGCCCTTCAAGTTTAACATGGGAGTTGGAGACAAGCACTCCAACTACATCTATGGGGTCGGCTTCAGTCCTGATGGTTCGAATTTGGCCACTGTGGGCGGAGACCGCAAGATCTGGCTGTACGATGGCAAAACTGGGGAGACCAAGGGCCAGATTGGCGAGGGAGAGCACAAGGGTAGTATCTTCGGTCTCTCTTGGAGCAAGGATTCCCGGAAGTTTGTCACTGCCAGTGCTGATCGGACGGTCAAGATCTGGGATGTGGAAGCGGGCAAGTCTACCCAGAGCTGGACTCTTGGAGAGGAGGGCGCAATGGCTGTTCGTGACCAGCAAGTTGGCGTTGTCTGGCCTCCTGGGCGAAGCGACAATCTGCTTATCAGTTTGTCTCTCAGTGGAGACTTGAACTACTTGGTCGAGGGAACTCCTGAGCTTCGACAGGTGATCTCAGGCCACCAGAAGAGTATCACATCCCTGAACCAGACGACCTTGGACAACAAGGAGACTCTGTGGACCGGCAGCTTCGATGGACGGGTCTGCAGCTGGGACGTGTCTTCAGGCACAGCGGCAGAGATTGAGGGTGAAAGCCACCCCGGATACGTTGCTGGTCTCACTCCCACACCAGAGGGCTCTGGGCGAATCTACAGTGTCGGCTGGGACGACACCATTCGCTCCATCGATGTTGCCGCGAAGACCTACACTGGTAGCGCCTCCAAGCTGACCGGACAGCCGAAGGGTGTCGCCGCTGGCGATTCCACTGTCTTGGTTGGTACCGCAGAGGCAGTTGAGATCTTCCAAGATGGTAAGAAGTCCGGCGAATACAAACCTAAGTTTTCTGTCACTACCGTGGCCGCTCATGGAGCCGTTGCTGCTGTTGGAGGCGAAGATGGATCCGTCGAGATCTGTAAGGTCTCGAATTCTAGCCTCTCAGGCCAAACTGATATCAAGGCCTCCCGCAACCAAATCTCCACTCTTGCTTTCTCCCCTGATGCCTCCCTTCTCGCAGTGGGAGACCTGCGAGGCCGCGTTCTGGTTTACAAGGTTGCAGATGGCAGCCTCGTCACTGACCGGTGGACCGCACACACCGCTCGTATCACATCACTTGCCTGGAACCAGGCTGGATCGCATCTGGTCAGTGGCTCGTTGGACACCAATATCTTTGTGTGGAGCTTGGCCAACCAGGGTGACTGGATTGAGCTGAAGAACGCTCACAAGGAAGGTGTCAATGGCGTGACCTGGGTCGAGGGAAGCTCGAAGATCGCCTCGGCTGGTGCTGATGCCGCGGTGAAGGCCTGGAAAGTTGAGGGACTGAAATGAATAGCAGGATGTTGAGCGTTTGCTATAGACGAATTGAATGAATTTTGTGTATTCCTTGTCAAATATTTAGCAGCCTATATGAGTGTGCAGGCATTTATGCCCAATATTTCAAGGTTACTAGCATCACGAGTGCCAATGCATTCTACCCACACCCGTAGGTAGGAAAGATGATCTCTGTCGTGTCATACCTACCTGTCCTCCCGGCCTGCTTGGATTGCTTGCTACCTGCAAAGATATTGATCCTTCCTTCCTACACCATACTACAGACTTCAAATTCTTCAAAAGCCATCTAGAATGTCTTTAGCCGCTTTCCCCACGGAATCAGTAATGGCCGTCATCCAATACATGCCATCAAAAGGGAAGTGCAAGCGGCTACTGAAGTATTGAGAGATGGCGGTTTAGACATGAGAAACTGCACTATGTATGCTGGATATGCAAGGCCCTGGATGATGTGATCTTAACATCCTAGGACTGGAACCAAGCCAGCGCCAAGTCCCAAGTGAACTTGGGGAAGAGTCATTGAGGGGCCACTAAGCCAGACGTACACTTATACTAGGCCAAACCTTGCCTTACTAGATAATACCCACTTCTCATTTTTTTTGCGGAGTTTTGTAGAGGTGCGTTGGCCCAGCAAAAAGGACGTGGCCGTAACCCGCATTGATCAACCAAACAAATCCGTGCGTCTGCCAACTCAGCTTTTCCCCCACAAAAAAACCTGTACAACTTCGTCGATTTAAAGGAGCGACAGCGGCATTTATTGATTCCATGGGGATCCTCACCGTGAAGTAAGTCGCGCCGAGTCGGAGCGCAAGGCGAAGCTTAATATGTCACCATCTGGAGCTCCTAGTAGCTCCCGCCGCTTCTTGCGGCCCAAGGTACCTTGTCCACAGCCAGAGTTCCCACAAATCGCACCCGAACCCCAGCTGACAGCTTGTGTAGCTGCGCCAGGCAACCTTTGTCCTCCCAAGAACCGGCCAGCGCCTCAAAGGCCTCGTGAACCTGCGCAATCCCACCGAGAGACCAACAGTGCCCGACGAAAATAATCATGAGGAACTGCGCGGATTACTCTCCGGCGAAATTGAGAGACACCATGATGGAATCGCTACACGAATCTCCACGCGGGCTCGAGAGCTGTGGGCGGGACTTTATGAGTTCATTATCTCCGAACAAGGCATTGGAATATTGAAATGCGGTCTCGCATATTTAATCGGCTCGATGGCGACTTTCATTCCGATCATTTCTACCTACCTTGGCCATCAGGATGGAAAGCACATGGTGGCTACTGTGACAGTATATTTCCACCCGGCGAGAACCATAGGAAGCATGTACCGGGCCTTAATTTGCGCACTGCTTGCGTTTTGTTACTCCGCCTTCATTTCAATCACGAGTATGCTGCTCGAAAACCTCTTTCAGGATACACTGGATTTACCGGTGCTTGGCCATGCCTTGGTCTTAGTTGTTTTCGTCGGGGGAGGACTCGGGTTTGTTGGGTGGACTAAACAGCGACTCGGTGATCCATTGGTAAACGTCGCCTGCTCGCTTACGGCACTGTCAACCATCACTGTTTTGACCAAAGAAGGCGCCGTGCAGAGTGGTGATCTCTCCTTGGAGAAGATCTCTCAGGTTCTGAAGATGGTCATCATGGGTGTCGTCGTGGCTATGGCGGTATCATTTCTGATAGTTCCCATCTCAGCACGAAAGAAGCTTCGATCCAATCTGGTCATAGCCACGGATACCTTGGCGACCATGCTAGCTATCATGACAGATGCTTTCTTAAGCGGATCCGAAGAAGAATTGACAGTGGCAGAATTCGTTGATGCGGAAGCAAAGCATCGCAAGGCCTACTCTCAATTGGATAAATTGATCCGAGAAGCCAAACTAGAGCATTTCTTCGGAGGTACCGAAAAGGAATATCGACTTGAGAAGAAGCTTGTTCGCTGGGTGCAGGACATCACCCATAACATGGGAGGATTGCGCAGTGCCGCAGAGCTCCAGTTTAGTCTGATTCGGGAAACGATTTCTCGGGAATCTGGCTCAAGCGGACTCCCTACTCCTTATGCCGACTATGTTGCATCTCTTGAGCGCTCATGGTCTTTTCCCGATGGATCTTTTCTGGAACCGATAGATGAACGTCCCGAGGCGGAATTATCGCCAGGTGGAAGCTACAACGCTGCAGCACAGCAAGGGAAGGATGCATCTCTTCTTCCTGCGGACGTATTTACTATCTTTATATCCCACCTTGGCCCTTCCATGGTAAGACTCTACGAACTGGGAAACACGTCCTGATTATCGCTAACCATTTGAACTAGCGGTCATTGACGTTTACCATGAAAGAAATCTTCAACGAGATCCCATTTGGCCCAGCTCCAAATTACAAGGTCTCGGTGGACAATCGGCTTCATACCAGTCTGGATCGTGCTCTTGGTCTCTACCGGGAGTCACGACGAAAGACACTCAAGTCGCTCTACGAACAAACAGAAGCGATGAAGATGAGAAGCCCCGAAGCCGAGGCGGACTTGGAAGAAGTATCAGCTAGCTGCGGTCATTTTAGTTTCTCGCTTCTGGAGTTTGGAGAGCAGCTCCACGAGCTGTTAGCTATTCTAGACGAGCTGCAGTTAGAAACCGAAGAAAGACCCAATGGTAGATCTTGGTCTTGGATGAAGTTCTGGCGGACAGACAACAAAAGCGCGGATTCAGGTGCGTATTTGAGTACTTCATCTTCTGCCTCTGTGCACTAAAACATTAACGCATCTTTCCAGAACTATCTAGTGGTGCAGAGAGTTACCGACACCTGCAGCTGTCACGCAGTATGGGCTCAGAGGACAGGTTAACGGCCGCATTGAGGGCTCGTATACGACCAAGCAGAGAAAGCACTGTCAAGGAGAGAGTGGGCTACCGGCTCTGGAAATCACTCGGATTCTTCCGACGGGATGACACCAAATATGCGATCAAGGTTGGTGCCGGTGCTGCTCTTTACGCCTTGCCTGCTTTCCTTCCTTCTGCTCGGCCATTCTACCAGCACTGGAGAGGAGAATGGGGTTTGCTGTCGTACATGCTGGTTTGTTCCATGACAATCGGTGCTTCCAATACGACAGGTTACGCTCGTTTCCTCGGTACTTGTCTTGGAGCCTTGTGTGCCATTCTGGCCTGGTATTCCACCGGTGGCAATGTCTTTGGCCTTGCATTTCTCGGATGGTTGATGGCCACCTGGACAGCCTGGATCACCATCGTTCGAGGTAATGGGCCCATGGGACGGTTTATAATGCTTACCTACAACCTGTCCGTACTTTATGCATACTCGCTCTCACAGAAAGATGCCGATGGCCGTGACGACGAAGGAGGCCAAAACCCAATCATTCCTGAGATTGCCCTTCACCGAGTCGTGGCAGTGTTGTCTGGCTGCATTTGGGGTATCATCATTACCCGCTTTATTTGGCCCATCAGTGCGAGAACCCGGTTGAAGGATGGCCTTAGTATTCTCTGGTTGAGGCTGGGTCTTGTGTGGAAGCGTGACCCGCTATCGGCCATGGCCAGGAATGGCCGTTCCATGGTGTATATGACTGCACGGGAGAGACTTGAGCTTGAGCGATATCTTACTCGGCTTGAATCCCTCCTGGCTGCCGCACGCTCCGAGTATGAGCTGAGGTGTGCATTTGATGATGTCCCGTATGCCAGTATTATTCGGCGCACTCGCAACATGGTGAATGCATTCCATGCCATGAACCTGGAGCTGATGAAGAGTGACACTGCCACGGCAGGGGAGATCTGTCTTCTTCAGTATACAGCCGTTGAGCGGCAGCAGCTCTCTGCTCGCATCAGTCACCTCCTAACAGGTAAGGATTGTTTCAATCTTTCTGATTTTAAAAGCCGACCTTTGTGCCTTGGGGCTAACATTCGAATCATTTCTAGTGATGGCGTCTTCCATGAAGCTCGAATACCCGTTGAGCGATGTTCTACCTAGTATCGACCATGCACGCGACCGACTGCTGGCTCGCATCTATCGCTACCGCCAAGATCATGAGGTTTCTCAGCTGACCACAGACGAAGATTGTGCTCTGCTGTATGCATACAGTAAGTATCTGATCCAGATTTGATTTGTTGAGATAAATTTCATTGCTAACTAGAACCTCAAGTCTTGGTGACTGGCCAGTTGTCGAAAGAGATCACGGAGATCATCGCGGATATCGGGCAGTTATTCGGAGTCCTAAGTGAAGATGTAGTACAGCTAGTGTAAAAATTTCAATAGTATATTATTGAGTGAAGGCATCATCTCGTGAATGAAGATTCTTTGATTCTTTGATCAAGTATAAAATCATCGCTGGTTTCGGGGCTGAAGGTGGTATCCGATTCTGGCGGGGAGAGAGACAAGGCGGAAACCTACACCTTCAACCCTTCCATCCTCATCATCCATCATCTCCATCCCAACTCATCATCAACTTCCTTCTTTTCTCATTCTCAGCCCGAGTCTGATGAATGCGTAGTCCCTCTCCCTACTTGCCGCCCTTCGGCCTCGCCTCGTCGCACTCCTGCGAGTCCTCCAGCCATGCAGATCGACCCGGCCGCTCTGAGTCGGTCTGACTCGGCGTCAAATCCGGCAAAGAGTGCGACACCAAATGCTGCAGCAACAGTGAAATCCTCCAGGGCCCTGAACTCCGTTCCGCGCCTCGACCTGGAGCATGCCTACACGGATCTAAAAGCCGCCATCGGGGACCAGTGGGCCGAGTACAAGGAATCCACCGCCCTGTTCTTACTAGGTATCACAATCCCTGCGCATACGGTTCTTAAGCTCCGGTGCATACATGTTCTATGAGCGATAACTCCCTGGCCTTGAATTGAGCTGCCTGTGTTAACCTCCTGGCCTCCTGCCTTCTAGGTCACTACAACCAAAGTGAATACGCGTCGCGAGTCGACTATATCCTATGCGCCGATCCGAAAACCGAACATCTACATAATAATTTCGTCTGCGCGATTCTTGGAAATCTCACGCGAGACCTCCCCGATCATGGCGTCGCGAACTGGGTTTCGGCCAATGATAAGCCGTCAATGGTGTCGAAGCCGATCTCGGGCGATGCTGCAGAGCAGAGACTCAAGACGGAGGTGATGCAGCTGCCACCAAGAGATCGACGACGTATTAAGGCAATTCCAGAGGTATGTTACATATACAATTGCTCGGGATATTTCTATGCCGAGGATGATACTAATGGGCCAATTTTTAGCGCGACCCCAACGAAGTGAAACCGAGTGAACTAGAGGAATACCACCTAGCCAAACAAATCAAGCTCCCAAGTCAGGTCCCAGCAAGCGCCGGTGGATTAAACAAGACCAGTAAGAGGACATTCCCCTCACAGCTCCAGAATAATATGCTTTGTCGCATTACCCACTCTCCTACTATAACCAGGATGATCTAACCAGTACGTTCAACCTTTGCAGATTGGGAATTAGAAATCCGAAAAAGATATGCGCAACCACTTGCCGCTGAGACTGGCGAGTTCCCTGACGCGGAATCTATCTATGCCCGCATGGTCCCCATGTGCTACGAAGAGTCCCTTCCCGGCGGCGCCGGCCTCCCATGTGCCGAATTTATGGCAATCGCAACAGAAACATTTGTGAAAGAAGTCCTGTCTTCCGTCTTTGCGCGCACGCGATCGAACGGTCCGTCTGGTACAAGTAATGGCATGATGATGCGCAAGTACCGACAACAACTGGAACGGGAAGAGCTGGCTTTCACCCGCGGCGAAATAGCCAAGGATACTGCTACCGGATTGCTCCCAGTTGAGGCTCGAGAAGCTGCCCTTCGCCGACCTCTCGGAGTTAGGGATCTGCGGCTTACACTTGAGCTCAGCAGTGGGGTTCTTGGTCATATGCCGCTGATCATTGACCAGATTAAGGGTGGGTACTTTGAAGATGAGCTTGAGACCGAGAAGCAAGATCGAGTGGAGAATGGGGTGGGACAGGTCATTGAGGTGAAGACCGCTGATGAGGATGAAATGGACATTGATGATGACGATGCGCTATCGGACTGGGAAGGAGGCACTGCCGCGGATAGAGGCCAATTAGGCTCTTTACTCGACGAGTGCTTGTCTATGGCTGCATGAAGATGATACCCCCGCCTACGTTAGTTCTTATCCTTCCAGGTTTGATACCATGCTGCTTTCCTTCTTTTCTTGTCGATTCTCGGTCTTGGGTGGTGGGAGGATCATGGCGTCTGGGAATTACCGTGAGCCACCGTGTGGCTCCCCTTTTATTTGCATATGGTTCCGGAGTTATTTGAAGATTTGTCGTGACGCCAGCCTCGACTATTTCGTTCTTTTGCTTTTATTTTCGTTCTTCACCCCCTGCGGGCGGTGCCGAACTTGCGATGTATAGTAGCCTTTTCTACGAGTAAGGTGGACGCAATCGGGCGGGAGGGGATTATTTCATTATAGTATAAAAAGCAGACATGATGGCGATGGCCTCTACTGTGGGGGAAGTCAAGCTTGTTCTATACCCATATATGAATTCAATTCACGATTGAAATATGCATTTCTCCCTAGTAGTGTCCCAGAAACGCCGCATGGTGGTACATCATAAACGCAGGCTCAATTGATCGTATTAGCAACGATCTTCAATATCTCGTCCGTTGGCTTGTGCGCATTTGCTGGGTCTTTGGAAATCGACTGCCACACCTCGCCGTGTTTGGGTTCGGTCGAGACACATTTGGAAACGACGTCGGATCGTTTTTCCTGTAAAGGGGGTAAATTAGCTAATGATAAATCATAAGAGAAAGCCAGCCTGCAACTAACCTCTGTACCGTGCTGCATCAAGAACTTGTAGTACCAAGCCCAACCATCACCATAGTCACTATCGGAGACAATGGCTTTTTCGAACCAGGTCATCGCCTTCTCCAGTCGTCGCTCACCCCAGAAAATGCGTGCCACGGTGATAAACAAGATCGGGTCATTGTCCACCTTCTTAATAGCCTCCAAACTGCGAGCCTTGCGTTGAGCACGGGGCTCAAGATGCCAGATACTCTCGCTCCAGAGCAGGCCAGAAGCCGGGACCTCTTGCAGCGCCTTCGCCATGAGAACCTTGGCCTGACCAATATTGTTTGCACGTCGTTCCACACGAACACTTTCCGTCCAGAGTTCGGCACTTTTGGGCACAGCTAAGCGAGCGCGATCCAGAACAGATCGAGCACGGACAACGGCGCCGGCCTTTTCCTCTAGTCGCGAGGCTAGAAGCCACAGCGCCACAGACTTAGAGCAAGCACGGGTACCTGTACCATATGCTTCTCGGGCTTGTGGGAATTTGTTTTGAACCTCGTAGATCTGGCCTTTCATCATCCAGAGCTTGTCGGCCTTGGGGTAGAGCTGCAACCCTTGGTTGACGAGATCCAAAGCATCGTCGATGTTGCCTAATTGCCGCTCGAAAGCAACACTCTTGATCCACACGCGGTCTGTGCCGGCCTCGCGGCGAGCAGTGGCCAATAATTCTCGTGCTTGGTCGGTTTGCTTGGCATCTGCTTCGAGCTTGACAGCCGCCAGCCAAATGTCTTCATTGTTGGGATTCTGGTTGAAGGCACGGCCGAGTACTCGGCGAGCATCATCGATCTCTCCAGACTGCCACTTTTCTTTGGCAAGCTGCAACCAGAGTTCCTCGCTCTGGGGGCATGCCTCGACAGCTTTCTCGAGGACCTGCCAGAGAGCCTCTTTATCACCGTGATTGCGTTCCAAATCAGCAGCCGCAATCCAAATTGATCGGCGGTTGATGAAGACTCGCAATGCATATGCGTAAATAGCCCGCGCTGTTTCATACTTGCCGCGCGCAATGCTAGATTTCGCGTCGTCCATCCAGATGTCCTTCCGGTCATCATCTTCGTCCAGGCCCCATCCAAGGGTCTCGAGGATAATGGCACCACAGGTAAGAATGGCACCTTCTTCTTCACAGCGCTCAGCCTCTGCGATCCATTCCTCTCGCTTCAACATTGCGTTTTCGCGAGCAAGAGATTGGATGGCACGCTTCATAACATTGACCCTCTCGAAAGTGCCCATTTGTTCTTGAAGACGAGCTGCAGCAATCCAAATCTCGTGACTTGTGGGAACAGCCTTACGAGCCGCATTCAAAACCTTCTGCGCGTTTTCTGGCGTCTCGAGTCGAGCAAGAGCCAGCCATAACTCCACTGACAGAGGAATCATTTCCACAGCCTTGGCTAACAGAAGACGTGCATCCGCAGGATCTTCCTCCAGGTTGACAGCCTCTTTCCAGATCTGAACTGACTGGGGAATGTGAAGAATAGCTTGTCTCAGCACATTCTTCTTGGCCCGGGTATCTGTTTCAAGTTTCATGGCCTCAGTCCACAACTTAGTAGAGTGGTCGTTGTTCTTAATGGCGTTTGCTGCAATGACCTTGGCATTGTGTCCTTCATTAATTCGAATGTTTTCCAGCCAAGCGTCTTCGCTCTTCGGACAAAGTTCACAACCCTTTGCGATAATATTTCTGGCCGCAACAATCCGGCCTGCAAGCTCCTCAAGACGCGCAAGCGCAATCCATCCAGGGGCATGCTTGGGATTCGTCTTGGTGACAGATTCCAGTAGTACACGCACTCGCTTGATATCGCCAACCTCAAGCTCTCCAGATTTCATTTCTGACTGAGTCAGGCTGGTAAGGTAGCCTTTGGGGTCGATACTGGTCGCACTTCCAGAACTTTCGGCGGTAGATCCAAGTGCAGCCTGGTCCAGTCTCACTTTCAAGACCTTATCACGCGCAGCACCGATGTCTGCGAAATTCGTCATAGTCCCGTCCCCGCTGTCCTCAGTGCCGGGTTGCGCGCCGTCTTCGGCAATCGTCGTATCGAATTGCGCTGAGTCCCGAGCGCCTGCGATGACGCTATCAGGAACGGCGTAAAACCGCTGTCGTAGGTTCTGCTTGGCTCGTCGGTTCTTGCCCGTCAGATCACCAACCTCGGGCAGGTTGGACCAGTCCTCTTCGGAAACCGCAGCAAGCGATCGCTTCAGGTCGGCAAACTGTTGCTGGATCTTGGGGTTCTTTCGTTCGTAGTCATCACGTTCTTGTTGCTCTCGAGCTTCCCTGTAGGTGGCGAACGATTCAAGTCGGTAATCTATCCAAATAACCGGGGCTTGGCCCGATGAACAAGATGTTTCTTGTAAAAAGGGCATGGGGAATGCAACTAACCTTCGAATTTTCCGACGTCTGTCCATCTTCTCATCTACTTCTTGATAGATGCGATCTGCCTCGTCGTCTTCCTGGTCAAATTGTCCGTAGGCAAACAGACCGGTATCATTTTCGGGGTCCTGGAAACGTTCATCTTCCTCCTCTTCTTTGTCATCCTTTCCTCCCTTTTCGCGTGATTGATTGCCATATGCAGTCGGTGCAGCAGCTCCTAAAAGCTGAGCTCGTTTCGTCAGAGCTGCCTGGATCTGTTCGGGTGTCGGGCCTTCGCGCGCAGGTCCCAAGTCAGAGCGCGTGGTGAAACCGGTCGCACCACGACCCAGACCAGCGACATAGTTCTCCGGTGCCTGCTGGCTAAGAAAATCTTTGCGTCCGGACGCCATAATGGACACAGCAAGCTTGAGGTGTGTTTGAGACTAAAGAGCAGTAGAGCGGGTTTCGTAGAAAAGTAGATCCGATCCCGATAATCTTATCGCAAAGAAAAAAGTTGCCCACCTCGCCGAGTTTCCCCCAAAATACTAAGTCTCGCGTTTGGAGATTTGATTTCATTCCAAAACAGAAACAATTTACAGGCAGCATAGATCTGCCATTATCACATAATGCCGAAGGCTATCAAACCAAAGAAGCGCAACAATGCGCAAAGCGACGCAGCTGCAAAGACCTCGGCGGCCCACAGTATCTTCAAGATGAACACAGATATCGGTCAGCACGTGTTGAAAAACCCGGGTATTGCTGAGCAGTAAGTGAAGTCAATATGAAATTGCATTCAAATGCGCTAACCAAACGTCTTCTTCTCTAGGATCGTCCTCAAAGCCGAGCTCAAGCAGAGCGATGTTGTTCTTGAAATCGGTCCCGGTACTGGAAACTTGACCACGAAGATCTTAGACCATGCCAAGAAGGTTATTGCAGTGGAATTGGATCCTCGCATGGCGGCCGAAGTTACCAAGCGTTTTCAGGGCACTCCGGCGCAGAAGCGTCTGGATGTGATTCTTGGAGATGTCATGAAGACCGAGCTTCCATACTTTGATGTCTGCATCAGCAACACACCCTACCAGGTATATACATTTTCGCACTCAAATATACATAGCACATGGCTGACTGTTTTTAAAGATTTCTTCCCCTCTTACATTCAAGCTTTTGGCTACACTGCCGGCTCCTCGTGTTTGCATTCTCATGTATGTTTTGTTATTGTGGCAATCATTATTTGCCAATCAGACTGTTTTTTCATTGCTATATACTAATATGCTGTTCCTGAGTTTAGGTTCCAGCGTGAATTCGCTCTGCGTTTGTTCGCCAAGCCCGGCGACAAGCTCTACAGTCGACTTTCCGTAAACGCACAAATGTGGGCCAAGATTGATCACATTATGAAGGTCGGAAAGAACAACTTCAAACCCCCGCCACTGGTCGAGTCCAGCGTCATTCGTATGGTCCCCAAGGTTCCGCGGCCACAAGTCAACTATGAGGAGTGGGATGGAATGCTGCGCATCGCATTCGTCCGAAAGAACAAGACATTGCGCGCCAGTTTCCTGGGAACTACTAGCATCGTAAACATGCTGGAAGCCAACTATCGGACCTGGTGTGCTCAGAATGATATCCCGGTGGAGGATGGTCCCGCCGAGGATGCCGACGGCGATACAATGGATATGGGTGAAGAAGAGGGGGCAGATGTGGAGGAAGCGGAGGAAGCGGAGGAGGTCATGGAAATGGACGATGACGACGATGTGCCAGATTTCTTCAAAGAGGAGACTAACGCTCGTCTCCAACAAGCACTCAAGAACAAGACCCCACGGAAGAAGCGAGGAAAGGTTTCGGAGTTGGTGCGCGAGAAGGTGCGCCAGGTTCTGGAGGATGACACTGGTCTGGCTGACAAGCGCGCAAGAATGTGTGATGAGAACGAATTTTTGAAAATGCTGTGGGCCTTCAACCAGAAGGGAATCCACTTCAACTAATCAGGACTAAGTCTCCCTTGGGGCAGTCCCGAATAGAATGATGAATTATGATTACTATCAATAAAAGATACCATTTTCAGGAGGCGCATCACCAGAAGGCCGAAGATGAGCGGCAGAATCCTGGAAAAGGCTCTGCCAGATGAATGCCTCGCTCAATAAAAGCTCAATATCTTTCTCAGTCCAACCTTTCGTGGGCAATGCTTGAAGGAACATCATAACCTCCTATAAGATAGTTAGAATCCCTATTTCCATCAATGTAACACTACGAAACATACCTGAAAGTCCATCTTCACCAATTGGTCTGTCCATTTGACTAAAAATGCGGCACAGACATAGAGATGAAATCGTGAGAAGCCCTGCTCCTCGGCCTAAAATGTTCATCAGAATCGTGAAGAGATAACGAAATGTCAAGCGACGTACCATATACGTATCCCACATGCGTATCGTGTTCTTGATGCTCATTTCCCGCATGAGCAAACAGTTCATCCATCGGAAACTAAATTGCATAAATTCCACACCCTCTTGCTCAAGATGTTTGGCAAGGGCCGAATCAATCCGCTTTGTCAGGTCCCGCAGCGCTCGAACTTGTCTGTGGATACCTGGCTGAGCATAGATATAGTTATCTTGAATCCCGTCCAGAAGCTTTGTCAGACACCAGAACGTATCGGCCTCCACAGCATCTAGCACACTCCGGGGTAATTGGCCCGGATCCATGCCCTCTTCGACGTTAAGATCCGTAATGTATACTCCTAGGAAGACCTGGAAAAAAGGTGTCACCAAGTCGTTGATTCCCTGTACATAACCACTGGCAGGGTGTCGAATCGCCCACACATATAGGATACGTTCCAAGGATCTCTGTGTCGCTTCGTACCCATAGAGTGGAATGTGAGGACTCGTACGCGGGACATCGATACTGATCTGGTGCCAGACCGCCTCATCCAGTCCCCTACCTCGTCCGGTGCTTGAGGCGGGGGGGTTAGAAGTAGCACCACTGCCCCGTTCAAAGGCCTGTCGAACCCCATCCAGGTATTCTTTGCGTTTTCTCTCCAGGGTCGAGATACGTCGTTCACTATTTGGG
This sequence comes from Penicillium frequentans, assembly GCA_028828275.1. NCBI lineage: Eukaryota > Fungi > Ascomycota > Eurotiomycetes > Eurotiales > Aspergillaceae > Penicillium > Penicillium frequentans. Next base: position 938,722 of record JAQIZY010000001.1, on the reverse strand, counting down.
GGTAGATAACCAAGCACAAGTTGCCACGTCATCGGCCGAACCTCTTCGGGCACTCCAGACCATGCCAAATCTCGGAGTTCAGTAAGAGAAACGGTGCTAGCTTGAAGGATGCGTTTGAATTTATTGATTCGGGAGATACGGCTTGAATGAATCTCCCTCTCTTTGGGAGATGCATTGGCGGGCGGTGGGGTATGACTGATGAGATTCAAAGCATTTGCAGGATCTGGCTCTCAAGTTAGTATACTTTGCTCATGATCGGGGACAAATTGCCAAACCTTGCAGAATATCCTTGTACTGCGGGCGAAGGATTTTCCCATCGCCCTTGCGCGCGGTTGGATACATGGGAGTGCCGCGTTCTTCGGCGATGTCCGAGCTGTTTGCTCGTTGACGATTGTTGGCGGAAAGTCCGAAGCCAAGGGAGCCAGGTTTGCCTCCCATAACTCCCCCAGAATCAAACTTCTTGGAATTCATGTAAGGCGTCTTCTTCCTTCTCATACTCGCAAGACTAGGAAGCCCAAATTCATCTTCATCGTCATCATATACAATTTCATCATCGTCATCGTCATCATCACCTTCTTCAGTTGGATCTCGACTCCATTCGTCTACTCCGTCAGTCATGATGGCATATGGTTCTTTTGGAGGGGAGGCGACGTTTCCAGGTCGGTGAGCTAAATTCGAGGGCGCATTGGTGGCGGAGGGTTTTGGGGGCGTCCTGGGGCGAGAGTGGGATGATGTGCCTCTATCCATGATATGTCAGCATAACTCCAATGCCGATCCATTGGGACTTTGAAGGAATGAACATGGGGTGGCTGACTGTAATATATTGGCATGAGAGTAGGAAGCGCCAACCACAGTGTTCTGACCATAGATCTTCGGGGACGACTGATTCAGGGATGCGGTTCGGCCAGGCCAGAAAGGGGAATCTGCACGTCTTCAATGACCGTCAGTAAATGTTCGGGATAGTATAGGAAGTAAGGGGGTTTTGGACATACTCGGAGTTGTCTGTTAACCATCGGGGAAGCTATGTTAGCTATGGACCCTGAAGAAAGCTGCGGCGGGGAACTACGCACCAACCTGGACCATTTCCTATCGCAAATATTATTAGTAGTCCACCCATTGATACCATCGCGTGACTCTAGAGTTTGGGAGACTTACCTGCTGCCCCTTTTTGTTTGTCATGGCTTCCACAAAGGTGATGAGTCGTGCGCGCGCTCTGTAGCGGAGAGTTGAATGCGGGGCGGCCCAGTGATAGCGTTGTTGTCTCCTCCCACAGCGTTATGCCAAATCAGTAAGGCATTGCGCTTCATTCAGTAGTCCGATAAGAAAGGATGTATCCGATACAATGATATCCAACAAAGGAAGGGAGGAAAACCCAAAATATGAGGTGTGTAGGTCTTGCCTCGTAGGTTTAAGTGAGACGTTTAGTTTCATAACGGGCCGTGCGTATGTAAGCCACGTCCTCCGCTTTCCTCCCTTCCAAGGTTCAACTTTCTTCAGTATTTCTCTTTTCTCCACCACTTCGTCACCATTTTCCAGTGGAGTTTCTTCTTCTCCTAGTCTTGCGATTGGATATTGTACCATTTCTTTCCCCATTGCCACCTCTCCAATTCATTCGATACCCGTGACCTCTCTGCGCCATGGCCGACCCAGAGGGATTGGAAGATGATCTCTTCGCTGATCTGTATGGAGTCTGCTCTTCAAATCTTATTTTTTTTTTTTTTGAGACGGAACTGACGGTCTTTTGTTTTTCAGCTACGACGCCGATGAATCGACAAACCGCACGACTTCTGCAGTAGAGGCACCCAAGCCCGCAGAACCAACACCAGCAATCCCTGCACAGCCTGCCGTGGAGTCAACCCCACAGAGCTATGACCCTTCGCCAGTAGACACATACGCGACACAGTCTCAACCACAGCAGAGCTATGGCGGTGGTTACCACCAGAATGGCTCTGAGAGCGCTTACGCGACCCCCTCAGCCCCCGCCCCCGCAGAGAATGAGTCTCACGGAACGGGAATCAAGGAAGATGGGTAAGTGCATATTACCCCTGTTTTCATTCCATTTCATATCGAATTTCTTGGCTTTGGGGGTATCTGGCTATAACTTTCGGGTGCCTGGGTGGCGCCTGTTACTATTCACGCAAATGCGGTTCTGGAGACCTGGGGTGTGATCTTATTGGGCTTGGATGCAACCCCTGCGAGAAAGGAGTGGAGAGTACAATCACCATCACACGGGGCAAGGGAACAACCCATGATTCAGCAAGCGAAGATGAATATCTTGCGAAGAACTCCATATTTTGCCGCTCTCGTCTCTGCGTCCTTTTCCGCGTCATCCTTGTGAACTCGAGGGATCAGACAGAAGTAAACTCAGAAAGAGGAAGAAACAGATCCGGGATCCCTTGAACTGAGGAAATCTGGGCGCATCTGCAAGACTTTGACAAAAATCGGTCTCCACCAAGCTTTATTGCCAGCGACTATATATAGTACAGCGGATACTATATAGCTTCTTGTCGATATACGTTGATAGAGCAGAGCAAGAAGTAGCAACGCTGTCTGATGGAAGTTTATCAACCCCGAGCTAGCTTGGGACTGTTAGGCAGACAGACCTTCTCCCAGGGAGAAAGGAGAGACAGTGACAATTCACTTATTTCGCCTGAATTTCTCGCCCTTCGAGTCTTCTATTTTGCGCTCCAAAACGTGAAGCCCAAAAACAGAAAGAGGAGAGGATTTTTGAAACGGTCGATATCCAGGCTCGTGTAAACCAGGTGGAAACATGGGTTATGCGTGTCTGCGGTCATCGTATACCAACACATCAACAACCACCCAAACCCATGGGCCCAGCCAGTTCCGCATTTAGCTGTATTCTTGAATAGCAGCTGAGGCGCCCCCAGCTCTTTAGCCAGAGCCCATATCCAATATTCTTTGCTTTGACTTGTGCAAAGTGTTCATATGTGGCCTTGATACCACTGACCTGTTTAATTACTTCGGTTGATACTAATTCATGATGGCTAGGAAAATGTTTATCGGGGGTTTGAACTGGGAGACTACAGATCGTATGTATCTTGTTCATCAACAGAAAATACATGAAATAATCCTGTCTAACTTTCCACAGAATCTCTCCGGGATTATTTCTCGCAGTTTGGAGAGGTCCAAGAGTGCACTGTAATGCGGGACAGCGCCACAGGCCGCTCTCGTGGCTTCGGCTTCCTGACTTTCCGTGACCCTAAGACTGTGAACACTGTCATGGTGAAGGAGCATTACCTGGATGGCAAGATTGTAAGATATCCTGACAGGAACATAATTATAAATCAGTCGCTTACAAAATTTCTAGATTGACCCCAAGCGCGCCATCCCACGTGATGAGCAAGAAAAGACCAGCAAGATTTTCGTCGGTGGTGTCAGTCAAGAGGCGACAGATCAGGACTTCAAGCAGTTCTTTATGCAATTTGGCCGTGTCGTGGATGCGACCCTGATGATTGACAAGGATACTGGCCGTCCCCGTGGCTTCGGCTTCGTCACCTTCGACAGCGAGACCGCTGTAGACAATGCCCTCTCCAGACCCCTTGAAATCTTAGGCAAGCCCATCGAAGTGAAGAAAGCCCAGCCCCGCGGCAATCTGCGTGACGAGGACCGAGGAGGTCGTCGAGGCGGCCGAGAGGGAGGAGGTTATCGAGACATGAACCACGGAGGCGAAAGTGCCCCCCAGCAGGGTGGCCAGCAAGGCATGGCTGGTGGAATGACCCCGCAGATGATGGCACAGTACTGGCAACGCATGCAGCAATACTTCGCCATGATGCAGCAACAGATGGCTATGGCAGGCCAGGGCCAGCCCCAGGGAATGGCCGCCGGCATGGGTATGGGTGGTATGAACCCGGCCATGCTCCAGCAGATGCAGCAGATGCAACAGATGAAGGGTATGGGTGGCAACCCCCAGCAGCCACAGGGCAGCATGAGCCCCAACCCCAACCCTCAGAGCCCTGGATCCTCCCAGTCCCCTATGCCCAACATGATGAACCCCGCCATGATGCAACAGATGCAAAACCAGGGCCAAGGACAAGCAGCAGCACCCGCTAGTGGTAACGGAAGCGCCAGCCCCGGCCCCAATGCCGCATACAACCGCCAGCCTGGTGGACCCGGCTACAACGCCCAGGAGCAGATCGCCTTTGAGCAGCAGAAGTACGAGCAACAGCAGGTTCGTCGCCATATGGAGGGCCGCGCTTTCTCCCCCTACCAGCAGGGTGGCCCTACCTCGTGGGAGGGCATGTACGACGAAGTGCCCCAACCCAACAACCCCGGTGGGCAAGGTATGCATCACCGAACTTCTTTCTCCTTTCTTTTTGTACTAACAAACTCTAGATGCAGGAGCTTCTCAGATCCAGAGCGCTGCTCCCGCCAATGCCCCCACAGGACCGCGCAACGCTGGCAAGCCCGGTGCAAACTACCGCGGCGGTGGCAGAGGAGGCCAAGGACATCGCGGCTTCCACCCCTATTCCCGTTAATACAACTTCTAATGGTGGTGGATGAACGGTCTCTTCTATTCTCTGTTATTCCTCTTCTCTACCATCTCGTGAATCTCTACCAACTACCTATCCGGAATCGATGGCTCTTTTCTGTTCCGTCTCTCTTATGGCGGAGTCTATGGGATGTGGCTTTGTGGAGGTTCTTTACTTTTTCTCTTTTCTTTTCTTCTATGTTCTTTTTCCAAAATGATCGATTCTTCATTAAGACATGGTGGTGTTCTCTCAATCTTGTTCATGTCTGCGAGCACTTGAATGCAAAAAAAATTCCTAAAAACTCCATGGTAAGAAGAAGTCGGCCACGGAATGAGGACTTGGTAAATGAAGACTGTATTCTTGGACTGTAGATCTATCAAAAGGGCCGTCGCAAGTGCCAAGGTCTGCCCTTGGGCGAGAAACAGGACTCGAGCTGACTGTCAAGCTTGCGGGATAGTAGCTGCGTCTTTGAGCGGAGTGCAACACTATGCATGGCAGTGGGTCAAGTGATCGGTGGAGCTAGAATATTCCCTATATGCAGGAACCACCTGGACACGGATATCTTTCGTAAGATTAAGCTAAACCCTAATTATCACTATATCAACGAAAAGGCTTTTGTCCAATTGGTCTCGTAAGCTAATATTTCTATTTGATCCCCCGCCAGATACACGATTTAGGTAGCGGTTGACCTACGAGTTGAAATAAGGCGCTGAGTAATCTGAAAGTATTGAAAGCAAATTCTATGGAAAATATACAAGAAATAATCGCAAATTTTTCACCAGGCTGTAGTAAGGACAAGAAGATTGGGAAATGGAAGGAAAGACATGCTGGATATAAGGAAGGTGAAAGTCCAATGTGGAGTATAAGGGACAAGAGAAGGACGTGGATATGTAGACGGAGAAGTGGTACGCCACAAACATCCGAGGGCGAGGATAATCATCCCCCATTCGAACACGCTAAGCGAGAAAAAAGGTCAAAAAACCCGTCTGGGAGAAACAAAAGGCCCGTCAGGCGTTATAAGGGTCGAAGGAGAGAGAGAGAGAGAGAAAAAGAAAGGCTTCTGAATCATGACTTCGGAGCGCAGGCCTACAATGCCATGCCATAACCGGCAGTGGTCGGATGACGACCCTCCAGAGATGGGCTTCGGCGACCATGTCGGGATTCTTGGCTAGAACTACGGTTGTGTGCAACACCGTAATCGGCATACACCAATCGCTCCTTGCTGCCAGCGGAGTCAGGTCGTGACGGGTAGTCACGGTAAGACTCATACGGACGGTTGAAGTTGAACTTGCTGACTTCGGAGTAGTCTTTCCGTGGTGGGTGATCAATCAGAAGCGAATCGCGGGCATCCAATGGGGTCAGGTCATCCAGGTCACGGTTGGCCTTCTCAGCCTCCTTTCTCCGCTTCTCGTGGATGTTCTCACGGAACATACCAATGATCGCATTGACGACAATAAGAATGGCGAGAAGACCAGTCAGCAGTGACTGGATAACGATAAGAACGATTCCAGTCACAGTCTTGGTGGTCTGGGAGAGTCCCAGCTCATCGACGAAGACCAACACGCAAGCAACTGACAAGACACGCACAATTTGGATGGTAATATTGATTCCCATGGTTGATCTCCGGGCGTATGGACGGTTCCATACCACAAGACCTAACAACAGGACCTCACAAACCAATTGACCGACACTTTGGAACATTCCATGGCCCTGTGCACCGGCAATAATGCAACCCTTAACCAAAGCGTAGACAATGACCGGCACAAAGAGCCACCAGCAGTCTTTCTTGAGGTTGTCGTAGAAAAGACTGTACTTACGCCAAGTGTCCCTGTCGTCATAGAGACCCGAGGTATCTCCTTCCGTCTTCTTGTACTTGCGGGCCATCACGAAAATGCGAACGGCAAAGAAGGCCAAGATACCGGTGAAAACGACCAAAGTCACAGCGGCAAGCAGCTTGGCTGCCCATGAGTCACCATTCTTGAGCTGGTAGACACAATACATCACCCAAATACTGTATAGGATAAGAATCATGTTGGTGATAGTCCGGGCCATAATTCCCCAATAGTCCTTTCGGAAGTTGGTGAGCTTCTGTGGGAAATTGCCGTAAAGGGCCCACAATTCCAAGATGACCTTGAAGAGCAGGATTCCAACAATGACGACACCAATCACAATTGCGAAGATCAAAAGCACCGTCATGAAAACGTTCGCGGAAGGAATCATCAGATCCTCGGCAAGGGCTTTGATCTTGTCCATGTCGGAGGAGCTGGTGCCGTTGGAGTCTGATCGAGCTACCAGCTTTACCGAGCGGCGCATCATGTCCAAGCTGCGCTTCGTTGTGGAGGTATTCGAGGTTCCGTCGATACTCCCCAGGTAAGACAAGCTGTCGTCGGTGAGGTTGCCGCCGGTAGCTTTTCGGAAGCTGTCAATCGAATTCTGCAAACCATCCCACGAGACAAGGCCAGTACTCCAGGCAAAGTTCTTGGTAAAGCTCGTGTAGACGGTGGGATAATTGACACTCAGCATGCCGTTGGTGGCCATGCAATTGAACCAACCCATGACATCTCCGAATCCCGGGCTGGAAGATGAGGCGCCTGGATGGGCGCCAGCCGCGCTGATCGCAGAGACACCACTGAAAGCTAGCGCGCCTGCTGCAATACCCGCTGATGCCCATGAAACGGCCTTTAGGCTTGTTGATTTTCCATTTGTCAAATCAGACTGCACGCACGCGAGATTTTCGTCTCCGTCGAGCGATGTCAAGACGATTTTGGCCTGGCCGTCAAGGTCGGGGATGCTGAACGCGATGGATGGGATTTCGCTTGCGTAGTCTTCGGGGACGGTGATAGTGCCTTGAGCCGAGAAGTCGCCAGATGCCACTAGCACACGCGTTAGATTTTCCTGTCCACCAGTCATCTATTCAGGGAAATTCAGCGATACTCACCTGGGCAGAGCTCGGCCACGTGGACCTTGGAGCCACAAGGTTTGAAAGAGTCGCTGTAGATTTGACTGCCATAGGCCGTCACGGTCAGTGTCGCTTTGACTTTTTGTTCCTTCGAACTGGTACCAGCCAGGTTGAAGACAAGTTCTCTCGTTGAGCGAGTGTAGGTGATGTCCAGGTCGGTGATGTCGATGCTCGAGTCGGTCATGCACAGGTCGAAACCCTTGGTGCTGAGGGTGTCGGAAGCCAGCGCGTGAGGTACAACGCTGAGGCCCAACAGGGCCCAAAGGAGAGATCTCATGGTCCCAGAACCAGAACGTATATCGCGAAAGATCGTGTTAAAACGAAGTCATCAAGGTAGCGATCGCAGGTGGATAATTAGAGAATGACGATCAATTAAGCGCAAGATATCGTAGGATCAACCTGACGAGAAGCGCGAGTCGAAATATAAGGGGCAAGAGAGTGACGATTAAAGATTGGCGTGGTTACCTGAAGAACCTGAAGAATGAGAGATTCAGGAAGTGAGTGAACAGAACCCCTCTCTGGAATGGGGGAAGGACTCGAAGTTCTCCTGGAGCAGGTACAAGGAGGTGCTGGGATCAACCCCCTGACCTTGATTGGCTCTAGCCCGTTTCAGAGTCTAGACTCCGCTCCTCTTCTTCCTTTTGATTCGTTCTTTTTTAAACGCCGTTCCATTTTCTCGATCGAATCACTTCTGCAAGATGGATTTGAGATTCTACATTTTAGCATTCGAACCATTCGTTAGCCTGACACCATTATTATAATTAGGTAGTGTGATGAACTCGTGTGATAAATGAAGCTAAAGCTAATAGATAAGTGGATATTGTTTCCAACCATGGTTAGACTCCCATTACCAAAGAGTTAAAAGAGTCTAAGTTGGGCTCAAGCCCAGCGCCACACCAAGCTCCACGCAAGGTGCCTCCCCTTTTGAAACGGTCCCATCCACGGTTGCATTCTTCATTACACGTTTGTGTGCCCTATACATCAGAAGGATCCAAAATAAAAACAGACCAGGTCTCGCCACACTTACGTGTCGATCCCCTGCATCGACTCGGTTCTAGACACTGTGGATCTTGCATCTGGATTTCAGGTTCAAAATGGTCCACGAATGTAGAACCCATAATGAAAACCCTTCTGGTTCCACAGAGGTCTCGTCTCTAAATGTACGTACATACCTGCTGTACTCTGTACTCCGTACCTGAGAAGAAAATTTTTTTACGGGATTCCGGGACCCTATCTCCGCGCGTCATTAATCTGAGACATGGGCCAAGCGCCAGCCTCATACTTAAACTGATGTGGTGGCGCTGTCATTGTGGATGCTAATCTTCATAATTATAGCAATTAACGAGAATTTCATATGAATAATATCGCTTATATCGCATTATTTCGGGGCTAGAAGCAAACTACCCATTCTTCTATTCCATAAACGCCATAGTATAGAAATTGTAGCATTTATTCCTATGTTTTTCAGCCCTGCCGCTATATAGTAAGCCGGGACTGGCCGGCTTACGATATATTCACTCAATTGTCTTTTCAACAGCAATGGCTCTACTGTACTTGATAAGTGTGTGTTCATACAACCTGCAAGGACATCCGATTGGATCACTCGTATCCCATGCTGGGACTGGTATGTGGCGTGTGAGATCACTGCAGATCGTCCAAAAATACTCGGTCCTCTGTACACACCGCGGCAGATGTGGATCAGGCAATATATTAGTTCCAAATAAGAGCCCTGTGCCGTAGGGTATCACCGAGCAATATTATTAAGTACATAGACCTCGGGAACTCTCTGCCCTATGCGATCCATCCAAAGACAATCTATTTGTGTGAGATGTCTCAAACTCTGTAGGTCGAACATGACATCAATCTGCGGATCATTTCTGCCCGGTCTTGCTCTGCATCTCTCGCATCGCAGCTCGCGCGCTGCGGCTTCCACCCAGCTTGGGTCCTTTAGGTGCTTCTGTCTTTTCCGCTGTGGGGCGGGTTGTTCGAAGCCGTCGCCGTGATTGAATGGCATCCATGAAGTCTTGACGGAACTTCTCGGCAATTCGGTCATCCGCCGCTTGATCATCCGGTAGCCCTTCTTCCTCCGGCTCGTCATAGATATCCACTGCGACAGTTAGCGTTGGTCTCAGGAGTAGATGGAGTTTCCACGATCTTACGTCTGCTTTCACGCATGACCTCGTCCACAAGACGGTCGCGTTCGATGTCAGCGCTGGTACGTCGCTTGCGGTTGCGCCATGGTTTATCGGGGCCAGAACGGCCTGCGTGGGGTTGAGCCTCGCCGGGATTTGGAGAGTCTTCGTCACCAGCCATTCGTCTCCGGGCAGCTTCGGTGCGCGCAATATTCTGCATCGTCGTCTCCTGGCCAAGGTCGATTTCATGCAACTTGCCCAGCGAGGCGGGCGCGCGCTGCTGTTCTTGTATTAACCCTTCGCTAGTATTTTGTGTCTCAGCCAATTTATGGCTTTCGAAATTGTCTGGTAGTGGGCTGCGTTGAGATCGCTTAGCCATCTCGGAATCTATAAAAGCCATCCTTATCTTGTTAGTCGGGTTATTGAACGGGTAGCATCGCGCAAAATAAGGCCTCATACATGTGCTTATCCACATCCTCTGACTGCCCTGTATATGTCGTGAACCGATCACCCATTGCCTGGATTCTGTCCATCTCCATTTCGTCCGCAGATGCCGACGCTGTCTTTCGATTGCCGTCCTTGGATCGCGAAGTGGTTGAGAACCCTATGCCTCCTTTTCGAGATTGCTGCGGGCGCCGTAGACGAACCACATTTGTAGGCTGTTCACTTTGATCTTCGTCCCCTGTGGATAGGACTTCAGGAGTTTGGTTGTCATTTCTGCTGGGAGTGGCGGCTTCGCTAGCGGCGCTGGAGTCCGTATCATTTGTGCGGCGTGGGATGAACTTGCGTCGCTTTGCAGGGCGAAATAATACTTCAGGTGCAACGTCAACTTCAGTATCCATTATGTTCTTGAGTGGTGACTAGAGGTGGTTAAAGAAAAGGTTGAAAGTTGACAGGTGAGGTCATTTAGTGCCAAGCGGACCCAATCAGTTCTCTCTCCGCCAAAGCTGCTCCCGCACCGAAAAGACCGCTTCGTCTCCCTACCCTCCCTTGTCTACTACGCGCGTGGTTTCGCAGGCCGTTTAACACCTCGGTCTGAACAATTTCTTTTGGGCTGCTTTGTCTTCCTGCCATATCGCCATGAACCCTTCCAATCCACCCCAAACTGCCGAATATGGCGGAGGTACGTGTCTCGCGATGCGCCCGCTCGTCGTTCCTCACAGACCCAGCTCCGACCCAAATGGACATAGATCTAGACAAATTCACAAGCAGCTGCTAACCAACGTCGCGTATAGATGAAGTCTCAGCCATTGTCCTTGACCCGGGCTATTCGACCACCCGCGCTGGCTTCGCTGGCGAAGATGCCCCCAAGTCGTTAATCCCAACATATTACGGCAAGTACAACGCCGATGGCCAGGAGAAATTTGTCTACGGAGATGATATCTTTGTTACCCCGCGCCCTGGCCTTTCCATCCACAACCCGATCGGCAGGGATGGCATTGTTGAGGATTGGGACATGGCAGAGAAGGTGTGGGAGCATTCGTTCACTTCCCGACTCACGGGCGCGAAACCAGGCAACCCATTCCAGAACGGATTGAACGATATCCCAAGCGAGGAACTCCCAACAGAGATGGAGGTTGAATCGGAAGAGAAGCCTTTGGCGGACAGCCCATTGTTGATGACAGAGCCCGGATGGAACCCGGCCAAGGCACGCGAGAAGACCATTGAGATTGCTATGGAAAAATGGGGTACCCCAGCTTTCTACCTGGCACGGAGTGGTGTGCTTGCTGCGTATGTATCTCCGACTGAGGCCCTTGGGGTCTTTTATGCCTGCATTTTTCTTTACTAATCTCCATTGTTACAGTTTCGCTTCTGGTAAAGCCTCCGCTCTCGTGGTGGACATCGGCGCCTCTAATATCTCCATCACTCCGGTTCACGATGGCATGATCCTCAAGCGAGGTGTGCAGCACTCACCACTAGGAGGCGATTATATTTCCTCCCAAATTCGCGCATTGTTCAAGAAGAACTCCCCGCAACCTATCACCATCACGCCCCACTACCTGATCAGCTCTAAGAACGCCGTCGAAGCTGGCCAAGAACCCCAGGTCAAGTTCAAGACTTTCGCCGCCGACAAGGCGCCGGATGCTTCTTACCGCGCTCTCCTTGAGGAGCGCACCCTCTCCGAGTTCAAGGAGTGTGTCGTCCAGGTATGGCCCGGCCCGAACAAACTCTCTGCCACCGGTCCCAACGGCATTTCCAACGAAGATGCCGCACGCTCATCTCCCGGCCGACCCTTCGAGTTCCCGGATGGATACAACCAGGTCTTTGGCGCCGATCGCTTCCGCGTTGTGGAGTCCTTGTTCGATGCTAAAGCTGCTATCCCCGATCCCGACTCTCCCTTCCCTGTTCCCACCCCCGCTCAGACTCTTCCCGAGTTGATCAAGGCATCCCTGGCCGGTGTGGACGTCGATATTCGCCCCCACCTGCTCGCCAATGTCGTCGTCACCGGTGCCTCCAGTCTGCTTTACGGTTTCACTGACCGTTTGAGCCAAGAATTGATGGCCCAGTTCCCCGGTCCGCGCGTTCGTATCTCGGCCCCCGGTAACACTGCCGAGCGCCGCTTTGGCTCCTGGATCGGTGGAAGTATCTTGGCCAGTCTGGGTACTTTCCACCAGATGTGGATCTCCAAGAAGGAATACGAGGAGCACGGCGCCAACATTGTAGAGAAGCGCTGCAAATAAACCACCTCACATCTTTCCTGTTTGTGCGTTTCCATGGGCTCACGCGTTATGAACTGTGTCCATCCTGTGTTTTGGTCATTTTGGGCGTTTACTGCTTAGGCGCTTGCCGGGGCTCGAGTATGCGGATTTAGGCTCGGCCCTCGGGTCTGAAAAAAATGAATGCTAGATATTCTTTTGGTCCCGGGTTCTCTATTCTGATTCTATTTTATACGACTAATGCCATTGTCCTTCGAAACCGGATTTGATTTGTTTTTGTAAGTTGATATCAAAGAAAAGGTATGCCAAGTTAAGCAATGTGGGTATAAACAACGGTAATAAAAAGCAATCCCCAAGGACTGCAGAAATAGTATAGATATGGGCATAGACGAAACCAGCCGTCATTCCCTTTGAACTTGTACTCGCAAGTTCGAACCAAGCCTAAGCTGATTGTAACAATTCCACATAGCATGCAGATTTCAACCTCGCGCACACTCAACAGTCCTTGGCCGATACTCCTGCGCAACAGAAGGGATAGTAGCAGGAGTAGGAGGTGGCACAGCCGGAAGCGCAGTAATAATAGACCCCGAATCACCATCAGGAATCTCATCCACACTAGCCCTGTGCCCACCAACCAGCTCATCATCATTCATCTCCTCGTCCAGCGTCATCTGCACGGAAAGCACATGAATCCGCGGCGACGTCTCGGGCCGCTGTTTAAACGTATACGTATTCAGCACCTCCGGGGCATCCTGCACCCAAGACATCTGTCTCTCAAAGTCCGGCGCATCACCCATATTCGTCCCATTCGAGCGAGCACGCCAGGCATTCGGTGATTTCGCACGGAAGATACTGCAAGGCCAGTCCTTTGCGGTTTTGCTTAATGTCCGGCCGCATGTCCCCGTTTTAGCAGTCATGGTATCCCAAGCCTCGACGACGCGGTCTGTCTTCAAGAATTGGGAAACTTGCTCTTTCATGGACTCGTAGGTTTCCTTTTCAGTGGGATCCTGTTTCGAGACCCGATGAGATTCTGGGATTGGGGGTGGGGGGTGGAATGGGATGCTTAGCCATGGACTGCTGTGTTCGGGGACGACCTGTATTCGCCCATAACGCTTTCAGTTGTTCCATGGAGACGCTGCGCGTCTTTAGGGTACGGGCTGGGGCCGAGGCGGGCCGATTCTGTGCAGTATCAGCCTTTTCGCCATCACTGAGTGATCTTTTTGGGAGGAAGGGCTTTGATAGTTTTCTGCTCAGCCTGCCTGCTGTCTTGGGACGAGGGATTGGTGGTTGGGGGGTAGTGGAGGTGGAACTGGAGTCCATGGCCAGGGCACTACACGATTTTGCGCGGCTTAGGGCCCTGGGTATGTTACTTTCCCGCTTTGTAGCATTGGTAGTGCGACCCACATTGCCCTTTTCTGTACCTATTCCCTCCTCGCCCGACTTGGTTGAGTTCTTTGGTTTCAGTAGGGGGTCACGGGGAAGGGGTTTCTCGGAGGGTAAGGGGGAAAACAGTTTCCTGACTGATCGTGTACGAGTTGCAGTTTTGGGGGGTTTGATGAATGAGCGCACGTCTTTCCTGCTTGCTACGCCCACTCGTCGTTGCATTTCTGTGACTGCTAGGGCAAGTTGGGCAAGGGCCTTTTGGAGGGATGTGCCACGTCGGCGGAGCTTGGAGAAGGCTTCGAGCCAGCCTTCTAGATTGTCCATCATCGCTTGGTAGAATGCTTTGAGGCTGTGGGTTTCGAAACTGCCTTCCCCCGACATTTCCAGGAGGTAGTGCCATAGGACACTGATTGCCTCTTTGCCCTTGCGCAGATCCCTAATGGCATCTGTGATGGAGAGCGTGAACCGGCTCACGGCATGCTCAATTTGGTCGTGGTAAGCCACCAGGGAAAGACGGAAATTGCGATCTTCGAGCATCTGATCGAAGACATGCAAGTTCTGGAGGGGAAGACTTAGATATTGGATCCTAGTCTGGACATCCATTTGGATGATCATGAAATCCTCTGTCGTTCTTTGCAAAAAGCCATCCATTTCATCGACATGAGTTTGCAGGATCTTCATAACCTGTGGCTCTGATATAGCAAGTCGCCTAGCCAGCAGATGGACTCCAAACACCATCTGTGAGATGAGCTTCCAAAAAGGATGATACCTGAGCATGTCAGCTTTGAAGTTTAACTCATTCCTACTGATCTGACTCCTCACTGTTCAGAGGCGCGTTGGCGCCATTTGCGACCACAAAGCCGTTCATATTCATCATTTTCCAATAAGTCCCGACGGCGGGACTGCGCATCAATATTGACCACCCATTGACTCGCAGATTTGTGCTTTGTTTCGCGAATCGACTCCTCAAATGGACCTTGGAGTTGAGCAATTGGATGTTCCGGGGAGGGTTCTAGCAACTCCTCCGAACCATCTGTCGAGTCCTCCTCTGAAATGGGAGTGATGGGACTAACAGGACTGCGCTCCTCGGCCATGCCCAAATAACCGGGAATAATCATAGTGAATGGCGAACGTTAAAGGCGATAACGATGCGAATTCTCCCTCAAGTATACCATAGAGAAATGCGAAGAATCTAGACGGCCAAAATTGACGGTAAATTGGATCCGCACTTATGTGCTACAGCTAATTAAAGCGCATGCTAGCATCCATCGAGGACCGTTGGATATAAAATTGTGATCGGAGCTAAGGGGTGTTCATACTCGTCAGGCTGGGAAAAAGGCTGGAGTATGAATCATTCAAGGTCGAAGGGGTCCTGGTTGATATCAGTTAATGTTGCTAGACAAAGCGGGTTGGAAACATACAAATCCGAAACAGAATGCGCCACTAAACCAGCCTTCTGGGTCAGACGGTCGAACCACGGATATCGAGTTTCAAGGCTTCGAAAACAAAGCAGTTTCGAGATCGTTAAAAGGTTAAAAAGAGGGATTTCGGTTTTGACCCAGTAAGATTAAAAGTTTTTGGAACAGATTAGAAAGCGGAGAAAATGCCATTCGCAGGTTAGATGAGTTTTTCTCTTTAATTGCAATTCATGTGGAAATTTTGTGTCTTCAACAAATTTCCCCCTTTCAAGTGGAGCCCCCTGTCACCGACTTCGTTCCATGGACACAACCTTTGACAAATGACCAGCACGGGCTCGGAACCCGAATCAAAATTAGAAGAACAAAGCGACGATCTCGGTACACCCTACAACGCACTCGTGGGAAACCCACGCGTGCGCTGGGAACTGTGCCTGTCCCTCTCCAGTTCCGGGTTTCAGAATGACGATCCCCATTTATTCTCCACATGTCGAGGCAAGCTAGCCCGAGTTCGTGCCGTATTGCGCATTTCGAGATCAGGCCCGGGTTCTAGCCCCGAACCAGTGGGAATTACTGGAAGGTGAGATGCAGGTGGCTAAGGCGCAGGCCAAACACCGCAAATACGATGATCGGCTATCCAATCTCCGGGCTACTGTGGCTAATTTGCTTCAACATGACGAAATAGAATAACAGTTTATGTTGACTAGAGATATTCTCTTGCTTCATATGGCCCTTTCCGAACAAAAAATACTTAAACATTGCTGTGGCTGATGTAAAGTACATATCCAGAGTACACGTATCAAACCAGTCGGAACAGGTCGCATTGCCCAGATCTCCACCTATCCATGGATCGTGTTTTTTCCAATAATAGTAACAAAACCACCTATAGGCATCATCTTAAACTTGAAACTCGATGCGTGCAGAGTTTATCTCTGAAACTTTGCCACCTCGGAAAGCCTCGCAGCCTCATCCATGGAGTACGCAGACTGCGGTGATTTGTCACATTCCCCGCGTTAGGGTATCAGCCTGAGGGGCATGTGAGATTCGGACCTGTCAGCCAAAGAAAAGAATGAATGATCGGACCGGCTAAAGAGTACTTTGGACATGGTCATCAGATCAACATCGGCCAAAATCTGATGTCCGCATCGAAATACTGTATACTTCTGGTAAGTATGCGCTAACTCGGCAGGAATACAGCCACGTGTACAGTGCATCTATTGTTAGGGTGACCAGCATGCCACATAATGGATCCACTGAAGGCAACGATGCCTTGTTCAGCTAGAATATCAGCAAGAAAGTGCGAGGATCAATTTAGTGCCAGCCAAAGGAAGTTTCTGTCCCATCAGAGAAGGCAGGACACTGAAGATCCTGGAAGGCGTATTTGCGTATTTCCAGCAACCAAAGGTCGACATTCAATGAGCGCCAGCGCTCTAACTTGAAACTTTGATAGTCTAGTTACGACGTGATAGGGCGACTGGGTGCCGAGAACGAGAAGCAGATGAGATCTGATACTGATACTGATAAAACGGACTTCCTCAATGTCAATAATCATCTAAGTCGTTAGGCAGTAAGGACGAGGGAAGAATGAGAGGAAGCATCAACCTTGGAATGACGAAATCGAAGAGATTCGAGAAAGAGGGGGGTTATAGTCGGCTGCATCGCGCCTTCCCAAAACAAATCAATCGTGCCTTCCCAATACGATGCTGCCAGATGCAACTTCCACTTGATTTTGTCTGAAATGCAAACCAACTCGGCACTTTCAACCTAGAGCCCGTAATGTGAAATGTGATAGGATCAACTTGAATTGCGACATCCAATGTGACATTGTTCGCATGGAGACCTTAGGAGCACCCAAGTCGATGGGTAGAAACTGAGTTTATCTTGTAGGCCTGAACATAGGCTTGACAGCTAGGCTGTGCCGTAGTGTTGAGGCATCATGGGCATCTGTGTTAGCATCGACCGACGAATGCTCACGTGGAAGTCTGGTGAAGGAATGCAAGAGAGGCTCCCTGGCTTTGTAGAAATATGGATGAACAAGTTCGCATAAAGGTGGGAATTAAGCGCCAGTGTGGGGGTGCAATATATTAACAAGTTCCTAGAATGGAATAAGCTTTCGAAGCAACATGAACTGGGTTCTTTGGGGAATCATGATATCTGTTTATCTGAAACCGCGAAGACCCGAATCTAACGGCTTTGTCGTCAGCCCTACGATGCTACTTTTATCACTTTTGTCTAGCGGATATATACGGTAAAGACGATCATCGAGTCCAGTCCAGCCAGAAAGCAAGATTTTGAAGAACAAGACAAGTTAAAAGGGGCAAAGAAGATTTCATACTGGGGAAAACTGCGATTCGCCCCACATGCCCCTATCCCGTTGGGATCGAAAGGGCAATCGAGCTCATTTCGTTTATTTTCCCCGAAATTTGAAGATGACCACCACTCACACCTCTAGTAGAATAGACCATGGTCCAATAACATCAATTCAAGGGTGAATACGGACGGGATTTGTTCTAGAGGCATCCACCAAGGCAACAGAAGGATCTAGCGGTATGGTTGTACCCACGCGGAAAACCGTCCGTAGCCAACGGCTGCTCCCTTGTACCCACCAGCTCCACTCTGGGCAACGGCTTGTGGTCTTCCATGATTTCCTATTTGCTCACTGTTTCTTTCCTTGCTTCTAGTCTCGGCAATACACCCTTTCTGACGGATGCTAGGATTTTAAAGTGGGATCTGCTGGAGTCCAATGGGTTCAAAGGTCCGATCCTACTATGATGCGGTGAGCTTCGTCTCGCTCTTTTGATTCTTCTCTTTGTAGTCATCCTTGTTTTGATTTAAGTTTTCGTCTTCGCTTTCTTCTTTCGATACGTTCTTTCTTCGACGATGTTTTGATTCTGTTATACGTCGTTAGACGGACTTGGGTATGATGTCGGACAAGCATGAAAGTCGACAGGGGGAGTTTCGGGCCGTTACTATTGCCATGACCGCGCTGGCTGCGGTTTTTGTTACCTTACGATTTTTGTCCTTGAAGAGAGGAATGGGGCTTGTGATGGATGACTTTGCCATGCTGGTATCTTTGGTAGGCGTCGTCACCGCTACTTGGCGAGTTAATCTAACGGGTTGCAGTTTCTTCTATCTGCAGTTGCTGGTCTCAATTTGACCCGTAGGACTATCACTTACTGTCAATTCATGGACCCAGATCTAACAGTGAATAGTGATTCAGTTCGGCATGGGACTACATGCCAGCACTCTGTCAACAAAAAGTCTCGTAAAGATTGCCAAGGTGGGTTTGCAATGATCAACTGACTAGCCTATCCATCTAACATTTTCATAGTTGTTAATAGCTTACGACTGTGTCTACTGCGCCACAGTTGGCATGATCAAGCTGTCGGTGCTATCCATGTATACTCGCATCTTTCCTAACCGAGATTCACGCGTTGCCGCCATTGTCTTGGGAGTAATCACCGTCGCATGGATCGTCGTTGTCACCTGCGTGAATGTTATACAATGTGCTCCTATAGAAAGGGCGTGGAATACTTCGATACCAGGAGCATGTATTGATGCAAGAGACTTGTTTATCGCAAACAGCGTTCCGAACATTATGACCGGTATCGCCATTATAATACTACCAATACGAGCTGCGTGGAAAACAAAAGCCACAACCACTCACCGTCTGTCTGTCATTGCACTGTTTCTCCTGTGCTGCTTGTAAGTTCCACGGCGTGATATCCAGAGACATAACACTAACAGAGCTATGCTTTAGCGTCCTATTCACTAGTTCTTATCGTTTCGCCACTCTCTTTGCATTTAAAGCTTCAGATAAATCTTGGACACTCGGTAATGCGTGCACCTGGAGTGTGATCGAGTGTTCCAGTGGCATAATCACAGCCTGCACGCCTACCTTATATCCGTTCCTTGAAAGGATCTCGACAGAATTTTGCATAAAATCCCAAACGAAAAGGACAGATGTGATGATCTCGGGCAGAGCAGAATCTACTAAACCGGCTTTCCGGCCTCAAAACGAGTTCGTGGGGAAACCGATGGTTCAGTTGATAGTGACACAGCCGCAAGATGATTTGGGAGATGACGTGCCCTTGAATACTATCATGGTGCGACGGAGTATGACATGGCAGGAACAAAATTGTGGGAGGGACTGCAGATCACCACGTCATTGGAGATAAAAGCTCTATTCTTTCACGGATTCACCCAATTCTATTGCTGTATATTCCTTATATCCCTCAGGCTCCGTGTACATAATTTTGCTGCCTGATCGGACCCCTTTCGCTCTGCTGGCTCCGTCAATGCCACCAGTATTATCCGTCCCATTCTATCAAACACTTCTAATTGTCTTCATCGACCATGTTCGTCCATCTTTCCAGGTCGCCGTTATGATTTGACAGCCATGTGTAAATCAAGTTGGCGCAACACTTTTAGATGCTCTTTCTTTAAAGATTTGAACTCATGGTCTAGCTGATTATGCCACGGATATAAGACGAAGACCTGGAATGCCAACGCCGATGAGGCGACTGCAAAGTTGACGAGTGAGATTCCGCGCGTGATCAACATGTTGAACTATTTTCAAGGCGAAATTAGTAATATTCCTTAGGACTTGAGGAATCTTGGACTCATTGACTCACGGATTTGTGAAGGAATAGAGTTTTGGGAGGCTATGACATTTAAAGCTCGGAACGAGTACGAGAAGCCCAAGGGATGTGATGGTTTTTTTATTTTGGGGGCAAAAGGGGGTAGGACTCAGCTTTTCAAGGGCTGAAATAACTCAATTTCGGTAAGAAGTCCGGTCCGTACTCGTGACCAGATCAGATCGGAATTGAGGGCCTCGTGCTCATTAAAACACTTTCGTCAGTCATTATTTTGCATTTCGGAGATTGTTCGTATCTGTCGGATCCGAGACCCACCAGTTGACATTTGCAACTATTTATTTACCATTCTATCGTTTGTAGTACTTTGCGCTAGTAATTGTCCTCCAAAATTAATCCATTAATTAAGCTATTTGATGTACGGATACAGCGGGAATCCTTCCGAGGATTCGCATAATCATTACCATGTCTGTTCGTCTACGTTGAAGATATCTGTGCCACGGAAAAGGCTATCAAAGAGGGCTAGATCGATGCCCTGTAGGTTCCAATCATCAACCCCAAGATCCATCGTGGTTTGTATTTGCTCGGATGGAATTGCGCGGTTATTTTTGAGCCCTTGATTGGATTCGGGGGACTGCAACTGTTCGTAATGCGATGTCCCTGAGAGTGGATTGGCAATGCCGAACTGATCCGGATTTTGATATGCGGACGGGCCATCTGGGCCTACTGGTAATCCATGGCCTTGCCCAATCTGCTCGTGGAACGGGATGGTTGTGGGATCTCTTGGGATGGTACGGCGTTCGAAATTGATTTTGCCAAAGTAGGGGATATGGATATGTAAGGCCTTGCCGTCATCCGCCAATGTGCCAAAGAATTCAAGCTCCCCCAGACCGCCCTTGGAGGAGCTTGTACTGTACAATGTGCCACTGGCAGCACTCTTCTCAATGACAAGCAGGTGTTGAATGATCTGGGCAAGCTTAGAGGTGATGCCATCGAGGCCACGGCTGGAAGTAGAACTCATGATTTCAAACGTGCGCTCCATCATGGCGCGGTCACTAGGGCGACTGTGCGCGAGAAAATTGAAGACAGTGTCATTTCCGTCAGTTTTAGAGAGCTGCGGACACTGTCTACGAGAGTTCATGTGAGCGATGCACAGTACAATAATGGCAATGCAAGAAAGACATTCGTCGCCGCGGCAGTAGAAGTAGATAGGGCTTGAGGTACGGAAGGCTAGGTATCGCGATAGAATCTCCCGACTGGCGGTGATAGCTGTAATTTTGCTGTGATCATATCTGTGTTCGGGCGAGACGCGGAGCATATAGGGCAGATGTAGTCGGATCAGCAGGTGGAAATGAGCGAATTGGTCCATGAGGCGAACTGTATCATCCAGTAGCTCGGGATCCTCACTGCTAGGTATGAAGCTAGGTGTTAACCACCACTGGGCGGGCATGTCAGCGCCAATCTCTTGCAAGAGTTTGTCATCCTCGCGAGTTTTGGCGAGGTCGTTCAGATCAGCCTCGGTTCGCCGCAGAATGTGTTCAGCAATGATGCAGTGGATGCGTTCCAGACGTTCCATGGGATTGCATCCCTCCAGAGCCTTGGGTGTAGCAAAAGTGACTTCAAGAGATGTTGGAGGCAGACCGAGCATAAGCGAGAGGTACCGATCCATCTGTACTAATCGAAAGCATATTTGGTCTTCGTTGAAATTTTCTTTGGTGGTCGGCTCGACGAATCTCAGTGAGGGTGACTCTAGACCGCGATGTATCGCCATCATTTGTGCAACTGCAGTGGCTCGATGCACAGCCATCCATGCTCGATGGAGATTCCCAGAGTGATTCTGGTATAAAGCCTCTATCATTATGCACTCTACTCCCTCGACGGAGCAAATGAGCTCGTCATTGGTGGTCACAAGTCTGATGGCCGTATCAATTGCTCGAAACATGATACCAGTATAGAGGGTACCGAGACTTCCCAGCTCTTGCATCTTAGAGGGGGAACACCACGGAGAAATGTGCCAAGCATGAGAAGCTTGCGCGCGATTAGGATCGGATGACAGCTTGTTGGAGGCAGTTGTAACATATCTTTAGGTGAAATTATGCGGCCCGGTATACTGGGGCATTGGGTGAGTATGGCTCCATTTAGACGCATTGTGGGGCCGCCTGGAAGGGTGCAGATGACTTCAAGATCGTCTTGGCTAGGCCATGCCGCGATGAGTTCCCGATTAACTGCATCATATTTGCCTGCGAGTCGTCTGTCCCAAGCTCGAGGAGTAGCCAAGGAAGGTTCTCTCTGGCCATATTTCCTTCCAATCTGAGGATCCTTTAGAGTATCAGTGCTCAATCAAACGAGAGACCGACAAAAGAAACCTACTGGGGTAGTTTCTGTTGGCGGTACTGTCTTTCGCAGGAACCATTCTTCATCTCCTTGCGCTACAAAAGTCTGATGTGTCGGATGGCCATTTGTGGAGCTTTTTTGAGCGTTGTTTGTGCCAGCATTGTGGGCTAATATTCCGATAAGTTCTTCCACCCGGCCAAGCCGCGAGTATACCTGGTTGTCAACGGGTGGCACCGGTGTATCTGGGAGGTCTTGGCTGATACAGGCAGTTCCCCGTCGTCGACAGTTACTGCAGATGGCATTTTCGCGTGAGGCAATGTTGCATCGGACTTTCCTTCGCTTGCACTCCCAGCAGCTTTGGGTGCCTTTACGGACCTTTCTCCGCTTGGGTTCAACGCAGTCGTCTCGGAGCTCTTCGGACATTTTTATCTGCACAGAACAGTGACTGTCTTTATCGGGCTTTATAAGCAATGATAGGCTTGATCTATCAATTTTGGCGATGCAGTGATGTTGGGGAATGAGGACGTAGCACCGAGCTATCTCGGTCGAAATGGGGTGACGTGAGACGTGCTCCGACCGAGCTCGGCGGACGAACAACCTCGCATCCTTGCAACATTAGTCGAACAACACAACCTCTGGCTTTCCAATCCAGTTGCACCCGTGGATCCTAGTCGCATTTCATTGAGAAGGAAAATATGACATATTGTTTTCTATTATTTCGACCGAGGGCTCGGTTCAGGATTATAACATATATAACGTCTCCGCCATCAGTTGCTAAAATCATTCGAGATAGCCATTTCAATCCGAACTTCGTTTCGATATATGAAATAACCTTGGAACACTAAAGTCAGCCGAAACAGCTCTCTGATCACCTACTAAATCAACCAAAATGGTCGAAATTGCAGTTGCTGGAGGGTCTGGCAGTATGTCTACTACTAACTGTACCTCCATCTTCCAGCGCTAATGCCTACCAGATGTTGGACAGGAAATCATCGATGCTCTCCTTGCTACCAAAAAGCACGAAATACTGCTGCTATCCAGGAAGGTTCGCAAACAAAGACGGTATAATCAAACCCCCGAACTCAACTAATCGGCCATTAGGGCGCTCCAGCGGAAGGGACCACTAAGGGTGTCACATGGGTCCAAGCAGACTATTCAGATGTGCAACAGCTGGCGCAGGTCCTGCATGGTGTACACACTGTACTCTCCTTTGTGATCGAGCAAGATTCCACTAGCCCGATCCAGAAAAATCTCATCGACGCTGCAATTCAAACTGGCGTCAAGCGCTTTGCACCCAGTGAATGGTGCTCAGCTACCATGGAGCACATGAGTTGGTATGCATACAAGGACACAACTCGTCAGTATCTCAAGGAAGTAAACAAAGACAAGAAGGTAAGATTCGGTGCAAGGTCAACATACAGCAAAAATTGACGAGCTTGGTTTCATAAGGTTCTCGAGTACAGCCTGTTCCAACCCGGATACTTCATCAATTACTTGACTCGTCCTTACCCATCAGCCAAACACCTCCAACTTCTCGACCTCCCCTGGGACTTCCAAAACCGTCGAGTAATTGCAGTTGACGGAGGCGAGGATGCGCGTATCACCTTGACTACTGTGGAAGATCTAGCCAACGTGGTAGCCCGAGCCATTGACTTTGAAGGTGAATGGCCCGTTGATGGCGGTATTAGTGGAAATGATACGACAATAGGTGAAGTCGTCGCTCTCGGAGAGAGATGCCGCGGTACGTCCAAGATTCTCAATTAATATGAACTTGTGAATAGGATCTGATTATGTGCATATTAGGTGGCAAGCCCTTCAAAATCGACAAAGTCAAGGCGGAGGACTTTGCGAGCGGGGACTGGACGACCCCATGGATGCCGGCACTCGAGCACCCTTCTATTCCACGAGAGAATCTTGAGGCTATGGGGAGGGTTGTCCTCGCTGGAATTTTGTTGGCTGTGAATGCTAATGAACTCCACGTCTCTGATTCGTGGAATCGCTTGCTGCCAGATTATGAATTTACGTCTGTCAGTGCGTTTTTGACTAAGGCTTGGAGTGGCAAGCCTTGATGACTGGAGGTTACACTGTTTAGTTTGCGTACTGTCGTTACAAAGCTTACTTTCATTACATGAACAGAACAATGGAATGGTTTGGATTGTTCCATGTGCATTAGAGGTGGTCAAAGTGTAAGCATAGTTTCCTAGAACAAAGTCAAAGTGAAGACACAAACGCTTAAAGGAATCACATGTGCGGAGAACCTCGGCGCGTGCCGGTAAAGCTTAATTACAGTCAAAGTGGCAAGTCACAGCGATTGCTACCATAGACCTATTCAAGTTAGCCTCAACCGAGGCTCCATGGTTACCGTGGTACTCCGTAGCATCTAGAGAAAAGGGGAGGAAAGTTAAAGCATCAATTCCCCAGAAATGCCTCAGCGATCGCGCGGGGTTCTCCATACCCAGATGCCGCGGGATCGACCATGTGGAAATCAGATGCCGACGATATATTGTTCATCTCGATCACCCCGCTCAATGTCTCATTTTGGGGTCCTCGGCAGATGGACCGTTGGAAATATCGGCTGTTCGAGTGATGGCTCTGGACCACTTAGAATTTGGTTGAGCCAGACTATCAATGGGATGCGGGGACTACGGGTAATGGTTACCCAACACTTTCACTGCGTAATATATACGGAGTACAGGCATAGAGAAATCGACATCCATGCAATTGTCAATTACCACCAAATTCCACACCGAACATCTCCTCGGCATTGAACCCCATCCCTCATCGCGTGGCAAAGGATTTAATCTACTCAATCTAATATACTCTTGACCCTGGACCCTCTCCAGGCTAACCGCAACCAGCAACATTCTAGAGAATAGAGATCCCAGTACAGTATAACGCCCATGCCAGGAGGCTTACGGTACCATTTAAGGTCCCACTCACGACAACCGCCGATCAATAGGAGAATTCTATGTATCGCTTATCACACTGTGGCTGCACGCATGCGTAATGTTAAGGCCGCGAATATGCAGGAACGGGCGGTTTAACCTTTTTGGGATGGTCGGCTCGAGCCTGTTTGAAACATGGGATGGGACCCAAGTGGGGGGGTTTTTACGAGGTTACCGATGCTCTAGATCGGTGGGGGGTTTGTCTTAGTTCCAATGAGTTTGTGACGTTCTTGTTCTTTTTTCAGTATACTTTGTGCTAAGTGTTAGTGTGCGTTAATGTGACAATCTAAGTAAGAGATCATCTTGATTTTAGGCGTTGACGAATTTTGGAACCCACAGTGGGACCTTCATGCCGTGTTCGCGGGACGGGATACATGGCACAGAGTTTGTTGAGTATTTTGGTTCAGATTATACAACTGGTACATGGTGATACACGAAAGAAACATCAACGCCATTGGTCATAAAATCAGAAAAGTAGGGCAAAAGTACACCTTTTTTGGAGCCATTCCTTGTAACTTCGCTTGGCCTTTTAGCCCCCGCCCTTAACCCCCCGAGACATGACCTCAAAACCTTAGTCGCGAATTGGGTTTCAACGGCTAACACGGCCCTGGGCAAATGTTGATGAAGGATCCCAGTCGCGACTAGTGTGTGACGAGCCAGGGGCCCGCGGGCCCGAAAAACTTGTAGAAGGAGGGACGTATTGTGCCTCTTGGCCGAAATGGACGTTTCGATCGAACGTTGGGCTGGGGCTAGCCATCGGGCTCCGACTCCGACCGGCCATTTGGGCGGGGCTAGGCGATCGCATATTGTATGTTGGGTAAGGCTCCGGGGTCTTGGCGGTGGTGGTCAGCATCTCGAAGCCTTCCTTGTTAGCGTAGCGATCACTGGCGTCGACGGAAATGAACTCGTGACGCCTTGCGAAACCGCGACGGAAAAAGTCGAGCCAACCGGCGAACATTAGGGGCCGTGCGAATAGGATGAAGTTCCAGAATCCGACTAGGGATAGTAGGTAGACCATGGCCAGTAATGTGGCTTCGTTAGGTCCCATGCCCGATGCATAGCTCTTGCATTTCTCTTTGCTGCCCCCGGCCGCTAGACAGAGAAGCCAAGGCGCGGCTTTCTTGATGTTTGCTGCGGTGGGGTTGACATCTCGGTCCAATTTGATAAAGACGACGGCGAAGAAAATCACGTTGCCGAGGATGATCAGCACTAATGCGACTCCGCGCCATTGTAGCTGGATGACGCGTTGGAGGCGACGCCAGGCCTGGCGGGCGGAGACGGTCCGGACACTGGAGGTGTAGGAGGGGAGACCGGAGCTGTTATCGGTGGTCGATGCGGATTTGTCGAAGAGCGAGCGCAAGTAGATATGCATACAGTAGGCCATAGTTGACACCTGCAGCACCAGGGAGGTGGCGGCGAAGGACATGATTGGGATCCAGTAATCCTTCAACCCATTGTCGATATTGATGTGACAGATATCGCCGAACCGATAAGACACCCCCGTAAGCTTCAGCATAATGGCGAGTCCGATAGCAGGAATGCCAAACCCGCACACGAAGGCCCCCCACATGAATTTTGGCCCCAACACCACCTCCCAGCATACTTGCACATGAAACGCAATGGTGCGGATAAAACCTGTCAGCAGTTAGCGGTCGCTCTAATTTGTTGATATTTTGGCATGCATACTCCATATTACCACCAACCAGCCCCCAAAGAGTAACAGTGAACCGGAAAAGGCGCAAGAGAGATCGGAGTACATGTCATTAGGTGTGATATCATTGTAGCATTGGTTGGGTTTGGAGCCAAGGGGAACGATGAAGGCGATCTACCAATCTGTTAGCGTGGTTCCCACTATACCCTGCCATCCCGACTTACCTCCATGCAGCAGATGCCCAGAGTAAAGCATATACTCAGGTAGTGACGATTGGTCCATTTGGGTGCAAGAACGGCGTATGAGACAAGAATGAAAACACAGAGAGGTAGAATAGCGACACTGATCCAACTAGCAACTTGGACTCGTTGCGCAATATCTGGGCGTTGTTAGACAGTTGTTCGAACTACAACAGAAGGCTTGGTATGACTGACTATCGGCATATCGCCAATTGGCGAGAGGGCATGGTAAACAGCATGATATGGTCTCATTACCGGCGGATACATCTTCGCAATAACGGCCTTCGATGACTGTAGAAGAGTAAGATTATGATCACATCATTTCATAGGGGATACATACATCCACCAGTTGTGGGAAATAGGCTCTCCTGCAAAAAGATGCTAGGGCAGTATCCGTTCAAGTCCACCATTATGAAGTCGTGAGGCCAGCGGCATAGGGCCTAGAAGGAATTCAACGCGCCAGCGCGACGAGAGACCGCGCTTCGCGCAGATAAGGAGTGTGATCTGGGAGAGGCGATTGAGGAAATGCAGACCAAGTGGGCACCACCCCGATATACATACAAAAACTCCCAGCGGACTGAAAGTGGAACCTCGAGGGGGAATCAGAGTCCCAAGTAGAGGTGGGTCCGATTTTTGAATGGGGACAGGGCTATAATAGGTTGGTCCTCCAAGCACACGAGCGGCCATGGTCGCCGCAGAGCCATTATTGGACTAGGGTACACACGGGGCCCTTTGAAAAAGTCAATGATAAACCCTGGTCGTGGCGTGAACAAAACGAAAAATACAGAAGCCAAGCGTACTTTAGGAACCTGCAGCTGCATTTAGTGCAGGATCAGCATGGTAACAGGATCAATAACGACGGGGTTTGGTACGTAACCACGGTCGCCGTACGGAGTAGTTCTGGAAGAAAAGCTACCGGCGAACCCAGTAACCATGGTTCAATCGGTTTAGCTCATGTTGATCATGGAAGAACCACGTTTTGACCACGTTCGGGTAAAATGAGTTAAAATGCAACACTTCAGGGGTTGCAGATGACTGCGTAATTGCTCAGTTGTGTCTTGAATTCGTACGCACTCGGTATCCAGGTCTATGTCATCAACGCGCAACCCTCAGATCCCATCATGTCCCCATAAATCGTCATAATGGCCATGGTTAGCCCCAAGCCACTGGGGTCTAGTTGTCGCGTCAAGTCTAGATCCAGGGGTTGCTTACTGCCTAGTGCAGTTAGCTCTGTGTATCAGTACTAACATACCCACAGTACAGGCCCACCTCCAATCGGTGATTGTACGCCCCCAATGTGCCGATATTAATAGTACGGGGACATAATACAATTTCCAGGTACGACATCTGCTGTGCACCTCTGAAAAGTTACCTATATCTGATTCTTCCATCACCAACCCGGTTCTAACGTTCTGATTCGCACAATCAATTTTCGCTATACACAACCCCAGCTGCCCTAGTCTTCATTCAGGTGACCCATCGCGCCAAACCGGCCAATCACTGTCGACAACCCATCTGCGACCGTGATTGACCCCAACATTCGTTGTACATATGGCCAATAATGTCTCATGCGGGCCTTTTCTGACACTCGACGGCTGACTGTTCTCACATGACACTGGATCAGTCTAGTCTTCTACATTTGTCGATCTTTGGACCCCTCTTTCCTATCAATCCCCGAATCTAGGCCCGTGCCGAGTGAGACAGAAAAGTGGGATACGATAGGGAATATTCCCATAGTCACACCCTGCTATTCGGAATTTACGTTGGTCTTTCAACCAATAAGCATCCTTTAGATTCGAAATAGAACCGGTCACATATAGAATCACGCTCCAAATGGCTATCCCTTCCACCCAATACCCGGACTACACAGCCTAGCTAGACACTCATTGCGTACTCGATTTAACCCCTCTTTGAATCCCTTGCCAAGCTCACCATTCAGGTCAAGATCTATCTGCGATCCATGCACCATCAGTCCAACAACAATCGCCACCAACCCCAGTCCAGCACCCACGAGTCGGCGATCCCGACGCTGATCCTGGGATTCTTTTCCCTTGGCGGGTAACCGCACAAGACTGCGCCCATACACAAAGTCTCGCGACGGGATAAATATACTTCGCAACCAATAATTAAACTGCCAATCCGGGTAGAGCATCGTGTTCCGTCCCGTTCGCGCGTCGACATACCAGCTGCTACATCCTGTGGCCCATACGAGTTGACTGGCAGCTTTCTGGATCCAGTTATTGTCTGCCTGCTCCGCGATGGATGTGACGGCGACTGTGTTTGGCGCTGGGTTGAAGAGTCCCGAGAATGGATAGGTGATTGCTGACCAGATTTTGGATGGGTAGAGTGAACGGAGGATCGGGCGCAGGACTCGCAGGGAGAGATTAATCTCACATTCCGTGGAGTAGATCACGGACAAATGGCCGGTGGTGGTATTGGGGCCCATTAGAATGAAGAAGTTGGGAAACTCGGAGACACACGTTCCATAGTATGCCTGGGCAGACCCAGATGAGAGCTTCTCCCACTGTGGAAGGTTAGCATCATACATCAATACGATGGAGAAAAACATACATGTTCATTCAAAGTGACTCCCTTCTCACCAACAATCTCCATGGGATACAACACCTGCTGCGTTTGGAACCCAGTTGCAAGGATGATAGCATCAGCATGCACTTCACGTCCAGATTGAGTTCGCACGCCTGTCTCGGTGATCTCTTCAATTCCATCCGAGTGGACTAACTCCACATTATCCCGGTGTAAACATGCCAGGTACCCTGTATCCTGAACTTTACGTTTACATCCGATCTCAGTGCGCGGGATAAGCGCTTCATGGTACTTTTCCGGTGCAGTCCGCTTCAAATACTCGATCTGCGTGCGCTTCAGGTTCTCACGGATGCGGCCTCCACTTTCCTGGTAGAATCCAAAGAAGTCTTTCTCCATCATGGCATACAAGTAGAATCGGTAGAGACGCATGGCTAGGGGTGTATAGCGCATCATCAACTGGAATGTACGTGAGTAGGTCGGATTTGGCCGTTCGGCTAACCAGTGAGGCTGGCGACTGAATTGAACAAGATTCTTGACTTTGTCAGGCCCTTCGCTCATGACAGGCACGAACTGAGTTGCACTGCATCCGTTTCCTTCGCCTGTTGGCTCGTCTCTCTGCAAGCAATTGCAGACTTACCAATAACCACTACTTCTTTCCCAGCCCAGTCAAACGAATGATCCCACTTTGCTGAGTGGAATATTTTCCCCTGGTATCGCTCTGCGCCTTTGATCTCACACTCGCGTGGCACAGAAAGCGCCCCAACGGCCGAAATGAGAACTCTCGATCGTTTCTGTTGTAATGAGCCCGTCTCATCGACATAAGTTACCACCCATGTACCCGTGATTTCATCAAAGACCGCACTCTGCACGGTGGATCCGAAGCGCACATGTCGAGGGATGTCATGTTTTCGAGCAACACCGAGTAAATAGTCTGCAATCTCACGCTGCGGAGCAAATTTGCAGCTCCAGTCCGGGTTCAACTCAAAGGAAAAAGAATAGAAATGCGATGCCACCTAAACAGCAGATTAGTTCTACGAGTCAAATTAAAGATGAGCTATTCAGATTCTTACATCGCATCCACATCCTGGATAAGTATTAACCCACCACGTCCCTCCAATATTATCTGCCTTCTCCAGAATCTCATATGTAGCTTGCGGGTACAGTTTTTGTAACTGGACCGCAAAGCCAATACCCAAGAATCCTGCGCCTATAATTAGGATATCGGAATCAATAGACATTGTGCCCGGTATTCTACAACTGCTAGGCTTGTTCAGGTACCTGAGTCAAGTCCAGTCTAAATCAACATCGACCGGGACGGTTACCAGTCTTTCATTATTTATGCTAACATCCCCCGCAATTTAAGGTACCCCGCGCCTAGAACACCCCAGAACTTATCGCGATGCCTACCGGATTCATGGCTCGGCTTGCCTGGTAATGGCATCCCGGGGTTATTTCGGGGTGTGTCTTGGCATAAGCCAGACCAGTTCAGTGAAAATGCGGAGGGAAAGCCGTTCGGGAAACCTTCCACTGTGTGGGGGTGTTAATGTATATCAGTGGGGGCGTGACAAAGTGCAAAGTGGAGGATGGATCCGGTTTGATAAAATGGGGCTAGTTACCCGTAGCTAATTAAGGGAAAGGTAACCAGGAAACCGGAAAGGGGAAATGGAAAAGGGGAAGATCATATAGAATAATGAGTTTGGTAGCTTGAAGCTTGTGAATAATGACGTATGAATTTCGGGATCTGAATCAAACCTGCCGAGTAAACACGGAAGTGATGCAACACTGGTCTTGCAGAAGGAAACTAGTCCGAGCACTACTGCAGTCTCAAATGTGGGCAAAAATCATGGAAAAAAATTATCGAAGGTTATACTTGTACATTCTCATTTCTCTTATTATATGATTATGGCGGTCCTGGGAAGAATCCAGGGGATATGGATAGGTGATATTTCGTGATGTTTCGTTCGGTTCTGTGACCCTGCATGGGAATTTTCTTCACAGAATCGTTATGTGGGCCTTGATCCCTGTAGCCCCTCCTGCAACTAGCTCTCGCTTTGAGGGCCCGAGGTGGTGGTGAATGGTCGCTGTCCACGACGTGAACTCAACGTCCGTCTGAAGCGGATTAAATGGTTGGCATTCGTTCAATGGACACAAAATTTCGGGTGTCGGCTTGAGGTGGCTCTACACCTCAAGTCGCAGATGCGATGGTGGTGGAAGTATTGGTTAGGTATATGCAATACACACCTTTCAGGACCCCGCCGGCTGAAGAGAGCTCTCGTCCCAGTTCCATTCTTTGAGTAGCTGCTGGACTCGATACTCGGTGGCCCAGCCCAAGTCCGCCTCGATGGCCCGCAGCAACCGAATATTGACTCGACGTTCGCGCGGGTCGGTCAGACACTGGCCGCTAACAAAGAGAGGCTGCAGTGAATTGATGCGCACACTCCCGTCTGGACGACTAAGGCCAATTCCGACAATCTCCCGACTGTGAAAGCCGATCTCGGCTTCGATGGATCGATATGACTGGAGTCGCAGAGTGATTGTGCTCCGTCGACTAGTGGACTCGTGTGGCTTATTGATCAATAGCAGGATACGGGCCATGTGGTAATGCTGCATGCTTGAGGCGCACATGGGAATACTATGCCAGACTTCTTGCAAAGTGACCAGGTCTTTGGCTTCCGCGGGTGGGTAGCAGTGCGGCAGCTTGGAGGGTTCAACTCTCGCAGACGCTCCAAAGGTATCCGGCAGGCCTCTATACCAAGCATCCAATTCAGCTTCAAGCCGGTACCACCGCTCAAGCAGTGCCTGCTGGGAAACTCCAAGAGGTCCACTTTCGACAGGATTACTGTCGTTCAGGCCCAAATTGTCACCGGAACTAATGAAGTTGACGATCTTTGACAGAATCCAGACCAGGGCATTGCAAATAAAATCTTCTTTCATGAGATCGTCCCCATCGGGGTATGCTGTAGCTGCCATATTGCTCGGGCGCACAAATCCCATGTGGTCGAGTTGCAGACCAGCCTCAGTCCAGAGCACCAAATCTTCGGTGTTCAGCCTTGTGTGGCACTCATTTATGACTATGGTGGTCAGTGAAGTGCAAGCAGCAAACGACAATAAGTTACTCACATGCAGCCAGGTAGTCCTGTCGCGCAAAATTCCAAAATGCTGCCTTTCGAGCCTTCGATAGGCCAGACTTCCTCATTGTATGGTATGGGCTGTCTCCATCCGATGATCGCGACTCTAGAGGCATGATCCCAACCTCCGCTACGTCAAGCAACGATTTCACGCCGCTTAAATGGCGATTCCATGCCGGACCGGTCGCATCCAGAAATTCATATACCGACAAGATGGCCGTCGCTGCCAGAACCTCATCCGAATGAACACCACGTGACAGCCGACTATTTGACATTCGCCTGCGACGTTTACGAGAACTCTGCCCATCTTCGCACAGTTCGGCAGCCTGCCATTGTCCAAAAGCTTCAGGGGTGCTCAATGGCGGTGGACCCTCTGCATCAGGCTGGAGCTCTTTCATGAGCAATTGAATGGCCTTTTCATAATATTTGGCACCGTGCCAGGTAAAATCGTCGTCTTTGCTGGGCCATAGCTCCATAGCAGCCTGTCTCGAGCAGACTCCACCCATCTTTGCTTTGGAACCTTTGACACGACCTAGTTGTTTTGCGGCGTATGCACAAGCGGCATATTTAAGAAGCGGATTCGATCTTGCTCGTACTGGAACATAAGACGCAAAGTATGTCCCTAGGTCAAACAAGTCCATCCTAGGGAAAGTTAACGGGGGCAACAGTCCAAGATTTCATGAAATCATACCACAATCCTGGTCCTTCTGTAAAATGACGCAGAAGGAAAGCCACCTCGAAGTCGGTTTCGGCATTGCTTTCTACCCGGTGCTCTGTTATTACTCGTGATACAGCAGGCCTCGAGGGGAGTGAGGCGCTTCTCTGATCAATTGCATGAAGGGTTGTGGAGTCGATCGATGGTGACATGGAGTGGGATGGGTTGAGGAGGAAGTTGATGTTGGTATTATTACTGCTGACCGACAAGGACATGGATGGCGATGTAGGAGGGGGCATCGCACTGCTTCGTGATTGGCTTGGGGAAGGGTAGGAGACACTGTCGGAGACGGACGGATGGTCCAAGGGAGAATATGAGAAACGATCATGACTTGCGACGGCGGATAAGGCCTCCAGGCCATGTTGTTCAGCGTCGCTTGCCCTTGACCCACTGCCCCATTGTTGGTTGCGCGACTGGGCCAGGGCCAGGGCACTAGATTCGGCTAACGAGGTCTCGAGATCATCGGCGTACGGGTCCGAGTTGTCGACGAAGATGACTGGAGAGAATTAACAAAGATATCCCTCCGGTGATATCCATTCGAATCCTACCGTGCTTCGGAACATCCAGCCAAACACTATCCTTGTCGAAGGTGTTCTTGTACGAATAGAACCCATTAAGATTGCCACGGCCTTCGGGGGACGCTCCAGACTCATTGTTCATAGACGCGTTCTGCTGATGGCGAAAGACGATACCTTCGCTGGGCCGGCATTCTCGACCACCCTTACGACATTGTGAGCATTTGGGCTTTTGTTCGTCGCCTGCGAGCCAGTTAGCCGGGGAAGGTCAGGGCGGCGCGAAGGGATGGGGTACATTTGAGCTTTCGAGTTCGGCATGTCAAGCTGGCTAGCGTTAGTAAAAGGCAGTACATATAGCAGGTGAGACTAACCAGCCAGTTCTAGAGCGCATGCCGGGCGTAGCAGGCGCATGTGTGGGGGAGATTAGGCCATTACCAGAATGATTTCTTAACCCCGGAGGAAAAACGAAACCTGGAGTTCACTTGCGGGGAGACCAGGTGACCGGGGATGACGGCCCCCACACATTTCGAACTTCAGGTTTTTTTCTGCCCCGTATCTACGAACTCTTTTAAAAGAAGGATTTCGTCATATTTATTTCTGCAACTCCCATCTGCCTATTTTAGTTCCTCCCTATATTGATGGATTTATGATTGAATCTTCATGTGTCGGTCTTCTCTGCGACCGCACAGACACGGCACAGCCCCCGGGGCCAAAGCCACGCGACCGGTGTGGAGATTTGGATAATATTCATTTCTGTCAGCTTGTATATGCGGGCTACACTTTGTTTCAAGCCACAGACACCCATGCATGCCTAGTTGGCTAGTTCACTATAGTGGCATATCTGGCCGATCGATCTGACCCCACCGGACCTCTTCATTTAAACTTCATGTACGATGGCCCTAGTACCCACATAGGGTAGATATCGTAGAACTTATCAATCCTAAGCTTAAGGAGGGGATCTAGTGATTAGGACTGTTGGGTTTTTTATTTGACTATAGCTTAGTCCGAAAATAGTAACTAGTAAAGCGAGCTCCCTTGACACTCTTGGGCTCTTTCATTATAGCGTGAAGCTGTTTACGAGTGCAGCGCGCCGGCCTACCAATGCGTAGTAACGGCGGTAGACGGGGGCCGATGTCATCCCATGCAGTCGGCCGATTGGGGCAGGGTCTTGGGGGGACCGGCCCGAATGTTTCCCGACCCATCAAAGTCGGCAGGCCAGCTCGCGTATCGCTCTTTCTGTGAAACACACTTGATCACATAGTATACGAGCTCGTCCGAAAGGGCGACGTGCCGCGGTGGGGAGGACAAATCTACCGTCGTGGTCAAACTCAACAGTCATATGTAGTAGCATTTCGGCGTTCGGGACTTTTTTTCAGGTCGTGGCCATCACCTATGTACGGCGGGCGATTGAAGCCAATCTCCTTTGTAACATTCTTGCACGACTTCACTTGTAATAGAAACCCATGGCCGTCGCACCAACTGGCCTCCTCCCCGGGCAGGTAGAGGAGGTTGGTGCCAAAGCCAAATTTGGTGGTAGAATTCCTCTTCTTGCCACATAGAACTTTGTGGCCGAAGCCGCCGTTGCGAATCTTCTGATCTAGCGGATCAGGTTAGTCAGATTGGTTAAATTGGTTAGGTTGTTCAATTCCATCAGTCTCGCTCTTGATGGACGATATTGTAGAGTCAATTGAAAAGGTTTCCACGCTCATGTCATCTTCCTCATCCATGTTAGGGCCAGCGAAGCTCTGTGTTTCTTGCATCACCGCACTATAGTGAGGCCAAAGTGAGGCCAAAGTAAGGCCAAAGCGAGGCCTAAGTGAGGCTTAAGTGAGGTTGAAATTTTCGCACCTAAATTGGCACCTTGTTTAGTAAGTAAATGGTTTGAGTTTGACGATCTGAGCAATAACTAAAACGTAGGTGAGAATCAGTATCAGATTTCAGCAAAAGGAATCATGAGAGTGGAGGAGAAGAAAGGAAGTGAAGAACGGGAAGAGGACAAAAGAAAGGAAGTGAAGAACGGGAAGAGGACAAGAAGGAGGCTCATACAGTGTAGGGAAACGAACATAGATCATGCGTGTTAGAGTTCAACAAAAGATGGTGTAAGGATAATGGAGTCTGGCCATACTTGCTCCCTTCAATCTTGGCCCTGTTTTGTAAACACATTCAAACTGTATCCTCGTCCCCCGTCAAGCATCCGAGATTAGAGTGGCACTGTAGCTTCGAGCATCCGATCTGTAGAGGTATGGATTGAGGAGAGATTGGAGACATCTGTTTGTTTGCGACAATGAGTTGATATCTCTCGCTTTTTTCAAAAAGGTCGCCACATGTAGAAGTAATTCTGGGGGTAGATGAAGCAAAAGGACCTTCATTGGATCTTCGAGCGATACTGTATGGATGAATGTCACACCCGAGAGGATGTGCAAGAGATGATGAGCTTAGGTAGTCTGGTTGTTGTGGATAGGAGAGTATACAGATTGTAGAAAGTGGGGCTTCCGCAAGTACTTTGTTTTCCTGAATCAAATTGCAAGAGTAGAAAGATAGTTGATTA
Organism: Penicillium frequentans; assembly: GCA_028828275.1. Classification (NCBI taxonomy): domain Eukaryota; kingdom Fungi; phylum Ascomycota; class Eurotiomycetes; order Eurotiales; family Aspergillaceae; genus Penicillium; species Penicillium frequentans. The sequence continues at coordinate 902,472 of JAQIZY010000001.1, read as the reverse complement.
TGGAAACTACTATAACCCTTACTTCTCCTCAAGTCAACTCACTAAGCAATAGTCTTGTCCATCATGTACCATTTTCACACGAGTATTCTCGTTCATTCACTCATGTCCAACGTGATAAAGGAAAGCAAAACATCCATATTAGTGGGGCCAGTCGCCGCTTTACTCCCACAACCTCCAGCGTAAAACTCAGTCCGAGTTCAACCCAAACTAGCCTCCAAGGGCCTTAGTGTTCTTTCTTTGAATTTGGCAACTTACTCGTCCTTCTCGTCTATCCCCGTTCCTCTTCTCCGTCTTCTCCCCACCCGCACTCTTAGCTCGAGTTTAAACAACTCAGATGACGCGGTGGCTAGAGGCTAGGGTCTAAGGTGCATGTATGGTTATTTTTGTGGCGTTGAGGCATCCATCAGTATTTTTTGGATTTTATACTTGCTCGGGTGTAGTCGGGGTGGTACAAGATAGGGGATTAAATGTTATTGGAGCACTGCTGCCTGACTTTTTCTTGTCTTACTGTTCATTTATAGGGAATGAACGTTCCGATTAAAGGCTAATCCCAATGGTTTGGGACGGAATAAGCCCAAGAAAAGATCGTCGTTAGGCTTGGAAGGTGTCGTGTTCGCGGCTTACCGACTTTCTTCAAATGCGAAAACAAAATGGATTACCTGCAGGCTTACTCCCGCGGACAACGGAGAACATACATACTCAATAAAGCCATGGATAAACTCACCAGAAATGGCATCTCAGTCAACTAGAGATCGACAAATACAGGCGGAGTACACGGTGTACTACCGTACTCCGTGGTTAAATCCCGATGATAATCCACCCACATACCCCTCCTGGGATGACGGCTGCCGACATATTCTACCGCAGATTCTCGGAGGTTTTCCGTCGATCTTGAACAAATTTGTGTTTTTCACGCATGCATACGTATGCCCAGCCAAGTCGCGTGGGATAAGATCCATCTCGAATGGGGCCAAACACATGGCATTTTAGCCTTGCCGTTATGGTAAGCTCTTGACTGACGGCAGTGGCTTGAGGGCAAACTCTTAGTCATTGTGGCCATTGAGGTTCTGGTTCTGCCGTTGGCTTTCCCTGGGGCAAACGGGGCAAACCACCGTTTGCCCCAGGGGTTATGGTCGGTAAAATGGATAAATTGTGGTGGCTACGGAATCTATCCGATGTGGAGATGGAAAGAGGAGATTAAGTGAAAATGGCTGTGGGGCCAATTTTATTCTCTTAAAAATGTGAAAAAAAGTGACTATCTAGCAAGAGACAAGAAGATGATATCTAGAAAGGAAATAAAATGAAATATCCGACAGTAGTGGCGATTAACCACTAACACATTGAAGACAAGAAAGGAAATAATGAGCACCAGTGCACTCTATAAATCATCAGAACGGTCGTGACCTCTTGCTTTCCGTCTCCAGGATGGAAATGCAGGAAGCAAATGGGCCCGAATATACATGCCCCGTCCATACATGGAAAAATTACTCGGAGTGGTTGTTCTTCTCCTTCTCACTCTCGCTGCTCATGCCAATGTCGCCCTTCTCGCTATCACGCTCAACGTGGTGGCCAGGGACGTCAAGACCGAGCTCGCGCTGGTACTCGCCGATCTGCTGCACGGTGAGCTTGGGCAGCTCATTGGCAACCTGGAAAGGCCATTTGCCCTCGATGTGAGCCTTGGCGAAGATAATGTCAATCTCCTCCAGATCACGACCGGCGGTCTCAGGGTAGAAGAAGTAGGCGAAGGGGAAGGCGATGAAGTTGACCAAGGCAAAGAAGAGGTAGATACCCCAGCCACTGCTGGCAGAGAAAACCGGGGTGAACATGACGACGGCGAAGTTGCAAATCCAGTTGGTGCAGGTCGAGGCCGAGGCAGCCATGGTACGGGTACGGAGAGGGTTGATCTCGGGAGGGTAGATCCAGGGCAGAGGCAGCGTGGTAAAGGCGAAGAAGCAGATGAACAGGAAGATACCGACGACGGCACCCTTTGCGTTCTGCTCGTTGTCTTTGATCAGACAGCCCATGGTGATAATGAAGGAGAGACCCTGGCCGGCGAAACCAATCAAGAAAAGCTTACGACGACCAACGCGCTCGATCATGAAGAAAGAGGGGATGGTAGCCAGGGCGTAGACGGTAGCGAAGACACCACCCAGAATCAAGGGGAGTTTGCCAGTCATGTGCAAGCTCGTCTGGAAGAGCAGGGTGGAGTAGTAGATAGCAGCGTTACAACCAGTGAACTGCTGGAAGAACTGGCCGGAGCAACCAATCATCATACGCTGGAATTCCTGAGTCTTGCCGAAGGTGAAGAGCGTCTTCCAGCCGGCCTTAGCGCCCTCCATGGCCTTGAGATCGGCCTGCATGAGGGCAATATCGGTAATCACATCCTCTCCATCGGGGGTGCTACCGTGAAGAGCGGCCAGAACCTCGCGGGCCTCATTCTCCTTGCCCTGGATAATGAACCAACGAGGGGACTCCGGTAGCAACAGACCACCAACGCTGACCAGAACGGCGAACAGGATCTGGAAGGCAACGGGGAATCGCCAGGCAACGGAGGAGTCGACGTAGGAGAGACCGAAGTCGAGCCAGTAGGCGATGAAAGTACCAACGGCAATAATGGCACCCTCGAAGCAGACGAGGAAACCACGGTTGTGAGCCTGAGAACACTCAGACTGCCAGACGGGGATAGTCGCAGTGTCCGCACCGTTTCCAAGACCGGAGATGACACGACCAATGACGAACTGGCCGAGACCCCAGTGAGGACCGAACGAAGCAACGGAGATGACAGTACCCAGGATCATAAGGAGACCACCGCCAACCAGGATAGGAGTACGACCGATGCGCTCACCGTACATGAGGGTGAAGATGGCACCGAAGAAACAACCAAGTTCGTAACAAGAGGTCACACCACCACGGAGGACCTGAGTGTGGATGTCATCACCGGCGAGAGGAGGAAACTCATTGTCGAATTCAGTACCGGAGATGATACCGGACATCAAACCCTGATCATAACCGAAGAGGGAGAAACCAACGACGGAAGTGAAGGTGATAGCCCAGTGGAGGTAACGGCCTCGCAGGCCTGATGTTCTTGTCCACATATTGAATGACCTCTACCTAGAGTTGCGTACTATAGGGAGGGATGAGAGAGACAGAAACGACACAGAAGGAAAGCTCGGACTCTGGGGATGGGCATTTGGAGCCTTATGTACTCCGGATATTGACTCGGGAGGTCGGGCCCATTCCCACGCGGCCCACCGTTGGTACATGGGTACGCTGGTACCGTAGCGCCAAGAGGGGAAATGGTCTAAGAAGGTGACGTCGTAGGGGGGCTCCCTAGGCAAGTCGCGCGAGCCCCGGGAAGGATCAGAAGCATAAGCGGCTCAGATTGCGGGATTCCCTATGTGCAGCGATTTGCCAAGAGGGGGCCAAGCGGCTAGTGTCTTTGAGTTTTCGGATTGGGGGCGCCACATACGTGTGACGCCGCATTCGGGGAACATAAGGAACAGTGGCGCTACCCTGGGGTTGGATGATTTGCCAAGGTCAAGATAGAATATAGAATTTGAGGTTTTCCTATGGTTCATATTGGCGCCACAGGGGCAAAGTGCAAAGTGGTGGCATTTTGCCATGCGGATATTTCTAGAAAAGAATCAGGCACAAGAGACCCTGAGCCTCTTACTTTTTGTGGGGAGAAAGTGTGAGGGGCGGTAGCATTAGCTGGGGTGATCAACCTTAAAATTGCCCCAAAGAGAAGCTGCTCCGACCATGAATGCAGTAGTGGGTCCCAGGGTCTGAGTTTTCTATTTGCCCCCAATCACCGATGAACTTCCTTCTACACAAGTACAACCGAATAGCATATATCTCTCGTGAAACTCGTTTCAGTTGCCTAATCTACTCTTGGCCCCCGAAAATGACCACCGAAGCCGACGGCCGGGGAGACTGGTCATGGTCACGGTCCACTCGGGTCCATCTTATAGGTCCCGAACTCCTCCTTTTCCCCAAGTTCATTCCCCCGCGGGGATTCCCAATAGGCACACGGGATTACGTTGGGGGCGTTTTGACCTGATCACATCTCGGTATCCATCCCCACGAAACAAAAACGTGGGATTCTATTCTTTTCTCCTCCCCTGGGATTTTTTTCTCCAATCTCACCTACTGCAGGAATGTACCCCTAATATGCACATGGGTCACATCCCGCATCAAAATCCACTTTTGTAGTGTTACGTGATGCTAACTGGCCATTGGTCGGTGGAGCGGAACCTTGATCCCGATGCTCTCATCTTATTAGCCGTTCGCTTAATTAACGTGTCAGCCGTGGGTACATTGAAGTTCCGTAGGAAAAATTCGATAAAAATTAAATAAAAAAATAAAAAGTAAAAAATTTTAATTTGAAAATAAGACTTCCAAGACATAACAAGAATCCCGAAGCAATCGGGCAAGGCACACCGAGTGCTTAACCGCCACTTTGACGGGTGGCGTATGTAGAGTTTGACACGAGATAGAAATTACGGTTGTGGCAGACTATATTCCACGGTAAGTTTGATAGGTACCACCGAGGCACGACGTAGGTGAAAAAACCTGTGCGCCTAACCACGGCCCAAACGGGGTACATTATTAATGACAATACATTCATCTAACAAAGCTTTGCTAACGGTCAGTACTTCGGCTGGGACCGGGATGGAGATTTTGAAGTTCATGAACCGCCCCGTCTAGAGTCTAGCGATGTGGACCGCAATAGAAAATACCGGACTTTGGGCTCTTGGCAACACGAAGACTCGAAGAGGGATTTATTTGCGCTCTTGGCGACACGATGGATGGAAGAGCGATTATCAAGACCGGCATGCATTGTAAGAAGTACCGAGTCTGACTGAGTCTCAGCCTGATTCCGAGTCCGAGTCTATGTTTGCTACGTTCTAGTGCGTTTTCTATGCGTTTGCTATGCGGCCAACTATGCATTTCACTGCAGTTCCCCGTCATGTAGTCAAATTCAATCCAACTTATCAAAATCTAGATTTCCGGATGATAAGTCCCCTGTTATGATAGGTCTCGGAGATATTTGCTATGCAATCGCCAAACTCTAAGAACGCGCGGGGATCTCCATGTCCACAACCGGGATTCCGTCTTGAACTGTCGCGCGTCATCTCCGGTATACCTTCATCAAGGAGACAGCAGTATGTCATAGGGTCATAGCTTTTTAAAAAGAACACCGAATGTCCGCGTAAACAAACCCCGACCCAAGTGTCGAACAAATCAACGGTCAAGTACAAAGAGCCCCATGCACACGAGATTCTCCGAGCGCCTACGATTTAATTAGTTGACTCGCGTGCATACAAAGAGCAGGTCTATCGGGATAGTCACATGGCGAATGGTTGTCTCTGAAGCGTCAGACGGGATGCGACACAGAGCATGTGGTGAGGCTTATTAGGGCAGGTTATGCGCTCGGCTGTTTGCAGTGCTGACTGCTGCTTTCGGAGATGCTAAAGCGGCGCGGGGCTGGGGCCTAATCCGGAAGATCCTTTCCCGCCAGTCGGAGACTTATACGAGCTTTTTCTTAATGGAAAACAATTATAGGTTGGGGTCCAGGACTGAGAAAAAAGGGGAACTCAAAAAAAGGAAATTGGTCACTGGGCCAAAGAATGACTCAGGTCGTTCAAGCACCAAAAGCAATATGAAGTTCAGCTCAGCTAAAACCCAGCTAACAGCACAGCCTACAGGGTAACTACAGAGTTAACAAGGTACCCAGGTGGTACACAAATTGCTGGGCTACTGAATTCACTTTCGAACCATTCAAGCTCGATTTCCAACTCGAAATCCCAGTTATGGCTGACCCTAAAATGACCTCGAACCTACGTGAAAGACAATTTTATGAAGCTAAGCATGCACTGGTAGATCATTGTATTATCCACGCCCCCAGGACGGAAACGCTAAGTTACATACAGGTGTGTGACACATATGCACAGGTAAATCGAGAAGTCGACAGATATGAGGTCACAATCAACCACAAAAAGCCAAACGAGATAATCGCGGGAAGAAACCAGCGCGAAAGAAGAAGAATAGGGGCGCTAGCAAATCAAACATTAAGGAAGGATGGGTATAGCAACGTTGCTTCCGAAGAAGTGAGCAATAAAAAAACAACACTACTCTCACACAATACGGCGAGTAGATTTTGTGCAGAGGAGAAAAGGGGACATTAGATGGCCGGGGCAGTCGGGTTCGCCTGCCCGATGGAATTGAAGAGGTACTCGGGTGGTACGCGCTGCATATCGCTTGGCCGGTCAGTGCCAAACGATTGCGGGGCGGCAGAATAGCCCTGGCGGCGACGCTGGATCTTGTTCATGATCACACCGGCGGCGACGATAAGGAAGACGCAGCCGAGGGCACAGCAGAATGCCACCAGAACCACAATGCCATTGGAGTGATGGCTCGCTAGGGTCGAATTAGTAAAGATCGGATTGAAGGATTACACGAGGTTACTCACATGAAGTGTCATAGGGGTTCTCGTTCTCAGTGAACAATTGTGACATGCTACCAGGTTGGCCATCATATCTCGAGGAAAGAATGAACGGGGTGACTGTAGTTCCGTTGTATAGAGCGGCCGACGCGTTGCCGAAGTCGGGAATGATGAGCTCGCCCATCAGTAAAAGTGTTTGATCGTCATTGAGAAGCGAAACCGATTTGTGATTCTGATTGAGGGGGAGAACTTCCATGCCACGGATGACAGTGCCCTTGGAGAACAGGCTGCCAGGGGACTGGAACTTGGAACCGTCGTAGTTCATGAAAAAGGTAGAACCGTTGGTGAGTGTGCCGGCAATCCAGAATTTCGAAACGTCCGTCGTGGCAGGAGCGAATGCAGTGAGGACACCCGGAATCTCGGACACGGTTGCACCAGACACGGAAGTCCAGGCCTCGGTCTTCACATCGAATGTGGCTACGAGGGTCTGATTGCCCGAGACTGTCAAGTTGCCCGCAGCGTAGAGGGTCTTGGAACTGGCCCAGCTAAGGGCAAGAGCAGTACCAGTGATACTCACACCAGGCCAACTCCACGAGTTACTCGAGGAATCCAAAGCACAGACAGTTTTGCAAGGCAATGAGCCGGCTGTTTCAAAGTTGCCGCCAATGTAGACGTCAGATGTGCCCGGTCGAACAGCAATCGAGTTGACCGAGACATTAGACCCATGGAGCTCCCATGGTTGTGATGGGAATTTGTTGTCAGTCAAGTCATAGGTGAAGAAACCATTTACAGACGAACCACTGATAGTACCAGTGATATTACCACCAGCAAAGAGGGTATCGTTGTACACAATCATGGAGAGTACAGTCGAGTTACTGTCCAAGCCTTGCGGTAGACCATATATGTTGTTGGTACCGTTTACGATCGCAACGGCAGACATGTTGGAGCCGCTGGTACCGGTGGCATTGAATTGACCACCAAAAATGGTCTGGTTGCGACTAGACGAGGTATCATAGACGCCGGTAACCAATCCAACACTGTTTCCAGTTTGGTCAATGTCCATTGTCAAAGGAAGCAGGCTGAGATCGTCGGAGTTTTGCAGCCACACAGCGTCAGAGGCAGTGTAACCATCAGTGGCCAGACTGCCAGCAAGAATAGATGTCTCGTTCACAGACGCAACTGCAGACAGCTGCCCTCCAAATTCCATCTGGGTGACATTGAGGCTCTGAAGCCAGGTCTGGTTCGAAGGAAGCCAGATGGCAAAGCCAGGGACACTGACTGCGGAGTTATCGTCGAATGCACGGATCTCATTGAAATCACCGCTGACAGCAAGGGTTGTCTCGTTGACGGAAGAGGACACATTCAGGTCGATGGAGTAAATCGTCCAGACGGGGCCATTCAATCCTGCTCCCAGAGCAGACCACTTCTTCGTCGAGAAAGAGTAAGCGGCGACATGGTATAAGCCGTCAACGCCACCGTCGGAAGTATCTGTGAAGTTACCGCCAACGTACAAGAATTTGTCCAGGGTAGCCATTGTCTGAACTCCGGCGTTCAGGCCACCTCCTGGCATTGCAGTGGCATTACCATCAGTGATGGACATGATGTAGCTGGTGCTGGTGTCGGAGAAATTACCACCGGCGTAAATAATACCGTCGTACTCGGCCAAGCTCAGTATCGAAGCATCTTTGTTAAGCGAGGTTCCGGCCGTGTTGATGTCAGATTTATCGGTATCAGTCGAAGTCGTCGAAGAAGGATTATAATCGTACAATCCATTCAAATCTCCAGAGTCCGAGTCCGAGTCCGAGTCTGAATCTGAGCTTGATCCTGATGCCTTGGTCGTGTTGAATAGCGGGATGAATTTAGTGCGCCATGCTACAACATTGATGTCTCCTTGACCAGAGATGGGTCGGAGAGTAACGCTGGGGCGGAAAGAATCGCTTGCCTTGTCGACGTGTCCAGTATACAAGACGTCATACTTATCGTCCTCGTTTGTCTGGTATATGGTGGTGGGAGATGGGTTAGAGGCGTCGGTGCCACTGGCGACGGTGGCCGTGACATTGACCATACCACGAGAGGAGCAGGTGTCACTGGAAGAGCATCCAGGGGTGTAAAGGTAAATCTCGTATTTTCCGGATTCTTTCACGTCAGGCTGGAAGACAACAGAGACGTCAGTGTCGTTGGCATCGGTCACTTGGGCAGACAGATGAGTCGAAGCAACATCCCAGGTGCCGGTCACGATTGACTTGGAAGGGTATTCTATGTCGGCGCAGGTGGGCTCGTTAAACTTGTCGATGGCGTAGGAGAATATGTTCTCTTGGAAAATCTCGATTCCATTCAATCCAGCACCTTCGCCATACCAATCCAAAACTTCAATCTGGAGTCCAGACATGCCCACTGAGTTTATTAGGGTAAAGTCACGGTACTTTTCGCTGGTGCTGCTAGAGAGTGGACAGTATTGGTCGCAGTAAGCCTTATTTCCCGAGGAGTCCGTATAAGTCATATTCATGATTCCATCGTCGGGCAAGGCACGGAATAAAAAGGTCTTGGTACCACGTCCATCCAGATGGGTGTTGTAAAGGCGAACCTTGGTTGGCTTGACCTCAAAGCCAAGCTCTGCGCGCCAGTATCCAGGGGAGTAGTCGTAAAGCAACCAGGTTTTACCCTCGGCTGCCTCGCCGCTTGTGGAGCAGATAATGTTTCGAGGACTTTCGTAGCCGCTGAGAGAAGAATTGGCATCGGAGGTGATGGTCGCATTCTGCAAATTGAGAACCTGTAGGCCAGATGTAGAATTCGACGAACTCGACGAGTTGCCGGTTCCATCAAAGGTTCCTCCAAAGATAATATGGCCATTTTCTGCCTTCAAGATCGATTTCACGGGGCCGTTGAGGCCTTCAAAGTCAAGATCGGTCCAGCCATTGTCGGGACTCCAGGCGATCGCGTTAGAACTGTTCTTGTGGTCGAAGGTTCCGCCGACGTAGACGCGATTTGTACTCTGGTCGCACGCCACAGCTGACACCGAGCCGTTCAATCCTGGCAAGGCTGTGACGGTACTAGAGTTCGGATTGAACAAGGCCGCACCACGCGATTCCACACCACCTAGCGTCGTAAAGTTTCCACCAACAAAAATTCCGGCGAACGTTCCGTCTTTCTTCGTAAAGGAGCACATGGCCTGAATCTGGGCGTCGGCGGTAGAAAGGTTCGTAAGGATGCCATTTGGCAGGGGCGTTAGGATCGATGAGGAGCCGTTGGTTTGGGTGATCTCGGTTTGGCCCTCATATTCGTATAGGGACACGCCATCGAAATTACCGCTGATGGAGACCCGGCCTAAAGTAGACAGGTCCAGATCGGGGAGCGAGATAGCATCGAATGACAAAGCGTTGACGGTCGGCAATAGTGTCAATAATGTCGACAAACCAGCCGCCGCGGGCCCAAACAATGAGGATCTCATTGTTTAGGGTTGCGACGACGGACGGGGAGTTGGATCTTCCAATGGAGGGGGAAGGGGAAAAGCGAATGTGGGAAGACCGAAAAGGTTTAAGGCAGCAATTCAGGAGCAACGCGTAGAAAATGAAGGAAAGGAATGTGGCATGAGAGGGGCGAAAGAAGGCCAATTTAGAAGCAAAAGAATGTGGGATGCATATTGAGACCGAAGTCTCTTGCAGAAAGAAAGAATTCAACGAATGACTGAAGGTTGATAGGGGAAGGAAGAACTTGAGCAGGGGAAACGATGGAAATGGATACGGGGATTTACCATAATACTGATAATACATACAAACTTTCCATACGCGTGCTACTCAAGGGGGAAACAAACTAGTAAGGAGTGGATCCACCAATCTTAGCTTTTCAACCAATCACGACCCCGGAATCCCAACCTCCCGTCCCAAGCTGCGGGTCTCCGCCCGTGGGTGATGTTATCACTGGTCATGTAAGAAAGCCCCAAGCAATGATTCGAGCATACAACCCAATTGCCTGCTCTCACAGCTCTTTTCCTTGGGTCGCATCAATATAATGGTGTAAGTAAGCAGAATGAATAACCACAGAGAGAAATGCCTCGCTCCGATTCCGATTACGTCGGGATGACGGCGGGTTCGTGATTGATATGAGGATCTGCAGCCAATCTGCCGTTCTGGTTGGCCCCCAGACTGGGATCTGCCCGGTATCCCTACCGTGGACTATTAAACTATAAAATATCGCGACTACATACATATCAAGCCTTGGATCCATTTGAAGGAAACAGGTCGGACGAACCCTAGTCGCATTATAATTATCGAGTCCTCATCGGCACAGCCCTCTAGCCCCGATACAAAGTGGGTCGAAACATCCCGTCGCAGAACAAGATCGAAACATACGCCAATGTCTTTAAATATAGAAAAGCCGGGCCCACGGGTGGATCAAACGGTGTACGCAGTGCACACGCAGGCTTCTGTGTCGTCTCAGATCCTGTATCCGGATTTTCCCAGCTTAAATTCCTCGGTGTCACTCGATACATATTTATGCCTGCATAGCGTGAGCGGGGCATCAAGGAACTGTTGAAGCCGGTTATTCGAGTTTCAGACTGAGACCCACCAAGGATATTTATTTTTGCGTTGTATAATTCGTTAACCATTTCATTAAGATAGATGGAGAGAGGCCTTACATGAGCCCTTGGAGCTGAAGTTCGGATGAAGATAGCAACCAAAATACATAAATCATCTACAGTCAAATCAAAAGCGTTAATCATAATCGTAGTTCTCGTTATGGCACATCAGAAGCCAAGTGCTAGTCTATTTATGCAATATCCACATAGTGTCTACTCTTTCCGCTTCAAAACCGCAACTACACACCACCTCCGCCGCCGCTCAATACTCTCATCGTCCCGCACAGGCAGCCACTCCCTCCGAATTTCCTCACCATTCTCATCACGCTCAACCTGGTCCCGCTCAAAGATCGTCTCAATCTCAAATCCATTATTGAGGGCTTTCTCAAAGAACCCAGCTACAATTGGGCGGCCTGTATGGAATCCGGCCACAATCCATACTTTGCCCCCAGGCGCCAAAAACCATTGCATAGTACGGGTAAGGTTCTCGTGCTGTGAGGCCATCCAGAAACAGTCTGCGGCGATGATGCGACTGTATCCACCTTTGTTTTGTTCGGCGAAGGTGTCTGTCAGCACACCCCATTCATGTGGATAGATCGAGACCTCTGTTGATGGCCGCGGCGTGCGCTTGCTCAAATTATGTTCCATATTGAAGGCAATTGTACCGGTGAGTGCGGGCGAAGATGGGTGGTCGGTGGCTGTAACCTTAGATGCGTTCGCAAGAGCACAGATGAGCGAGGGAAGAGCGGCGCCTAAATGTATACTATCAGTTCATGAAGCTTTTTCTGGTGCGTATTGTCCTTCCCGTCTACCAGCAGGATTCTGCGCTTTTAACGGGCATGTAGACAATTGACTTACCAGCGCCGAGTTCCAAAACACTTTCTCCTTTCACGTTCCAGATATTGATAGACTCTAGTTGGGTCTCTGTCACTGCTGTATCCTCGGTCTGAAGAATGTCTGCATTTTCCACGCCTTCAGCGACCACTAAACCCGAGTTCCAGACGAAATGCGCAAATAATTTGCGACTATCATCGACGTCGTTTGCGTCATTCTCTTTTTCTTGACCATTTGTCTCCGAGGGCTTATTGCTTTGCTCTGGATAGGAAGGAACAGCGATTTCTAGGTCGCCATAGTGCGGGGAGGAGTAGAGGAGGTGCTGCCCGGGGTCTCCGTGCCAAGCAGTGGCATCATCGGGGCAGAGGTGGGCGAGAAAGCTCTCAAGTATGTCCTCTGGGGATTCATCCAGCTCATGCTCCGTGTTCTGGTCTTCGAGATCGGGTGCCGGGGCAGCTGGTGTGGTGGGATTGCGGCGGGGCAGTGCTTGCAGGCGCGATTGAAGCATGTTGCTTCCCGAGGTCTGGGGTGAATTTTATAACGTAATTCTGAGCTTGTAGTAGATTTGGATTTTAGTTCCTGGGATTTTCCGGTCTTGAAGGTCTGTAGTTTATCTTGTTTTTAATTCATAGCTTGACTTGAGGCTCGTCGGATATTATTTGTGATAAAACAACGGGTTTGCATTGTTTGATCAATGTGGGCCTGTGCGGTTGGGCTGCAGGATAATAGAGTTAGCCAATCATATTATATCATACCATGTGACTTGGACATACCAGGCAAGGACTTGGGTTGTATTCTATGTATGAGTTCTGGAATCATACCCCTTACACTCACTAGTAGGTCATCTTTCTAGGGATAAAGTCAATGGTCATCCTGGCTGTGTCATCCCCGCTGTGTCATCCCCGGACCGCTTATGGTCGGCTACTGTTTGCAATGCGGCCTGCCGCTTGTATTGAAACAGTCTCCATAGTTATCCTGCCTAGAGTACGAAAGTAAACCCTACATTAACACTATCATTTCAGTTTCTGAGACCTCAAGCATCCTGTTTTTCATTTGCAAATATGGAATTTAGGGCCTTCCCACAACGGAGTTTCTTCGAGTACGGAAGGTATATATATTGGTATATTTTCCGGCCGTTCAACGCAGAGGTCTTGGAAAGATCAAAGAAACTCTACATATCGCATGTGAGTGACATGATTATATCTGTAGTGTGCAGCTTCAAAGAGAATGCTTATATTTAAAAATTGGTTTACAAAGCATGGACTTAAGAGGATGTTTTGATTGCGGGCTTCGTTGTTCAAACATTTGATGCCTCAGGCACCGACACTAGTCCATAATTGGGATGAAGTGGTCCTTTCTGCGGCGCGCGACAACGCGAGACTGAGAAATTCTGAGAGCTATCTAACCTTCTCCCCACACCCAATCTCCCTCCCAACCTCCCCCGCCTCTCATCAGTTTCATTCAACCTCAATTTCCGTGTTTCAATCCCAAACAGACACTAAAACTCCGAGAGCATCTCCGTCATGTACATATCCCCCCTGTAGCACCCCGGGAACTTCAGCGCTGACTATCTCCCAGGGAGAGCTTCGACAATATCTACCTAGACCTCTCCAACAATGCCGGCAAGTGCAAGTTGGCAGAGAGCGGTCTGGGATGGCGCCCTGCTGGCGGAGGCGACACCTTCACTCTGGATAGTAGCAACATTGGTGGCGCTCAGTGGAGTCGCGCGGCGAAAGGGTTTGAGCTGAGGATCCTGTCGCGATCATCGGGTGTGATCCAGCTGGATGGCTTTGATCAAGAGGTATGGACGAATATATTGTGATGAAAGAGTTAGACTGACGCATTGGTCTCACTAGGACTTCGAACGATTGTCCAAGGCTTTCAAGATCTGGTACGGTATTAACGTTGAAAACCGCGAACACGCCCTGCGAGGATGGAACTGGGGTAAGGCAGAGTTTACCAAAGCAGAACTGTCCTTCAACGTACAAAACCGACCCGCCTTCGAGGTCCCATACTCCGAAATTTCCAACACCAACCTGGCTGGAAAGAACGAGGTTGCGGTGGAATTCGCGCTCTCCGCTACGGACGCGAATGGCACCAATGCCCAGCCTGCCGGAAGCACTAAGAACCGCGGTCGTAAGGCTGCCGCAGGCCCGGACGAGTTGGTTGAAATGCGATTCTACATTCCCGGTACCGTCTCGAAGAAGGAGAAGGCCGAGGATGCCGAGGGCGATGAAGAAAACGACGAAGAGGTGGAGGAACAGAACGCTGCAAACCTCTTTTATGAGACTCTCATGGACAAGGCTGAGATCGGTGATGTGGCTGGTGACACATTTGCGACCTTCTTGGATGTTTTGCATCTTACGCCTCGGTCGGTCCTTTCCTCCAATCTCGCGAGCTCCCTACTAACTGTTGCTTAGTGGTCGTTTCGATATTGACATGTATGAATCGTCCTTCCGACTCCGCGGAAAGACTTACGACTACAAAATCCAGTACACCGCCATCAAAAAGTTCTTCTTGCTCCCTAAGAATGACGACACTCACACACTCATTGTCCTGGGTCTTGACCCTCCACTGCGCCAGGGTCAGACCCGCTACCCCTTCCTGGTTATGCAGTTGAAGCTGGATGAAGAGATCAGCCTTGAGCTCAACATGACCGAGGATCTGCTGAACACCCAATACAAGGATAAGTTGCAACCACACTACGAGGAGCCAATTCACCAGGTTGTGACCAAAATTTTCCGGGGTCTGTCCGGCAAAAAGGTCATCATGCCGTCCAAAGATTTCGTCAGCCACCACGGCCATCATGGAGTTAAGTGTTCCATCAAGGCCAATGAAGGCCTCTTGTACTTCCTGGACAAGAGCCTGATCTTTGTGCCCAAACCGGCAACCTACATTCAAATGGAGAATGTGGCGGTAGTGACAATGTCGCGTGTTGGCGGTGCGGTCTCAGCCAGCCGTACCTTTGATATCACCGTGGCTCTGAAGGGCGGTCTGGGTGAGCACCAGTTCAGCAATATCAACCGGTAAGTGATTCAGTCATGTTTTTTTTTTTGTGTCAAGTCTAACATTGCTATCTTCCAGTGAGGAGCAACAACCTCTGGAGGTCTTCTTCAAGGCCAAGGGCATTCGTATCAAGAACGAGATGACCGAAGATACTTCTAGCCTCCTTAAGGCAGCCCTTGACCCCGATGAGATGATGGAATCCAGTGATGATGAAGGCGCTCGACCTGATCGTGGCTCGGCCGATGAGGATTCGGATTCCCCTGATGAGGACTTCAACGCATCCTCAGAGTCCGATGTGGCTGAAGAGTTTGATGAGGACCACGAGAGCAGCGGCGACAGCGATGAGGAGATGGGCGATGCGTCCGGTGATGAAGCAGCTGGATCGGCCGACGAATCACGACCGAAGAAGAAGACCAAGACCGGCTGATAATTGTACAGCTAGTTTCTTTTATGCTTTACTCCCATCTGGATCTATGCTTTGTACATGGCGTTTGAAAATGAATACCTTTTACTTTAACTAGACACGAACCAGATTTTAAGGCCATCTAGTATCTCAGTCATACGATTGGGCTGATCTTGGGGACCCACAGTTATAGAGTGGGGTCTCACGTGAGAGTTCCCCCCCGTTTAACCCCTGATCCATTTATTTACCAGCTCCCGTATTCTAAGAAATCTCGTTGTTCCCGGAGATTGATAGCTGTACGACAGCCCTATAGAAGACATGGGGAAGGGCAAGAAAGCTTGGGGGGATTCTGTTTTGATGGGTTTATACCAGTGCAGGCTTGAATTCACTTGATTCGTTCTAGACCATTCAGTATACTCCCAGTAGCGACCTCGGACATTCCTGAGCAAAAATCAGCAATAGTAATTAAGACTGGGGGTTGGTGAAAGAGCCATGCAGATGCAGTTGGAACCCGAAAGTGCTCATAATATTGCCTATACGTACTATACACAATTGAAATGATGCATCTCTTTTTCCATCATTTTTCAACGTGTATTTTGGCGCGGGTCGATCCAAACCCACTCCAGAATAGCTGGCCCGAACACCTCGACACGTCCCCCCCTTTCTTTCCCAGACTGGCACTTCCCTTCTCTCCAACAACTCCTTTCCTTTTCCTTCTCTTCAAAGGCCTCCCAGGTTTCTTCTTTTCACTCGCTTGCTGTTTTTTGATACTATTCTGTGAAAAAAGGATACCCCCTTTTTTCTTCGTCCAGGTATGACCTCCTTAAACATTTCTGATCCAACCTGAGATTTTTTTCCCTTCTTCCCCGGTCTCAATGGACCCCACTAGAATATCAATGCAGCTGCTGATGATTTGATTTACCGATAGGGGTTCTTTTAGTGTTGCCTTTCCCCCCTAATTCCTCGTCTAATCGTTCGCCATGTGTAAGCGGCCCCGGGGCGGAAAAGCGCCATCGAGCTTCCTCAATCCACCGAATCGAAGACTGATAGTTTATGTTTAGCTTCACCACCGCCTGCAAATGGTTCCCCCGTCGCGTCCCACGACTCCCCCACGCCCAGTAGCGGCAAGGAGTCGCCGTTCGTCGAGCGCAGCAACCCCATGGGTCAGGGTATCGCCCAGACCGTCAGCTCCCGTGACCCTAAGGCCGTCGCCCAGGCCGCAAGCGATATGAAGAACGTTGTCCGCCGCAAGCTTACTGGCTATGTTGGATTCGCCAACCTGCCTAATCAGTGGCACCGCAAGAGTGTTCGCAAGGGTTTCAACTTCAATGTTATGGTGGTCGGTACGTGAACACATCCAAGTCAATTCAGACCGGTAGACAACCACTAACACAGCATAAAGGTGAATCCGGTCTCGGAAAGTCCACCCTTGTCAACACCTTGTTCAACACTTCCCTGTACCCCCCTAAGGAGCGCACCGGCCCCAATGCCGACATCATCCCCAAGACCGTGTCCATCCAGTCGACCAGCGCCGATATCGAGGAGAACGGCGTGCGTCTCCGCCTAACCGTGGTGGATACCCCCGGATTCGGTGACTTTGTCAACAACGACGACTCGTGGCGCCCCATTGTCGAGAACATCGAGCAGCGCTACGACACATACCTCGAGGCCGAGAACAAGGTCAACCGCAGCAACATTGTCGACAACCGCATCCACGCCTGCGTTTACTTCATCCAGCCCACTGGTCACTCCCTGAAGCCTCTCGACATCGAGGTGATGCGCCGCCTGCACACCAAGGTCAACCTGATCCCGGTCATCGCCAAGGCTGATACCCTGACCGACGAGGAGGTTGCCCTGTTCAAGGAGCGCGTACGTCTCACGAATCTTATGATCCCGACAAGTATAGATTTCTAACAATTTTCTAGATTCTGGCCGATATCACCCACCACTCCATCCAGATCTTCGAGGGTCCCCGCTACGAGCTTGATGACGAGGAGACCATTGCCGAAAACAACGAGATCATGTCCAAGGTGCCGTTCGCCGTTGTTGGTGCCAACTCGGAGGTGACCGCCGCCGATGGCCGTCGCGTGCGTGGCCGTAGCTACCCCTGGGGTACCATTGAGGTCGATAACGAGGAGCACTGTGATTTTGTCAAGCTGCGCCAGATGCTGATCCGTACCCACATGGAGGAGCTCAAGGAGCACACCAACAACTTCCTATACGAGAACTACCGCTCGGACAAGCTCACCCAGATGGGTGTCGCCCAGGACCCGAGCGTGTTCAAGGAGGTCAACCCGGCCGTCAAGCAGGAGGAGGAGCGCAACCTGCACGAGCAGAAGCTGTCCAAGATGGAAGCCGAAATGAAGATGGTCTTCCAGCAAAAGGTATCCGAGAAGGAAAGCAAGCTCAAACAGAGCGAAGACGAACTCTATGCCCGACACCGCGAGATGAAGGACCAGCTCGACCGGCAGCGCCAGGAGCTAGACGAAAAGAAATCCCGCCTGGAGAGCGGCCGACCCATCGAAGAAAAGGGAGGCAAGCGCAAGGGCTTCTCCCTTCGTTAAGACTCTCACGCCTGCCATTGACGCCCGCTGATTCCCCATCAAACCCTCAACTCTCTCTATTTTTTTCCTATCTGTCTCACATCACACTCCCTCTTATCTCCTTGACGCGCTGCTCTATTTTATCTTCCACTGGATGGGCCTACGCATCGCAAAAAGAATGGTTTTGAATAATACGATCCGCGGGGGTTGCTTAAGACCTTTTCTTTTTATTAACTTCTTGTGATGTACTTTTTGCTACGCCATCTCTTGTTCTTGCCCGCTTTCTGTGTGCCCTATTACCCGCTCATTTTCTCGTTAATTTCTTTTGGGCATTTGGTTCTTTTTTGGCCGTCTGTCCGTGTGTTAGTCAATTGCAGCGCTTCGGCATTTCCTTAGTCCACATGAAATCTATGTAGAGCCCAATGACCTTAGATCCTGAGACTCTATCCAATGAGAACATACCTAGGCATGTACTCCATAATATTCTTGGCTTAAAGTCTTGAACCTTACCCCGTCTTTTCTTCACGTCCGTGCTGTTTGGACGGCAGTCGGCGGGAGTCGGATTCTCGCTATTACCATAGGCTGTTGAAGCTTCCCCCTCATTATAGCACCATATCGCGTCATGGACAACTAGTTTCCAAATTAGATATTATACTACTTATAAGAAAGGCATTATGTTCTTTTGATTTGGGTAACAGTTTTCACAAATTGAATCTGTAGTTTACGAGTGGAATCTCGTGACTCAAAGTTGCTCTGAATTTTAAATAATGAGGCTACTCAACTGCGCATCTGTTTTATTGACAGTGCTTTCTCAGCATGTCATGAGTACAACACTTTGTGGACAGAATGGAGATATCTACAAGGATACTACCTGTACTTCATCTCAAAGAGCCCACGACCTTCTGTCGCGAATGTCATGGACAGAAAAGGTCAAACAACTTGGTGGTATCCGCCAGGTACTTGGTGAAAACATGTCCTTCAACAAGACAAATTTTGACATCTTCAACGAAGCACAAAATGGGAATATAGGTACCTCGCCCTGATCTTCTGTTCTTTAAGACTTGTCAATCTAATACCAACAGGATATGGCAATCAATTCAATCCCGCTATCCCGGCCTTACAGCTGGTGAATGAACTCCGTGAGAATCAGACTGCGTCAGGACTTGGTATTCCCTATGTCCTTGTGACAGATTCTATCAATGGGATCTATCTGTTCAATGGGACCTTGTTCCCTAGTACATTGTCGATGGCGTCATCATTCAATGTCCCTCTATATGGAGAGGTTATCGCTTCGATTCGAGAAGAGTGCAAAGCAATAGGTATCAACTGGGTTCTATCACCCGAATTGGATGTTGTGACGGATCCTCGATATGGTCGGGTGGGCGAAACGTGAGTCTCTGATATGCACTAGCTTTGAGGCTGGTATTGATTTGAGATCTAGATATGGTGAAGATCCATATTTGAATGGAGAGTTTGGCTTGAAGTACGTCCAAACCATACAAGAGAAAGATGAGAATGGGTTTATGAAGGTCGCAGCCACAATCAAGCATTTTGTTTATGGCTGGGAGGCTGGAGGTGTTAATACGGCGCATCAGTATGGAGGTATCAACCATGTCTACAACGATATGCTGCCTCCATTTATCAAAACTATCTCTGAGGGAAGTCCAGCCTCTTTGATGGTATCCTATGCTAGTCTTGATCGGGTTCCGATGTCTGCGAACAAGTTCATGCTTCAACGAGTTCTTCGAGACGATCTCGAGTTCAAAGGAATTATTATGTCTGATGCTGGAGCACTGAACGACCTAGCGGGGGAGTTTAGAATTGCCCAGACTTCTCAAGATGCCGCGATCTTAGCTGTCAAGGCCGGCATGCAGATGGAACTTTCGCCGGGAGAAGAGTCTGCAACGCAGACGCTGGTCAATGTGACCAATGATGCCGAGATTACAGCTTTGGTGTCGAATGCTACATTCAAGATCCTCGAGCTCAAATTCAACCTTGGTCTTTTTGATTCACCCCTACCCTCGGTCGAGAATGCCACCAAAGTCCTGCGCGCACCGGCCCATCTCGAAGCAGCTCGCAATATCTCCCGCGAATCCATCGTACTGCTTCAGAATGACGGCCTCCTCCCACTACAGAACACATCACACACCGTCGCAGTACTAGGACCATATGCCTCAATCATCGATCCAGGCTCTTACGCACCCCACAGCACAGCGGACCAAACCCACGGCAATTCCCTTCTCCAAAGCCTGCAACACGCTCTCGGCTCCGAAAACATCATTCACGAGCCAGGCGTAGACTTCCTCGACCGAACAAACCGCACTGGCATAACCAGCGCTGTAACAGCAGCCAAATCTGCTGACTTGGCCATTCTATCTGTAGGCTCACTATCGGTCTACTCAAGCGATCCTCTCTACGACAAACGCACGGACGGAGAGTTTTTCGCACACGCGGACCTAGGTTTCCCAGGTCTCCAACAAGAATTGATAGACGCAGTCCTCGACACGGGCGTCCCTACAATCATAGTTTTAAGCGGTGGACAGGCATTCGTTCTGAACAACTCGACCCTTCGCGCAAATGCAATCTTACACACCTTTTTGGCCGGCGAGTATACCGCCGACTCGGTTGTGGAGATTCTATCGAGACAGGTTAATCCCAGCGGTAAACTTCCTATCAGTCTTCCGCAGGCGAATGGCGCGTTCCCTGTTGCATATAATTGGTTACCATCTGATAATCACGGGGGATCCTCAGGCAGTCCGATCTATGGGTCGTCGGCTTGGCAATTTCCGGCCATTACGATTGAGCCGCCTATGGCGTTTGGATTTGGTCTAAGTTATACCTCGTTCAACATGTCGGCTGACGTGAAGGAGATCACGGATGGAGGTGATCCCGCATTTGAAGTCTCGGTTAATGTGACGAATACGGGGAGAGTGGCTGGACAGGAGGTTGTGCAGCTTTATTTTCGGCAGAGTTTGTCGACGATTGAGTTACCTGTTAAACGGCTTGTTCGCTTTGCTAAGGTTGGCCTTGAGGCTGCAAAGTCGGAGGTTGTTACTTTTGTGGTTCCGCAGGAGGAGATGGGGTATTATTTGAATATGGAGTGGACTTTGGAGAAGGGCAGTTATACTTTTTATGTTGGATCTAGTTCAAAGAGTGCCGATCTGCAGGAGTGGGATGTCACGATTGAGTGAGATTGGACACAATATATAGACCGTTTAATGGCTTCGATTCAAAGTCCCATAACATTGAATCTCAGATCATTCAGACCATGGACTGCGAGCAGGAAAGGGAGCCCCGAGGGCCAGAAGATTATCAAGGCCACATAAACGAGCGAAGTCAGTCCAGATATAATCCTCCACCAACTAGCTATTCATTCATCAGCAGAAATCAAAATACCACCAGCGGATTGCATACCCTCTACTGGTGCTCGAAAAGACATCTGAACCTTGCCCCCCTGCGCAGTATAACCACAACATCATAAGCACAGTTACTGGCCGAATCCATAAGCCCCTCCACCCGGAACCTCTCAACCTGACTCCGATCCTTTGACCAGATCTGCTCCATATCTTCCAGTGATCGACCCACGATCTCGCGGTACTGCCACCCCCGCTCATCCAAGGCACTCTTGAACTGGCACTGATATGACAATGGATCCAGATGGGGAGGTACTAGCTGCGCCATATATCGCTTGGCATATACCCTTGCAAGATAGAGGAGTGCAATCAACCCCACAGTCAAGTATGAAGAAAAGATAAAATCTTGACGCAGTCCCGCTCTTACGGATCCTTTGGGACCTTTCTCACGCAGAAATGTTTGACGTATATCCATTGCCTCTATGAATACCACAAATACCATTCCAATTTTGGAACTATGTTATGAAGAATTAGCTGAATGTTCGCTGTGGTATTCGGTTTTTGATTTGGCAGATCTTACATGGTACTCATATATCCCAGCCAGACGACAAAGCGGGTCCATAATGGTGCGCCAGAACGTTTGGATTTGAATCCCGAGTCGCCGTTATAGTTTATATATCTGTCTTCGGGGATATTCATGTCACTGAATGAGGGGTCCAATTGAACGCCGCGACGGGCGGCCATGAGGAATTGTAGTGGTTGGAGGATGTCGGTGTCTTTTGCTGACCTGGGCGCGGTCTCGGCGTCGACCTTTTCGGTCGGGAAATTGGAGGTTTGCATTTTGCGCATTTCTGATGCAAGATCGTTGACGAGAAGAAGAAAGGAGACAAAAGGAAAGAAATGGGAGCCTAAAGGGCGCTAGTTTGGGTTCGCAAGGCTGTGAGACACTTGTGGAGACTGAGGCTCAGGCGAGGCTAACCTGATTCTATAGCGCTAATCTCTTATCTTGGGGCTGTTCAGGACTCCATAACAGATCATAGGAGCGATAAATATCTGTTCAATCTAATATCGTCCTAATATTATCGCAAAGAGGAATTGGGTTCCATATGACAATGGCTGAATCCCAGTTCTTCATTCTATTTGTCTCTTAAGGTCCACATAGTGCCACCAGAATTTCATGAACAAAACACATCAATCACATCTATAAACAAATTCTGACTATCATCCAAATGACACAAGACTTACAGCTTTGCCCGCTCCCCATTCTCGCCAAACTCAATCTTCTTCCCGGTGATCAACGACTCCTGCAACGCACACCCAATAGTAACAGCTTTAACGGCCGAATCCAACCGCAACGGCGGAGCAGTGTTATCCAAACAAGAAGCCGTAAACTCATTGGCCTCAGTAATGAACGCCTCCCGGAATCGTCCATAGTAATCGGCCGGAATTTCGCGACGGATACCAGTCGACTCGTACAGGTTCACGAGGTTCAGCTGAGGCTGTGTGTTCACGGCGATCTTGCCATTTGTACCAAAGACTTCAGTACAATCTTCTTGCCCAGCAGCCATCATGCGCGAGCAGTAGAGTTGGGCGATTTTGCCTCCCTGTTTCAATGAGAATCTGGTTCGTCTTGCAAGGGGAGGGAAGGGAACTTACATAAAACTCAATAATCCCCAAGGCATTATCACGATCATTATGCTTCCGCAGATCGGGCTGCACGGCCGTAATTCCAATAGCAGTAACACTCTTCACCTTGGTATCCTCGCCGAAGAACCATAGTGCAAGATCGATATCGTGGATCGAGCAGTCCACAAAGATACCACCCGAAAACTCGGCGTAGGCAACGAAGAATCCGCTCGGATCAAGCTTGTCGCATGTTTGCGAGCGGAAGACGGATGGGGTCCCGATATCACCGGATGCCATGCGTCGGTGTGCATCGCGGTATGAGGCATCGAAGCGACGGGAGAATCCGCAGATTACTTTTTGATTGGGGAATTTTTGGATGGATCTTTTGTAGGTGTCGACCACTGACTGGGACTGTTTGAAAGAATAGAATGTTAGAAAGTGGCTTGAGTTGTCGTTATCCGGACTTACAATCTCTGGACTGGTACTAATGGGCTTCTCGCAGAGAACGTGTAATCCCCGCTCAATGGCTTTGATTGCCTGCTCGGCGTGCACTGTAGTAGCACTAGCAACGACAACAGCCTGTAGAGACTTCTCCTGAGATAGCATCTGCTCGTAGTCAAGGTAGGTGCGCACACCCTTGAATTCGTTCTTCGCGGCATCTAGTTCGGCTTGCACAGGCGAGCAGACGGCGATGAGCTCGGCGCGGGGAGTCAGAGTTGCGAAATGACGGGCATGGCGCATGCCTAAATTTTAATTGATTAGCTCAATCATGGTTGAGTTGAAGTATTGGCTTCTTACCCATGCGGCCAATACCTGCGACGGCAACTTGGAGCTTTTCGGTCATTGTGAAGGAATTGGATTAGAGGACTTTCTATAAAGAACTTGAAGTGTATAGAATGAAAAGCAATGAATTCAGCGAGACTTATATAGCTACGATTACAGCTATCGCTGCATATACCCCTCATCGGAGAAAAGCTATCAAAGCTGTCGCATAACTTAATCGAGTAGTTCGACGGCGACGATTTCCTTTCACGACGACTCCACTTCCCCGCACTCAAGATCTCCACGATGGTAGCTCTTTCAAAGAGAATTACTCAATAAGGCAGATTGCGGCGAACCTCTCGATTTATGATTTAAAAAAGCCCGATTTGGAGTTAAGATGAATGAATGCCGCTCATACAGGCTTGATTCATTACTGCATTACTCCTCATACCCCTCCCAACCCCATGCTACTTTCAACGATGCCTGAACACTTGAAGTGGGATACGCATGCTTATCCTCCAACTGTACTAATACCCCGAGCAAAGCCTCCTGTTCAAGTTTCTCAGTGAATCTGTCTCCACACATTCCAATTGCAGCGGAGGCCGTCACCAGACCAGGAGGACTATGTTCATTGGAGAGCGCAATCCCACATAACCGCACGACAATCGACCGCAACTCTTGATCCACCGATCGCATTGCCGTGCGCTGGCCAGGACCTAGACGGGGCAACTTGGGATTATATACTGTGAGCAAAATCCGGGCAAGTTCGAGAAACTGGAGGCCTGCAACATGGCAGTTGTTCAGGTACCACAGCTCAGGAAAGACCTCACCGCATGAGCGATCAGGTTCTCGGGAATAGATAGGTTTAAAACTGGGCGGACCTAGCTCAGCCCAGAGAGTTTCAAATGCGACGAGCTCCTCGTAGCGTGCGAGGCGCATGTCGGTTCCCGTTTGCAGAATTCCCATGCTTGACTGTTGTCGGTCCCTGGGCAGATCTTCTTCAGATCCATAACAATATTGCAATACATCGGCGCAGTGAATTACTAGTCTGTCTGCCCATACGTAGTCATCAGCAGGCTCGAAGGATCGATATGGCTCGCAAGGCCCTAGTGGGAGTCGGAAGGTTCGTTGTTTGCTAAATGCGGTGGTGATTTCTTGTCGCAGTGCAATCCAATAAGCCGCATGACGCAGCCCGTATCCAGATACTGCGGGCGCGATCTGGGCTTCTAGAAAGATCTGGATGCCCCGCAGTGCACTTTCAGTGTCTTGGCCCATAGCAGGGACTTGATCAGAGTCAGCGGTAACCATATCATTCATGTAAGGGACACTCACAGTCTACTTCTTCATAAAAACGTAGAATCACGGCCGCAGCAAGTAGACTTTCATCCTGGGCTTCCCGTGAGTGGTCTGAAATTGAGACGAAATGGGCTATACACTCGTTGTGGTAGTGAATGGCTGTCTCCGACGTCAAATTTGGAAGAGCCTTGCCTCCATAATACACCTGATTGCCGCGCCAGTATTTTTTGATCCGGCTCAGGTGTCTGGCAGAGGCAGTAAAGATGGCATTGAGTAAAGGGGGACAAGTTCGTGCTCGCAAAGGCACTGTGCAAGCGAAATGTCGCTCCCCGTCGCAAATATCGAACTGTAAGAAATTAGCTGAGTATCGCCAGAATCTTCGAGTACATACCCAAGGCGCAAGCTCAACAACAAAATATCGCATGAGGCAGGCCTCATGCTCATCTAGGTTTGGTAGTTCTCCATTGATTGGATTGACGAAATCCCTGGACCCTTGAGAGGAATGACTATAATGTGAGAACTGAGGGGAAGCCGACAGCGGCTGATTTTCCGGTGACAGCTGCAAGGCATATGGCGAGTAACCCAAGGTAGAATCGGGCTCATGCGACTGTATCAATGAATCGCATACATTTGAAATTGGGTCGACCGTTTCGCTGAGAATAGTCGACTCGGCAAGAGTCCGATGCTCAGAGACCACGCTTCGGCGTCTCTCCGATGTTGACGGAGATGTAGCATCTAAATCTAGACAATAATGCCGAGCTATATCAGCCGTCTCGTCGAAATACTTGTAGTCCACTATTGTCCTAGTTAGTAACTTTAATTGGCAATCCATACCCGCTGAACGGGCATTCAAGTCTTCACACCGTAACCGATCGGTAACCAGGGCTGATCATCTGCAAAGTCATACTGCGCACTTGCACTAGATCCATGACGGAATCTTGAAGAAATAGCTTGCCAGAGGCAAGAAGAACCCGTGCGCTCGCACCGATGGCATTTCGGCTTCTGCCCATCACCTAGACAAGTTCAGTAATCTGCATTTGGACCGCTTTGAATGAACTCACACTTCAAATGACGGGCTGAAACATATGGTCAGCTAATATCTATTACTCAGCTCATGATATACCACTTACATCGGCATTCCTGACTATACAGTTTAGTCAGAAATTGTCACTGCATTATTTATGTGGGCACTCACCAAGGAATAACCTTGTTTCGCATATTGCGTATATGAAATTCGTGGAATAATGAAGAAGCAGAGTAGATGGGATGATGGAATCAAAGGAAAAAGTCGCCGAGCATTTCCATGCGGAGAAAGTGCGGGGTTGAAATCTGGGGATCGTCATTGGGTAAGGTAACGGCAAGTCTGTTCTTATAATACTAATGTTCGGATTGGATTGTAAATATTATGAGATCAATTAGGCCCTCTGTTCACATTTCCTTCAAAATCCTCTGGGTTGAGGAACTGCAGTCTGCAGAGTGGAGAATTCCCGGATTCGGACAGGACTTGTGACCCCTATGTCTGAGGAGATCTATAGCTATGGGTCGCATGGTAAACATATTATTTGGTAAGGAAGTCATGTTTGTCAGGGATTTAATAATGAATTGAGTCAATTAGCAATGGGAAAGTGGGGAATGAGAGAGGAAATGATTGTATGTCAGTCTCGATACGTTCCTATGACGACAAGCACTCGCACCCAAAAAACACGAATCTTCCAACAAAAGGACATCATGAGCCCATGTGGCAGATAGGCGTATAGTCTCTCAGACATAAGCAGAATATGTTTTCCTGGGCAAATGTCGCTAAACACTATACGGCCTAATCACACCGCATGCCTGCTCTATACTTCACTAAACGCTGACAAGTCTAGCGATCTGCACAGGCACATTGGCCCTCGACGTTAGAACATTGAGGGTTCGGGCCATCGCAACAATATGTTTGGTCGCATGGAGAGGAGCAAACGTAACAGTCTATGTGATACGTATCATATAGGTTAACAATTGTATATAGAATAAAATAAAAAGGAAGGGAAGGATAAGAAAACATTGAATCAGATGATACCTTCGACACCTCGATTTTGAAGAGGATTTGCGGGGCTCAATTTAATAGTATCGATAGTTGCAACGACATTGGCTATAAAGAGAATCAGTCAGTAAGCTGGAGTTCTGAAACCAAGATTCACGAGAAAAGGGTGTAGTACCTCCTCTACTGGCTTGTTCAAGACTGGAACCGGTGACACAGCACGCAGTGAAGCACAAGATTATAAGGGTCTTGGAAGCTCCAAACATAGTGATCGTATTTTGAGGCTTGTGATAAATGTCACACAGTGGATGCAAGAAATATTGTAAGAGTTCCGTAATTGCTGTTAATGCTTTGAGGTATCTAGCAGGCCGATATATTTATATTAAATATCCCCCTCGAGAATGACTTTGCGATAAGTCCCTTGCGTAAAGGCGCCTATAATCTACATTGCGCGGCTAGGAGACGATGTCGCACTAGATCTTGATTACTTAGTGGGAAGTAAGGGGGTTCGTCTTGTTACCCGATCTAGAATACTACTTAAGTTTATTAGATTTACATGATTGAATAAACAATTGTTTCCCATTTCTTCTAGAGCTCGACGAATTGAGCGAAATGCGCGAGAGAAGACCCAGATAGTGTATGCAAAGGACTGGGATAAATATCTGTATTATGGTTGTGAAGATGTGACTAATTTTCAACTACGATAGAAAGGCAGGAATAATGGATGGTACATTGCCCCCGAACCTTAAAATGTAAGGAATCCAGTCGAGTTAGATATGTGGCCTAACAGCAACATGAAAGCTAAGGATACCTCCTGTGGTATTTTCTCGGGTATGGGAGTATGATGATGTCTCATAACAAGAAAAGGCAAATCCCTGACAAATATCTCTTTCATGCCTACTTTGAATGGTAAGTGAGTACCCCGAGAAAGCCCCTCTTACCAGATTGACTAAAAACCTGCTTGGCCATGGGGAAAGAAGTGCCCCATAGTCTGTGAGCAAAACAGCGGGGCTGATGAGATCAGATAAAGCCGATCCGTCTCTACCGAGTAAGTCGGAGCTCAAGTAATTGAGACCATGTCTATCACTATGATCATTGCTGTCTTTGGTGTTAGCCGGGTGTTGATTACGATCAGCCCCAGTATGGAGCGGCTGCAGCGGTCTGTCCATAAAATCAGAGAAAACCACCTTAGAGATCTCTGCTCTTGACTAGGATCTCATGATGTACATTTTAAGGTTCCGAATAAAGTGTGAAACAGGGGTTATTTTGGCAGTTTCAAGGGTCATGGATGGCGGTCTCAAAAGTACGTCAAGTTATTCCGGGTGAACGAACAGCCGGTGATCTCAATCAGATAACAAAAGTCTAAGTAATGAAACTTTGTCTCAATGATCCCTGCCTCTTCAGAAACATCTCCACTCCAGCCACCCGTTTCATAGGATATTTTCCGCTGCGAAACATGGGTCCTGCGGAGCAAATTTCCAACAAAACGGCCTCTCGGGAAGCCGTTGGTGCTCCGTGTGGAGCCATCAACGACATTTGAGTGGATGACATACGCTGACAGAGAACAATAGACATGCACTATTCTTCATTTGGCATCGTTCCAGAGTTTTCTGGCTTGAAGAATCCACTACAGGATCCATACCTCTAACTTGTAGGCCGCTTGCTCAGCATTTTCAATCTTGCTCTAAGCAGATCTAGACCAGACCAGGAAGGTAGCCACACGATCGGGAATTATGACACAATGGAAGACTCCGGAGGTCGGTTTCGGGCTGAGAAATCCTGTGGACAGGCCACTTGATATAGAAAGTCTAGATTATTAAAAGGATTTACGTCCCCTGAAAATGAATGCTAGATTTGACCAAAACTTGTTGATCATTCCGCAATGCGATTCTCTCGAGTAAGCTGCCAAGCAGCCCTTCTGGCGGCTGCTGGATCTCTGGCCTCAGCCACTACCTTCAAGAACGGCACTTACGACTACATCGTTGTCGGTGGTGGCCCCGCTGGTATCATCACTGCCGAGCGCTTCGTCGAGGCCGGCAAGAGTGTTCTCCTCCTCGAACAAGGTACCGGCCCAACAGTTGCCACCGGCGCGAACGAAACCCTCTCCTGGAACGATAACCTGACCTCAATCGACCTGCCTGGTCTGTCTGCCGATGTTGGCTCGCTTGATGTGTGGGATGAATACCTTTGCACCGATACTGTGGGATATGCTGCTTGTGTGCTTGGTGGAGGAGTAACCATCAACTACATGGTTTTTGTTCACCCACCAGAGCACGACTTTGACGACAACAACAACTGGCCCGAAGGATGGAAGTGGAAGGATCTCAAGCCTGCTGCTGAGAGACTGTACAAGCGCAACCCTGGTACCATCTTGCCCTCGGCGGATGGTAAGTACTATGACCAGGGTCTCTACAAGGTCCTCTCTAAGTTCCTGAGAAAGCTTGGCTGGACATCGGTCAACATGATCACTCAGCCCAACGAGAAGTATCAGGTCTACAGTCACCCGGCATGGAACGTCCAGGATCAGAAGCGTGCCGGTCCCGTCCGCACCTACCTGCCCCTGGCCCAGAAGAGCAACAAGTTCACCCTGAGCCTTGACACCAAGGTCCTCCGTGTTGTGCGCTCTGGAAGCCAGATCACTGGTGTCGAGCTGCAGACTGCTTCTGGCGAGACTGAGATCGTGAGCGTTGCCGACAACGGCCGTGTCATTCTCGCTGGCGGTGCCCTCGCCACTCCCCGCCTGCTCTTCAACTCCGGCATTGGGCCCAAGAAGCAGATCGAGACCGCGAAGAAGGCCGGTATCTCCGTCCCCCCGCAGGAGGAATGGATCAACCTGCCCGTCGGTGTCGGTCTCAAGGACCACCCCATCTTCACCATCCTGGCCAAGACCGATGGTGACTTCGGTGTCCCTGACTACGAGAGCATCCTGAACGGTAGCGATACCAAGGATATCGACCTCTACGAAAAGGGAGATGGTATCCTTACCCAGGGCAAGCACCGTTTGACTTTCTTCTCCTCCAACGAGCTCAACGGCCAGACTCGCTACTACCAGGGATCTTGTGCTCCCAACGCTGACTCTGTTCTCGATATTACCACTTACATGACTCACGGTCTCACCTCGTCTGGTGTCCTGGGTATTGATGAGAACCAGAAGACTGTCTTCGAGCAGTCTCCTTACCTGCAGACCGCTGATGACCGCAAGGCTGCTCGAATTTTCATTAAGTCGCTCGTCGATGACTTCAACAAGCCTAACTCTGGATTTGAGTTGGAGACGTACACCAATGTGTCTTCTATTATCGCCACTCTGTCCCCTGGTATGCACTACACCACTACTGCTAAGCTTGGTAACGATGATGGCCGTGACAACGGTACCTCCGTTGTGGATATCAATACCAAGGTTTACGGAACTGATAACCTGGTAAGTCACTTCTTTCTCATGTTAGACTTTGTATCATTTGAAACTAACGAATGTGTGTTTGATAGTACATTGTCGATGGCAGCATCCACCCTGACCTTCCCACCGGTAACATCCAGACCACCATCATGGTTATCGCGGAGGCCGCTGCCGCTCGCATTCTTGCTCAAAAATAGATGAGAGATATTTGTTCCCTATAGAATAGACAAAATTATGGATTTTCGTTATAAGTTATAAGTTTCACCTTTTCACCTTTAAACTTCTGTAAGAAGACCCTTCATGAGATGCTTGCTTTGCATAAAAATGAGTAGACTGAATTTCATAACTAGAGGCACCTGAAGATTTAACAAAAAGAAATTAAACTCCCTGCATCTTCTTCTTTCAGCAAATGGCGAGTAGTTAGTACCTAATTGAGGAATAATACCATATTCAAGACTTTACCATCCACTTAATCAGTCCAGCCCACATAATGACGAAGACAGCCTATGCTTGTGAGATGTTGAGTTCTATGGGCTTTCAATATTCAGACCCCTAGCTTCACTTGCGGCTGTCACGATTCTTTCCCTTTGTGCGCACGTTATCTCACTGAACAGATGCGTTGCTAGCGCATAGTGGACGTTCACTCAGCAGCAGCATGCTCATCCTCCCCAGAATCCTTGAACCCATCTTCAGGGTGAACTGGGTAAAACAAGGGAAACAATGCCAAGGCACGGTCAGCAATTTTCAGAAACTGGTCGAAAAGTAGCCGAGTGGAGGCCTGCGGAACCGTCTCCTCGCTGTCCAGCTGTTCTTTGACTTGATCGAGGACTGATCTGGCCACGATGAAACTATCTTGAGTCGCCTGGATTCGCTCTTCAAGGGACTGGAAACGATCAATCAGTTTTGTAAGGATGTCATCGAGACCCTCGGCACTCTCGAGGAGGCTGGCTCTTTCACTTTCAGACTTTAGGATTGTCAGTATGTTATGGAATTTCAAGAGTAGGCGAAAGGGACCTTACAAAAGAGGCGATTTCTTGCGCATCACTATGTTCACCAGTGCTGCGCTGGTCATCTGACTCAGACATGGCTGCGAGTCGTTTGAAAGGTGCTTCAAGTTGTATTTTGAGGAAAAGTCGTGGTTCAAAAGGGTTGATACGCAGAGAACAATGTTGAAGAGAGGAAAGAAGGCAAGAATAGAAACATGATACTCAGTGATATAACGAAGCATTTTAGGTGAAGTGAAGGACTATGTTATAGCCATCCCCATCTACTTTATTTGTACACCGTGAGTATTAGGCAGCATGAGTATAGGCAACGTAAATGTATAGCTGTGAACATAGTGAACATGACCCTAAAAAACGTGGATATAGGCAAAGTAGATGCTAGACATTTGACAACTCGCAATAATAAGCCGTGACAAGTGGTTTGTTTGTGTTGCCTACCTGCTATGATACATTTGGACTCCTTCCGCAGGAAGCAAAGAGAAATGAAACTAGAAAAAATAACCCGCTCCCAGATCACCAAGCATCGACATCGAAATTCTCCTCTCCGAAGTAAGACACAACGACAGTCCGGTCCGAGAACTTACGGCCAGCCAATGCCTTCAAGGCATTGGTCGCCGATTGCTCGGTATCAAACTTGACGAAGATCTTACCGACACCTGATGTGCTGCGGCTGCCACCGCTGGGGCGGGGAATCTTGAGGCTTAAAACCTTTCCGAATTTTCCACACTCTTCAGTGACATCCTCCAAGATCTCTTCGTAGTCGTCATTGTCAAGTAGTTCGTCAACAGTAACCATGTTCAAAAGCTGCAGCACACGACCAGTCTCCATATCTTGGGAAGTAGTCTTTGCGAACATCGACATGGCATTGACACCCATATCCAGACCAGCTGCCTGAGTAGTACCGATACTAGCACGAACAACCTTAAGGTGGCGATCACCTAGCTCCATGCCGTTGAGACCTTCCACGGCGATAGGAGTTGCGGCTGGATCAGCATACTCACAGAAGGCAATGCCCTAAACGAGGTTAGTTATGAATTGTAGACATAGTCATTGAAGATGTACTCACCCGTGATTCCTCAGTCGATGAATCTTTAACCAAGATGAATGACTTAAGCTCACCAAACGACTTCAGCAACATTGTGACAGGCTCTTCGGGAATATAGGATGGGATGTTGGACACGCAAATCTTGTTTGGTGAGTCTGGTACCTCACTGAGAAGCACACCCTCCTGGTATTCCTGGTCTGCACTTCCATTGGGCACAATGTAATCCTTGGGTCGCCGGACCTCCAAACCCTTGTCACCGCTCTCAGCCATAGTGATGCCGTCAAATGCAAGAGCAACAGTTGCGTCGGTAGGACTTTTGAATTCCAAGAGGGCGAATTTCTGATCTTCAGACACCTGTGCGGAGACACATGGGTCGACGCTCTGAACCACATTCAAGCCGTTCAACTGCAAGTTGAAGAACGAGATTATGGCATCTCCGGTGGTACCAGGAGGGATATTGTAGACAAAGAGACGCTTGGATTGGCGGGAGTTGGATGGCTTGAGGGCGGTATTTTCTGTGGCACCGGCAGGCTGGTCCATGAAAGCCTGCAGACGGCTGGGGTCCATTGGTTGTTGGCGGGGAGCTCCGGGCAGAGGGAACATACCAGAGAGCTTGGCTTGCTCTGCAGTGACATTCTCGTAACCTGGAGGCTTGATATCCCATTGGGTAAGACGACGCTTGCGTTCCAAGATTGACGGGACATCGGTCAAGTCTGGTGTAGGCTCCTTCTTCCGTGGGGGTGTTGCGGATCTCTTGCGCTCTCTTCTATCACCACCACGGTCTCCACGGTCCCGGTCACCACCTCCAGCACCGCCACGGCGGGGGCGATCCTCAAAGAGGTCCCGTCTCGGAGCCCTCTCTTCAAAATCGGGTCGGTCAGGTCGGCGGCGGCGATCTCCACGGTCTCCTCCACGATCTCCTCGGTCCCCACGGTCCCATTCCCGGTCGTCTCTTCGGCTGCTCGAATAGCGGTCTTCGCGCTCACGGGCACGGTAGTCGCGGCTGGAGGAATACGAGTTGGCTTCAGGTTCACGACGCGCGCCTCGCGGGCCGTAGTGAGGCGATCGCGATCGTCGTCGCTCTCCTCTCTCGGGTCTCTCGGGTCGCTCAGGTCTCTCTGCCCGATCACCCCGATCTCCTCGGTCTCGATCACGTCGCTCGTCGCGCTGAGATGGGTTAGTCGCATTCAAGCCACTTGTAACGTTGGCACCTACGTAGTAGTCGCGAGGGCGACCAGAGTCTGCAATTGTTAGCTTAATTCCTAGAGATCAATTGTGGTAGACTCACCTCTGGAAGAATAAGTGTCGCCGTTCATGTTGAGCTTTGGAGTTGGGGAAGCTCTTGCTGGCTTCAGTGAAGGGGAAAACTGGAAGCTCCTGCACGGGGCGGTAATGCCTTTACCGCTTTCTGTTACAGGAGTTAGCGGCAATTTGCGGCAGAACGACTTTCTTATCGTTTTCTATCGCGTCAAGGTTTCAGCGCAACAAAGAAACCCCTAAAAGATGGCTTTCTCAGATTGGCGCAAGCTGCCGGTCAGCTTGTCAGAACTCTGCATTAATACTACTCTACGTTGTGGTCAATCTTTTCGGTCGGTTTCTTCCAATTACGTATCTCTCTTCAATAATGCTAACCTCCATGCAGATGGCATAATATTGCGGAAAGCGAAGAATGGCGATGTGTCCTGTATGGACGTCTTATTTCTTTGAAACAAGATTCAAGCTGTCTATACTATCGAACCTATCAATCTCGGTCATCTCCTTCTCTCCTAACCCCACCTGCTTCGGAATTACCCTCTCGCGCGCAATCAGATACAGAATCCAGTGACATGAAAGACGACCACACTCTCCGCATTATCAAGCATTATCT
The DNA here is from genome assembly GCA_028828275.1 of Penicillium frequentans. NCBI lineage: Eukaryota > Fungi > Ascomycota > Eurotiomycetes > Eurotiales > Aspergillaceae > Penicillium > Penicillium frequentans. The sequence goes on along the minus strand of JAQIZY010000001.1, from coordinate 868,298 downwards.
CAACCTGTCATCCAATTTGGGTGATCTATATGCGCAATGGTCTTCTGACGATCCTAATTTCAAGAAAAAGGCTCCGCAATTCACCGGAATCCGGATATTGCGCCAGGATGCGTGGGAGGCCTTAGTGTCATTCATTTGCAGTAGCAACAACAATATTTCACGCATCTCTCAGATGGTGGAAAAGTTGTGTCTTCACTATGGACCATTCGTTGCTACAATTGAAGGTCGAGCCTACCACGACTTCCCAACACCTGAGGCATTAGCTGGCAAGGATGTGGAAGGCAATCTCCGCACCTTGGGATTTGGATACCGGGCTAAGTATATCTACAAGACCGCTGTCATGGTGTCTCAAGAGCGAGAGAAAGGATGGTTGGATGGTCTTTCTAACCCCGAGTCCCCTGCATTCGGTATTGAGGCAAAGCCGGGTGATGAGATGAAACCCGAAGGTCGACAAGGATACCGAGATGCCCATGAGAGTTTACTGGAACTTCAAGGTGTTGGGCCCAAAGTGGCAGACTGTGTCTGTTTGATGGGTCTGGGATGGGGCGAATCTGTGCCCGTTGATACTCATGGTAAGTTGCTCGAAATCCTGGCACTTGTACATGGCTCTAAATGATTTGACAGTATGGCAAATCGCGCAACGGGATTACCGCTTCGGCAAGGGATCTCATAAGTCATTGACAAAAGCAACATATGATGCTGTGGCCAACCACTTCCGCAAGCTCTGGGGTCAGGAGGCCGGATGGGCGCAGAGTGTGCTTTTCACGGCCAATTTGCGGTCCTTTGCAGATCGACTTGCAGCAACAAAGGTAAAGGTAGCTGTGAAAGAAGACGACTCAGAGATTGAGATCAAGACTGAAGTCACGACATCAGTGGCTTTGACAGCCCCTAAGCATGAGGATGTCAATGTGAAAGTCGAAGAGCCTGAGAGTAAACCTATCAAGAAGACTGGGAAGAAACGCAAGGCAACGCCAGAAGAAGTCATCCATGCTTCGACGAGCGAAACTCGGCGGATATCCAAGAGACTGCGACGTTGAATTAATGAGACGGTCAAACCCATAGATGAGTTTGACACTACGTTGGAATTACTTTGTACACTAGAGCATCACAGCATTCATGGAGACACCATGGCGCTCATCATCGGAAAAAATAAAGTTGAAATGTATATCCATTGGTTGCTATGCTAGTATTGTGCTGTGGAAAATCCTGTTGTCTAGAGGGCAGTCAGTAAGAAAGCTTCTCCATGGTATGAAAATAATTCATAGTATATTGTGTGAAATCAGAAGTCCAGTTAGATCATCGAGGCACATCCCGAAAGATGCGCCTCTGACATAAGAGGTACCAGAAAAAAGTAAAAATGTGTTTTTCATCATAAAAGGGGGAGAGTGTTGATAAGGGATTGGAAGGCAAAACTGACCTGTTAGTAGGTGCGAGTCGACGCGATCAAGAATTTGTGGCGAGAGCGATGATGCTGGCGAAAATAATCCGTGAAAGACGTCCAAACTGTCTGGAAAGCATAAAACCAGAACAGTTGAAGAAGTTCATGGGCGGACAATCCGCATTAAATAGAAGTTGCGGAGCTGAGGTTCAGAGAAAATTCCTGCAAAATAAGCGAGCCACGTGATCCACACACATCCGTCGTGCGACCTTTCCAAATTATCTCCACTCGAAGAACTTCGATTTCCTCATCCACCTCGACAACCTCCGACCAGCTCTCCTCGCCGGACACTTCAGCAACAATGGGTCGCCTTCACTCCAAGGGCAAGGGCATTTCGTCCTCCGCCATCCCCTACTCCCGCACTGCCCCCGCCTGGTTGAAGACCACTCCCGACCAGATTGTCGACCACATCTGCAAGCTCGCCAAGAAGGGTGCCACCCCTTCGCAGATCGGTGTTGTCCTCCGTGACAGCCACGGTGTTGCCCAGGTCAAGATTGTTACTGGTATGGAATTCTCGATGGGATTTCGCGAAGATCCGATGATTTGGGTTGATTTGGACGGTCGCTAATATTTTTCGTCAATAGGTAACAAGATCCTCCGTATCTTGAAGTCCAGCGGTACGACTCCCATCGCCAACCCTTTATACCCTTCAATTGGATGAAATGAATGTGTGAAATTGTATGGGATGTCCTCGAGGAAAGAACTGAAATTTTCTCTGCTTTGAGTGTCATACCTGCAACGATCCATTCATTCTCCTATAACTCTGGTCGCAGAAATGCACCAGCAGCTAAGCCTCTGTTTGGTTACATGACTGACAGAGAGATTTTGGAATACAGGCCTCGCTCCCGAACTCCCCGAGGACCTTTACTTCCTGATCAAGAAGGTATGCCATACCCTTCCCCAAACCCTGCACTGTAGATCGATCTAATCGTTGTAATCTTTAGGCCGTCGCTGTCCGCAAGCACCTTGAGCGCAACCGCAAGGACAAGGACTCCAAGTTCCGCCTGATTCTGATCGAGTCCCGCATTCACCGTCTGTCCCGTTACTACAAGACCGTCGGTGTCCTGCCCCCCACCTGGCGTTACGAGAGCGCCACCGCCTCCACCCTTGTCGCGTAAGCGTAGACATTGTGTGTTGGTTTGTGGTTTTGGAGGATCGTTCGTGGAGCAATAATGCTGGGTTGTGCCTAGGATTTTGATTTCATGGGCTAGATACGCCAGATAAAAAGAAGACTATTACGAGTTATACCCCTTTCATGTTTCATGATTTGTTTCTCTTGCCAAGAGCAAGTTGTAGATTGTAGGCAAAATTCATCCATTCGTGTATCATTGGTAAGACATCAAGTATATGCATCGCGGAGATCAAGATTGATCCTATGTACAATCTCTTAATGTGCAGGCATATCACCTAATCCGTTCTCACCTCCCTCGCAACGGCATTGCACAGTTCGACCTGAACCCCAGCAGAGAGAAGAATATGGATCCATAACCGCTGTGTATCACTCAACCGATCATTCTCAGACTTAACCTCCGCAAACATGACAGTCTTCGTCTCAGGATTCCACAGAAAGAGATCGGGAATACCACCACCACGCTGTTGGTACTCCTGTGCCATGACCTTGCAGATAGTAGCCAGTGCCTCACCTCGAAAACACCGCCCGATCTCAAGCAGATCTTCTAGCTCGAATGACCAGTCAATGCCAATAGCACAGGGTTGTGCAGCTCCTTCACGGGTATGGATTTCTTGGATGATACGCTCTGCATCGCCATTTGTAATCTCGACTAGTCGGTGATTTATCTCTGATGCCCGAGACGGGTAAAAGACATCTGTATGGAGATCGAGGGGACATGTTTGGAATGGTGTTTGGAAGACGTTAGGGACGTAAGTAAACAGGATATCGTAGAAGAGGATTCCGAACTGTGGACAAAGACGTTAGCACTTCCATTCACTTCTAGAGGTTTGATTGACTTACCAGAGTTCGAACAATGCCTCCTTCAGAATGATATCCTTTCCAGCCGTGATCACGGTACCAGCTCAAGCACATGCTTTCCACTCGACACTCACCACCTTCCCTCTCGTCAATCCATATTGTAGCTTTCCCCTTCTTCACGGGTTCATCCCGCTCGATACGGATTCCCTCGATCGTCCGTTCAGCTGGTTTGCTCAGCATCACATGGCCAAAATCATGCTGTTCTCGCTTGACGACTTTCAGGGCTCTTTCAAGCTTTGTTATACGTTTTTGCAGATCGTAGTGGTATATCAAGTGGCAGAGTGGATCTTCCAGTCCTTCCTCACACGTTCGTAACGCAATTCGTTTCCAGAACTTGCGTTGCTTTTCTTCATTTCGATCTTCTGATGGTGTCAAGGCCCACATGTAGTGCTCTTCTAGGAGTGCTTTACGCTGATACCAGGCGCCACGACGGGCAGCGTGAAACAGACGCTGGTCGAGGAGCTCTGTAATGACTTCATGCTCACGTTTGTGCTCTTTGAATCGACCTAGTGGATGCAGACTTTTATGGATGATTCGTGTGTAGACCCATGCCGGAGAGAATCGGCGCAGATAAGCACCCTCGCCGCTGTCGTAGATGGAATCTTCTTTCTGCTGTTCTTCTTTGGCTAGTTCCTGCCATCGAGGATAAAACTTGTTGGAGAGATCAATGATGTGTTGTAATGACTCTGTGCTCACAGGGCCATTGAACTCCAGGATATTGTCAATGGCGAATTGGGTCCGTAGAGCAGCTTCAAATTCCAAGAGGACTGCCCTCGATGGGAAAATGGATTTTGATCGACATACGATATATTCAGGGAACTTCCTCCGTGAGATCTTCGCCAGGATGATGGTCGTTAAAGATTTCTCAGTCCACTCGGTCGATCTATAGAAGACCAAATGCACCCGCTCAAACAGAGTACGAGGTCCAGAGCAGAGCCGGATGCAATCACCGGTGTAATCCAAAATCTTTTCCAAGAAATGACTTTCTCTGTTTTCAGATGAGTTAATATCTGCCTCGTTTTTGAACCCGAGGCCTGTTTGTGTCTGGCTGGTCTCGCATAGAGCTGCCAGCAGCTCTTTCTTGTTCTTGCCCTGCACCTTGGCTTCCTTGGCGAAACCTTTCAATTCATCAAGCAATAAAAGAGATGATGCCTCTTCCAGAGTCTTAATCTCTGATGTTCCGTCGGCAAACCGAAAGCTCCCAGACAGATCAAGTTTGTTATGGTCTTGATCTTCAACTTTGGGTAGCGTTCGATCGCACTGGAGATCAACAGCTACTGCAGACAAGTCGGATATGTCGGAATAATAGCCCAGTCGATTGACTCGATGCCATGCGGAGGTCTTGCGTAAGAAAAGTCGCACATATCTGATATCATTAATATATGAAGAGTGAATATAATGGAAGTCTCATGAACATACAGATACTGCGACTCATAAGACAAGTCCTTCCACTGCGTAAACACCTCCATCTCGGCCTCACTAAACAGGTGCGGTTCTTCCTCCAGCACGGTCTCCAGTACCAAGTTGAAAGCATCGACATAGATGGAGCTTTTGCCCTTCTTCCAGACTCCATCGCGCAACCTTACATGCAAGCCTGACTCCGCATCATCCGCGGCGTGTGATGTCTCATATTCCCGAATTGCCTTTTCGTCTGTCTCAATATCTGGCAACGAGGTCTCCAGTTCTGTTTGACTACTCATAGGTGGGTGTTCAGACTCGTCAACTGGAGGTGTATCCATTGCCCCTGTGGACGGACTGGGGCTTCGTGGTGGCTTATCGCTCGCATTGCTATCCAGATCGACCTTCTCATCCGATGTTTTCCTGCGTTTGGTGGAACGCTGCGTCTCATAATAGTGCAGCAAAGACATGCTGTAACGGAGCCATGGGGCTCTCTTTCTGGTCAATTCAGCGAAGCTGAGTCTGTCGATCGACTCGCGACCGCGTTGGAAGTAAAACCCGATAGCGACACGAAGTCACGTGTGCACTTTGGCCCAATCTAGGTGTTTGCTCTGTTTGCACGTGGAGATCGAACTAACACTCGAGTTATTGAAAAGAAGAGGGGAAATGCAATAGAAAAGAACAGAAGAATGCAATAGTGAGCTTCTGTAGCCACAGTTCTATAATGGCCGATGTGGTAAGAAAAATTTCCATGAAACCTATACCTTGAGTCCCAAATATCCTAGACTCAGTGTTGGGGAGCTTCCAGAAGCTCCACAGCTCCGCTCTGCACAACATCCGGAGACAAACCCAATCCTTTACTTTCCCTGCTCATCCTGCCCATTCCTTGATCCCGCTTCTTCATCACGAGAAATATTCTCCCGATCTCATTTCTTCCTCCTGCGCAGCCTCCGCTCGCGACTGCGAACCAACCTGGTCCACCTGCTCCCGTCAACGAAGCACAGAAACCCACACCCATCTACAACACCATGGGCGAACCCAACGGCTCTCACACTCCGATGGCGGAGCTCTCCAATGCAGCCTCCTCACAAGTCCGGCCTGGAGGGGCCCCAGCCCGGGAATATCTGAATGAAAAGATTGTACCATACCTACTGGAAGGAATGAAAACTGTCGCGAAAGACCAGTGAGTGAAGATATGGCCGCTGGAATTCGGGAATTCATGCTGATGGTGTCAATTTGCTCCAGACCCGCCAATCCGTTGCGCGTCCTTGGGGATTTTTTGATCCAGAAGAGCAATGAGGTGGAAGGCGATGTCGAGAAGGAAGAATAGAAAAAGCTCCAAGGGATGATTGGATTTAATTATTACGGCGTTTCAGGTGCTCTCGGTATATTAGGGTCATGGCTTCTATGCCGGACATGTTATTGATATTTTAAAAGTCCTCTCTCTCGCCCCAATACGGTTTCAAGGTCAAGAGGCATTAAGGCTTCTATTATATGGGGCTACAGATGGGCGTGGTGATACCCAAGAAATGAAGACACAATGACCAAAACTGCGCATGCAACGATATCTAGATTAGAGAGAGCATAAGGTCATGCCGGCCTAGATAGCCCAATAGTTGAAGTACGGGGGAAGTTGAATAGCATTTGCTATCAAGTATCAGATTGACTCGTAAGTTGAAAAGTTGACGAGATAGATGGTTCGGGATGCATCGCTAGCTGGGTATCGAAGTTCCTAGGGAAGTGGAAGGGGGCAGTAAGCAGGACACTGGAGGTGGATAGCTTGCACTCCAAAGAATCTTCAGGGGAGGTGAATCAACCTAGTCAAGACAAAGGAGACAAATGCAACCGAATTTCAATCTGGACCACAAGACAAACCCATGGTAATATCTTACCTTTTGAAGCCTGAGCTCGTCCATTATCGAGATTAATTCGCCCTGCAGCACTTTTGATCTTGGCGAATACTACAGCGCGAAGACGTGGCGAAGGCGAATGGTGAATGAAAAAAGAGGCGAAATTAAAATTGGTCGAATACAACCGGGCCGTTACTTGGAGTGGTGTGCATAAGGCGAATTGTTTTGACCGAGAGTGCTGATCCCAGATAACCGAATTACAGCGATAATTGTTTTCCTCCTTGCCGCTAGTGATTCCCGAAGTTGCGTCGCGAACAGATAAAAATTTGGAGCACATCATCTAGCGATCCAGAGATGACATGACGATAGGAATAATCGAGAATGTTGCCGAGTCGGTCGCAGTAGGCCGATGGCGCTCCGATTATCGTTTTTTGGAGACGTGACGTGAAAAAGCAAAGAAAAAAGAGAACACAAAAAAGAAACGACGCCCGTGGCCCGTCGGTCAAATCCCGCATTAAAACAATTTGAGAAAGGAAAAGGGGAAAGGTGAAGGGGGAAGGGAGAACAAAGGAAAGGTGGGCAGTGGAGCATTCAACCATGAAGAGAGACACCAGGAGCCGGTATCTCCTGCTTTTTGAAGGGGCACAGATACATTACCTGCTACCGTAACGCTCCTCACCACCGGCACTGCGGCCCTCGTAAGAACGACTTCCACCAGCGTAGGCATCACGGGGCTCACGAGGAGGAGCAGCTTCGTAGCTGGGAGGGTTGGCATCGCGGTCGTAGTAGCCAGCACCGCCACCACCACTAGCAGGAGCAGCGGGAGCACCACTGCCTGCACCGCTACCTCCGCGGGCTTCGTCACCACCACCGGCACGGCGATCATCTCCTCCACGACGATCATCACGGCTGTAGCGATCGTTGTAACGGTCAGGGCCACCAGGGCCACCACCACCACGGTAGCCGCCGTAGTCATCACGGGAGCCACGGCGGTAGTCACGGTCACCGTAATCGCGGGAACGGTAATCACCACCACCACCACCGCTGCCGCCGCCACGGCCATAGTCGCGGCCACCACCACCACCACCACCGCCGCCATAGTCGCGGCGGTCATTGTAAGAGTCGTAACGGCCATAACGGTAGTAGTCATCATCACGGCGGCGCCAGTTACCACCACCACCACCACCAGGACCACGGCGGTCATCATAGCGCTCACCACGGCGGGGAGGGCCACGGCCACCACCACCACCACCGCCACCACCATCTAAAGGGGTAAAAGAATAAGTTTGAGAAGCAGAGAGCCGATCGAAATGAAGACTTACCACGCTTGGGAGGTCCAAAGTACTTGCCAGGGGTAGGAGTACGGGGACGGCCACGGCGAGCCTTCTCAATGCTGAGAGTGCGACCCTCAATGACCTCACCCTGGAGACCCTCCTTAGCAGCATCAGCTTGCTCAGCCGTGTTCATGTTGACGAAACCGAAGCCGCGAGACTCCTTGGTGTGGGGATCAAGCATGATCGAGCAGTTCTCCACGTCGCCATATTTCTCAAAGAGACGCGAGATGTCCGACTCAGTCAGACGGGGGTGAATGCCAGTGACGAAAAGGTTGGAACCAGTGTTGCTAGCTCCTTCTTCCTCAACCTCATCCTGGATCAGAGACTTGCGAATGGGGAGGGGACTTCAAGCTTATCAGCTGTCGATCTCATTAAGAAAGAGAAGGAATAACATACCGTTCCTCAGAGCGACCGTTGGGGGAACGGCTACGGGCGCGGTCGCGGTCGGAGCGAGGCTCATCGCGAGGCGAGGCGCTGCGGTCGCGGTCGTACCGGGGCTCATCTGCACAAACAGAAAAGGGATTGATTAAAATGGCGAACATCAATTATCAGATCGCAATACTTACCGGCGTAGCGGCCGTTGTCGTTTTCGTAATCAGCCATGATGATTTGCAGAGAACGTGGATGAAGAGGGAAGGAAGGAAAGAGATGAGAAATCAGAGCTGATAAGAGGACGGGCGCTAAGACTCCGGAAGGGAACAACACCCCCGAGTGCAAGTTTTAAAGTTGCGCGTCTAGAACCACGAAAGGACCCGCAAAGATGAGAATCGAGAGTTTTGAGGAGGGGGAGAGAGAATTGAGGAAGAGGGAGAGAGCTGAGAAGGGGCGAGTGATTCACTGGGTTTTAGATCTGGCAGCACATGAGGAAGTTAGGCAAACCATGCAAGGCACTAAGCATACATGTGCCTAGTACTTGTTACCATGTACCTCGAACGTACTATATTGGGTACTAATATACTTTTCCTTCTTGGCATTAGGATCTTACGCTCAGAATACATCGGATTGGGAGGATCGATTGATCTGAAGTAGAGGCAAATTGCATGAATTATCTTCCATACCTAGCGATTAACTACGGCTGCCTGAATATGACCTTAAAACTCCTGCCTGCGCCCGTTGCTCATGAGACAATTAAAGCAAAATAATATATAATCACCACTAGCCACGCAACCGACGAGTGCGACGGACATTTTGTGGATTGTCCACCGTGTCAGGTGCTTTTGTAGCCGGGTCCAGTTCATCGTCCACTAAGTCTTTGAGTTCGTCCTCGTCCAACTCACTGAGTTCCTCACTCATCCCACGCATAACATCTCGACCTGTCCACCGTTCCTCATGAACAGTGGTACCGATGGGGTCAAAAGGCTGCATGTACCACTGGATGCCACCCTGAGCCAAAGGCAATTGCTGGTCCTCATCGCTCAAAATCGGGGTGGGGTGGCGATGATAGGCTATGTTGATATTTGATTTAGCCTCGTCAGCAGCTGTGGGCTCTGCAGCAGTATCTTCAGGTTCGAGTTCCTTGGTAGACATAGCTTCATCAGCAGTCGGGCCCTCAGCAGTGGGAGCTGATTCCTCCACACCCTCCATGGCCTCAGGCTTAGTATCATCCTCCATCTCAACGTCATGGTCCCCTTCAGGCTCGAAGGACTCCCCTCGGCGAGACATCACGCTGTGGTCAAGTATCGCATCCAGCTCCTTGAGCTCTTTCTCATAAGGTTTGCGATTCAGCTCGCTCTCTTTGCGAATCGCGTCTTCCAGCTGGGGTTGGATGGACTTAATAATCCGCTTGGCCAGCTTTCTCTTCTCTCGCTGCTCCAGACTAAGTTCAGGAGCACGGCCACTGATCTGCGCTTGAAGTTCTGCCGTGTCACCAGCAGGACCTACGCCAATCTCCGAGGTGAAAAGGCTTGCCAGATCAGCAGAAAAAGATGCCACAGATGGATAAAAACGCTCTTCGAGCCGTTTACGAATCGATGAGAGCCCCGCCGCAAATACCCCCTTTCCATCAAGCCTGTATTCACGTTAGTTGAAAGGAAGACAAGCCAAAAAAAATCATGACTTACACTTGTGCTTTCTCAAATATTGGCCAAAGCAAAGGGAATACAGGGAAGTAGACAATGTCGACAATGCTTCGAAGCATCTCGGCATCTTTCAGTTTTTCCCTCTCACGTTTCTTCACCTCATCACACAGCATTCGAAGATGGTCAAGGTCCTTATAGAGCCGCTCGCCGAACTCCATGCGGCGCTGCAACCGTTTGTGGCCGGTGACACCCATCGCCACGTAGTCTCGTCGTGTCATCTCCATAGAGGAGAAGGTCTCGAGTTGAAGCTGGAGTCTCTTGAGCAAGGCAGCTCCACGACGAGCCTCGCGCTTAAGTGTCCAGTACTTGCATGCCTCCTCCGCATATTGTTTCCGACCACGAACAGTGAATCGCCCAAGGCATGCCACTACCGAATTCAGAACAACCTGTGGGATGACTGGCGCCCCGGAAGGTAGCTTCCAGATCGTTCTTGGGACACGTTTTCGCTTATTGCCACCAACTGTCAATGTAATGCGGGGAGTATGGGTCCTTTCTCCTTCTGCATCCTCGGCAAGCGCGGGTCCCATAGAGAGCGCCGCGGCCTGGCTGTCTCCCCACCGTTTACCTGACATGGTATTGCGGTAGTATTCGATCGCATCGGCAGTGGCGGCATCAGTGCCATGCTCTAATCGCCAGTCTGGCGGCACATGCTTGTCACAAAAGGCCTTCAGGAGATGTGAGTCCATCAGGCCATGGCCAATCTTCATCTTCAGGTACAGTTGCGCTCGGCGTGCACAGGACACATGGAATGCGACAAAACAATTTTTGTTGCTACATTGAATTGAAGCACCCATTTTCTGCTTGCAAATGTAACACATCAACTTCCACCGACTGCGTGGTACCTTTTCAACATCTGTGACCGGCTCCATGAGCGACGGGTTTCCAATTGAAACCTCAGGAATCCAAATTGAACACAGCAGATGCGCCCATTTAGAAGAGGTAGTTTGTTTAAATGCACCTTCGGTGTTAGGGCAGAAGATACAGTTGGTGGTGCCTCGCCCTAGCAACTGGCACTTGCGACAAAGCCACTGTCCCTCCGGGATGAAAGGAACGCCATAACATTCTTGATGTACTGCCAGGTCACAACCATCACAAAAGACAATCGCATTAGAATTCTCGCAGTCACCATCATCACAGATAGCACACTTGCTATCTTGCTCTTCCCCAGGGCCAGCAGTCTCTCCGTTCACTGCAGCAGCAGAGCTGGAGCGAGGGCGCTGTGTTTGTGGAGGTTTGGGATTCGGCTTGGGGATCCGCTTCTCAAGGGCATGCCATTCCTTTTCGATCTTGGTCATAGTGATTTCGAAAATGGCGGGCTTGATAGGCTCAAGCTGATCATCTCTACGCTTGGAGTTATGATCATCCAACCATTTTTCATCTTGTTCGTCCATATCGTACTCCACTCTTCCACTTGTCGCATTGACATCGCCCTCCGACACAACAGGCTGGATGACATCCATGTCATCTTCTTGTGCACCTTCGGTCATGCGGATGAAACGCCGGTCATGGCGCAGGAACAAGTCACTTTCTTGATATCCGACACTGGCCATGGTTCGATCGACATAGTTCTGTTGGCCGACGCCCTTCTTCTCATAAAATGTAAAGGGATCTTGTAATCTGAACGACGGCTTAGGTAGCGTCAATTTTTCCCGGGGGTTGGGTCCCGGAGGTGGGATCACCTTCGGCCCTTGTTGTGCGAGAAGAGCATTTAGGATAGCTTCTGGACGGCGGGGTGGGCGCCCGGGCCTGCGCTTGAATGGAACGGGTGATGCGATGTCAGGTGAAAGGAGCATAGGTGACCCAGAACCATCAAAGCCAGTAATACCAGTCAGCGCCTCCAAAGTCAGCTGGTTGGCAGCAGGGTCGACTGTATCCACCTCCTCGGCTGTAAAGACAGCGAGTCTGCCATCGATGTCTAAATCGGGATGAAACTCCTCCCATCCTCTCTCCTCTCGTGGTTTGTATCCATCGCCCTGTTGTAGGGCAAGCGCAGCGGCTGTTGATGAGGTAAAGCGACCGCGATTCTGGCTTTTGTCTCGCCGGGGACGCGTCACAGACGGCGGTGTTGTTGGTACAATAGGCGGCGGTGGAGGGGCATGAATTGGATGGTCGATATCGCGCGGGGGGCGACCTCGTGCGCTTGTGGAGGTCCGTCTTGGTGTGCCATTAGTCTTCTTTGGGGGAGTCATCTCATCCACTTCGGCGCCGTCGAAATCGATGAATCGTCCACCACCTCCCGGCCCGCCAGGCACATACCTGCGCTTCTTCAAAGGAGGCTCTTCGGGGGACTCCGCGAGTCTACGCGACTGCTTCATGGATGATTTAGGGGTGGGCTGTGCTGATCTGCCTGAAATAGAGTGTCTGGACATTGGCGCCATGGTTTCCACGAAGCTGGGGCAGCTCCCGTGTGTTGATCGGCGCTGGTTTGGGGCGATTAACAATCAACACGTCGGGTCGCGTTCAGGGGTGTTGTAAGATGCAGTTCACAGCCGGTGATTGAAAGAAGATGTGAAAATTAAAAGAAAATAGACCACCGCAAATGGTACAAATTTGAAGAACCCAAGGTAAACAATCCGGGCGTGCTGAGGCAATCCGAAGTGACCTCTCTCCCCAAGGTTATCTTTGGTTCAAGGCGGAGACGGCTTGGTGGCCTTAGGTGTCGGTCTCAACTCTGGCCACAGCTTCCGGACGTGCACAGCTTTCCCCGCATAGATTCCTCCTGGAACACCAGATCACCCACCTACGAGTGATCTACGTTGGGTTTCAGATATGAGTGGCTCCGGTGAAAACAGGTACTATATCCTCTGCCTTCCTTTTCGTTTCTGAAAGATTCACTAACCTCGCTTGGCTTAGATGGCGTGGACCTAGTCGCCAGTCGTCGCAACGCCACTCTGGCAATGGAAACCGTGACCGTGCAGCTGGTGGACAAGGTGGTGCCCAAAGTGCTTCCCAAGGTGGTCCTCAAGGTGGAAACAATGCCTGGGGTGGCTCTGGCCCAGTTCAGGACCTGCATGTTTCCGTCCGGGGCTTCAATGCTGCCGAGGCCAAAAATATTCTGAAGAGAGGTAGGAAAAGGACAAGTCATGTCTATACGGAATCATTACTAACAAGTGTTTTTTCAACTTGTATTACAGGCCCTGAAGGTTAGTTTCTATAGCGCCTACCCCACTATCGCAAATGTATCAGGTTCTAATAAATGTGTCATCGCAGAGACCAAGCCAATCTTCTACAAGCCGACAGGCAAGGACTCCAATAACCAACGATCGGGCGGCCCTTGGGGTGCCAAATGTACGCTCCCTGTTTCGAACGCACGCAGAATTTAGAGATGATTACTGACATCTCCAGCGAACACGATGGCAAACGGGAAGGACTTCTTTATCGAACTACGGAAACAAGTTGCATCCTTGCAGAAGAGCGGTCCTCCCGTCGGAGGCTGATCTACGAAAGTTGTGATTAATTTTCTTTCTTCTATTTTTGATGTCTGTACTGCACAGAGCACCGGTTATGGGTTTGGTTCATTTGCACGGATTAGAGCGGCGCATCATCGATACCCTACTGTGGCGGTTTCTGGGACGTGGGAGGACTCGGATTGAAAGGACCTTTACAGTTAAAGTGCTGTAACATTGCATCGGCGTCATTGATTCATTTGAGATATAGGTCTGCTGTCAAGTGTAAAGCATCGCTATGTATACCATAAAAGCATTGAATGGGATTGGAAACTCGAATGTATTGATCACAAATAGAGTCTTGGGTGTTATACATACTATATACATCTATTTTACAGTGTTAGTGGGAGGGGTATCGCTGATATACACAATCAAAGAGCTGTTCCATCCATTATCCACCCACTAGGCCCTAAAACTCCACCATCATCGGCCTGTCGATCAAGGGTCCATTTGCGGAGAGCGCGACAGCTTAGATCCGTCCGCCAACCAGCCTCGAACATTTCAATGCCTGCCCATCCAATCATGGCAGCATTGTCAGTACACAGATATGGAGGCGGCGCAACAATCTTCATGTGTTCGAATCCGCGCACGTCTAAGAACGAGCGCAAAACAGCCATAAGGAACTTGTTTGCCGCAACGCCACCACTCACAACGAGTGTCTTGATCTCATTTTCGTCGCAGTTCCTCACTCGAAGAGTTTCCAGTGCAATAATAGTTCGGGATGCAAGGTGCTCAAAGCAGACGCGCATCGCCTCCCGTCCAAGGTCGACGCGCTCATCGTGAGACAATTGGCCCTCCCTGTCTTTGACAATTTTGTTTACCATACTTGAGACAGACGAGAAGCTTAGCTGTAGAGTCCGGGTATTTGCGAATGGCGTAGTCACGCTCCAGCCCCACGGGCTCTTGCGCTTGATCACCTCCTCACCCCGGTTCATTGGGGGGCGGTAATCCGCAAAATCGGCGGGGCCATTGGGGAAGACAAACTGTTCCAAAGCTTTGCCATACATGGTATTCTTTGCCTCTTGTAGCAAGGACGCAGGGAGGATCTCGCGAGCCGACTTGTCCAAAGTTTCACCCATCGCAATGTCATCACTAGAAGCCATGATGGTGTGGTCTGTGAGAGACTTGGAGTGTACTAGGATCGAGTGGCCGCCCGAGACAAGAATGGACAGGAATGGGAATTGGGGTCCTACGGCCTCCGGTGTCACTGCGCCATTGCCTTTATCCAAGCATGATACCAGCCGAGGGGTCAACAAGTGTGCTTGCATATGATGTACTCCGACCATAGGGATTTGCCAAGCAACCGAGAGAGCTTTCCCAGTGTCGAGCCCAACTGATAGGTTGGAACGCATACCAGGCCCTCGAGTTGCTGAAATGAAATCCGGTCGCTGGCGGCTTGATCCATCCGCTAGATTTATCGATTTATCTCCATCTTTTGAGGCCGGCAGGTATCTAAGGGCTTTGTCGACGAGGCTCGCGAGATTCTCTTGATGGGATTCGAGGGCTAAGATCGGATGAATGCCGCGGTGCGCTCGTGAATCGCAGGTTATATTTTCGAGAAAGTGAATTTTGGCACTGCTAGCGACGGGGCTCTCATTCTTTTTCTCGACGATCGCGACTGATGTGTCGTCACTACCGTAGATGTCGGATTAGCTTGAGAACTTATGGAGTCGAGTCAAAGCTCACCATGACGTTTCGATTGCAAGAGTCAGTAGACCCCGTCGATTCCGTAGAAGAATGCGCGACGCGCCTGCTGCTGATTTGCGTAAAGTCGCAACTGAAGATATTGAAAAGAACATTGAGAGGTTGACAAACCGGGGACACGGCGGCGACGGAGAGAAAAAGATTGGGACCGCACGGACCAGGAAGCCCTTAAAGTTGGCCCTAATAACTACACAACTACGTTCGCCAGGGTCTACTACTGCATGGCATCGATTATAGCTATTTCCGTATAATTTACCAAGGTGAAGTATGAAAGAGTATATAGGGGTGTTCTGGACACCAAGTGGCATATATTTCACAGTAAAGACTGAATAAAGTTAAAAAGAAAATCCATGCTAACATCCAAAGTCATCAATCGGAGGCCCATTAACGTCATAAAATAATCTCTTCCAACATCGATACATTATACATCATCTTCTGACCGACTCAACACAGTAACTAAGACCTTATGGCAAGATCAGGTCGCCAAAGCACCCGAGCAGCCTCAAACTTTCGTCGATCTGCGAGCTGATCTTGGTGGCTCGGAGCTCGACTCAGGTGAAGTCCTGCTGCACCACCAATGAGACTCAAGCCATAAACCTTGCAGATTGCTTAAAGTATTGTGTGTTAAAGTCATAACAAGCCCGGGTGCACAGAGACTAGAGGTCTTTGTCATCACAAGGGAGATAGCAATGACAGCATGACAGGCTCCTAGCGCTTTAGCTCGCCTGGCTAGCTAAGTCTTAGCCAGTATCACCATAGTGTTTTCAAAATCCAAGGGCAAAATCACTCGCGGACAGCCCATCGTCGGTCCTCTCGAGAGATCTTCGTATGTGTGCCGTAGTACTCATCTGGGTTTTCAATAGGTGTCACACAGTAGACTGTGGGTGCAACCTTGAATTGAATGCGTTTCTCGGGAGCTCCTGATTGTGTCGACTGTTGCTTCTTGAGAATGCTCTTCGACGAGCATGAGTTTGTGTAGCCATATGTCGGCACCTGGAGGGTCGAGAATCTCTGGGTTGTCGGACTCGCGGTTGGCACCGGCGAAAGAGGAGTTCGAGGAATGGGACCAGGGGACTTGAGCGACAATGACGGTCGGGGAGCAGTCTGTGCAGCAGAGATGTTCAATCCCAACTTAGGTCGGGCGGCGGCACGAGCAGCGTACATTGTGGCAGAAGGATCTTGAAGTTGAAAAATATGCAGATGATGATTTATGGTATTGTTTTTGCAGAGGGTAACTTTGATCAACAAAGGCACCCAAAGAGAATGTGGTGGAGAAAAGTGATTATTTTGGACGTAGAGTCAACCAAGATACAATGTATAAAAAAAAGAAGAGTTCGTTTGGACCAGCCAAAACGAAGCGCTTAACGAAAATAGAAGCAGAGAAAATAGAAAATCTCAAACACGGGGATGCAAGAAAAAACGACTTCAGTGGGGGGAAATGGGCGGCTATATAAGTATAGCTTTGGGGGGTTGAGGAGTTCGGGCCAAGGGGCCACTTAGTGCCACTTGGGGCCAATCGCGAATCCTTCTGTAAGCGCCTATGCCATGCACCCTGACGCACTATCACTCTCCCCATCACACATTAGTTCCAACCTTGTAGGGTTCCGTGTCTATCACCCAGCCAACCAGAATACCCTATCCAGTTGGTCTCTTGTGGAACTTTACCAACAAGTGTGACAGGCTGTGATAACCCAGCATAATATGCAGCCAAGACCATCTGTCGCGAGTCGTGAAGCTTATCAAGAAGAATTGCCGTTTCTACGGAGACATTATTCCACTAAAAAGGACCAATCGTGAACCATTCTCTCCCGTGCTGTGTGACTGAGGAACTGGCCCGTGTTCTCTGCAGCATGGTCACTATCTCCACACTATCACTTCTTCAACCTATCGATGATGTTTAAGTGGATGGAATAGAGACTTTTTCTGCGGCCCTAAAGCTGCTAATGAAGTGAGCATGCATGATATCGCACTACAGCAGGAAAATCATATCTTAGTCTCTATTAGTCTTGAAGACAATCATATGCCACCATACTATCTCGGTCCTAGTAAAATATCTCAATGCTAACCATCCTTCTGCTTTTGGAGTTAAATGGAAATGTTCTTTCTCAATGGGTTAAAAAGATCAGAGGTTGCTCTAGCCAGAAGGTATGTTTCAAACTCCCGCATCCACCTCATGCTCTGACACCGCTCTACCCCGCCATCAATTGAAGCTATAATATCTTCGGCAATAGCTGATTCATAACAAACCACTGATTCAGCTTCGGAAGCCAACTCAATTTGAAGCTTTCTTGATTCGGGTTCAAAATCAAAGCAAATGTTCGAAGGATCTCAGGAGGCCAACTCCCATGTTCTGAATACGAGTCAACTGGTGGATATGGACTCATAATGTCTCGATAAATGAGAAATCTTCAGCTCAGGGACTAATGCTATGCAAGGATACATGCAAAATACTCAGGCCCCAATTTTGAGAGTGTCCACTTTCAGGCCATTCACTCCAGCCACTATCATCACCGGCTAAGTTGGGATTGCGTGGTCAAGGAATAAGGACCCATCTTGGACCCGCATACCCGGCCCAGCCGGATTGTGATTATGAAGCTCTTTCGATTTCAATTCTTGCCAGATTTTCTCCTGTGATTCGGAGACACTCTGAGTATGCTTTGATTGGATATATCTCTTTGCATTTGCAGGCGTTTACTACTCGGTCTTTACATATACGGTACCATGGGCGCTCTCAAAAACATAGTGGAGCCTGGGGGTCAGTGAAGGAGCACCATCTGTGCAATGGCACGGTACTCTTAGATAAATACTGAATTATTTTGCAGCAATTGTTGCCCTCTTTACCCTCGGATCCTGGATCAATCGAAAGAAGAAATCACTTGATGGTTACGGCGAAACCCGCTCATTGCTGCGAGTGGATAATCCGGAAGAAAGAGACATTAGCAGCCATGCCGAAGCTCGCCACGCCAGAAATCGGGAATATATCCATTCTCGAGTATTGGAGCGGTTCCCGTTCCTTCTAGAGATCTGGTACTGGCTACTTATCTACTGGGTATGCGACGATTCCGATGGGCTGCCTCGTTGAGACCTCGATTCTAAGATCCAAATAGATATATCAAGGCTGCAGAGCTATCTCTGCCCGACTCATTTCTGGGCACGAAGCAATCTTCCAGAATGCCGAGCGACATGCGGTCCAAATCCTAAATCTCGAAAACCGTCTTTTTATCGACGTTGAACTCTCCGTTCAGCAATTCGTTTTGAATCGGTGTCCGTGGATGATGGATATCTTGGCCGACATCTATTACTCCCACATCGTGCTTGGGGTCGCTTTCTTTGTGTACTGCTATACATACCTCCCTCGCGGTCGCTACCAGATTATTCGACGTACACTGGCCCTAGAGAACGTCATCGCGTTCGCTATTCTATCGCTGTGGCGATGCAAACCACCGCGTCTCCTCCCCGAGGAGTTTGGGTTTGTTGATGTGCTTCATCGAGGCAACTCAGGCTCAGCATGGACACAGAATAAATTTCAGCTGACCATTGCCGCGATGCCCTCTTTACATTTTGGCAACTCCGTCCTTATCGCATTCTGTTTGATGATGTATAGTCCGCATCTCTTTCTTCGCTGCGTGGCGGTCCTCTGGCCTGTGATGATGGGGGTGACTGTTGTTGCGACTGCCAATCATTTTATTCTCGATGCGGTGGTGGGGGTTACTGTCATCATCCTAGCATTTCGTTTCAATGGGGCAATGTTGATTCTCTTGCCAGTGGAAAGAGGATTGCTGAGGTTGCTTCGACTGGAGAAGCCCCAGGGCGAGCACACGAGCTAGAGTGGCAGGTACATCCTATGGGGCTGTAAGTTAGGTAAGTATATACGGTCAGCCACGCATTTGAAGTGTCAACCCCACCCATGAATCATATTATTATTAATACTGTCTAGACCTCGGGAGCTCTAGGGCTCTATTCATGCAATACCCATAGAGCCTAAAGGGATCTGCTATTGGCGACCGTGCGCCGAGAACCAGAGACACCCCAATAGGCAGGTTTAAGCGTCAAGAACATTTTCCTTCATCCTTTCGTTTGGCTTGATGTAAGAGTAACGTAGTTGTTAATCCTGGTCCTATTTCATTTCCCCTTGTTGAATATCTTTGTAACAGGTTTCCTCTCCCTTTTTTTAACCCTTCCTTCCCTAATCAGTGCTCCCCTTTGCCGCGTTTCGCTCACCGAGTAGAACTGAGCGCCAACTGAGCGCCCTGTGTAAGCTATGTCAATGAAACTTAACACGGTAGCCTCATCACGAAATATCTAGCATCATGGAGATAGCCATTCATTCTGGCAGCATTTAATTGCGCCATAATGGAGTCTACTATTTGGTCACCCTAATCAGCATTACCATTTTATGCTACATGTTCCTAGAATTACATCGTCTACTAGTTCCAAGACCCCTTCATTACGGCCTTCAATACATATTACAAGCCCTATCATTACAGACCCACGTAAACCGAGCTCGGCTGCCATGTGCTCTGAACTTCGGCATGTTTCTTCCCCTCTAACACTCACTAACCGCCCTCTTCACTCAATGGACAGCAAGAATGACCAATGACCCACAATTTCATCTCTTTGATCAGCTTCCTACCGAATTGAGACTGGCCGTCTGGCGTGAATGCCTTCCACACCGCGTGGTAGAACTAGACTATGCGTGGGACGAAGGCGCATATTTAGTAATCCTTCCGACGCCATGCGAATTAAGAAAAACAACTAAGATTAATCGGAGACCACCAATCATCAGCTGGGTATGTCGCGAATCCCGCTTAATCGCCCTTGAAGCTAGTCACTGCCTTGATATGGACTCGGAGCCACATCTCAATACGCGATGGTCCTCTGACCTTCGATTTACGAAGCTACGAATCAACCCCTCGCGGGACGCAATCCACTTGAACTGGACCCCTTGCTATGAACCTAGCTATCAATATAGCGGGAGTGCACTTGACTGTCTTGCATGGAATGCAGCTTCGCTTAAAGAGAGGGGCTCTTTTATGTTTGATTATCTTTATAATGCTTTTGATGGGGAGGTCCCGATAGAAGATAGGATTGAGGCCTTACAACGACTGAAAAATGGGGCTGTTGTGATGCGTAGTATTGTTGTGCATACGACATTTGAGAAAGCCATGAAGACAGGGTTATTTGGACTCCTTAGTGATGCACCTATTCAGCTTGTCGATATATCTGACGAAGTGAGGATCGGTGCTTTAATGGATTTCGCAGAGAGATGCGAGTCTGAGATCAAAGGATCCATCATCAAGAAGCAGGACTTTCACAGAGACTCTGCGGAATCAGTCAAGACCATTCTGAAGGAAAAGTTGTCGAAGCATTTATTGCCAAAGGAGCCCAGACACTATCTCACCTATATCCCGCCATAATGTTCAGGTTTTGCCCCGATTGGTGCAACAACAAACCTGAACCCGAATCATGTCCATGCCCTGGAGTTTCTAGTGTTAAAGAAGATTTCAGGGATTTCTTGAGGTCTTTGCACTAGCTACTAAAGTATATATGTATTGAAATCCTATCCCGAGTTGAAGTGGCAGCACTTACATGGTAAATTGTCAACGAAATTCATCTTAATTACTGGCTATCAATGTTTATCCGATTCTCCTTCCCTCTTAGTTTAAAGATCAATACTATTAAGCCAGAGGGCATCTATAAACAGAAAATTTGATTATTACCCAAGATGCAAGGAAGTTTCCAAGTCAAGATGACGACACAATTCGGACGCTTTTCTCCGACCTCGGGTTAGAACAAAACGCATCTTGGAGAGAAAATACACTACGTAAAGGCACATATGGAGAACATGAAAAGGAAGCTGAACCCTTCGAAGTCAATTCCTGGAAGCCGGTGAGGAGAGCTGCGGAGAAGCTGTGATCACGCGGAGTTAAGCCGAGATTGGACGGAACTGGGGGAGAGGGGAAGTGGACCAATCACGACTTACATCTCCAACTTTTGTGCGCCTTTTTCTTTTACTCCAGTTTTGACTCCGCACACGGCACCCGATTTGCTTTGCTCTTACACCGGGCCCCGGTTTCACCCCTGCCTTTCGGGATGTCGGGATGGCTGATCCCCGGTGATCACCTGGGGATACTAGTTTTTTCTTTCCGATGCACATCACGCTGACTGCATTATCTGTTCCGTCGATTATCTATTCCGTCAACTTCACCATTGGCTATATTGGGAGACTTCTCGACCATGGTTCATGGTGGCAAAATCCGTCAAAAACCACGAAAATAAAAAGGAACCTTAACAACTATGTGGATTTCAATCACAGCTCTTTTACGATGTATTCGAAAGGCACAATAAGTATAAGAATTTTATGGAGTCTGACAGGGATTTCGGCTCCAAGTCCGATTGCTGGTAAATCGCGTAATGCGCATACATAAGGAATCTTGAAATTAACCTTGAAAAACATATAAATACCCGTGATTTGGGGTTTGGCGGTGAAAAACTCCTCGCGTGGCCAAAATATACAAAGGAACAGGTACCGTTCGAATAGTGGAAATCCAATCAATTTAAACGGAAAATAAAAAAATTAGATTTAGATCTTTTCATCTTGAGAGATAATCCAGAGAAAAGTGGAATAACTGTCATTCTCGGGGAAACATTGTAATTATTATCGCCCCGTCACTAGCTCATTCCTCTTTTGACTCAAACCTCTCCCTTCTCCACTCTCAATCATCCCCCCTTCAACCTCTTTCTCCCCCAGTGTTGTGCGGTGGATTTTCGCATTCGGGACATTCTGTACCTGTTCATACCTGGTTGTTCTACACTGTACCACAATGAGTAGTGTTAAGGAAACCGTCAAGGAGAGATTGGTGGGCAGCACAGAGGAACCTCAGCTGTCGCACCAAGCCCGATCCAATTTCCTTCGCCATGCACAGAAGGACGAAAATGGGGAGCCATACATGACCGAGGACGACTTCATCAATGCTGTTGCCCCCAAACAGGAGGACTATGTAAGACACGTTCCCTTGAAAGTCCGAAGAAAGATGTAACTAATTCAGCCTCCACAATGACAGCACAAGATCAAGCGCGAACAGTATGGCATCCTGTTCCAGGTGGCAGACCGACGCAGGCACGGCAAGCTCTCCCTGTCCGACTGGGCTACTTTCGAGAACCTCCTTACCAAGCCCGACGCCGAGTACGAAATCGCCTTCCGCCTGTTCGACCTCGATGGATCCGGCAGTGTCAAGTTTGACACTGTCCAGGGCCTTTACAACTTGAACAAGACCGCCGATAGCATTCCCTTTGATTGGAACTCCGAGTGGGCTTCGCTTTACACTGGCCGCACCAAGACGCGCCATGACATGACCTACCCCCAATTCTCCCAGATGTTGCGCGGACTGCAGGGCGAGCGCATCCGCCAAGCTTTCCACATCTTCGACAAAGACGGGGATGGGTACATTGAGCCCGAGGACTTCCAGCGCATTATCCTCGAGACTTCGAAGCACAAGCTGTCCGACCATGTGCTTGAACACCTGCCCTCGCTCTGCAACATCTCGGCCGGCACCAAGATCTCCTACGCTACCGTCCGTGCCTTCCAAAACATCATGCGTGAGATGGATATTATCGATGTCGTTGTCCGGGAGGCCACAAAGAAGAGCGCCGACGGCAAAATCACTCGCGCCGACTTCCTTAACGAGGCCGCTCGGGTCACCCGTTTCTCCCTGTTCACCCCCATGGAGGCCGATATTCTGTTCCATTTCGCTGGCTTAGATGCTCCGTCTGGACGCCTTGCCCAGAAGGACTTTGCCAAGGTCATTGATGCCTCTTGGCGTCTCCCCATGGCTGTTGCGGGCCAGGCTGTGGGAGTTGCAGCTGAGAAGACCTCATCCTTCCTCCACAGCATGCTTGAATCAGCACACCACTTTGCTCTTGGTAGCATTGCTGGTGCGTTTGGCGCTTTCATGGTGTACCCCATCGACTTGGTCAAGACCCGTCTGCAGAACCAGCGATCCACTCGCCCCGGTGAGCGTTTGTACAACAACTCTATTGACTGCGCCAGGAAGGTTATTCGCAACGAGGGTTTCACCGGTCTGTACTCTGGTGTCATTCCGCAACTGATTGGTGTGGCACCGGAGAAGGCCATCAAGCTCACTGTCAACGATCTGGTCCGAGGTGCTCTCACCGACAAGGATACCAGTAAGATTTGGACCCCCTATGAGGTTCTGGCCGGTGGTACTGCTGGTGCTTGTCAAGTGGTAAGTTGGAGCTTTGTGGTGATGACGTTATGAAAGTATTATGTACTAATTTTTTACTTTGTCAGGTTTTCACAAACCCCTTGGAGATCGTCAAGATTCGTCTGCAGGTGCAGGGTGAGGTTGCTAAGAACGTTGAGGGCGCTCCTCGCCGTTCGGCTCTGTGGATTGTGAAGAATTTGGGTCTCGTGGGCCTGTACAAGGGAGCCAGCGCTTGTCTCCTTCGTGATGGTAAGAAACAGCATCTCTTGATTATCTGTGATAATGATCTAACGCGGTATTAGTCCCATTCTCGGCCATTTACTTCCCTACGTATGCACACTTGAAGACCGAGATGTTCGGCGAGACCGCCACCAACAAACTCGGTGTGCTCCAGCTCTTGACTGCCGGTGCCATTGCTGGTATGCCCGCTGCTTACCTGACCACCCCCTGCGATGTGATCAAGACCCGTCTGCAGGTGGAGGCTCGCAAGGGCGAGACTAAGTATACCAGCCTGCGCCACTGCGCCACAACTGTGTGGAAGGAGGAGGGACTGAAGGCCTTCTTCAAGGGTGGTCCTGCCCGTATTATGCGTTCATCGCCGCAATTCGGTTTCACTCTCGCCGCTTATGAAGTTCTGCAGAAGAGCTTCCCCCTACCAGGCTCTCATGAGGATGAGACCCCCACCGGCAAGGTGGAGCCGGGCGTTGGCTTGACTGGTGCTACAGCACCTCTTCCCTACCTCCGTTCAAGGAACGCTCTGAAGCTCATCCTTGACTTGGAACCCAACATTGGCCGCGTGCAGGTCCCTCACCCTGAGAATTGGCCCAAGATCCTCCAGGGTTCCAAGCAGTAATCTCTCTTTGGTTTCATATAGCGACGACTTTCATTTGGCCCTTGCCATCTTGATTTTTTTTTTTTTGTGCTCCATTTAGCATCGGATTTTGACCACTTTCTTGTTTTTTTCCTCTTTCGGGTTCCACTGCCATTGACCCTTTCTCCATCTTGCTGCAAAAAGTGAGCTAGGGTTAACCTGGCTTTTTCAAAGCCTCTGCACGATTTATCTTTCATTTTGTTGAATGGCTGATGTGCATTGTACCACCAGCACATAGATTTTGAAAAGATGTGGGAACTATATAGAAGGGGTTGTTGTTGTCGCATCGTCCCTAGCGGATCGCCATACCCTGCAGGGTGCGTTTTGCTCTTTTTACGCCAACCCATCATGTACGGTACTATTTTTACTGTGGTTGTCTTTGAGCTCTGTATAGTACCTAGATCTAGAGCAGATAAATTGCATTTTCTGTTTACAGATGAAGACCAGGATATTCAATCTCATGAATCTGCTCAAATCGCTAATTCGAAACGAATATTTATACTGTACATGCAAAAAGAGTAAAGCTCTCGCCCAGCATAATTAACCTGGGATGAGACTTCCCGTACAGGAATAATTTGGGAAGCGTATTATAGTACACTTGTTCTTAGCAGCTTTCACCAACAGGCTCTGAAGAACGGATGCGGATGAGGTTTTTAGGTGACTGAACTACCGTTGAGGATCTTTTCTCATGAAGACAATAGCTAGACAAGACCCTCACCAGCTCTATTTTCTTGTGTAGACCTCCAATCGCGGCGAACACACATTTAGAAGAAGTTCAACTTCCGCTTGGGCTGCGTCTTTGTTGACTGTTCATCTGCACTTGGGGTAGCAGGTACTGGTGATTCTTTGGCTTCCGGGTTTTGTGTCACCTCCAATTTGGTCTCGCTGCTTTCATTCTTCGTATCCTTATTCTTTCTCTGCTGCCACAGTGTGTCTTCTTGCTCGATTTCTCTCAAGACTAGAGGCGAAGATCCAAATCAGTTACCAGAAAAACGGCTTGAGTTCAAAAAATCATGACACACCTTCTTCCCACTCTCGCTCCTGCGCGTTGTCTCCTGTCCCTAATAGCTTTTCCACATCGACCTTCTCCCCATTCTTGATCCGTTCGATGACCTCCTTCAGTAGTTCAATCTTCGCATCCGTGGTGCGGGTGTATGTCGCATAGCTGTTCTTCAATGACAGCATACGGATAGCTTGTGATCCGATCAGAGTAAACATAACGATGTAAAATGTGGCTGGGTTCCACTCTTTGGTTTTCTTCGTTCCGCGCGATTTGCGATCTCGAATAAATCTGGGGATCATCGACGTCCATACTGAGGCGTCTGCGATTTTCGGGAGACGGTCGGAAGTAGCGTATGACCGTGAATTAGATGCCGCATACCGGCTAGGGAGTTTGGATGTGATCGGTTTGGAGAAAATCTGCCGACTCAGCCCTGAGGGCTTCAACCTGAGTGCCATCGCCATTGTCGTGAGGGTTGAATTGCCGTGAGATCGCAATAAAACTCGCCCGCACTGGAACCCGCATCGACAAGAAGTGAAGTTGCTGCCTGAGGCTACAAAGTTATCAGACCCAATCAGGTATAGCGTACAATGTTGCTACGACAACACACGCTCAATTGGGAGTCTTTTGGGCTTTGATGATATCGGCCTTTAAAGCCTCAATTTACCCCGTTAGATGACCGCAGGCCAGCTGCTCGCCTAACTTATCCGACATGGCGGTCACTGTCCTACCTACCAGCTCCATGTCCGACTCCGTCAAGCTGGCCGTCCGGTCAACAACAACATGCTCCGATACCACAGTGTTGTCCCTCCAAACCCTCCTCCGCGCATCGTCGAACCCACCCGAAAAGCCCGTGAGGCGCACAACCAAATCAGTCAAGGAGCCCATCAGGCCAACAAGTCGAGCAAAGACATCTAGGACCACCAAGACAGCCTGCGCGAACGACGCGTTGCATGCAATTGTCGATCAAGATGCGCCCCTACTATCTCCCCAAGAGAAGCTCGTGCTCGCCACGGAGGTGTTCAATACAACACTGAAGACTCTCACGGACGCGTTGAAAGCCCCTACTACTACGAAACGCCTAACCTCTTCCGAGAAAGTATCCACCAAATCGACAGCAAGGTCCAATCCCACCGGGGTTGATGCGGGGGTGATTTCGGCGGCAGAGTGCGCTAGACTCGCCTTGTCGACATTACGAGCTCTTAAAAATGAGCAGGGTACTAAAGACTTCCCGAACATGCAGCTTGAGCAAGGAGTATGCGTATTGGCGGGAAAATTGATATCGCTGGGACTGAATGACATGGCGTGCAGGGAATTGAGGTCCCTGAAAGGCAGAATTCAGCACCACCTGGACCTGCAGAAGACGGGGAAGAAGGTGACCGGCTCCAATGATGTGGCGGATGACGAATCGGCGAAGGAGCGCATGTCTGACCTCCTGACATTTTCGAACCTCTCAAATGCACAAGCTCTTTACGGTCTACTTGTTCCCTTCCAGGCAAATGCGATGCGGCTCTTTGCCTCTGAACGCAAGGCTTCGACGGTCCAAAAGCTATATCCGCTACTACAACTTTCCGAACCTAGCAGCCCGGCCCAGATTATCGTTGCTGCTGTAAAGTCCAAAAGCTTATCGAATGACAAAGCTGCCCTTCAACTTCAGCTGCTATCAAATACCGTGCTGTCTTTGTCCTCCGGAAAGACCTCCGGTGACGAGTCGCCAAGAAGCAAAGATGCTCTGAAGCCAATAACAGCCTTGAGTCTCCAACTACTGTCCCTAGAAATTCGATGCCTGGGGTGGAAGTTAGCGGGCCACGTATGTGATGAGAGCAAAGAGGTCTTTGATCCTCTTCTTCGCTACCTTGGAGGATTCTCTCACCGCAGCAAAGGAATCGAGAAGGCTGAGTTTGGTGCAGTCTTCAAGGCGATCACTCGAATTCAATCATCGACCGCCGAGATCAAGAAACAGCCACAAGGTACCAAGGATATCAATTCAACTGCCAAGATTATGACCCTTCTCGGCCGGCTTGCACTGGATGCTGGGTGCATTGAAGAATCCTTAAAGCTTTTCGGCAAAGCCATTACACCACTTTCGAACTCACAAAGCCTCTCCTTAGCCACTGTTCAATGTCAAATTGCTTCAGTTTCCTTCCAACGCTTGAAGGGATCTGGAAAATCTTTGGATGAAGCATTGAAATCCATATCAGACGCCACCAATGCGCTAGGGTTACAACTCCGAGGCAGCGCGACTGATCTGGACGAACTACTTGTTGAGGCAGCTCGGCTCAAGAAGCTTGCTCTTTCTTGGTTCGGTGAGTCAATCGCGAAATCATCCGATGGTGATGAGCAAAAGAACGAAATTGCTTTTCAAATTCGGGAATACCTGCAAGCATTCCTCAGGTTTCTCAGGCGTTACGTTGGACGACCTCCTGCAGAGGACAGCGATGAGAAAGAGCACGAAATGTTCGATACCCGCATCTCTATGTCTAAAAGCATCATTCTCGCCGCCGTCGATTCGGCTGTTGCTGTCGGGAAATTGTCCATCATGTCGCAAAGACCGCCATGGGATGACATGCTCCCCATCCTAGCGGATTGCCATCGCCTACTTACTTGTGTCGAAAGCTCTGGCGATACCAGCTCGGATGCCTCAAACATTGGTGCAGGGCTTGTGAAAGTCTCTAATCTTTTCTGGTCTCGTTATATTAAGGAAAAGGAAGCTGGTCAAGGTTACCGCGAGTTGCTCCCTCTTCTAAAGCAATCGACACAAATAACCTCCACCTGCTCGCCATCTCTCCGCACCACTGCTTTTACTGCCTTGAAATTCGAAAGAATGGCCCACCTTTACTTGGATGCTAATATGCCCGGGGATTCCGAGAAATCATTTCGGCAATCAATCGCAGAGTATATTGATTCCGGTACTCTACAGCAAATCACTGACAGTGGAATGGGGGCTCACCCTATCTCAGGCGGCCAGAATCCCCAAAGCCCTGCTTTTATGCTGGGCCGGGTTCTCTCTACATTCCTGAAGGTGAACTTACGGCGAAAAGGGTCCAAGTCTTCCAACGTTTATGATGATGTTGAGCTGGGTTCCGAACAACGAGGCATGCTTCTTGAATGGCAAATGAGCCTTCTTGCTGAGCTGCATGCATACTCTTCGAGCGAAGAGGAGTTCCGGTCCACTTTCACCTCGGTGATATCTGATCTCATTGATATCTATTCGGCAGACCTTCATCCCATCCGTCATGGCCGAGTGGTTCTCTCTGCTCTTCGATACTTACTAGAGCATCCTGGCTGTTTGGATTCCACCATTTCCGAAAGAATCATGGAGGAAGGCACAAAAGCTTTCACAGACGGAATTGAAGCTGGACAGGACACTGATTTGGCACCGTTTATCCAACATATCACGAACTCTTTAAGAATTATGATTGGTTTCCATCACGGCCAAATGGATGCGAATGACTTAGAAAATACCCTTGCATCATGGACCTCAATGATTCGACAATGTCCAGATGAAAACTCTTTGCTTCTCTGCGTTCATGATATCGATTACTGGGTTCTCCAATTGAAGGCCTTGGTTGATTACACGGAGATCCACGGCCTTTGGAAATCCCAGCTCTCGGCCTTGGAGCTGATACTTCGAGTGGCTGAGCTTCAGAAATCAAGTGACCTTTCGGATGCAATCGCCATTCTTTCGCGCTTGGTGCTACAGCATTGTCGACTTGGGCATTGTCAGAAAGCAGGTGACCTTCTCTCACGCGGGGAACAGTATCTCACTCGGCACAATGGCTCTTCCCTAGCGACCATTTCGTTCAAATTGGCACGGGTTGAATATCTTCTCGAGACAGGAGAGGCAGACAAAGCCGCCTCGGTTCTTTCTGCCACAAAATTATTGTATGAAAAGAGCCAGAACTCAGACGAGATGAGCAATTTATCTGTTTCATCGAAAATATCGTGGGAGAGACTTATTGCAGATGCCACTTTTATTCAGTCCCGCCTGTCCACTGCCCAGGGTTCAATGACAAATGCTCTTTTCTTTGCCAAGCTGTCTGTGAGACTCAACTGTCGGATTTGGGCTAAGGTTGAGAAATTAGCTCAACGAAAACAAGACAAGTCTTTGGCCTCAGGAGGAACCTCTGATGTTGACGCGGTAGTTGACGGCGTGGCCAAGCTTGATCTATCCCAAAACGGACCTTCCCCAGAAGTTTCAGCCAGCTATACCCAAGGTGCGCCATTCTGGCCACACCTCGGCTCACATCATACCTCCTTGTTGAACCTCGCAACATTGTCGGCCCACCATGGCTTGTTCCAGGACGCCATCTACTACGGACAGCAGGCATTGAAGATTGATAAAACGCTTGACGCAAACGTTCGTCTTGTGGCTGCACAAACTCAGCTTGGTTGTTACTGGACTCTCGGCGGTCATGTGGACGAAGGACAAGAACTTCTCATCGCAGCATCAGAGTCGGCAAAGCAGATCCAGGCTAGTATGGAGACTGTCTCGCTGCACATGGCTCTTGCTTCTCTTTACAAAGTGCAGGGGCAATACGACAAGGCATTCCGTTTGCTGCAGGAGGCTGATAAGGCCATAACAGCTATCATTTCCTCCGACGCAATCAGCATCTCAGAAGCCCCGAATGTTGCACTTCTTGAAGAGAAGATGGAGAAGTTGAAGGTACGAAGCAGTCGTCGAACACCGTCAACGGCTACTGCTAGCACCGCTACCACCGCTGGCCGACGTACTCGTGCAACTAGTTCCGCTACAGCAAGCACTGCTGCTAAGAAGGTCTCAACGCCCAAAATCCCCCAAGTTGACGTCCAATCAAAGTCTCTCTTGAGGCTGAAGAGCGATATTCTTCGCCAACAGGCCGACTGCTTGCGAGCACTCCGAGATTACGAGCGTTCTGCAAGCACTCTTATGGAAGCCCGTCAGTTTGCTACAGCACGAGAAAGTAAAGTCTCTCTCCAGATTGGCGAAAGTGAACATTTGTTGGCCGAGGCCATTCGTCAGTTTGCAAGTCACGCTGTATACTGCGTTTTACCCGAGTCTACAATCTCACTGCCTTCCCTCAAGACACCAAGCAAATCAGCAGACGAGCCAAATGTTCAAATGGCAAAACCCACTACCAAGCGAGCAAGGGCACCAACCAAGGGAACTCGGGCTAAAGCTCAAAAAGCTAGTGAAGATTTCTCTATCATGCTCACCAAAGCAAATGATTGTCTTACCGGTGTTCTCACTGATGTCACGGTACTTGGTTCCACCTTGGAGAGCCATGCAGCATCTCGATTGATGAGTCGCATTTCTATGCTTTCGCATGCCACTACCCCAGGGAGCCCTGCAACCTGGGCGCAATCCCCTGCGACCATGAATGGTAAGTTCTTATGCGCGATTTGTGAACTCTACTCGAGACTAACAATATTATCTCCTAGAAATTGGACGAGTTGGTGCATTCGCTCGGGAGCGTATGGCTATTAACTTTGATCGACAATTATCAGACTTTGCTGATCCGCTCATGTGGCCTACTTCTGCATCTTCAGCTGCCGGGATGGAAGAAAACATCTGCTCAAGTTTCACTGAGCTTTATGTTGATATTCTGCCCGAAAACTGGAATGTTCTTTCTTTATCTCTGAGTGCTGACGGGACCGAGTTTGTGGTCTCCCGGCTGCAGAAGAATCGTTCTCCTTTCCTGCTTCGTTTACCTCTCCGGAGAGGAAACGTTGATGACGATGAAGAAGAGCAATTCACCTTTGAAGATGGAAAAGAAGAGATGCAGGAAGTCATCAAGCTGGCCAACGAGAGTGCACATGCTGCCAAGGCTCAGATTGACAAGAAGATGAAGAAAGAATGGTGGAAGACGCGGGAAACCCTGGATCGTCGGCTAGAAAGCCTCCTTCAAAAGATCGAGAACCTTTGGTTTGGAGGCTTCCGAGGCGTCTTTTCACCGCTTGCACGAGATGCCACCGCGCTTTCTCGCTTTGCCAGTGCCTTCCAAGGAATCCTGGACAAGCATCTCCCCTCTCGCCAAAAAGGTACCAAGGCTTCTTCGCCTCGCCTGACTCTTCATCAAAATGTTCTGGAAATGTTCATTGGGCTTCGAGACCTCGAACAGTCAGAGGAGCCTGAGGATACATTGATGGACCTTCTCTACTTTG
Source organism: Penicillium frequentans (assembly GCA_028828275.1). NCBI lineage: Eukaryota > Fungi > Ascomycota > Eurotiomycetes > Eurotiales > Aspergillaceae > Penicillium > Penicillium frequentans. Next base: position 836,820 of record JAQIZY010000001.1, on the reverse strand, counting down.
TGGTAGATATCCTGCAATTCCAGGGCGAACGTAATGCTTATGATGAAATCGACTTCGACATGATGGTTGTTGATACTCTCGATGCCCTGCGTGGCTACCACGAAGCCGCGCGGGAAGAGCTCGCATCAACCCCACCGAGCCATACGGTGCTCGTGCTAGATAAGGCTCTGCACTTGTTCCCGTGGGAGTCCCTACCATGTCTTCAAGGATACCCTGTCTGCCGAGTTTCATCACTGGAGTGTCTTCGTGAGCGGGTGCTTCAATTCCGTGAAAATCGATCTGGTGCGGTCGTGGATCGTACATCGGGCGCTTACCTTCTTAACCCCACAGGCGATCTACGTACAACCCAAACAACCTTTGAAGGGGATCTCTCGGGACTGAAGTCTTGGACCGGGGTAGTCAATCGTGAACCATCAGAGGATGAATTCCGTGACTGCATCGAGTCCAAGGATCTTTTCTTGTACTTTGGCCATGGCAGTGGTGCCCAGTACATTCGTGGACGTACCATCAAGCGACTATCCAAATGCGCCGTTGCATTCCTAATGGGCTGCAGCAGTGGTACACTCACTGAGGCGGGCGAATATGAGCCATATGGTACCCCTATGAACTACCTTCATGCAGGCAGTCCTGCACTCGTGGCTACCCTGTGGGATGTCACCGACAGGGACATTGATCGATTCGCATCGTCCACTTTTGATACATGGGGGTTGTTTGAGAAAGGGAAGCCCGACGCTCAGAAGAGTGATGTTGGTTTGGACACTGCAATTGCAGGAGCACGGGGATCATGTGTATTGAAATATCTGAACGGGGCGGCGCCCGTGGTGTATGGAGTTCCAGTGTTTTTGGGATGATAGGATGGTGGGCTAGGAGTTCATTTGATAATGAGTTCTTAGTTTATGTATATTACTTTGTTTCTTTCCCCCTTTTATCTGTAAATATGGGTTCTCCACTGCGGGCAGCATTTGGATTCGTTTCAATCTTTTTTACTTCATAGGTGCTTATCTGGACCTTTTTTCCTAATCCATGCATAGCCGATTGCTACTTTAACATGGATCTCCACTGAAGAGAGCTATGCTGTTGGGAAACGAGTCAAAAGGATCATAAGGAACTCAAATTAGGGATCCTATCTAGAGAACTAAATGTCATAACCAGCACGTGACGTGTCACGTGTAATAATGTGTAGGAAACCGCAACAGTGCCCCCTGCTTCTAAAACCGCGATGTCCCCGTCGCACCCCTACAGAAGTAACAGAATAAAAAAAGGCGCCATGCCGAGTAAAATAGACAATTTAAACTAAAGAACTCGGGTATAACTATAAGGAACCGGAGACTCATTATAAAGGTGAAACGAAACTAACGGTCGCCGATATATTAGCGGACCTAGGACATTTTCTTATATTAGCCTACCTTGGTTATATAAGGCATCTTCTGATTGATGAAAGTAATAAGGTTTGTCTCGTATAGACGCCTAGAGGCTTAATCGCTAGGCTATCGAAGTGACGGGCCGCGATATTGGAGAGGACGCTTCTTGATTAGGGCCTTATAGTGACTATCCTAGGATTATTACACTCGCGGATTAGCTTCTCGCGGTGCGATAGAAGTGTTAGTGCCCGCTAAAGGTATATTCTATACTTACTAAAGGATAGCGTGCTAAGCGTACTAGGCGGCGAGACTCTTAGACCCCGCTACTTAGTTGATTTAGTTAGCTAAAAGAAAAGTTACTATATCTATAATAATTATATCATTCTTATGCCAAGACGGGAACTAGAAATATGATAGGAAGAACTATAGAATTACTACACTATATAGATCTAACTAGTTACCACTATTAAGAAGGGTACTATAATAATATAAGTCTATCACGAACTATATATATATTAGTAAGAATAGTGGTATACCTAACTAAAGTGCGACCTAGTTTGGTGAATACGCGTTATTTCGCACTAATATATTATAAATATTATAATATGATTTAATTAGGGCGATAAAGGCTATATATATAGGTTAATATTAGTCCGCTTCGAGAAAGACCAATAGTTCTATAACGAGGAACTTCTAATAATCGTCGCTTAGCAACATCCACTTATTAAGGTATTCAGATTTAGTGTTATTCTATATCTATTTCCTATTAGTGTTCATCCACGCCACGATATTATAATATAGCCTCGAAGGTAGTCGTAGTAATACACGTAATAGAACTTTAGCTAGAAGGCGATATATAGGATTAGGGCGCGTATCTATAATATAAGTTTACTATAGTATATATTAGAGGATCTTATATTCCTTAGGCGTGATAATTCCTATAAGTAACGTGTTATATAGTAATTATAGCGTGTTATAAAAAGAAAATTAATACCTAGTTATATTAGCTATCGTGACACGTAAAGCCACTATCTCTCTAAGGGTATATATAGAATAAAGTACTAAGCCTACTACGTTAGGAACGAGAATCTAATAATTATCCTAGACGAAAGTTATACGCATAAGATATATACCTATCTCCTTATTAAGTTCTAGACGTAGCTAATCTTAATCTAATATATAGAAGATATCCTTAATAATATAGAGATCATCGAGCTTTATATCTACTAGTACTATTATCCTACTAATAGAAATAATATTCTTAAAACCTTTAGGGCGTTATATATTAATTAAATAAGGTAACTTATCGCGATACTTTTCACTAACTAGGAAATAATTCCTAATTAAAATAACCTATAAAATCCCCTACGCCTATATAACATAAGTTTTTCTATATAGAATATATATAGGTTAAATATTTACGTTCTTATTAACGCTACTAGAGAAGGTCTCTCCCTACTATCTACTACTTATCGCCTTACGCGTTTTAAGTAATATAGGGTCGTTAAGGTAGTTATCCTTAGGCGTCAGCGCGTTAATTAGTTCCTAATAAGTGCCGAAAGAAGTAATAGTTATATTATCTAAGATAGCCTAGTTCTAGTCGTTATAAATCTATTTATCGCAATAAACCTTTAGTTTATTATAGGCCCTAGCCACCTTAGTACATAGAACGTCCTTAGCTAGGTTAATAAAGATTCTATCGTCCTTTTTAGGCATCATATTTAATATAATAGAGAACTAAGATAACGCGACGCGAGTAAATAAAAATAAATAGAGGAAAGTTACTTAACACGTCTTCTTAGGGACGTACCACAATAAAGAAGAGAAGTATAAAAAAGCTTCAGGAAGACAAGATAAGGAAAGAGTAGGATAGAAAGATAGGTAAGAGATAAAGAAAAGAAAAAAGAGAGAGAGTTAAAAAGAAAAGAAAAGGTTAAAGAGGAAAGAGAAAGAAGATTAAAGAAAAAAGAAGGAGGATTAAGTAGTGAAGTAAAAGAGTAGTAAATAAAGCTAAGAAAAGTAAACGAAGTAAAATAACCAACCATAAGTAGATAGTAAGTAAATTAATATATCATAAGTTATATATACAACGCGATAAGTAAATAGCGTAATATAATACTAGTTCTTAGAGGCCTCCTATACCTCGATTAGGTCAGGACAATTATCCTACACCTCTCTTAATATCCTCTACTCGTGCTATATAGGACCTATCCCTCTACACTATAATAGGTAAGATATATACTATTACTTCGCGGATACTCTCTTACTAATGATCGTATTAAAGGTTAACTATACTAAGTCTTACGAATCTAGAGGTCCGTCCTATAGCTAGACAATTTCCCAATTATATAGGTCCTCCCCTAGATAACTTTCTAGATACTTAATAGAAATCATATTATAAATTTTCTATCGTGGCGGTAAAGCTAATTAATATAAGTTTTAGAAGCACTCTAATACCTTAAAGGGACCGACGCGCTAGGCGCTAAACTTATAGTGCAATTTTAAAGCCACTTAATATCTATAGTATAGCTTAATATATACTAAATCACCAATATTATAATAAAAAGGTTTATATAACGCATTATATTACTCCTTTATTACTAATTTAGCATAGCGTAAGGCGTCTTTAGCGTCTATCTAAGCGATAATACGTTCCTTTAGTAGGTTACTAACTTACTTTAGAATAACTATAAATGGTTAAAAACCAAATATTAGTTTATTTAGACTTTTACTAGTGGATACATTAACTAAGGCGTTATACATGCGAATTAAGGCTAGTAGTATATATTCCTAATCTATAAAATAATTATTATTAGAAGTAAAACGTAGAGTAATCTTAATTATCTAATTTAATCTCTCGCTTTAATTATTAGATTATAGATGCCACGCGGCGCCTAATATAAGTTTCGTAATAAGTAAAGCCTATAAGCGTTTCTAGATAGCTTTAGTAAACTTCGAGTCTTAATCGCTAATAAACTAACGTAGTATACCCTATCTATAGATAGAAAATCGTTTAAGGATCTTCTCTACCTAGTCTTTAGCTATATTCGTTAACCTACTAGCGATAGCTTATAGCGCTTTAGAGGCTTTATATATTATAGAGAGATAAACGTTATTACTAGAACTAGATATAGGTAACGCGATAATAAAATCGAGTATTATAGTATAGAACGGGAGAAATAGGGTAGATATTAGATATAGCTCTCTATATAGCTAGTGGCGTAATATTTAGTGTATTAAGTAGGTTAGATAGTGCGTAATATACTTTCTTAATGATTTAGAGAGATTATAGATATAGAAGGATTCCTAGATCTATTAATAGGCTCTACCAAAACCAAGATACTACATAGCGTCATAGTGATCGTGAAATATATCACGCTTAAGTATATAAGGGATATATAATCGCTTCCTTCTATCGCTAGTAAACCATAAAATATCACTATCATAAGCGAACCCTAATATATCCTTATCTAATATAGCATTCTATACGCGATCTATAATTAGGTCTATAGTATAGCCTTACCATAAGAGCTTAGTATAATCTATATTAATAGCAACCTCCATACTATAAAAGACGAGATTCTCGCTATACTATAGGATATCCGTAACGTAGAAAGTTTATTTATTAGTTAATAGGTTAATATAATATAGAATATTATCGTCTAATTCATTAACCTCGTCTAAGATAGGTTACGCGCTAGGTAATTAAGATAGCGCGTTAGCGACGACGTTAGACTTACTAGGCTAATAATAGATATCGAGCTAAAATTAGCTAAGGTATTAGGAAGCACAAATTAACTAATAATTTAACTTATCGGTCGCTAAGGAACCTAAGTGATTATATAAGGTAATACCTATAGTTAAAGCATAATCTATAAAAATAATCATATTAACTATATTATCTATTATATAACGTAGTTTTCGCACTATCTAGACCAAATAAGCCACTTCGAGCTCACTAGCGTAGTACCTAGATTCTATAAGGGATATTAATCTACTTAAATAGATAACTAGCTATATCCTAGTTCGGGGCGGGGGCTCTTTTCTATCCTATACTCTATCTATATAGTATACTATAATACCGAAACCACTCGCCACTATATCGATATCGATAAATAAAGGTTATATAGGGTTAGCATAGATTATAGCTTCCTATCGATAGATAAGATCTTTAAGTTATTAAAAAGATAAACGTTCTTCTATTATTAATATATACTTAGCCTTACGGGAGAAATTTTTTCTTTACTAACCTTTTACTAGAGCGCCTTTTAACATTTCTATCTTTCGTCGCTATAGAGGCTTAGTAATTAGCGCGTAATTTGGAATTTTATCGCGGAGATAGCCTATAACACCTAAAAAATATTTAATATTATATAGTAACAATAGTTTAGTAATATCCCGAATCGCTTTAACATAGTCCTTAAGTAAGGTAAGGCTAAGCCTATCCACGAATTGCCCTAGTACGCGAACGCTCTAAAACCCGATAAAGGATTTCTTAGGCCCTAAAGTAATATTTACGTCACATATAGCGCTAAGAAAGGTATATAGCCTATTAACCAGCTATTAAAATATATTAGCCTAAGAGATAAAATCATCTATATAGACCTAAACCTAGTCTAAGTAACGTACTAGTATCTTAGCCTACCACTAAGCGTGGGGGGACTATTATAGTATCCCATTAAAGCGACCATAAAAAATTCTTGCCCTCTATATAAGTTAATGGCTAGCTTATACTAATCGTCTTAATCAACACCCTATTAATAGAAAAATTAGACTATGTCTATAATAGTGATATATTACGCACTATATATAAAGCTTAAAATCTCTTCTTAATATAGTAAGGGGTACGCATCGCGCACTAACTAACTATTTAAGCCTTATAGGTCTACTACTACCTATAGTTTAATACCTCTCTATACTATAAAGACAGGAAATCTAAATAGCGATGCCTAATTACTCTAAATTAGACGACCCGCTTTATATAACTAATTAAAAACCTTATCCACGATAGCTTTATCTTTTTCTAATAAGGGATAAACTTTAATTAGTAGTAGGTTATCCTTCTAACCTAGCTTAAGATTAACTTTTATCTCCTCGCTAGGTTTTACGGTCGCTAACTTACTATTATCGACGAATATATCCTTATATTTATTAAGAACTTCGAATAAAGCGTTACGCTACTTAAGGGACTTAGTATATATAGTTATACCGCGACGCTATTTATAAAAACCTAACTCTATATTATAGGTAATATATATAGATACTATAGAGAGTAGTGGCTATACTAGGGGAGATATAAAATCTATATATAAGAGAGGTTCGTTATCCGTGCTAATAGGTAGCACGTTATGCTTATCCTATACTTCGATAGTGCCAATAAATACATAGCGAGGCAAAATATATTTATAGTCCAAGCTATTACGGACTAGTACCTTAGTAAAGTTATCTATTATAATACTAGCATAGAACCTACTATTTACTTAAAGCGGCTTTATATTAGAGTTATATTATAGAATATATAGTAAGTTTCCCTTAACTAATATTTCACTAAGTATTTCTATATTAACTAGGGCCGCTAAGTATAGTTTAATAGCTATATAACGTATCACTCTTACTCTGGCTGGTTTTGGTGGCGCCTTATATATAATATATAACATAATAGTGTTCTAAGCCTTCTCGAAGACTAGTTCCTTCGCCACTAGGTAGAAAGCGATACTTTATAGACCAATAATATTTATACTAATAAGAATACCTAGCGCTAAATTATTAACGATAAATAGTATATATTATAGATAAGCTATAGCGTCTTCCCTAGTTAGAAGTCTACCTAGTATATAAATATTAGTATCTACTTTCTCTAAGGTAAAGTAGCGATATATTCCTAGTCCTCGTAATATTAATAGTATAGCGAGTTAAATAATCTTTATACCCTTAAAATATTCTACTAACCGTGCTCGATTAATCATTAAAACGGAATAGCCTATATTATAGGTATAGTCTATATTTAACTTATTAAGGCCGTAACGAGCTTAGAATATAACTAGATACTATCTAATATTATATTTATCTCCCTTAGATAGCGGAGCTAATAACTCCACGATCTAAGTATATATTATATTATACGTAGAAAGAGCTTTGGCTATATTATTATCGTGCGTGCTAGAGTCCTTAATCAGCGATACATAACTAACCGCTTACTCGTTATCTTCTAAAAACGATTTATCGCTAGTAGAAATATACTTATCTCTTTCTTCTATAGCTAAATCCTATCTACCGAAAGCTATATATACTAGCCAATAGTTATCACTATAATAGCGGTATCTATCTTAGCGTTCTTAGCGTTAATCGTTATAGCGTTAATTATCTTAGTCGCGTCGCCTATCTAGCTAATCATTACTTATCCGCGGTAGATTATAGCGATTAGGCTTATCGTCTTTACTATTCCTATTAGGTTTGGCGGAGTTCTCGTTAGCCTTCTTAAGTAGGGGTCTCCGCGAATCCCTTTCGTAACGTTATAAAGGTCTTTAGTTAGAACGACGATTATTCCACGTGTCGCGTTAAGTACTTACTTATATATTTAGTCTAAAAGAAGCGAACTATTAATACTTACGATTAGTAAGCGTTCTAGCAAATTTAGCTAATATAGTGCGGTCTATAGGCGGAGTAATAGTTATCTAGAGCATTAGGGTAAGTTTATTATATGCCGCCTAAGCTTATGCAACCTCCATAGTAGCTTCCCTAGCTTCTTAACTATATACCACTACTTCCTAAAGAAAAGCCTCTAGGTCGCGGCGCTTATAGATATTATAGCGACTATACTTAAGTAAGTTATATATCGCTTAGGCTTATATAACTAGTATATAGAACCTTTTAATTAAAGCCTTATACTAACCTTCTATATCCTTAGTATACCGCTATACATTACGCTCTATAGCTAAAACCGTCTATTCATACTACGTGGCCGCCTTTCTAAGAAGATAGTTATATACCTTACGTCGTATAGAGTCGCTATTATAGTCCTACTTAGTAATACGTAGGGTATAAACGAAACTATATATATTATAATAAACCTTTTATTTATCGCGCACTACTATAAATAGCATCATATCGTCTAGCTTAAAATATCCTATCTCGCGATCCTTAAAACGATCCTTAAAACGATCGTTAGATTCTAATCGCTAACGATAATATCTATTATAGTCTAAGCGATAGTGATTAGGGTAACGCTAATTATTATCTAAGTTACTTAGTGAGTTTAAGGGGTCCTAGTACTAGTCCTTATAGTCTACGTAACGCGCTAAAGGCGGGTTATATTAGTTTTCTTAAGGGCGGTCTCTATCGTGATAGCTTAAATATTATAAAGCGCGAGATAAGTAACGCGAACGCTTAGTTAGAATTCCTATTACTTAGTCTAGTCTAGCCGATTAATCTATGATTATTTACTATATCTCCGTCATTACTATATTAGTAGCTAGAGTAATAACTAGGGCTATATTACGCGATAAACTCGCTAGTAACCCACTACTTAATATGATTTAAGTCTTAGAAAAAACTACTAGGTTAAAACTTATAGTAGATAGCGCGGGGGCTATAAGAGATAACGCTCTAAAGGAAGTAGTTAGCGATATATCTAACTTATTAAATAGTGGCTTAGGAGCCATAAGTAATAACGCTCTAATAGAGGAGGTTAGCGATACGCCTAATCTAATTAATAATAGAGAAGAAGCTAGTGACACATAGCTATTTATGGCTATAGCTAGTTATATTAACAAGGTAAGCTCGTAGCGTAACGCGTTAATAACTTTATCTTAATAACGAGATATAACTAGTATTACCTAATTATTAACGTAGACTTCTTAGTCTAGTATAGATAGTAAAGAAGGAGAATTAAAAGATACTAGAAGGAGATTAGAGGTTACTAAAAGTGAAATTTATAATATAGGTCGCTAGTAATTAATTAAGCTTTATAAGAAGCGTAATAGGTCCTAATAGAAGGATAACGCGTTAATTATCTACTTAGGAAGATAATTATTTAAAGATAAGGTATCAAGTCCATAACTCTAACTCTAACTAGTAGCTTATATATAACGACCCTTATATTCTAGTTAAACTATAAAACGAGTAAGATAAAGGCGTTCTAATTCGGGGACCACCACTTTAGGATAACAGCACAAGAACGTCTATAACTATAAGCCCCAAGTAGAGTCCGATATACAATAAGAGATAATCGAACGACAAAAAAGAAATAAACAATAATAGAAACGAAGTATAAAACGATAAGAACGTATAGCTCGAGTATAAATCTAGATAGTGGGGCACACTAAGTGGGCTATAAATTAGATTCAGGGGTAACCATAAAACACATCACACGCCTCGCGCCACATAACTAAAGCAATCAGGGGAAAAAAAGGTTATGAAACTAACTATTCCCACTAGCCTCTATAGATCGGGAGAAAAAATTTTTTCTCAACCGGGCATGCTACCACTATTGGGAAACAAGTCAAAAGGATCACAAGGAACTCAAATTAGGGATCCTATCTAGAGAACTAAATGTCATAACCAGCACGTGACGTGTCACGTGTAATAATATGTAGGAAACCGCAACATATGCCCTCCATGCAAGAAACTTTTCAAGCTTCAGTTTAATGTCCTATATACAGCTCCGAGATCAGTAAGATTGCTTTTCATGGCAATAGAGTATAGCAAAAGTATAAAACAAGAAACAAAAGCGGCATGATGTATTCCCTAACCGAGAGAAGAACCAGGTGGAGCTTCCCCTCATGCGGGACCAAAGACCCCGCGCAAACGTCAACTTATATTTCTTCCCGCGGACTTCCCGGTTTCCAATTCTTTAAACTTCATAATGTCCGTCACCACCAAAGCTACCATCGCCTCTTTCGGCGGCAAGCTGCTTAAGCTTAGCCACAATGCCACTACCACTCGCTGCGAGATGTCCTTCAACCTCTACTTGCCCCCGCAAGCTCAGACCCAGAAGGTCCCCGTGTTGATCTATCTATCCGGTCTAACCTGCACGGCGGACAACTGCTCCGAGAAGGGTTTCTTCCAGCACGGTGCTAGCAAGAAGGGAATTGCCGTGCTCTACCCTGATACCAGCCCTCGTATGTTCCCACTGAACCATAGTCTTAGCCTGGGGGAAAAAAATAAGATAAAAAGAAAGTACATGTATTAATTCCAGTGATCTATAGGCGGTCTTAACATTGAAGGCGAGAACGACGCTTATGACTTCGGCTCTGGTGCTGGCTTCTACGTTGATGCTACAAAGGCCCCCTACGACCAGGGCTATAACATGTACAGCTATGTCACCGAGGAGCTGCCCAAGACCGTTTTTGCTGCTTTCCCGCAGCTAGACTCCAACCGCGTCAGCATTACTGGTCACAGCATGGGTGGACACGGTGCCCTCACTTTGGTATGTCTTTCTCTTTATCTTCTCTGGTTTGGCCATTTGCTAACTTGCACAGTTCCTCCGCAACCCTGGCAAGTATAAGTCCGTTTCGGCATTCGCTCCTATTACCAACCCGATCAACTGCCCCTGGGGCCAGAAGGCTTTCAAGGGTTACTTCGGTGATGACCAGCAGGCGAAGTGGAAGGAGCATGATGCTAGTGAGCTGATTAAGAAGTGGTCTGGAGGTCCTCTTGATATCCTGATTGATGTGGTAAGTTTATCCTCTTCACTTTTTTCGTTATCAGTGCTGCATATATGCTTCGATTCATCGTCTAATTCGCTTTGAATCTAGGGTACTGGCGACAACTTTTACAAGCAGGGTCAACTCCTCCCCGAGAACTTCGAAGCCGCCGCTAAGGAAGCCGGTCTGAGTGGATTGAACGTCCGCTACCAGCCCGACTATGACCACTCGTACTATACGATGGCGTCCTTTGCCGATGATCACATTGACCATGCGGCGAAGTATCTTCTTGCATAGTGTGTTTTTCCTTGTTTCTTATATCTCTGTATAGATGGGCTATGAAGTAAACTATAGCGTGGAAACGGATTCTGATTCGGGTGATTTCTTTCCTTAAGTGAACGACGGGGCGCAGTGAGATCCACTCTGTGATATGATTGGATGCTCGAAGTGGGATACCTAATATTGGACTTGAAGGTTGGCCTAAAAAATGAATGTCTATTACGTCTCGACTGAATACCTAGACTTGCACTCATTCAGGTGTAGTTGCTAGATCTACAGGGATACAGGCTTGTAGAGGACCAGTGTATTCATTGTCTACCTAGTTCTGTTGACCAGATTACCAAGCCTAACGACTCAACTTCAAGTAGATATGTAATCCTCCTCGCTTTCCTTGAGAGAAATGATGGGGAATAACAGGTGTTCCAAGTGAGACGAGAGAACGCCCACGATGCGCAGCGAATGCAGGATGGTAAGGTAACAATCACTATGTACTCGAGCATAAACGCTTTTTTTTTTCTCGCTTCCTGGGATTTATTCAATCTATTTTTGTTCAAGATTGAATGGCGTGTAATGCATGATAGGGTGTCCATGAAGGGGCGAGGCAGGGAGGAATGGAAAATGGATATAGATGACATGTTCGACTGGGCGACAGAAATCACATCAATAGTCGGGACAAGGACTGACATCACCTCGTCTCCGTCAAAAGGGAAATATGGCATGGGGGAATCTAAAAAGCAGAATCAACATGAAAGGGTCGTAGAAGAGATTCTCATGCGCTCAATCGCTGGATGAATGACTGTATGCAAAGTCAGTATGTGTGATCATACCTGTTAGCAAAAGGAAAGGATTCACATACCGGGAAGAAATGCCGGAATCCCTTGGCGTCCGGCTGGCTCAATGCCGTCAAAAACTCTTCAATGAGATCTCCTCCCATGCCCATGCCCGGCAGTTCTTGGTTCCGTAGATAATCCAGATACTCCCCACCTGTCTTCAGGTAGATCGTGCGCTGGAGTCCGCCTGCCTCGGCAAGGACCTGCTTGGCCTGGGCATCTTTAGAGTTGAAGGAGGAAGTCATTGGGAGCGCCCAGCATAAGGGTGAGAATCGCGAGATCATGAATCCACCGAATCCAGGCAATGTGGTCTGGTTCGGCGTGGTTCCATTGGTAGCGCCTGGAGCGATGTCTGGTCCTCCCCAGGAGCTGCCCATTTTGTGTAGAACGGAAAATGCCATTTTGGCAGTGGTAAAGTCTTCGATGTCCTTGGCAAAGTGCTCGATCGTGGTGATGACGGTTTCGAACATAGGTTGGTTTCCTTCTCGGGTCAGTATTTTGGACACATTCAACTCTATAGAAATAACTTACTCTCGCTAATGATGACAGCACCGAGATCATTGTTGAAAACGGCGAGCAGGAAGTTCAGATATTCACGCTTGAGTTCGGCAAGCTGAATTTCGTCATCGGTACCAGTCGTGGGATCCGCTATGCCAGAGAATACTCGCTGCAAGAATGGAGTCAAGAGGGTGTCTAGGATGCTGAAAATTTCGCCCTTGAATCCGAAGATGACCTGGTCGAGAAGACGCAGGAACAAAGCCATCTCGTCTCGTGATGATGTCTGAGTCAACAGCCCATCAATCCATCGCGGCAATTGAGGGAGAATACGAGCCCCCCAGAACGCCAATGAGACGTGAAAAGGCGAATCTAGCGGCAGTGCGAATATTGAAAGAGTTCTTGAGAGACTCGAGGGAAACCAGAGTCGCTTCTGCCACCTGGCAGAAAGCTTCTGAGACCTCCGGCGCCGGCAGGTTGGACGGGGTGCTTGTACCGGGCATCCAGTCTGAGAATCCACGGGCAAGAGTTCCCAAAGCCATAATGTCATGATGAATTTGCAGCAAGGCTCGCTCATCATTGGACTTGGCTGCTTCAAGATTTCGCTCCATATCTGCGAAGATAGGGTTTAGCACCGACTGGGCGTAAACGACTTGTTGATCGGCCGGCACTCCATGAGTAGAGCAAATGATACCAACGGCCTCAAAAAGATACAGTTGGCTGGTAAAAACTGCATCTGCGGAACCTTCATGGTCCTCAGAAGACATCTCATCGCCGTCATCTCCCTCGGATGGAAGCTCAGCTTGAATGACCAACAAATCACCAAGTGCCTCCACCATGGTTTGAGCCACATTGCCAATGAAGGTTCGGAGCTGCTTCACAAGACGCTGGAAAAGGTACCACGACCGAGTCTTCACCCTTCGGACTGGGTGGTGGACGAGCTGAAGGAAACTTTCCAAAACACCAGGGATGAGGTGTGTATGGTGTTGGAAAAAGGCGCTATAACGCACGCAAATCTCCATGTACTGAAGTTGCGTGGCAGGGTGGGTGAACGACCGAATGTCTATTGTAAGTTAGCTTGTATGTTCGGGATCGGGCTATAGTAAGAGGGGCCTACCGGATTCCACCATTCGGAGCATCATCTCAATGAGACGAACTGCAGCAGGGCCGGCGGGTTGGTTCTTCTGGTAGATTCCACCCCGAGTGACGGCCAGATCACCAAACAAGAACATCTCATGCAAAGCCAAATCCAGGTCACGCCAATCAATTTGGCCTCCAGATACTCGCAGGTTCTCGAATGTTGTGCCCACAAGCTCTGAGATGGCGTCGATGAATAACTGTTCGTCCGCAGAAGCTACAATCTGCTGTAGGACACCGAGTCTCTTGCGCAATTCCTGGAACTCAGCCTCGTCTGTCTGCTCGTCTTCATCTCCCCAGTTGGAAGTCTCATCGTAACGCATCTTCGCAATGATTGCCTTCAAGACTGGGAGGAGGATAGCCTTGTTGCGTTCTTCGTAGCTTGGGTTTGATTTGGAAACTTTGCGGAAGTAGGTGAGTAGGTCGTTGACGCAGGGAATTACGGTCGAGCAGACCTCGTCGTACTCATCCGAAAAGTAGCGCAAGACGTGCGGCAGGAAGACCTGTAAAAGCTCGTCCGCCTTGTCCTTCACTGGGCCAGTATCAGTTTCCAACACCCGCACTATGTCCATAACGGTGATGTTAACAAGCTTGGCAATTGTTTCCGCCAAATCGGTGTCATATTTGGAGGTGAATCGATTTTCCCGTAAGGGTGGGCTGTTGGAGAGCTGAGTGACAATCGAGTTTAGATTCAGGAAGACAATCATTTCAATTTTATCGGCGGGCTTCATCTTCTTGCCGATGATCTCTGTGAAGACATCCACAGCTGCATCACGAACTCGCTGTTCACCCTCTCGCAACTCTTGCTTCTCGGCCCGTCCAAGCTGCTGGAAAAGAAGATCAAGCATCGGCTGGTTCACCACCAGACCAATGTCAATCCAGCTGACCCAGCTGCCAACCGCCTTCAAGCAAGCCTCCACCACTGTATCGTCTCCGTCGCGCCATTCTGAAAGAATCTCCTGCCAGGAGTTCGCAATTCTCTGCATATCCCGCTCGCGAATCAGATCCTTCAGTGCATTGGCCTTGTCCTGCTCTCCACGAGACCGAGAGACCAGCACATCACCAATTTCCTCGTGAATTGAATTCACCACCCGCAGATAGAAGATTATTCCCAGCGGGTTGTCCCGGGTCGTGCTAGCCGAAGATTTGTATGTAAGGTTCAGAAGATCTTCGATACAAGATTCCCAGCCATTTCCGTATAAAGCGGAAAAGAGATAGGTTACGGTCTGGGCAATTTTGTTCTGGATGTACGGTGCGTCGGGGGTGGCGGTCCCGTCGGGCCCATAAACCTGCCGCAAGTAGGCCAACAAGCTGTTCCGCACAATGCCCAGGGATGGGAAATCAATTAAGCCAGCCTGCGCCGCACTGTTGACGACTTCCAAGCTCACATGTCGCACGACTTCGGGCTGTTGTGGGGTTTCGGTGAAGAGGCCAAGGCAGACCTGCCATCCGGAGGGATCGGAGCGCAGTTGGTTGATGTAGTCGAAAGCTTGTGCTTTGAGAGTTTGGTCGGAGGCCGGATTCCAGGCGATCTGAATAGCATTCGCTACCTGATAGAGAAAGTTTGTCAATGCTTCATGTTGATCTGGTGACCCCTCGTGGAGGGGCTGATTTGGGGCAGTGGGGGAGGGGTTGTGGTATTTTTTTTTTAGGTGACCCCCTTGGGCTCAAAGGACCCAGTATGGGGCATCAGACTAACCTGTTCAGCCATCTTCGACCAGCCAAACTCCCTTTCAGACGTGGAAAGGGGAGTGACACGGAGGGGGTTGATGTGTGTTGGGTTCAAAATTGTTTTCGGTGGAGGAGCACTTCCATGGTAAGGTAATCAGATTCCCGTGCCTGGCTCCGCCCTCGCTAACTGCTAACTGACCGACTTAACTGAAAGAAAAGGTGATCAACTTTTGAAGAACAAAGCTTTGGTATTTGTCTGTTGGTTTTCTGCAGCTAAATCCCACACTGTAGCCTAAACACGAAATTTAGTCATAACTTTTTGGTGCGAAACCTTGTCACAGAAGCATTATGTCATCCCCCATCTGGGCACTTGAGCACGAGGTTTGAAGATTTTGAAGCATTATATGATTATAGGATAGCCATGGGCTATAACAGTGTGTATAGCCAGTAGACCATTTGAATTATTATTCAAAGAAGTTTTCATTTGTTCCAGTGTTGATTTTGCGACGAAATTAGTAGAACAAATGCACTAAATACTACACACTAGAGCTGATTGTTTACATACTAAAAATGACAGTACATATTGTTATTTGAATTCTTCCATGCAAGTCACTTAGCGTCATTGTAGGCAGAATTCATGTAGCTTACCTTCATTTTATTCGCTTTATTAAAAATTAATAGTATATTAAAGTAAAGTAAATGGCCAATAGTGCCAAAGTTCAGCTAACTCTAAGTAGTGACTCCCTACAACGCCGTAATAAGAAACAATATAAGGAATATCTTGGAATTTATTTGCTTGCTCAAGTACCCCTGCGTATGTGGCCTTATTATTCTTCAGCCATGGGAATATGTAGCGTATTTGTCGTTGTGCAATATTGAGCTATGTCATTCATAATCATACCTAGTGGAAGTATAAGAAGTGACTCTTGCTTTGAAAACTCTTCCTTTCTCCCCTGTTCCCCATTTCATACAACCAGGAAATCATCTTTCTATCACCAATACAATGGAAGCTATGGCATTAACTAATCTACCTCGGGACGTGATTCTCTGTATTGCAGACCACCTCAAGCGGAAGACTGACATCTGGGCCTTCACTCGAGTAAGCCGGGTTCACTATCATTGCCTTTTGAACTATTTCATCTCTCGTTTCCGACATTCTCTATTGGACATCGCCCTCGAAGGTGTCTGGGAGGACTTGCTTCGAAAAGTCCTCCGGACGTCTATCGATATCAATCATCAAAGCGAAGATGATTTTGAAACACCTCTCTCCCGTGCTACATACAAGAACCAGAGGAATATTGTGGGAATATTGCTAGAAAGGGAAGACATCAATATCCACTGTAAGGGAGGCCTTTACTTGGGCGAGATGACTCCGCTGCAATATGCTACTGAGACAAACAGAGAAGAAATCATGAGGATGTTGCTTGGTCATGCCAGGATGGACATCAGACATGCTTCCGATGCTCTCTGGATTGCTGTTGAACACCAGAACATCTCGCGCCCTCTGGAAGTTCTATTGGAGTTTGAAGTTGATCCAAACAGAATAGTAGGTGGACGGTCTTTGTTGGAAATCACAGTTCGATCTCGCTTGAATAGTATGCGAAAGCTACTAATTCAAGACGAGCGTGTCAACCTTAACTGTGCGTTCCGGACTGGTGAAGAAGATGAGCCTATCGTTCTGGCTATGATGAAGATGTTCTCTTTAGATCAACTCAGTGATCTGTTCAAGCAACGAGCCCGTATCTCTTTGGAGTCTTCAGACCATCAAGGCAACACGGCTCTGCATCTCATGATCGGCCAAGGACATCTTCAGTGGTGCGAGTATCTATTGGAAAGGTATCCCGAAATGCCATTCATACCAGACAAATATGGTAACCTCCCAGTCTATGAGGCTGTGTCTCGCCAGAGAGTGGACATCTGCAAACTTTTCTTGAAGCACTGTGCTATAAGCTTCCAAACACCAGATCCCGAAGGAAAGATCCTAGTTTTCGAAATCTTTCGAGCGGGGAACTTGGTATTATTGAAGACAGTGCAAGATTATCTCGGCAAGGAGCTTCTTCGGCTCAGAGAACACAACGGCCGTACCCTTCTTGCCGAAGCGGCTGTATCGGGAAGCTATGCACTTGTCACAGACTTGGTAAGCCTCGGTGCTGATCCCAACGAAAATGACAAGGAAGGCTGTACTCCATTGATGCTGGCGGTCAGTCGGAACCATGTCAATATCGTCGAGGCATTGCTTAGTATCGATGGAATTGATACCAGCCGAGTAGATGAGAAGGGCTGGACAGCATATGTTTGGGCAAAATTTCCTCCTCCGAGATGCAAGAGTCTTCGAAAGCGATACAAGGCCATGGAAGACATGCTTGTTGCTAAAGGAGCAAGCAAAGGCCGACTGGATAATCTGAAAAGGGTGCGGTGGCCTAGGAAGATGTGGTATCCAGGATTCAAGCGCAGGAGTCTGATTTAGAACCCCAGGATTCTCAAATAGGCGCTTTCACTAGGAATGAACATTTGCTTTCTAAACTTATATGATTTCCTATCTGCAATATTCGGGGCTATACACAGTACAGATCTCTACCAAACCTGTCATGTCCGGGGGTATAAAAGCCGCGCGAATTGCCACTTATAATGGAACCCGACTTTAAACGTCTGTTTTCTAAGCTTTTTGATATAACGGCCGTCACTTAGCGCCTCTTGTGGGAGGTGTGATCCTCATGAGCATGAGACCCGGATGTGATACCACTGGAGGCATGGTCATGGTCATGGTCATGGTCATGGTCATGGTTAAGCTCGGGGTTTGCCCCAGAATCCTGGGAGACAAACTCCTCGGAGAATGTAAGCTCCTGCTCCTCCACAGGGATGAAACGGACTTTGACTCGTTTCACCCCACGAACGCCTGAGCCGATCGTTTGGCGGACAGCTTCTTCCACTACTCGGGAGCGAGTGATGGCCCAGGCCCCAGGCACGGCAAGTTCAATATCCATCAAGTAGTTTTGTCCAGACTTCATACCCTGGACATCGCGGATAATCACCTGCTCTCCGTCTTCAATCTCCTTTAGTGCCTTCGAGGCAGCAGTTTGCACGGAGGTCTTGATTTCATCGTCCACCGTGGTATCAGCCAGCTCCAACAGAGCGGTAATAGTGTTTCCCCAGCCGGCCTTAATAACCATCAAGGAAATTAAAAGACCACCAACCGGATCCAGCCAGGTGGCGTCTTGGAAAACGTAACTTCCACCAATAGTGGCCAGGGCAACAATACTGGTGAGAGAATCAATTCGGTGGTGGATGGCATTGGACGCAAGCACGGACGACTTGCGTTCCTCGGCTACTTTCATGGCTAGTGCGACATTAGTCAATATATGTGGCTTATTATACCCCGCAAAACAGGCTGTACTTGTACTTACTTGCACGGTAAAGCCATTCCTTGACCACAATTGACCCGCCAGCTATCCAGGCTGCATGAATACTGGGGCCCAGTACATCAATACCATGGCTGTGTGAATGTCCGTGTCCATGTCCAAATATTCCAATATGGGCGAGAGTTTCTGCCATTTCGGGGTAGCAGTGGGCTAGCAGGACCTGTCCTGCATTGAGACCCATGAACACACCACCGCATAGTAACAGCCCACTCACGCCCAGGGCGCCGATGCTCTCCACCTTTCCATAACCATGGGGAAATTGTTCGCTCGGGGGTTTGAGGGACCATGCGACCGTCCCCAGGGTCAAAAAATCGGAGACCAAGTCTGTGAGGGCGTGGTAGGCGTCGGCGATCAGAGCTTGGGAGTGAAAGACGTAACCTCCAATAAATTTGCTAATGGCCATTGCCAGGTTGGCGACCAAGCCAAGTCGGGTAATGCGCACACCAGCGTCATTTTTGTTCGTAGAAGTCAGATATACATTGTCGTGATGGTGGTGGTGGTGGCCGTGGCCGTGGCCGGCGTGGCTTCTGGTTTGCGTCATGGAGAGTGGTGTTACAGAAGACCGTCGAACATAGGAGGGAAAAGATTTCAAAGAATTGAGGAGCGAAGGCAAGGTTGTAAGTACCCGGCGCTGATCCGAGCCACGGGTGAGCTTGATTCGAGAGTGGAGGGAAGGACGAAGCCTGCAACGCAGGGGCTGTGTCAGCGGCATCGTTTTAGCTCGAGGCACGCGAGCACGGGCAATCGGGACAGGGTGTTCTCTTCTTGGTCTCAAGGTCCATAGCCCACCAAAAAATTCTAAATCTATAGTCGTTGAGAGGTGGTTGTAAAGAGAAAAAGATGAAAATCAGCTAATCCGGCAGTTACCGATTTCCAGTATGCGCTGATGTGCTCATACTAGATTACCAGCCTTCCCTCCGTCTTCATAGTCATCACCAATGACCTCCTGCTCCAGCGAATGACTATTTGGCATATGGCCCACTCATTTTTTTCTATTTTTATCTCTTCGTTCTATAGTATACCCCTCTACTTATTTTATGCTGATAATTTGTGCCGTTATCATTGGCTTACGGACTTGATATTTCCCATAGCTTGTTTATGCTGACGAAACTTCGGTACGAGAAAGTTACATGTACCGTGACCCGCTGCAGCCAAGACCTTTACGCAATCAGCAATCAGAGAGCTTCCGTTCTCTCCGAACTCTCTGCCAAGAACTATACCAGCCTTGAGGATGCGTCCTCAATGACGACGACTGCAATTCGAATTCCCTTCACGGGTCCACTTCCGCCGGCTATAATTATCCCTCCGTCTGCCAGGACTATAGACGGGGCGATCAAAGCCATCGCTGCCTTCTTAACCGCCCCACCGTCATTGAACTTGCGAGGCATAGATGTTGGAAGGCATTCCCAAACTGTCTTACTGACAGGTGCCGGAATCTCGGTCGCATCAGGTCTGTCAGACTATCGAGGTGATCAAGGCACCTACCGACGGAATCAATCCTATCGACCGATCTACTTCCATGAATTCTTGTCACATCATGAGTCCCGCAAACGGTATTGGGCGCGTAGCTTCGTGGGATGGCCAGGCCTGGTGAAGGCACGACCAAATTCAACCCATCAAGCCATCCAAGAAATCGCTGCGAAAGGATACATCAGCTCAGTTGTAACGCAGAATGTCGACTCCTTCCACTCGCTCGCCCATCCAGAGCTGTCGACGCTCGAACTACATGGATACCTACGGTCGGTCGTCTGTACCAGTTGTCGCAATCAATTCCCTCGGGCAGATTTCCAGTCGTCCTTGGAAAGGCTGAACCCCGCCTGGGCCGAATTTCTCGCCCGCATGGTTGAGCAGGGTGCGCTTGACACAACTAACCCGGACGAACAACGGCGCAAGGGTCTGAAACTGAACCCAGACGGCGATGTAGATCTTGCGGAAGCGCCTTATTCTACATTTCGCTATCCATCCTGTCCCACTTGCTTGGAGAATCCTCCGACCCTGAAAGATGGGACAAAAGCTCGTGTTGAAGTTGAACACGACGGTGCCTGGATGCTGCCATCCAACGCTGGGATCTTAAAGCCTGCGGTGACTATGTTCGGTGAGAACATCAATCCAGCAGTCAAAGCAGCTGCTGAGGAAGCGATCGATGATGCTGGGCGCTTATTGGTTCTTGGAAGCAGCCTGGCAACCTACTCGGCGTGGCGCTTAGTTGAAAGGGCCTATAAACGAGGCATGCCTATTGGTATTATCAATGTCGGTGGGGTCCGAAACGAGACCATGCTGTTTGAAAGCCTGGATGCCAGCGCCAGTGCTCATGTCCGGTGCAGCCTTCCTACACAGTCGATTCTCCCGGCCGTGGTGTCTGAACTGCCCCGGAATACATTCTAGTTAGATGTACTCTCGGGCCTCCGTAGAGTCTAGAACAAAAATCACCGCAAATGTAATAGTGATCTAAAAGGAATTAAACATATCACCACCTTTTTTATATCGGGATTCAATCACCTTGTATATACGAAAGGCAAATGCAAGACCAAAATTAAGTCCAGAGTCAAAAGTGCAAAACGCAGAAAAGCCGGTGGAAAGGTTCGAGTACATAAGCCGTGGCGGTTTGACTCGCGGCCCACCAACGCGGGGTCCCTTCCCATCACAGCATGGAGCGACTCAGGGATTCTGCAGGCCGCCCTTTACAGACTACACTCGTCTCTCCCCGTTCTTTTCTCTTCATTAAACCTGTGAAATCATCTGTCTCATCCCAACCATTCAAAATGGACAAGTCCCAACAACCCAGCTCCTTCCAGCAGCTGGAAAAGGTTAGCCGCTCTTCCATGTGAAATCCCCAACCTGACTGACATCTTATCCTGGCAGCTCGGTGAAGGCACTTATGCCACTGTACGTTCCGACTCCTCAATGATATCCGCATTCCCATACTCTACGCGAAGAAACCATTCCGCCCTTTCACCCTGAGTTTGTCGCTGATGTAGGATGATCACAGGTTTTCAAAGGGCGCAATCGCCAAACGGGCGAGATGGTTGCGCTGAAGGAAATCCACCTTGACTCAGAAGAAGGGACCCCATCCACCGCTATTCGTGAGATTTCGTTGATGAAGGAGCTAAAGCATGAGAGCATTGTGTCGCTTTACGATGTCATTCACACGGAGAACAAGCTCATGCTGGTGTTTGAGTTCATGGACCGAGATCTCAAGAGATATATGGACACCCGGGGCGATCGGGGACAGCTGGATCCAGTCACTATCAAGTCTTTTATGCACCAACTGCTCAAAGGCATCGCTTTTTGCCATGAGAATCGGGTCCTCCACCGAGACTTGAAGCCACAGAACCTGCTGATTAACAAGAAGGGTCAGCTGAAGCTGGGAGATTTCGGCTTGGCTCGGGCGTTTGGCATTCCGGTCAACACTTTCTCGAATGAGGTCGTCACATTGTGGTACCGGGCACCCGACGTCCTCCTGGGCAGCCGCACCTACAACACCAGCATCGACATCTGGTCAGCAGGCTGTATCATGGCCGAGATGTACACGGGTCGGCCACTCTTCCCGGGCACTACCAACGAGGACCAATTGCTGAAGATTTTCCGGTTGATGGGAACACCATCTGAACGGTCGTGGCCCGGCATCTCCCAGCTGCCAGAGTACAAGCCCACTTTCCACATTTATGCGACGCAGGACCTGGGCTTGATCCTCCCCCAAATCGACCAGCTTGGATTGGATCTCCTGAACCGCATGCTTCAGCTGCGCCCAGAGATGCGTATTAGTGCCAGCGATGCGCTGCAGCACCCGTGGTTCCATGATTTGACTCAGCTCCAGGCCCAGCAGCAGCAGCAGCAGCAGCAGCAGCAGCAACAGATGGCTGGATATGGGGGCATGGTCCCACCTCAGCCTGCCTACTAAGAGCTGAAAACTGCGTATGACGAGATAATGAGCTCGATTTAGACGATCAGAAATGGAAGGGACTCGGCGTTGCACCCAGGTACTCAGTATTGGGATTTTTTAAATGTTTCTTTTTCTCTTTTTCTCTGGTGCCATTTTCGTTTTGCTTGTCCATAATACCAAAGACAAGGAGTGAATGGTCTGGAATCGCATATTCCTGTGTATCATCTCTTTGCGATTACAACTCTCGGCATAGTACTAAGCCGAAACATATCCTGCCTTTAAATGAACATTGATCACCATATTCGACTTCTGAAAGAGGTTTCACAAAATAGCATAATGTTCTCGTTCCATCGCACCTATAAAAACAGAGTAGGCGGAGTTGAATTAGGACCGACCATTTTTGTTTCACGGCCTGGGCTTTGAGCTAAGCCCACTCAATCCCTCTCAAAACACGAGCCAGAAGGTGCTCCAAGTCAAGCACGAATGGGCTTTTTATCTGGCAAATAGGATGAACCATTCTAGCTCAATATAGAGATTCTATTGTTGTGACGGACTCACGGAATTCATGGATTCCAATCTGGCCCTGCAATGACGCTCAAATACTCATGTTATACAGAGCTAACATCGGAAGTTTGCTGTATATCGTCCTGGTCCAAATTGGATAGAGACTGTTACATCCGGACTTTTCCTTCTTCAAGTACCGTCGTCCTACTCTGTACTTGAAATATAGGGCCGCTACCAAGGATATGTTTCTTTTCTCGAGATGTCCCCTAGATAGTTCTTAACCCCTTGTTAATTCATTATGACAACTGACCTGAGACTCACTTCAAGTTATTTATTTTCCAGGATGAATAAGTACCTAAGATGTTACGTGAACCGTATGCATTGCAGGCTACAGTGGGTGCATTTCTAGATGTCTCGGCGCAAGGTTCTAAGGTTTGACGAAGACCATACTGATGCAGTACATTCCCTGTCACGACACTCAGGCTCTTACTAATTCTTACTAGTACCTACCTACCAAGTTCTCGATTAGTACTCAACCAGCTTGTAAATAAGTATATAGCGCATGAATGCTGCTCTAAACCCCGCAGGCGGGGGTGTGGCTTCCGTGGGTTACCAGTATAAGGAAAGACCATAGAAGGTGGTGGATCATCTTCAGATGCAGTCCATGGCTCTCTAGAACTCGGGATAGTCTGATTTACCTGGCTACACAGCAGTGTTCATATGCCAATAATAACTGGCAGTTCCCTGCTGTGAAGCTGGAGTTGATACGGCAATAATTGAACCGGGCTGGTCCCACAGTTTTGTTTATATTCTTTTTTCATTGATATGCAAATGTAGCCACTACAGGATCGAAGGATCAAAACTAAGCAGGGGGATTCCCAGGGAAATGTATTGGGGGTGTGCCCCTCGAATAATTATCGGAACTGGTCATCTCTGGAATGAGTCTTCATTTGGGTAGGACATCGAGATTAGCTTTTTTCGCTATACCCTTCCTGTGGGCAATAAATCATAAGGTGATATCCTGATATTGCCAGAGCTTTTTTCAACCCGCCGATGTCATAGACCATGACATTGTCGCCGTCCGAGCAACAATTGTCCGCTATATCGATCACAGAGCGCGTCTGCTCTGCTGTCTCCCTTATTGGAACCTTTGTCATTGTCACGACTTTTATTGGATCATGCTCGTTCCGGAAACCAATCAATCGGTTGGTCTTCTATGCTTCTTGGGGCAATATCATGGCAAATATTGCGACGTTGATCTCGCAAGACGGCATTCATGCTGGCGTTGAGGGCTCTTTGTGCCAGCTCCAGGCTTTTCTGATTCAATGGTGAGTTTTGGTCTGTCAGACAATTTACCTCACAATCTGATGTTCTTCAGGTTCATGCCAGCGGATGCCCTGTGGACCTTGGCCATGGCTTGCAATGTCTATTTGACATTTTTCCATAAATACAACTCAGAGCAGCTACGTCGACTGGAATGGAAGTATGTTCTGTGCTGCTAGGGTCTACCATTTATTCCTGCATTCGTATACTTTTTCATCGATACCCAAGCCCGGGGTCGGGTATATGGCTCTGCCATTGTAAGTGATATTATTCATCTGTGACATGGAGTTGTCTACAGGCTTACTTAACTTCTCTGCAGTTGTGGTGTTGGGTAGCGTTACCGTGGGATTGCCTTCGAATCATTGTCTTCTATGGCCCTGTCTGGTTTGTCATATCCTTAACATTCGCCATTTACCTACGTGCCAGTTCAGTGATATACCAGAAGCGCCGTCAACTCCGAGTCCTTGGGGCCGTTGAATCATTTGATCCCGAAGTCAACTCTGGGGTACCCCCAAATGTGCGGGTATTCAAGTCACCCGCGAGATTGCGTACTCTTTACCGGAGAGTCGATATGTGTCGACCAGCGGTGCCAGGACAACCCGGAGTTTTCCATCACCCTTCAGTCCATACTCAGTGACAATTGAGGGTGGTCCTTTCGAACCCATAGCATTTTCTCAGTCCGCCCGCCCACGGCCCGGACCCAGTCCTCTTCGAACAGAAATATCTCTCAAGACGGTGCGCTCCGAGGGAGCCGACTCTAATTCCCAAAGACGAAGCACAGAAAACAATTCTGCAGCTTGGGCGTACACCAAGTATGCAATGTTATTTTTCATTGCTTTGCTTGTGACCTGGGTAATCTTCCTACTTCAGCTTGCACGGTGAATATTACTAGCTCACAATGCTTAGGTACCTTCCACGGCAAACAGAGTATATGCTCTTGCTCGTCCAGACGATTTTTGTTTCGGTCTAAATTATGCTTCTAGTTTTGTTCTCCCACTACAAGGATTCTGGAACAGTCTTATTTATGTCTCCATTTCATGGCCTGCCTTTAAGACCCTCTGGACGAATTTGCATTGTCGCAAGACGGTATTGCACAGGTTTTGCAAATCCTAGGATGTGAAATTTGTGAAATTTCATGCCTAAACCGACTCCATGACTGTTCAGGATATGGACTGGAGTTATCATTACTTCGGTCCCAATAGTCCTTTAATGCTAAGATGTTTATGATGTCTAACATGAGAAAATCAAGGTTATTGAGAAGCATCCAAATATCTAAAATGTTATGTTTTCTTGTAATACTACATTCGAAATCTATAGAGCCATGATAAGGTGGTGGGTCACACGTGACCTGTCGCGTCGCGCTGCAAGTATCTCCAAATCTAGTGTCCAAATTCCTCGCCAAACAACGATCCTCCAAAGGCCACGTTCGGCGCATTTACGCATACATATCGAAATAATTCTAGTCTACGCACCCGTCACAAAAACCATGGCAGAGTCAAACTCCAATCCAATGCAGCAGCAACAACCTGCATCGACCTCCGCTCCCCCCACCTGCCCCGGAGTCGCAAATCCCCGGACCTCGCGCATCGCGGCTGATCCAGGTCTTTGACCAAGCTCTAGCACGTACCCTTCGTGCGAACTCATATTCCAATTTTGCGGGCTGTTTCCCCACGCCTGCCCGACATGTTCCTGCTAGCCTGGAAAGCGTTTGGAGGCAATTGAACGCAAAGCTGGAGGAGGGTGCGAAGGCGGAATTCGAGGAAATTATTGCTGAAAGGGAAGCCGTGAAGCATATTAATGAATTGGATCGCTTGGTCGCAGAGGCAAGAATCAGGAAGGATAGTGAGGGGGAGAGCGGAAATGAACCACAACTGGGCAATGCGTATGTTTTTCTTCGGATTCGTGAAGGCTACTACACTGGCGCTAATTATCCAATCTGACACAGCCCTCATACACTCGGAGCTGAAGATCTATACAAGGCGCATTTGACGCCTTATCTGCAGGAAGCGCAGGCTACCCTGAACGGTAAACTTGAGGCTACACACGCTCAAAACGCAGAATTGTCACAAACCGTACAGGCACAGAGATTGGAGATTGAGAAGCTCCTTTCTCATCTTGAATCAGTTGTTGCGGACGTCGAAGGTGCTGCGACGGCAGCCACAGAGTTCAGTCAGGAGCACCATATTCGCCAAGACGCGGTCCAAATGGACGAGGAGGTCAACCCCCCACCAACCATCTAGAAACGGTGAACCCTCGGAATTATTTTTATTCATTACTTTTTGGGTTCATGAGATCAAGGTACTCAAAACGGTTCCCTCAACCAATCCGTCTTCCACCATTTCCTGGGCCACGCCTATCAATTTCTCCAGGCCCCTGGCCTTAAGCTGGTCCAACTTGCTCTTATCACCTTCCAGTGCAGCTGCGATCGCCTCCTTGTACGACCCGTCACGCTCTTCCTCTGCTGCTCCATCACGACGAGCCAGGGCAGCTGCTCCTCGGTAGTAAGTCTGGGCGTTTCGCACAAGCATGGCCCTATTCTGCTGGGCCATCGCGTGGTTCCACGGCTCTGTTCCGAGGCGCCAGCGGTGCATCTCGACATCTCCTCTAGCGAGATGGATCTTCGGCAAGTTTTCGGCACTGGGCAATTTAGTTGCGGCTGTCAATGCATCCAGGGCGACCGATAGTGATTGCCAGCGGATACTGAGAGAATTCTTGAGGTCTTCAGGCTCGTAAGGCGGAACGTCCGCAAAGGCTCCATTCATCGATGTCAGCGCCTCGGCCTTGCTGCAGAGTCCTTCCGGATCCTCTGACACATCCAAATCCGGCCCGAAGGCCTGTCCAACTTCTTGTCGGTAGGTCTGGACATCGGTATGCCCACCTCGGTAGAGTACCTCATGCACCGCACAAATGAACTTGCTGCGCGCCAGTCCTGCCTCATACTGCCTATCTGAGCCTTCCACATAAGCTGGAAGTCGGGTTTGAATAAGCCCCGACGAATACTCTTGCACCCAACCAACGCCACCGCCATCAGGATTGAATGTCAATAGATTGCAGAGAGTGGTTAAGGTGTTGATCTGTGCAACCGCTGTGTCGACCAGCGTATTCTTGGTGACCGGCTCGACAATTGCAGCCCACTGCTCTTGTGGATCATCGTTTGTATCCGGTTGGCCGGGTTGCTGCTGCTCTGGCTGCGGTGCCGGCTCCGGAATCTGAGTCTCCGGGTCGACTGATTGCATTTCTTCGATCTGCTCTTGCATTTCGGTGTACTTCATCTCCTGCAACACTAGACATCGCTGGAATAGTTCGATCGCCTCCTGCAGATAGGTGCTGGCCTGCATCAGTTGCTCCTCCCCGGGGTGCTTTGAGTCTGACAGGATCTCTGCCAGACTATTTAGCACCTGTCCGCTGTTGAAAAGGACATCTGGATTGTCCTGATCTAGCTTTAGTGCATCCCGATGGGACTGCAGCGCAACCTGCAGGATCTCTGCCTGGGGTGCAGGAAGCTGTGCCGCCAGCTTTGGGTGCTGGGTGATTTCATATTGCACACGAGCTCTATACTAGAATTAGCAATGGAGACACTATGAAATTTGCATTATTTGTCGAAAGATGATTTGTAGATACATACTTGTTGTAGGCCAAGTCAAAGGCCGCTGGATATTTTTGCAGACCCTCGTCATAGTTGGAAATGGCACGCATAAAGAAGCGCATCGATTTGGCGGCATCGCCGGCGCGCCATTTCTCGCCGGCCTCTTCTAATTCAACGCCCGCTATAGATGTGGGTTAGCGTGAGCCGGGCTCATGGAATGGTCGATCATATCCTCACCAGCAAGAAAGTCATCAGCTGTGACTGGTGCCTGTATTTGATTTGCTTTTAGTTTCTTACCCCCGCATATTAAATAATGGTTGATGTACCTGCTGTTTGGCGGGTTTCTTCTTGGGCTTGAAATCCTTGAGCAAGGCCTTGGGTTTACCCATCTTGTAGTTGTATTGTTGTGAACCCAATACAATCAATGGAGGGGTTCTGAACAAGTTTCGGGCGAATGAAGAGAGTGGAGTTGCTAGCTTTTGCGCCGGTGCCAAGACTTCGGGCTGGAACTACTTCTCCTTTTTTACATTTTTACCACAACCTCGGACGTACGGCAGATATTCATTTAGGTCCTGATGAAGTGCGCATTCTCAAACAATATACGAGATGCATATACCGCAAATCAGCTATAAATATGATGTAACTGGTACTCAGGACGCAGGCTCTATCTAGAGCTCTAGCCTTTGCTGTAGGTACCGAGTACAATGGGAAAGAACAAAGAAAAAAAGAAAATAAATCAAAAAGACAAAAATCAAAAATCCGAATCTAAAATCATCCTGGCTGATCCGCACGTGGCAAAGTTCCACTAGGGGATTTTAGTGTTGAAGAGAAAGGGGATCATAAGATATAGCTAAACTCATCCTAATGCCTTGCTTATCCCCCCATTAATTCATTTAGATATTTCCCATCGTATCCATCAAAAATCTCCTTGCTGACTTCTCTCCCCTTTATCCCATTTATTCCCTCCGTGTTGAAAGGATCGTCAATACCCTTTTGCCAGTACAGTACTGCACTAAGTCGATCCCTCCGCTCCGTTTTCCCATATACCCCCACCGCCGGTCTGCGACCCACTCACGCCGTTTGGCGCCTCCTGAGTCGTCTGAGTCGCAAGCAGAAACTGGGTTCCTCCGTGGCTGCATTGGTGGTTTCAGTCCCGCCCTTCGTGTTGGAACTTTTCCTCTTTCCAGACCCCATTCCCCTCCCTCCAAATCCTAAAGAGTTGTGGCCCGTCGGTATGTGATAAATATACGATTTCTTGCAAGGGTTGACCTTGGGGGCGAGAGCCCCGACCCCGAACAAGATCGCTTATGCTAATCTATTTATTTCCGCAGTATTTCGCTCCATTCCACCATCGCAAAAACCTCCCCCTAACGACTCCCTCAAATTCATCCGCTTGACCGACGGAAATGGCTCGCCAAACGTCCCTTGACTCCGAGCGGCCCATCATGACGAACTCGGTAGGAACTTTTACCCCGGCCCCCCTTTACAACCCCCTCCTTCATTGCCACCCCGGCACCCACCAGGGTTTTTGATAAGCGCATAATGCCTCTAACACATCTTTTTCAGAACCGGACCTCAAAGCGATTCTCCACCGTCAGCGGAAGTCCCTCGCTCGCTGCCTCCGAACGCACGATTGGAAGCCTGCCCAGTGGAGACCCTAGAGTCGCTGACATCACCCACCTCGGTGATGGTCTGGAGCGCCTGGAGAACAAGCCCCTGCAGGCGCAACGCTTTGTGCCCACTGAGGAGAAGTCCGACAACTTGAACAAGTTGGCTCTTGGAGCTAAGGTGGAACGCGCCCTCGGACGACGGATGACCGGTCAGGATGCAGTGATGCGCAAGCCGCTCAGTGAGAAGGCTGCTGCGAGTAACACCGCTTAGACACCATTGTCTGAACAGCATGCCGAACTGAAAATACTGACATCATTTGCAATGGTGTCTCTGGATGGTTCGGGCTCATTTTCTGATGTCTTTTTATTTCTTGAGCACCATTTATGCGCTTCTTGACTGAGGCCCCCGATCGCTTTCATCTGTGACAGTTGTTCTTTCTTTTTCACCTTTTTTCTTTTTGATTGCTTTGCTCTCATGTCTTTTTTCATACCCCCTTCCTTCTTTTCTTGGTTTCCATGGCGTTGATCTGAATGATATTTGTATAACCTTCTTTCATCTCTAGTATATGTTCTCCGGACCTGATTCATGATTCATCTCCACAGCCCCTGTCTGACGTTTCTTCGCCTATATACATACATGAAAATGACCAAAAGACCGAAAAACTCCGTCTCCACTAGTTACCGAAAGACCGTTTTATGCTTGATGGCAAAGTCGAAATCATAGATGTTAGCATTCGAACATCAACTCGCGTCGGCTCCAGCAAGACAAATTTTGGGAATTGATTAGAAATTGAAAGCTTCGATCAAAACGAAATGTTTAGAGAATATCTCTTAATCATTTCAATGACTTCTATATAGACTCTATACCTAGTTCTGCCGGGCGGTGAATGTGTGCCAAGCCCACCGAAACCCGCACGGAGTCGCAATCGAGGAAGTCGCTTTTTCTTCGAAGGCGAATTTCCCCCCCAGAACTTCATCTCATCTTCTTTTGCTCCCCCCGTTTCCTCTTCTCTATCCGTGTATACTCGATCTTATCCCCACGTCTTTTCTCCCCATTTTCTCTCGGTCATCTCTCCCGCGTGCACCCTTCGCAGAATCTTTCCCGTGGATTCCCATCACAGCTATACTTCCCCGATCACTCCGCATCTCAATCGAGAATTCACCATTTTCTTCAGTTCTTTCGGCTCTCTTCTTTCACTTTCGTCATTCAATTGATTGCATTGGTCCCTCGTCCTTTTGCGCATTTGTGAGTCACCCGCGAGCCGAGGCCAAAGCATTGTGGGAGATATCGGAATTGACCATTTTCTAGTGAAGCGAGCGACAAAAAAGGTTCATCTAGATCTCACACACCTCGATCTGCTGTAGAGGTCTACTCATCGTCTTTCTCGGGTGCTTATCGATATATCTTCGACCCACTTCTATAATTTTCGATCCCGTTTTCACTTCAACTCCGGAACACCCAAGCCCCTCCAGCATCATGGCCGATATGACCCAGGTTCCTGTTAACGGCAACTACCCTGCTCAGCACGCGTACCCCGAGGCCTTCAACCCTGCCCACCCTACCATGAACACCGCGGCCAACTTCCAGCCCGCTCAGTCTTCTACTCCTACGACCGCCACTCCCACCGAACAGAAGAATGAGATCACCAAGGATGAGGTGGGCTGGTTCTTCGTTGAGCAGTACTACACCACTATGAGCCGTAACCCCGACAAGTTGCCTCTGTTTTACTCTCGGCGGTCTCAGCTTGTCTTTGGCACCGAGGCCGAGTCGGTCCCCGTTGCCATTGGTACTAAGGTGCGAGCTTTGGACTGATCATATTTTCCCGCAAAACAATATCATATTGACCTCTATTTGTTTCATTAGGCTATCAACGAGAAGATCAAGCAGCTCGACTTCCAGGACTGCAAGGTGCGCGTCCTGAATGTCGACTCTCAGGCCTCCTTTGACAACATCCTGGTGGCTGTCATTGGTGAGATCTCCAACAAGTCCGAGCCGTCCCGCAAGTTCGCACAGACCTTTGTTCTCGCCGAGCAGCCCAGCGGCTACTATGTCCTCAACGATATTTTCCGTTACTTGGTGGAGGAGGAGGAGGAGTTGCTGGAAGAGGCCGCTGCCCCGGTTGAGACCACCGAGGTCCCCGAGCCTGTCGCTACCCCTGAGGCCCAGGTGACTGATGAGGTCGCTGCCTCCAAGGTTGACGAGAAGCTCGAGAATGAGACCAATGGTGTGGTCGAGCAGCCCGAAGAAGTTGTTCCTCAGACTAATGGCACCCCTGCCGAGGAGGAAGTCAAGGAGACTCCTATTCCCGCCGTTGAGGCTGAGGTTGTGAATGATGAGAAGCCTGCCACTCCGGAGCCCTCTCCTGCCCCTGTGCAGAAGGAAGCCCCCGCCGAGAAGGAGTCTGCCCCTACTCCTGCGGTCCCCAAGAGCTGGGCTAGCATCGCCTCTTCCACCAAGCTGGGTGCTGCTCCGGTTGTCCCTGCTATCCCTGCTACTGCTGCTGCTGCTGCTGCTGCTGCTCCTAAGGCTGCCCCCGCTGCTCCTGCTGCCAATGCT
Organism: Penicillium frequentans; assembly: GCA_028828275.1. NCBI lineage: Eukaryota > Fungi > Ascomycota > Eurotiomycetes > Eurotiales > Aspergillaceae > Penicillium > Penicillium frequentans. Next base: position 804,521 of record JAQIZY010000001.1, on the reverse strand, counting down.
CCCCAGCCCGCTGCTGCCGCTACCCCCGCCGCCGCCCCCGCCACCGAGACCCGCTCCCAGGATGCTCCTTCCACCGACGCCGCTGGCTGGCAAACCGCCGGTGCCGAGCACAAGAAGACTCAGTCTCGTGCTGAGGAGCAGACTGTCTTGGGCTACATGAAGAACGTCACCGAGAAGGTCGACTTTGCCCTGCTCAAGCAGACTCTGTCCCGCTTTGGCAAGCTGAAGTTCTTCGATATCAACCGTCCCAAGGTCCGTCCACCGTCCTCCCTGACATATCTCTTTTTTTTTTGTGAATTTCTGACTAATATATAATATTTTAGAACTGCGCTTTCGTTGAGTTTGCTGAGCCTTCCGCCTACGCTGCTGCCGTCGCTGCCAACCCCCACCAGGTTAGCGGCGAGCAGATCGTCGTTGAGGAGCGCCGTCCTCGTGGCAATGCCTTTGGTGGCAATGGCTTCCCCGGCCGTGGTGGTGCTCGTGGCCGTGGTGACCGCACTGGCAGCCAGGGTCGCGGTGGTTTCCAGCGTGAGGGCCGCGGTGGCTTTGCTCCCCGTGGTCGTGGTGGCAACGTGGCTGCCAACAAGGGCCGCAGCCAGACCCAGGCTGCCTAAGTCTTTACATCCCCTGGATGATTTTTTTCAGGATCTGTATTACTCCGATTTTGATTTTCTTTTTGACTCTTGGGTGTCCCTCTTTTCCTAATGACATGTGTTATGTGACGTCCCCTCCCCTTCCCTTTCTTTCCTGTCACAGTGCATATTAGCGGTTGGGTCCGGGTTGGCTGGAAAAGTTGTGTCTCTTTCCTTCCCTCTGGGCATTATGTTTTGGTTTGCTTTTTTTGCCTTTTTATTGTTGGTTACTGGATTTTCTATCTCTCTATAACTTTTTTCTTTTCTTTCCTGGTCTGGGTTGTCTCGTGGCCATTTTGACTTGACGATTCTTTTGACCTATATTTCCTCTTGTCTTGTGTCCCACAAGACCTATTCTCGCATATTTTATCTCGCATAGCAAGCTCCCGGATTTTGAAGTGTTGCACCATCTGGTCCCATTCTCCTTCTGTTTTGCCTTATTTTTATTTCCGGTTCATTTGATGTATTTTTTTGCTCTAGGGGGACTATGGTGAGAGGAGATGTAAATGAAGAAAAAAAGGAGAGATTGCAGGATATTGAGTATGCAATACAGGAATCTACGGAATAGATTCATCTGAGTACGATGTAAGATGTTTCTTTGTACTATATGAAACGTTATAAGAAGGTTCTAGATAGTGGATGCCTTAAGGCACCAACCCCAAGCTCCCCTCAATTGCGGGACATCGATTCTCACCGATTATCATAGAATCTCCTCGTCAACCAATGAATGGGGGAAATTGGGGGCAATGTGAAGCTGTACCTATGAAACAAAAAGAAAAATAAATAATAGACGTATAACAAAATAAAATAAAGCACTAGGCCAGAAGAATCTAGAACTAAGAGTTGCCTGACCGACCGGGAAGAGGTGGTGGAAGTTCCTGGATCATCGTGGAAACCCACCAGAGATTTCCTTAAGTCAAAAAGCTTCCCCGATTCCACTCTCTCTCCTTTCCATCATCTGGTTTGTGGTAGTTCACTTCTTTATAATTGGTACGTTTGCATCCCCCTTCACCGACTTCTTCACTTCACCTTTGTTACCCTCTTGTCTCTTGTCAAGAGAGAAAATTCAATTATACCTTGGGAGTCATCCATATTTCTTCCACCCGTCGCCACCCAAACAATTCTTGCCTTTCATCGCTTTCTTCACCAGCGTCCTCTTTCTTCCCTCTAACACTTTTCTCTCCATCATCAGAATTCTCCCTCCCACACCGCCACAATGCCTGAGACCTTCGAGTTCCAGGCTGAGATCTCTCAGCTGCTTGGGCTGATCATTAACACCGTCTACTCCAACAAGGAGATTTTCCTCCGTGAGCTTATCTCCAACGCCTCCGATGCCTTGGACAAGATCCGTTACGAGTCCCTCTCGGACCCCTCCAAGCTCGACTCGTGCAAGGACTTGCGCATCGACATCATCCCCGACTTGGAGAACAAGACCCTCACCATCCGTGATACCGGTATTGGTATGACCAAGGCTGTAAGTACTCATCCACTGAGCCATTGGAAAGCCAAACGAATGAAAACAGAATCAGTTTGCTAACCTTCTACATAGGACCTCATCAACAACCTCGGTACGATCGCCCGCTCTGGTACCAAGCAGTTCATGGAGGCCCTGTCCGCCGGTGCCGATATTTCCATGATTGGCCAGTTCGGTGTTGGTTTCTACTCCGCCTACCTGGTCGCTGACCGCGTTACCTTCGTCTCCAAGCACAACGATGACGAGCAGTACATCTGGGAGTCCGCCGCTGGTGGTACTTTCACCCTGACCCAGGACACCGAGGGTGAGCCCCTCGGCCGTGGTTCCAAGATCGTCCTCCACTTGAAGGATGAGCAGCTCGACTACCTTAACGAGAGCCGCATCAAGGAGGTTGTCCGCAAGCACTCCGAGTTCATCTCCTACCCCATCTACCTCCACGTCCTGAAGGAGACCGAGACTGAGGTCCCCGATGAGGAGGCTGAGGAGTCCAAGGAGGAGGAGGGTGACGAGAAGAAGCCCAAGGTCGAGGAGGTCGATGACGAGGATGAGAAGAAACAGGAGAAGAAGACCAAGACCGTCAAGGAGTCCAAGATCGAGGAGGAGGAGCTCAACAAGACCAAACCCATCTGGACCCGCAACCCCGCCGACATCACCACTGAGGAGTACGCCTCCTTCTACAAGTCCCTCTCCAACGACTGGGAGGACCACCTCGGTGTCAAGCACTTCTCCGTTGAGGGTCAGCTTGAGTTCCGCGCTATCCTGTTCGTTCCCAAGCGCGCTCCCTTCGACCTGTTCGAGACCAAGAAGACCAAGAACAACATCAAGCTGTACGTTCGCCGTGTCTTCATCACTGACGATGCCACCGACCTCATCCCCGAGTGGATGGGCTTCATCAAGGGTGTTGTCGACTCCGAGGACCTGCCCCTCAACCTGTCCCGTGAGACCCTCCAGCAGAACAAGATCATGAAGGTCATCAAGAAGAACATCGTCAAGAAGGCTCTTGAGCTCTTCACTGAGATCTCCGAGGACCGTGAGCAGTTCGACAAGTTCTACGCTGCCTTCAGCAAGAACATCAAGCTCGGTGTCCACGAGGATGCCCAGAACCGTGGCACCCTCGCCAAGCTGCTCCGCTACCAGTCCACCAAGACCGGTGATGAGGTCACCTCCCTCACCGACTACGTTACTCGCATGCCCGAGCACCAGAAGAACATGTACTACATCACCGGCGAGTCCATCAAGGCCGTTGCTCAGTCTCCCTTCCTGGACACCCTTAAGCAGAAGAACTTCGAGGTTCTGTTCCTTGTTGACCCCATTGACGAGTACGCCTTCACTCAGCTGAAGGAGTTCGACGGCAAGAAGCTGGTTGACATCACCAAGGACTTCGAGCTTGAGGAGACCGATGAGGAGAAGGCCGAGCGCGAGAAGGAGGAGAAGGAGTACGAGGAGCTTGCCAAGGCCCTCAAGAACATCCTCGGCGAGAAGGTCGAGAAGGTTGTTGTCTCCCACAAGCTGATGGGTGCTCCCTGTGCCATCCGTACCGGCCAGTTCGGTTGGTCCGCCAACATGGAGCGTATCATGAAGGCCCAGGCCCTCCGTGACACCTCCATGAGCTCTTACATGTCTTCCAAGAAGACCTTCGAGATCTCCCCCAAGTCCTCCATCATCAAGGAGCTCAAGAACAAGGTTGAGGCCAACGGCGAGAACGACCGCACCGTCAAGTCCATCACCCAGCTGCTCTTCGAGACCTCCCTGCTGGTCTCCGGCTTCACCATTGAGGAGCCTGCCAGCTTCGCTGAGCGCATTCACAAGCTCGTCTCCCTGGGCCTGAACATCGACGAGGATGTTGAGACCGCTGACGAGACTGCCACCGAGGCCGCTGCCCCGGCCGAGGCCACTGGCGAGAGCGCCATGGAGGAGGTTGACTAAATGTCTTCCCCTTCACTTATTCTTGCTTAAATCAAAGTTCTTATGGGAAATGGGAAACGGGATACGACCCTTGATGTTTTTTTTAAACCTTTTTTCTTTACAATGAAGCTCAATTATTTCTTTCTTCCATCTTCCCCATAATATTTATTTGTATGTACTTGCTATAGAAATACAGCACCTGAGTAATTGCAGTATACTCCAAAGTAGACATACGCCACAGTAAACTCCACTCTCCATCTCAACCTAGTTTCAACCTTGTCATGATCCACAATGTCGGAATCACCTCGGGACCTTTCTCGGTGATTTTTACTCCACCAAACCCACCCGAACCCGGTTCACCGATGCAATTTCGGGAGCTGTGATATAAAGGTAAAATGCCCCTCTGCCCCGCTCGAGGGGTACCTCCATTGAACATACACACCACCCTCCATCAAAATGGTCTACACAATCGTTGTCCGTACGTATATACTTCTCTCAGGCGAAAACATTCAAACTCCCTACGCCCTTGCATTCCTTTTGTCTCGTGGAGATAGCTCTTACGAATCCCTTCTAACTGTATCCAGACATGCGCGCCAAGGCAGACAAGGAGTCCATCTCCAAGCTGCACGCTAAGCTCCTCGAGGCCTCGGCCGTTTACTCGAAGGATAAGGAGACTCTCTCCTGGTTCGTGATGCAGTCTGTGCATGACGAGCAGGATTTCACTATCGTTGAGCGCTACGAGCAAGAGTCTTCGCAGCAGTACCACCTTAACAACCCGTACTGGAAGACTTTCGATCCTTATGTTATTCCTCTGTTGGAGAAGGATATGGACTTGAGACGGTTTGAGGAGTTGGTTGAGCCTTCTTCTTAGGTTTGCTTTGTGGGATGGTGGGGGTACAATTGGTGCAATTGGTCAAATTGGAAATAAATGCATGGTAGTATATTGTGAATGCTACGAGTTTAAGATGAATTCATGGATGAATCTTTGGTGTTATTAACCTAGTACTTCCTAGCTATCACATCTCATGTTGGTGCATGTGGGAAGGGCAAGAAACGTGTTGGGGAAGAATGTAGCGTTGAGATACTGTAATGCTAGGGGAGGGATAGAAGGAAGGAAAGATCACCGGGAAACACAACGCCAGCCTGCTAGCAAAAGATTTTCCTCGATCCTGATATGCATAAGTCCATGCTCTGGTGAAACCTGCGTCGCTCGTTCATGTCCTCAATCTTCATAACCGACAGTCGGCCATGATAAAATCACTGGGTATGAAGTCATCGCTCTAGATTTCCAAACCAATACTCCACTTGTAGTTCAGATAAGGTGCGTGATGGCAGTCCCCATGCACGAGCAAACCAGAAGGCCAGTCCACCAACAACCCCAACGCCGCCCACGACTTGCATAATTGCCCAGCTGTGTCGTCCGAGGTCGTCAATCCAGCCAACCACGCCTAGAGGGTCATGGCTACTGAGACTAGCAACACGGTAAGTTGAAGGTGTACCCAGGTGAGCTTTCATGGCAGCACCGGATCCCTTTTCGTGGGTGGGGACTTGGAGTCCGCAGAAACCCGGAGTTTTCGAGATAGGCACAAGCGAGCCATCCACAACGCATTCACTCAGTTTTTCAGTGAGCCATATGGCGCGATCGCCTCTGGCCAGTGATGCGTATCGGTCACGTTCATTTTGCAGACTTCGGTGCAAGTCTGTTGCCCAATGTGCTAGCCGAACCTGGGCCATGTTTTCCTCATGCCTCGTGTAATCTGAAATCCGTGCCATTGCATAACTTGGTGCCGACTCGCCGAACGAAATTGATGTATCCATAGACGAACCAGAGGCAGCCCTCCAGCCGGCAGTAGTACCAGAAAGTGCATTATGAAGCGGATTTGTTGTCCGCGGAATGGGAGGAAAGTCGCCGCGTAGCTGCATTAATTTTTTGGCAGCCGAGTGCCGCATCCAAGCGAGGTTATCTCGGTCAAACAGTTTTTCCACCAATGTATCGAGTTCAGATGTACTAAGAGGCTGAACATAATCAGGACTCATGAGTGTGCTAGCATCCATGACTTCCATATCGATAGTCTTCTCAGATGACACAGTGTATGGTGGCTGAGGCTCCAACCCATCGAGTCCTCCAGGTAGCACGTCATTAAACATGAAGGGCTTGATTCCGGCTTCCTGTGCCTGCTGATGGAATTTAGTCTTCAGAGACGTGACTTCATCAAAGGACAGAGTATCCGCTTTGGCCACAACCGGTATGACATTGCTTAGCTCGCAGAGCTTGCGAATACACTGCACGTCCGTCGACAGAGTATCTATTCAACTCATTAGCGTCGAGTCCTTTCAGGGTGAGAGTGACCAGATACATACCATTTGAAATTAGATATAGGATAGCATCCACCTGGGAGCCACCATTCCCTGCCAAGAGATTCTGGAAATCAATGCCAGGAACGGCAAGGGCTGATGTTGCGCGCTGGAGTTGCTGTCGCATGTACTGCAGAACCATGTCGGTTTGACCTGCCCGACTCAGTGACGTAGCAGGTTGATCAACAAAGCAGAGATTCCGCTCCAACACAATTTCTCCAATACTCTTCCGACGCCGCAGCACCCGTGAGTCCTCGAGGTCTGACCACCAGGAGGGATAGGGCTTCGTACTAGCGTAGATCTCAGTGATAGCGGCCCCGCGAGTGGGGACTGAACCAGAGTGGGGACGAGAGGACCGGCGCCTCTCCAAAGACGAATCCACTGAAGGTAGTGAATCAACGTGCACGATATCCTCGCAGGTTTGAACAATGGATTTGATCAGGGATGTTTTACCGGAGCCTGTTGATACATCATTAGTAAGAGATAGAGTACGATAAACGAATTCAAACTTCTCCATGACCCACCTGGAGCACCAGCCAGAAGAATCTTGAACCGGCCCATTGCCTTTCCCCTTTCTGTAAAGGGCCGGCGACTTGGCATTTTTATACTTGGCATGATAAGTTGCGACGCTCCATGAGGCCCCAGGCGTGGCGAAGGCCCCGGCCTATACTCTTCGTCTGACTCAATAATTTGACTACCGGTTTCATCCGTGATCGAAATGTCGTCGAGCGGTCGGAGAGATTGGTTGGAGATTGATTTGGGGCTACTGGGAAGTGAAGATGGCTCATCAGGGTGAAGTGGGGTTAACGGACGAGATGCTGCATCGGTGAGCGATGGTGGCATCGATGATTCCCGAATCACAGAACCAAAGGGCTTCAAGGTTGAGCGTCGTCGGGCATTCTTTGACTCTTCCATATCATCCTCCTGCAACGACTTGCTCGAGGTCGGGTCCGGGTGGTCGCATGAGCTTGCAGCTAACTCCGACCGAGACAGTGTTTCGTTTAGACTCTGTACCCCATACATACTCTCTTTCAGGTCCCCAGGACCCTCTGGAGTAGGGTCCGGGTCTAACCCGGAGGCATGCGGGCTCTGTGATAGGAAGAAGGTTGCGGGGGCAGTGCTGCGGGGATCAAGGGACGGAGAGGGAGGGTCAAAGGAGGGTTTTCGAGAGTAAAGTGGTAGATCCGGAACGGGTCGCATGGTGGAAACATAGGAGTAAATAGTTTATGGTCAAAGGAAAAGTAATTGTAGTGTCAAGAATACATTCAGATAAAACGCGGGGATCATGTCATGCTGCGTATGTAAGCCATCACGCGGTGCGGTGATGATAACAATACCCAAGTAGGTACCTAAGTAAGATTCAGAACGTAGATCGTAACGTAAGGGTCAAACTCACAGTAGGCCACAGGTCAAACTTTATGGGTTAAATATTTAACTAATCTAATGGAAATACACAAATGATCTTTGATCAATTAGTGGAATCATGTACAAGAAAGAATATATGGAACTATGGAGTATACCCCGTATGGTAAGTGGGTGCGTGTCGATCTACAGAGATAGCGATAAGGTACAAGGTCTATAGCCCGCCTCATGTAGTTTTATTTCTGGCCACACTACATCAATAGGCAAGATGGCCGAGTTGGTCCAAGGCGTGCGGTTCAGGTTCACCTGATCCAGATTTCCGCATCTCGTTTTCGGGGCGTGGGTTCAAATCCCACTCTTGTCATTTCTTTTTGTCTTTTGTTTTTCTTGCACCCATACAACGCTGTGCGAGACCGAGTTCATTCTTCTTCTAACATCATGGTTTTTCTAGTTATGCTGGGCAGGTCATATAGCCATGTACATGTATTGGATATTGTTACATAACGATCTACAGGGTTGGGATTTTTGGGTTCTGTGTACATAACGTTGGCCAGCGTGAACTATTCCAAACGCTCAGAAGCAACTTGAAGAGGTGGGTTTTCTCTGTGTTCTTTTTCTCTTCCTACATCATTACAAATATCTCATCCCTGTACAAGCAATTGGCAAGATGGCCGAGTTGGTCTAAGGCGTCAGGTTAAGGTCCACCTTGACATTATTTCCTGATCTACGTTTGTAGGCGTGGGTTCAAATCCCACTCTTGTCATTTCTTTTTTTGTTCTTTCTCTCTCCTAGTCTTACTGGATAATTTTTTAGGTTGATGAAAAGAGACTACAACGTGCTAGGATAGAATAAAATTCATATAAAGTATCTCCAAATCAATTTTCCAGGTAGGATCTTCTCCACCCGTGGACCATCACAGACATATATGTAGCCAGCCGGCCCTGAATATATATTTCAGGATATAACCGGGGCTACCGCTGAAGGGCTAACCCCCAGTACTTGAACTTCCAAAATTGGTTCACGGATACCTTCTCAGGTAGCCGTGGAGGGACTTCGGAGCCTTGAAAGGACAAATGATAAAAATTGATAAAAGTCCATTCAAGCTCAATATACTACAATGCGCCCGGCTTGAGGCCAAAGTTAGATCTATGTACAATACCCGATCCAGACTCTTGGTGGGCCGGTCGGTTTCAACCATTATGAACCGTGACAAGAAAAAGAAATGTCTAGGGAGTTCCAAAACTACAGCTTGGCCCGAGGGGCAGATTGCTCCTCCAGCGCTTGAGCATAGAGCTGATCCAAAAGTCCGCGATACAGCTTGACGGTAGGAGGGCGCTTCAGTTTGAGCCTACGATCACAGTTAGTAAAGAACGAACGTCTGGCAAATAACATAGCAGATAGGAAACTCACGTCGGTGTAAGTAGGTTGTTTTCCACGGTGAAGGGGTCCAGCTTCAGAGAAACATTGCGAACCCGTTCGTAGCCAGCCAGCTTGTGTTTCTTGGCCACGCGTTCAAAATCCCGGATTACGGCACGGCGAATCTTGTCATCTTCCAGAGCAGTCTTGATCGCATCCAGATCCGTACCTTCGATTGTACGACCAAGAACCTTGCTAGCGAACGGAGCGAACAAGTCAGGGGCAACACCGAAGATACCAACCAGGAAGGTTTGAACGCTGTCGCCATGAATGTAACCCTGGGCGAGGTAGCCTAGCTCCGAAAGCACGAGACCCTCCAGTCGCTCGGGGGAAATATATTCACCCTGAGCTAGCTTGAGCACGTTCTTGCGACGGTCAATGATGATAAAGCGGCCCATGGCATCCAACGTGCACACGTCACCAGTGCGGAACCAGCCATCCTCTGTCAACGCCTTTGCAGTCTCTTCGGGGTTCTTGAAGTATTCTTGGAACATGCTGTGGCCACGCAGAAGTAACTCTCCGCGAGGGAAGGGCTTATCATCCACCGAGTACTCCATGTCCGGCAGAGAGGCCAGACAGGCCTCAATACATGGGGCCAGACGGCCACAGTTACCCGATGATACATCATCATCTGCTTGGGCAGTACTACAAGCGTAAGACTCAGTCAAACCGTAGCCTTGAATAACCGGGGTACCGGTAGCGATACGTAGGAAATCGTGCAACGAAGGGTCCAAAGGCGCCGAACCCGACACCATGTACTTTGCGCGGTCCAGTCCAAGTGCTGCAGCCACCTTCTTAGCCCAGATCCGATCATACAGTGCGTGCCGGAATGTAGCCTTGGATAGATCTGGATTCTTGAGATTGGCTGTCTTAGCAGCAATAATGTGTCGAGACAGAGCACCCTTGAAGCCGGGCGCCTCAACAGTGGCAGCCCGAACTGCTGTACCAAAACGGTTGTAGAGACGAGGGACGGAAATGAATCCAGTAGGTCTCAGCTGCTTTAGGTCATCAACCAGCTCCACAATGTTACCATGGAAGTAGCCGATTCGGGCACCACCCCAGAGGGCTGCGTGCTCCGCTAGACGGGCATAGATGTGAGCTAGCGGAAGATAAGAGCACATGGTGTCGCCTCGAGACTGGCCGATGGTGATGAGACCGGCCGAAGTGGCAGCCACAGCGCTTTGGTGGGTCAGAACAACACCCTTAGGTGGTCCAGTGGTGCCGGAGGTGTAGTTGATGGTGACCGTGTCCGAAGCGGAAGGAGGGTTGTATCCACGCTTTGAGGCTTCACCCAGAGCCTCGACCTGGTCAATTGTGTAGATCGCAAGGTCCTGGTCAGCGGCCATAGACTCCAGCAGAGCGCGCTTGGAATGACCATCCTGCTCACCAGCATCAAGAGGATCCAGGCTGACAATCATCTTGAGGTTTGGCAGGACTGATTTGAGCTTAAGGAGAGTGGGAATGTGCGGAAGAGAGGTGACGACACAGCTCAGCTCCGCGTGGTTAATGATATATTCTGTAGCATCCGAGGCCAACACATCATAGATGGAGACAGTGAAGAGGCCCTGGGACATGCAAGCCAGATCTGAGAAATAAATCAGTTTCTGAGAAAGCTATCAACTGGCTGAAATAAGGGCTTACCGGTGATCTGCCATTCTGGTCGGTTCTGGCACCAAAGACCAATTCCATATTGGCCAGGGCGGTGGCAGTCGTGCTTGACATGCAGCTCCACTAGACCAGCACCAAATGCTGCACGCCGCTTCTGTACAGTCTCATATGTGAGCCACTGGTATTCATCGAAGGTCTTGGTTGCGGGGTTAAAAGGGCGCCAGCCGAGGCAGTGGTTCTTAGGTTGGCGGTTGGCCGTCGATTCAAACATATCATGAGCGGTCACAACCTAAGAGGCGGTGTAACGTTAACGATCCGACTTCCTTGTTCTCGTAGCGAAATTGTAGTCGCCTACCTGAGGATCCAGTGTCTTCAACAACTCCTTTTCGGAATGCCATGCGCGATACACCGGGCTGCGACCAGGCTGTTCGCTTCCGGGAATGGATATACAGTATGGTTTACCATTCGGAGGGTCCTTCTTGAGCTCCTCGGCCTTGGCGAGGTGGGCGGGTGGGGAGAAGAACATGATGATCTATCTGGTAGAGTTGCACTCAACGGTCAGAACCCTGGTATTGCGGATAGGCGGCAATCTCGGGAAGCACTTACCTCGTTCTGAAATGGACCTGCACGTGAATGTTTGAGGGTTTTTTGAAGAAAGAAAATACAAAGACAAGAAGTGAAGAGTGTCCCAGATCAACGTCCACCTTTACAGGAGAGTAAAAAGTGTGGGGAGGGAAAAAGAAGGGGGCGGAGTTGTAAGAAGAGAAATCCGGAGAAAGCGACAATGTTAGGCAATTTCTCCATCTCGTGTCAAGACCAAAGTGGACCCTGCAGATGAACCTCGGCTTGGGGGCGGGTACCTGGTGTACAGTGGGAAGCCCCATACATTATTAAGTACTCCTGCACTAGTGGCTTGCCACCCCTGTCCCGAACTTTATGCATGCCGATGTCATTCATGGATTCCACATGCGTTTCACATGGGGATGTCCCGATGTTTTCGGTCCTGGAAAACCCAATATTTTGAGTTTGCACAAATTTCGGTATAAATATGTAATATTTAATGTATGCTTCTTAGAGGAGATATACTATATAGACATCCTATATATAGGTAACAACTGAATGTATGTACTGAAACGCCGCACCCAATGCCAAGAAGCTCAAAACCAAAAACTAAGTATATGTAAAAGGGTTGAAAATTACTAGATCAATTATCCAGAGATCCAGAGCCACGCCTTGCCATACCAAGTGGTAGGCTCATTCGTTTCCCAAGTCTCATTGTCAAAGGTGGTTCGGCCCGTGTCCAGGTCGGCTTCAATAGGCTTGACGAACGGCGGACGGAAGATAAGCTTGTGGCCCACGTAAAGGACCACGAACAGGATCAAACTGAGATAGTCGATGAAGAACTCCTTTACCTGGAAGTTCGGGATAAACGCGGTGAATCCTTGAGTGAGGATGATCAGGACGTTGAAAAACAGCCCATACCACGAATAATATGGTTGCCACATAGCCTTGTACGGCAGCACATCCCGGGAGATGTTACGCGCCTTGAGCGCCCGCATGAAGGCAAGATGACAAAGGTTCAAAGAGGCCCAGGTGATGAAGCCAGCCACACCAGCAATCTGGAGCAACCAGTTAAAAACGGTCGATCCCGCATCCGACACATTTAGGAAACCCAAAAGGCCGAAGAGAGCGGTGAAGCCAACGGCATAATAGGGCACACCGCCCTTAGTCGTCTTCTTGAAGAAGCGCGGCGCGAAACCCTCCTGCGCCAGACCAATAATGATACGACTACCGCTGTAAACGTTCGAGTTGGCCGCGGAAAGCACCACTGTGAGCAGAACGGCGTTGATAATGCTAGGAAGCGCCTGAACTCCAGCAAGTCGAGCCGCAATCACAAATGGAGAGGCATTGGCGTTACTAGCACTGGCTCCGCTGCCCTCACTCGCCAGAAGACCAGGGTTATTGGAAGGCACGACGATGCCAATAAAGAAAATGGTCAGGACGAAGAAGAAAATGATACGGAAAAATGTCTTGCGAATCGCCGCAGGGACAGTCTTGCGAGGGTTCTCGGTCTCACCAGCGGCGATACCGACCAACTCAGTACCCTGGTAGGAGAAGCCAGCCTGGATCAAAACGGACCAGAAGCCGACAAATTTGGCCAGGGCGTCTTGGCCACCAATTTCATCGACCATGTAAGCAACGAAGGGTCCGGGGTGGACCCAGTAACGGAAACCGAGGTATCCCTGGGTTCCAACACCCGCATCGACGCAAATGGCGAAGATCATGAAACCGATCACGGTAAGAACCTATAACTCCCGGTCAGCATTGAAAGCTCTGCTGAATAAAAGTTGCGAGATGCATGAATTTCAACAACGCAGGCGCAAATTTAACTCACTTTGATGCTGGCAAACCAGAACTCGAGTTCACCGTAGAAGCTAACAGGAAGCATGTTCAAAATAATGATCACGACCCAGAAAATTGCGATGAAGATAGCGATGGGGATGGTGCTATCCCAGAATTGAATGATCAGACCGGTGGCGGTAAGTTCGAGAGCAAAAGTCGAGGCCCAAGAGAACCAATAGATCCAGCCCATGGCAAATCCCAAGCTGGGATCAACGAATCGCGTCGCATACGCAGTAAAGGCACCGGGGATGGGCATATAGGTGGCGATTTCTCCCAGGGCTGTCATGACGGAGTAAACGATGGTTCCGACGAAGATGTATGCAATGAGAGCGCCCACGGGGCCAGCATCTGCGATGGCGGTACCGCTACCGATGAAGAGACCAGTTCCAATTGTACCACCTGAAGAGAGAAAAGAATTGTGAGCGTGACAGATCTGGAGTTGATAGAGCATGTAACTCACCAATGGCAATCATCTGCAAGTGTCTGCTCTTCAGTTTCCGTTTCAAGTCGGGCATGGGGTTGGAGTCCCGGTTGGCGCCATATTTCTCATAGTCGTGATCATCGTCGGCGGGCACCTGCGAAGATGTAATGGGAGTCTCGTAATCCATCTTTCCCTTCTCAGACCACGGCGCACTCCAGCTCTTGCCAGAAGCCATACCTGACGTTGTCGATGGTGAGCGGTGATCGGAAGTGGAGGAAAAAAGGGATTTGAATTGAGTCAAGAGGTCGCGCGCACCAGTCTCCACTTAGGACCGCAACCTGCACAGGAGCGGATGCCTCCGAGGGAAAGGCCGATGTGGAGAAACACGCGACGCTGTCAAACCCTACGTCCTAGATCGGCAGATGGGCCCAAAATCTTAGGTAAAAGAAACTCGATGCAACGTTAAGAGATTGAGAGATCAAGATTGAAGAGGATCTCAAGAAAAATCTGTCTCGATGTTGGAACTTTCAATCTTATCTATAGAAAAAGAAAAAGTTTTTCTCTTTAACCAAAGTTTTCCCGTTCCACGATGAACGTTTTCAATGTTTCCCGTCAATGTGGGCCACGGTCCCCCCAACAGAGATTTTTCTTCTGGTGGCGACTGATAGGAGTCCCAGGAATTCCTGCATGTATTGCGTTACGTGGACTTATTCATATCAATACTTATTGATCAAGTGTATGACTATTGCTTATCAGTCAGAGTTCAAAATTATGATGTGACGCTACAAACATAACATCATGCCATGACGCTACAGATAAAAGTGAGGAATTTATGTAATACTAATTTCGTTATCCATTCTTTGGATCTAAGAAAGAGAAACGAATAAAAAGAATAACCTCGACCAATGAACTCCACTGCAATTACGAGAATTTCGGGATCTCGACTTGGGGAAGAAAAATCAACCGTGAATTGGCCGCAACCGTGGATTCCACCGCTTCCGTGGGGCGATAAGCGCATTCCACTAATTAGTATGACATACAGCTCGGGTATCGGAAACGCTTAAACATAAAACAACCAAATAAAACAAACTCGAACCAAATACAATAAACTCGCTCTCACTTATCATCGTACACGCATCAAATATCCTCGGCCATTCAGACTCCAAGATGGGCATTATGAGTCTTTTGGGCACTCTCGCCGCTCCTGCGGTGATTCATGAGATCGACAATAGCGAAATAAGTGGTCACCACGAAAAGAGCCCTGCGTCCGACCGGGTCAGCTGCTGATGAAGTTGAAGAAATTGGTAAAAACTTACCATTCAAAAGATCCAAACACCGTTACGGCTTGGAGGGCACGACAGGTACTGTATGTGCAGCCGGCCGCGGGGGGTAATTCAGCACCCATGGCAATAAAGCCCGCGAACCAAAAGATCATTGTAATCACCTCCACAGCCGGAATCACATAGGGGTGGGCGAGGTGTGGCGCATAGATCGGCGCGGCTGCCAGATAAGGAGTGGCTAGGAATGTTGTCCAGCAGCCCAGGAACAGGTTGAAATCCACAGTACTGGAGTACGACCACCCGTTGAAGGTACTGACCACTAAAAAAAGAGGGTTAGTTGGTTAACGCGGGGAATATAGAGGCTCAGGCAACCACGCACCATAGGCAGTCAAAGCTAATACGATCAGGCCAAAAATGATTTGGGCGATCCGAACGGCAAAGATCCATGGTAAAGCCATGTTGGATGATAACTCAAAATTGCTGGAGATGGAAATGTGTCAACCTTGGGAAGAGCAAGTCTAAGTAAGGTATATAAAGTCATCAAACAGGGTCAGCCACTGGCGTCGGGCAGGCGTCATCGGTGTCAGGCTAGTCAGGTGGCTTGCAGCCAATAGGGCATTGTCAAAACTGCACTGGCTGTCGAAAGCTATTCCATGGATATCGATGCCATTCACTACCTCATGGCGTGTGCACAGAGGACAAGATTTATAAGTCACTAACACTATCTCTATCAAAAAGCGCCATCTACTTAACGGCCAAAATAGACGCATGCCTAATGGGGATGTTTTGGCCTGTTTTGGAGGGAGAACATCGACCAAATCACTGCCTTTACGTTGTCCTTTACATACACCATATATGGCAATCCAATAGGTTGTTCCTGACTGCATGAGCTCGACTTGGATGATTTCGTCTTGGTAATGACGGTAATTTGAGCTATTCTGCCACCTGGCAGGTCAAACATGAGGCCCAGAATGATGACTAAGCACAAGGTTATGCGACCTTTGGCCGTAAAAAGCCACCCTACGTCACCACTTATTTGAAGTTACTCCCTATATATATTGTTCATCGAAAAAAAAAACAAAATGCAAACGCTTGAAGCATGGCGACAAATTTATCCAGGTTAATACCGGAAGATGCACTGTCACGCGAAAACCAGCCTGCAATGAACGCGATCCTCCAAGAACCACTGTATCTAGGGCATTCATATGGCGAAGCCCATGATCATGTGACAACGAGATTCAAGCATATCATGATTGAGAATGGACACGCCGTAATCACAGGAAGAGATGGGCCCATCTTCCAATATTGTGAGGACGAACCGATCAGGATACCCGGTGCCATCCAAAGTTTTGGTGTGATCATCGCACTGCGAGAAGAGTCTCCAAACCTATTTGTGATTCGGGTGGTCAGCGAAAATTCCTATGAACTCATGGGATACTCTCCTAACCAACTATTTGAAATGGAGAGCTTTTGTGATATCCTCAATACAGACCAAGCAGACACACTGTTATACCATGTTGATTCTCTTCGTGACGATATGCACGACCCCACTGCAGATGGCCCTGAAGTTTTCTCCCTCTCAATTATTACAGGTCTTGGTCAAATCCGTCGATTTTGGTGCGCGGCACATATCAATCCAACTCAAAAAGACTTAATTATCTGTGAACTTGAACTTGAAGATGATGAGCTCAACCCACTGAATGTTGGTGGAATCGAAACAAGCCCAACCAGCAGCTCCCTGAGTGAATCTCCCACTATCGAGCAGATTGCGACTACCCATATCAATCTCAGTCAGCCACTTCGGACTTTTCGTAATGCTCGGCGAAGTAGGGGTGAGGCCGCGGCAATGGAGGTTTTCGGTGCCTTGACTCAGATCCAGGAGCAGTTAGGCCTAGCTAACGATCTCAAGACCTTACTTCATGCTACTGCAAGCTTAGTCAAGGACCTAACTGGTTTCCACAAAGTCTTAATATATCGTTTTGATAGCAGCTGGAACGGCCAAGTTGTTACCGAGCTGGTCGATCCCCAACTTCAACACTCTGCTGATCTATACCAAGACTTCCACTTCCCAGCTTCCGATATCCCCCAGCAAGCCCGTGAACTGTACAGAATCAATAAAGTTCGGCTACTTTATGATCGCGACCAAGTTACATCACGGCTCGTATGCCGCACAATGGAAGACCTAAGAACACCTTTAGATATGACACATGCATACTTGCGTGCTCTATCACCTATTCACATCAAATATCTTACCCATATGAAAGTCCGTTCATGTATGTCTATTAGCATTAACGGTTCTAAAGATTTGTGGGGCTTGATCTCTTGCCATTCCTACGGAAATGAAGGCATGCGCGTGTCCTTCCCCATTCGGAAAATGTGCCGCCTATTAGGCGATGTGGTGTCGCGCAATATCAAACGTCTTTCTTATACGTCTCGATTACGAGCACGGAGATTAATCAACACATTCCCAACCCAGACCAATCCTTCGAGTTACATTATCGCGTCAGCAGACACCTTGCTACAGCTATTTGGTGCAGACTACGGAGCTCTCTCGATTCACGAAGAAACGAATTTCTTTGGCGGTATATATAACACTAACTCGCAAGAGATTCTCGCCCTGTTAGGATTTCTCCGCCTACGCCAAACAAACACCGTACTCGCCTCCTACGATATCATTAGAGACTTTCCCGACTTTTATTACCCTCCCGGTCTGAAAGTTATTTCGGGGTTCCTGTACATGTCATTATCGGCCGATGGTCGCGACTCCCTTGTGTTCTTCCGTAAGGGCCAACTTTCGGAGATAAAATGGGGTGGCGACCCCTATAACGTCGCAAAACAAAAGGGAACTGCGCGGTATTTGGAACCTCGTAGTAGCTTTGAAGCTTGGCGAGAGACAGTTTTAGGTCAATCTCGAGAGTGGACCGAAAACGACATGGAGATAGCAGCCATACTGTGCTTCGTTTACGGTAAATACATCAAAGTTATGCGACAGAAACAAAATTCCATGCAAAGTCACTTTTTGCTGGCCAATTCTGCTCATGATTTTCGAACGCCGCTCAATTCGATCATCACCAATCTTGAAATTGCATTAGGTGGTGCCCTTGATGCAGAAACTCGTCAAAATTTGACCAAGTCGCATTCTGCCAGCAAATCTCTGATCTACGTTGTCAATGATCTACTCGATCTGACGAACACCGGGCAAGATCAAGGGCTTCTACACCTCCAGATGAGGGAACTGTCAATTGGTGATGTAGGAACCCCTTACACCGTATTCAGCCCGGGTATACATGCATGGTGCGTCAATTTGGTCTACGAACCATTCTGCAAGCTGAACTTTGATCCGCGGGGGTTCTTTTTTATCGAATGGCAATATTTCAATCTTCAAGGACAACCCATGTGAGCATTTACTGAACCGTATTAATTCAGAGCTAATATTCTTTAAGAGACGAGATTCGCGGTGTGTGGGCGGCAGTGGATGGTAACCGCCTTTTCCCGACAAGCCAGAATTTTCCCGAATTGCTGCAGGACCCAATGGTGACTCAAAAGATAAAAGATTCTGGAGTGATCGGCTCCTTGTATATTGTTGGGGCAATGAAGTAAGTGCCGGGGCCCAGGCCTTTTTGTTCAAACTGATCAATATATCTTCCAGTCACACCCAAACTTCGGCCAAGCTCTTATCCTATTTGTGCGTTCATCACCTGAGCTTTCTATTGGGGACTCGCTGCTAATTCCAAAAGGGCATTTTCAATACGACAAGCATATGTATTGGGTAAATTAGATCAACCTCTGATTGAGAATGTGGCGGATTGGAGAACCGTCCCAGCTAGTATTTTGAGGATATCCGGTTCATAAGCGCATTGGTGATGGGTAAAATTCCAAGACAACTTACCAAGTGTATTTAAAGCAAAACTTGTTCTAGGCAAATTTCTATTTTAATGATTAATGAAAATAGAGAGGTTTATGTGTGGGACAAATAGCATCAGCCAAAATGGTTTCAAGAACAAATTCGAGGCAAACGCTGGATGAGCCACCATTAGAGACTCCCTTAAACTCTGGCTCAACCCATACCAATGCAATTCAAAAAAATAAACAAATTGTATAGAAGAGAAAGTTTGAGAGGCTGCGAGGCCACACAACGTATTCTTGGTATTCTGTGCCCTTCTTGCTCTAAGAATCATCTTCATTTATCTATTGGTCCAAAAAATATCGTTTCACAAACATGGTGGCTGGAGGCGTGATTGGATGAGAAGGCTTCAACTTGTCAAGTGTTCCTGCAAAGCTTGCAAATTTAGCTTAAGATACTGCGCCTTGTCCCTATTCGACTTCCTAACTTTTCGAGATCGCAGGCTCGGGCACGTTCCCATTAGATCCCACAGATAACTTCTCGGGAAAAAACAGTTCTTGTCAGCGCTACACGCTGGTCGAGGATTAGAGGAGAAAGAAAGAAAGAAAGAAAAGAAAGAAAGAAAGAAAAGAAAGAAAGAAAGAAAGAAAGAAAGAAAGAAAGAAAGAAAGAAAGAAAGAAAGAAAGAAAGAAAAGAAAGCATAAAGTAGTATAGCTTACTGCTACAAGAAGAAACGAATAGATAGAATCATATAGTATTGTGGTTATATAGAGGAGAGAAGAAGGGACAGAGGAAGAAGCGCCATCTATCTACAGAGACTCTAGGTCACCTAACTATAGGTAGACTCTAATACACCCTTATGATGCATCAAACCTCGCGAAAATCCTCTATATATTTATCTCTATAATTAGTTAACTCGCTAAAGCCTAGAGCTACTAGGACCGTAATAAGCCACGAAAAGAAATTTTATGTAAGAATGTTTGGTTAAGGGTAGCACCACCTTATTAGTGTCCCCATGGATTTTTATCTACCCACTAGCCTACTCAGGGTCCCGCCAAGCCAGCACTATGACCTTTTTTATACCACACCAATTGTTGGACGCTATAGGTCATGAGGCCCCTATGCTATAGGCAAGGGGTCGTATTTTAGGTGCCTGCTGGTGTACGACCAGGTGGGGCATGTAATTCATGCTCGTGTAACGCGAGTTGGTGTGATTGTGGGGGCGGGTCGTATTCCTTGCTTGCTGAGTGTGGCGTAATTCACGCGTCAATTATTGCTGCACTAATTGCTACGTCAATTGCTGTACCAGAAATAACTTGGTGGGGTGTGTAACCGGGGCGATGTGATGCCGGGCGCTAATTGGTAAGGCTCGATCTCGGCGATCTCTGGCCGGCGAGCGGGAGTTGCCGTTGATCCTACGTTCTGATTGGCTGATTCTGGGGTATTTGGAGATCTCCAGGGAGCTGTTAGGGTCCAGCTCATGCCCCGGTAGATATGGTCGAATTCCCTGCGTTCTCGAGGTCTGCCAAAAAGGGGCTATTGGTGCAAATGTCATTCGTTTTCCGCGTGCGCTATGTTATGTAATAAGTTGGTTGTGACAAGTAGGTTGAAATAATATCTTTTGTCAAAGATGTGGGATGTGTAGAGGTATTAGAAAATGCACGGACCTGCAAAGTTGGCGGAGAAGGGCTTGTTGAGTAACCCAGCATTTATTATTGCAATATACTGTAGAGTAATCTCATTTTGACCAAGCCTCTTTAATTGCTTTCTCCCCACTGATCATTACTTGAATCCGTTGTCTTATACCAAGGGTTGTCTTACATCGATTTTTGTCTCCGGACAATCTCTGTCTCAGACCATCTTTGCCTGAAAAGCAAAGTATAATGAATTCTTGTTTAAGTAAAACACTGTCCTTGACCTCGTCCAGTTATTATGCGCTATGGAATAAAAGCTATAGGTAGCGGTGATTAAATGCTAAAGACATTATGGTGTAGCCTGTCTCAAGACAAATTTGCCTCAAGAGAAAAAAGTACAATGAATTCTTACTATGTAAAACACTGTCTTAACCTTGTCCAATTGTTATGCGCTGTGGAACAAAAGCCGCAGGTGGCGGTGATGTAGATTATTACAGACAATATGCACTATGGTGTAACTCTTCAAATATTTTTCAGCTGGCAATGACTAAATTCTCTCGAAAGCCGGCAAGCCCCAGTGGCGAAAACTGGTTCTAACTTGCAGCTGAAGTGTGACGAACTACGCGTCGGGATATGATGTAGGTGAAGAGAATTTGAGGACCCTTTGATTTAGTATTTACTCAAATTAAGGAATAAAACTATAAATACGGCTTCCATCCTTTGCCTAACCTTTCAACAACCATAGTCATTTTATAACACCTACTACATCACATATCATACAATATGGCTTCGACCTCACCCGCATTTAACAATGCCCGTATCCGAAACCACGAGGACAAGGTATTGCTGAACCGCATTACTGAGTACTTCGAAGCTTTCGCCAATGCTGATGCCTCGAAAATGGATAATATGGTGGCTGATGATTATCACATGTCCGATATCCGTAAGAGCTAATTCCTTTTTCCCTTCTCAAATACCATTCTAACACTCTATTTTTATACAGCCCTCGGTATTGTGAGGTCACCCAAAGAGACTTGGTTCCAACAGAACAAGGGATTTGGCGGTCTTATGACGGATATCTCAGTTGAGGCCATTTCGCTCCACGGCAGTTCCGAGCCCGGCTCGTGTGCGGTCTTGGAAAGCGTGACACGGTTCACATTGAAGATTGATCCCCCCGAGGCAGCCAAGCCTAACCTTCCCCCTGGAATCAAGGCGGGCGATTCCTCGGGTATGATTATGCTATCTGCGATATGGTGGAATAGCGATGGAAAAGTTGTCCGCGAACTTGAGTATGGAAGGCTGTTGTGGGAGGGCTTTGACATCAATGCTTTCAACACATGGTGAGAGGAACAACTATGCGAACTTCCTGATGGACTCTGAGAAGTCATTTGAATATGGCTAGGCCATTGGGATTAGTCGCAGAGTCGTGGGAACGGCATCTACAATTACCATGTTAGGCCGGATCGGCTCCTTTTTCGGTTGTTTGAATATAGCTAGGCCATTGGGGAAGAGATGGTAGCATGGAACGTTAGCCCAGTCAGTCATTACATTAGTCGCAGAGCCGTGGGAACGGCATCAACAATTACCATGTGAGGCCAGATCGGCTCCTTTTTTGGTTGAAGATTTCCGCACTCGTAATGACCGCAAAGTAGTGATTGAAACAGGAAGCTCGGGTGCTCGCCCGGCGTGTACCCATCGGCTTCAAGAGCATAGATGCAATCACGTCCCACATACGACCATGGACTTAAGGGAACTGGGCATCCCGTACGCTCTTCCATGACTAGGTTAGTATTTGAGTGGATGGCCACCAGCGATTACCCAATGTTGTATGTTTCAATTCATCTATCTTTTTTTTTTTGATTCGGTCGACAACTTTCTTTTGCCGCTTTAGCCTTCAGCTACTTTTGGCTTTTGTCCTGAACGGCTCCTAAACGGCTCTGGAATTACTACTATTTTGCATCATAATATCCTGCACGCCCCTGAAGCACTGACGTGTCCTTTCCCTCCCATGCTGGTATCTTCTCTTTAGGTGCGTTTTTAAAGTACCCACGATCTTGTTTAGGCTGGGGGTGGTGAAGAGCCTTGAATAAGGAACTTATTGCCCATATAGAGAGAGGCACAAATATTGAAAGTTCCATTGAGTATTTACCATTAAGCGTTGCATGCAAGAAAAAGACCGCCAGAGAGAACTATATGGATTGAGACGTTGTTCCCATATACGGCTTCTATACACATCATCCTATTGAACCAAAGCCCTAACTTTACCAGACCTTCCTTAGCCTAATTATACCTGAAACTACCTATGGAATTTCTACTCAGTGTGAAGAGCATGCAGAGCACACGTACATACAAGGGGAGTCGGTAATATACAGGCTTAAAAAAGTAATCGAATTCAAGTAAATGATCATCATATTAATGTAGCGAAGGGAACGACTGTTCTTCAAACAAAGTAGAAAAATTAGCATTACAATTTTAGAAAAGCAAAAATCGACCAGCAAACTCATGTGGGTCACTCTTTCCATAAGGCCCGCAGATATGCCTCATCTACCGACGGGCAAACCGCCAAATCTTCCACACCGGCTAGTGCAGCATCAGTGCAGCTTCGATCCAACGCAAACATATTATGACCCTGCCGGAAATAATCACCCAAAACCTCTCGGCGTAATTGCTCGTCCTCACCAGCATTGCCTTGAATTGAGTGTGCAAGCCAGTCATCCACACTGACATGTTGCCCGATCTGATCTGGGTTGTCATCGCCACGAATGAGCCCTGTCAGAGCCGGAAGTTGATTCAGCGGAAGGGGCCTAGGGTTGGTGATATGGAAGATTTGAAGGTCTGGAGTTGAGGAAAGGGCTTCCTGAGCATTCCTCCGTTGCATCGAAAGCCGGATAAGAACATCGACGAGATAGTTCACAGGAACGAAATCGACTACAAAAGGATGATCCGTTGTTCCGGCCTTTGGAATGACATTGTGGCGAATCATATCCAGGATCAGGCCTCGGACGAAATCACTTTGAGACGACGCGACGCCCGTGCTAGTGTTGCCGGTACTGCTGGAGGCCCGGTATATGGTGATCGGGAAGCCTCGATCTGCGGCTCGTGTGAGAAGCATTTCAGCTGCCCAGCGAGACTTGAAGTAGCCATGCTGGCTTGTGGGCTGGGGAGTAAAGTGGCCTGCGTTCTCTTCCAGAATATTCATGGAGGGAAGGGAGCTTTGAGTGTCAGACCAGGATTGGAGGTGGGAAACACTCCAGGTCGACAGGTAGTGGATGTCGCTCCCTCCAAAATGAGATAGCTCAACGAGGGAAAGAATGGAAGTAGTGTTGATGTGTTTCAGGTCGTGGAAGGTTTTGAGCAAGGAGACCTCTGAGGCGAGATGGTAGATGGTCGATATCGACCTTCCAAGATTCTCAAATTCAATAGGCGAGAGCCCAAAATTGGATTCTTGACCCAAGAATCCAGGGATTACCCGAACACGAGTGAGAATTTGCTCGCCCGTTAGCTTTTCGTTGATCAATTTGCTCTCCAAAAGCAACGTGAATATGCGGGCGTGGTCGAGGGGAGAATGCGTGCCCAAGACGTGGATAATCACATCAGGATGCTGAACAAGGAGATGGGCCAACAGATGAATCCCCTGGAATGTGTCTGCGCCAGTTAAGAGCATATCAGTCATAGCTGAATTTAGCCGGGAAACCGAAGGATAATAACGAGTATGGTTGGGCAGGGTAGTCTCCATGACCCAGTCGACGTGATCTGTATTTTCTTCTTGAGAGGTAGTGGATCCAAGACCCCTTCCATGCAGCAGATTGGCTAGTTGGATTGGCGTCGGTCCCCGAATCATGTCCTGCAAGCTGAGAGAAACATTCATTGCTGCTCGAAGCTTGGATTGAAGACGGAGAAGAAGAATGCTCGAGCCCCCGTTTCAAAGAAATTGGCCGTCGGTTGAACGGGGGTGTCCAGCTTGAGCACTTCTTGCCAGACTTGACTGACCGTCTTGATGGTGCTTTCACTAACCTGCTCAGCGGGCGCTTGGCCATCGTGCAAAGAGGACTTCTGGCTCGAATTCATCGAGGCTGTGCCATCCAAGTCTGGACGAATGAAATCCATGTCAAGTCCGAGAAGGGCTCGTCTATCTGTCTTGCCACTGGCAGTGGTTGGCAGTTTTTCAATAAACTGATACACGTTGGGAAGCATGTAATGACTAAGTGAAGACTTGGCGCGTGAGTACAGAAGCGTGGCGAACTTGGTCTTGTCAACCACAGTGGTCATAGTCTGCTTGGGAACGATGAAGGCGACAAGCCAACGGTCGTCTGTCAATGAGCTTGAGTCATCGCCTGTTGAATACGCCACGACTGCAAGATCGACAACGCCTTGGGCCTCATCCGGTGATGCAGACCGGTGCAAAACATGTTCAATTTCACCAAGATCGATTCGATATCCACGCAATTTGATTTGTTTGTCGCCAGAAATGCGACCCAGGAACTCTAGGTCTCCATTAGGCAGGAAGCGGCCCAAGTCTCCTGTTCGGAAGAGAGTCGTCCATCCACGGTCCTTGTCGTGCGCGGAGGCGAATGGGTTGTCCACGAACTGCTTACGATTGACCTCGAGACGATTCCAGTACCCGGTCGCTACCTGGGGGCCTCCAATGCAGATTTCCCCGATGAAGCCCGCTGGTAGGGGATTCATGCACTCATCCACAATATAATGTCGGCAATTCCCAAGGGCTTTGCCGATAGGAATGTTAATAATATCATCCTCGGGCCAGCGGACTGGATGGAGAGTAGTCTGGACTACTGCCTCAGTTGGGCCCCAGGCATTATACAGAGCCGCCGGGCATTTTAACCGGTAGAATGCATCTGCGAGGCGTGAGGGCAATCGCTCCCCACACAGCAACGCAATACGGTAGTCCGGACATGCCGTCAAGGCCGCACCGTTGTGCTCTATCACCAGAGCAAATTGAGTTGGGGTAAAGTACGTGACAGTCACAGACTCCTGGCGCATATATTCACCGAGAAGCACAGGATCATGCCGTATGCCCATGCTGGCAATGCAAAGCTTAGCACCGATGGCCAGCGATGACCAAAGCTCCACCACAGAAAGGTCGAACGAAGGTGAAATTTGGTGCAGAAACCGGTCGTCGGGGCAGAATTTGAACTGTTCCTGCATCGCTGCCAGCATTTCGTGAACATTTTGTTGGGAAAGTGGAACACCCTTGGGTGTACCAGTACTACCCTAAATCATTGGAAAGCCAATAGTTAGCGCTTTTGCTCATTTTCTAGCTTGCCTTGTGGGATCAACTCACCGAAGTATACATCATATAGAAAGGATCACCAGGCAAAGACTGATGAAGATCTGCGGGCCATTGCGAGCTAGTGGCTTTCTTGATGCTCATCGTATCATAACGACCTTGAGCCTGGGACCGAATTTTAGATGCTAAGTCGCTGCACGCCTCATCGAAGAGCAGTAGATCCATGCCGGAGTCGTCAGTGATGAATGTCAAGCGTCCCACAGCCATGGTGGAATCCATTGGAACATAACCGCATCGGTTGAACAAGACTCCCAGCATGGCGGTCACCATGTCAATACCCGGGGTTGCGAGGATTCCAATGCGTTGCCTGGGCCCGATACCTGCACTCTGTAGCGAAAAGGCTAGTCGACGAGCGGAGTCAACCAAGCAACCATAAGTAATGATCTGGCTCTCTGACGTCGTAATGGCAATGGAATTCGGTTGCATCTCTGCGACACGGAGGATTTGTCCAGTCAAGCTCGGATGCTCCCGAGAATGAGACCCTGAACTGCCATTCCAAAAATCGTTTGCCAGTCGCTCAATCTCCCAGGGACCGGACATGATGACTTCATCGATCGGCTGTCGGTGGTCTTGAATGAGGCTGGAGAGGAAAGTCTGGAAGTTCTCGAAAAAGATTTGCATGTCGGTGTCTCCATACAATGTGGTAGAGTATTCCAGCTGCAGTTGAAGGGCGTTATCCAGGTCCTCTCGAGCTCGAAGATTCAACTCACAACCGGAAACCATATCTTGTGCTTCCGTCTTCTGAATTACAAAGTCTTTAGTCTGATAAATGTCTTGGCCATCGGGTTGCTGATAATTGATCATAACCTGGCCCAGTGGGAAGTGACCAGTACTTCGTTCTTGTTGGGTTTCGGCGACAATCACGTCAAATGGCACGGCACTGTGGGACATGGACTCTAGGATACGATCTCTCGTAGATAACAAAAGAGTCTCAAAACTGCCCTCACACGTATTTTGGCAGCGAATCGGTGTCATGTTGACAAAGAATCCCAGTACGTCGCTCAGGTCCGCGTGGGGTCGATTTCCATCCACCATCAAGATCGTCAGATCTTTGTCCGCGGTGTAACGGTATAGAAATGCCCGGAAAGCGGCGAAAAGAAATTGGAAGGGACTTGTTTTGGATTGCAAGCAAATCCGCTTCATACGTTTGAGTTGACTTGGGTTTACCTCTGCCGTGGTGGTTGCCCGGCCATAATCATCCCACGAAGGCCGTTCCGACTTGGCGAATGGTAGCAGCTCACAGCTGGAAGGCATTCCAGATAGCTGATCCTTCCAAAATTCGATTTCTGAACTCATGGAGCTGGTTGATAGCAAGTCATTATGCCACAGGGTGAAGTCTGCGTAATTCAACTTGGGACTTGGGATAGTGCTGATATTTCCTCTCTGATGGAAGGTGTCATAAATTGCGGATAGCTGCGTTATGAATGACTGTGTATTACTTCGGTCTGTGCAGATGTGATGCATTATGAGCACCAAGGCAAAGTCATCTTCACTGATCTTGACCAAAGTTCCATCAATCACCTCTCCCTCTTCAATTTTCATCTGCTTCATCTTCAGAGCTGCAACAAGGGGCTTCAGGGCTCGAGTTGCCTCTTCGTTTTGAGATACATCTTGAGACTTGAGAATGAATTCTCGATCGTGCATTACTCTCTGCTCGGCATACTCCTCTCCTTCCTGATATGCGGTCCGCAAAATGGG
Source organism: Penicillium frequentans (assembly GCA_028828275.1). Taxonomy (NCBI): domain Eukaryota; kingdom Fungi; phylum Ascomycota; class Eurotiomycetes; order Eurotiales; family Aspergillaceae; genus Penicillium; species Penicillium frequentans. The sequence goes on along the minus strand of JAQIZY010000001.1, from coordinate 777,180 downwards.
ATTCCTGGAAATCAGCTCCGAAAGTGATTTCTCAAGGATACTATGATCAGGCTCTCCATGAAGATGCATAATAATTGGAAGATTCAGTAGTGACTTGTCTGCAGCGAGCATGTGAGAGAACCATAAGCGGGTCTGAAAGGTGGACAGGGGGAGTGGCTGCGACAAGTCGGCTTTCGGGAAGTTCAGAGATGCTCTGTCTTGCGGCGTAGCGCTAACTTGTGGTGAGGAAGCACTGGTATTCTGTGGCCCTGACCGAGGAGCTTTGAGCTCTTGTGTACCAAACAAAGTTACGCACTTCTCTACCAAAGCTCTGATGGATGGGGCTGCAAGCACATCAAACAGTGCTATGTCGACTCCCAGGGCTTTGGTGAACCAGTTGCGCAGCTCGATAGCCACTAATGAGTCTAGTCCATAAACTGGATCTGCCGGTTTGAGTGATTCGGGCGACAGACCAAGTAGAACGGAGAGCTTGTTGACAAATCGCTCCAGAATGAGATCAAACCGCTCCTGAGGATCTGTGACCTGCTTAAATACAGCCAACAGACTGATTTCTCCTCCAGCTCCTCGCTGGCCGGATTGCGCGTTGAAGTCATGGTTGCGATATAGATTTTTGAAGATGGATCTTTTGGCCCAAAAGACATCGTCACGCGCAAGAGTGACACCTGTCAGGGTCTGGTACAAGTCGAGTCCACCCGAAGAGACTTGCGAGGGGATGTGCGAGAAGATGGCATTCTCTACTTGGTAGAGCAGCTCCTGTCGGTTTACCCCTTCATAGCCTTGATCCTCCATGAATCGTTCCAGCGCCGCATCTTCAGCTGCAACGCCATGCCCAGTTATGCGCCCACAATTCATCGTGGAAGCAGGTAGGCCAAGCTGTCGGCGATAGCCCATCAGGCTGTCCAGACAGGCATTCGCACCAGCATAATTTGCCTGCGCCTTACCGCCGAAAAATGCGGAAATGGAGGAGAAGCATACAAAGAAATCCAGCGGGATACCCATTGTCGCGTTGTGCAAGTTATAAGCCCCATGAACTTTGGGTTGAACGCATTTGTGCCATTGAGAGTAAGTCATGCTCTGCAGCGGAGCATCGGCCAAAACCATGGCAGCATGAATCACGCCCCCCAGATTTTGAATCTTGCTGATGCAGTTTTGTACATCGGTGGGATCGGCGACGTCCCCTTTGTACACGGCGACCTTCACACCACGTGTTCGTAGCCATAAAACTGTAGATTTTGCCTCCTCACGATCTTCACCAGATCGCGAGAGGATGGCGAGGCTTTTAGCTTGTCGCTGCATCATCCACTCAACCAAGGTGCGTCCCAAACCTCCCAAGCCACCAACGATCAGGTACGTCTTGTCTGGGCTGAGCAGATTTTTTGAGGTATTCCAAGTCGGCGGGCGGACCGCAACCTCGACCTCGTCATTGTTGGCCACCAGAACCACTTTTCCAGTGTGCTGGCCCATCTGCAACATTCTAAACCCCTTCACAGCTTCTGAATACGGAAGTGTGAGGATAGTCTCGGGTAATTTAATCTTACCCTCGTGGACCAGGTTGCAGCAGTGGCTGAGCAGCCGTGCCCCTAACTGACGATCCTGTTTGTAGATGGTTACCAAATCAACCGAGGAAAAAGAAACGTTTCGTCGAAATGGCTCCATCCCAATAGTCGAGTTCTCGTGGATGTCACGTTTTCCAATCTCGACAAAGCGGCCAAATGTGGCTAAGCTGTTCCAAGACGCGTGAAGAAGCTTCCCAGCCAGACTGTTCAGGACCACATCCACGCCCCTGCCGCCAGTCAGTTTCATCACCCCGGCGACAAAACTGTCGTCTCGAGAGTTCAGGATAGCTTCGTCAGCCAGACCATACTGAGATCTCAGTAGATCCCTTTTGGCGGGAGAGCCAACGGTGGCGATGATATTGGCACCGATCATTTGCGCAATCTGAATTGCTATCTGACCGACTCCTCCAGCTGCAGCATGAATTAAAACAGTTTCGCCTGGTTGTAGTCTGGCGGTATCAACAAGGGAATAGTATGCGGTGGTCAGGATCAAAGGCAGGGCGGCTGCCTGTTCGAAGGGAATTTGACCCAGCCGGTAGCAGTGGCAGGCAGGGTTTCGGACGACGGAGCGATGAGCTCCCCTCCCGGGTCGCAGAGCCACCACACGATCTCCAGGCTGGAAATTTGCAGGATCAACATCTTTACCCACCCTCCGGACAATGCCAGCACACTCGTCGCCTAACATATAGTCATCGATAATACCCACAGCGGCAGCAATGTCTCGGAAGTTTATGGCGGAAGCGCGGACATTAATTTCAATATCATCTCCCGCCAGATCCTCGTTGATGATTTCAGGATCTTCCTCCCAGACAAGCGTTTCCAGTAAACCAACTTGGTCAATAGCAAGCCTGATGGGATGTTCGGAACTGAAAGGCTCCACCTTGGCTCCTGAAGCCACACCTCCTGGAACCATTGAATTAAGGCCGTCATCGTTCACCACGCGAGGAATGGAAAGTAAATTTTCCCGAAAAGAGAACTCCTCCTCTTGGATTGCGGGATCCAACAGTTGAGGAATCAACGGCACAACCGACTCGTGAGACCATTCATCAGGAAGATCCAAAGTTAGCAGCCGCAAGCTGTCATTTTCGGACCGCGCGCTCCGACTCAACCCGATAATCAAAGCACCCATAGGGCTGGTCACGTTGGAGGTGGCTCCGTGAAGCAGCCATAGGACATTCATGTCTGGGCGAGTGAGCACTTCCCTGGTGGCATTGAAAATGAGCTCATCCTCCTGGTTCATCTCCGCAAACAGATCTTGGTCTAAGCTAGCCAAAATGACCAAGTCAGAGTTCTCGCTCAATCTGCTTGGTAGCTTAGTGATCGAGACAGAAGATATAGACCGCTGCTTGCTTTCAGCTTTGAACTGCGATGCCAGGTCTAGCGTACGGCGGGAAGGCTTGGGTGACAGACACAAGAGGATTGGTTTCTGGTGGCATAGAGTCTCCGTGTTTTTCTGCCACACATTGAAGTTTTGCCCATCGAAGACCATCTTCAAGTTCGAATGATCAATGCGGCAGCCGCTGGTGAGAATATATCCGTCATCTTTGATGTAGGGTAAAACGTCTTGGTCTTTGGCATTGCTTACAATCGCCAAGTCAAAACTCTGCTCTTCTGGTTCTTCAGAAAGAACAAAACCCGGCCGCTCTTTTTGCAACACCGCTAGCTCATCTTGAAATTGATCATCAAATGATGTGTTGCTTGCAACGGCTGTGATAGACTGGAAGACTCGCCGTTCATTGGACTCGTCAGTCAATAAATGTACAATCTCCCTCGTATGCTTAATATCAGGAGTGAGATGAAGCATCCTTGTGTTCGGATGCTGATGCACGAAGAGACGAAGCATGTGCTCTAGGCTTGCCTGGTGTAGAGCCGGTGAAGACGACATCATCAGCTGATCAAAGGCTGGTTGCCATCGTGTACGGAAGAACAACGAGCGGTCATTGACATCGTCCCCATTACTCAACGAAGTAAGCCGAAGACCGGCGACAGACACCAATGCCCGACCGGTATCTTGATTGTAGACTACCAAATCACTGACGGCAGCTCGGGGGCCAGAGAAATGAGCCGATGACGCCACCCATACCTCTTGCGGCCCCTTGGCATCCTTGATCGGTATCATCTCGGGCAAAATGTCCAATGATTGGAGGAAGGTGGGCACAAAGGCTACATCCAGATCCCTTCCCACAAGACCCTCGAGAGCAGCAAATACGGTGTGGAATGTGGCATCTAGCATGGTTGGGTGAAGAACAGTCACATCTGCAGGTTGACTTGCATATTGCTCGGGATTGAATGTGAGTGTCGAGGAAGCAAAACCAGAACCACACTCTATGTTTCCAGTAAGAAGCTGGAAATCTGCCCCGTAGTGCAGTCCAAGGTCATGCAAATGACGGTAGAAGCCCCGTGCAGAGGAACACGAGGTGCTTTGTTTCTGTCGTTGTTCATGTTTCTCTCGTGACCTCTGGCTACTCGCATTATCTTCAACAGAAACTAGACCTGTGCAGTGCTCCGTGCAAGTCTCACCACCAGCGGCATATGAGAAAATAGAGAACTCAAGCCACGTATTGGATTTAGACTTGGCGGAAGTGGTTTGAGGGCGGATATCCAGGATCACCTCGGTACCCATATCAGAGTCGTCAAGGACCAACGCGGCTTTTATCGAAATATCGCGTAAGGCTAGACCATTGAAATCGCCAATCGTCCCCTTCGCTCGGATTGCAGCTTCAATGGCAAGGCTCATATAACCTGCTGCCGGAAAGACGACTTTCCCATCCACCACATGGTCGCCAAGCCAGGGTAGCTCTCGAATCCTCAGGTAATTCCGCCAACGGGTATGTTTGTCAATTGAGCCGGGCATTATGGCGCCCAAAATTGAATGCCGATGGGGACGTAAACGATGCTGGTTGATGATTCGGGTCTCCGCCCAAAACCGCTCGGAATGATCCCATGCATACGTTGGCAGGTCGGACAGCTTTTGTGCAGAGAATACTTGACGTGCAAAATTGTTTTCGGTAAGATAAATGTCACTGTTTAGCGCTGACAGGTCGACTGGGTAGCCTAGCTGAAAGAGCTGGCCAGCCAAAGCCAGCATTCCCTCGAAGTCTGGGGCTCCCCGGGTCAAAGATGCAAGATACGGTAGGTCCATGTTCAAGCTCTTCATCACCTGCTTAGATGGGCCCTTAAGTGCTGGATGAGGTCCAACCTCGATCAAGACATCGAGGTTTTCATTTTCCATATCATCGAGGAGGATTCCGATCAAGGCATCAGAGAATCGAACAGTGCCAGTCATGTTGGCGGCCCAGTACTCTGGTCCCATTTTTTCTGATTTGGCCACTCGGCCAGTGACACTAGAGAACATTCGAGTTTCAGAGGGCTTTACTGCAAAACTGGGACATTCGACTAGCGCTTTCTCGTATGCTGGCGCGAGGGGGATCATGTGGTGGGAGTGGAACGCCTGTTTTACCTGCAAGCGACGGGCAAAAACGTTTCTTGCTTGCAAGTCTTCGTTGACAGCGATGATTGCATCTTCGTCTCCGGATAGAGTCACACTAGATGGGCTATTCACAGCGGCGATGACCACTCGACCTGGATAGGCTTTGATCTCCAAGGCAGCTTCAGCTTCCCCTAATCCCACAGCTAACATCGCCCCTGCGATTTCATCCTTTCCTGGCTGTAGCGGTTTGTTTGACATGTGCAGACCACGATAATATGCGACACACATTGCGCTGTCGAAAGATAAAATCCCTGCCGCATACGCACTTGCTACCTCCCCTGACGAATGTCCAGCACATGCTGTGGGAACCACCCCCCAACTCTTTAGGAGTTCCAAGAGAGCCAACTGCACCGCTGTGCAGACAGGCTGAGATAACTCGGTCTCTGCGAGTCGTGACTCCTCTTTTGTCCTGGAAAGCTCTTCCACAATCAACCAATTTGGACCATCCGGTAGACCGAAGAGAACACGATCGGCTCTCTCCAATGTCTGCCTGAATATCAAAGCCTTGGCAATCAATTCACGTCCCATTGAATGCCATTGGGCACCCTGACCGGTGAAGACAAATCCTAGTCGTAACGGCTCTTTTTTGGCCCTTGTCCACGGGGGCACATTTTCCAGCTTGTTCGCGACGTCCCTTGCGCTCGTTCCAATGACGAAGGATCGTTTTTCGTGAAGGGTTCGACGATTGATCAGACTGTAAGCCAAATCGGACACGAGGGTCTCCGGCTTTTCTTGCAGATAAGCCGTGAGGCCGTCAGTCCACACCTTCCCTGCTTTCTCCGAGTGCGAGGTTAATGGCACCAGGAACGGGCGACCAATGACATCAGCCTCAAAGGCTTTTGGAAGCGTCGAGACTGGTTGGTCGATATTGTTGGGAAATGTATCATATGCTTCGAGAATCACATGTGCATTGGAACCACCATAGCCAAAAGAATTAATACTGACTCTCTTTGTACCCTGACTGTTGGTGGGGAAATCGATCAAGTCCGTGGGCACTGTAATCCCCCAGTCATCAAATGCAATCTCTTTGTTCGGTCTCTTGAAATGCATATTTGGTGGGATTTTCCCTTTTTCGAGGGCCATTGTGGCTTTGATCAGGCCGGCGAGTCCGGACGCCCCTTCAGCGTGTCCTATATTGGTCTTGATAGATCCAACGTATAGGGGCTGACTGCGCTGCTTGGAGGCAAAGCACGTACCGATGGCTCGCATCTCCAGGGGATCCCCGCGAGCGGTGCCGGTGCCATGAGCTTCTACATATTGTGTGTCGGCGGGATCTAAGCCACAGGAGTGATAGGTTCGTTGGATCAGGGCCACCTGTGCTTCCCATGAAGGCAAAGTGATCCCCTGCGTCATTCCATCGTGGTTAGAGCCGGTGGCTTTCACAACAGCGCGAATCCGGTCCTCATGCAGTTGCGCCTGGTTCTGTCCGCGTAGGATGACGGCGCATATTCCATCTCCTCGTGCGTAACCTTTCCCATCGGCATCAAATGCCCGACAGCGTCCTTCTTCGGACAGCATGCCCAAGTCTGTCATGGTAAGGAAAATATTCGGATCGAAATGGAGCGCTGAGCCCACAATAATGGACATGTCGCATTCTCCATTTTGGATCGCTTGGGCGCCGAGGTGGAAAGAGACCAAAGAGGAAGAGCATGCAGTATCAATTGTGAGACTCATTCCTTTAAGGTTGAATGCATATGACACACGATTAGCGAGAATCGCGTTTCCCGTTCCCGTGACAGTGTATTTGGGATAGTACTCCAAATCTTTGGTGATCATGGCATTGTAGTCGTTTGTAAATGAGCCACACAGGACCGAGGTGTTTGATCCATCTATCTCATCCAAAGTGAGACCGGCGTCTTCGAGCGCCTCGTACACGACTTCAAGAAGGAGGCGCTGCTGGGGATCCATAGCCTCGGCTTCTTTGCCAGAAATGCGGAAAAAGCTACGATCAAACACCCCTAGATCTTGATCAAGAAAGTATCCATGCTTGGCATTCGTCTGACATGATAATTGGACAGTTAGCAGTGCTCTGATAAACTTCTCCCAGAGTCGGTGGGCTTGAAAAGGGGGATTTTATTACCGTTCCCTTATTCGTTCCTTTAGGATGGTAGAAATTCTCAATATTAAAGCGATTAGAGGGCATCTCTTGCCGCAGATCTCTCTGTTCGACAATGTTATCCCAGAGTTTACTTGGACGATCTGCACCAGCAACGCGACAGGCATAGCCTATGATAGCAGCATGATTGGGCCCATCGACCGAGGACATTGACGATTGTGATGGACGAGAAGAGAACGGCGGCGAGACATTTTTACTTGTTGTCCCCGAATCTTCGGATCCTCGAAGACCTCTCGCGGGGATTGATACCATAGTGAGCGGTTGTAAAATGGAATAAAGTCAAGTCATTCACTTGAGAAGAGGTTTTTTGGGAATGTTTGAGATGACAGAACTCTCATTCATTCGCAGCAATACATATTTCAGGCCTTATCTACTGTGCTAGTCATGCTTAAGAGCACATAAAAATGCCAAGATTTTGATCTATACCACGTCAGGGTTGAAAACGGACACATTACATATTATGATCTATGAATGTATAGCTTGGTACGTATGCGCATGAAGGGGGCAAAATGTCTCGTTCTAATTCGGTCAACATGGAATGGCCTAGGCGACGTTGAAGTGAAGAATCCCTCGTCCCACTATGATTCATTTTTTGTCTCCATCCATGAGTTACCAACGAAGTCACAGCTTGTAATTTTGGGTCCATGGATCTTGTGCCCTATTCAGGTAGTACTTCATATCATTCCAAATAATGGTAGAATTAAGGCCTCCCAGCCTTGAGAATGTCATGGGACGGACCGTTGTCTCCGCCCCGCTATGTCTCATTGCCAAATACTCCGATACAACCTCGGGTTCTATTCAAGTTCTGCAAACCTTGGCTCACTTATATCGAACGACCAGGCAACCTGAAGAATGAGCAATGGAGCGCTGCATAGTTCACGTCATTCGGGATCACCCAAGAATGCATATGGTGGATCAGCGGATATCTCTCCCGAGGATGAATCATTCCACCCTGATTTATATCATACGCCCTTGGTTGTCTTCAGGACCGAACACGGCTGATCGGCCCACGGATATTTGTTGAATTACTGATCCGTGGAACGCCTAAGTATAGCACATCATAGGGTGTAGGGAATACACTAGCCTCGAGAATGTTCGTTTTTCCACGCATGTGGATATGGTGCTCGAGAGGACTGAGCTGTCTAAACACAATTCTCACATAGGACGACAGCGTGGTTTGTTCCCTTGTCTGGTTTTTTTTCCTTCTCCCCCACCCAACTCTCATCGTGAATACCAGTCCCTTCACAAATAGTCAGAATGATCACACACGTGTTATCTTCCTCCGTACTTTCGGAGAAGCAGCTTGGCTGCGCATTTGTTCTGATCGGTGCACTTGTGTTGTCACTCGTTTTTTTCTCGTTGAGTTCTGAAGCTGGGAAGAAAAGTCCTCCTGCCCCGAATTTTGGACTACCGCGCATCGGCGACGCAGCTGCATTTCTGAAAGACCCTGTTAGGTTCATACAGAAAGCAAGTAAAAAATGCGGATCTATATTTCAGGTTAAGCTACTCTTCGCAAACCTCGTCTACCTACGTGGAACCAGATATAACCGCATGTATACCGACGTTAAGGAGGACATATGGTCCTTCGGTGGTGGCATTGTAGGATTTCTATCACAACTGAGCCAAGTTTGACCAGGCTAATGATGCATTCCAGGGCTTGTTTCTTAAAAAGATTGCTCAACCGGGGTATTTTGACCACCTCCGGACTCTGGTCTCCTCTTTAAACCGTGGCGTGAATCGCAAGGTCGCTTTGGATCACTACACCCAGTTGGTCGGGGAGGAAGCTGACAGGGTGCTTGAGATCTGGAGCAAGCAAGATAGGGTCCAAGTCTTCGAAGAGACCTCCCGTTTTGTGCACCGAGTGATTGTTCGGTGTTTAATGGGTCAAGACTTTTACGAGAATCATGTGGACGAGCTCTACGATATCTTGCATCATATGGAGACAGATATAGGTCATCCTCTTAACATGCTTCTACCCGACTGGGTCCCCCATCCACCATCGCGTCGACTGAAACAGCATAGAGACCGGTTTGGGCGAATTTTCCAACAGCAGCTTGCAGAGCGGCGCAAGGATCCTCAGGCATGGAAGGACTCCTTGGACTATATTTCATTTACCCTGGAGGATCCACGAACCGCCCATCTCGAAGACTGGCTCCCTTCCCATCATACAGTAATGATGTTTGCTGCCCATACAAGCACAGTAGCCAGCATTGCATGGACAATCATAGAGGTCAGTTACCCAAGTCACCAATTGAAGTCCTGCCCAAATTATTGATGGCTATATGCCTTGTCTCTAGTTACTACGCAATCCAGAGTACATATCTGAGGTGCGCAAGGCTTTGGATGCACATGATATGGATGCGCGCCACACTCCTGCGCTTCTAGCATGTATCAAAGAGACTGGTCGTCATTACTCTGGGGTCCACATGTTTCGCACCACGCATCGCCCTGTGGACCTAGATGAAGGCAGGTATACGGTCCCTCCAGATTGGATTGTCTGCATATCCCCTTATCTTACTCACCACGACCCTGTGATCTACCACGATCCACAGAAGTGGCTTCCTGAGCGTTGGTTAGAGCACGATTCTGGCACGCGGAACCTAAACAACCCGCAGGAGGTCGCATTTCTGCAATTTGGCGCTGGCTGCCATCGATGCCCAGGGGAGGCACTGGCCGGAATTATCGCTCAAGGGCTGGTTTCTCATCTCCTCAAAAATTATGATCTTGCCTTGGGGAACGATGATACGTCTCAGGATTTTTCTATGTTGGATTTCAGTAAAGTGGGAAGCCCTTGGCTTTTAGGGGATGCATATATTAGGCTAAGTCGCAGAGAAGAGTAGTGAGGTTATTAGTCTGTTGATCTTTTATGGGCCAGTGTCAAAGACTCTTCAAATACTGTGTGGATAATGCTTGAATGAAGCCACCTATGGTTCGCTTAATGCGAGATCACTTCCCTGTATTATTTATTATAGTTACATCGCTCAATCATAATTTTACAAAATCATATCTCGCACCACGGAATGAACTCACTTCTGGAATGACAGGCGTTACCGAATACTAAACCAGAAATTCTAAATATTTAAATTTACTACTCTTTTCCGAGTTGACATCATTCTTTGAAACTTATTGTTCTGGTTTCTGGACCCAGATCCACGTAGGCATGCAGACTCTTCCGAAGCGCAACGCAAATCGACTGGATCCGTGGATACGTATTTATACATCCCTATACTCATGCTCCACATTGGCTGGCATCCATACTTGCCTAGTCAGGTATTTTCAGTGTTTCCATGCCGGCAAATAATACATGGATATATGTATATATAGCAGGTATGCTCTAAATACCCCTTGAATCCAACCAATCCTTCTTTCCTCTCCTGGGGCCTCTTACATCGAAGACATCCATCCTACTCACTTCCTACATTATATATCATGACTCGAGTCGCTCCAACCACAGATGCCCAGGTCCTCATTGTAGGTGGAGGAATTGGGGGCCTGACATTGGCAGGTATCTGTAAAAAGCTTGGAATCAGCTATAAGGTGCTCGAACGCAGTGCTGAAATCACCCCCGTGGGAGCAGGGATCTCCCTTGCACCCAATTGCCTACGTATCTTGGATCAGCTGGGGCACATGAGCGCAATCCGACGCAAAGGCCAGCCTCTTCGCAAGATCCAGATCTTCCGCGACAATACCTTATGGAGTGTCGTGGACTGGGAATGGATTGAGGGCAAATTTGGGTACAGCGTCTACTCTATTGAAAGGCATTCAATGCACCAAGCCCTCTATCAGGGCGCAGGGCCAGAGAATGTTCTACTCAATGCAGAGGTCGTCGATATTGAAGATCTGCCCACTGAGCCTACGGTCAAGGTGCGCCTGGCCGATGGTCGACAAATGACTGGTGAAGTAGTGGTCGGCGCAGATGGCATTAGATCAGCAACCAGACGCATTTTGGCTGAGAAGGACGGACTGGATGGCACCCACACCATCCGCTTTACTGGTCGTACACACATGACTGGTTACACACATCCCTTGCAGCATTTGAGCTCGCAGGACTTGGGAGTGGCTACTTGGGTTTTTTACGATGATGCCATCCTAACCTCGTGGCCATGCATTGAAAACAGACAATGGTTTGTAGGAGTCAAGGTATCATAATCCCCTTACATCATGCATGTCTTCCCCCAGCTGATAGTGGATAGTCATCGAAACTGAAAGATCCTAGTCGGTCAAGCTGGAAAGGAGCCTCGAAGGAAATGATCAATGACATCTATGGCGACCGATTTCATCCGTTCGGTGAGCACCATACGGTGCGCGATGGTAATTTTACTCTTACCCAGAATGTATCTGAGTAAATACCCTAATTTGGTTTCATTTAGTGGTGGATATGGCCGAACGCGTGACAGCTAGTGACGTGTTCGAAGAGACGGCATTTCCCCCATGGCTACTGGACGGGTAGCCCTTGTGGGCGACGGTATGATCCGAATCATCCCTTACCTTCTCGGCCCCCAAGGCTAATTCCATTTAGCCGCACATTCCATGACGTCCTTTATCGGCCAGGTATTTGTCACACCCCCACTTCTGCTGCAGTTCCCATTGACTGATTGATGCATTACCAGGGTGCATGCCAAGCAATTGAAGATGCAGGCGAGTTAGCCAATGTGCTCAACTCGTACTTCCGTGATCGGTCAGGCCACCCGCAGGCGCTACAGACGTGTCTGAAAGAATACCGCCAACGCAGAGAAGAGAGGGCCCGCTACGTGTTCGAATTCTCCAGTACTTTTGCGTCACTGCACACCGGCAGAATGGCTTATGGATTGGGGCCGCTGCTTCGCAGGGTTGCATTTACCTGGGCCCCATTATGGTGCTGGGATCGTGCACTCACCCCCTTGTATGGCTACCAGCCTCACGTCGAGGCACTGGCGGAGGAGTCGGGCTAGAATACATGGAGAGGGAAAGGATCTACGCATAGGGCTAATTCTTAAACCACGGGACGATCTAATTCGATAGTAATGCATTGGTACTGTTTGGTTACCTGAAAATACGCCGCATTTTGGGACACTGCCTCAGTGTAATACCAAATGTTCCTTACTAAGATACATAAGAAGTAAAGCTCAGCGTCGTACGTGCTTTTTCGTCAATCATTCCTTGCCTCCATCCATAGTAAGCCCGCTTGAAACACTGTTTAATCCATCATGACCTCCCTACCACCATCCCAGTGCTGTGCCAGTGGCTCACTGCACGAAGGCCAGAGTAAAGGCGAGATCAAAACCGTCGGGAACAGTATGCCGGTTTTTGTTTCCTCCCTGTCACCATCCCCTAATTTTCCTCCTAACTGAACCGCATCAGCCCAGGCATATCTTTCCTACCCCCCGGACAAACAAACTAGCAATGCAATCTTATTCTTATCTGACATATTCGGTCTCGATCTTGTCAACTCCAAGTTGATTGCAGACCAATTCGCAGCCAATGGGTATTTTGTCGTCATGCCGGATCTCTTCAAGGGGGACCCGGTCCCCGTGGACCACCCGGAAAGTTTCAGCGTCATGGACTGGCTGCAAGGCCACCTCCCTCAGCACACTGATCCAATTATCACTGAAGTGCTAAAGGAGATGCGAGACTCTTTTGGCTGTGAGCGCGTCGGAGGTGTGGGCTACTGTTATGGAGGGAAGTTCGTCTGCCGCTATTTACGTGCAGGCCAGATTGATGTCGGTTTCATTGCCCATCCAACCTTCATTGAGCCGGATGAGTTGAAGGGGATTCAAGGGCCGTTGAGTATTGCGGCGGCCGGTAAGTGTTATCCGCTCTTTGCAATCTTTCTCTCTTCATATTCCCCTCGCCTTCGTGTCTAATTGTGCATCTATATGTTCTAGCCGATGACTACCTTTTTCCGCCTGAGAAACGTCATGAAAGCGAAGAAATTTTGGCCACTTTGGATGTGCCCTATCAGCTTAGCATCTTCTCGGAGGTTGAGCACGGTTTCGCGGTTCGTTGTGATATGAACAAGAGCCGGCACAAATTCGCCAAAGAACAAGCCTTCGGCCAAGCGGTGGCATGGCTGAACCATTACCTCAATAATTGAGCTCCCATGATGCGTGTAGGAGTTGATAGTAATGATTTCTACAATGAATGGAGAGCTCCGTCTGGCTTACAAAACTTATAGACTAGAGTAATATTCTATAGAATGGCAATGTAGGCTTTAGGGCCAGGGAGGACCCAACAAGTCTCTTCCAAACTAGCCACTAAGCACTATAATACAGACTAGCCATCTACCTCGCAGCCTGAACCTGTTGGGATAAGTGGCCACGCGCCTTTTCTCCTTGTTCTTTTTTTATTCGTTTTTCTCCTAGGATCGATTTGCTCTCCGGGCAAATATCGTACGTGAAAGTCGTTCTACGTATAGATGGTTGCTTTGAGTGGAGACATTCCTGCCATTACAGTGGCATTCTGAGTCCATTCCCACCTTCGGGCAAGTGATATATATTACAAGCGATAAGCATTTGTTGGGAACTTACTCTGCCACCGATGAATGCGTATCCCTTTTTTCAATTTCATTTTTTCATTTTTTCGTTTGTGGTGGACCAGAAGACTCCCATGACAGCAAGTTTTAAAAAGAGGTATGATAGGTGACTCCTTGATTATGTTCTCCCGAGGAGCTTGCCTTGGGTCACAATGAACTGTAAACTGCAAGCGGAATATTATGAGAAGGAAGAAGGGGGAAGAACAGAGAGGCCTTGGCACATATTTTCCGGTGGAATATTGCTCATATCGGCCAGGAAAATTACGTGGCCTGGCAGTTTGCACATATTTATCAGGCCTCCCATTGTCCGCACATGCCATCACCATACAAACCGCGATTCCCCCATACTTTTGTCTGCGCCCCCCTAAATTTGATCAGCACAATGGAAGAGCTGCGCAAACAACTTGAAGGCACTAATGCCGTCATTTTGACGCCCGGGTCTGACGGATACTTGGAGAGTATCAGACGCTGGAGTGACACATGTGAAAAAAAGGCTGTAAGAAAACCGCCTAATGGAAGAAAACAACCCTGGCTGATCAGCAACAGGCCGCCGTGGTCTTACCGACTACTACAGAGGAAGTATCGTTGTCAGTCAAGTTTGCAAGCACTCATCGTATTCCCATGGTGGTGCACAACGGAGGTCACTCAACCAGCGGGTCCTCTGCGACTGAGGGCGGGATCGTGATTAGTCTCGTACGCATGCGGCACGTGGTGGTCGATCCCACTCGAAAGACGATTACGGCACAAGGTGGCACCATCTGGGAAGATGTCGACAAGGCGGCAGCAGTTCATGGATTAGCGACCGTTGGAGGCACCGTTAATCACACCGGGGTGGGCGGATTGACGCTCGGCGGGGGGTTATGGATGGCTCACAGGAAAATATGGTCTCACAATCGACAACCTCCTCGCAGCTACCATAGTTCTCGCCAATGGCAGCATCCTGGAAGCCTCTGAAAAAAATCACCCAGACCTATTCTGGGCTCTCCGTGGTGCGGGCCAGAACTTCGGAGTCGTCACCGAGTTCGTCTTCCAGGGCTATGATCAAACCAACGAGGTGTACGCAGGCATATTGAGCTGGACCCCCGATCGCCTCCCCCAGATCATTGAATTTGTCAATAAATTCGAAGAAGCCAGTAATACAGGGGATCAAGGCATCTTTTTCGGTTTCTGCGGTACCAGCATTGTCGCAGCGATCTTCTACAACGGCCCTCGCTCCGAAGCAGAGAGCTACTTCGCGCCCATCCTCTCCATCGAACCTACCTCAAACAGCTGCGATATGATGCCTTATTGCGAGCTAAACTCCATCCAAAATCCTCTCGCTACATACGGTGGTCGTAAATCCTTCAGCGGAGCCTTTGTCAAACTTCCACTTGAGGTGTCCTTCTTTCAGGAACTATGGGCCGACTATACAGACATGCTCAATACCTACCCAGAGTCAGCTCGGACGGCGGTCTTATTTGAGCTTGTCTCTCAAAAACAGGTTCTGCGTGTCCCCAAGAATGCCACGGCCTTCGCTACTCGGGGGCCCTACTACAACGTCGGGTGTGTCTTCCGGTGGGATAACCCCACACTTGACCAGACCATGCGCATCATCCAGCGCGACATGATGCGGAAGGTCGGTGAGCGTGCTGGTGCGGGTGCTCATGCCCGGGCGTACGCGAATTACTCGCATGACGGCCGGGCTGGGGAGGTCTACGGCGAGAACTTGCCGAAATTGCAAATGCTGAAGCAGGAATATGACCCGCACAACGTGTTCAAGAAGTGGTTAAATCTACTACCGAATTGATTGGGAGGCCCTTATATCAAGACCCTGCTGGAAACAATAGGCGGTGATTGCTGATTAGCCCTTCCGGTAATGAGGAAGCATTTAGGTTTCAGAGTTTCGGAACGGTACGCGAATCTTGGCAACTTAAAAAATGGACTGAAGCGGAAGATCCCGAGATAGTGCGGTGGACCCGGGGTATTGCCGTGAGGGGTGAAAACGGTGGCGTCCCATTTACAATTCTCCAAGGTTCATTCACGTGTGGGCGCTTAGATACATAATTGGCTTCAACTGCAAGAATCATTTTTCGGTCATTTCTCAAATATTTTTTTTCTTCTTCGTCCACGAATCTGTTTGAGTGCATTAAATTGTGACACATATTGCAGATATTATATGCACATCTGATGCCACGACGGGGCGCTGTGGATCTATTAGTCAGCCACAATGACCCACCTACGCACCTTCTGATTGCTGTGGGTATTGACCATGGATAAATACTGTATCTTATGCTCGACCAGAACTCAAATTATGTTTTTGGTCAACTAAGCTGGTAAAACTTACCTAAAGTGGAAATCCTTGGAAATTATATCCTAACACAACCCCATGGTCTTCTAGCCTCCATTTATTTCAAGGCATGTTTGAGCTAATCTCAGAAACGATCACTCTATAAACTATGAATTGAGAGGCTGCGTACATCATTGGAGAAGCATGTGCGGGAAGGTAGCATTCATGCTGATGTTGTCGAAAGCAGAGAACCTTGGAAAGAGACAGAATGAAACGTAAGTGAGGAAAAACGTGAACGTGCGACGGTCGCCGGATAGAGAATTTTGTTGAGGCGAGTCTAGACTGCTATCTGCCCAATCTAGCCAAGGCAGTCAGCTTGTACTACGTCAAAGTCATCAATTGGGTTTCAAAGATGGAACTGCAGGGTATTCTAGGCAGCCAATTTAACTTCTAAAGGAAGTCGTCATGACCCGAAAATTAGAGGCGTAGTTGCGATAAAATGAATGACGACTGCTATTTGCACGCCCGAAATTTGGACGCCTGAAACTCGAATCAAAGTTGCTAGTGTACTGCATTCGAGTAGTCCTATAATTAGAGGGAATCACACCCAGGGCAACTGGCGGTGAGCATGATCAAGAGTAAGAAAGCAAACAACATCAAACATGGCTCCATCTATGTTATCTAAGGCTTTCCTGTCTCTATGGACCTTTTCATCTGCTGTCTGCGCCTATCCAAACGGTCCATGGTACCAAGTTCCATTGGGCGAAAATGTCCTGGGAGATCCCACAAGATATCCTACTGCCGACGACAAACATGTGGATTATGTCGTCGTGGGCGGTGGTGCATCGGGTCTCACTGTGGCCGCTCGACTGTCCGAAGATCCTTCAGTCACCGTGGCAATTGTTGAGGCCGGTTCGTTTTATGAGCAAACTGGCAACCACAGTGAGGTCCCAGGATACGCCGCGGACTTCTTGAAGGGAAATATCCCCCCTGCCCTGGACTGGGGATTCAATACCACTCCGCAGGAAGGTGCCGATGGCCGCGTGAAACATTTCACAAATGCAAAAACCGTAGGTAGACAAGGGCTTGGGACGAGAAACGAGTGCAATGGATACTAACGAACTTTCACAGCTGGGCGGCAACTCTGCCTTTAACCTGATGGCCTACATGGCCACCAGCACGGGCGCATTGCAGAAGTGGGCAGACGAGGTTGGCGATGACTCCTGGACTTATTCCAATGTAGCCAAGTACTTCCAGAAGAGCTTGAATTTCACAGGCATTGATCCCAGCAAGCGACGACTCAACGCAACCCCGGAGCTGGATACCAGTCATGTGGGACATGGCGGGCCCCTGGACGTCACGTACGCTAACTACGGCCAACCGTTCAGCACCTGGATCAAGAAGGCATTTGACCAAGCGGGTATGTTACCCGTCGGAGGTTTCATGTCTGGGGATATGTTTGGGAGCAGCTGGGTCTTGGACACAATCAATCACACTGATGGTAAGCGGGCGTCGTCATCAAAGGCCTTTCTGCAGCCCATCTTGGGGCAACGAAAGAATCTGTTCTTGTATAATGTCACTTTGGCAGAGAAGGTCTTGTTTAATGACAAGACCGCGACCGGTGTACAAGTATCCCGAGGAAAGACTACTTTTACCTTGTCCGCTGCACATGAGGTAATAATCACAGCTGGTGGATTGATGACCCCACAGCTGCTTCAAGTCTCGGGTGTTGGCGACGCAAATCTTCTCAAGAAGTACAATATCCCTGTCGTCCTCGATGCGCCGAGTGTAGGGCAGAACATGGAAGATCACATCAGCTTTGGAATCGGCCACAAGGTCGATGTGCAGACCAACTCGGCCCTGAAATACAAGGACCAATATGACGAGGCTGTGAAGGAGTTTAAAGGGCAACAAGCTGGACTTCTTTCTAGCCCAGGGCCAGACTTCGGCGGTTTCGCCGACATTCCGCTGGATCTGCGCAACTTCTCTGCGAGCACCAAATCAGGTCAGCCTAATTTTCATTCCATCACGCATACCCATAACATCCTTACTGATTGCTCGTTATTTAGACCTGGCTAGCTTCCCCAAGGACTGGCCGGAGGCATTCTTCATCTCTTTTCCTATCGACATGGGCTTCCCGACCGATGGATACAACTATGCAATGTTATTTTGCACTCTCATGACCCCCATGTCTCGGGGGACTATCAGTATCAAATCAGCCTCCATGAAAGATAGCCCAGTGATCAACCCGCGGTGGCTCACCTCAAGCACCGACGTTGAAATCGCAGTCGCAGCATTTCGACGTGTCCGACAAATTTTGCAGATGCCCGTCCTCCAACAAAACATTATCGTTGGGTCTGAGATCACACCGGGATCCGACGTGAAGTCTTACGATGAGATTCATCATTACTTGAAGCAGAATTTTGCCTCCATGTCCCACCCGGCGTCTACCTGTCGAATGGGCAAAGATGGGAACAAGAATGCAGTGGTGGATTCCAAGGGTCGCGTTTTAGGTCTTGATCACTGTACGTTATTTTCTTTCTCATATCTTCCTCCTTATTTTTGGTTCATCTTGTCTTGTTCCTGTTTACTCTCCCTTTTTCACTGGACCTGGAAGATCTTGCTAACTGAGGAACGAATAGTGCGAATCGCAGATGCATCGACCTTCCCGTTCTTGCCTCCTGGTCTTCCTCTGGGCGTTGTCTGTAAGTCATCCTTTTAATTGGAGTTTGTCATGCAAGCAGGATATTGGACTGACTGGTGTGTTTTAGACATGGTCGCTGAAAAGATCGCCGACGATATCAAGCACGCCCGCAAACAGCATCATTCCGAGTTGTGAATAATACGGAGGTAAGGATACAGCTTACGTCTCCCGTAAGCTGAAAGATCGAGAAGGCAAGTCGGCCCTCAACTCCTCTTGTCGGTGCTGGTGATATTGTATTCGTGATATTATATGTAGTGAGGACTTCTTAGGTACATACATCTCATGGATAAATATATTGAAAAATGCCTAGCCACCCCTCAAGCATAATGTATTGCTTAAGCAGTCAAGAAGGATAATGCGTGTAGAGTTGGGCCGTGACAGGTAAACTGTCGCTGCTATCGTATATATAAACGGATTCGAACATGTATTAGCGAGCCCTATACGTTCCACTGTCAGGTGGCAATTTGTCTTTACATCGCAAGGTTTTCCTATACAGGGGCCAGGTTTGAGGAAAAATTGAGTCTTGAATGAGGGAGATGACGAGCTACCTGCAAAGTCGAGCAACTAACTCCCTTGAGGCAGTCAAAGGAGGTAAGGCCCCCTTAGTAAGTGCAGTGTGGTCGTCACCACAGGCAACCCTAAGAGACTACTTCCGTTTTCGCTACAATTTAATATAAAGCTGCTGCCTGCCGATCAAGATTTACATTAGGGAACCAAACTAAGTAACGGACTGGAAACTGCTTGCATACTTACGGATTTCCCATTGACGGTGACGGTGAAGGTGAAGGTGGGGACGGGGTAAACAGGGTCTAGACATATGAAGTAATGATCGACGTCTTAGTTCAAATATGTGGATCCTGGCGGGCCGAAGGCGGCCCGGAGCATATTTGTCAACAGGATAATCGGTAGTCGGGTCACCAGGAATGCTCTGTACAAAAGTACCCACATATTTCGCTTGCGCAATCTTCCAAGATTGCAACCTTGCGTATTGCTGTATACTTACCGTTATTTACACAGAGATTAGGTTTTGCTTTATTCTTACTCCCGTCCTAGAGCCAATCTTTTTTCTTTTTCTTTTTTGATTGTTATGGTCTGTCATGATTCACTGATTTCTCCGTTATCTAGTTATGAGTCATGCACATAGGATTTCAGCCCGCTGTTAGTATTGACATGGGGTAACCCCCTTGCATCTAGAGATATGGTAGGTCGCTGTAGGAAGACCTGTTGCTCTCCCCTCCTCCCCCCGAAAAAATCTTTGGAGGAAAGTGACTGCATATAGAATGCGTCGTAATCAGACTTCTATGCCCATTGGGGTTACATATGTGGAACTGGCCCAGGAGGGCAATGCAGGTTCACCCTCAACCAGGGTAGCATCTTTTCAATGTCTACTCTGTAGCTGTAAGGGTTTGGGTGTTGCCCAGGAATGTCAGCATCTGTCTGTCTCTAGCTTTCTTGTTCAGGAAAAAAAAAAAAGATTAATTGAAATGAACCTGACTACTCACTCTCTTCCTCCCTCCCTGCCTTCATGAAGCGTGATGGCTCACATCCTAACCAATTCGCCAATCGGCCTGATCGGTCGCTGGCTTTCGGGAGGACGCTTATTCCAACCCACCGAAAAAAGACAAGGCTTCGAGCTTCCACCGCCATATAAAGACGCTGCAGGTGGTAGAAATACCCCACTCGACTATTCGGACTCCCCAGAGACTAAAAAGGAGATACACGCCCAGGGTGACTCCATATCCGCTGATAGTAGGTTAATGTATCTCAAATTCTGGTAAGAGACAACACAACTGATGGTGAGAATAGGCTCCCAGACACACTCTCCGTCAAGTCAGCCAGGACTGGAACAACAAGAATCGCAGCGGTCTCCATGGATCGAGCCAACTATCACGCCCGACGGGGCAATTCAGGTCGATTGGTACTCCGACCAAGACCCGGACAATCCGCATAATTGGTCGTTTGCCGCGAAGCTTCTGGTATACATAGAAGTAAATCTCTTTACCTTCATAGTCTACATGTCCGTCGCTATCTTTGCAGCTGCAGAGGGGGAATTCATGACCGTATTTGGCGTGTCGCGTTCCGTGAGCGTACTGGGCATGTCGACATATGTGTTAGGGTATGGCACGGGACCCATGATCTGGAGTCCCCTGTCAGAAATTCCGTCCATCGGTCGCAACCCTCCCTATGTGATCTCCATCACAATCTTCCTTATCCTCAGCATCCCGACAGCGCTTGTCAACAATGTACCGGGATTTATGGTCCTCCGGTTTCTCCAAGGCTTCTTTGGTTCTCCCGGGCTGGCCACTGGAGGCGCCTCCATCGCTGATGTGACCGGGCTAGTGCAACTGCCCTATGGTCTATATGTTTGGGGTTTGTGCTCCATCGCAGGACCAGCCATAGCCCCTGTGATATCTGGATTCAGTGTCCCCGTGAAGGGCTGGCACTGGTCCATGTGGGAGGTCCTCTGGGCTGCGGCTGGCTGTTTTGTGTTTCTCATCTTCTTGCCCGAAACCTCCGGTCCAGCCATCTTGCACCTGCGTGCGAAACACCTCAGAGAACTCACAGGCAACCCATCGTTCCAGTCTCAGTCTGAGATCAAGGTCAAGAATGTCTCCCCTATGCAGGTCGTGTACGATGCTCTGATCATTCCCTGGAAGATTCATGCGCTGGACCCCGCCATCCTCTTTTCCACGGTATACATCGGGCTAGTCTATGCCATTTTCTACTCTTACTTCGAAGTTCTTCCGATCGTGTACATTGACGTCTACAAGATGAATCTAGGGGAGCTGGGCCTGATCTTCCTGGCTTCGGTTGTGGCTACCGCCTTGGTTCTCCCCTGCTACTACCTGTTCATTCACTTTTGCCTGAACGCGGACTTTCGCAGGGGTGTATTCCCTCGGCCCGAAAAGCGGCTCATTCCCGCCCTTTTTGGAAGTTTGATTGTGCCTGCTGGTCTATTTATGTTTGCGTGGACCTCGCGTCAATCAATTCACTGGATAGTACCGACTATAGGTCTGCTCATAGAGGTAGCCGGCATGACGCTGGTTCTCCAGTGCATATTCAGTTATATTGCCGTCGCCTATACACGCTATAGTGCGAGTTTATTTGCGATGAATGATTTGTGTCGTGCATATCTTGCCTTTGCAGCCATTATGTGGTCTGGGCCCTTGTATGATACTCTGGGTGTGGCTAGGGGGACGACCTTGTTGGCAGGCCTTACTGTAGGCTGTGTGGCAGGCATGTTCATGTTGTATTTCCTTGGGCCGGCGCTGCGGAAACGAAGCAAATTCGCTCAGCCTGATTGATCACGGCTTTGATTCGCGTACGTGTTTATGTGTTGTGTACTCTTACCTCGGAGGTAAGAGCTTCTCGGCTGAACCAGATCTTCTCTTCTGGACCTAGACTAATAGCACCTTGACAAATCTCTTTCATCATAGCTCTTTTACCCAAGTTTGTAAATGCCAGGAGGCTGTTGTTACTGTAGGCAAATGTAGCCACCGACAATCAAATTTCAATATTATGCTTCTATTCGCCGACTATTTTTTATCTCCTTCCAGCCCTGGAGCCTTTGGGGCTGATGTTATTATTTATTTGGTAGTAGCTTTTTATGAAACATCTATGAGCTCCTTTGAGTGAGATGATAATTTTATTCCGTCTATAGCTCCTTTTGATGGTATCATTAATGCATATGGCCACAAGGTCTGGAGAACAGAGCGTGCCGCCTGCTCAGCTGCACCTAGGCCTCACGCTAATTAGTGAAGTAGTATGTTGGGGTGACCACATCCGAATCTAAATTTTTTCGTGTCTTTGGCTGTTTGATTTTATTTGGTTTGTCGGACTCGTAAGCTTTCAGATGATTCATACCGAAGCCCACAAAATTTGGAAAATATTCAACCATCCTATTTTGCTAATAATTTCTGGTAACATCACGAGACTAACTATTCGGCGAGATTATTGAATGAACTCATCCCCTCCAGACAACCTCAATGATTCCTTCTGTAGCTCCCTTTGGTGCAAACATGGTCAGGATCTCAAACCGTGGATCCGCGTCTCGGAACAATCGTTTCCAGTCGTGATCTTCCCGCTCGTACGCGTTACAGAGGGTGAGCATGATCATATCCATCTCTCTGCATCCCGTGCTGAATTAGTATCCATTCGAAGTGTTAATCAGAGGGGAAACTAATACTAACCGCAACCTCTGCTCCTTCAAAGGGCTCAAGGTCCCCGGAGCAGGGGCAATATAATCATTGACCAGCACCTTCGCCCCAGTCTTCAACGCGGGAACCAATGCCCGCAGAATCTTGACCGCATTTGCATGCGACCAATTATGAAATACATGTCGATAAATGTACATGTCTGCCTGCACATCCTGCACCTGGAAGAAGTCATGGGCCATGAATTCTACCCGATCTTTGATTGTGGCGGGGAGGTCTGCACTAGCGCCCTTGATCATGGCCGGAAGATCCTGGACGATGATCTTAAGCTCGGGGGTAGCTTGAGCGATCTGGATCGCGGTTAAACCCCTGGAACCGCCGACATCGACGATTGTGGCGGGCCCCTTCTCCTCCTCTTCGCCGTTGGCTTTGCTGGTACTGGCTAGACAGGACCACGGATAATTGTTCACGAGAACGGTGTTCGATCGGCCTTCGCGCTCAGTCTCATAAGCCATGGTGCTGAAGAATCGACGGCCTGATTCCGGATTGGCGTCGTAGTAATCCCACGGGCTCAAATTTGTCTCGTGGTAGAGATTCCACCCCTGGTAGTATTCAGTAGGCAATCTGGCTGGAGAGAGGGGGCTAGAGTTCACACAACGTACCGTTTGGTTCGGCTCAGTTCCGCCATTGAATTTATCGATTGCATTGAGAGTCTGGGGAAAGCCTGGTCAGTGACCTCAGGGATGACACAAGGAGAGAAAAGGACACTACCATTGCGAAGGAAGGAAAGCACTCCTCCAAGTAATGAGACAACACATCACGCATAACCGGATCTTCGGCCAACACACGAGACGCAGCTGTGTGGCCCACATAGCCAGGTCGAGGCTCCTGGAAGACGCGATGGAAAACTATGGCGTAGCGGACGAATCGACGAGTGTTGATCTCACTGAGTCCGCATTCACGGGCGAGGTCGCCAAACGAAATATCCCCGTGAATGGGGACTTTAGTTGCCATGTTGTATTTAGAAATCGCTTGAAGGCTCAGGCCGTTAGGCTAAAGAAGTATATTGGGTCAGTATAGCAATAGATGTTTTGTATGGGAATTGGGCACCAAAAACCGAATACTTACAACCGGGTTCATGAACTGCAATGGACCAAGAAGCAAGCGCTGAAGCTCGAAGCTGAGGTTGATTGCCTCTTCTTGGGCCTTCTTGGTCTGTTCGCAGCGAATTCCAAAATCCACAGGCCCATCTTCGTGGAAGGAAGGCGATGGAAGATCATTTTCGCGCAGGTAGGCGTCAACCTTGGCTGTGTTCTCGCCGATGCGGATAGCTAGTTCGACAATCTTGGATACGGTCATTGCGTAGAATGGCAGTGATGATAATTAAAATATGCCTGTCAAGTTGGAGATGGACTACTTAGATGCAAGTACAGCTAGGAGGGGTATTAGAAGGTAGGAGAATGGGCAGGGTGGACGATCACTGAGCGATTCCTCTTTCTTACGGGCATTCCTGCTACTTGTACGTTATAGGACCGGCCCCACCGTCGGTACCGCCCCGTGGAATGATTTGCATGATGTCTACGAAAACTGGAACAAGCAATCAAATGCAAGGGATACCGTCGGGAGGGTGTTCCAGACTCAACCATAGTCATGGTCACTCTACTTGTCGTGGAAATCCTGGATATGGGAATGTCTACTTTTCTAGGTTTCATCGCTGAAGCCCCATATAGAATGTCTACTTCCAGGGTAACATCGCTGGGAAGCTTTAAGTTGTGGAGAAGTGGTAGCCCCGGCAAGGACCGAAAAGAAAGACCATCCATGGATGGGGGCCTTAAGGGCGGGCCACTTTGGGACACCCGGTTTCGTTAGCCTGGCTAAGAAGCAAACCAAGATATCGGTGCCCCAAAAACTTGTAGGAAGTACTTACCACCATACCATAATTAAATACAGGTCTGAAGATATGAATTTAGAATGAGTAGTATTAAAAAGAATTTCACATAAAATTAAGGTTTCGTTTTGATTCCCAGCACATTAATAGCAAAGTATGATAGCTAAGTTATAATAAGTATTGATTAGCTAAGTGACATACACCTTAATGTCGCATTCATACAAGTATAGATAGAATTTTTGATTCAGATACCTATACAGCCTATCTATAGTATAACAGGCTGGCGCTATAGAGGAATTACATTCGTAATATTATTGATGGTAAGGTTCCGGTTCGGGTAGAGATCAGCTCCAGGAGCACTGCCTGAGTTAGTCCGGGTACCGCCCTGAGCGCTCCCTAAGTACGCCCTGAGCTATCCAGAGCACTCCCTGAGCACGCCCTGAGCGACCCTGAGTACTCCCTAAGCACACGGTATATCTTGAAGTAGGGAGAACTGGGTATATAGGGACGCTTGTCCACCGCGTGTATTTAGTTCTTCGCGATCAATCATTCTCCTTATCCTACATAGTTACTTGAAATCTACTATTGCATAGTATCTTCATAGTTTACTTCGTTAACAAACCTCCTACAATAAGACCAAGTCCTCCGTGACTAGATCTCATTGGCACTTCTACCTGACACGCCTTGCAAGAAGACTCTATAGACCCGAGCCCATGTAAAGCCTAGCGGACTAGGAAACGGTACGGTTGCCAGCCATTGTCTTGGGGTTCGCAGTCGGTGCCCGGAAGGCCTTCTTCAACCGCCTCAGCACAAATCCAAATTCTACTAAAGATAGCCTTATATTATACGACAAAGTACATCGTTTACGCGTAGAAGTATATAAAAAGACTAAAAAAAAAGGCACTACTCAAGTAGTTTAGATTGAATATATAGGCGTTATGGTGGTTAAAATGCTTCATAAATATATAAATAAGTGGATAGGGTGGCGGGCCGCATATGAAAGACGTTATTGGCTTGGTTCGTCAAAGTAAATCCAAATACTTGTCGTATTGCAGATTCCTAGTCGCCCTTAGTTGACCACGGTAGGCAAACAAGTTTCAACATAGAGTATATTAAAAGCCCTTTCACTGCAACAGGGAGCCTTTATAATATATAAGTCTAGAGCCTCGGAGTAAATCGCCGCCCGTCGTGCGCCTGTACGAGTGTGAGAGTGTCTATGCTTCGTAGCTAGGCGAGACACGATATTTCTGGCTTCCACTACATGGTAGCTGGTCTGGCAAATCCAGAAGCGGTAACCAGCGTTATAAGTAAAGAATTTTACGATCGAGTCTACAGTGACATTGCCGATAGGAGAATTAAATCAAAAAAAAGTTTATACAACTGGCAAATTCTGATGGAGTCAAGCTATATTCTGCAGAAGATTTAGAAAGTAGGGCTTTGATCATCGTTGTACTTGTTCGTCTAGTATATAGTGTATTTCTAATTTCCAATCCTGGCTCCACGGCGATAGTGCCCAAGCACCAGCTCCTGTTGTCCCCAATAATGCATCCAATGACCCCGTAGGATAAAACACCTAGAGGTTGGCACCGGCCAGAGTAATAGGGTGCTTGTTGGTGAAATTGGGAATGTCGGCATGGAGCTGAGCGCTAGCAGAGTCCCTGAGGGCCTCCTGCAGGCCCTCTTCGCTATTCCAATCGAGGGTGGTCATAATCAAGTACTCGGAGCGTGAGCCATCAAGAGTGGTGGGTAACTTGGCAATCTTCCAGCCCTGGAGGCCATACTTCTTCCAGATGGCTTCGACAAGTGGCATATGAGTCTTCACGTAGTAGGAGTCGTTGAAGTGGGTGTCCTCATGGTTCGGGTACATGAAGATGGCAGTGAAAGGCATTCTGGAGATTGATTGAAAACAATGGTACGTTCCAGAAAAGAGGAGATGGGGATTGGAAGAACAAGAAGAATCCCGCGATATTTTATAGCAATTGAGCTGTGCGATTTTTAAAAAATCCACTTGTGATATCCAATACAAGACTAACCTTCGACAACCCTTTATGGAATAGTCTTTCATCTAGCCGGATTCATCCTCGGTGCCTTGTCTCTCTTTTCGGGGGTGTTATCTCGGATGGAAGATAACCTGTCTACTTTGACAATATGGATTATTGATTTTGATAGCGCAATTGCTCCATATGACAGTTTTGAGCCTTTCGTGGGGCCCATGATCACTGAAATTATTATGGACGACTTTCCCTCGGCTAAGCAGAGTCCGAGCATGGTTCAATACACTCCACACAGTTTTCAAAATGACTCGATGGCCATCCGACGAGCGGTCTATGAACAGCATGTGTACGCGGCAGTGATTATCAATGCGAACGCAACAACTACCTTGCAGGCCGCTGTGACATCAGGAAATAAATCTTACAATCCTCTCGATATTGCGCAAGTTGTCTACAATTCTGCCCGTGACGAGAACACTTATTTTTACTACATAATACCAGCACTATCTCAACTGCAAACAACAATCGTCCAAAAATTTGAGCCACGCTGGATCGAAGTATTACGCAGCAACAAATCTCTCGATAACTCTCTTATACCTGCTCAAGCAATAAACCCTGCCATTGGGTTCACAGAAATTGATCTACGGCCTTTTAGCCCAGCCGTCGCAACGCCATCTGTTAGTATTGACCTTATATATCTGATCATCATTGCATACTTTGCATTTCCTTTCTTGATGCCCATTCATAATCGGCTTAACAACAAGCGACAGGGCCGGCTTGTAAAGCCTTCGCATTTGTTACTCTGGCGTCTAATGTCGAATTTCGTGGCCTATTTTGTTCTCTCGTTTTTTTATTCTCTCGTCCCTCTCGCATTCGGCATACCATTCTCAAATTCAAGAGGTTTAGAGACTAACGTGGTGATTAATGGGAACGCGTATGGAAAAGGTTCATTCGTGGTCTATTGGATGCTGAACTGGGTGGGTATGACGGCTCTCGGCCTCCCAAGCGAGAACATGGCCATGATAATGGGGGCACCCTGGAGTGCGCTCTGGCTCACTTTCTGGGTCATTTCCAATGTGTGTACGGGCTTTAATCCCTTAGACCTGGCGCCAGGGTTCTACAAATGGGGCTACATCTGGCCTCTTCATCGCAGTAAGTTCTCAAGAACAGGTCATGTGCATGACTGCATTACCTACGACGGTGCTAACCTATTCGGAACGAATTAATAGTAGTTGAAGCTTCACGCACAATACTATTTGGCACATACTCCCGCATTGGGGTTGATTTCGGTGTTCTCTTTGGTTGGGTTGGCGTTTCAATCTTACTGTTTCCCCTTGCAGCGGCAATACCAGGCTGGAAAGCAGCCGCCTTAAAATGCAAAGTCTGATGTTACAAATTATGCTTTGCTTCCTGCGACCGGCCCATGGACTGTGAAAGATGTTGCCATGAGAAGATGCAGGAAGTCGTGTCTTGAAATACCATACAAAAGATTTATTTTTTGATAGCCTATCGGCTCCGGGAGCGTCCTCCATATAATTCATCTGTAATAATCTTTCTACATACTCTTCATACATTTACTCCTTGTAAATTTATAATACACCTCAAGCAAACCATCTGTCTAGTCATAACAAATCAGCTTATTATAATTAGGCAATAAGACCAGGCCAGCAAGGCCAGCTAGAAATCTTCTGTCTACCAGTGAGTACCAGATCTGGCGGTCATTTTTATATGCAAGCACTGCGATACTCCCTGAGCATGAAAGGCGGCCAAAGTAAGGCAATTTCGAAACAGGAGAGAATGCATCCTGGGTGTTTCTGTATATCTCGTCGGATATAAGCATACCGATTCCAAGATTATAGGCTGATCAACCTGTCAACGAACTGAAGCTCTTGAAGAGAGAGAAGCAAAAAGGAATGACCAGACTGGGGCTCGATCCCAGGACCTTATCGGTGTTAACGATACGTGATAACCAACTACACCATCCGGCCAATCGATATCCTGATGCTCAGAAATGTGCTTTAACTTAGTGTGGAGATATAACGAGAATCTGCTGACGAGAATGACAAGCTGCTAACTTAAGCCTAATGTCGTGATTCACAGGTTACTAAGCATATATGATAGCTAATTACACTACCCGGACGGTCTCTATCGGTGAGGTTCGACGAATTCAGTTTTGAAGTCTATCTTTGATAGTGATATAAGGACCAGAGGGACATGGGCAAATGATTCAATAATTCTCACTAAGGAAAGCGCAAATATGATCGATGGTCCCTTCGTTTCCATTAATCAACTCGAAATAAATCGAAGTAGAAAGATCCAGCGCTCTGCCCGAGTGGGTCATTGCAGGGATTGTCAACAAAACAATGGTGTTTGTGGGTCACGTGATATCTAAGCACATGAATTCGCGCAGTGAGACCTATACCTTTCTCCTACCAACGACATACTAGCTATCCATTGCTCCTCCTCTTCGTAGAACCATAGACTTGATATAGCCGAAAAAAACTCAAATGGCAGTAGTAGGCATACATACATCCTTTCTGAGTAAAGGCTTCGGCACATCCCTCAACAAGGAGCGTTTCAACTGAACACCACAAAATTAGTTGAACCTCCTCACTAACCGAGTGGCCGACTCGCTTGTGGAATACGTGAGAGCATTCAGTCTACAAAGAAGGCGGGTGAGCGGCCAACTCGGTCGTGATTTCTTACGAAACGGGACTTGAGAGCCAATGTGCTCCATCATTTATTTCCTCTCTTCATTCGATAAGGCATTCAGTTCGTTCAGGCCAGTCAGATCCCAGCCCCCTCTTGCGGCGACAAATTGCGCGATTCATGCAGCTCAGGACGATCAAAGGGACCATGTAGCTCGTGGCGCGGCTGGCCTAGAGCTTCATGCAATGCTATGCCTCCATCACGTCCTTGTAGCTCCGGCATTAACGTGGGTGCGAATTTTTGCTTTCAGCGACGACGGAAATAAAGCAAAGCAGCTATCATGGTAGCAAGGACAACGCTTAGTGTGACACCAACGCCATTACCCTTGTTCTTTCCAATTCTACATTCCAGGTGATCAACCAGAGGCTCGAATTTCGAGCCCCCTTAGATCGTCATGTGGACAGGCGACCATTTTCCAGCTGTCGGCGGGCCCGACAGCACTCCCGCATAGCAGCAGGTACCCGCTCCAGGGGCCTTCCCTGCTTTCAGGGCTCCGGCCCTCCCTGTTCTATCACAACCGGGTCTAATTATAATACTCAACCATCACCTCTTTTCTACAATCATTCACCTACCACCACCGTGCCTGAAATTCTTAGCGAAATCGAGGGGTTTTCTAGCCATATCACCCTGCGGTTAAAGAAATAATCAGAGAGTAAGGTTGAACCAGTTTAGGGACGCATTGTACCGCGCAACATTGACCACCCCCTGATCGATAAAAAAGCTTTGACAGAGTGTTTGGATCCTCGGGGTCATAAAATTATCCGATAAGGACAAGAAGTTATACAAATAGGACGTTTTTATCAGACGTGTGACTTGTGAGCCTTGCTTCGAACAAATTTGCTCACATCACACCTCGGTCCCTTGAACGGTTCCTGTTCCAACATAGGGGAAATAGTTCTTGGAAATTAATTATTAACAGGACTAATAAGTATCCAAAGGCTTATGCACTTGCTTTTCCTCAGCAAGGTTTCTACTTGCGCAAAACAGGTATCTATCAAGCTAGATTCTTCCGCCTCATCGAGCTCAAATTTCTTGCAACTTGGCTTCCAATTTTTCAAGACCGCCAATGACCTCATGATAAAACGCTTGCTGAAGTCCAGAGCTCATGAAGTCACTGTCGTGCCCGAAGTCGCAGTAAAGGCATTTTTTAATAATTGCTTTAAAGCTCCCAGTCACTTTCCTACCACTCTCTGCTACCCTGTGGGCCGTAAAGTAATCTGCAAATCCCTGCGGACCTCCTTTCTCGATATCGACTGGTTGTTGAAGGACCTCGAGAGGAGCCTCGTATGCGAGTTCAAGGAACATGACACCCAGACCAAAAAGAACCGGGTTGCGGATAATATGATGGTAACTGGAGAGTTGGGGCTGAGAACTGATCGAAGAGTCCTGTACTTGGACAGAAGTAGCCATGGCTACATATAGTAAGTTGTGTGGCATTTGCCGAAGAGAGGAACCGTGGCCGAAAAAGTGAATATCGTCTCTGCGCCAAGCTTTCTTAAGCCACGGTGTAGCATGGTAGTAGAGAACGGCAGTGGCAAGGTATCTGCATAATCGAATTTGCTCATAGAGACTCATGCTTTCGGCCAACTCAGTTCTTGACAAGGATATAAGCTGGGAGAGCGAGGTGGAGGTGCTCTTGCTATCAGTTTGGTTGTCCATGTATGCCAAATGAGTGCAAACAACATTGTCGCCAAGTAGGCCAATACACCCATCGCATTCTCGTTGATGTGAAAACTTCTCCACCAGTGTACAAAGATTCCGCTGTAGATGCAGATTTGGGACGCCACTGAATGATTTCCTTGGAAGCAATTACCGGAGAGGCTCGGATGAAGTCTGGGACCGTACTTGTTGGTGACTTTCGGATGAAGTATCTTCAAAATGCACGGATCGTTTGAGAGACCTGATTTCATCTCGCATTGGTAGGGACGTCGACCTGGAAATGACTTCGGGGGGTTTGATCTTAGTTTCAACTTTGATCCAGATTGACTTTCCAGAAGCGATAGAGATCTGAGAGTAGGCCACATTGAATTGTACTCGGGATAAAGTTTGGTCAAGACCTGGTTGGAGGGATAAATGCAAATTATGAACAGTATGTGCATTACAAGCTGTTCCAAAAGCATCGTAAAGGCTGCAAGCAGCTTGCTGGACAATTTGAAAATGCTGAAACTCGCGGCAACTCCTGAGAGACACGGCTTCTTTTGATTGTTCGACCAAACGAGGTTTTCTTGGTTGGGGCATCAAAGATACAAAAACCTGAACCAAAGAAGCTAGATCTTGAAGAGCGTCCTGGACAATGTTAAACTATTTCCAGTCGTAAATAATTCAATTACTCTCTTACATTAAGTTTTCCCACTTCGCTCTTAGATTGCGATCTCCCATTGTCGGGAAAAGGAAGACTTTTTGTTATGTTCTCAATTTCCTCAAGCTTTTTCCGGATCGCTTGAGCACCATCCAAGCGGAGCTTATGTGACGAGTCATGGTCATCATTCGCGAATTCCAAGGAACTGGAAGGCATAGTCTCCAAAATATCTAGGAGAATAACGCGCTGGGTCTTCAACAAGCTCCTGAGATCAGCATCGCGAGGCAAAAGCCTGCGGTTTGCTCTAAAACTGGCAAGTGCACTCTTGAAGCCTGACTTGATTTTTGGCAAGACTGTGACTATTAGATACGACCAAAGCTTACAAAGCAAAAAAGTCCATACCTTGTGATAGATTCCTACAGGTAGAATCATGACTTTCTGGTGACGAATGACCTTGGTCAATGGGTGGTAGAGGAGACGTTACTTCGGAAATCGTGTCAAGGCTATAGGAACAAGCCTGGAATGAGTCTTTTTGCCGTTCGACGCTTCCTTCTGGTGGATCAATGGCCGCCCACTGCTCTAACAGTGACCTCATACATGCCGCAGCTCTCCCGGCTGTGTACTTCTGCCAAATTTTATCCTTATGGCTATCAGCGTAGTCACATACTCCCTTTACCAGAATAAAGGGGAGATTATTGCAAATCCCGGCGCCCTCCATCTCAAAAGCAATCACGTTCTCGTCTTCGGCAACTTTGTCTTTCTCCACACCCGATTTCATGACTGTATCACCTGAAGCTATTCGTCCAAAGTGAATATCGAGCTTATCGGGGAAATACTGGGGACGAGCAACCAATCTGCTCTCATCACCATTCAACGTCTCACATGTGGCCTCCTGGGCCTTTTTGCATAGCTCATTCTTCTCACACTTTTTACATCTCAAAGAGGCGTGATGCTTGTGATGGTATGTCTTCTCGTAAAGCCGATCTCTCGTGCCTCCGGGGCAACTATAATCACCATCTCGCTTTTGTAAAGTGGCAAAGTGATGGGTAGTTCTCCTGAGTAAGTGCTCGCGACCTATTTGGCCTTTCAATTTCTGCAGAAATGTCCTGACTTCAACGTTCAAGGTAGAAATGGTTATTCCCTCTTTACGTCGAAAACCTCCCGGGAACCTCCTGCCCAAATCGTACATCACAATCTCATCGCTGAGAATAATATCACCAAGAAAAATTTCATTATCGTTGCCGCTGGGCGCTCCTCCGCATATTCCAACAATCAAGGCAAGTCGAATACCCTGAAAGCTCGATCAGAAACTTGCAGCGACTCTTGCTGCATGGCTCTTTCCAATGCCAGGCATATAAGCCAACACGACGTTATGATTGCCGATAACTCCAGTTCGATATGCATTTTGGTCTCCTCGTGACTTTCCGTATCGATCACCGTTCTCATCCCAGGATTGATCGAAGAGTGCCTCTACAGCGTCTGCTTCTACCTGCAATGCGCATATGATTGCGATACCAAAGTCCTCCCGACTATTTGGCGGTATAACACTGGTCATTTTCGATGACTTGAGCGGTAAAGGTGCATAGTGATCAGGGTGAGATACTCTTATATAGGATTTACCACGAGTTGAAAGATATGGGGTCTGAATGAGGGGCTCAGCTGACCCATGCTGACCACGTCAGCCCCCTTTCCCCTCAGCTGGGAGAATTCTCGATTACTATATTTGCTTCTTTAGCCCCTCTTCATTTCAATCCATCTCGTATCTTCTTATTCTATGATCTCGTTTGGCTTTTAAGATGCTACAAGGATGAAAACAGTAAACAAATCCGCGGGATTACTTGATGACTCGATCGAATCCCAGGTCGAACACAGCGCTGATGAGTCAAATGTTGACTTCGTTGAAAGTCTATACCAAGCTTGTTCAGTCTCTTTGATTCATCTCTGGCATTCACGTCTCCGATTTATGTCGCATGGCCCACGCCTGAATACCCTGAAGAAAGATGTAGCAAACTTGCGGCTATGGGAAGAGAACTTTCTCACCGGACGCCTTGACGTTATTCTTCAGCAGCCTAGTCGTTTAAAGACCAATGTGGTGGAGAATTTGAAAGGTATCGGTGAGATCCTGATATGTTACTTTTTGGGATCCGATGAAAATATGATCAATCCCCAGATCGAAAGTAGCTCGATTCGGAATCTCGTGGAGGAACTCAGAAGCCTGTTAGATAATGCAGCGATTTTCCTTTCAGACGAAGAGAAGTCAAACTCATCTTCGGACGAAGACACATCTGACGACTCATCTTCAAGTACTGACCGTGAACTTCATCGCTATGGACGACTCCACTCATACGTCGTCTGCTTGATGGACCTCGTGCCAGCGATTGAGCGGCATGCTCTCTGTTTGCAGCAAAGGGTAGCCCACCTACCCTATTCGAACGACAGTGTGTTTCATATGTCCGAGAGGGCGCTACCTTTTGCTACACGCATTAGTGACAGGTTTTTAAGTTACTGTGTGATGTTTGCTCCTAGACTGACGTTTATGACAGATTCACCACTGCGCCAACTGCTCTTGTAGAGAAGCTAGCAAAAGCTAACTGGGAGAGGTTTCTCCGCATCAGGGAGCAAGTAGAAGAGGAAGATGGAGGAGATACCACGACTCAATTTAAGCCCTACTCCATTTTTCACGATTCTGGCATTGGAACATCCAACCCTAAAGGATCGCAATATGCCGCTACTGCAGCTTCCCATAAGTCGTTCCTCTCGATTTCTGAAGAACAGAGTCAATACCGCCCTCGTGTACCTAATCTAGTGCATGATTACGGGCTGCCTTTCAAATGCGACTATTGCCACAAGGTCATAGCCATGCGAAAGCGGATTGACTGGAAGTGAGTATAATAATCTGGTATGAAGATGATCAAAGCTAACTTAACAGATTGCATGTCTTTGCAGACCTACAGTCGTATCTATGCACGCATGCAGAGTGCAAAGACGCGCTGAAGACATTCACGAGCCGTGACACATGGGCACGCCATGAAATCAACGAACATCTTTCACAATCACAGTGGCGTTGCTACAAGTGCAAAATCACCACTACCACCGAGAAGAACTTTGTCAAGCATCTCACTGTGGCACATTCCATCGAGCTGTTTGGGCATCCGTTGAGAGCGACGCTCGCAGAAGCTGAGGAGATTGTCTTCAAGCCTGACTTTGAGGATCATAAATGCTCGTTATGCTTTCAAACTGACTGGAAAACTACGAAAGATTATGCAACTCACGTAGGGCGACACTTGGAGGAAATATCACTGGCATGCTTGCCAATGGACCAGGACTGTGATAGCGACGTTGACTCACGGGTCGATACATCAAGCAATGCTACCAAGAACAGCTTGGCTCTGGTGCGGTCAACGACCAACAATGATCACGATATAGCCTTGACTGCCCTTCCAGATCTTGATAGTGTTGATATTGATATTTTGGAAGAGCAAAACCAGGGACAAGCCTTCGGTGGATTCAGTGGCAGTCAGATCTGCGAGGTCCCTTCAAACCGTCGAAGGCCTACCACCAGTGAGACTATTCAAAGTATGGGTACAGGGAGCGTTCTTCCTGACCAATACCGTGAATTTTCGCGAGGATCTCGTGCCGCATTGTTCAATGATCTTGGAATAAGGATGGCAAGATTCAAGAAAAAGCCGTTTCAATGCATCAAATGTGGCATAGAATACGGTACTGTAGGAGCGCTCCAGCGGCACACTGAAGATCAGCACTACCCATGCGTCAATATTTCCTGCCCTGAGCCGAATTGTGACGAAATTTCACGTAGAAGAGACAAGGCTAGGGATCACTGTATACTGAGGCACTCGTGGAAGCCAACAAACGAGGTGCTTGATCTGCACACAAAACGCCTCAACTGTCCTTTTCGTTGCAGATATTGCAGTCAGCTTGTCAATGATTGGAAATCATTTTATAGTTGCTTCATCGATCATTGTTCTATCAGCAATACCAGCAAATACGGCGAGTCATCATTGGAGAACGATGATATAGATGACGGAGGCGGCGGCCGGTTCGTTCCGTCAAAGATTCACCTCAACATACCGAGAGAAAAAGAGAAAGTTCCTTCGACCAAAGGTCATGAGAGCGGTGGCTGGGGCGAGGGCCCATCGAAAGATTACCCTAGCATGTCTAATGCGGGAGAGAAAAGTTCACAAACGAAAGCCATCGCCACTGATTTAAAAGAGTCTACTGCCACTACTCTCGATCAGCCTCAATAATGTCGTGGCGTGAGATCTTCAAATAGATGCTGAGACATCATTTCGTCCTTCCACCTGCCAGTACATGTTCTCTTGGCGGGAAGTTCAACCTCTAATACCAACATCGCTTTTCTGGTGACTTCATCAGTGTCACAGGATCTTACTTGTATCCTCATTGGGTCCTTTGCTCAGACGCAATCATGGACTAGCTCTGGGGCAATAACATAATTGAGTCCATGATGGACAACGCATTGCAAGGACGGGGGTGTGCTAGCTTTGGCAGAGTTCTCACCAAGGAACCCGATATTCGAAAGCTGTATAGAGAAAACAATCCTTCAAATGGGGGCGCAAGCAATTGTAGATCGAAGCTGGTGCCGAAAATGAATCCGCTTGCCAAATTTTCAAGGAGAAAATCTGGGATCTGACAGGAGATGCTGGATGCTTGCAGCAGAGTGATGAATTCCTGGTACATTGTAGCCCAGTAGACTTTTACCAAGGAACTTTGGTCTCTGGCTGTCTGTTCCCAAGCGGTATATGAACCTAGTATTTCAAGAAGATTTCGAAGCAGGTAGAGTTGCTGTATTCAAGAATGTGGTTGTTAGGCGAGAAATGATGCTGGGAAATATCTCGATGGTGGTCATTGTTATCGCAAGACTCGGGGTTTTGATCTTTCACTAGAGGAAGAGAACAGATTCCCCCATTATAGCATTCATTCGAAGAAGCGTATGGCTATGGCTTCTTTGCTTGGATGGGGATTTGCGCTAGATGGCGAGTCTTGAACCTCTAATTCAGGTCCAAGTCTGGGCCCGCTGAATGTTTTCTTTTGTAAGGCTCATAATATCTATCACTGGTGTTTTTCAATTTGATGGTTTGGTACTCAGAGTAGCTGTAGGATGGCAGTAGTTAGTAGATAAATGGGTGTAGACAAGTGACGGGTATTTCAGATTCTACAATTATCCTCAAGCATTTTCACAATTTTTGAAAACAACCCACGGCCCTTTTATGCTAAGGTACATAAACCAATAATATTGTCATGCTGAATGCTCACGGCCCTTCCGGCTGTACCCTCTTTTCTAAATAAGGCCACCATCCCCGCACCACGCACCACCTGGGTGGGTCCTATACGACCCCTAAAGCCACTGACGCACCGGAGGTCGGAAAAACTGCTGGGCAGTGACCTAATTAGGAAAACTCAAAAGCTTAACAGGGGGCCTCATTGGCCTGATTGAAATCGTGGGCCTTGAATCATGTTATTGTTCTTGATCGCCAGTCTTTCAACATGGCGGTGCAGCCGTTTGGCCCCCTTTCGCATACGAGCCAGCCTTGCAATTTGGTCAGATTCAAGCTCAGGGCGCTGTGATGTGATGGCGGTGCTTTTCTCGTTTGCATGGGCTTTCCTTTCCCTTTTCTATCGGTCTTCCATCTCATCTCTTGCCTGCGTTTCTCTCTACTAAGAATGCACATCCATCAAAATGACGGCCGCTTCTGCCAACTTCGGTCCTTTAACGACTACATTTACGCCCCTACCTGATTGTTTCACCGAACAATGGATTAAACATAATATTAATTCGACCATTCTAGCATGGGGTCCAACCTGTGATGGCGGAAAGATTGGATACGCATCATCTTGCTATCCTACCGGGTGGTCAGGCTCCAAATCTGACGACAGCAACCTCAACTACAAGGGCTTTTCACCGGGGCTGATCTGTCCGTATGGATTTACGGCGTCGTTTTCTGCAAGCCATATTCATCAAACGAAGTCTTTTCTTCTTTCGGAATATGTGACTAGTCTTGGGAAAGATGATATTGCTTCTGTCTGCTGTCCTTCGTAAGTTTTAGCCCGGTTGGTGGATAGTGGGGTTTGGTGTTGATATTTGTCTATTCGATCAAAACAGAAACTATAGCTTCAACGGCGATCTCTGCACAAGCAATGCCTACACCCTAGCTGCCCGCCCTATCCTCACGGTTACGAACAGCCAATGCACCACAATGACAGCAGCTGATTACAACGGCGGCATTGGGACAAAAAAATCCGGTGACGCGACCTTTCAAGCAATGCCCGTAATCCTAATCCGCAACACCATATCTGATGCTATCCCTTCCTCAACAAGTACCAGCGGCTCCTCAGACAACAGTGGTAATAGCGGGTTATCCACAGGCGCCAAAATTGCTATTGGAGTCTGCGTTCCCGTTGCAGTTATCATCGCTGCTGCGATCGCATTTGTACTATGGCATCGACGACGAAAGCGTGCCCGGGGCGTTGATGCGGGCTCTGAGAGCGTGCAGCAAAATCCTACAGAGCCGGACCCCTATCATGGGAAACCGGAGTTGGATGGTGGTGTTGCTACTATGAAGAGGTCCCAGGAGAAGCTGGAGATGGATGCGGGGGAACAAGGTGTTTGGAAAGATCCTGGTCTTGCTGAGCTACCCGAAGTTGCGCCGGTGGAGCTACCGGCACGGCATAGTCCTACCTCGCCGCAGGAGTTGGCGGGAGATGTGAGTGGGATTGGGGCTGTGAGCAAAGCAGGGAGTCCGACGATGGGAGGAGAAATAAGGGATAAGGCGGATGGAGAGCTTGACCCTCCAAAGGATTCGCACGCTGACGGCCATGATTGAAGCAATTGGCGATTTGCTAAATTTTGTTTATACCCTTTCACAGCGTTACTTCATAGCTTACAGGTTTTATAATACGATACGAAGAAAGCATATAGCACTTAAGCAGAAAAGCAGTAATGTTTATGATCAAGCTTCATTGTTATACAATTGATTGGGGTATATTGCAGTGCGTCGTAGCACATGCTCATGTCGAGTCATGAAGAGCATAAAGAGAACCAAAAAGAAAATCCAAACAAATCTCAATCGCCGGTGATAAGATTCGAGTTGTTATCATATCAACAGGAACTTATTTCACGTAAGGCTCAGGAGAGAAAACCTTCCGCAGACGGAAGTGAGACAGATCACGGATGACCTGGGCAGTCTGCTTCATGTTCTGCTTGACGATAACAGAAGTAGGCTGCGAGAAGAGCTCGTCGATCTCCTCGAGAGACTTGTTCTTGGTCTCAGGCATGAAGATGATCTGGTAGAACCAACCCAGCACGGCAATACCACCGTAGAAACCGAGGGTCAGACCGATACGGCTCATGGAGTCCATCATGCGGGTGAAGTTGTAGGTGACGATGAAGGAGCAGAGGAAGAGGTTGGCATCAGCGGTGGTCATACCGTAGTGACGCAGGTAGGTAGGGAAGACCTCAGAAGGAATGACCCAGGTCAGGCAGGCGTAGGAACCAAAGAAGCCCATGTACAGGATGATACCGGTGAGGTAAATACCCTGAGCAGCGGCGGGGTACTTGGTGTAGTCGATGGTGTAACCCACACCGACAAGAACAAGACCAATGAAGAAGCCGGGAAGCATAGCATTAGCCCAGTAACGACGGCCAAAGCGCTCCATGTACATGACGGCGGGGATGGCGCCGATCAGCAAAGAACCACCACCGACGAGGGACATGAAGACAGAGGTTTTCGCGTCGAAGCCAATGGCCTCCATGAGGGTTGACATGTAGTACATGACAGCGTTGACACCGGTGAACTGACCGAGGAAAATCATCATGTTGGCGTAGACAAGAGCGCGGCGAGCACGAGGGTTGGTGAAGAAGTCCATCCAGGCATACTTCTTGGTCTGGGCCTGCTCCTCGCACTCTTGTTGAACGGCCTGGCGCATACCCAGGAACTCGTCCTTGGCATCGTAGTCGTTGAAACCACGAATCCGCTTCCAAACTCCGTATGCCTCGATCTCGCGTCCCTTGTGCATCAAGTAACGGGGGCTCTCGGGGAGGAAGAGCATGCCGACGAAAAGGATAGTCGAGAAGACGAGCGAAGAGCCAAGAATGTAGCGCCAGGAACCGTCAACACCGATGAACATGGCGGCAACGGCATATCCGAGGACTTCACCAAGGGCAATGTTGAGTTGATAGAGCGAAACGAGGTTACCACGGATCTTGCTAGGAACTATATTGAAGATAAACGTTAGTATAAAGTACCTTGGACGACAGGAAAAGAAAGCAAATAGACTTACCAGACTCCGCAACATAGACGGGCACAGTACCACCCTCCAGACCAACACCAGCACCCAGAACCATACGACCAGCGAACATCATACCAAAGTTGATGGCACCGGCCTCCAAGCCCGCACCAATGGTGTACAGGACACAAGAAACAATGATAGACATGCGACGGCCCAGGTATTCGTTGGAAGGAGACAGCAAGATGGCACCAGCAACAGCACCAAGCGGCATACCACCATTCACCAGACTAGCCTCGCCGGAGCTAAGGTTGAGAGCAGTAGGGAGGGACAGATTCGCACCACTGATCAATGATTGATCGAGACCAGAGAGAAGAC
The DNA here is from genome assembly GCA_028828275.1 of Penicillium frequentans. Lineage (NCBI taxonomy): Eukaryota > Fungi > Ascomycota > Eurotiomycetes > Eurotiales > Aspergillaceae > Penicillium > Penicillium frequentans. The sequence continues at coordinate 736,856 of JAQIZY010000001.1, read as the reverse complement.
CTCCCATGGAAGCGAACGCCACCAGCATGTAGGTATACACAGCCGGGTTAGAGAATGTCACCTCCCATTTGGGCTTGGGCAATGCCTGCAATCGCTCCTCGAGCAGTTGCAGCTCGGCATCCATCACCGCCTCACTGACCTCAGTGTCGACCTTATCGGTCACATGGTCCATCTCGAGGGCCATAGGAGCCTCCTTGTGCATGTCCGAAGGGGCCTCAATATCCTTGAGCTCAGACATGATGAAAGATAAAGCCCTTCTAGGGCAAGAGATTGTATAAAGACGGAACTAAGTGTATAGAAAATAATTAAACCGGGCGTCTCAGCCGGGTCCCACACAGTGGGTATATGAATAGAAGGGAGAAGAAGGACGTCTAGAGAAAAATTGAAACCCAGGAATGGGGAATAGGGAGTATTTGAAGCCCGTCAGTTCTCAGACCACATCAACCCCATACGCCGGAAATACGCTTTGGCGACGACTGACGCACGAGAGAGAAAAAATAACAAAGTGGGGAAACAACCAATTCACGGCGAAACTAAAAGTCTAAAAGCCGGCTGGGGATCCGTCCCGTGTTTCTGATTCGCGTCTGGAGTATGTACTCCAAGTTTTTCGGCTGTGGAGAAACGGGATCCGGGGGCCACGAGAAATGGATTGAAACTAGGAGGGGAAACTGAATGCGGGCTCACCGGCGCACAAACCTGGTCAAGACTGTCCGTATCAGTATCCATCTGCGTGCTTGACAAGGGTGGGAGAATGCGGAGAGGGGAAAACAGGCCGGGGAATTCATTCATCGGGCGTTTGGACGAATCGCAGCCCACGGAAGCTTAATTGGTTTAAGTTCCAAGGTTGCAGTCCAGGGCACACGGCGTGGCGGCGATTCTCGCCCTGATCCTTAGAATGCTGTATTGGATGTCACCACTCATCCACGATCGGCATCGCACTTCTCGAAGATTCCCGGCTTCCCGTTAATTTGGGCAGAAGTCGGCCTGGCAAGTGGAGCTCTTCGTGCGGGTGAAGACAAAGCCGACTACGTCCCGAGACAAGTCGGCGATGTCATCTTGCCGATTAATGAGAAAACTAGGCGCATCACATGAGGTGAAGTCTCGGAGAGTGTCCGATTTCAGGGTATGGGGCGTTACGCAGCACCTTGGGGTTCCCCATGGAGACTCCAGCGTCGGTGACATCTCGGTGAAATTCCCCTCCACTCAGCGCACAGGTATCTCCGGGCCGGGGAGAGAAATCTCGGGGTGAAGTGGAGACATGGGAACCGGATCCCGAGATGTTCCCGGGTTGTTTTCTTAAATGGTCGGGATAGAGCTTACGGGATCTCTGCCCATGGCTTTTAGTTTTCGCCCACTTGGCGACTTGACCGTATGGAAATTGCGGGATTTTCCCGTTTTCAAGCCGAGGGCGTCATTCGCTAACCAAAAGCATGGGGGCGTGGGGTTGGTGGCTTGGCCAAGCGGATCTAAGACCTGAAATTAGCCTATATACGACGTCCCTGGAAAAATCCAAATCGCAGATCCAATCATCGTCATTCCGGCGCTCGCGTACCATGGCCAGGAGCTTGTTGGCATCTCAGTATGGTCAGATCGTCGCAGAATCCATGATATCATTGTTAAGGAAAGATTGAGCGAGGCTGAAAGGGATTCTAGAACGGTAATCACCTGACACCTGCATAGATTGTGTGTAGTAATGAAAATACGAGCAATTCTCCTGTTTTTTCCGATACGAAATCGCGGAATCGGAAGTGGGTCAAAAGTCAAGTCTGGTCAATTGGATTGTATGTACAATGGTCAGATAAAAGAATGAAAACTCCCGACGCCATGCTCATGACTATGCAATCAATCCAATGCAAGCTTCCCCTTCTGTCTTACCACATTACCATCGGCGTTCTCCTACAGGCTTTCGTACACTAGGATCAAGATTGGCAGGACTAGGAGACCGCCCTCCCTGCAACCGTGCCCGCAGCCGATCTTGCGCGGAACCACCTGATCCACCAGAGTTCATCCGTGTCTGAGTTGACTGATATGATCCAGCTCGCTGGCTAGGCAAGGGCCGAGCTCCGGCAGGTTGAAGAGAGCCTGGAATGACGGGGGTCGTCTGGGCGTGCGTGAGCGGCGACCCAGTCGAGCCCACGGGGCCTGAGGATGAGCTGTTGTTGGTCGTAAGTGGAGGAACACTGGCCGCGCCTCGACCTCGGCGGAGACTGGCTGTTTGTGCAGGTGGAGGTTGAGGTGAACCCGAGTCACCCCACAGATCACCCAGACCGCCTCCACGGCCGTAGTTAGCACCAGCGGGGACCTGGCCCTGGCTGGTCGCGACGACACGGGAGGATGACGCCGATGACGCCTTTGGGTCCGGAGGAAGCCATGCAGGGAATGGACGTCCCTTTTCGATGTAGTAGGCGCGGAGTGCGTTGGAGATGTGAGAGCAGTCTTCGTTTTCCGGGTCGTCCGCTTCGTCGCCTACGGTGATGGCACGGCGGAGGCTGTTAAGCCGCGAACCGATGACATTGGATATGGAGGATGAGGATGTAAGGGAGGAGAAGTACGAGCTCATGTTGGTTCCGCAGTCCGGGGGTGGTTGATTGTCCAGCTATACGCTAATGTGAAAGAACAGCTTGGATGTGGGGTGGGGTCAATGGATGCGGAGCTGCTTCCTGCAGGAATGTAGTGCAGTAGTTGTCGTGATTTCGGTGCGACGGCCGAAGAATTGTAAGAGTTGTCCAAGTAAGAAGCTGGTGAAGCACGGGTAATTAAGTAGGTATTTCGCACAAGAGCCGGCTCCTGCAAGTTGAGTGGCGGAGGTAAAGACGAAACCCGAAGTGAAACAGGAGGCGGTTCCGGAGCACGTGATCCTATACAAAGCGCTAACTGACATTTCCTTGTTGTCTTTTCACACTCGGAAGCCGTATATTGCGTCAAACAAATATTGGTATCTTTATTACTTTGGCTTGGTCTTTCGACTGTCTGTATGTCTTCATCCTAAACAAGCTAATATGCAGGTCTGTTCAACTCCCGAAATCGCGCACGGTACATAATCAACAGATCCGACATCTGTTTTACATTAACAATTCTCCTTAATCTCATCAAAATCGGGCACCACATAGGTAGGTACTGTGATTTCCGAGCCTTCTTATCACCCATGCATATATATATGTGCGATCTCGGGGGTAACACACCCCACAATCGTACCTTTGAATGGCTGCAAAAGAACGTGTGTAAATCTATATAACCACGGTACCGAGTTTAGATAGCAAACTGGTGAACTCTGCTTGGTCCCTTCTTCCCCGCACTATGGCTACTAATCCGGCATAGCGACATACGCAAATGAGGATCAATAAGGTTCAAACTGTAACGCTTTGCCCGCCTTCTCTGGCTTTAAATAAAATAGTGATTATCTCCATGCAGGCTAACTAGATCCTTCAATCTCTTCCTCCAACATCATAATGCCGACTTCCACCACCATCTCCGCTATTATGAATGCCCGGGTATTCGAAGGCGAGAGATTTTCAGATCCAGCTACTGTCAATATTGATGGTGAATTAATTGGTTCCTCAGATGTTATCGCAAGTCGTACATTTGACGCGAAGGGTACTTTCTTATTGCCCGGGCTCATCGATTCTCATATCCATATGATGGGTCCTGATGATCTTGCCACTATGGCCCAATACGGCGTCACCACTGCGCTCGATATGGCTACCTGGCCGATCGAGCGCCTAAACTCTTTTCGCAATCAAAAAGGCGTGACCAACATTCGGGCTTGTGGTATCCCAGCATGCGGTCCTGGAAGCGCCCATAGCAAAATCCCCAGTATGCCTGCTGAAGCCGTTGTGGCGAGCCCGGCTGAAGGAAAGCAGTTTGTGCTCTCGCGCATCGCTGAGGGCGCTGACTACATTAAGGTCATTGCTGATCTTCCGGGCTTAAGCCAAGAGACAATGGACGTTATAGTGGCAATTGCGCTTCAGCACGAGAAACTCGTTGTTGCGCATGCGGCTACAACGATTGCTACACGGATGGCGCAAAGTGCCGGTGTGGATATTGTTACGCACACGCCTGTGGATGGAGTAATGACTCGTGACGAGATCGCGCAAATGGTGGATAGTCAGCGTGTTAGCGTTCCGACGCTAGTTATGATGAAGGGGGCTTGTGAGAGACGGGGCGCAGAGTATGGTAATTGTCGCAAAACCGTGGCTGCTCTTCATGAAGCTGGCGTTCTGGTTTTAGCTGGCACGGATGCTAATCGGGCGCCAGGTGTCCCTATGCAAGTTGCGCATGGTGTTAGCTTACATGAGGAGCTCGAGCTTCTTGTTGAATGTGGCTTATCGACTGCAGAGGTTCTTCGATCTGCTACCAGTTTGCCTGCAAGGGTGTTTGGGTTGAAGGATCGAGGACGCATTGAGTCGGGTCTTCGGGCTGATCTTGTGCTGGTGGCAGACAATCCATTGGAGAACATCACTGCGACTAGAAAGATTCTGAAAGTCTGGGTTGGCGGAGAAGAGTATACTCTGCCAGAGAAATAATTCAATTATTAAGTTATTGATTAGAATGGGATATACCACTTCTGATGTCCCTTTCCGCCTCTACTCGCCTTAGGCACTCGGTCCTCCACAGGCTCTTTCGCTGATCACAAGCCAGGTGGCCAGTCTATATCAGTTCGTTCCGAGCATAAAGATGGGCTGAAATGGGCAAGAATGGTCGGGAGCGTCCCGCATAGGTGTGAGACATCATGGAACTTGGACTGGCAAGATATACACATTTTTAAGCTGCGTCATTCTCCAATTGTCTCGGTGTTTGGGCGACAGGATGCAAGATATTACTTGACGGCACGCCTAGGAATTCAAGAAAATATTGGAGGAAAACAGGGAACCATCTCCAGCACCTTCAAGTACCAATGAGAGGGACTTGAACACTCGGCCAGCAGGACTCATGTTTGAGAATCCGATGATAAGGGATCACTCTCCAGCCTTTGCGTTCTGGCACCATACACCGACGCCTGCACTCTGCACCTGCACGCTCTCCCTGCATTCTGTAGTTTCATTGATTGATGACCATCCGTATCCATGTACAAGGGTACATATTTGTCATTCAATTCCAAGTTCGCGTCGGGCTCTTTGTAAGATGTACTCCAGGGCTCAGTAGATTCGATGCATCTAAGGTATACACGCTTCCACCTCCAAGGATATATATTTCAAACACAGAAGCCCTGGAGGATAGTAACCACTCATGTGCATCACAACACGCGCGAATTCGTCTAGAACTTTTAGGACTGAGTACGATTGGCTTAATGAAGTTGGAAAATAATAATTTTTAAAAAATAAATAACAGGCCCATAAAGTGTCTTAACCCGTATTGACAAGATTCATCGAGCAGTAAATGCGATAGCTGGGTATGATGCCCGATCACAGTAGAACACATAAGACAGGAAAACCTTCAAACCGACAACGCCATGCAATCAAACTTTTCCCAATTGCCCAGAGAAAGTCAAGCTTAAGCCATAATAGTATCACGGTCAGCACCCTCGGTCTCGTACTCGATCTCGATACGGGGGCCCTTCTTCCTCGGCTTCTGCTGAGGAGCAGCATACTTCCGCTTAGCACTGGGCTTGGGCTTCTTCTGCTCATCATCACTCTCCTCATCCTCATCACTGGAATCATCACTGTCCTCCTCCAAGTCACTCGAGTCATCGGCCGAGTTCTCACCCAGCCAGTCCTCAATATCCTCGAGATCCTCCTCCTCATCCAAGTCACTAACGTACTCTACCTCACCAACACCCTCCTCCTCTTCCTCTTCCTCCTCGAGCTCTCCATCATCCAGATCCTCATCGCGCTCACCATCACCCGCGCGCTCAAGTCCACGCAAGACCCTCTTCCAAATACCCTCCTCAACATTAAGCGGTCGGTCGCCGTAGGCACCGGACCGCAATCGATCAATCAGTTCCCGCTCAATCGCCCTCTCAACCTTGGCAGCCGAAAGAGCCTTGCGCTCACGTGTCTCCTCTCGTCTCCGCACCTTCGGCGCAAGCTTCGGCACGACCTTCTCGCCCAGGCGGTCTTCTTCCTTGGCGATGTTCCTCATGCGGATGTTCACCTGCGTCAGGCGTGTGAGACGCTGCTTGCACTTGTGGGTGAGGAATTTAGGCCAGTAGATCAGTCGCTCGTCGAGCTGTTCGAGGGCCTTGGCGTAGTTGGAAGAAAGGCGAACTCGCTCCCACCATTTGCTGGGCATGTGGGAGCGCTCGATTGTCTTCATGTACAGGTACATAACGCCTGTCTCGGGGTCGGAGCGGACGGTTGCGTACCGCGAGTTGGCGAGAGGGCATGATTGCCGGTTGCAGAGACCGGTGACGTTGTATTCATTGCGACAGAAGTTTTGACCTTTGGTTGTTCTGTGATAGAGTGGTTAGTCAAGGACTTTTTCAATGGATTAGAAAATTTGAGATGCGAGTTGGGACAAAGATAGTGATAGATTGTAGAAGATTTGAAAGGTAGGATTAACGTGGGAATGTGACTCACTTGAGTTTGTAGGAGCAAAACTGCTGGTTTATAACCTGCCAGACAATTTCGTCGGACATGGTGGGCTAAGGTGGTGAAGTGTACACTGAAGAGCCGTTACCCAGGTGTTGATCGAGATGAAAAAAAAGTTGATGGTCACGTGAAATGCTTATCGATAGGCGTGCGGTGAGTGGTCCACTCGTCATGTATTTGATTATGTAATCTAGCCTGTGGAAGCCCGCACATCAACAGCAGAAAGATGTATTTTATTGTTGGAGAATTACCACTAAATAGAAAGAATATAAGGGTCCACTAGAGGAATAAAGTTATTCACATTCCTGCCTCCAGGCCAGGCCAGGTGCACATGGATTGTTTCAGAGTGTTTCAACACGTGTACATACATCTAGAAGAAAAGGATCTACATGCAATGATTCTGAATCAAATGTAGCTAGCAGCAGATAAAATCAAGTGATTTTTTTTTTGGCACCAAACTGGAAACGTACATTCGAGCCTGAGTACCCTCTTGGTTCATACTCTTGGATTACCATCCTGTATGCATCAAGCATCATCCAATTATAATTTATTGATATTCCCAATCTCAAATCATGTTTCAATTGTTCTCATCTGTGCCCATGAGCTCCCGTGAAATGCTTGCGCCCAGAAGATGTCAATGTTTGTCAAGAGAAGCATACTCACTGAGCATCAGATATCGTTGACCAGATCCAGGAAAGACACAGCAAGGAATTATGCATCTTCCTCTTAGTTGGCGACAGGGCGTTGAGATGTCGATCAATCATTGGTTCCGCTGGAGAGCGTTGGGAAGTTTTGGGTCTTATGGGAGGATGGAAGAGTCAAAGAAGAAATGGAAAGAATTAGAGGAGAGAAGCAGCAGAGGAAAGGGCCACGGGGACTACCAGCTGACACGGCACGTGGACCAAATGTCTTGATGATTCTCATGACAGAAGAAACTAGGTAACGCTCATCATAACTGGGTATATGCATTTCATTTATGTTCCACTCCTGCACATCATGACCAGCCTTCCGTCTGTAATCCACCATCCCACTCCGTTCCATTCATGACGGGGTTACTCATATCCGATTCATCCCCAACCATGTCATCAGTAAAACCCCAGCCCATCGACTCCAGCTCGCGAACGAAAAAAATCACGCTCCTCTTCCATAATGGCGGTACCTTCAGGGCCACCCATCACACCCTTGTACTGGCGCAAATGCCACCAGTGCGTCAGTCCCCGAAGAGCCTGTTCCAGGGGCAAAGCCACTTCGACGTCACCTTCGACATCCGAACCTGCGAGCCAGTCATCCCGCAGTTCGGGTTTGCAGTACAAGTAAATAGCCGTGATAACACGCATGTTACTTTGTCGCCATTTCCGGCCGCAGTACGGCACCTGTGATTTGAAGAGCTTGAGTGTGTAGAATCGGAGGTGGGGGTCAGGAATCTTAAGGCCCTTTCGTAGGATTGTGCTAGATTTATACTGCACAAGAAGCAGGCAGCGATGTGCCTTGTCGCGAGTGATCTTTTGCATAATGTGGAGGTAATTAATGGCGGAGAAGAAATTGCGGAATGAGAAGACGGTTATCGGCTCCTTGGGTAGAGGGGCTGTGGGGTAGCCTAGTTCATCGACTTCGGGCCTAGCAGGGCCATTTGACCCCGCGATGGTTTCCTCGGGCGAAATATTACGCACCGAGGTGTTTGCGCGAAACAGATTAGGGCGATTTCTGGAGATTGGTGGCGGTGCGGCTTCATCCTCGCTTTCGGTGTCTCCACAATCAGGCTCATCGATACCTGATGCATGATCGGTATTGTCGCGGCAAAAATGGAAGAAACTGGCTATATGTTAGCAGGGTTAATCTGATATTGTGTAAGCAGGAGAACATACGACAGGTCATCACGGTCGTTTTTCTGCGCCACTGTTTGATCCACATCTTGATGAGCAAACATTTTGAGGATCAATGGCAGGTAGTTCGAGTCTAGCAAGAGCTGTGTCATATACTCGAACTTTAAAACGTCTACTTTGCATTAGTAACCATGTATACATTGAACACGCGAGGTAAACTTACGAGACCGCTTGAACCATTTTACGAGAAGAAGTAGAGTGCCAGAAACGGCTTTGGAGGTGATTTCCCGCAGCCGAATGTTATCAAGCTCGTCGACAGAGGCGTCAGAGAAAAGCTCCGTCGAAGATCCATCAAGACCGTGCCCGTTGCTGTAAGAGATATTAGAAGCCATCTTATTGTGTTTTTCAGAGTGCCGACAGGCATACCTCATAGTCTGGGAAGCTGCCTGGTTGACCACAGCACTGACGTTGGTCAGAATGATCTTCAAAAAGACTATCGTAATCGATTGGAGGTGGACCAGTGTTTGAGCCTGCGAATAAAATATCAGTATATGGTAGATCAATGCGCGAGCAGTGAGCTTACATAGAAGCTCTCCACGGCATCCAGTCGTCGTTGCGTATCGGGATCATCTGTTTGCTTTGTTGATTTCCTGGTCTGGGAAGCTTCAGGGTCGGAGGACAGATTTAATTGATCCAGTTCGTCACGTAGATCTTCAGGCGATAGATTCCAGCCTCGATCATACTTCATGAAATTTTCACGCTCCTCCCACAGCTGTCTCATCGCCCGGGCCATTTTGACATGAGTAGAGAACAGTCGGCCAGCCTCGATAATTGAAGCAGGAACATCGCTTCCTTCCCAGCGTTTTCCGACCAAAACATCCTGCCGTTCAGTCGTACCTTTGCCACCAATCTTGTTGCTAGTGTCATCTAAGGGAGGGTACATTAGGGGGAAGTTCTGGTTGGTCTGGTAATTTTGTTTCTTGCCACCTTTGCCTCCAGGGCCACCTGGTGATGGAGGCGGAGATGGCGCCGGGGTTGCAATATGAACAGCTTGTTGAAGAATAGAACCATTTCCGCCAGCAATGGACGGTCCGACTCCACAAAATAGACCGCTAGAGGTGTTAGCCCTGGCAGGATGGTGTGGAAAAGGCGGTAAGATAGAATTGTTCTCTAATTCTAGAGGAACAATAGGGGGTGGGGGGTTATATGCAGGGTATTTGGACGTAATTTCCTGGCGGAAAAGGTGGTAGTCGAGGGGCGATGCATGCAAGAATGGCCCTCTGCGGCTGATGGAGTTCTCATCAGGGGACATAGATGGCTCCAACAACTCCTTGGTTTTCTTCAATTGAGCACTGCCACCAAACACCAGAAGCAAAGATTTCCATAGTAGAAGGATGATGCGGGTGAGAGGAATATTGGCGGTCTCGTCCCATCGAAGTCGTGCAATTATTTCCACAATGGTAACCAGCAAGCAAGGGTCCGACTCGCTTAATGCATCACGGATCAAAGTGAATTGAGGATCTCGGGCCTCTTGTCTACGGCCGATCTCGATCGAGAAATACAGTAATGTCAGCACCAGGTTGGCTTCGCGTTCAGGTGCGGGGATATCGCCAGGGTGGAGCCGCTCAAACTCCGATCCATCTTGATCAGTATGTGAGTGACGAGCGCGGCCAAATAATTCTGACAACCTTTTAACCAGCAATGGGATTCCTGCGCACTGCTGAATGAGTGAAACGTTCTTTTCGATCCATTCAATCTGCAGCGATTTTGACCGCGGTGATTCTGCAGCGGTCTTAGTGTCTGGATTTGTGGGATAGTCTGGCGTTGGCCTTCCAGCAGTGAGGCCCCAGACACCTGTCACAGCATAACAGATATTCTCCAAAGCCTCTATCCGTACCGATATCTCAGGGTATTGTAGCTTATCGAGAGACTGTATCATGAATTTTCGACGCTGATTGTCTGAGGCATCCACCCAAGACAGGTCTAGGGCCTGTGAGTTGTGATTCCGGCAGAAGATGCTCCACTGGCGATCAAAAGTCATCTTCATGCCCTTCAACATGACGCGGTCGAAATCGTTGTATTGGAACCACTCGTCCAATTCCTCGGGGAATGCCTGTGAATCCGCATACTCAAACGCATACGCCGGTTGTTCCACCTTCGGCATCTCCTGGACAAGTCTTCGCAACTGTGCCAAGCTGAGAGAGTCCGTGGCTTGTTCCGCATTCTGCTGTACCGGGGCTGGTGGAGGTGGTTGGAGCGGCGGTGGAGGAGCTACTGGGTTGTCTCGACGCAACTCAGGTCGTTTCATACTCTTTTCTGGCGGTGCATCGTCCGATCCAATGGTCTGCATAGCTTCAGCAGCTTGCTCTTGAACCTGCTCTTGTCGCAATTCCTCCGCCACCTCCTCCATCAGTTGGTCATCGGAGACTGGCGAGATATCGGTTCCTGTCTGGTCGACTTCATCGGCCTTGACAATATGGTGCTCTTCTGGCATTGTCGCGTCGCGTGATTCTGGGGAGATTTCCATCTTGAAAGGGTAATTTTGTGTTGACGCGGGGGCCGTTCTTTACGTCAACACCTTTGGGATCGCCAGAAAGGAGAGGCTGGCTGGCTGGTCACAGAACGAGAGACATTAGGAGAAAATGAGGGAATTGGGTAGAACACTTTTGATCAAGAAAGCCTCAAGGGGCTGGGTCATGGTGCAGCCAGAGCCAATGGTATACCGAAAGTCGATTGCGGAGTTGGGGAGATAGGCGTATCTCACGTGATTGGCGCTATACCCGATATAGTATCACGTCAACTAACTTTACAATGTATATCGATTTTAGGTTCACGATGTTTGCAAGCACAATGCACTTGTTCATATGTCCTTGTATGTTCTACTATACACAGTCAAAAATATCCCCTCTAGCTAAAAGCAAAAATGTTGCGAAGACTACTCCGACTTGCGGGCATCACTGCGGCGCTTCAATCTCAATAATTCCCATCGCTGCCAGCCGGCCTCAGCTAGGTCTTCGCTTACCACTAGGTCACGCACACGTAACAGACGTGCAACTGTCATTTCAACAAACCAGTCGATCCATCCCCAGCGACGGAGCAAGCCAGTGATGATAAACCAGCCAAAGGCACACACCACACCAGCTCCGCAGCCCGCTAGCACTTGACGGGTAGTATGATAGTTTAGGTAGATACGGCTAGCAGCAACCGCACCTGCGACAGCAAGAAGGATCATGGTCACAGCGGCTCTCAGCAAAGTGCCCAAGAAAGGATAGGAGGTTGCATAGGCAGGAGTGTGTCGAAAGAGGAGGAAGAGGGTAAGGTAGACGGAAAAGAAGGTCATGAACTGGGCATGTGAGGAGGGCATACCATAGCCCTTGCCGAACATTTCTGCAGAGATGGGTGTTAGTATATATACGATGCTGTGGTGCCGAGATTCAAGCTAGCCATTCCAACATACCCTTTGGTCGTTCTTCCTTGATGAGACGCTTTAGCACAAAATTCAATGCTTCACAGCCCAGCTGCCCTGCAAACATCAGAATGACTTCGATTTCCCTGGTTGCCCAGATTAAAGTGGTATATGAGACGCAGAGCGCCTGAGGCAGGAGGGCGAGCCATGCCGACGCAAACGACAGGGGATCCTCCGGGTTCTGTATTGATGTTTAGCTTTTATTCGCTATATTTAAGACCGGGGGAATATTAACATAGTGGACGTGTGTGAGAGACAAGGAGGCTAGAGGTGTATCAGACATGGTGAGGATATGGAGAGCGAACGTAGCTTGGAAACCTGCGAAGTGAACAACAATAAGAATCAAGGAAAGCACGGGCCACTTGTTACACAGGCTCACGATAAGATAAAGGTGACAAACATGACAAACATGTATAGAGTACAATACTTCGTACACAGAGTAGTATTACTTACTATAGGTATCTGTTTACTATAGGTGACTAGGCATTTACTTGGGAAGAAATGGTTGTTAGCCCTGAATACATACCAAGGAAATACACAATATACAAAGAAAACTACGACACACATTCAAGTCCAGATCAAAATACCCTCATTAGGCACCAAAGACTGGGCTGCATTTGTGGCATTCCTTTTTCTTTCACTTGTCTTTCCTTTCTCTTTTTCTTTATTTCTCTGTGCGTTCACTGCTACTGTTTGTCTATTTACACCCAAATTGCCTTTACGTGAACTCTTTTGCTAGCAAACAATGACGCAGTCGCTATCTCTATATACTCCCGCTTTCCTGTTACATCATTTGATAGACCCCTCAGTACTCAACACTCGGGAGCATCTCCGGCTACTCTGCTCCAGAGTTCCTTGATCGACTGGTGAGTGGTATATGATTGGAGTAATTTCTTCCGTTCTGTTTCGCTGAAGAAATTGTCCTGCAGGTAAATCCCATTTCTGCCCGATCCCGAGGGTCGCCACTTTTTTTTTTTTGGGTGGCCACGACCACCCATCCCACGCTCGCAATCCAAAAAAATCTCCAAAACCTACAAGTCTCCGACCACGTCGCAAGGTATGACCATCCAGGACTAGCACATCTGGTCAAGGTCGTTCCTATCGACATTGCGACCGCGACTCAACTCTACTATTATCAGTTCTCCATCAACCCGGGCCCGGGATCCTCAGTTTCCCGGACTCTGCAACCATGACCGAAGCCGAAGACCCCGCCGAAGACGATCGTTCCGTCGAACTCTCTTCGATCGTCGCAATCTTTCCAGAGACAAAAATTGATCCGGATTTCCCGTTCAAGGCTGTGTTGGACCTACCAGTCACATTACCGTCGCCAACCCGTGTCAGCTTCCAGCAACCGCTTGACGGCGGCCTCCCCGCAGCGCTGACACCACCGACTTCCGTCGACGTCTCCAAAGCCGACCTCGAACAGGCCGCCGTCAGAGATGTGCATATACTATCGCATCTACCACCGCTCAATCTTGAAATCGAGTTACCTGATGGATACCCCTCCGAAAAACCCCCGCGGGTGAAACTCACTACCCACCCGCGATGGCTTTCTCCTTCGACCCTCACAAAACTGGTGGAAGATTGTGAACGATTATGGAATGAATGCGGCCAGGATATGGTTGTATACACATATATCGACCATTTACATCAACTGGCTGAAACAGCATTTGGAATCCAAGACGCCTCGGATGGTGAGCTTTCTCTATCGCGCGATTTGAAAGTTGCGTTACTAGACTTCAACAATAAGGCGGAGCGTGAGCACTTTGAGCAGCAGACATTTGAATGCGGGGTTTGTCTCGAACCAAAGAAAGGTGTGAATTGCCACCGGCTCTTACGCTGCTCCCACGTCTTCTGCGTCCCATGTCTGCAAGACTTTTACAACACGTCCATCACAGAGGGCGATGTCGACAACGTTAAATGTATGGCACCGGACTGTGATAAGAACATGACTCCAATTCCTGCGCCTGGTAGTCAAGGCCAGACCCCACGGCGCAAGAAGCACGATACAACCCTTGGACCCAATGAACTTCTTCAGATCCCACTGGCACCAGAAACCGTGCAGAGATACGTCTTGCTCAAGCGCAAGAAGAAGATTGAAGCCGACAAGACCACCATTTATTGTCCACGACAATGGTGTCAAGGTGCAGCGCGTTCAAAACGGCATCCCAAACCATTGGACCCGATGGCAGACGACCTTGAATCGTCTGATGAAGAAGAAGATCTCACATTCGATCCTACAGGGGATGAGGCACAGCTTCCTCCTCCTGCTGACCGTGTTGCTATCTGTGAAGACTGCAATTATGCCTTTTGTTCCGTCTGCAGAGGTAATTGGCACGGTGTGCTAGTCCGTTGTTACCCCCGCCGCGTCGCAGAAAGGACCGAGGAAGAAAAGGCCACCGACGAATACCTCAGACTCTACACATCTCCTTGTCCGACCTGCAACGTGCCCTGTCAGAAGCTGATGGGCTGCAACCACATGCGCTGCCGCCAATGCGATACCCACTTCTGCTATCTCTGCTCCAGCTGGCTCCCAGTGGACAATCCATACAAACATTTTAACAATGGCAACAACGGCTGTTTTAACCGTCTCTGGGATCTGGAAGGCGGCGATGGCCTCAACCCAGTGGGTGCGGAGGCTTTGCACCGTATCCCTGAACACCTACTTCACTTCGACGATGAAGACGATGATGATAACAGTTTACACGATGATGATAACGATGATGATGACGACGATGACGAAAATGAACTTCCAGTCTGGGACTTCGACTTCAGCGACGATGAAGCTGATCTCCGTCGTCGCCCTCCACCCCCAGCACCTGTTCCACCTCGTCCCCCTCATGCCGCAGCACGAGGCCCCGGCGATGACCAAGGCCGAGCCGCCCGTGCCGCAGCACTAGAGCGACAGGCCCAAGCCCGGGCCATCGCCGAAGTACGTATTCGGCAAGCAGGCGAACGGCCTCGACGCCGCGTTCGCCCTCTTCTTGCTGGCCGTCATCCTTTCCCAGGCCGTCCTGGTCCTCTTCCTGGCCGTCCTGTTCGTCTTGCTCCCGGTGCTCGTCCTGATCTGGAATGGCAAGCTGGTCTACAGCATTTCCTAGCGCTCGTACAAGACGATCGCGAAGATGAATGGGATAGCGACGAGCTGGATGAAGCTGACCTTTGAGGGTCTCGCTGGTGATGCTTTCGCTCTAATTGATACCCGATCTCTCATTTCCATGTTTTGCTTCTTGTTTTATTTTTATTACTAGCGGGTGCAGGCCGTTTCCAAGCCCTGATGTTTGCATGAGAAATGAATCCAATGACACTGATACCGGTACATGGATTGCTTGTTTTAATGTACAAAGATTGTCTCTTTCCAAATTTGTTCGTCCTTTCTATTAGCCTTTTCTCGCTTTCCTATTTTTCAATTCGCATTTGTTTTTTTTTGACCACAGTTCACCTGTCTACCATTTTAAGATTCTTGGCGGTTGACAGTTTCCATCGTCTTCAATCCTAGAGCCTAGGTGATGGAGCGACTGGTTCAGTGTTCTGTCATCCATGATTTCCACTTTTCATGTCTCATTATGCTTCTTCTGCTTTTGTTTACCTTGACATACCAAGACTGTGGTTTAAGGACTTACGAGCGTATGGTCAGAATTCCTTTCTGTAGGTCCAACCCATAAAAACAAGGCTAGCTGTCTTAAAGTCGACAGCATCCTCCAGGTTGAAAACTAGTTTCAATATTGCAGCTTGGTGTAATAGTAATTCTCATACTCATACATTCCAGATGCAGAAGCAGCATAGAGGGGAGGGGGCAAGGTTTGGTAGGCTATTCAGGATCATACTCGTATATTATAGTCCTTAGATAAGCCCGGCAGATTAATGTCCATACTTTTTTGTTCAGCTATTCCAGTCACGCCAGAACTCGTAGCTCATCACGGTATGATCAGCATATAACAATAGAAGGCGGTAGTGTCGGGAGGGATGCGAGCCATGCCAGGGCTCATCGGGGCGGTAGCCCGACGAAGCTTGGGCGTGAAGCTCGGGCAGAGTATGTTCATGGCTGAAGCGGTCGGAAATTGAAATATCTTCAGATGATTTATCTGCCTCCGATCCAGATCCAGGTTCGGACTCGGACACCGATTCTGATTCTGATTCAGGACCAGAGTCTGAGCTTGACATGCTCTGGTCTGTTGGGTTGGGACGTGATACAAGATGTGACTTTTGATAATATGAGGTGCTGGATGAAGATGGCTGGGATGGAGCTTCGTCGTCTTCGTTCGCGTCAAGGGAACGATAGTTGAAAGAAAGCCAGTCGGCCGGATCGATTCCCTGGGGGACGCAGGGGACGTCCGGTGGGTTTTCAAAACCCGGCATGGGACTCACGGCGAGCCCGTGTAAAGGAATCACAGGGCGTTGATTATGGAATTCTTGGGTGAGAAAAGGTACGATCCAATCAACTCGGAAGGCGAAGCCAATTTCCTGTTGCCAGGTTAAGGAGATGATGGCAACACGGCCCTTTTGGGACGCGGCAACCACAATGCCGGCTTCTGGAATGTACTTGACCATGTTGAAGCGGTCACAGGCGGAGTGGATGTCGATAGAGGGGGATGATCGTTGAGCAAGGGGATTTTTGCATAACAAGTGATATTCGGAATCCAAAGGGTATGACGCCAGGCTAATGTGATGCTCGGAAAAGTGGATGACTGGGAAGAAAGATGGGGAGCGTGCTATGAGTCGTATTAGTTAGGTCATGTTGCGGTGCGTTATTTACTAGGGCGTCCTTACGGTGAACAGCTTGATCTTTTAGAAGATCGAAATCAGAGTCAGAGAGCTGGTCATTGACACAGGAATAATGCAGGTGTGGTGCAATTCGGTAATGTTCATTGTCATCTTCGAACAAACCTGATAATCGACTGTTATCGCGGATAGCATGAGGTAATTTGACTTCGTCTTCTGAGTCGGCATCTGTGTCTGAACTGTCGTGGCGCGCAGCACCATGTTCAGTGTTGCTTTGTTCAGAGGTTTTCGGATCCTGTCCGATAGTTGGGTTTTCGGAAAATATCTCATTGGGAAGGGTATAATCCTCTGGAACCCTCGGCTCGCTGTCACCGAAAATGAAGACCTGGGACGCATCATTGATCTCCTCAATTGCTCTTGACAGATCGAGGATTGTTCGTTCCCCAATGATCTCAAATTTTGGTTCACAGCCACATGCCTCTTCTCTGGATTGGTGGCGTTTGAAGGTTCGTGGATCCAGCGGTAGCACAGTCCAGCCCCTTTGAGGAGGATTGTTCTCAGGGTGACCAGGGTAATATACCTGGTTTGGGTATAAGCTGTCCCAGACTCGCCAGACTATAACTCTATTGCTTATATCCGTGCTGACCATCCACTCTCCATTGGGATCCAGATCAAAGTTCGCAAATGAAATGGATGGAATGTTGTCAAAGTGGCCCCTGTAAGTAAGCCGTAAATTCCGAGATCGATGATTGACCGGCATCAACTCCCGCAGTTCCCGGAACTGCTTCAGGCTGTGTATGTGGACCCATGTCCGATCCAGGTGATCGAGATCTTGATCCGAGGAAGATTGTGGTCCATTTTTATCGTCGGCCAATGTGGAATCAACAAGTGCGAATGCGAATATCGTGATTTGGCCAGTATTGGCGCTGACAGCAATAAGTCGAGCATATTTGTGCGTTGCCAGCCCCCAAGCACTCATGCCGACATTTTCCACAAAAAACGGCGTTACCTCTGAGCCGTCGAAAGGTCGCTTGTCTCC
This sequence comes from Penicillium frequentans, assembly GCA_028828275.1. Classification (NCBI taxonomy): domain Eukaryota; kingdom Fungi; phylum Ascomycota; class Eurotiomycetes; order Eurotiales; family Aspergillaceae; genus Penicillium; species Penicillium frequentans. The sequence goes on along the minus strand of JAQIZY010000001.1, from coordinate 719,279 downwards.
CCGACTGGCGCATCGGGTAACTGCGGAGTATATCGATTCCACATGGTACGCGCAGACATTGCCGGAGTCGGTGACGAGCAATAGTATCTCGTCCCGGCCAAGGTCGTCCACCAATATATTATTGATAGTATGTGGATTTGATCGATCAATATATCCGCTTGCGACCGGATTTTCCATTACAGGACGGATGATCATCTCGGGGACAGTGCCCAAAAGCTGAAAAGGCCCCGTCGGTACCCAGACATAGATATCAGAACCATATGCCGCAAATAATATGTTTCGTCTCTGTGAGGAAGCTGCCTTATCAACAGTCAGTCTAGAACGGAGGAGAGCTTGGAGATCCGGCCGGGGTAGCCTTACCAGATTAGACCTCCATGTCGCAATCGTCGGCGCAATCTGGTCATTTTTCCTTTGATTTCGTCAGTATTGGCACGTCCGAACTAGCTGTATATCACAAGACCTACAGGGAGAACTGCTTTCATTAGTATCTTGACCCCACGTGAGAAATTCTGGTAGACTTACCCTGTCATTTTGCGTCTCAACATTCAGCGCAAGAACCTGGGGCCTAATATTTTCTCTGCCATCAAATAAGAGCTCCTCATCGGAGCCCTCGCGGCTAGACATCGTGTGGTCCTCAAGCTGGGGCTGGTGGATGCAAGCAGTGGGGGACAGGCGACAAAGGTACTTCGTGCGTGGGGGTGAGGGTGGAGGGGGAACGTGGAATTAACGTGATCATTGCCGGGGAGCCTCTGGGACGTGAAGGAAAGCGAAAAGGGGTGAGGTGCAGGAGTACACATGGTCATGCCCGGCAACACAGAAGCATTATCATCGGTGAGGCTATCCACCCCTCATAAGCTCCACAAAAGAAGAGCAGTTTGACAAATCTTTCCCGCGTCTGGACTAGCTCCATTAGCTAATTCCAGTTGTAACGGGCTAGCTCCGCACTGTCACCGCCTTCGCGTTTGAGGTCCATAGCTTAACCTTCTTTGAACTGCCTCTATCCGCTCAATCATCATGGACTTGGTTGCAGGTGTACGCAAGGAAGGCAGCCGGTAGGTTTTTCATCTGATCTTGAGACCTTTCCCCATTGCTAACTCTATTTCAGTGGCGGCCGCACCGAGTTTAAATGGTCGGATGTTCAAGGCTCCACCCATCGCGAGAACTACCTGGGCCACTCGGTGATGGCCCCGGTAGGCCGCTGGCAGCAAGGTCGAGATCTCCAGTGGTATGCGAAAGGCGATATTGATGATGAGGAGGAAAGAATCCGCCAGGAGCGCGAAGAACGACAACGAGTCAAGGATGCGGAAGAGGAAGCGATGGCCCTTGCACTCGGACTACCGGTACCATCGAAGGGCGACGCAAATGCGAACATGGTGCCACTAGGAGGGGTAGGAAAGATGGTAGAGAAGGACGAAGACAAGGACATGATGGGCGTTGAGAAGCCGGAAGGAGAATCGCGCGGGAGCCGACGACACAGACGCAGTCGGAGTCCACGCCGTGAGAGGCGACACGAACGCAGTGATGACCGTGGTCGTGATCGCGACAGAGAACGAAGACACCGCAGACATCATCATCATCATGATGAGCGGGATCGCGATCGTGATCATCGCCGCAGCAACCGGCACCGGCCTCGATCACGTTCCCGATCAGGTGCCAGAGAACACCATCGCGAGAAGAGACGGGCCCCTTCGCGATCTCGCAGCCGCCATGTTCACAAGGCTGAGGAGAATATTAGACCCCGTCGAGTCGAGGGCAGCGACTCATGTCGGTCTGATCGAAGCTATTCACCAGCCAACCGCAGACGTGATCCCGAGCGACGTAAGGATCGTGATAACTCTGACCGACGACACTGATATACGACGCTATGATAATGAAATAACTCTTTCCAAAGTCAAGTGACTCATTCGACTTCAATGATTTGCCTATTTGCTTATGCGAATGACATAATCTTCGGTCTAATCTATGCCCCCTATTTTACATCCATCTCAAAGAATTGACTACAGCTCATCGTGATGGGCTTTGGCCGACACCGCCAGATCTGGCATGGACATAATGTTCACCACCATACTGGTCCAGCCGGTAAAGTGCTGTGTCCGCTGGCCAGCGCCGCTCTCCGGGTTGTACTGCTCCCAGGCAAATCCTGTCTTCTCCCACTCACGGAACACATTCTCCACCAGGTTCTTGCGCAGGTTAGAGTACATCTCACGGGCCTGTTCCTGGTGGGGACCATCAGTGGTTGCGATAGCCTTGGAGAGAAAGATTAGCCTTTGACATAAATTGAATACTCAAGGGAATAATACTCACATAAAGACTCTTCACTGTCAAATAGTTGATAGGAACCCAGATAGGGCTGCGCCAGTAATTCTCCTCCGTGCCGTAGAGCTTATCCTTTTTGCTCAAGCTGCGAATACCATAGTCACTCCACAACTCCTCGGGATCATTGATCAGGTCCAAGATAGCCTTCAGGCGGGGGCTCTCAGGACCAACCATACCCGTCAGGAACGGGAAGATGGAGATATAACCCTTGTGGCAGACATGCACGCTCTCCTCGAACTCATCAATGGTAGCATCGCAGAAAGTCTGCTCCTTTTCGTTCCAGTGCAAATCATCAATGTTGCGCGAGATGGCGTTCTCGTGGTACGCGAATTCCTCAGCATCCTCCTGCTCACCCAGCGTCTCTGCGATGCGGCGCAATGTGCGGGTCATCATGCCCATCCAGCTGATCAGATCTACGTGCAGCTCACCGGGGTGCGGTGGCTGAGGACGAGGGTAGTCATCAATACCGGAGGTCAGAATGTGCTGAACGGAACGTCCGCGCCAGCGGTAGGCTTCCTTGGTGGAATATGCCTCACGATCGTAGCTCTTGATGTCTCCACGCTGAGTGTTACGGAACCAGTTGTAATGTCTCTTCATCAGGGGGTAAAAGGAACGAAGGTAGGCATCGGCCAGCTCGGGGTTGCGCAAAGTTGCAGTCCGGAGGCTCTCAGCGACATCACTCGTATCGAGACCCTCAGACTGGAGGCTCTTGTTGCCCAGTGCCTTGTCCATGAACGCTTCCAGGGCCATGAAGAGAGTCGGCGGGTTGGCGTAATGGGGGTACTGTACAGTGAACTCAGGTGGCACCTTGCTGCGAGCTTCCATGCCGAGAATTTGTTCGCGGGCAATCCATCCCTCGTCATCCATCAGGTGGAACCAGCTCTTAATGATCTCAAGGCTGGGAGTGTCAGTAAAGAACGTATTCGAGGGTGCAGTGAGGAACATACGCAAGGTCAGAATCGTATTCCATTACGGGCAACAGGTGGAAGCCTTCGTCCCAGAGGAAACCTCTAGGAAAGAATGGACGAGAGGGCACACAGGTGAAGAGATCCTTGGGGGCCTCGATGACAGGCTTGGCCATTGCGCGAGCCTCTGCAGTTTCCTCCCAGAAGCCCTCGTTCTCCTCCTCATAAGCAGGGTGCGCGGACCGATCGACGACACTGTCGCCGTGGAAGAAGCCGATGCCGCCGATCAGGTTGGAAAGCATGGCCTTGGAAAACTCCAAGTACTTGGCCGAGTCGAAGGGGACCTGCGGTGCAAGCACCTGCCTGAATCTCTCGGAAAAAGATAGCGAGGATCCCTTGATTTCCTTGGTGATCGTCTCCGCTGAGAAGATTGTCAGAAGTATTCTCGAGAGGGAATTCAAATAAGAATATCAAGACTTACATGTAAGAGGCTCACCAGCAGAGCCAGAAGAGAAAAGAACATCGAACTAGGTCCATTAGCCACTGAAACTTTGCCGAACAGGGCCGATCCAAAATACCTCAAAAGGACCCGTGAAAACCTTCTGGACAAAATGAATGTTTCCATCACCGGGTTGATGCTTAACAGTAAACAGCTGAGCAGGAGGTGGGGGGTTCTCCGTTCCATATTCCTTGATGGTCGGTTCAATCTCCTCCTTCATTTGCAAGAACATAAGTCCTAATATTAGTCAGTATAGCTCATACAAAGGATCAACCACCGCATCTTACCCTTAGTCTGCCAAAGGTCCTCCTGGCGAACGGTCTGACTAGACACAATACCCTTGCCCAAAGGCTTCGCCTCATAGCTCGGGTGGTTATGCTCGAAATAATCATTCGTATCTGGGCCAGTAGTAACATCAATAGAGAAGTCTCCAAGCTCGGAAGAGAAACCATTCAACCTGACGTCGCCCTCGAGCGCAGGAGCATCGCCCACGCTGTCCATGTCCACGCCCAGTTGACCTAATCCCTCCAGAGTAGTATAGAACAGCATCGAGGTAGGCTGGTCCGGTTTACCGTCTTCACGTGGAGTGCCCTTCACCCGGAATCCCCAGCTGCCACCGTTCTGGCCACCGGGGATCTTGACAAAGTCGATAGTAAGGTCCAGGTTATTTCCAGCATCGTGAATTGTCTGGCGTCCTCCCTTGCGGATATCGTACTCGTCCCATCCGTACCCAGCCATTCCTTCATTTTGCTCGCAAGTGTGTCGGAAGTCTGAACAGTGCAATTGAAGTCAGTAAACATGCGCAGAACGAACCCTTGGAAGCGATTGGGCTTTTAAGTCTGGAGAGGAGGATAGGACCAAAAGCATACTTCCTTGTGCGGTAGCAAAATTATCCACCTTTGCCCACATCAATCCCGCAGCAAGACTGTTTGCAATTCGGGGACGCACGCCGAAATACAAGTTTGGCTTGTAGGGACCCCATAGCAGCGACTCGTTATTAGCACGCGCGGCCTCTTTAATCAAGACGGACACATCGTTGGGGTCTTGGGTTGCAAGAGTCCCCGTCGCATAGAGAAGCGATGTGAGGAGAGTGGTGATCCGGAGATGCATTTTTCAGTAACATCGACCCGATTGAGGGGACATTGAAGATGTGGACAGTTCTCGGGGATTAGCTGTTCTCTCCGCAATGACGTGGCCCGAGCTTCCTTGCCGTTGCTTGTGATTCGGCCATTAATATGGACCAGGAACAACGAAAATAAAGTATTAATAGATTTTATAGAGGAGTAACGGGTAGGTGGTTTAAAATATTGAAAGGTCATATCATTTAATCAATCATTTCAGCTTAAGAAGAACAGTCATTCCAAGGTTGTTGTTTTGGAAGTTCATGTACCTATTCGGTTCCAAAATTGATATATATATATAAATGAGAAGGTACTGTATGTGAGCCCAGTATGTATAGTATCCATGGATCGGGCAAGACCAGATTAAAGCTGATCGCGAGGATCAAGAGACGCGATCTTCGCACTCTTAGCTTGACCGTCGAATACAAATTCACTCATTAACTTCCCAGTTCCAGGGCCATTCTGAATACCCCAGCATGTGTGACCCGCTGCCAAATAGAGACCTTTAGTATGAGTAAGGCCCACCAATGGTCCTCCGGGGCCAGCACAGTTGGGCAGATAGCAAGCCTGGCGCACACTGACCTCACCACCCCGCAGTTCATCCGAAATGCTACCCACGTGGTCAATGATCTCCTGGCAGCGTTCCAAATCCACCTCAACTTCAGCAGATGTCGGTGGCAGCGGCACAGTCTTGTCTCCATCGCCGCAGGCGTACACTGTGTCATCGGGACGCGTGTAGATCTCCGGCGCGCCTACAGTTGGCCGGGACTTCTTGGCTGGATTGAAGTTGGCCGGGATTTCAATGTTGGTGAACAACGCATATGCACTGATCGGTCTTGTTGGTCGAATGACAACACTGTGTGCGCGCATCGCTGTGATAGGTGCTTCTGGAAGTACAGCTTGGGTCCACGGACCGGCCGCGACAATCACATCTGTAGCGGGGATTGTGTTCGATTCTCCGGTTGCTTTGTCGGTATATGAGACTGATTCAACTTTGTCGTTTGGACGTGCGATGTTTGTGACATGTCCAAGGATGACCTCTGCGCCCTTCTCTTCGGCTAGCTTCGCCATTGATGTAGTGAACAGGTAGGGGTGCACCTGGGCCGTCTCGCCTGGTCCGCTCATTTTCTCGTAAGCTTGTAGGAGATCGGGCTCAATCCAGTCCAAATCCTGTGGGATCCTTGCGGCCTTTAGCTTGGACATGGCGGCTGCGCTACGCTTTTGCAGCGACTCATGCTTTCCATCTCCGGTGTCTTTCTCGGTCATTTCTGCCATGGTACGACCTCGGACGACCAGCTGGCCACAGTTGGTTTCTCTATAGCCCCATCTATTCTTGCCATCATGTTCCTTTGCAAGCTGCTGATGGAGTGGGTAGCTAAGGCCCACTAGATTGTCCGGGTATGCCCATTGTGCAAGCAGCCCTCCAGCTTTTCCTGACGCTCCACCGGCAATATCAGAGGCTTCGAGAATTGTAATCTTGTGTCTAGCTGGGTCATAGGAAGGGTGTCTTGTAAGGAAGTAGGCGGAACAGCATCCAATGATGCCACCACCTGAGTTGAAAAGCCTTTGGTCAGTATGCTTTGGGATGCGGGGTACCAGCTTGGCGCAAACGGTCTATACTTACCGACAATGACAATTTCTCGACGATCTCCAGGTGCTGACATCTTAAATATCGGCGCAATTTTGCAAGCCAGAGGACGGATCAAAGCCACTTTGAGGGAGGTAAGAAGAGGAAGTTGGAGCACCGGTCTTAGTCAACGACGGCTACGTCACTTCTGTTGGGGCATGTCCAGTCATGTGCAGCGCTCTTAATCATGTCAATAAACTGTAAGAATTTTGATAGGTGGAGAAAAAAAAGACAAATGCATACTGCAAATCACTTCGATATTTGATACTCGATACATACTACAGTAGGAAGAATGAAATCACAAGTATTTGCCACACATTTTGGTGAATAACCTCTGGATGCTATGCTCCGAGAATGCATTGTGCTAGTAATAACATGAAGACATTGGAGGAATGAAACTCCAGTCGATTTGGTGCACAGGCAGAACCTTCGAACCAATAATGAAACAATTATGAGCATATGTTGGTAAACAGCATCTATCGTGACGGGCTGAGTGGCCGGTTGAAACCGCCTGTACGGTTCATGTACTGGCGGTATTCCGTCTTCTTCTCCTTGCGCACACCGTAGATATCATTCCCAGGTACTTTGGTGTTTTTGGTGCTTCGGAACCTACTGAAGCCCATAGCCTTTCGCATCATCGCTTCCATCTCGTCTTCATCAGCATCCTCCTTGAAGTCAATATCCATTTCCTCCTCTTTGGTATAGGCGCCATTGGCCTTCCGTCCGTCTCCTTGGGCCCGGGGCTCTCGGCGACCAGGCCGACGGTCATCTTTGTTTCCTCGAGGCGGAGGTGATCGGGTTGGGCGGGAACCGTTTCCAGCGGGTGATCGTGAGCGAGAACGTTCGCGGAACTTATCGTGTTTGGGTACATATCCTAGAATTACTGTTAGCTAGGATTACTCGGAATTTACACAGCGGTTGCTGCATTTCTCAGAGCCAAGCCTACCTCTTCGATCTTGGCCACGATCATGGCCACGGTCTCGGCTAGTACTCCTCTTTCGTTCCCTAGGCCCCCGGCCATCCCGATCTCGATTATCCCTTCTGTCACGGTCGCGGCGATCTCGAGACCAGCTCCGTTCTCGCCTTGTGTTTGTTCGGTCTCGAGAGCGCGATCTGTATCGACGATCTTCACGCGGGCCTCGGGGCGCAGGTGAGCGCCTTTGGTCCGCCTCTGCACCTGAGTTTGTGGGACGAGCCTGGGAGTCATTCATTTCCCACATTGCATTGCTGTCGACGCGACGGGGTCGCTTTGCTGGAGGCTCAGTCATGGTTGGTGCCCAAGACAAGAAGCTGTCTCGCGTGAGTGGTCGTGTAGTGAAGTCAGGAGGGATCGGAGTGGACGTTGGGCGTTTCCAGAAATTTTAATGGAGGACAATTCAGACTTTCAATTCTGCATCCTTCTTGTGAAGTTCAAGAGTGGGGTATCAAGTGGCTGTCATGGAGATTGTCCATTGTCCAGGTGCCGGCTCTGAGTTTATTCTGGCTGCCAGATTGTTCCGGTTGCGGGTATAAACCTACAATGCAGTTTTATATACTTTCCTGCTCTGTCCTGTCCAGAAAACCAACAGGACATATTTGTCCTGCCAAATTTAGGAGCCCGTCAGCTTTATATTTGCAACAGATAAAAGCCGTGAGCTCTTTCGGAGCACCAGTGGGCACATGGGTATACAAACAAGTTAACGTTCTGATGTTGCTACAACCTTTGTCAGGACGCCCCCATCCAGCTTCGACAAAAAGGCATTCGATATCACTTTATAATGGTTGCAATCATCTCGTAGTACTAGTATTCCTATTGAGCTGCCTTGCAATTTTGCCAGAGTGTTGTTCAAAAGTTCATCACTGTAAAACAGTTCTAGCGAAAAACATAGGGAGGTTTCCAAAACCCTTCATCACTCAGATGACTTTTATTTCTTTTGCATGCTCAGATTTGTGTGACTCATACCAGTACTCTAGTACTGGAGAGTATTGTACCTATAGACCTTCGAAGAATGTGGACGAACCACGTAAGACCCCTGTAGAGACCCTCTCGGTAGTGGCCTTGGTGGACTGAATGAGCTGTCTTCTGAGATAATACGCAGCTGAAAGTATAAACCATGTTTGCAATGGTCTCGGACGTATATAATTAGGGAGAACCGAGCATCAGAGCCAATGTCCATTAAGTTGGCGTCGTTGACGAGTTCGAGGGTGAGATTGGTCGCAGCTTCACACTACTGCGTCGGATATGTGCTGTATTGTCTTATCTTCCAGCTAGTCCCATCTGTAACTTTGAAAATCGCCTAATAAAAGTAAACTTCGCCTAATAAAAGTAAACTTCGCCTGCGGTATGAACATCAAGGACCTTGGGCTGATTTGCTTTGTAATTCACAGCAACCTAGGGTCCCCTGATATCAATGGAGAATGGCCCTTTTGGTGCAGTAGTCTATGTATGTCGCCCTGATAAGTACCGCGCCTTTGACCTACCTCGCTTTATCTACTGTGCAAGGACTGCTCGTTGACTCCACCGCAAACAAGGCTAATCTCATACAGAAACGCTATAGTTGCTTGGAGAAGGCTTTTTGATTCATTATTGAACAAACCAACCACTAAAGTCACATCGCACGATGGCTTACCGCCCCCGCCTTAGCTCTTTGTTTCTCATGACTCTTGCCGGAGCCACGACTCAGCCATTCTTCCAGAACTTACTCCGGATCCAGCCGGTGGTCAAACAGCGAGACTTGACGGCCAGACTTCTGTCGGAGGGTCAAGACGTGAGAGTGCCGGGTGGAAGACTGTATTTGGCGTGGTGCATTTAATCGAGGCAACTGCCGACTTAGCTGCTCCTGTCGCGCTTAGCTTTAGCCGGTGATCAAAAAGCGTCAAGGCGTAGGCACTAAAAAAGTGAACGCCATCTCGCATGGCCTAAATTCGATGCGTATGTAGCTCGCGGTTCGGCCCGTCGAGCCTCAACTGTAAAATTGCACGAAATTTTTGCTACGAAGCTTAACCCCACTTCAACCTCCTCATCCTCCACCAGCAGCCATCTCGAGTCTAATTCGCCGATCAAAATGGCCCCAGTCAATCTGTCTCACCGGAGAACTCATAATTTGCTCCTCATATCTAAACTCTTGAGTCTCAGAGACACCGCGTCCCCGCTAACACTGCTCTTGGACTCATTGGAGCAACCCGCCACACCCCTCATTCAAGAGTATATCAGACGCGCCAAGGCAAGTATATATTTCAACGCAGGATATATATCAATCTCGTTCCAAATAAATCTAGCCTTTTACCCTGAGCTTGTAATGCTAACCTTTTGCGCAGCTCTCCAAAGTTCATGTCACCCTCGTCGCTTTTGAGACGGTAAAGCGACCTGACGGCTGTGACGCAATTGTATACACTCGTCGCAAAACCCCGGCCGAAATTATCAAGGAAGTGACTGCGGCATATCAGCCCGTCGCATCGGCTGGCCCCTCAAAGAGTAAGTGGTCATATATCACTGTTGCCCATCCCGTTATATGTCAGTAACCCAGGCTAACCGATGCTAAAGGACGACTCATAATCATTGATGCTATCAACCCTCTCTTGAGCTCAAGGACCGTGGACCCTAACTTCCACTTGCCATCATTCTTGGGTGCTTTTATTACCCCGACCAACCCGGCGGCACTCAAGTCCGACGCATCATTGGTGGTGACATACCACCAAGATATTCCAGGATTTCCGCCACAAAATCCCTACTTGCCATCTCCATTTTCTGTTCTCAATTATCTCGCCACGAGTATCATCACGCTTCATTCATTCTCCCACATCTTGGCTCAAAAGGCTGCGCGCGATCGCAGTCTGGCTGCTCCCGTCTTTGGGCTTGAAGAAGAACAAGATGGTGTTCTGCTAGGTAGACTGGACAAGCTTGTTGGAACTGGTGCTGCTGAAGGAATCGTTCTCGAGCTGGAGCACCGCCGCAAGAGCGGAAGAGGTGTCTTGGAATGGTACCTTCTCCCTCCTGCTTCAAGGTACTCTGCAAACCACGTGAAGGAGATTGTCACTCTTCTTGATGACAATATTCTGTATAATCCTCCCATGGAGTCTGCCTACGGTGCCGACGAGGAGCCCCAATCGACTTTCGAGCTGGGTCTTACCGATCGACAGAGGCGTGACAGAGAGGGTGTTGTCCTGCCCTACTTTGATGCGCAGCATGGAGATGGACCTGGCGAAGGAGGTCGAATTCTTTACGACATGGGCGAGGAGGATGACTTTGACGAGGAGGAAGATGAAATCTAGATTGTTTTTTATTGGACTACAAAGCTTCTTGTATCTGCTTTGCAGTTTGCATGTGCTTCATGTGTGAATCCTGGGTGGATCATGTCCTGCAACCACCAGGGGGTTTATTAACTATGCATACAATCATACAAGGGAGCGCCGGTGACGGAAGGTCTCCAGAGATAGGGCATCAGAAGAATCGCCAGAAAAGGAAGATGAAAATCACAAGTCCGAGGCCAATGAAAGGTCCGTACTGTCATATGGTCAGAGAACTGGATAGATCAGGAATTCCGGAGTGGATCGCCTTACCTGCTTCACCAACAACTCCCAGTTGATGCGGACTGCTGCTTTCCGGTACTTCTTGCTGTCCTCCCGCAAACGGCCGGACAGCTCGCCCATACGCTCCAGACTATCTCCACGGTACAGCAAGTCTTCGATATTCTTGGTCATAACCTGGGTGACATCACGCAGCTCGTCGTTCAGCTTATCGAGATTCCCTGAGGCACGGCTGTCCTGATAAAGCTTCTTTGTGCGCTGGATGAAGGTGTCGAACTCGACGAATGCATAGGGGCGGAGGTTGGGGGATTGATATTGTGAGGGGGAGTAGGTGGTCGTGAATTCGGAGGCCAGATCAGCGAGATAGGTAAATGCGAGCTTGCGAGGATAGGAGCGGTCACAAATGCACAGGAAGCAAATGTCATCTTTGATCAAATAGCTGTAATATTATGAGAACCCAAGTACGTAGTGGTGAGACATCGCGTTCACTTACTGGAGGTTGTATTGGCCCGACTCAATGCTTGCTTGTGGCGCAGCATTGCGATTTAGGCGGCGAAATATCATCTTAGCTTGGTTCTTAATCTCAGCCAGATCACTCTCGGCCTTTGAAAAGCTGTCAGTGAACAGTCAGAGTCACAATCATCCGGTCACTCTTTCGTACCTGCTCATCATCCACCGAGGCGGCCAGCATCAAGCCTAATCACGTCCAGTCGTTAGCAACAACATCTTTTATTTCTCGTCAAGAGCCTGGCATACTGTCAATCCTTGCAATCTGAGTTGATTTCACCATATTGCCAGCTGTGAATTGTGAAAGAACGCTAGGAACCCTCTTTGTTTAGCTCAGGAATCACTGCGCAATCGGCCAGAATGGCCCGCAAGAGGGCGGTGAATGGCGGCAGAACCAAGCCCTCGGGGTAAAGCTATCAACCTCTCCGCTTCGGGTGTTGTGTATGGGCATGTTGACTTCTAACTACGATCATGCTATAGACGAACCGCGCCCAGCTCTGCAGATGCAGCGGAGGGTCCTTCCAACACAATGCCTCCTCGAAAACGATCAGGAGCGGGGTCCCCTACCAAGAAAACACCCCGCAAAGCCGCAGCTCGGGGAAAGTGGAGCGAGGAGCAGGTAATGACAAGTGAGAAGTCGGTTTTGATCGATGCAGACCTAGTGGTATGTCCCGATATATCTAGGAGAGGACATCAGGTTGAAATTTATGAGCTAAACATCTTCCTTTCATGTTCAGAAACTCCTCGCCAGCTCTGCAGCGTGGCATGCCTTGGATGAGGATGAGAAACGCCAAATTCTAGATCTTCTTCCCGCCGATACCCACCCAAACCCAGATCCACCAGCAGATGACCCAAGTGCAAAGATCCCACCACTTCCTGAGTCTTTTGTTCGGTATTCAAACAATTGGCGGGATTGCGTCCGCCAGTTCCAGATTGACTTACAGAATGGCCGCTATGACCCCGAATGGTTGCGTCAAGCAGACCAGGCACGACAAGAGCGGGAGAATGGCGACTTTGACTCGTTCAAGGACCGGGAATACGAGGAGTTTTGGGGCCAGAAACAAAAATTGGATAAGAGTCTCGCTTCGGGAGAAGCGAGCAGAGTGAAGCTGGTCACTTTGATCAATGAAGGAGTGATTCAAGTCGGGGACGTTTGGAGATTCAATTATGTTTACGGCAAAGGAGCCGATCGAATAGTAATTGACAAGGAGGCTAGAGTATGGTTTGGCGGGAGCGGTGGGTGGTCGGGAAACGTTATACTGACTATTATATAGGTCCATGAGATCAATGGCTCTAAACTGTCATTCGTACTGCCGGCTGGAGAGCGTGTCTTTCTACAAAGTGTTTTCACCCAATCCCCCAAAGCCGAACCGTCAAGCCAAGGGGGTGGAACGCAGATAGCTCCGAGCGAGGAGCCGAATAGCATGAGTAACAAGTCCGAGGAGGCATCAAGTGATTCAGCTCAGAAAGAAAATGAGGCTCAAGTCGACAAAATCAAGGAAGGTATCATTCCTGATGCACGGATTGCCCAGTCTGAGCTTCACATGGACAACGACCACAAGCAGAGCCAAAAGTGGGACAAGGTGCCACGCAAAGAAGCGCACAGCATCGACCAAACTAAGAATGATCTTATCATGTCCTCTCCGCTTTCCACTCCGCCATATAGTCCAGTTTCGAGCCGGCCACTATCTAGTCCACTGGGCGAGCCAGTTTTCAAGCCTCAAGAAAAGACACCAACGGTACAAGTTGTGATCATGAGTCCCGTTAAAGCATCATGCAACAGCCTGAAGCGCCCAGTTCCCCAGCCTGCAGCACAGCCTCCTGTCAAGCGGAAACCGGGCCGACCACCCAAAATCCCCATCGTTGAACCCAAATTCGAAGAACAGCCCAAAACTGAATCGATGGATAAACCTGCACGTCGGTCAAGTCGGTCAAGTCGGTCAACAGTGCAGGTTGTAATTCGGTCACCAGACCTCGAGTCCAGGCTAGAGCCTACGTCAGATATGCAGAACCTCGACAAGATTGTTGACAGCACAGTTGCGCCAGACCCAGATTACATGACAGTGGAAACACCAAACTCTCCACTTGTCGCTGGATCTCCCAGTGCGGCAAATGCAGCCGAGGATTCAACTACAACCGCCCATACACCCCTCACCATGAAGTCGAATTCTGATCCTACAATTGATCCTAACCCTGAAGCTGAAGCACATACGACCAACCCCCTAGCTCATACCCAATCTCAAGATCCAATCTGCATACCAGACGAGGTCATCGTTCACGATATCACAGTACCACAGAAACTAATTGGCCATATCTTGGCTGTTGATGGACGAGCAAAAGGCAAGCGCACCGCGAATGCATGGCAAGAGTTTCGTTGCTACCGCAAAAACCAAGATATGGGTTCACTCTGGGACGTACGCCAGAGATGGTACTTAAAAAACAAATGAGTATCGCTTCAAATTAAACGGAATTGCTCTCGCATTGGCTTTTCTTCTTCTGGGGAATGGGGTTTGGCATTGGTGTGGCTGATTTAGCGCGCGATGTACATTACTTTAAATTCGACCCTCTGTGGATTGAGCAAGAGTTCATTTGCAGCCTATCAGTATCTTTTTTTTCGGCCTGGAGTGCTCTTTATCTCTTTTCTCTTGATTGCCAGTATAGATGAAATGGTAGAAAAGGATTGCTTCTGCATATATTTTAGACGTTTGATTATGGACCGAATAGGGTATTTAGTTTAAACGATTGGGGGCATAGGATCCGAGTCTGCTGCAACATCAACCGCAAAACTAGCCTGAATAAAATCTTCTAGCTCTTCGCTAACTGTCTTCAATTTCTCTTTCACACTGGCAACACCTTCCTGTCCCACGATGTGACGAGATGGCGGATTTTCATGGCCGCCAATGGATGTGATGGCATATACGGTTTCAGACACCAGAACCTCCAGGTGCGCCGAACTCAACGGCGGGTGCATAGAGACGACTTCTGGCACAGAGAATGGGCCATTCTCAATTGAGCTGACTCTCGTGTTCTCAGGATCGTCTTTCCTGGATGAGGTGGGCTGGTTTTGTACGCCCTCGGAATGGGCGTCCGGAAGTCGAGGGACGAGGTGGTTGAGTATCCCGCGGAATAGGGGTGCGCTATTGTTTGATGGTGAATAGGCTGGAAAGATCGGCGGCACACTGGTGACGAGATTGGTGAGAATGCCGATTTCGATGCTGCACTGGAAAATGGTGACTTTGATGTTGAAGGGTGCGACCTCAAAGGCAAGGCTCTGATATAATATTTAGCTAATACCTCATTGGCGACTGAAAAAGAGCATAAGCTTACATCACAGAATCCTTCTAGGGCCCAACCGGCTGCGCAGTACATTCCAAGGCCTGGAGTGCCTATGTGCGCCGCTGTGATTTATCAGATATATAGTTCTCTTGTAAGGGAGCGGGAGAAGCTTACTGATTCCTGACAGGATCATCACATGGCCGTTGCTCTCTCTCCTCATGTGTGGCAATGCAGCCTTGATTATGTTCAGAGGACCGAAATAGTTGATCTCGAATTGGTCGCGCACAAGGTTCAGGGTTTGTGCTGAAGCCGACAGCTCTTCAACAGTGCCAATCAGAGCTAGAAGGTTGTCAATGATACTCAGATTTATCATGCATGTACTCCTTGGTGTTTTTACCTTGACTGGTGCAGCATAGAAGCATGTCTACCCGGCCGAATGTCGCCGCCGCTTCTGCGACAACTGCTTGGCATTCGCCCATCATTCTATAGAAAGAAGTCAATTAGTATGCTTTCAAGCTCTTCACACACTAGTAAAAGCTCCGGTATGTCTGCGCGCGCACCTTATATCCAAAGGGACCGCTTTCATCCGGTCCTTCCATCCTTCGTCGCTGTGCTCCTCGATTTCAGCCAGAAAAGCTTCAAATCCATCCCGACGGCGTTGATCTCGATCCAGAACAGTATGCGCGAGTCCCAGCAGAACGGAATCACCATGCGCAAGGACCTGCCGCGCGACCGAGATGCCAATCGGCGAGTCTCCGGCGGTGATTAGCCATACTCTTGGCTCGCTATGCGATGGGAACTGCTGCGCGCGAAAGTCGGGAGAAGGGTGATTGTCCATGGGGTCAGCGCCAGCACTGGAGTGCGATACCCATTGCGCGATCGCAAAGAGTTCGCGACAAGTATAGAGGCGTTGCCGAGGTAGGATTGGACAATTGTGGAGTTGGAGAGTTGGAGTTGGAGGGGAACAGATAACTGAGCCACCGCCAATGCCAAGCCCCCGCGTCAACTTTCCCTTGGTTTCTAGCTCTCAGGCCCGGACTGACGGGTAAGACGTGCCCGCTAACCTCCATTCCGGCCGATTTGGCCTCTTCCCTTTCTCTTTAGCCATCCCTCCCTTAATCATCCCATCATGCCTGAACAGAGGCAACGAAGAGAGGAGGCGGCGGCGTCGTCGTCGTCCAGCGTACGTGGTCTTGATTATCGAGGTGGATCCGAGAGTCTCGGTTTATTGACAATGCTATTTAGTCTGGCTTTAAGGGCGCTTTGCAAGGCCTGGGAATTTTCCTCCTTGTGCAATTCGTGATTGGTCGATTCTTCAACAAGGACAATGCATCATCCGATGTCAGCGTCAGCCCAGCCTCGGGCAAGATGCCTACCTTTGAGCATCGCCCGGACCCCAGCGAAGTCGCCGATCCTAGCATTCTCCCGGAAATCATTGCTCCTATCTGGGCTGCCGATACTGCCCTCGACATTAGCATCTATGTGACACCTTATCTCTCGCTGCCCTCACTCAAGTCCCCGGAAACTGTCCTCGTTCTGCAGGAGAAGAACTTCACCCTTGGAAACTACACTGATACCCGTGAGATTGATACCACCATCCAGGTACCGAAGCAGGTTCAGCAGAACGGTACACTCTGGGCGCATTTCTTTGTGGCCCGCACGGGACACGAACTTGATCCTGCGGCCAAGGGCTACAGTAGCGACAATGCTGTTCACTTCCAGCGACCCCTGAACCAGTATCTGGCCAAGAAGAAGGTCAAGAAGCTCAAGAACCTCTTGTCCGATGACGGTGAGATAGAGGAGGAGGAAGACAATACCCCCAAAATTTCAATCTCTTCCTACTACCACCCTAACTTCACCGTCTCCTTGATCCCCGATTCTGGCACCCAGAAATTTGCCCAGATGCACCCTGCGGTCCGCCAGTATGTCCAGCTGGAACGTACCAGTGCTCGCGATATTAGCGGCAAGAATGGCTGGTACTATCCTATTGTGTTTCTGAATACTTTCTGGCAGCTGCGCACTCACATGACGGAGTTGAACTCGACTGTTGAGAGCGTTCCTCTCCGCATCACTCTCAACAACATGGCCAACTGGAAGTTTAGCATTATCACCAGCGTCGATGAGGGCTCCAAGCAGAGTGCTCGGCAGGCTGCCCACGGTGGTCCCGTTCCTGGTGGCGGTGATGGTACTGAGTGGGAGATGGTCAAGGAGATCCTGCTCGATACCAACATCTACCTCCTGTGCACCACTGGTGTGGTCACAATTCTGCACATGCTCTTCGAGACTCTGGCTTTCAAGAACGACATTGTAAGTACCCTATGCTCACTGAAAAGATGGCCTGTATTACCGATGTTGTTGTCTTGCTAATCACGGATAATTCAGTCTCACTGGCGCAAGAAGAAGGACAACGTCGGTACATCCGTTCGCACGATCTTGGCCAATGTTTTCATGCAGGCTGTCATCTTCCTGTACCTCATGGATAACAGTGAAAACACCTCTTGGATGATTCTCGCTAGCCAGGGCTTCGGAATTCTTTTGGAGGCTTGGAAGGTTACCAAGACTGTTGACGTTCGTCTGCGTCCCCCACCGGCTGATTCGTTCTTCTCATTCCTGCCTTACGTCATTGTCTTCGAGGACAAGCACAAGCTCTCCGAGACTGAAAAGAAGACCCAGGAGTATGACGAGATCGCTTTCCGTTACTTGTACATCGTTGCAGTGCCTTTGCTTCTCGCATACGCTGGTTACAGCCTGGTCTACAACACTCACAAGTCCTGGTACTCGTACATTATCGAGACTCTTGTTGGCAGTGTCTACGCCTACGGATTCCTCATGATGGTTCCCAGCTTGTATATCAATTACCGACTGAAGGTAAAATATCTGCCCTCCAAAATAATTTCATATACTAACATGAGAAAAATAGTCTGTTGCGCATATGCCCGGCAAAGCCATGGCCTACAAGTTCCTCAACACCTTCATCGACGATCTTTTCGCTTTTACGGTCAAAATGCCTTGGTTGCACCGCCTGGCTACTCTTCGTGACGATGTTATCTTCTTTATTTGGCTCTACCAGGGCTGGAAGTACAAGATTGACTACAAGCGTGTCAACGAGTTCGGACAGGGCGGTGATAGTGACGAGGAAGAGGAAGAGGAAGAGGCGACACCCGCCGTCGAGTCTGAGAAGCAGCCAGAGGTTGCCACCCAGACCTCTTCCAAGGTCGACTCAAAGTCGTCTAAGCCTGCCCGCAAGCGTAAATGAGCGGTCTTTCCTTAGGAAACTACAACTTTACGAAAGCCGGAAGCACATCGACTCCATTGAGAATATTGCTGTTATCAGTCTCCTGACATTTGGTGCATACCAGCTTTGCCAAGGAAGATGCTATCTACTTTTGAATTCCTTGAGACCAAAATTATTATTTAGAATTTGAAATAATATTTTGTTTTTAATTTGAATAGCTTCGTATGTAGAAAACAAAACTTAGTGATGTCGTAGATCGTGAACTTGTACATTTTGGCCCATTGTTATGGATTGCCCGATCGGGCTTAAGCGCGGCTTTGACGATTCGCGCCCACGTTTTACTTTCTATGCCACGGTACTTAACGAAATCCAGGGCCGTCTGATTGTTTCTGTATGAATGTCTTAGTTGATCCTTTTTATTGGCTTACTTTCACTCTGCGCCTTTTCCTGCCACCCAGACTTGGAGCGCGTCAATCGACGTGTGCACGCGCTGAAGATCTGGCGCGCATCCCCCACTCGACAGGCACGATAGAGTAGCACCTCTTACAACGGGACTACAGGCATTCTCAATCTCAATGGACCTTGACTCAGGTATCTTTCAATGTTCAATATTATTGTGAATCAGAGCATCCACTGATAAGTTACAGAAAGTAATGAGCGGGGCAGCTTGCTCGATGCTGTCGAGCATTTGGAGGCCGGTAGGACATCCGGAAAGTTGTGTTCAAAAGAGCAGAGACGTAACTAATGTATTCCCAGTTGCTTTTGTCCCGTCCAAGCGAAGATATGCCGATGCTGGAGAGTTGGCTAAAACGATTGCGTCAAACGGATATGAGGGTGGCATTTCATCTGACGCACTGGGCCGGCTGTTGAAGATCCTAACAACAAAAAACAATCTTGACCAAGGTACC
Source organism: Penicillium frequentans (assembly GCA_028828275.1). NCBI lineage: Eukaryota > Fungi > Ascomycota > Eurotiomycetes > Eurotiales > Aspergillaceae > Penicillium > Penicillium frequentans. The sequence continues at coordinate 700,379 of JAQIZY010000001.1, read as the reverse complement.
ACTACCACGCTGATCAAAAACCTGTACCCACAAGCCAGGGTCATACCCAAGCATGTAACACGGGTCATCTCCTCTCTGGGTCCAAGCAAGTCCAAACCTAGCCCGGCGACGCAGTCCCTGCTTGTCCGCTGGCTGATCCTCACGTACGATTTTCTCGAGGACAAAACCCATCTTGGAAAGCTTTATGCCGTCTTATTCAACCATCTTGACATGATCAGTCTGCGCAAGCCGCTCTGCCATCTTCTCTCGCTGATTACAAGAAGAAAACATGTGAAGCCATTCCGCATCCAGGCGCTGATGGAGCTGATTCAGAATGCGGGTGGAGAAGACAAAGAGATGGTGACCCTACTCAAAATCTTCAAAAATTACTATCCTGAAATTATTATTGGGGATGTAGGCGGATCCAGAAGGGCTGCTCTGTTCTTCAAGCACCCCGATCCCGAATGGGCGAGTCATGCAAAGGTGCTGCAGACTGCAAATTTGGAAAAGGCCGAAGCTGCGCAAGGCTCAAGCTATCAAGTTGTTCATCGAGGTGCAGTGAAAAGAAGCAGAATCGAAGTCGCTATCCCTATTTTGCAAACATCGCGTGTGTCAAATAAACACACTTCCCTAGAGGAACTACGTGGTATCGAACATTTTGTTGACAAGATAGAAACGATCGAATTGCCTAACCAGATCATTTCAACGCTTGGTGATGGCATGGCCCAAAAATATCTCCATCTTATTCAGTCTGAAGCTGCAAATCATCGGCTTGATGAGTGGTTGAAAGCCTTTCTACAAGATAGGCTAGAGAATATTCAAGAGTGGAACGAGGATGATGAACCAGATCTTATATCTTATGTGCTGGGCTTTGTTGAGGGATATGCTGCATACACCAAGGTAAGATAGATGACTTTGGTGTGATCAGTTCAACTAGCTAATCGGAACCTAGCAACTCCTACCTTCAATCCAGTCGTTTCTGGAGACGTACCTTGAGTCTTGGAATGGGCGAGATAATCGTGAACAACTGCTGCGACTACTTCGATACCTCCCAATCGAAGCATACCACTCGCTCCGCACCAAAATATTGTGGCCGCTGGAGGCTTCTGTACTGGACGACTCTTGCACCTCCAGAACAGATTTGCTCGAATTTTACTCGGCATTGATCAGTGAATGGGGTGTTAAGCTCCGAACTCAGCAGTCCATATCAGAGGAATCGGCTCCTTTGACAGAATTGGTAGGACACGCCGAGCTTTTAGCATCAGCGATACAAGAAATTCATTCCGTTTCAGATGATGGCCAGGTAGCTTCCAAACCAGCGATCTTATCCATCCTTCAGTTCTACCTGTGCCTTGCAGACCTTTTCTCTCATGCATCCGAGAATGCTGGCATCCGACTGGCAGTCCCCCTGCCCCATCAATATACACAATCATCTTTACACCCATCGTCTCCGTCATTTCGATTCTCAGCTCCATCCTGGCGGCATACAAATCATCATTTGAAAACTCTCTCACCTCCAAAGTTATCAAACCAGCCCACCCTTCAGATCCGCTCTACGATCCCAAAGTCGTGGGACAGTTCAACGGCTATGTCATGGACACGTGCAATTTAATATGGCGAAATCGTGCGCTCAACTCAGAGGACCCCAATGCCCGCGCCTGTCTTGTACCTGCGCCCAGCATATCGGTCTTCACAAACTATATTCGCGATGTTAACGAGACTGCCAAGCGCTACGACCATAAGAGCGCTTTCCATTGCACATTGCCCTCGATATTCTCTCTCAGCCATCATGCTGCGCTCTGTAATCTCTCTGCGGCTTGCTTTGCGGATCTGGAAGATGACCAGCAAATTGCGGAGGATCGGTCTAAATTGCGAAAACCGGTCGCCCCGAAGGCATTGCAGGCCCTTGAAAAGGAGGGAGGAGCAAAGATTACTTGGCAGGAGTACCGGGTGCATATGCTGGATTGGCTTGATGCAGTTGGTAGTACGGGCACAGGCGAGCTAATGAGAAGTACTATGAAAGCTCTGCGGAAGGAATAATTGGCATTTGCCTAGCTCAATGTCAGATATTCTTATGTGTTAGGATCAGATTTACATCGTTCAAATGTTGGTCTTCAGCCTTTGAAGTTCAGTTTCCAAGGTTGTCAAATCATGCCATGGCAAATTCAAATTCTATCAATGATATCTACATAAATGTGTGCCTCTATTATGCCCCCAGGGCTATTGTACAAGATATACACCTTCAAGCTCGAGATGTACTACCCACACCCGACTCAAAGCTTAATTTTGAAATATTTACCCTAAAGCTTGTCCAGAGTGTTCAGATAGATATCTTGTACACTTGGTTCATCACGCAAGGAACTAAGAAGGTTCCCAGTAATCTCGGCCTGCTCTGCATCCTGTACCTGGACCATGGTATCCTGATTCGGATCCCAGAAGAACTCCAACACCTCAATTGTAAGACCCGATAGTTTCGAAAACAATTCCCCGACTTTCTTCGTTTCCGACGGATCGGTAAACACGACTAGGCGGCCCTCTTCATCCGTGATAATATCCGTTGCTCCGGCCTCGATGGCCTGATCCAAGTAGTCATCCGCATTTAGGCCTTCCTTCTTCTCCATGATAACTCGGCCTTTCTTCTCAAACAAGAATGTAGTTGGTGTCACAGTACCTCCGAACGTTTTGATCGAGTGTCGGATGTCTTGTAGCACGCGCGCCTTCTGGTCCGTCTGGCATTCGATCACTGCTGCCACTGATCCGGGTAGCATTGCTTCAATTGTCAATGACTCCAGTGCTTGGCCGGTTACACTGAGTCCCTGTCCACGCGCAATTGCTGCTTCAATGATTATTTTGGGAATGGAGGCACGCTTCGCATTTGTCAAGGCGAGGGTTAGACGAGGATTGTATTTCGGATCGGGGCCCCATACTACCGCAGAAAGAGCAATTAGTCACCTGGAAACGATTTGTATTGACTAATATGAACGTACATTGTGTCGCGTTGCTGATCTCCTTGCTCACCATCTGGCGCTCCTTGCTCTTTGACTTGTCGTTCTTCGCCTTGTCATGTTTGATCGTTGACCACTTGCTGTGTCCGGAGAACGAGACCGGGCCTGAGCTGAACCTGCGACAAGCGCTGCAGACCGAAGTCACACGGAGTTGTCGTAGTCTGCTCCATTGCAGTGCCATTTCCATCCCCCTTAATTCTGGTTTTACAACCTAATCTCAATCAAGAACTGATGCGGCGCAATCCATACATTCCAGAATCGGGCCGACAGATTATCCGCCCTCCGCTCCGCGGGCATCAGGAGGCACACATACATACATCGACCTTCGTGTTTATTGCCTTTCCAATCCTTTTATGGGGATTGCTAAATCCTCACAATAACACTCTCAATGTCTTCCTCCGAACCCGCCCCTGCATCTACAGCGCCCGAGAATGCGGCTCCGGAGCTGGATGTCTCCAAGCTCCATGCTCTCCCCTCAGAACAACAGGACCTCTACTTGCTTACCTTCACCTCCGATTTGGTGCAGTTCATCTGCGGTCTCGATTCCGCACAGCTCTCGGCTCAGCAAAAATCCCTGAAAAAGGAATTGTTTAAAATCTTGACCCTTACCTCCCCCACGATTACGAGAGTCCTCCGCAACAACCTGGGACGATGCTTCGGTACTATCCTCGCGAAAGGGGATCGCGGCATCCTCTTCGAGACTATAACAGATTTACTTGGGCTTATAAATGCAAGCAAGAGCGAGGCAGATGTGAAGGTCAAATTCGCTGCGGCGCATTGTCTGGGTGAGGTGTTTGCTACAGCTGGTGACAGCGCATTCATGCAGTCCAACGTTGCAACCTCGGGCATGCTGAAGCTGCTCAAGTCTGCTAGTAACCATACGGGCCTGCGGGGTGTCATCTTCTCTGTGCTTCGCAAGATTGTGGTAGGCATCGGTGTCCCGATCGATGAGACGACTGCCCGCGATATTTGGAAGCAGGCGCGCAATGCGGCGACCGGTGACAAGTCGACGTTCGTTCAAGTGCATGCATGCCGCTGCTTAGAACAGTTGATAAATACGACCCCATTTTTTGATAATGTGAACGACTTTGAGGTCTTGAAGACCATGATGTGGAAGGTCATCGATAGCCCCACTGCGCCGGTTCGACTTGCTGCCGCGGCTTGTCTTGGCCGTGCTCTAATTAAGCTTCATGCCACGGAAACGCATGTTATGGCGGCTCCAAAGCCAAAGTCCAAGAAGATGAAGAGGATGTCTAAGAAGCCAGGCCTTGGACCCGGAGACGAAGAAGAGGCCGAGATGTCAGAGTCGTCTGTTGCGCCAAAGAAGTCCGAATCTCGGTTGTTCTTCCTTCTTCCAGATCTCTTGCGCCAGCTTTCTTCGCAGTATTTGAAGAGCACAACATCTAACCGCACGCGTGCTGGCATCTGCATGTGCTACAAGTTTATACTACGGAACCTGGGAGATAAGATTGTCGAGGAGCGATATGGGGAAATTGCCTCCAACTTGCTTATTGAGCTGCTCAACCACCCGACGGTCACGTACAACCGATTTCGCCTACTTATGACCCGCAAGTTTGTGAAGACCATTCTGGAAGACACTATTGGCCATGAGATGCTGCAGGAGAGCAGCCAGCTCAATGCTGCGAAATGGATCATCAACTATATCCTGAAGGACTACCCGCAAGTAGTCCAAGAACGCCGCGAGCCCAGCAAGTATACGTTGACCAGCGCTGTCAGTACATTGTCGTCCTTGATCTCATCCCTCGGATCCGCCTTTGCCGTCCATGCCGATAGTTGTCGTGATGCCTTGCTCCAAGTCTTACCCCACCCCAGCTACACAGTCCAGATTCATACTGCTCATTGCCTGCGGAGCTTTGTGCTTGCATGCCCCTATCAACTTCTTTCTTGCGTGACCATCTGCATGAATAGTTTAAACAGGGAGATCGGGCAACTTGCTACACCACGACAGTCACCTCGTCGATGCGTTGGATATGCAAATGGCCTTTCGGCGATGCTGAGTACTTCCCGCCTACAACCACTTTATGGAGCTGTCGACGTATTTGCGCGCATCTTCTCCCAGGCTACAGATCTTCTCAAGACTAGCAGCACGTGTGAGCTCCGAGTTGCAAGTACGCAAATACAGGTTGCATGGATTTTGATTGGAGGTCTGATGCCTCTCGGCCCGAGCTTCGTCAAAATTCATCTCTCCCAACTCATGCTACTATGGAAGAATGCTCTGCCAAAACATTTGAAAAAGGAGAACTCCGCCCAGCCAAGCACTCTAGAGACGAGCTTCCTCGCTCATGTGCGAGAATGTGCTTTGAGCGCCCTCCTGGTTTTTATGGAGTTCAACAGCAAGCTTATTACTGCAGATGGTGCGAAGAGAATCGCTGCTATGCTGCAGAACACTGTCGAGTTTTTGGATGACTTGCCACGACCCAAATCCATGGAAGATATCTCACAACGTCTCCACCCCTCCCTTCAGCTACACGACTTCACCACGATGGTTCGCCGACGAGTTTTGCAATGTTTCTCAAAATTGGTGCATGTTCACCATCCTAGCCATGGTGACATCATTTCCCAGTCTAGCCTGCTCAGTCTTGCTGTTTCTTCCTTTGCGGATCCAGATGCGCAGTACAGGCCCGTGGAAAGCTCCATTGCAGCTTCAACTGGCCAATTTGATGGCCTTTGGGATCTGTGCGATAATTACGGCTTTGGTGTCACTGGACTTGCCCGACAATATATCTGGGCTGCACTGTCTGGCACTCATGGAAGTGAAAATAGCCCTGCTTGGTCTGCTATTGATTCAGTTGATGAAGTCGTCGATGATGCTCTGACGTTCCCTGTATGCCAAGCGAGCGAGCATGACTCTTTACTTCTCTACAGCTTGCGAGATGGCGATTCTCTGGTGGTGGATCCACCGACCACCGGCGTTGTCAACTCGGCAATTGATCTGTTCTCGGTTGCCATTGCTCTTCACTCACCTAAGATTCAAGAAAGTAGTGTGGAGCAAATTGCTTCATTCCTGACATCTCCGGCTCTCCAGAGAAACCCTGGACGCAAAGCTGCTTTAGGTGTCAACGTTGCTGTTGCTATCTTGCATGCCCTGAAAGTCGCCGTCAAGGAAACCGACTTCGTGGCTGGAAAGTTGAACACATCAACAGAAAAAACCCTGCAGGAGCTCATTCAGAAATTCACTATCGACGCCGACCCTATTATTCGAACAATTGGCGTGGAGGCACTGGGTCGCCTGTGCGATAGTGCTGGAAACGCCTGCACTAATACACTGGTCAATTGGCTTGTGGACACCATTGTCGCAAACCGAGAGCCAAACGCTCGAGCTGGCTGTGCTGCTGCTCTTGGATGCATTCATTCCCAAGTCGGGGGTATGGCAGCTGGTTTGCATCTTAAGACGATTGTTGGAGTCCTGATGTCTCTATGCAATGACCCGCACCCTGTTGTCCATTTCTGGGCCCTTGGTGGGCTGGAAAGAGTGGCCAACTCTGCCGGTCTGACATTCTCTCCATTTGCCTCCAGCTCATTGGGTATGCTGGCTCAGCTCTACAATGCCGACACCCACAACGAAGAATGCGCAGCCTTGGCGACATCCAATATTGAGATGACATTTTTGACTCCTGTTGTCATTAGCCGATGCGTTGATTCGCTGATCAATGTTCTTGGGCCAGATTTGCAAGACATCGCAAAGACCCGCAACCTTATTCTTACTCTCCTACGCCAATTCCAGCTGGAGGAAAACACTGCTTTGGTCACTGAGAGCTCCAAGTGCTTGGATCACTTCTCTCTATATGCATCCAGCTACGTGGATATTCCTGGATATGTTAAGCGTTTGCAGAAAGAGCTTCGCGCAAATAATCCATTTATGCGAGACGTTGCTGTTCGTGGTCTAAGCAATCTGATGAAGCGCGATGCTACATCCGTGATTCAAATCGCAAGCGAGACTCTTGAAGATGATGTCTGGCTTGCATTTGATGATGCGCCGGATAACGTTCCCCTCAGGACTATGATTCATGAATGGTTGCAACAAACAGCGCTCACAGAAACCGAGCTTTGGATTCAGCGCTGCCAGAATATCATGACTAAAACTCGCAACAAAGTGGAAGTCCCACCGACTACAGCAGTCCAAACAGCTGCGGCGGACATTCCAGACGATGAAGTTGCTGGGTTTGCCTCCGCGGTCGCTGGAGATGGTCAAGGTGACCCTACGAACGGAGCTATCGCAGGTCAGGAATTCCTGAAATGGCAAACCCGCAACTTTGCCATGTCCTGCCTCTCTGAGCTTCTCGCTACAGTGCAAGAAGCCATTCTGCCTGACCAAACCATTCCAGCTGAGCTAGCACTTCAGTCTAAAGTTGGCGATATCGTGAGAATGGCATTCTCGGCATCGACTGCTAATGTTATTGAGCTGCGTGTATGGGGTTTGAAGATCATTGATCAGGTCTTGACTGTATGTATCTCTCGTCCCTGTTTGATTACATTGACTTACCGTATTCTAGATGTTTGGCAAGACACCAGACCCAGATTTCGCCGAGGCATCTTTGCTCGAGCAGTACCAAGCTCAAATCGGTTCCGCACTTACTCCTGCATTTGCGGCCGACTCGTCCCCCGAGTTGGCTTCTGAGGCGATCAATGTCTCGGCCACATTCATTGCGACAGGAATCGTGACAAATGTGGATCGCATGGGAAGAATTCTTAAGCTTCTCGTACTTGGCCTTGAAAACTTCGCCAGTATGTTGTACCCTTTTAGTATATGTGAAAAATGCTGATCAATACGTAGAAAATCCTGAAACCACTGATATTGGCGATCTCAAGGGCTTGAACTCAAATGCCCGAGTGATGGTCAAGCTGGCGCTGTTTTCCGCTTGGGCCAGGCTTCAGATTGCCAGTATTGACCAAGAGTACCTCAACCAGGTGGTTCAGCCATATGTTGCCAAACTCACACCACTATGGCTTGCCTCCCTCCAAGAGTATGCTCGATTGCGCTTTGAGCCTGATATTTCTGGCGCTTTGGGTACAAGCACTCAGAGCAATGACTTGGATGAGGTTTACGCTGCTTTGAACAGAGAGACATTGCTCAAGTTCTACCAAGATACCTGGCTCAATCTCGTTGATGCGATTGCTGGTCTGGTTGAAAGAGACATTGACTTTGTTTTTGATGCATTGGATGGCAAGCTGCAGCAACCAGAGGAACCCAGTAGCCCTGGGGATGAGACGAAAGAAGGCCAGGAACTTTCTACTAGCAAGTCTCAAGGAAAGGGCCATGACATCAACTATCGCGAAGAGCCTGTTGCGTTCTTCTTCGTTCTGTTCGGCCTTGCTTTCGAATCTCTGGTCGACCAAGGAACTTCACCTTCGCAGCGCCTCGCCATCCTCCAGGCTCTGAAGAGAATCCTGAGACCTGTCATCTCTGGTAATGCCATTTACCAAGATGCCATTTTTTCGGAGACCATGGATACCTTTGATCGACTCGTTCTGACTGAGAGCACACCTATACAGACAGTCATCGTGGGCATCGCGCAGAACCTCTCGCTTGACCACCCGGCAGCACAAAGCGACCAGGAGCGAAGTGATCATTTGTCGGATGATATCGAGCAACTCTTTGAACTGACTAGGAACATCATTTTGGTTCTCGCGGGCATGCTGCCTAATCTCCGTGAATCGACACCACTTGCACGGTTCAACGTTTCCTCGGACGATTCCCTGGCCCTGATTCGCCTGGCGCTGCGCTCTCTTGTCGATGTTGCGTCAGTCTTCCCTTCTATCATTCGCAATGACCTTCACGCTTGCATCCTTCATATTTTCACCACTATATTGGCAACTGGAATCTGCCAGACCGAAGTTGTACCCCAGGCTCTTCCGATTTTCCGACAATTCATCCACGGAATTACCCATTCGTCCGAAGATCAAGACGACATGGACGTGGTAACCTACCAGATGCGAGGATGTCTTACCCGCTTCTTGACCATCCTCACGATTGCCCAGCGTCGTGAGTCAGAGACCTCCATGCCTTGCGCCAAAAATACGCTGTTAGCTATTACTTTCCTGATAACAGCAGGTGGACATGTCCTCCCTCCACAGGACCCACTTATCAATCGTGTTCTCGACGAGCTTCTCGATTGTCTCCAGGATGTCGGCCTCGCCACCGTTGCCGCTAGTTGTCTACGTTCAATCATGCTCAAGCCCACTCCCCGTTACATGACAGACGATGTGATTTCCCGATATTTACTTCCTCGTTTGATCGCCTTCCTTGTTGGCTGTCCATCTGACACGGGCGAAATCCCCACCGACCCAGAGAACTCGCGAGCTGTTATCGCTCGCACGCTCGTGTCCTGTGTGCCCAACTCGACCTTCTCCCCTGCTGAGACCCCGGCCGCAGTCTCGCTTATCATGTCTGCCCTGTTAGCCCGTGCCAAGCGCGAGGGACAGTCAGTACACCAGGAATCCGCTGGTCACCTGCTTGAATTGGCCAAAGCAGATCAAGTCAGTTTCCGAACATTGGTGGCGAATATGAATGCAGACCAAAAGTCGCTTCTGGAGGAGGTTCTCCGCAGTGCGGGTATTGGAGCCACCTCCTCAACGGCCAGTGAAGCAAATGATAACGTACCGCAAGCTGCGCCCACTATTGCTCTGCGCATGGATTTTTAGAGACCTGAACGTTGTCGCGTGTTGATGTGATATGAAATGAATGCAATAGTGCAGAAATGTATAAACCACGAAATGCTTTTTATAGTTTCTCTTTCCCTTCCAAGTGCAGTATTTTGGGAATGATAGACAAATTGAACTATCCTAGGTAATGAGCTTTGGGTTGAAGTAGTCCCGAGGTCGGAGCCCGGATTGAGCTCTTATTCAGGTACCTGGCGTAATTCTCCTTGGGTAAATATTACGTAGCTAATAGAGCAAACATTAGCGTTGGTAGTTAGTAAGCTTTGAAAGTTCGAAAGTATATTGTATCAACGGTGTCCTGGAACCCGAGCAAGACCGAGATCTAAATAAATCGAACTCCATGTTAGGCAAGTCGTGGCACGCTTATGTTATCCGCATCAGGTGACGCAATATATATCCCTCGCCATCCTTCTCGCTCGCACTTCTTAGTGCACTGGGGATCAATTCTTTTTGTAATTCTCTGGGAGGAACGAAATTGATTATTTACTGCGGGCAGAATCCGCTCCATTATGCCGCCAGACCGAGGCCGGGCCTCCAGAGCGTGCGTTTCGTGCAGAAAGCAGAAAACCCGATGCTATGAGCCCAGCGTTCCAGGGAAAGCATGTTTGCGATGCGAAAGACTTCACCAGAAATGCTCTTTAATACAGGCTATAGAGACAAGAGAGGATGAGGAAGCAGATACTCCTTATTCAAATACAGATGCGCGGTATGAATGTATTCCTTCTGCCCCTCCCACACATTGTTGAAATCGTTGACATTTTGATATAGCTTAGAACGCGTCGAGAAAACGCTGGCAGCTCTTCTCGATCGCCTAGGGGAGGGTCCGGCAGGTCCCGATGACCATGAGTCCAATGGGGGAAGCGCACTGACAACCCCGGAAGCTGGGGAAGCTCCGTACAAGGACACGGAATCTTCCGCTGCCCCGATCATGGTCATCCGAGACCTGGCCACGGATACAGGTATCAAGTCTGTACCTGACACGAGGTCTCTCGAGACGGTCCTAGATGATCTTATTTCGCCTGATCTGGCTCTAACTTTAATCACAATGTACGCCTTGGAAGTTTGATCTCACGTAAATCCAAGCCGGGCCTTTGGTATCATACTGACATGTATGCCCAGTTTCGTCGAGTACTATGGTCGATGGATCATGTATGACCCTGAAGGTGACCCCGCTGCTCTTCTGCCCCGCGTGAAGAGATCACCCTTGCTTTTCTGTGCCTGCTGTTTAATCGCCGTGCGGCATACTTCCGAACAACTAGCGGCAGGTCTGGCTCCCAAACTTTACGAGTACGCTCGGTCCTCTGTCTCGAGTACCCTTTTGGTTGCACCACAGTCTATTGAGTTCTTTCAGGCAGCTCTCATTCTTTGCATGTGGTCTACAACTGTCGGCCAGGTGCCTTTGAGTATTGATAGCTGGCTTTTGAGTGGGTTTGCCCTACAACACAGTCAATCCAGCCCCTTGTTTGCTGCAGTGACTTCTCAATCCCAACCACCAATCAGGATGGATGAGAAGACCCTGGATCGGTGTTACCTGTGGAACCATCTTTGTCTAGCACACTTGCACTATTGTGTTGGCACAAGTCGCAGATCTATGCTACAGGCTTGGCAAATTGAGCGTTGCCGAACTATTATTGACTCCGATCATGCGACTAACTTTGAAGTTCGGATGGTTGCCGAGATACATCTTTACTGGACTGTTTATGGGCACCTGATTGAAGAATCAGTAGATCTGCTCAAGTCAGTCGCGGATATACAGGCGTGGAGGCGACGATGGGAATTTGTGATTGGTATGTGACTCCCATTCTATGTCGAAACAGCGGGCACGAGGAAATGCTAACTTTTGAGATTTCAGAGCAGCCAAGATCTCAGTTTCTGCTGATGGGTTTCCATTTCTCCAATCTACTCTTATACGAGCATGCATTGAAATCAAAGACTGCTCGTGCCCAAGAGTCAGTGGTGTCAGAAATGGTCCGCCATTCAACAGCTATCCTAAACCTAGCCATGGATACAGTGGATGAGCGTACTCGCCATTTGACTGATCACATCTACCACATGATAACATTCGCAGCGATTATCATCTGTCGTCTACTCAACAGTCATGAGAGCCAGCTGAGCAGGGCATGTGACACCAGAGATTTACATACTCTCATTCAAAGTCTGGTTGACTGGCTTCATTGCATTGGCTTACCCTGCCATGCTGCACATACCTTGGGAAACATCATCGCCAAAGTACACCAGAAACTACGCCCTAGCGTTGAAGTCTTGCCAGACCCGATGGAGGATTTCCCCGAAGAGAGCTTCACCAACTACTATTTCCCGGAGTTCTTGGGTCTGGGGCCGTCCGCCGATGGAAACTGGGATCTATTGTCAGATTTGGGTTTCTTCCATCAAAGCCCGTCGAACAATTAACTAGCAAGGTGAAAAAGCTGTGCACCAAATGGCCGAGTAACAAAAAAGAAATTGTTCAAAACAAGATACTGGACGTTTTAATACCCCCCGTGTCTTTTCTCAGCCCAGCGCAATAATGGGAAAATGATGGCAGAGAATGCAAACGTTAGCTCATGACCTATGTTCGCACCACTGCCTATCAACGATGCAATCGGTGCAGAGTACCACGTCACATGCATCCCAAGAGCGGCTCCGACGAATCCAAAGCAGAAAGCTCCAATCGATGCCCACCCGAAAGGTAGAGCCGCCGGGTTGTTCCAGGCATCCAAGTCGTACGCTGACCATCGTCGGCGAAATATGAAGTGCTCCTCCATAACAACAGTTGCGTGGATCACGGTCCAATACCCGATCACACTGAGGAAGGTCTCCAAAGCGTCATTAAAATACTTTGCTGCACAGCAACCAATAATGACCGCTACCCCGGATCCAAAAGTCACCAGTACAGCCCGGGGAATCCCGATGGCCCATGTACCAAGATTCTGGGCATGCAAAGCGAAAGAATAATTGTTCGGAATATTGTTCTTGCCATCAATTAGCCCATGCCAGGGATGTGATTCTTGCAATCAGGAGCAAACTTACCGGAATCGAACTTAATGCTGCAAGAACCATCAGAAACTTTCCAAATCCACCAGCTGGCTCTAATGACATCTGCAGCAAGCCTCCAATTGAAGAAGTCGAATAAGCATCTTTCCATACGGTACTTTTAATAGTACCAGTATATAGTGCCGCGCCGAGCGATTGCACCAAAACACTTGGTACGAAAATACCCACATACGTCGCACCGAAGATCTTCCAACGTGGAGTGTCATGTGGCATACGAACATTATAATCTGCAGCACAGTTCACCCACGATAGTGAAAAGGAGAAGATACTTGCCATGTATGAGAGGACAGCAGCCGCTCTATCGGCGCCTTGGAGATGTTTCGGGCTTTCAGCTGTGAATGATGATGCGCCTGTCCCAGCGGCGACACACCACACGATAAATGGAAAAACCCAGACGAAAGTGTCTAGGCGATGAATCCATGTTATACCCAGTGCACAAATAATCCACACCAATGTACATATTATGATCACACCGGCCCAGGTGGGACATTTTCCATTCGATAATGCGTTGAGGACGGAAGCTCCTGAGATGGAGTTGATAGCGTTCCAGCCTGTTGTTGCGACCATGGAGAATACCACGACGAGCATATTACCCCAGTATCCGAAGGAGTACCGCCTGCGGGAGTAGAAAGTTCGTCAGTAGGTACTCAAGGGGATGGAATGTGAGAGTCGAAAGCTCGTGGCTGCTCAACAAGTCGAGGTAAATGGGGTGCATGTATAGCTAGCTACTCACGAAAATGTTGTCATTCTCAAGCCTGTCAATCCAGCTGTAGCTGTCCATGCTGGGAGTAGATCACTGAACAGATTGACCACCACAATCACGATGAAGCAATCCCAGAATGCAAGACCCATGGAGCCTCCCAGTGATCCAATATTGAGTGTGGCGATGGCCATGTTGGCGCTGAACCTGTAATATCCATGATAATTAGAATTTCCCCATAATGGATATATTTAGACAAACAAATCATGAACTGCACCTACCAGAATGTAGTAGCATGCCAGAACTTGGTTGTCTTCTCCTTTCTCTCCTCATCAGTGACTCGTTCAATGCCCCCTCCTCAATGGACATTCTCCTTGAAAACCATGGTTGGGTCTTTGAAATATCATCCACCCCAGCTGTCTTGAAGGCTTTATCTGTAGACATGATAAAGTGGTTCATAAACACACTAGAGAAATGTCATGTACTGGGGAATTTCCTGTATGCTATTCAAGGAGGATAAGCCCTTCTATATCTACTCTTCCCCCTGCCATATGATACAATGATATCTCTATGGCTCGATGATAAGCATATCGCAGACGTATCTGACGCCATCACAACTATATTTTGTAGCTGCAAATGATATTGCTTGGTTTGATACACCGGCGACCCACCGGGTACATACCCCAGAGCTGCTCAAGTAGGTATCCACGTATGTATAATTGTAATTGTACTAAAGTGACAATAGAAGTCAGTCGACAACAGGGGTAGCCACCATGTTTTAATCTCGTATTAGAACAGCCTATCAGTCTCCTGCTTATTTAGCCCGGTGGGTCAATGCACCATCTTGGCCTCCACTTATCTGCCGCGGCATCCCGCGGCATGCCGGTCCACCTTGCCCTAAGTAGAGCTCAGCAACAGAACCCTCATCATTGCGTCTTTTTAGAAGATAAAATGCAAATCACCCGGCATTTCGTGGTCAAGTATCTTCATCCATTGCATTCAATCCTCTACACCCACTTACAATGGAGCAGCAAACATTCCGCCGCCGCGGCCTTGGTCTCCGCGGGGTCGATGAGCATCGAGTCTCACCCGGTTACGTCCTCTACTCCCCCTTGACCTCCAATACGGCCCACCTGATCTCAAAAACCGGCGAAGAAGTCCACAGCTGGACTCTACCCCACCGTGCTGGTCGACACTCCCGTATCCTACCCGATGGCAATCTCGCCTACAATGGCGTGCACCCAGACGCACCCTCGCTATTCCCTATGTGGGCGAAATACCGTGGCGGCGTGATGATGCAGGTAGACCCTGCTGGAAACATTCTGCGGCAGTATTCCGATCCCTACGCGCATCATGATCAGAATCATCTGGATGACGGTACTATTCTCTATACAACACTTGAGGCCCTCACACCCGAAGAAGCAGCACGCGTCCAGGGCGGGATTGAAGGCAGCGAGGCGCCTTGTGGTACAATCTATGCGGATTGCATCAAGCTCGTGGACCCTTGGTCTGTCTCGAACACTTCCTCATCTTCCGACTTTGACGGCTCGGGTGGGAAGGGCGGTGCAAAGCTCCTATGGTCTTGGCGGGCAATCGACCATCTCGATACGACTGCTTTCGCTGCGCATGCTCATTACACCCGTGACCACTGGCCGTTGATCAACAGTGTCGCCTTCAACTCTGAGGGAAACATCATCGCCTCAACCCGGAACGCATCCACCGTTTTCGTCATCGAGCGTACGACAGGCAAGGTTATTTGGACCGTATCTGCGCCGACGGTATGCCAGCAGCATTGCGCGCATCAGATCAACAAAGAGGGGGATATACTTGTTCTTGACAACGGAGTATTCAGACCAGGTGTCTCGGTGCCGTTTTCAAGAGCTGTCGTTGTTTCCCCGGAGAAGGAGGTTAAGTGGGAATATAAGGATTTCTCAACTGGTGGTCTGGGATTTTTCACGCCATTTATGGGATCTGCGCAGCAATTGAAGAATGGGAATGTCTTGATTTGCGAGGCGGCTACTGGGCGTATTTTTGAAGTTACGGTGGGTGGGGATATGGTTTGGGAGTTTGTTGTGCCTCAGTTGCAGGATTACAAGCGGGTTATGGAGGATACGGAGTTGAAGGAGATGGAGCGCATTGGGTTTTCGAATCAGAGTAATGCGGTCTTTAGAGCCTATAAGTACCTACCCGAGGAGATTCCCTGGCTTAAGGGGAATTGAACGATGTTGGCATAGTACGGATAGTCAAATATAGAAGGTTGTTAGAAGCTTATTTATCTTGGATTTGTTTTCCAAGACGAAATGTCGGCTAAGGAAAGCTTTCAATCAATTGAAGAGTCTATAGTATTTGTAGATTTGCAATGTATAGTGTGGGTATCTGGATCTATTGGTGTTGTACAGGTAGCTCACTCATAAAGCCCTTTGCAACAAAAGAAATGGTGTACATAGGACGGGTGTTTGCGTGTTTGTATAGTGAAGAAAAAAGAGGAGAAGAAATTGGATCATTGTGATCAGCCCAGTGACTCTCCAAGATGCGCCACAGCAATAGAAGGCACCTTAGACTGGCTTGAGGTTTCATGAATGACCCGAGTTTCTTTCGTGACTTCCTTGACGGGTTTCTCAACCTCGGCTGGCTTGGCTGGCTCCTGCGGCTTGCGAGTAGAGGCGTACTTCAAGAAAAGTATCATCATGACTGCAGAAATTGTTAGAATTGGAGATAAAAAGCTGTCTATGATGAAACTTACAGGCACAGGTGGCAACTGCCATAGCTGCACGTCTTGTCAAAATCCATCTGAGGCCTTCGATCTCGCTTTTCCCATCGCTGTTGAGCGAGACAGTAATCTTGTAGTTCAATTCTTGATCCGATGTGTCGATCACACGTTGTTGCTCACGAGTGCTCATCTTGTGGTCATTGAACATGCCCTTGATTTCATCCTTCATACCCGCAAGCTCCTGGTTCAGGCGTTGAGATAGTATATCCGTCTCATGTTCCAGCTGTCCCCGAGAAGCTCTTTGCCTTTGAACTTCCGACGCGCGGGCCATTTGAAGCGACTGCTGAAGCTCCGAACAGGCTGCTTTAAATAAATACGACTCGTTTTCTTCGTCTGATTTAGAAGTCAAGCTCTGCTGGGCAAAGTCGAGGTTCTTTTGTAAAATCGTCCGTACGGCTTTCATGATTGTCGTAGATTGCTCGTGGGTAAAGCCACCTTTAGACAGGTCTTGCACGAGTGAATAGGTATCGAAATGGTGGACATATGGCGCTGGCGACATGTGTGGCGGTTTGTGTTCGGCATTTGATGGATCCGTGGGAGTGAGATATGTCGATGGAGATGGCATGTGGTATACTTCTTCGAACGAGCTGTTGCTGTTCGCATATGGACTCATCTGAGACGTGCCTTCCCCTAGATCTTCGAACGGAAATGAAGCTGACGCGCTTGTTGTGGTCTCCGCATCCGATCCTTCCTCCTGAGGTTGCTCCGAGGCAGCGGGATCACTTTTGGCAGAGTCAGCTGCAACCTGCTCCGATAGATATGAAGCTGCAGCATCGGCTGGGTCATTTCGAGACTCAGAAGCCTGTCCCTCCGCTTGCGCTTGTGGCTGTGGCGGTGTCTGCGAATCCGATAATGACTGCTCCGATGACGAGCGATTTCCCTCCGTGTTGTCTACGTCCTCGCTAGCTGCCCCGGAGCCTGAGACATCTGTGGATTGTGTCGGGAAGTTCTCTTGTGAATGCAGGGATGGAGGTATACTTGGTTCCACCGCTGGGCCATATCGTCGCTGGTAGGATTGCTGTTTGCGGAGGTGACTAGTGTGAAATGGCCTTCGGGGCCTAGCGAGTGGGACGGCGTGAAGTATTCTTGGTTCACAAAGTCGGATAGCTCGCATGAGATTAGGATAAAGGAACGGCAACCGAGGTGTGAGCATATTGAAGGAGAGGGTTGCAAGAAGAAAGAAACCTTTCCCGTCGGCGAAGTGAGTGACTTCATTCCCCCGCGGGAAGGGAAGATTACTTAAGCGACTTCCTATGGAGTCCCGGATCTCCTGCGCCGTGATTGGTCGGTTGGCGGGTACACAAATTCCACTTGGACAAACCTGCGGAGTACAGTAGACATGTTCAGGTTATGGTCGAAACTTTTCATAATCAGGGGACTTTGAACAGATACCAAAGGAACTCTTCATGTTTCTCAATGGGCTTCTTAATTGAGAACAAAGCATATTATATCTGACGGGAAATAGTTGCTAAGCTAGACTTAACATAGCTTAGAACATACTCTAGTAGCGTTCATTTAATCTGACATCCTCTCAATTGCCCATATGCATGACTTCTTCCCAACCAAGCCTTATACTCCGCACCCAAACAACTTTTACACAGCCACGGAAAACCGGCATACCAAAGCTCATAGCTCCTAAGATTAAACGTTGAATGGCCACACGAACCCGGTGTACAGGAAGCAGTATTCTCGCCGCCAATAGGTTGGCCTATGTAAATTCGGGGCTTTTCTGTCGTATAGATATCTTTGAATATTATGAAATTGCAATGAAATGCGCATTTTGTATCAGATTGCCCAAAATATCATGATGGTGTATAGTTCACAAATTGAGCGACATCTGGTGCATCAGGTATGGCTGTTTCAAGGTTTTTGACCAATTTTATTAGGTGGACGATCTACTAATTCTCAAATTTGCAATTCTATATATTCTGTTTCTATTGTATATCTGGTACATACGACCATAGGGTGTGGAGAACAGGGCTTCCCGTCCGCTCAGCCGTACTTAAGCCACACGCCGGTTAGTTAGTAGTATGGTGGGTGACCACATGCGAATCCTGACTGTTGTATGTTTTTGTTTTTGACAAAATGTAGCTCTTTAAGTAAATTGTGAAGCGTTATGGATCAGAATTCCGGAGACTGGGTGAAGGAGGCGAGGATGAGGTGAAAACACCCACCCCCAGGCACTCTTATTTTCACTCTACCCAGTCTGCAATGATTAATAGTAGCCCGATGGCGGATGTCCGATCTGCTGTCCCAGACGTCTTTATTGTCCTACAAGTCGAAAGAAGATGCTCCCAGAAGCCATACGAAGAAGCTTGACAGAGGAACGTACGTGCCGTAAAACATGGTTTCACCCGCGAGTATCAGGAAGCACGGGAACAGGAGGACAACATTACAGTATATGCCATAATAATTAACACAGCATTAAAGTGGGCACAAAATTTCGGTCTAGTGATTGTGAAAATGCTCTTTCGACTATTTGCTGGACACTCTTGCGGGTCTTCCGCAAGCCCGAAAACAGTGTCCTTGTCCGAACCAGCGATGATGTTATATAGCGGGTTACACTCAATGACAGCAGTGTGACCACGGCGGAGAAGTTTGCATATGACTGGTAGTATCTTGTTTGGTTCCTCCTCCTGCTGCAGGTTCCACACCAGCGCAATTTGCTGGTTTCCGTTACCCCCGATAGCGTAGCGACCATCTGGTGTAAAACATGCGTTGCACGGGCTTACCGATTGAGATTAGCAGACGAAAGTTTTAAGGAACAAAAAAGAGTTGAAGAGAATGAGTGGGCGAGACTGATGCCGGTCTATGCTTAAATTCTGGCAAATCCAGTTGACTTCCAACAGGATATAAATTTTTTCATATCCAACACGTTGAGTTCTGACAGTGTACTATTCTCTCTTGTCAAACTCATGTGAGAAAGTGTTTAACTTTCCGCAAAAGTGCTTTTCGATCGAAGCCACGCGCCGTACTTCCACAAGTAAAACATACCTAAAATGCCCAAGCATGACAGGCCCGCAAGCAAGGAGACACCTCCTCCAATTCCCAAATTGCTGAACATCGGCCTTGCAAACAGAATACATGCAACAACGAATAATGATCTGCAGAGGTCATTTGTCGCGAATAGAGAAGCTGAATATTTTGGGTAGGACATTGGAAGATAGACAAAGACGCTTTGGAAGATGATGAAATTGGAAGTTACCAATATCACAACTCCAATCAAGCCAACAATCCAGTGAATGTCACTTCGAACGGTCCAACCAAATAGGAATCATCCGACAGAGAGCGTTATGACGGCAAATAGAGCAGGAACGAGTCGATGCTCCGGGGCGCGTGGACCATGTCTCTCAAAATCGGGAAGTACGTAGCAGAATTGATAAGCGAAAAAGATGACAATTCCGATAATGCAAGCAATTCCAATCGTGAGAAAGCACAGACCGGTTTCTCCTATGTTGAATCCATAGATTGTAGGATAGACAAGCGGAAATGCTTCGAAAAAAGAGTAATAGATGCCGTAAGTGAGGGAGGTCTGTCAATTGTTTCTTGATTAATTCTATTTGGCGTTCCAGCAACATCCAAACTCAGCGCTCAGGATTGACTTACGTATAAGTTGGTGAAGAGAACCGCAGGATCCTTGAACATGATTTCCGCCGGCTTCATGAGCGCGTCCCAAACGACATCCACAGTTGTCAGTTGCGCTTGTGCGATTTCGCTTGAGGCAAAAATGTTACTTCGCCCTGTGAGTTTTCGTAATCTTTGCGCGCGGCGTCGAAGTATGTTATCTGAAGATGTTTCGGGCAGAGCGCAGAATAGTAGCAAAGATAAAGGTCCAGTTAACCAAACAATTTCCCAAAGTCCCCAGCGCCACCCCTTCGCTTGGACAGCAAATCCGGCAACAACTGGTCCTATTGCGGGTCCCCAGAACCAGACCGCAGTCCAGGAGGAGAGATATATCGGAATATGGCTTGTAGGATACTGAATAAAAAACTCTCTGTCAGTCCTGTTACACCGCTGGCTCTTTTAATTCACTCACGATATCCCCAACTGATGCTCCTCCGTTCGCTAGACATGGACTACCAAAGAATCCCGTGAGAAACCGCAGGACGAGCAAACCTGCAAAGCTTCTCACCGTTGCTGTTGGGATCGACAAGATAACGAATATGAAAAATGTCGGGATGTATACCCAGTTTCGACCCACTGAAGGAATCTCACTTAGAGGGGCAAAAATAAGAGGTCCAACTCCATATCCTGCAACATAAACAGCGAGTCCAAGTGCTGCCGGTGTTGCTCCAACATCGAATTCTTTCATGACCCCTTCTTCACTTGGTACGTACATGCTGGATGCACCGTAGACAGCCATGGTGTATGCGCATAGCTGGAATAATACCATGCCATTTTTCAGGCTCGTCCAGTTTTGAGGGTTCTCTGGGTCTGCATCAGAATACCAGTCGATCACAATCTCATTACTTGTGGACAACTCTTTTTTGAAATCGACCACTCCATGACGAAGCTTCTGCTGGCCATGTCCATGGGGATTCAAGTCGTGAGAGTCGTTGAGTGCTGTCAAATTTGGGTCTGAGCTACATCTCTGTTGTCCGAGCGATGTTGTCGCTTTATCCGTATTATGATTTCTGGTCTGACATTCGATGTCGTCACTCTCACTGTTGCAAGCCTTCGCGCTCAGTGCGTCGGGCAATTCGGAAACCTTGCCATGATCATCAACGACGTTGATTATGCCGTTGGCCTTTTTTTTCTTTCATTAGGAACATCATGTTGTCGGGTGCATTGAGAACGTTACCAAAGATTGATCGAAGAACTCCTTTTGTTCCTCAATGTAAAGTAATATTTTCTCTTCTGCCAAGTACCGAATGATCTGGCCCATCGCCGAATCTCTGAAGAAATCCATTTTTGACGCGATTCTTTGAAGATCGTGAAACAAAATGCTGAGTTTATTTGAGAATTATTTCATGAGCGTATTCCTTGGATTGAATTTATAAATTCCGTAAGAGTCAAATTTGAAGAGCTCACTTAGCCTCGAAGAAAACATCTTCTCCTGTCCTGGATTGAATACTAAGCAAACCTGTGTGTCAATCATGTTTCGCAAAAAGTTACTCGATTTGGACCACTCTTGGGAGGATGTTGTTTGAGTTTCGGCAAAGGAGACAGAATGCTGACTTGACCCGCCCGGCCTGAATACTAATTTCGTCCGAAAGGTATCCAAAGATGATTGGAAAATTTAGAGACAGGCTATTCAAAAAGGCCGCGAGATCCACTTGTTTTAGGCTGAAGCCCATTCGATTTTCCAATTCAACTCCATTGGAAAGATTATCGATGCCTCGTTCAGATGAAACCGAGTGGTGGGTGAATGAAGTTTATGAGGTGATCAAAAAGATACCGAGGGGACGTATAACAACCTACAAACACATTGCGAAGCTTCTTGAGACTCGTACGTGCTATCCCCATTAATCTTGAGAAATATGAATACAGGATGTTGACGATAGCAAAACTATCGAATAGCGCAACGCGCCCGTCAAGTTGGGACCTGTTTGTGGAACCTCCGTCCGGCAAATAGTAGCTCGGCTTCGCAAGATGAGATGGAAGACGGCGTGACCCCGTTCCATAACTTGGAAAGCGTTCCATGGCAAAGAGTGATAAATTCAAAGGGATCAATTTCGCATCGGTAAGAATCCAAATCGAGCAATGTTTGACTCAGTCTTTCAAATATCTTGTCGACAATCAAGGATGGCTAATGGCTGGAGATAGAGGAAACGGATGGGCTGATACCCAAGCTCAAATCTTGCGAAGAGAAGGGGTGCGTGTTGTGACCGATGAAATGGGGGAACACCATATTGACATGATCATATTTGGTTGGTTTCCAGCTAGGGTATCTACAGATCTGACATCTTGAGGTGGCAAGCAAAGGGACCCGGTGAAAGAGATACCTGAAGCAAATAGTAGGCTCTTCTCCTCGATGGCTCTGTCACCTGCTTTTCTCAGGTTTCCGAGAGATTCTATATTGCCACTGTGGCTCACCGTACGTTCAACGTAAGAAAACGTGCGCGAACATAGAAGTTACTATTACACCTTGAGATCTACGTTACCCCAATCATATGGGCAAGTCAAATTAGGTTAGAGTCAATGAAAAGATACACTATGTGTTGAGCGGCATATTTCGTTCTTACAAATCACAACAGGATGCATCCGCAAGAGCGAGCTTTGATGTTGCTTAGCGTTGCTTGGCATTGCAGAAACCTTCCCTCTTGGGCAAGAAACCAGTAAATTTGGTTTCGATGATGAACGAGATAATCTAAAATTCGGAAACCTTCATCAAATCTCTGCCCAAGCGTATGATCGTCTCAAAGGCTAAGAAAGTGATGCATAAGAACGTCGCAGAAAATGTCCTCGTTGGGTTTGGCGTCTCATGTTGAAACTCTATTTTATGGAATCCTTGGATCCACTTTGAAACTACATGAACATCACAGAGCCCCACATCACAACATTCGAGCCTGTTGCCTTGGCCAGATACAGTACGCAATTTCGGCGCTCAAGGAATGGCGATCGCAATGTCTTCTTGATTTGAAATATAATTCGAACAAAACTACCCGTTTAGGTTGTAGATTTTTACCAATGTCCCAATTCACCCCCCCAGAATACATGAGATCGGTAAATGCTAAGCCCGATTCAGAAAAAAAAGCGAATAGAAACGTCTCACCACTCGTCTTGCAGACTGATTTGCCACCAGTGACGAGTACGACCAGAGTACATGAATATGATGTATATAAAGCTTACAGTAGCCCTTGCTCATTGACGCAGGGAGATAAGGGAAAGCAACAAAAAGCGAAAAGATCTGACTTGACACGCGGTCAAGACCACGACAATGATTGAAGCAAAGGAGACGTTTGACGGGACCTTCCCTTTTGAGCCTCACTTCTCGACACGTGCTGGATTTCGCATGCATTATGTCGATGAAGGACAAGGTCCTCCGATTCTGTGTCTCCATGGTGAACCAACATGGGGTTATCTGTACCGAGAACTTATCCCAGCTCTCGCGCAAAGCAACCGTGTCATCGTGCCGGATTATATGGGATTCGGCAAGAGCGAAACTCCTCAGAACTTTGGATATACCGCTCGCCAGCATACCGACAACCTAGAGCTCCTCATCGAGGAGCTGGATTTGCACGAGATTACTCTTGTTGTACACGACTGGGGTGGACAGATTGGTGGGGCTTTGGCTCTTCGTCAACATTCGCGCATTCGTCGATTCGTGGTGATGAACACAATGTTATCTATGGGCATGCCGGGGGAACAGGAGTGCTGGCAGGAGAACAGCAAGGAATCGGCTTGGTTCGGGTGGGCCGACCGTGATGTAGCAAACGGTACCTTCGAGGCAACGCTGCTAAATTCTGGAGTGGCTATCGTTGGCTTGATGAAGCTATTGCAGGGCTTCGAGCGCAAGAATGTCTCGGAAACCTTCTTTCGCGCATATTCCTTGCCATTCGCCACTCCTGAGGAATGTCATGGCGTGATTTCTTTCCCGAAAAGCATTATTACGGGGTCCTTCCAAGCGGAAGTCGGAACAACAGAACAAGTGACGGCTGTCCGCGCCAAACCTGCAATGATGATTGAAGGAATGAAAGACAAAGTTCTTCTCGCCAAACATTTTGTTCCTGTGTTCAGAAAGGCCTTTCCGAATGCACCGATTCATTATCTTGAGCAAGCCAGCCATTTTCTACTAAAGGATGCGCCGCAGGAAATCAGCCATTTGATTTTGGAGTTTATGAAAAATAGTTAGTTGTGCCAAAAACCTTGCCGACCTGTTCCAAATGGAGCATCATGGCATGCAACAATATACATTGACCTTGACGATTACGAAAGAGCAAAAAAAGAGAAAATCTAGAGACGTAAAGAAAGGAGAGAGACAATGAAGAAGGGGCGGACCGGAGGGAGGATCTCGTGTGGGTATGACCAGAAGCAAATTGTGTCCTTTTTTACTAGGATAATTTTGAAGTATGACAATATTTGAGTTATCTGCAGAATCATAAACTACGTAAGACTGGAATCGAATAAAATACATATCAACTTGATATATGAGATGACACACCGAGAAGAAGATACCATATACTGTACTGAGGAACGACTTAGCCATGTTATGACTGGCGCTCTGAAAGCTTTTTTTTTGTAGTGCAAGAGGAGTGGAGATGGGACTAACGACGCATCAAAAGGCCATTAATATGGTCAAAATTGCGAAACAGTAATATGGAATCTTCGAATGAAAGATGGCGGCAGGTTAAGTTTTATTTCCCGACCGTCAAGAAATATTAAACGTTCAAGAATAGCGTAAATCAAACATGGCTCTAGAATCTCTGGGTAGTCATAAAATGAAGTCGGAAAAGCTGGGCACGTGGGATGAGTCATCCAACCTTGTCATTCACTTCGATTAGTGGCGGCAGCAGCCACAAGATATATATCGACACTTCGATCATTTACGATGGGAAGAGCTCCAACCAGTGCCAGCTGTCACACGTGTCGAATCAGACGTGTTCGGTGTGACAAAGTAAAACCAGCTTGCTCACAGTGCCAAAAATCAGGTCATGAATGCCAGGGTTATCAAAGGATATTGCGCATACAGAGTCATGGCGTTGTCCAAGGCACCGATCCCGGCTCTTTGAAGCTTGTGCGTTTACGCAAAGCCGATTCTTACCCCACACCTCAACCCGTCAACGAGGAGCATGCTGCTGAGTCGACTGCTACACGAAGTTGGTTCCGCTGTAGTCTTCATCCGATTATGCAGTGATTTCTGACGCCTGGAATAGGTTGTTCACTTATTGACCCCGTGGATACGCAGTCCCAACCAACCGAGATAATTCATCAATATCCCTTCGAACAAGCTGGACTCCCGCTCTATTTGGGCCTAGATCCATTTGTCGATAACGTCACTTTTTCTTATTTCTTCGACGCCTATAGCTGGATCAACATACACAGCATCTTGCTTCAAGATACGCCAATGCGTCAACGTCTTGCACGGCAAGATGACGAAATTTGCTACGATAGTCTTCGTGCCTTGGCGTATGGCATATTCGGTCGAGACCATGGAATAAGCGGTCTTAAGCGTTCAGCTGAGCGCATATATTGTTCTGTCCTTCGAAAACTTCAAGCACGGCTTAATATCGCTTCAAAGTCAGAGTTGGCGAGTCTGATCAAGCCTGTAGCTATCATGGGATCGTACGCGGTATGAGCGTTCATTTCGTCTGAATCTTTGCAAAACAATGAAAAGAAACCCGCGGGCTAATTTCTTTGGTTAGATTGCCGTGGAAAATGACCTTCGATTCACTCATCACCATGGATTAAGTCGCATTCTTGAACATTGCGGGCCCGAGAACTTCTGTGATCCGTCAGTTCTGCCTGTCTTCGAATCTTGTAGATTCACAACGGTGAGCTTTGCTTTTTTTGCCATGCATTCCGATATGCTTGGGGGATTAACGTGTTATCTAACGCTGTTACAGATAGCGAACGCATTAGTTCGACGTCACCGGACCTTTCTTGAAAAGGAACGGTGGCAGACAACCCCATGGTCATTAGATTTCGAAAGCAAAACGAACTGGAGTAAACTTCTTGACATCATGTCTGAAATTCCTGGAGTCATTCAAGAAACAGATTCCGTGTTGGACGAGCGCTCTCAATGGGTCCTTGGTAATTTCAGTATTACTCGCAAAGAAACCTCATCGACCGTTCCAGATCTTCAGCGTCGGCTAGGTCACCTCTTCGAGCAACTCGCTCATTGGAAATCCAAATGGATTGAAGAAAATGCTCCTATTGCATCCGATATCCTTAATTGGGCTCTTTTCCGAACCGGATGCGAATCATACCGCCCTGGTATCTTTAATGCCCACGGTCCAGATGTTTATGGACTCAACATGGGAGGTTCTTCCAACATAAACATCCCCTTCAACCTGGTGTCCCCTACCGCCGGCGAACCTGAGGCCACCGCCCTCACGTTCGGTCTAATGCAAGAAGCTGCGCTCTACATTACCGTGCTTATATGGACTGACAGACTTCATAAGAATCTTGCTGGCGCAGCTTGCGCTCCTGATTCTGTCGATTTTTACAATGCTCCATTTTACACAGAGTGTCGGTGTTACTACGAAAACCCGGGGCCATCTAGGCTCTGTCAGATATTCCCATCGCCATCTGAGCGCGTGGAAAGATATGCGTCTTGGAATATTGACTCTGCGAGAATATCTGAATCTCCAATTCGCTCAATCGGTGATAATAGTGAAACACAAGGCTCTTTCCCGTCAAGCGCATGCTACAGCCCGTATTGGCAATCCAATGAGGAGCCTAATTCTCTGTCTGGAGACATTCTGCTACCAGGAGACATTCGCTTTGCCGGACAGTTGCGGATTTTGAACTGGCTTGTATCTCATTTGCCAAACAGTCGTGCCTACGTTCTAAGCACGCTTGCAGCTATGGGGCTGAGCCACTGCGTCCATGGAGTTCGCCCAGCCGAGGGCAATGAATATATCGCGGAGACAATACGCAAAACAATGGGTAAATCGAGGTTTGATGGTGCAGAGGATCTTTTGCTTAGAAGATACCGTTAATACAGAAACACCGCATTCTTTTTTGGAAAGTCCAGTGAATAGTGCAAGATAAATCGGTCACAGAATTACAAGCAGTGGGCGATTCACGTATAAATTTTGTGAGAAAGATAAGTTGGTTGGTAATCCAATACGATCGTGATTTTGAAATAAAGCGCTTTTCAAATGTGTGCATGGCTCGAAATGATCGTTTCCTGCTTCTAGAGGGCACAGGATCTTTTGCTTAGTAGACACCGGTAATGCAGAAACACCGCATCAGACACTGCTTAATATTGCATTTCACATCTTATCAACAAATGAACCAATTGCTGGATTCGTCTCATTCGGCTTCTCCCAAAAAGACGCGTGCGCAGCATCTTTTACGAGCAATAGCTCATAATTTTTGAAAGCCCGCTTTAGGAGTTCATCCAATTTGACCCAATTCAACTGCCGGTCGTATTGCCCAATGATCAACAGGACCGGCAACTCAGACGCGTATTCCATCAGCTTCGACTCATTCTGTTCACGAGCCGTCAGTAGCAGTGCCCGGGCAATAGGGTGTTGTTGTGCGATAGCTCCAATCAGTGCAGCCTTTTCAGTGTACGAAATAGAGGTTGCGACAGATGGGTGGAAGCAGCTGTCGAAAACCATCTCGAACCCGGTAGCGATCGAAGTAGCATCCTCCTGAACTAGGGGAGCTAGAGCAGCAGAACCGTACGGATGAGCAACATCAGGTAACTAAGGAAGCGGTGGTTAGGCAACGAAGATTCTCTCTAATTACCAGACTCATTAATGGAAGATATACTTACCATTGATCTCCATGGAATACCCGAGAAGAGAATCACACCGCTAATCCAGTCTGGTCCCAAGTGCGCAAAGACATCCGCTGGAATCAGTCCGCCGTAGCTCCTAAAAACCATTGTGTCAGTATTCTCTATCGTGGGGTACTCGGATGCAGTATTCGCAAGAAAAAACACACCAACCCACGTGGACAACTTTCCGAGCGTCAAAAGCCTCACAGACAGCTCGAAAGTCTTCCGCATTGCGCGCTGACGAGTACGCCTCCTTATTCAATGGTTGACCCGAACGACCTTGACCGCGTGGTTCATATGTAATCTGAGAATAAATAAGTCAGCTGATCGATGCTGAGCTCTTCTGACTTTCCTGCTGTTTATAAAGCACGTACCAGGCAGTATTTCGCCAGAAAGCTTTTGTCTTCAAATTGCTTTCTGAATATTAAGCTCGACATTGAAAATCCGGGTACAAATACGACTGCAGGTGCTTCTTTCGCAGAGCGGCCTGCTGCAGCCGCCCAAATAAGGGTGCCATCGGCGGATTGTATAGTAGGGGTCTTCGCTTCAAGAACGGTGCTCATTTTGACGTGGATTTGACTCTTGCTCGCACTGCTAAAGTAAGATGGTTGCTACCGTGGCAACTACTGAATTTATACTGAAAGCTGCTTACGGAATGGTAGCGGAAATCACGCATATTGTGTTTCACGCTGAAATTAAGAATATACTGACTGCAATTGGCATGACGTACAATTTGCACGTGTCACAGTGAGGCTTGGACGAAAAGAGTAAGTTTTTTCGAGTCTCCACTTGCAAAGCTTCTACAAACTTTACGCTATCCCACTTTCGGCTTCTCCGATATCTCCAACCTATCACGGGATTTGCGCAAACTATTCCCGCTTCGTCTTCAGTCTTCCTTTGTACCCTACAATAGCCTGCAACTTTCAGAACTTTTTCAAAAATATGATTTCCGCTTGAAGAAGAGAGTTCCTTCTATTTTCTTTCCCTTCTCTCTTTTTTTTTTTTTTTTTTTTTTTTTTTTTTTTTTGAAATTGACTTTTGATGATCTGTTCATCGAAAGCCAACAATTTACCAACGTACACCTGACCAAATGGAAATTTATACGAAGTCTAGTAGAATGTGTCCTCTTACATAGGTGCAAGGTCTAATTAGGTAGAAAGTCAAAATATAAGGTATATTGATACTGCGTTCGGCACTTGCACAACCAACTGCGCGACCCTTTCTCGAAGCAAATTCCTCGACATTCTCCCAATTTGGCTCAAAGTGCAGCCATCAACTGCTGCTGAACTGACCCGAACCAGCGTTCGTTATACCATTCTGTATCTGCAACTATAATTTCTCTCCTCATCTCGTATGTAGTCCTCAGTAATCCACCGGTTCGAGTCTGTTTGTTTTCAGGTTAAATATGAACCCTTTTGACCTTTCAGCCAGTTCTGTGCGAATATATTCACACTCCCGCAAGAATCTCAGGTCTTCTCGAACACTTTTCTCAATTCTGGATATTTCAATTAGCACAGAAGGCATCAATAGACCGCAGAAGCATACTCTTTTCCATCGTGCATTTGAAAATGCATCTCGCCGATCTCGACCGACTTGCTGGGAAGTCTTCTCTTCAAGTTGTCTTTTATGTCATCAACCGCAACGTGGGTTGTTCCACAATCTTGCCATTAATGTTAGTCTGCAGAAAGGAAAAGTAGGATGTATTCATCATACCTGCATGATGAATTATGATGATTTCTTCAAGTTTATTTCGCAGGAACGTATCCAGAAACAACACATCATTCAGATATGGCTTCACATTTCCACCCACGTTTCGGAATACGAAAGCTTCTATATCAGTGATTAGAACATCAAATCTCGCCAAGAAAAATCCAGAACAGAATATTGACGTATTATTACCCCCTTTGTTAATGCCCAGAAATCCTTCCGGGTCAAGACGAAAATCCACACAGCAAACTGCGTAATATAAGCATAAATACCTCTTGTCGACTTAACACAAATTCATTCCAAAAACTTACAAATCATGATTCTTGGAGGTTCAAAATCTTCAATTTCACTAGTATTCGGGATTGCTTTAGCTGTTTCGGCATAGATACTGTATCCACTAATCAGTGCCTACTTTCAGTTATTCAGGGACTAACTGACCCATTTCGCTTGATCAATTCGCTTGCTGTAAGTCGCGGCATCTTGAGCTTTCTTCGATCTTCAAGTTTAGGCTCTATGAAGTCACTCTGTCTGATAGAATAACTCAGAAGCTTTTGATGGTAAACGCTATCCTCATATATATGCATTTCTATGTCGCCTTCGTGCCTCGATGCCGTTCTTCCGAGCTGCTGACAACTAGTCGCTTGCTTAGAAATCGGACAGTGAGATCTACCGAGGTGAACTCTCCAATAAATTGACTTTGCGTCACTCGAAATAGAGAGAAAGAGACAGTAACCAAGTTTGTAACACTCTCAAAATTGTAAAGTTAAATCGCGCTTTTCCATATACGGAATCTTTCTGCGACAGACCCACCTATCGCGAGCTTCGCATCAGAGTTTCATCCCATTTCGAAAAGCAATTGCGTAGAATTAAAAGAATGACGATACCTTTTGTCGAAAATAGTGGCGGAATTTCCCGTAAGTAGGAGTGTGAACTCGTCGAATCATACTCTTTTGTAAACAACTCATTTTAACGCAACTTACAAGAACCATTTTTGCCATTTGACCTGCTTAGGCATCTCATCGTTCAAGTCTATTAAGCCTATTCATAAGGATAACCAGATTTCTGAAATCTCATTTTTGATGTTACATACACTAAAACGTCCGTGATCTATCACCTACATCTGAAGTCGAATGCTAGGGCAATCATATTCGGTCTAGCGAACACTGCCACAGCTAGTTCTGCGGCGTCAAATAATTGCCCCGAGGTCGGATGGCTTAGAGTTGTGGCCCAGTTCTTAAACCGGCAGAAAGATTATTAGAACTATCAGTTGAGAGGGAAAACAAAGATTAAGTCAAAATTCACCAACTAAAGCGCTCAGCCCCTATTTTGACTTCCATAGTAAATTGGCAGACTGAATGGATCTGCCCGAAGGCTCAGTTCCTATGGAGTACGTGGCATTAACCGATAACCGACAACTTCCTATGGGTACTTATGTTCATATCAAGTAGGAGCTACTCCACTGATCTACTAGGCGACATGAAGTATATGAGCATAAGAGGCTTTGCCTTCAAGGGTTTGCTACGGAGCACTAGGATTCTAGTCAACGTAAGAAGCCGCATGGTGTAAGTAATTGGACGCCTATGCCAGTAGACCAGTTTCGTCCGTCAGATACTCGGGATAGGGAGTCACAAACCAACAGCCAACTTCTTCACAACCGCCTCTCTCAGCCCATTATCAATGTCCACCATTTCAATACCAAATTTCTTGCACACAATTTGCACATTCCCCCTTTTCCAATACCCCACGGGACAGACAACGATAGTCTTTCCTGGTACTCGAGCACAGAGCCCCAATTCTAGCAAACTAACCGGCGCCTGGGTAGCCGGGTGGAAGTAAATAACAATAATGTCCGCTTTCTC
This sequence comes from Penicillium frequentans, assembly GCA_028828275.1. Classification (NCBI taxonomy): domain Eukaryota; kingdom Fungi; phylum Ascomycota; class Eurotiomycetes; order Eurotiales; family Aspergillaceae; genus Penicillium; species Penicillium frequentans. The sequence continues at coordinate 669,235 of JAQIZY010000001.1, read as the reverse complement.
CTGCTTTTCGAGTTCCCATTCCACCTGCTCGCGGTAAGGTGCAAAGTCGATGTCTTCGTACCACGAGCTATCCCAATCAGAGCGGTACGGATTGTAGATTGTGACAGGCACGTCGGAGAGGGCGGTAGATAGAAGCTCACGCCAGTCGCAATCGTCAACTCTGTTGGTGGTGCCGGCGAGAAAGACGGACTTCACGCCCCGCTGGGCTTCGTTTGAAGGAGCGTAAATGACCTGATTTTGTGTCTGGGACATTCTAAAGGGCACAATAAGGGACGCAAAGGTGATATTGGGAGTCGCTCAGAAAAACAAGACTGAAAGAGAGGGTGAAGAACACGGGCTCGAGACCTCAATCTGAAAACCCGCTCCTCTGTGGGTATTGTCGCTAAGGCAGACCTCCTTCCAAATCGTGCATAAAGCTGTAATCCACTGATGAAAATCAGTGTTGTAGTTGGACGCTAAAGATTACTAATTTGACTTGGATTTAGAGCAATTTGAAGGAAGATGTTTATTGGATCTCTCCGGTTGCGCTGTGGGGAATTTCACGGTATGGATGAGGCGCTAGTCTTATTTGGTAGGAGGAAGCAATTCAAAGAGAAGAACAGAATGCATTAAAGGTGAGAAGGTCGGGAAACCCGCAAAACAATTCGGTGGTGAGCTTTGCTGACCAAGATGCGGAGTAACTGATGTAATCCACCCCCCACGACTCTTACCCGATCTGATTTAGTCGATACGCAGAAATACAAATGGGCGCGAGTCTGAGCGTGTGTTTAGTGCCTGATTTTTGTTAGCCAATGAGTCACCTAATTTTACTACTTTCTGTCGACTTTCTGTCCCTACGCCGTGAACTAAACATGTTCGACTTGATTGAATTGAGGTTTCCAAATTGAGCTCAAGGGCCGACAATCTTGGTATACGCCAGAGCCTCTAGCCGGCGTATAATAGTAGATAGCTGCATATTGACGCAGTGCTCTTTATTACCTTAGCACCAACACTACTTACCTGGCATTGTCAAGATAGAATCAGGGGAAGCTCCCGGTAGTACTGCAATAAAAGAAATCACGATTTGACCGACAACCAAAAGACTCGACGCTAAAATTGCGATGTGGCATGGCGTCGGACAGCACATCATCAGGTATTTATTGTAATCCAGTAGATCCTCAAGTACATACGACCATAGGGTGTGGAGAACAGGGCTTCCCGTCCGCTCAGCCGTACTTAAGCCAGGTATTCCGCACGGTCAATTCTCCATACGCCCCGGTCACCCATATTACCCTAGAGCGGCGATGCGATTGACGTTAGGGTGAGTGTGGGTGATATGGGTGAGAAGTTTGGAGACTGGGTGAGAGAAGTGAGAACGGGGTGAGAATTCTCACCCCGGGGGGGTGATTTGACTCCATGACTCCCCCTAGCCGGGCAAAAAATAAATAAATGCTAGCTTAGGGCCCCCTGATCGCTTTATCATAGTTCTTTTGTTTTAATATTTTCTAAAATATTTAACTAGAGAGAAAATCTAGAAAGCCCTCGCGCTAAGTATTACATACGCTAAATCATGTGGATTCATCCGTAAGTAATATTAAGTTACACTCAGATTCGAAATTAGCTTCCATGTGTTATAGAAAGGAATTGTTTCTAGAACGCCGAATCGAAACACACTATGCCAGATACAGTTAGCGTAGACGCAGGAGCTTATTCGGTAAGGTTACAGAGTCATGTTCTTTTAAGACATTATTACGCTAGCTGTGATTTACACGTACAATAAACACAAAGTTAACCGTTGTTGGAACGGAAATGTACGTTCAATTAGGCCCATGGATAGTTGTCTAAATTGGAATACTGGCAGAATGCAAGGTAAAAGCTAAAGTGGCAGGATGGTCCGCACCGAGCTTTTCTTGCGGGTGGCCTTCACCTGCACTTCGAGCTGCTCGGCCTCCTCCAAGCGGCCTTGGTTCCTGTACGTTGACGCGAGGCTGACCATGCTTTTTAGCGTATCAGGGTGGCCAACGCCGAGCTTTGTCTTGCGAGTGTCCATCACCTGCAATTGAAGCTGCTCGGTTTTCACCCAGAGGCCTTGATACCTGTATGTCACCGCTAGGTTATTCATACTGGATAGCGTATCGGGATGATCCGGGCCGAGCTTTTTCTTGCGAGTGTCTATCACCTGTACCTGAAGCTGCTCGGCCTCCACCCAGCGGCCTTGATTCCTGTACGTCACCGCTAGGTTATGCATACTTGATAGTGTATCCGGATGATCCGTGCCGAGCCTTGCCTTGCGAGTGTTCACAACCTGCACCTGAAGCTGCTCGGCCTCCACTAAGCGGCCTTGCTTCCTATATGTCACCGCTAGGTTGTTCATACTTGATAGCGTATCGGGATGGTCCGGGCCGAGCTTCGCCTTGCTAGTGTCCATCACCTGCACTTCGAGCTTCTCGGCCTCCTCCAACCGGCCCTGTTCCCAGTATGTCGATGCCAGGTTTCCCATGCTTGATAGTGTATCGGGATGGTCCATACCGAGCTTCGCCATGCGAGTGTCCATCACCTGCACTTCGAGCCTCTCGGCCTCCTTGCACCTGCCTTGTTCCCAGTACGTCGATGCCAGGTTTCCCATACTCGATAGTATATCGGGATGATCCATAACGAGCTTCGCCTTGCGAGTGGCCATCACTTGTACCTCGAGCTTCTCGGCCTCCTCCCACCGGCCTTGGTACCTATACGTCGACGCGAGGTTGCCCATGCTTGTGAGCGTGGATAGATGATCCGCGCCAAACTTCGTCTTGCGAATCTTCACTGCCCGCAACTCGAGCTGCTCGGCTTCCTCCCACCTCCCTTCTAGCCGATATATTACTGCTAACATTGCATTGCTATCAAGGGTCTCCTCGCCTTCCTCTCCAAAAAGCTGCAATCTGCAGTCTCTTGACCTAGACGCCATTTCCCTTGATTCTGTGACATGCCCGCTTTCTTGCGCATACCACGCGCCTCGATAAAGCACAGTAGCCCATTGCTGTAGAGATACTTGGGATTCTGGTTGGTGTAACATCGCAGATTTGACGTGTGGAAAAAGTGACCGATATCTTTCCCAATTCTCATATTGACCGGTGGGAAGCTCGGCGTATAAATTATAAATGAATCGCCCCTTCCACTGTTCAAGTTGGCGATTGACCGTAAGCCATGTCCGTACAGTTAGCTGCACTAGTCGATGCATTGTGAAAGTATGTCCATCCTCTCTGATCGATATCAATGAAAAGTCACTTAACATGTTAACATCCATGTCAAAAGCGGCATCGGTACTAGAACAAGATCCGTCATTGGAGTCCCGGTCGTTAGAGCTTCTTTCTAATTTCTCTAGACATAACTCCTTATATATATGCTGATTCAGCGGAACTCGAAGAATTCTTTGTGCGATCCCCTGCCGATCAAAAAAGCTCATGAGAGAGAGTAGATCAGTTGCAGACGGCCTTGTACTTCGAATATAGTCAAAAGATATTTGCCATGTACGTAGAATGGAATTTCTGGCCTCCCAATCCCGATAAAGGAGGCCAGCCTCTTCACGAAGCATTTGTACTGCTTGGCGGTCACTTCTCTGAAACTTTAGTAGGTACTCTGATACTGAACAACGGGATGATCGCTGTAGAATGTAGGCGGTAGCCTGGATGATTGCGAGTGGCATAAACTCAAGCTCCTGAGCTAACTGCGCCATTCTCGTATGCTCTTCCGGGGTGCTTAGCTTCTTTTGAATAAGACCTAATGCTTCCGTGGGGTTCATCGGTGGTACTTCGATTATGTTCTGATGTTTGACGATTTTCAATACGACTCCTTTATGACGACTAGTGATAATGATTGTACCATTAGAGTTGCCGAATAGGTACCTTAGTGGTGGTGGTTGCATTGGAGGATCGCTCTGCGGGTTCGTGTCGCTCTGCGGGTCCGTGTCGCTCTGCGTGTCCGTGTCGCTCTGCGAGTCGCTCTGCGTGTCTATATTGCCCGTGGTACCAATCACAGAAGGGTTGCGAAAAAGCTCGTCATCATCAACATTATCCAGAACGAGAATCCACTTTCCGATTTTTTCGTCTTCTAGCCAGTTTCCGACGACTTGAAAGATATTGGCGTTGCGGTCCAGGCGCCCAGGAATTTTGGCTCGATCGGCAAGATCCCGGAGACTTTTCTCGCAGCGGGCCGCGTTACTAGCATGTACCCAGAAGACCCACGTGTTGGCGGATTGCTGTCGAATCTGGTGGCAGTATTCAGCGGCAAGCTTCGTTTTCCTGCTACGTAGTTAGTATCTGAGAATCTTCTCTCTGACCGTGATTCTCATACCCAACGCCACCGAGTCCAAAGAGGGCGACTATAGATCCCGCTATCGATGCTTTCTCATGAAGTTGGTTCAGGATTTCATTCCGGCCAACAAAGTCTGGGTCTCGTGGGAACGGTACCGTCGATAAAGGTTCAGGGCGGGGTTCCGATCGTTCTGAAGGCGGAGCCATCTTGTCAGTTCACTCGACTCGTCGAGGTTGTTTATGTAGGGATTTGAAACCCTACCTTGGAAGTAAAACTTCTGTCCATTATAAACACCAATCTGAATCCCTGAATTTTCTCCGTTGAAATATATCGAGGCCATGGTCAAGATGCTGGGCATGTGGAAGTGTTTGGGCCCTTACTCCGGAAGATTTAAGGAAGACCTGTTCCTAGCCCCACTTTAATATGTCCCCATTAGTAATGGATACCTATTAATATCTAATCTCTGAACGGGGGATAGCCTCGGGTGACGTTAGTCGTGGATAGTAGGCGCGTCAGTTCTCTGTTCCTATTTATGGCATAGCTACTGTGGGCCATCGAAGGGTCGCTATTTAGAACCATTGATGTTTGAGCAAACTGACTAAACCACCGATAATCCCTAGTAAGGGGATAGGCCCATCTGGGCACATCCTATTAACCGCCTCCTCCTTGATCTACTATCTCATTCCTTTTCTCGCGACTAACCTTTGTCGATCTTTATATAGTCAATGATACTCTTTTGGCTTTGTCGACGCCTCAATATTTCTTCCCGTTGCCCTGCTCGTCCTGCTAGCCACCTCTCTTCTCCGTTATATTTTATCTTATTCTGCTCTTAGCTTATATTCTGTGATGCTATCGATAGGCTTCTCGGTGGCACCTGCTATCTAGAGGGAATGATGGCTTCTGTTATAGACGATGAACATACCTTCGACCCTTAGTTTCCTCGGCCGTGGGATAAGACCTCGTCATATGCCCTAAATCCTGGTTATATTGATTGCGACTAGACAAATTCACTAGGCTGTGCTTCTCCTACAACGGTGGTCAAAGTGGACGATGGAGTGGATGTGGTGCAGACAGAAGTCGTTTGCCCAAATTGAACATCTCTAAATTGACTTTGCGCGTTCGTACTTGTCCCTGACTGGCAATAGGCAAGGGCATAGAGGGTTATGGAAGAGTAAGTTGGTTTGAATGTTCCGGATAGAGTCTGCCAAGAGCTGGACGATGAGGTGATCGAGAATGTGGACTGCTAAACAGTATATGAGCCCCCATTCATGTGGATAAGAACCTCAAAAATGCATTGAGTAGTCGTAGCACCCGACCCAACAGCGAGTCCAGCATCCACAGAAACGGTGTATTCCTCTCCAATATCGTGTCCCGAGACTGTCTGACAGACATAGAAAGAATTCCCTGAGGTGATCACATTCTCATCATATGCCATTCCATCGGATGATGAGCTTGGCGACACCGCTGCCCAATTGTTTCCATAAGTAGACCATCCAGTGAGACCCGAATTAAACTCCGGATTGGTGACAAGATTAGTCACGTCGTCGGTGCAGCTCACGGTCTGCGACGTCACCAATGCCGCATGGATCTAGGAGACCGAAGTGATGGTGAGACCCAGACGCCGCATCATCATGGAAATGCCTCCAGGGAATATTATTGTGAGCGTGTGCCAAATTAAGCTTCCTGGCAGCAGCTTTCGGGGGTAAATTAGTAGGTTTGATGTTGGACACCAATAGCCGGAAACCGAAAGACCTTATAGGCATTGGGGATGTTGCCTGAGCAGTTATGTCTTTATGCCAAGATCTACCTTTCTCCGAAAACAAGACAAGATTTGCGACGGCTTTACTTATAGTATAAGCTGCACAGAGTTTTGGCGGACCCACTACGCCACTATTCAGGCACAATATGGGTGGCGTACTCATTGACTCCTGAGCCTCAAAGGTGACTGTTTTGACTAAGGAAAGAATAACAGCCCGGTCTCATCAGACCAAGGAATGTGTTGCCCTTATTGAAGCCATTTGTGCAGCATCTGCAACGTAAGTCTTATTCACTGGCTATTTCTGCCCTGTAGATCTCAAGATGCCTGGATATTGTCCGCTAGCTAAGCGGGGCTGGCCCCAGCTCGGCAGTCCAATAGTCCCACGAAGTTGACCGAGCTTGTCGAGTTGCCGGTCTGAGTTGTCCAATTTTACATTTCATGTCCAAACTGGGTAACAAATGATGTCTATAGCTCGGCGGGTGGTATACTTTGCTTCCCTAAGCGACTGGCACAGTCGCTCAGTAAGGCACAAGCCTCGAATGATCCACTTGATCGCCCAACTTCTTTTCATTGAGGTGACTCGGTCTTTCAATTCTGCGAATGATGTGAGTTGAGAACTAGAATTTCGGATTTCTACCAACTTTCATCGAATTTATCTAATCCCGCTGACGCGGTCTTTAAGTCGGCCGTCTTATCTATGCCAGAGCCTCTAGCCGGCGTATAGTAGTAGATAGCTGCATATTGACACAGTGCCCTTAATTTAACCTAAGCAACAACACTACTTACCTGGCACTGTCAAGATAGAATAAGGGGAAAGTTCCGGTAACGCTTCTTTGATAGCCAATAGAAGAAATCCCGATTTGACCGATAATTCAAAGGAGGATTGACGCTAATTTGCACTGTGGTATGGCGTCGGACAGCACATCATTAGGTATATAATTTAATCCAGTACATACTCGAATACATACGACCATAGGGTGTGGAGAACAGGGCTTCCCGTCCGCTCAGCCGTACTTAAGCCACACGCCGGTTAGTTAGTAGTATGGTGGGTGACCACATGCGAATCCTGACTGTTGTATGTTTTTGTTTTTCTTTTTTGGTGTGGAATAGTGCCCTTGCCGCCCTACTCTTCAGCCTATTTAGGCTGGTCGTTTGAATGCTATGCAGGTTATCATAGAATTACTACGTAAGTAAACAAAGGTTTTAAGGTTGTAAATGCCACCTACTATGTAAAGCTACTGAAGTCTTGTCTTATGGTTAATATAACCTTTATTGTAAGCACTTTCGAGATCTGTTACTCATCATTTTAAGCTAAAACCCCTTTACCGTAAGCCATATGCACTGTAAGTTTAAACCTATATATGATTCAATACAGTCCTCCTTTCTAAAGATCCAAGGTTATCTTCTATTACTAATACGGTAATGTGTCTGTAGCAAAGCCCGCAATAATCAGGTAACTTTAATTTCGGTCCTCGGTTTCATGTTAACTAGGGTTCACAATTGGAGCGGGGCAGAAGCGGGTAGTTCAAAATGGGTATAAAAAGACACGCTAAACTTCATCGGGGAGGGGGCGGTCGATCCAGGACTTTTGGGCGGTACAACTGGCAATTGTTGTGTTAATAATAGCATTTCTATGTAGTACTGTACTTTTGTTGGGTAGTGTTGATAACATATGTTGATATTGGTAATTCAATTAGTATCATTACATATTCCCCGTCCCAGGGTCTTCCTATTCTTTTCAACAAGTCACTTGCTCCTTTCACAGCTGAATTCTTTTCACAATTTCATACAATCATTCACCAAGTCTGCACACAGTACAGAATGGCTGCTGTATATGATTTTGTCATTATTGGTGGCGGTACGGCTGGCCTGGTGGTTGCTTCTCGACTCAGCGAGGACCCCAGCACCTCCGTCCTGGTCCTCGAAGCAGGCGCCGACTTGACAGCAGATCCCCGCGTGAACATCCCCATCTTTTATGCCGCGCTAATTGGATCCGACGCTGATTGGAAATTCCACTCTTCGCCTCAGGTAAGAAACGTTCGTGTCGATATGGGTGTGGGGTTACTCATTTTTTTGACAGTCGGGTCTCAATGGCAGAGTGCTTGGTCTCAGCCAGGGCAAGGCACTCGGAGGATCCAGTTCCCTTAATGCACACGTCTTTGTTCCTCCTTTCAAGGGAGTTGATGACTCATGGGAGGCGCTCGGTAACCCCGGATGGAATTGGACCATGTTAAAAGACTACTTCTCCAAGGCCTACAGCAGTCCGGCTGTAGCACAAGATGCCAAAGGAGATCTGGCAATTGATGGTTGGCCTGAATTGAACGAAGCGAAAGGTCCGATCCAAACATCTTTCGGCAACGGGACGAACCCTATTCGCAAGGCATGGGCCGAATTGTTCCGTAGCAGTGGGCAATACAACGCCGGGAATCCTTTCATCCACAGCTCTGTGGGCTCCTTCAGTTGCCTTGCTAGCATCGACTCGGAGGGCAAGAGAAGCAACTCCGCCTCGGCCTACTATAAGCCTGTTGAGCTTCGACAAAATCTTCACGTTCTTACAAACTCACTCGTCGAGAGAATCCTGTTTGACGAAAGCAAGCCTCCCAAAGCTATTGGGGTCCTATTCAGTCTCGATGGTACCTCGAAGACTGCTCAGGCAAGAAATGAAGTTGTCCTTGCCGCTGGCGCTTTTCAATCTCCCAAAATCCTCCAGCTTTCTGGAGTTGGTGGAACAGAACTTCTTGAGAAGCATGGCATCGATATAGTCATGAACCTTCCTGGAGTTGGGCAGAATCTTCAGGGTATGTGCACAACTTCCAGTCTAACACATTCAAGACCTTCGGGGCGTTGATCTCGATTTGGCTCTCATAAAACGTGAAATCATCTCCCCTTCCGACGGATACCCGCTTTTGGACGGATATAAATTAACGTCTACTACTTGTAGATCATATGATATTGTACACCGCGTTTCAGGCAAAGGATGATGTTGAGACTAAGGACTCTCTGGTCAGACAAGAGCCTGAAGCCCTCAGCCAGGCAATGCAAGAATACACAGCCATGCAGTCTGGGCCCCTAGCTTCACTCGGGGTTCACACTTATGCCTATTTGCCTCTTCCTGCACCGGACAGAAGTGCTCTACAGGCATTATTTACGGACCACGCCCCCGAAGATTCACAAGAGCATAGGGCGACACGAGCCTATTATGACATCGCGAAGACCACCGTTCTTGATCCTAAGCAACCATCAGCTGCGTACTTCTCCGCCTTAGGGCAGACAAATTATGCCAAAGACCTCAATGATGAGAGTATCCCAGCTGCTTCGCCTGGAAAATTCGTCACGCTTGGAGTAATGCTCTCTCAACCGCTTTCCCGCGGAAGCGTTCATATGTGAGTGACTTTTGTTTCCTTCCCTGCTAGAAGTTTTGAGGGGCTCTTTACTCCTGCTTATTTATGCCCCGTCTCCCCCATAATCAATATATTCGCAAAGGCTGACAAGATGACTTCAAGTACCTCCGTTTATCCCGAAGACCCTCCAATTATTGATCCTGGTTACCTGTCGAACCCTCTCGATCTAGAAATCATCGCACGGCACCTACTCAGGGTCAAGAACTTAGCACAGTCACCTCAGCTTGGGGAGCTGCTCGAACAGCCACTGAAGTTTCGTGACCCAGCTACAGATTTCCAAGGAAATTTAGATGCTGCAAAGAAGTATGCTCAGGAGAATTTGATCTCCATGTGGCACTTTGTGGGGACCTGTTCTATGTTGCCTCGCGAGAGAGACGGAGTGGTGGATTCCAAATTGAGGGTTTATGGTATCGAAGGACTGAGGGTTGTCGATGCGAGTGCTATCCCGCTTGTAAGCACAGCGAATGTGCAAGCCACTGTGTACGCATTCGCAGAAAGAGCAGCGGACCTCATCAAGCGGGACTGGAAGAGCGAGTAAATGAGCTCTTGGAGAATGTCTACAGTATCTTATAGAATCATTTTTCCTCATAAAACACTACCAGTCTTCCTATCGCGTAATCTCTATTAGGAAATCAGTGGGCCGGTGGCAATTATATGACATTCCAAATTTTCGTGAGCCCTCGGCAATAAGAGTTAATCTCGGCCGTAAATTTGTCCCCCGAAGCATTTCGAAATATATAGCTGTCCATGTTTTTGCTCAATTGCATCCATTGTGTATCTCCAGGCTCAGCAAAAACATCACACGAGAATAGGATGAGGTACTTCGAAATATTTGCGATCCTACTGCATTCTACATATCAATCTCTTTCAAATAAATCATCTGTACTCACAATTTACATGTTTTGCCATTCTTAGGTAGTATTCCAGGAGCAAGTAGTCAGTTATATTCATTGTAAAAGTATCATATAAAGAGGTCTCCGCCCTTTCTCTAATTAGCTACGCTAGCCTAGGGTCGAATTACCGCATGAAGAATTAACCTCAGCACCGACACACCAACAATTCTGTTAGACAGGAAAGACAAACAACGATGATTTTGACCATGAATACAACCTTGGAAGCCGTTGCAACATCTAGGTAAACCTCAGTTCAATACAAATTACCATGTCGCTCAAATGCTTCCACGTCCATCCATATGAATATACATTATGGACGTCGGTCATGGATGCGTCTCTCTACGAACTCTTGACCTCGGTCTCATTCAATACACGAAGGACCTTTTGGACAGACGGCCACGACATCATCGCATTCTGCCACCGTGTGAAATGCGGAATTTCCTCTGGCTGCCAAGCATGCTCACCCGTGCGACTAGCCATGTGAAAGGGAACTTGAAAGTTCCACATCACAAAACACAAGTCTGCATACGTGCACCTGTCTCCAAACAGCCACTCTTGCTTGCTCAGAACGGTATCCAGGACACCCGCAACGCGCTTAATTTCCGCTCCGTAGCGCACCTTGGCGGATTCCGGGGATTCGCCGTAGATATTTTCATGGAAGGGGTTGAACCTTGTTGAGTAACATGTAAATATAGAAACCTACACAGAGGTATTGTTTTGGTGGAATGAAGTTCGACATACCACGCTGATTGTCCGAAATAGGGGCCTTGGCCCGAGGCTTGGAAGTAGAACCATTGGACTAACTGGTACTTTTCCGGGAAAGAATCATAAGAGATTTTACGCTCTTTGTCGTAGTTGTCGATGAGATACTATATGGCCGTAAGTGAAATGCAAAGTCTTTTAAAGCGAAACACGCGGGGGCTCTTACCTGCACGATAGCACCCGACTCCCAGAGAGTTAGCCCCGTGTTGGGGTCGATGATGGCTGGGAACTATTAGCCAGGACGTTTCCCCCACAGCCAGAAGAGAGTGGTAATCCAAAATACCTGGGACTCGTCCATTGGGGTTCACGTCTTTGAATGGCTTCTGCTTGAGCCCCTCCAGCTCAATCCAAACGCTCTCATAGGGAAGGTTGAGTTCCTCGAGAATGATGAGGAATTTAGAGGGGCTGGGAACCTAGTCTGGAGTAGCGTTGTTAGTGGGTTGCTCTTTTGATATAAATTGTCAATCTCACTTCTCCAGAACAGCTTGAGCGGTTCGAGAGCGATGATTATCATTTAGTACCCAATGTATGGTGAAGAGGGGGCGTGTGCCAGGAACAAGATGTGGTCAATGTTATATGAAAACTGAATCCAGTCTAGACCTATCTACTAGGTATCAGAATAGAGGGGTAGAGGGGCAGAGGACAACCCCTGCTCTGGTTGTGTTCTCGGGTGATGTTCCTGGGGGCCATTTTCTTTGCTCTCAATGTACGAAAGATAGTGTTAACTTGCTATCGCAAAATTTATTTATTCCCTCACAAACAGGAATCAATCAGTAAAAACGTACCTGGACCCTTTTCTCCTGGCTATCAAGAACTTGGTTGCATGGCCCCCACGCGGGCAGTGCCTGATCGGCTAAATCCACCGAGTCCTATTTGATTAAAACGTGACTGACTCATGTGGCTGCAGTGAAAGTGATTTGACCATTAGTGTGTTTCTATAACCATCTTTCCTCGCCGACGTGGTGTTGCTATTGACTATTGCTTATTTGCATACACTAGGGCGTGCTATAGCGGCCAGGAGCTCGTATGCTGATCTAATCATATTTTTCCGGATATTGAGCGGCAGAAAGCTCAAGATTACCGGAATTACACATACAGAGAGCCTTATAGAGAGAGATCAGTGATCACCCGAGTCCAGCGCTTATATAAGCAAAGAATCTCCATCTTGACTCCCGTAGTAAAATTGCAGGTTAAATTAGCGATTATGAAGGCGCGTTTTTAGCCTGTAATTTTGCGGTGAGATAGTGTAGTGAGGTAAGACGTGCTCGCTTCTGGGACCTCGCTGTCGCTGCCTAGCGGGAAGCGTTTAGAGACCTCGCTGTCGGCAGTCGCTGGTGTTAGTAGAGGAAATAGGTCTATTGACAAGAACCAGAGACCATTTTGATCAATTCGCAAAAATTTAGAACCAGGCCACATCATCACGGGACTACTGCCCAATTACTCAAGAGGGTCTGAGAATACCAACAAATCGTTCGGATTAGTCATGGCATGTATAGTGGTGGAGATATAGTAAGGTGAAGCTAGGGGTTACGTGGTGGTGTTTTCGGCCTTGAAATCAAGGCTTTTTGCAGACCAATACAGAACGCCGTAAATGCGGTGGAAAAGACGGTCTAGATAAGACGAGATGTGGGGCAAAATCAGATGCATTCAACCAATCATATGCATGCGAGCTCCAGGCCGCTATAGCACGCCCTACATGCACAGCCGATGTAACTCGCCGTCATGATTAAGCCGCAAGTTCAGGAGTGGGGGAAATGCGTGGAGACATCTTTCCTTCGCGTGGCAGTAATGAAAGGACAAACAGAAGAATGGTTGTTACCTAAAGCTTGACACTAAGCCTTATTCAGTTCGCTTTCTCAGCAACAAGAGGTGGCTGAGTGCTCCTCGCTTTGCTCGTCTTCCTCCACGAACTCTCAATAAACCTCGTTCATCATTGATTTATCCTCTGGCCTCTCATTCGCTCCCAAGTCCATTCTCCACGGCCACGGCGCCCCACTCGCCGTATCTATCTTTCTTGCCAATCCGCACCAACAGTCATGGGGATTGTCGCTGTCCTCATCATTCTGCCAATTCTGGTAATGCACAATATACCCACCCTAATTTGAAAAGAGTATTACTAACACTCATAAGTACCTTGTTTGTCAAATAATCAACAATATATGGCTTCATCCGCTATCAAAGTACCGAGGCCCGCTACTATGGCGCGCATTTCGATTTCCTTTTCTTATCTCAATGGTGCGCGGTAATCTTCCTCATAAGATCAAGCGTTTTCATGAGAAATACGGCGATATCGTTCGCGTGGCGCCTGACGAGCTATCTTTCATCCACCCCGACGCTTGGCGGGATATCTACAGTAAAGGGCGCGAGTTTGTCCGCCCAGACGAATACAAGGATCAACCGCCTGGCAAGACAGCCGCCAATCTGATCGCATGTTCAGAAACAGAACACGCTCGGCTGCGGAAAATACTTGCGCCTGGATTTTCTGAAAGATATGCTATGGAACAAGAGCCTTTCATTCAATCCTACGTTGATAAATTATGTGAGAAACTAGACGATCGTCTCCAAAATGACAAAATCTCAACGGTTGATGTCGTTGAATGGATCAACTATCTTGCCTTTGACGTGATAGGAGATTTAACATGGGGTTCTTCCTTTGGGTGCTTAGATGGCCTGACATACCACCCGTGGGTTCAAACTGTGGGCCAATTCAAGGCTGCAATCGTCGTCGGGGCACTCAAGTTCTACCCGCCCATCTACTCCTTTCTCATGGCAATCACACCGCCCTCAGCACTACAGGCTGTAATGGATATGTGGAAACTGACAGAACAAAATGTTCGGGAACGAGTCGCCGGCGGCGCAAGCCGTCCCGATCTAGTTGGCACAATGATGGCATCTGAGTCCATGACTCAAGAAGAGATGGAAGTCAATTCCATGATGATTGTAGCTGCAGGAAGCGAATCTATTACCACAGTCCTAACCGGAGTGATCAGCCATCTCCTTCGCACCCCGGACAAACTCAACACGCTGGTCCAAATACTCCGGACCACATTCCTATCGGAGCAGGAGATAACCGGGTCGGCCTTGAAATCACTCCCGTATTTGGATGCAGTGTTGAATGAGGGCATGCGGCTCTGCCCTACAATCCCAGATGGCATGCGTCGTAACGTGCCTGTCGGTGGAGCTACTATTGCTGGCCAAGTTGTTCCTGGCGGGATGGTGGTCTCAATTCCCCCATTCGCAACCTATCGCTCATCGCGTAATTTCACCCATGCGGAGGAATTTGCTCCGGAGCGCTGGCTTGGTGAAGATGTGCAAAGTTCAAAATTCCAAGGCGATAGCAAAACTGCGTTTAATCCTTTCTCACTGGGCGCACACAACTGTCCGGGTCAGAATTTGGCATGGTTGGAGCTGCGGATCATCCTGGTACGGTTGCTGTGGAGGTATAATCTGTCCATTCCGCCTGGCGTTGAGCTGCCTCAATGGGAGGACCAAGGTATCTGGTGGTTCTGGGATAAGCAACCTACTATGGTACGTTTCCAAAAGTTTCGCTAAAATTTACGGGATGTGGCGTGAGGCTATTCTTGCTTGGCCCGCTGTCAACATGTGGAAAGGCCGGCTCAGTTTGCTGTCTAGTATCGCTCAGTCTTTTTCAGCCATATAAACCTGCCAATCTTTCTTTATTCATAAAGTATGATATATAGCCATTGATGATGATACTCGTACGGTTTTCTTAACCACTTATCTCGTAACCAGTTGTGGAGATATTTAAGTTTATGAAGGTCATTGAAGACACATATGTGCAGAGCACGTAGAAACCCATATGACGTGAACTGATTTACCTCTAGAGATCAAGAGAGCTTTCTACCAAGAATTCAGGCAGTCTTTTCATAGGGAACTGGCCGGGCAAAAAGACTTTGTCTTCTGGCACACGCTCCAGTACCTCCAAGAACCGTGCATGCTGGGACTCATATCCTATCATGCCAAGGCCCTCCAAATCTGCGACGAAGTTCTCCCATTCATTTGAACTGGTTCGTCCCGTGGGTATGTTCCTGCGTTTCATTTCCTCTTTGTAAAATCGTTCGCCTTCTTCGTCCTCAAACCGGAAGATGTGAATCAACCGCCGAGCAGGTTGCCCGCGGACTTCAGTTTCCCCTTCTATCCACGCACGTTCGTGATATAGGAATCCGCTCATAAATGCGTCTGTGAACTCCATTTTCTCCGCCACAATGATTGGCGCCACCACTGGAGATTGACCGCAATGCCATTCTGAAGCGTCGGCATATTTATCATGCCATTGCCCTCCCGGGTTAGGGACTAAGTTTTCTGGGAATGTGCATTGAGGCGCCAGGCTTCTCAAAGTTGTCAGAGTAGTGTCATCTAGGTCCACCGGAAAGTACGTCGTTAAGATCTCATAGAGCTTTTGGGGTGGATAACGTGGATCTGCACGAATTACTCGATGAAAGCCCCAACAGTCGATTGGCCAGACTAACTCCTTCTTCGGAGAGCGGAGTGCGAGGGCCTGCGTTAAGCTCTCGGATAGTTCCGATTCGAGAAACCTATCTCTAGTTGCAAGATCTTGCCACTCTATCAGCTGATTAGATATTAGAGCCAGGGGTCCTTCATAATTTGTTGAGCTTTCGGCCACGTACCAATAAGTAGCCACTCAATTCCATTTATCTCCGACGGACGTGCTCGCGAGACGACCTGGCAACCTTTCCGTCTGCGGATCCTTTGTAGAATAGAGAATAGTTCGCTCTTATTTGGAACAGCACCGTCGGTTGGGTCTTTCAGGGTTATCCATTCAATTAGTCGCTCGCAATAGGGAGGATCATGAATTATCGCCTTCTTTTCATTTGCCTGGGTGGATTTTGCCTCGGAAGCATTTTTCTTGGTGGTATTTTCCTTGTTAGCCTTTGCCTTCACTACCTTTCTCATGGTAGTCTTTGATTTCTTCGTGACCCCTGGCTTGGTGTGCTGGTTTATGGCGCGTGCGACTGATCGGGTGACTGCCATCTTCGATATCACCAGCTTTGAGGTTCAAAAAGCTGGCTTTCTTAGCGTGGAAACCTCAAAAGAAGCCGTTCAGGGGCCAGTCATTTCACCGCATCGCCCCACTTGTAGGCAAATCCGTCGAATCAAAATAGTTGGAACATTCATATTTGGATATTGCAGCAAAGATCGTGGACAAATTTTGGAATCTGTAAATTTGTGTGGATTTGCCTATTGTTGCAGTAGGTGTGAGTCGCTGAACCTTGAGGAGCAGAGAAGAAGAAATGCGGGTCAGCGAGATTCCCCATGAGACTTTCAATGATTTTGACAGTGACGCGACGGTTGATCGAAGAATCCAGGACAACAGTAACTGCGCAACAAGAGGTACCAATCTGGAAGGTAGGAATATCGCTAATAACTATTTCTGAATGTATCTCAATTTAGACAACGACATCTACTGCTCCACTTGGTTCTCTACCCTAACATCTCTTCCTCACATTCACTACAGTAATCGCGATGAATCTAATCTGGCGAAAATCCCCAGTCAATGGAAAATGTCTTCGCTCAGAGTCTCATTACCCGAGTAAAAATACTTTGATGGAGAGCGGCAGCTCCAAATCACGATGGCCGAAGAGATGTAGGTGCTATCCTCCATTTATTAAATCGCAAGCATATGCATGTCGCATTGTTCGGCAAGCACACCACCTGGCCCCTGATTTACCTGCATGACATCTTACCTAGGCCTCGTTTAGCTTCAGCAAGAGTCATCGCAATGGATTTCAAGGTACAATATGGATTTGGGGCGGGATAAAGGAGGGGCAAAAGTGGAGGGGAAGCGCTTCGTCCGCGTGGGGGCCGTTTTTTTACGGCTAGGCCAGGTGGATATAGTTTCTATGTCGACCAACCAATGGGACTGAACAAGACAGATTTATGTACAATGTCGCCGTGAATCCCGCTAGCGCCGTTTGGATCATCTCGTTGCTAGACTGCAGATAATAGTTCTAACCAGGGGTGCGTATTTTATTTCCAACGTTACTCCCCGCACTGATTCAGAACCTAGGTTCTTTCTACATAACCTCGGGATCCGGGGATGCGTCGTCAATCACTTCAATTGTAATCTTTCGGGAATTTACCGAATATATCCACCTTGATGCGATTGAGCCAAAAAAAACACGACACTGTCCTTGAAATGAGATACTAGGGCGTACTGTATGGAGGCACCCTGCTAACAACTCCAGGCCATCCGGCATCCACTGATCGACATTACTAGCGCTGGAGGCTTTGTCATGTGTGCTGTATGGAGTTAAGCACATACTGTACAGCACCTGAAACCCCGCCCTAGGCCCTTTTTTTCTCTCAACGATTCGCTCTCTTAGTTCACCATTGCTGTTGTATTCCACAGTCAACTTTTACTCTTTCCTCACATCCCACGGCTAAAATAGTTACTACGCTATGGCTGAGCTGCACGGTTCCTGTCATCCTGCTTTCAACTCAGTGCGAGACCTTTTGCAGCAAAAGATTGCTGATGGTGGCGAAGCGGGTGCTTCCCTCTGTATCAATATCGACGGCAAAAATGTCGTAGATCTCTGGGGTGGTTACGCAGATGTGAGCTCTAGCAAGCCATGGGAAAAAGACACCATCACTGGAATTTGGTCCTCCACCAAGATTCTCACTATACTGGCCGCTCACATCCTTGTTGATCGGGGTCTTTTGGATGTCAATGAGCCAGTGGCGAAATACTGGCCTGAATTCGCAGCAAACGGCAAAGAGGATGTCAAGGTCTCCCATATCCTAAGTCATACCTCTGGAGTTGTTGCTTTTGATGGGGGAATTACTATTGAGGAAATGCAAGATGAGCAAAAAGCAGCTCAGCGCCTTGCTGAGCAAGCTCCTTGGTTTACTCCAGGATCGCAGAGCGCATACCAATATACGAACTATGGTCTTCTGGTGGGTACGATTGTCCATCGTATCACAGGAAAGTCTCTGGCCCAGTTCATCAGCGAAGAGATCACTACACCTTTAGGGGCTGACTTCCAGCTCGGTGTCTCGGAGAAAGATGAGGCTAGAACTGCCGATACTATCCCGTTCCCACCAGATGCTATTCCTTCTGCAGAGGGCCTTGATCCTACCACTAGTATCCTACTTCGGTCTCTTATAGGCTCTTTGATGGATGCTTCAACTCCCAACAATCCTATATTCCGAAAGTCTCAGAATGGTGCTATGGGAGGATTCTCTAATGCACGTGCCCTAGCATCTGTCGGTTCTATCGTTGCTCTTGATGGTACCGTCAATGATAGACAGTATCTTACGTCCCACACTATTGATGAGATGTTAAAAGAACAAATCAGATCAGCTGATCCAAACATCATGGCGAATTCGCGCTTCGCCCTTGGCCTTTCACTGCCAGCTACTGACGGTGTGTTGCCATATATTCCCGAAGAGGATGGAATTTGCTTCTGGGGTGGTTTTGGTGGATCTGCCGTCGTCATGGATCGACGCCGGAGAATGACTATATCATATATCATGAACAAGATGGAATTTCGAGTGGTTGGCAATTCTCGGTTTGATATCTATTTCCCCGAGATCTACAAGGCTTTTGAGAAGTACAACAAGATTTAAAGCAGGGAGAGAGGGTGCGGAGGAAGAGGGGCCGAATGGTGCAGATATTTTCCAAAATGTTGCAATCAATAAGACCGTGGTTGCATGTGCTATATTGAGAACGATTGAAGCAGTAAACTGCGACCATTGGAACGAAGCAACTGCCATGGACTCGAGTTGGAAGGCAAAGCTCTTGGGATCTGTTAAATAAATCGCGCTTCATTCAATCATAGTCTACATATCAGCCTCTTTTTCCTAGAAAGGTTTAGTGTGTGATCTTCTCGTATGTGCAAATGTACAGTAGTGTTCCATGAGTTCGACTCGGTCGGCATAAGTCTTTTGGAACGTTGTGGGGCTTGGCCCCGGTATTGAACGCCATGAGAGGTGACTGGCAGCTCTTGGCGTCCCTGCTGTTGGCGTGGAATCGTTCGCGCCCCACCCGCCACACGATATTTATCTTGCCTATTGAAGAGGGGCAGGGCTCGCAGCTAGAAATTAGATTTGATTTCAGGGAGGGTCAAACATCCACAGCCGTCATCAAGTAGATGGGTTGAAAAGAAGGGGAAAGGCGCAGTAGCAAATTCGTTGGGGCTGCGCATGAATGATCAAGTAATCGTAAATTCACATATTGTTAACGGTACAGTATTCAATGATCTATGTTGTGATTGGCCACAGGCCCCGGGGGTGCATTTCACCATTTGAAAACAGACTAACTAGCGATGCAAGAGAGCATTGTTTTCATTAATCATCTGGCCGTATACTATATGTCCATCTGGAGACTTCGTAGATCGGGTACATGGGGCAGGAGCTTCCAAGGTTTCCTTGGCACCTGGACAAGATCGCCTAAACGCAAAGTCCAACCCGTACTAGGGTAGGCGTTCTGTATTCCTTCTTCGTACGTGCGGGGGCTTTTGATAATGGAGTTGCCCGGAACCAAAAGGCAGGTACCTAGTAGTTACTGCTTTCTGTTGTATACCAGGCCAGTGCAGATCAGGAACCTAACCGCATCAACGGAATTAATTCCCGGGATATATATATGACGACTCCAGTTGAACGAAATCAACTTGATCTCGTTGTTGCATATATTGCCTCATATATTCCCGCCTCAATATATGAACAGTCCATCTTCATTTGAACTGCAACACGTGTTAATTGGACATAACATGGAAATTGATAATTGTGTTACGGGTCTGTGATTGTCCTTGTGAACAGGATGATAATTTAAAGGTGGGAGAGTGGCGACAATCCCGGTTGGATCCTTATTAGCGGTCTGGAGACGCGGTGGTGGGATGCTTGTGTATGCTCGTCTATGCGAAAGGATGCATTCTCATGTGCACCTGCAAATTGCCTGTTCAAGTTCCTTTTGCATTGTCCGGTTGCACGTCCCAGGGTAGCGGTGAGGCCTCTTGAGTAAGTGACCTTTTGTCTCTCGGTATTAGTCTCGGCGTTAATGTCATATCACCGAACACTAATTAATTATATGATGTCATTGGTCATCAAAGAGATGAGCTGAGTTCAAGAACGTCAGGGCCCTAATAGCAGTCCTCTTGAGAATTCTTAATAAAAACCCTCCAAAATCCCATTTCAAACTCACAAGACAACTTCAGAGCAACAGTGCGAATCACTTCTCATCGGAGACTGGCCTAAATAACTGAAACAATGGACGACATGGCAACTTATTTCGCCCTTCCTCTCCAAGGCAAACTAGCAATAGTAACGGGATCATCACGTGGAATCGGTGCCGGTATCGCATGGGAGCTTGCTCGCCGTGGTGCGAATGTAAGGAACCTTTTAATATTTTTGGTTCCGAGTAATTGAAGGCTAACGAGAGCTAGGTATATATCACCTATGTCTCAGACAACAGTGAATCTGCTGTTGAGGAGCTAAGGGCTAAGATTAGCCAACTTCCCCATAAACCAACCACATGGGCCTGCCAGGTCGATTTATCAACCACTACGGGAGCACAGAAGGTCATTTCGCATCTTAAGACTTGCGTTGGCAGCGACGAACTTCAAATCCATATTTTAGTGAATAGTGCTGGCATCGAGACGGTGGGCGATATACAGAGCATAACGCTTGAGGATTACGACAGGGTGTTCAACCTTAACGTACGTGGTCTCATGCTTATGACGCAGGCTGTGGTTCCTTATCTAGCACCCAAGGGTCGAATTATCAACTTAAGCTCCGTGGGAGCACGCTTTGGCTTCAAAAATATTAGCCTGTATAGCGCTTCCAAGGCCGCCATCGAAGGCTTTACGCGCACCTGGGCCAGCGAGTTAGGCGGAGATGGCACGACCGTCAACGCTGTGGCGCCAGGACCCGTACCTAGCGATATGCTGGATAAGATTCCGAAGGAAATTATCGATATGCAGAAGGCGACGACGCCTATTGAGCAGCGACTTGGCACAACGGAGGAGATTGCGAACATTGTTGGGTGGTTGTCAGGCCCCGATGCTTCATGGGTATCAGGCCAAGTTATTTGCGCAAGTGGTGGTTGGACAATGTATTAGCTTATATACTGTAGTGGGGAACCACCGCACTTCATATAATAAGACGCAACGGGGAAAAGTTATTTTAAATCTTTATACATGAATTGAGTGTGTCTAGTATGTCTAGATAATCTTTGAACAACACGCTTCGGTACCTCGTTTATCTGATCCAAATGAATTCGTGCCCTGGATATCTCGTGAAACCTACGTGTCCCCGTGTAATTGCTTTCTGCTGCTGAGTCGACTCGCACATCTACGAGTGTGCTGCCTCGAGTGTTCCCCTCTTCACTTAGTACAGTACCAACCATGAGTCACACTTGGATGTCCCCATCAGGTCAGCCAAATGGCCAACCTTGGAACTTGGAAACCCCGTTTAAAATACACCTGCATACCTGCTTAACCATGTCTTTCTGCCCCATCTTCTTCTCAACAATTAAACGCAAAATTAACCGGCAGGTTATTTCCAATCGCGGTACAAGAATTTTTGTATCGTCCAGGAAAATTTAATTACGACTTGCAAGCTTTCGCACCATGAGAAATTGAGTAAACATGGCTTTAACGGCGGTCCCTCTAGAGCTCTTCACCCTTATTTGTGGACATCTAGAACGGTTGGATTGGTTCGCACTGAGAATTACCTGTCGGGCAGCGTTCAGCAACACGCTCGAGGTGTTTGCAAAGCGGTATTACACAAGTCTCCGCTTGTTACTTACGACTGAGAGCCTCCGACGTCTTGAGCGGATCGCCGCTGATGATACCCTTCGGCTTTTTGTCCAAGAGCTTTTGATTGTGCCAACTTTGTTTCAGGGCAGAGAGAGAATGACATATTGCGAATTTTCATGTTCTGTGTCGGGAATAAGGCACGGGATGGGCGGAAGTGGAATGAGGCTGAGCTCCAAACACGCTATGCAGCATTTCAGGCTATAGAAGAGGACCACCGCGCGATCTTGAAGTCTTCAAGCCTGAGAGATATCCTCGAGAAATGCATACCACGTTTTGAGAACGCAGTCGCTTTTGGTCTTCAATCTTACCCAATGGAGACTCTGCTCAATTCCGCAGAGGGCAATTGTTTCGCTGTCTAGGCCTGCCCGAACTGACCAACCAACTCAGTTACGCTGGTCGCTCTTCAACTTGGTTTCATATACCTTTCCCACAAGTCATTAGCAATGCGCATGCTTTGGCATTCTCTGCTCTTGTGGAAGCAATCATCAAGTCCAAGCGAAAGATTCGAAAACTCCACACATGCAACGGAACATACTCCTGTGGTCTATTACTATGGAGCCTTCACCTGACACAGTCGCAATACAATCAGTTGTTGTGTCTGATTTCAGGGAATTTGGAATCGTTCCATATATGTCTCCGCCTTTCCCAAAAGCGAGACCCGGATGAGACTGGTCTTTGCTCCCTTCTCGATATTCTTGTCGCTGCCGCATCAACGCTCAAGACGCTAGTATTCTCTCAATGGATCCCAAAATATGAATTGAACCCACGGTATAATGAAAAATTATCCCAGAGTGTGCAATTTGCACAATACAGGATCTCAGCCTTCAGTCGATTGAGGTCACAGTGGATACGCTCAAGGCGTTTTTGGACAGTGCAACCTCTACTTTACGGCGACTTAGTCTGAAATCAGTAGGGCTAAATGATCCGATCATCTCAGCGCCTGATCCAGGATCCATGGACGGGGAAAGCGAAGGCCTTTCATTCTCTCCAGAAACTACGGCCGAGATCACGAGAAATTGGCAACTAATCTTTAATTTGTTGGGAACCAACCTGAGGTTACAGTATTTTCGGTTTCAAAATCCGGGTTATCGAGGGAGACATATGCGCTTCTGTGATATTCCCGTGGATAGTCAGAGTGGGAGGAATGAGTCAGATAGTACCTCAAGAGATTACGCTCGTTACGATGGTGAAAGGGCAACTGTTTCATTTGATACCTGGATCCAACAACTTCGGGTAGAGATGTCCCACCCCCGGATTTTGATGGATTTACCAGGGACACACAATGGTCAGTGGCCCAGCCAAGTACCAGGAAACTTTATCAACATTCGGAAAGGACCAAGAGTAAGGTCAGATAGATTAGCTGGGGTATCAACCCGCAGCCCTAGCTTTGCATGTTTTCCAAGGGGTACACGCCCCCAAAGACGCCGGCAGAGATAATCAGTGCTAGTGTGTCAAGCGCCTAGATATGTAAGTATCATCAGAGCCTAGAGATTAGGTTGTTGAGAGATGATATAGGGTTCTCGCACGTTGATTCACTAATTTTCGTTTTCATTTGTTATCTATTTCACTTTAATGAGGGCCTCGTCTCATTCAAAGTACCATTATCTGGAAGAGATGAATCAACAATCCCTGCCTGATTTCTGTTCCAATTTACGTAATCCTCATATTGACGCGAAACTAACTTCCTCAAACATCAAATACGCAGTTTAGACCTTGATTACCTGTTCTTTGGTTTTAAGCACGTAAAAGAAAAATGGTAATCATATTGCCGGAATTTGATATCTAATAACAATTTGTATCACCGACATCAGGAACCGAGGATAGCGCCGAACTCCAGACCCTCAGACAACCTGGTCACTACATAGACTCTCCTAGATACGGGAAGAGAGCGAGCTCTTCTTTTTCTATCACACCCTCTAGATACGTTGCTATTAGCGGGTGAATCCCTGCTTTCCTTGCTCGGGCAATCCAGTCGGGCAGCTCGAGCACTTCGAATGGCTCTCCACACAGCTCTTCCATGTATTCAGGCCATTCATCGAGTGTTACTTTAAGGCCACTCGAGTGATGCCGGTAGCGGATACCCATGTTCGTCTGCCCTGCCAAAGAGATTGCCGACGTGACGATATCTCGGGCAATGTCGTCGACATTCTTGACGTCAACATATCCTTCAACGCGTGCAAAGCGCGGGATGCACCGCATGAGGCGTGTGTAGCGCAATACACCATTCAAGGCGTCCGAGGGCGGGGCATGATCACCGAAGAACAAGCAAGGGCGATGAATCTCAACCTTGAAGTGGTTGTATTCAGAAAATTTGTGCAGGAATCTTTCGCTGACCCATCTCGATGCCATATAGCCGGTGTCTCCAGTTTTGGCAGGCTCTGAAAGCACTGGGACTGGTGGGAGGACTTTCATACCCGCAAGAGCAGGGACACGTTGGGAAGAAACATATAACAGGGGAATAGAACGCGGCATGCAGAGGGAAACCAGGAAATGGGTGGATTCCACATTTGCTCGCCGTATGGATGTGTAGCTGTTCAGACAATGTCCGTTGGCTCCGGCGTGAATGACGACATCCATATCCATCCGCAGGGTCGCGCACTCTGATGGACTGAGGCCAAGGTCTTGGGCAGAGAGACTACCCGGGTAGCTTACAACTTTCTCAGAGTCCGGTATCCTTTCCTCGTCATCGGGGGAGATCGCGATGCAGTGAACTTTGTCGACAGCAGGATCTTGAAGAAGCGCGTGGAGAACAGAATTACCCAAGACGCCCGCGGCACCAGTCAACAGCACTCTCAAGTTCCCATTTGCCGGCTTCCTAATGCTTCTAGATATTTCCCCCGAAGCAGCAATAAGACTGTCTGGGATTGACGTCTCCACGTTCCAGTCTATGTCTTCATCATTGGTGGATTCGGATCCAATGCGAGCCGCCATCTGTCGAAGAGTGGGAGCAGAGTAGAGTTCACGAGTAGACACCAGAACTCCTAATGTCTCTTTGATCTCGTTTTGCAACTTTGTTAACCGCAGCGAATTGCCTCCCTCGAGGAAGAAATCGGATTCGGCAGTCAGCAGTTGATATGGATCCGGTAAGACACGGCTCCAGAGCAGTTTCAGTTCCACTTCGCGAAGACTCAGCTCAGAAGCAGATTCGTCAGCATTGCCATCGCTGCCAGTAAGTGGTAGTTTCATAACAGCCTGACGGTCAATCTTTCCAGTGCTTGCTCTGGGGAGATCATCCACAACAATGACCCGCGCTGGGTGCATGTACTGTGGAAGAGCGAGACCCGCAAGGACTTTTCTCTTGATAGTATCACGGTCGATATGCTTCCCTGGATTCTGGATAACGTGGGCGATGAGGTCTCCATCTCGGACAGTCACTACTGCTGTGGATAGCAGATACTCCGCTGATTTCAAAAGAGCGCCCTCAACTTCCGCGAGTTCGATACGTTGGCCTCGCAGCTTCACCTGCGTGTCACCCCCGAGCCGCCCAAGGAATATAACGGTGCCGTCAGGCGCCAACCTACCCTGGTCACCCGTTCGATACCATCGGCCAGCTGTTGCTAGTCCATTACCGGGGCCCGTGGTAGGGTCTGGAATGAATTTGCGATCAGTCTCAACTGGCATGTCCCAGTAGCCCAAAGCGACACCGGCACCCCCGATCCAGATCTCTCCACGGAAACCAACAGGGACCGGATGCTGGCTCGCATCTAGGATGCAAATCGAATAGTTGGGGTGAACTTTTCCGATCGGGCTTCCGGAGTTGCTATTGTCCTCGGCATCAAGGGACACAGGTCGGGCAGTTGCCGTGAAGGTAACCTCCGTAGGGCCATAATTGTCGCTCACCGACAAAGCTGGGAGTTTCAATCGTCGCAGCTCGCGTTTGAGTTGATGAGGAAATGTTTCTCCGCCCATCCATGCCAAGCGCCATCTCGTACACTGCCTGAGAGACTCTCTACCATAGCGAAGCCATAAGAGATACTCAGAGGGTACAGCAAAAGTGCACCCAACATCGTGCTGATGAATCAGTTGTGCGATCTGGGAAGGGTCCCGTCGCAGTTCTTGTGGCACGATGACCAGAGTACCACCGGAGGACAAGGCACAGAATATCTGGATTAGAGACATGTCAAAGCCGAGAGAGCTCTGTTGGAGAACGGAAGCAGGGGCCGTAACGAGATTGTATGCTTTGATCGCGTGCGCAAGCCAGTTAACGACGTTGCCCTGGCACAAAACCACTCCCTTCGGTTTGCCCGTTGTTCCGCTGGTGTACAGAATAAAAGCCGGAGAGCTGGGCTGGGCTGCGCAGGGAACTGGCTCATCGACATTTTCGATCTTGTAAAGTCTCAGGGTAGGCAGGCTTGCTGCATCTCTACGCGCGAGTTGCTCAGCTGATTCAATTGTACTTGTATCACAGATAATCAAGCCCGGATGGCAACTGGAAATGATTTCTGCGTGACGAGACGAAGGAAGACTGACATCTAACGGAACGTAGATGGCACCAATATGAAGAATAGCAAAGAGCGATGCTATGAGATCATTTGACGGTTCACACAGGACCGCGATGCGAGTGCCGGCACTGTGACCAGCAGCTTGAATCGCTGCTGCGATTGAGTTCACGCGCGCCTCGAGCTGTTGATATGTCAGACCGGAGGACTCATCTCGGACGGCAACCCTGTCCATGCAGTCATGGCAAATTGCTTGGAATTTTTCTGACACTGTTGCAGGCCAGTCTGTCTTAGCTTGCTTGCCTTGGCCAACCTTCACAGCCGCAGACACTGCTTCTCCGTTGTAGATTTGACACTCGTTGACCTTGATATTCACATTGCGTGCCAGCCCTTTCAGAAGAC
The DNA here is from genome assembly GCA_028828275.1 of Penicillium frequentans. Lineage (NCBI taxonomy): Eukaryota > Fungi > Ascomycota > Eurotiomycetes > Eurotiales > Aspergillaceae > Penicillium > Penicillium frequentans. Next base: position 642,511 of record JAQIZY010000001.1, on the reverse strand, counting down.
TCATGTACATGTCAATGAGCCTCTCAGTGCCCTCGGAGTCGTAGAGAGATTCCAAGCAATCCATTGTTACCCCGAGGCCTTCATACTGGGACTCCAGGAAGCTAAAAGTGACATCGTAGGGGTTCCGACCTTCTTCTCCATCAGTTATGGTCAGAGAGCTATTGCCGAAAGGAATGCTCTTTGTCATTGCCAATCTATAGTTGACCAGGATCTGGAACAACGGTGTATGGGATGATGAACGAGCAATGTTCAGCTCGTCTAGCAATATGTCGAACGGCACAGACTTCTCAAAGGCGGAGCCCATCTTTCGAGCCGTGCTTTGAGCAGCTTGAGCAAATGTGATGCCAGCAGGAATCTGAAAGCGGACCGGCAGCAAATTCAGGAAAAATCCAACAGTATCCATGAATTCGGCATCCGGGCGGTTTGCGTCAGCCACGCCAATGCACAAATCGTCTATCTCGAGGGATTGCGCCAGCAAAATTTGAACAACGGTCAGATAGAATTGGAAAGCAGTGATGCCAAGTGCCTGGCATGCTTGCTTGACCACTGCAACGGTATTCTCGTCTATCACGCGCGACGCGTGGACGCTGACTACGCGCTGCGTATCTGGACGGACTGTGGTCTTCGACATCGGCAGTAGCGGAAGTGCCTCGTGGAGAGGAAAGTATTCGCTCCGCCAGTACTGCAAGTTATTTTCCAAAGCGCCTGATTCTCGACTCTCCTGCTCTCTGCGAGCGAACTCGACGCAAGTCCCGCCGGTCATCTTTAGTGATTGCCCGTTGTAGGCAGAGTTGAGATCTGCAATAAAACGTCGCATGCCGGACGCGTCCAGAATTATGTGGTGATAACCTAAGACCAACGTGTGTCTCTGGGTGTCCCGGGATAAAACGGTCAGGCTCAGCGTCTCTCCGTGTTCGATATCCCACACCTTGGTTCTCGCAGCCTCCAGTTCAGCGGCGATGTCCTCTTCCTTGGCATGCGGGACATACTTGAAACGGCGGACTGGGAAAGACAGAACACCTTGGGTGGGTTGGTTGTCTTCCTGGCGAGCGAAATAACAGGTTCGAAGGGACTCGTGGTGCTGCATCGTGGTTGTCAGAGCATTGCGCAGCCGCTCAATATTAAGCGTGTCCTCGATATCGTATCGAATCATTAAACTATAGGCAGTCGGATCATTCATGAGATTGGACAGCACATAGATTCGTGACTGGGCCGCAGACATTCGTTCCATGTGAATGATGTCCTGACTCGAATTTGCAGCAGGTTCTGTAGCGGCTCCAAAATTGATCTTTCGAAGATCATCTGTTTTTTGCGTGATATGGACATCTTCGGGGCCCGAAGCTGCCTGTTCATCATCGGTGCTAGGCGGGGTGGCCTTTCCCGACTGGAGAACATCCGAAGCACTGCCATCAGAGAGGGTGTGAGAGTCACTGGAAATTTCCGGCTCAGGATCGTCGCTCTTCGGGGGTTTTCCCACTCTTGTTGCCAGGATCTCCTTAGACGCGTCGGCACAGATCTGTGCTACTGAACTCCTACCAAGAATTTTCACGACCGGGACATCGATGCCTATTTTCTTCGAAAACCATCCTCGAATCTCCACGGCCACGAGGGAGTCGATTCCCAACTCAGTGAGCAGTGCATCGGCATCGACACCTCCTGTAGGCAACTGCAACGTTGTCTCGATCTTGGCACACAGGGCTTCCTGCACGACCGCGATGACTTCATCTTCCGTCTCAGCTTCCTGAATATGCTTCTTGATATCATCACGGCCATATTGGGAACCATCCTTCTTGTCATGGACATGGGCCGTCGGCAGGTAATGGGAGAAGAGAGGATCAGATGACCATGCGGGTTCCTGTCCTTCTTCAAGTGGCTCAACACCCACCCCAACCTCGCATGAACGTTCACTATTAGGCTTGCCTGCAAGAACAGCTTCTGCAAAGGCGTGGTGGATATCGGTCTCTGAAAGAGGCGCGAAATGCATCCGTCCGATATATTCCCTAGAGCTCTTGTCGACTCGAGTGAAGTACCCGACGTCAGTGACGTATCCGATATGCATCACTGAGGCTGGACGTCCGCTCTGTCTGCGCTTAGCAGCCAATGCGGTCATGAACAGGTTAGCTGCGTGATAATTTGCCGATCCTTGCCCACCGGTGATGGAAAGAGCAGAGGAGAACATGATGAAGAAGTCCAAAGGGGTATCTCCTAATATCTCATTTAGATACTTGGAGACGTTAACCTTGGGTCTGAACGTGTTGACCACAGCGTCAACATCCATATCCACAAACAGTTTATCTGACAACACCATGGCTGCGTTGCAGACGCCACCAAGGGGAGGTAAGGTCTCTCGAATAACGGAGATAGTGGACTCCAGCGATACTCGGTCAGCCGCATCCACAGACCGCACATGAATCTCTGCCCCTAGCTTTCGAGCGTCTGCTAGCCATTGTGGGTCTATGTTCGGCTTACGGCTTGTAATAACAAGCCGCTTGGCACCGTGCTGCAGAGCCCATCCACAGACGGAAAGGCCAAGGCCACCTGCCATACCAATCATTAGGTAAGTCTTCGCGCTGTTGAACAGGATCGACGTGTCTGGAGGCTGGACAAGCAAGGTTGGTGGGCGGGTTGTCTCCCAGCAGGTAATGTGAGTGCGGTCAAGGATCGATGCGTTAATACTGGCAATTTCTTCGATATTCAGCACATCAATCTCACAGTGTAGCGCGTTGCTGCCAACCGAGTTGGTCAGTCGGTCTAGTAACCCTGCATACGCAGCTTTGAGAGACATTTGGATACTGGGACTGGAGCTCAGCCCGCGTTGGAACAAGCTGTTGTCCCATCTGTGCATCTTGCAGCCCGATGGTAGTGCGGATTGAACAGTTGTTGGTGTCAAGTTTGGAGAGGTTGAACAGTGAAGGTACACGGTAACGTTCTGTGGTAGGAGACGCTGGACAGCACGAACAGAACTTTGTGGGTGGATATATATCCAGCCTTCCGTGTTATGAGAGGACGCACACAGTGGCTCCAGTCCACACCGACGCGCCTCAGCAGCGAAGGACGCAGCTAGGCTCGCTCTGGGGTTGTATATAAGAGCTGACCCGCCCTCTTGAACGGAGCTTAGAAGTCCGGCCACCGCGACCTGATCGGCTATTGCCTCAAGAACAGCCCCGTTACAATGCTTGTCATCAATAAACGCAATATTCTCTGGGGAAACCCTGATGATAGATGTATTCCTCTCCGAAATAGCCACGACATGCTTATCAGAGTGAATCAAATGGCCCACACTAAGATAGAGCTCCTCTCCTTTCTGACCGGGGATAGAGAGGGAATATTGAACTCTAACACGCGCGCGCTCTGCACCGTCAAATGATTCCATTGCCGATTCAACCAAAGCCAGCTTATCTCGCTGACGAATGAGGGCAATGGAAGTGTCAGGACTCGCCAGCTTGTTCATATTTCGGAATCTAGCATTGTAACGATCATTGAGCTGCTGGTCGGGTCGCACGCGTGGAATGAGCGTGTCGGTTCCCTCCAGGACAAGCTCTGGCTCTTGTGGCCACATAAGGGGGGTTTCATCGTGGTCGTGAACCGAAAGAGTTTTCAATCGTATGAAAGTCTCCAATATAGTCCGAGCCGCGAGCGATGGATTGGCGACGGAATCCAAATCCAGAAATTGTATATTGACGTGGGGCAGCTCCTTGCTTATGGCTCTTGCCATGCCCACCATCATATTAGCCTGGGGGTTATCGGTCCTTCTCTTAGTGGTCAACCATAGCACGTTGCGAGCTGCCACGATCATTGTCTGCAGGGCCTTCAGTTTCCTGGGAGAAATCGTTTCTGAAAACAAAGCAGTGTCCAACTCCTGCAGGCACAAGACGTCCGCCTGTGTCCCGACGCGGGAGAAGTCAATTGCTTCGATATCACTTGCAATTGTGATGCGACTACGCCATGCCCGGCCCACCAATCGTTGGATGGCAGTCACTGTCTTGGACACAGGCAGTGTCTTTCCACCCACCACGAGGAGAGACTTTACTTCGGGAACGTCGGTAAGACATTCCAAAGGCTCTCGCAATTGCTGAACTGTATCGTTGACCGCTTGGGTGGCCATAAAGGACATGCAGTGCTGTCTGGGGTCGGGCATATCATGGAAGACTAAGTCGACGCCCGAGAAGCCTGTATCCTGAAGGGTATTGTCCCATTCCTCAGTGGTCATTCCAGGATGCAATCTTCTTCCTTCGCCTGCACCTAGCCACCATCCAGGCAGGCCTCCAACGCAGAATGTAGTTCGCATGATCTCAATACCTGTAATTTCGACAAGAAGCAAGAAGCCGCCTGGCTTCAGTAAAGAGCGTGCATTTTTCAAAGTCTCTGTGATGTGGGCCGTGGCGTGAAGTACGTTCGAAGCAACGACGACGTCGTACGCGTGCTTCTGGAAACCTTGAGGGCCAACATCCTTCTCCACGTCGAGAGTTTTAAACATTATCTTGCTGCGGAAGTCGCTAAACCTATCGGCTGCGTCACCGAAAAATCCCGGGGAGATATCCGTGAATGTGTACGAGTAAAATGCGCTACCAATAGTTCGCAGGATGCAGTCAGTCTGTGAGACGGGTCAGCACACGTTGAGGCTCACAATATACGAAGAAAGCAGGGATACTTACTGTAGATCCAGTGCCGGCTCCAATTTCCACATATTTTGCCTGCGGAAATTTGTGGGAAATCTGCTGGAGAATGCCAGACATGCCTTGATTGACCTCGGCAAGACCGCAGCCCTCGCTGTATAGCCGGGTAGCTAGGTCGTCCTTCATGATTACTTCTAACAAAGACGTCTTCCTCTTCAGATAGTCGAGCATATTTTCTCCAACAAGACGCACACTCTCCAGATCAACCGTTCCTGACCATTTAGAGAGGATCATGTCTAGAACTTCGGGCTGATCAGCAAGCCAAGCTTTCTCTGCCACTGGGTGACGTCCGTCCTGAATCAGCTGTATGGAGCTCTCAAAAGACTCAACCAGCCGCTGATGATACCACGTCAAGCTCGACCTTTCACTTGGAGGTAACCCTTCCAGCACACGCTGCACGTAGAACAGAACTGCTCTTTCAGTATCTGCAGAAAGCTCCTTGACTCTTTGACCGCGTTTCGGGTCGAGTGTCGGCTCGACCAGACTCAATGAAGGGTCTGGCTTGTAGACTATGTCAAAGAACATTCGCCGATCTTGATCTTCCGTCGGTGGCGCAACAGGCTCGAGGGACAGGGACTCCATCTGTACCGCTGCAAGACCAGAGGATGAGTTGTAGATGTGCACATCGCCAGCAACGGCCGCGCCGTTGCGGGCAGTAACGAACGATTCTGTTCTTAGTCTGAGAGTGTTCGCCTCAAACAGTCCCACGTGTGGGTTCACCGTCACCCGCTTAATGCGCACCGGGAGAATGGCTGTGGCAAGCTTTCCCGCTCTTGGGTCTGCGCGAGCATGGAATAGATTCTGCCAGCACACATCCAACAATGCTGGATGCAGAACGTAGTCTCCCACTAGCTCCTCTGCAGACCACTCAGCCACCGCAACAGAATAGTCAAGTTTGCGCTGGACGTCCTGAAGACGGCGGAAAGCACCGGAGTATATCAACCCATTCTCAGCGAACACGTCATACGCTGCATCGCTATCGACAGGATGTAGGTCCGGTCTGGGGATTCCGTATGGGGGCAACTCCTGCTCGCTTGCCTCGCCGATGTGGATGATGATCTTGCCGTTACAAGCATGGATCATGGACCCAAGACGTGTGTCAGAATAGTAGTATGAAAACTCACCGGAAATGCGGAACGGATCTTTGGAATCATCCAATCGCACCGTAAAGGTAGTTTCAAGACCTTCGCGGGTATCAGGAACAATTACCGGACGACGAATATCGATGTCTTCCACCTCGATCCGCCGGATTGGTTTCGCTTTCGCGATGATTCTAGCTGCCTCGCATGACAGAGAAACATACGATGCCCCCGGCAGTAACACCTCTCCTGAAACAACATGGCCTTGTGCCCAAGGCAGTTCGCTGATCCTGAGAACATTCCGCCAGCGCATTTCACGGTCATTATCATCTGGAACACGACGTCCAAGCAACTGGTGGCGTGTATCGTTGCCTTTCCTGAAGTTCCGGGAAATTCGAGACTCCTGCCAGTAGATGCGGTCATGATCCCAGGCATAGGGTGGGAGACCCTTCAGCAACTTGGCGGTCCCGGGGACGTCCTTGGAGACGAAGACCCGACGAAACCCGTCGAAACTAACGCAAGCTGGGCCAAGGTGGCACCAGGTAGAGCCAATCGTCTCTCCAATTGCATCTACATCACTGGAGTTGCGCTTGAGTGTTCCAATATAGGGTGAAGCAGTACCTAATGCAAGCTCCATAGTCTGCTGCGTTGGTCCTCGAAGTGTCGGATGGGGACCAATCTCGATGGCCAGGTCAAATGGACCTCGATGCTCAATGGCGGACTTTACTGCAGGGGAGAAACGAACTGTCTGCAACATATTCTGAGCCCAGTATGGGCCTTTCAGTGACTCCAGGTCGGCTTGGAGAAGCTGCGTGTTGCCCTCAACGCTAGAAACCCACAAGCAACTATCCTTTGGGGGCTGAACCTGTATATCACAAGCTTCGAGAGCCTTGAGATAGCTGGGAACGCAGTGCTCCATGTGATGGGAGTGATACGCGGTGTCCACCTTCAGCAAACGTGCGAAGATTTGGTTCTGATCAAAATACTCCTTAGCCTGCTGTACAGCCTCTAGGTCACCAGAAAGCGTTACGCTCTGCGGCGAATTGCTTGCCGCAACGCCAATACGACCTTGGTATTCAGGCTGTTGGCAAAAGGTCTGGGCATTATCTTGATCGATCCCGACTGCCATCATTCCACCCCGCTGACCATCAGAGCCATGGGCTAAGTGAGCGTATATGCCTCGATAGTAGGCGATCTGCATAGCAGCAGCAGCGCTAATGATCCCGCAAGCGTAAGCTGCACCGATCTCACCTGAAGAATGCCCCAGGACCGTATTGAATTGAACACCGCTCGCATCCATCACCTTGACAAGAGCTAGTTGAATAGCCGTGCAGAGAGGCTGCGAGATAACTGCTTCGCCCACGCGTGAGCTCGAAGAATTCTTCGACAATTCTTCAACCAGAGACCACTCCGGGCCATCTGGCAGGGCTTTGAGTACCTCGTCGCATTGTTCTAGGACTTGGCGAAATAAAGGAGACTTTTCCAGTAAACAGCGGCCCATGGTAGGCCACTGAGCACCCTGTCCAGTGAACACTCCCAAAATGCGCGGCGAGTTTTCCGGATCAACAGGTCGACTGCGAATACCAACATCATCCTTACTAGTGGATTTGCGGTGCTGTGAGATGAATTTCTCCAATTCCTGGATCAGCCCATGACGGGTTTGCGAACTGAAAAATGTTCTCATGCGATGCGCAGTCCGCCTGTTCTGGAGAACCCAGGTGAGATCGGTCAGATCGATGGATGGATTATCATTGAGGTATTTCAGTAACGCCTCGGAGTTTCCTAGAAGGGACGATGCAGACTGAGCCGAGAGAACGAAGGGACTCAAGTGAGCTCCATCGGCTTCGGTAGCGGCGACAGTTCCATTGCTACCATGCGGTTCATAGCTCTCTATGATGGCATGGGCATTGGTGCCTCCAAAGCCAAAGCTGTTTACGCTGACGCGCAAAGGCTCTCCAGGGAACAGCTCAGGCCAAGGAAGAGGAGAAGTCGGTATCTGGAATCCGTCATAGTATGGCTTGATCTTCGGGTTCAGTTCGTTGAACAGAAGGTTGGGGAAAATGGTTCGATGCTTGATAGAGAGCAGAGCCTTCAAGATACCCGCCAAGCCTGCACCTCCTTCCAGATGCCCGATCAACGTCTTGATGGATCCGACATAAAGCGGGGCTGTGGGCTCTGAGTCTCTGTCCCGTATCATAGCCTCGTAGATGGCACGGGATTCTACTGGATCTCCCGCTGGGGTTCCGGTGCCGTGACATTCAAAATATTGGCACCGATCCTTGATGGGGTCCAGCCCAGCGCGTTGATACGTTTCTCGAATGAGAGCTGCCTGAGCCTCCACGGTGGGCATAGTCAGTCCAGGACTCTGTCCATCGGAGTTCACACCCGTTCCTCGAATGATCCCTTCAATTTGGTCATTGTCACGGAGCGCCTGATCGAGGGGCTTCAGCACCACTACTGCTGCACCTTCACCTCGTGCGTACCCATTTACTGTCTTGTCCCACATGCGTGACTGAGAGTCCGGCGACAGCATATGTAGTTTAGACAGCATAACATAGAGCATAGCATCGAAGATGAGGTTCACTCCCCCACGACTGCACAGGTAGCATCTCCAGCTTGAAGCCCTTGCACCGCCTGATGCAACGCCACTAAGGAGCTGGAGCAGGCGGTGTCGAGAGTGACCGACGGTCCGTGGAGATCAAAAGCATACGAGATGCGGTTTGATAAGATACTGCGAGCCACACCGGTACCAGCGTATAAAGGCAGTGTCTCAGTATCTCGTGTTTGAATATCGTAATAATCACTTGCCATAACTCCGACGTGGACAGAGGTCTTTGAACCTCGCAGCTGGTCAAGTGTGTAGCCAGCGCTTTCGAATGCTTCGTATACAGCTTCCAACATGACACGTAGCTGAGGGTCCATGCTCTCGGCCTCATATGGGCTTACATTGAAGAAAGAAGCGTCGAAGACTCGAGTATCCTCAGCTAACAGGTAACCCTTGTTCTTGACGTTGGTCGAGCCCGGAGCATCAGGGTTGGAGTCATAGAACCGTTGCAAATTGAGGATTTCGGGATTGAACTCTCGACGCACATCCCGAGGCTCTCTTAGAAGCTCGGCCAACTTCGATGGTGTACTTGACTCTCCGGGAAACCTGCACGCAGAGCCAACAATGGCTATAGGTGTGGAGAAGGCTCCGTTGGTAGACATTGTAAAAGAGAGTTTGTGGATGTTTTTTTTGTCTTTGCGTAGAATTCCTTTTTTTCTGATGATATTACCAGAATCTATACAGCTTTCTACTGAGAATTTCATGCCTTATATGTGTCTCAAGGACATATAAAATGTCTTGCGTCCACGTGTATGAAGGATGCATTGCCCCTTCTTGGTGGTATATAGGTCGATCCTTCTCCTGAGATCTCCATAATTACGATTGTCACCAGTAAACATCTGAAGAAGCTCGTGTAAAATTTACTTGGCGCACAACATGCAGTAGTCTGTTTCCAATGTTGCAGTTGCGTATCAATGAGATATCATCCTTCCGACTGGACCTATGAGACGATAGTAACCACGTCAGCTGGGAGAGGTGATCATGCTATTCATTGCAAATATGCGGTCATCATTATACAATGGGGTGCCCCAATGGTGCAAGGCTGTTGACTGTCTTGGTTGCAAATTTACTAAGAGAACATGGGAGCAGGAACTGACGATATGCTGGCCACAGGCCTGGGGCATCTCTTTCAACCCGGCGAATTAGATTTGTAATTTGATCTCCCGAATATCATATGCTCTTTGGTTTATCATAATGAACACTCTCTCTAAAAATTGGATTGTTATTACTAGGCTTACAATATCATCGGTAGTCTAGACTCTATAGTTCTGTATTATTACAGGTACCTAAGCTTACGGGCTTACGGCCCGGCCCTAAGCCACGGCCCCAGGTCCTAAGGCTTGAAACTGGGGCTTTTGTTTCTTACTTCCACACGTGGGCAGAAATACTCAAAAACAATTCCTTCGGCGTCCGGCAACACTCGTATATGCACGTACTTCTTGGCTGGGGCAAACACCATGTCAGACTTCCGATAGCTTCACCTTCCCATGACGTTTTCCCATCAATGCACACATCTCATTAGCTACACGTCCGTCTACTTCTAGTAAGCGACTATCAAATAGAAGGCCTGATTCGGCGTTTCCTACGGATATTCTTTACCCCGCAATCCTTCACGGTCATTTGGGAGCATGGACATCGGCCCACCTAGACAATGCGCGAATTCCATTATCAAGCGGGGGCCATTTACAAGCGAGTGTACATGTATTATCATCCGGATACCAGTCAGACTGATATCATATCATTGCGTCAATAATAATATCAATTGGTGTAATCAATTTATAAGATTTCCGCATCTCAAGCATCTCAACTCCATTCTCCTTTTTCAACTTCAATACAAAGCTCGCAAGTTTGTATCTCAGCAAGGCTCTACTAATATGAAATACTCACTTCTGTCACTCTCCCTTGTCGGGATAATTGTCTATCTCTTTTTTCGATCCATCAAACGTCTCTACTTCCACCCTCTCAGCAAAATCCCCGGGCCCAAGCTCGCTGCTATATCCCACATTTACGAGTTTTACTACGATGTAATCAAAGGCGGCACTTTCCTTTTCAAAATCGAAAAGATGCACGAACACTATGGTACATATCATTCCCATATTGGACGCCAGGATGCCAGGGCTGATATGTAAATGATAGGACCCATTGTTCGCATCAACCCTCGTGAAATCCACATCAGAGACCCCTCCTTTTATGACGAGATCTACGCCTCGGGGGGTAGAAAGCGCAATAAGGATGCTCAATTCCTCAAGGCGTATTCTGTCCCGGGGTCTATGGTGGCCACCGTGGATCATGATCAACACCGCTACCGTCGAAACATCCTTAATGGATTTTTCTCCAAGCGTTCCGTCAATGAACTATCCCCCGTTGTCGAAGAAAAAGTGCTAAAGCTGATGCGGCGCTTTGAAACTGCGTATCGAGCAGAGTCAATTATGCGTCTAGACGATGCCTTTTCCGCACTCGCCTCGGATGTCATTACACAGTACTCCTTCGGGAGAAGCTGGGACTTCCTGGATGACGCTGATTTTCGAAGGGACATTAGGAGCGCGATTACTGAGACAGCTAACGTTATTCACATCAACCGCTTCTTTCCTCTATTCTCACGGACGCTCCGTATGATCCCCAAGTGGTTGGTGTGTAAAATACAACCAGGAAAGGTGGGCTTGTTTGCATTCATGAAGACTATTTATGAATTCACTGCGCAGTCAATGCAGGTCGCAGAGTCCAACGTTCCTGCGAAACGAGAATCCAAGAAAGGTACCATTTTCGAAAAGTTGACAGATCCAACCCTCCCACCTGAAGAGAGAACTTTCGCTCGCGTACATGACGAATCGGGCGTTATTCTTCAGGCTGGAACTGAGTCAATCAGTCGGTCATTGACTATAGCTGCTTTTCATCTTGCTCATCAGCCTTCTATGCGGGAGAGGCTGCGTGAGGAGTTGCGGTCTGTTTTGCCAATACCTGACAGCACAGCGACTTGGGCACAGCTGGAACAGTTGCCGTACTTGGTATGCATCACGAACCCGGAATCCGTCAGCGACTGGTATGACTAATGTATCTAGACTGGTGTTGTTTATGAGTGCCTCCGTCTCTCGTATGGCTTGATCATCCGTCTCCCTCGGTGTGCCCCTTCAGAGACGTTGAAATACGCGGACTACATTATACCACCAGGGGTATGTTCTCTGTTTTTCTCTCTTACAAGCGACAGTGGTAGATTGACGAACCAAAATAGACACCAATGAGCATGTCGTCATACCTTGTTCACCACGATGAAACCATCTTTCCCGACTCGTATTCTTTCAAACCCGAGCGCTGGATCGAAGTCGGAGAGAAGTCAGACCGTCTCACAAAGTACATGGTCTCATTCACTCGAGGGAGTCGGGCGTGTCTTGGCATGAAGTAAGTCCTTTCTTCTGTCCATTCTTGGCAATCTTGATTCTAAACAAACAGTTTATCGTATATTGTGCTATATATGACGATCGCGAGCTTTGTCCGTCGGTTTGATATGGAACTTTACAAGACGACAATTGAGGATCTGACGATTGTGCGCGATTTCGGACTTGGGATTACCAGGAATGGGGAGGTGAAGGTTTCTGTCAAGATGACGGATATGCTGAAGGAGTAGTAGCATGGCGCTGAGGTTGCACGTGGTATATATTTGTTCGGTGGCTTTTTTCAACACAAAGTATCGATAGCAAGATCCAACGTGGCCTCCAAGATTGCAACTACCCCTGTAGAGCTGGAAACAGGGAAATTGGAAAGGGAATCTGAGATGATCTATCAACTAGTATTTTGGTTTTCCTCTGCATAATCCAATAGAATAGCTGAAGGTCGATTTTGTATGTTCTTGGGCGGGTCCACGAATACATATGGTACCCTGTTATTCTGAACATAAGTGCATAAACAAGACGCGCTCCGGGCTATAGCCTTGGAGTTCATCTCTCTCTTCTTCCAATGATTAGTCTCAAGGTTGGCTTTGTTAGGCTTACTCCTTCCATAATAGTTTTGCCTCCCTGTGGAGCGGAATGTCCGAGTTCACTAAGTTTGCCATGTTGCAGACTGGAGGGAAAATCAGGGAGCAACGATACGTCATGCATGTACCGTACCGGTGTGGTTCCGTGGTAGTTGTATGCTAGCACACGTAGGGTAAGTAGCGAAATCCTTTGTAAGTAGTGGAGTCGGGTGAGATCAGTTGTGACATGCCCCACAGTACCCACAAGCCCAGCGAATCGGATGGTCACATTTTACCATACCAACACCATGCATGCAGTCCATAATAACATCTTCACCCCTGGAAAAGTATAGATCATTCCCTTAGGCCCCCTATCGCCGCCCCAGATTGATGTTCGTTTTCTAAGAATCATGTCCCATTCGGAATTAGGGGGTTTAAGGAGTTAACGCTTAACGCCGAACTATTCCAGTCCACAAACATCATACCGTGGTGGCTTCATAAGTATCATAACTTCTCCATTTTAGTCGTATTTGTGTCTCAATCATATTGTTCAATTATTCACCAATCTTCTCATCCAAATCGCATTTCTCACCTTGAGTGACATCAGGCACTTCGTCGATCATGTCTGAGCAGGATCAATCCTCATCTCAAGACCTTGAAAAAGCAGACTCGGGCTTCACCAGCGACGATGTGAAAGAGAATGGAGAGAAAGGACATAACGCAAATGAACAAGATGTGGGCGTGGAGGAGAGCGGTCAACAAGAACTGGAAAAATCAGGAACGGATGAATCTCACACTTCCGAACGAGATCCCAAATTGGTATATACATGTTTCTTTCCATGCTCCGATAAATAAACTGATCAACCACACAGGTAACGTGGGATGGTCCCGATGACCCAGAAAACCCCAAGAATTGGCCCAAGAAGAGGAAGTGGATCACCATGGGAATCGTCTCGATGTTCACACTGATCTCTCCCGTGTCTTCGACGATGGTAGCGCCCGCTCTGGATGCCATCGCATCTGACTTGCACATCACAGCAGAATTCGTATCTCAGCTCACTTTGTCCATCTTCATCCTCGCCTATGCTATCGGTCCTCTTTTCCTCGGGCCATTTTCGGAAAACTATGGCAGAGCCATTGTCTTGCAGCTCGCGAATATGTTCTATCTTGCTTTCAATATCGGCTGTGGATTCGCGCAGACCACAGGGCAATTGATCGCTTTCCGATTCCTGTCCGGACTGGGTGGTAGTGTTCCACTGGTTGTAAGTTTGGATAGACATCTACAGGTGAAATCATCGAACTGACACTCTGTGGCAAAGGTCGGTGGAGGCGTCCTTGGAGATAGCTTCCGCCCTGAAGAGCGCGGAACAGCCAGTGCTATCTTTAGCTTGGCCCCACTCCTTGGGCCATCTATTGGCCCCATAGTGGGTGGCTTCATTGCGGAGAACACCACTTGGCGATGGGTCTTTTGGGCAACCTCGATCGCAACTGGGGTCATGCAAGTTGCAGGATTATTCTTTCTCCAGGAAACATATGCTCCACAAATCCTCAAAAAGCGGGCGCAGAGACTTCGCAAGGAAACTGGCGATCCCTCGTACCAGACCGAAGAGGAGCGACAGAACAAGACACTGCCCCAGGCTTTGCGAACATCGCTCGTACGACCCTTCGTCCTTCTTTTCACACAACCTATCGTTCAGGTCCTTACCCTGTACATGGCCTATATTTATGGACTCATGTACCTCTTGATGTCAACTTTCCCTACTCTGTGGACCGATCCTAAGTGGTACAACGAGTCCACAGGCATTGGAGGGTTAAACTATATCTCTCTTGGTTTAGGATCCATGCTTGGCACATACCTCTGCGTTTTCTTAAACGACCGCACCTATCGCCATCTCAAGGCCCGCAATAACGACACAGGCAAACCTGAATACCGACTACCTTTGCTCGCCATCACCATGATCTGCGTTCCAGCTGGTCTCTTCATCTACGGCTGGACAGCTCAGACCCATCAACACTGGATAGCCCCCAATATCGGGGCTTGTCTGTTTAGCGTGGGCAATATGATGACCTTCCAGTGCATGCAGACCTATATCGTGGATACATATACGCGATATGCAGCCAGTGCGCTGGCCGCGGTATCAGTTCTACGATCTCTGGCTGCGTTTGGATTTCCCCTATTTGCTCCATATATGTACAACGATCTCTCCTATGGGTGGGGTAATAGTGTACTGGCATTCATTTCCCTAGGAATAGGAATTCCGGCACCAATCTTTCTCTGGAAATATGGTGAGAAGTTGCGGAACCACAGCCCATATGCCACTGGTTAATTGGGTGCTAAGAAAGGAAATAGGGGTGGTGAATAAGTGTAACATTACTTGAGTCGGTAAGATGGTCAGACTGCAGGAAAGGTTCGAGTGCGCAGTGAAAGAACACTAGCATCGTAAATAATCAGGATAGAATGATTGGAAATCAAGCACAGGCTGGTGGACATCAAAAGGTGTATCGAAGACCTCTAGATTCTTTTCTCGGAGAATGATCAAAGAATGATTGATCAATTTCCTCTCGAGTTACAACAATTTAGCCCGGAACTTCGAATGGTGTCTATGGTGTCTATCAGTAAGGAGCGGCCTACTATCATGACTGCATCTCTCTCGCCTTCGACATTACACCACAACACCTTGCCAGGCACTAAAACCATGTTTAACTTCCCTGGAATTCAGTGCTCTTCCAGGTTGGGTCTATTCATCAAATTTTCTATCTTAAGTCCACGTGGCCTTTGGATTGTGTGTTCTTTGAGCTATCTTGATCGGGTTTAGAGGACCAAATTGAAAATTAGACCTCGAGTAATCTAACGACACTAAAGAGAAAACCCTACCTTACAGAGTGCTTAGTTTATTATTACGAGCATTGTTGTGCGAAGAGCTATTACTTTATCAAAAGCTCCGGTATACAGTCGAAAGAAACACGCCGCATTCTACTTAGTCTATAGGAGTGACCGTCAACCCGATACTATCACAGACGAAAAAAAGATTTGAGAAACAATGCAACGATAGCTCTGTTGTTACATTTGTAACTTACTTTAGCACCCTTTTTTAAGACGCGCTTATAGCAGTGCTAGCCAAAAACGTGATTACTTATGAAGGCTTCCAGCATTCTTGTTCAAAAATAGTAACATGAGCATCTATGGGATATGGCTGGTGTTTTGTAGACAAGGACTGAAGACAAGAAATCCTTTTATAAGGCTCGGCTAGTTACTTTGAATTATTGATTATGCAATGACCTGAATATGGTGTAGTATGAGCTATATGTCTAACAAACTGTGAAGCGCACACATGCGGATAATATTATTCTAAATCCTAAGAACCTTCATTTGTCTAACGCATGCTTGAGCCACTAAGCAAGCACTATCCCCATTAACATTTGGCTAGCGTATGCTGTGCGGCGCGCTGGAAATCAAGCATAATTTGAATGGCCTCCAGTAGCGATTGGTGTGCGATCCTGCGAAACCTTGGAAGGGGTCCAAGCGCCAACCCCAAAGTCATGCTTGAGAGCTTATGCATATGCTGAGGCCTTCCGTGAGGCTTTGGGGCGACACCTCGATTGTATACCATTGTCTAGGATAGCTTTGGTCCATTTTAGCTTGCCCTTCAGAGATAAGTGACTAACGCCATATGGATTTGACGACAAGTGTCTCCGATGAGGTTTCACCTCTCTAGTTGGGCAAGACAGCCGAAGCTTCAATGTACTCGGGTTGATTTTCCGAGATTGTGGTTCAAAGAGCTGGCAGTCTAGACGGGCATTGCAGATGATGCAGAGGACCTTTACGAACATGCTTGAACAGTGATGGCGGGGATCACGGTAAATTATGTATGGACATGGTTATTTGGAAAGTGAGAAACAAGCGCTTCCAAGGTCTATTATGCTATAACATGGTGTGGAATCGAAGAAGCATGACTACCATTCCATCTATCTACAGGAAAGCTAACGATCAGATAGAAGACCAAATAGCAGCTCAGTGCGTTTCCAGTACTCTGCTGCACCCTTGTGGATGCTCTTGACAGCTTCGGTTTTTAGCTCCGCACTGTTTTGGATGCGCTCCGCGACACCAGCCAGCTGGGTCGGGTCGCCTAGCATGTTTGCTAGGTAGATCGTATCAAAGAGAAGTTGGATCCTCCAGTCACGCAGGGTATCAGCATGAGATGCATTATCCTCAGTTTGAACATTCGTGGGTTGATCTTGTTTTTCTGTTTCTTCCTCCCCGCCGTCTTTCTCGCCCTTTTCTTCATTCATTTCGGGGTTTGGCGTAGTTTGAGTTTGAGTTTGCCAAGATCCCATGCCATCGAGCGTAGATCCGATGGAAGTCTCCAACTGCTTTTGCAGCTCGCCCTTCAAGATTTTAACGGTTGATGGATCCCACAGGTCAAATCCGTTCTCATCCATATTCGCAGTCAGGTGACGCAAAAACTTGAATGTACTCGGAGACGGCTGTACCGGTATGGCGGGCTCGCCCTCCCATAACGAACGGCCAGGGACAGTCTTCAACTTATTGGAATCAGTCTGGGTCCTTGACGAAGGTACAAGAGACAATGATCCGCTTTGTGCGACAATATCAGCTGCAAGCAGCTTCTGTAGGTCTGGAACCACAGCTCGAGATAACAGGAAGTCCTGTTCGACAAAACCAGAAGGGATTTCTCGGCGTACGAGTCGGATGAGTCGTAGGAGGAAGGTGGCTTTTGCGCTTTGATGAGTACTTCCAAATTTCTTAAAAGCGTCGGTGACCGATGTCTGGAGCACATCAAATGCTTGTTTGACAGCTAAATGAAGAGCATCAGATAGAAGGTTGGGGTCGTCATCATTAAGGCGGGGCGTGATGTCAATATCTTCGTCTTCTACTTCACCTCCAACGAGGATATCGGTCCATTTCAGTCGGCGCAAAGAGGCTATACACTCGCTTCGTTCTTCAATGGCTGAGAGCCAGGTCTGATACTTCCTAAGGACAGCGGAGACATCGTCGTCGCGGCCCAGAAGTCGGTCTGCTACGACTTGCTTAAATGCTGTTGCGCCGTTTGAGTAGTCTGCAGCAATCAGATCAGAGTCCCAGAGGGATCCGATTTGACTATGGTCTGTATTATCCCAGCTGGAAATAGTAGATGAAATTTGAGTTCTGATTTGATCGATGGTTTGGACCTGCGATGTCAGGACTCGTTTCAAGTGGTCGTTGAAGATATTGCGTAGACGTTCCAGGACATCAACGGAGCGATGCGTGATTGTTGAGCCCCAGGATGATAACCAAAGTTCAAGAGTTTCGGCACGTATAGATAACAGCTCGGAGAAGTCGTTGATGTGCGCCAAACTTTTATTGCAGCCTTCACAGAATCGCTCAAATGCTTGACGCGACCATTCCTTGATCGATTCCACACCCTCACTTCGACTCATTTCACTCATTTTGATCCAAGGCGTGAAATTATTGACCTCCGGGGCCACCCATCGGCCTAGTACATCAATCTCCAGCCCATCCAAGCTGCGGATCTCCGGATCTGACAGAATGGGTCTAGATTTAAGCTTTGAAAGGACATCGGGGAATTGGCGCGATCGTAAGGTCTTAGATGTTTGTAGCGTACGAACAAAAAGCCGCAGAGCCTTGGGAATATTTTCGCGCGACATCTCCAACTGGCTGGTAATCACATCTAGGCGCGTCTTCTGGAAGTGATGAATGGCATCATCAGAAGATGAGTTTGTTGGGAGACAGTAAGCAGCCAACGATTCAATTATACTGTCCTCCGTGGCATTCGCGGAGGCTAGGCGCTTATTGATCCGTTTCAACAGGGTACGCTGCAGAGAGGCAAGTTGCTTGCGAAGATCGTCGAGGAACGGCGGGGTAGATTCGTGTTGCGATAGATTGTTTTGTAACACTCGGGAACCAACAAGGATCTTTGCAACAAGCAGTAATGAGGCACGTCGGCGAAGAAGCCGAGAAATAGATGTAGTGCAACGGTGAAGAAGAGCAAGTTGCGCTCCGAACGCGTGCTTATCGGTGTCTGCGCAATGTGAGCCATTGGACTCTAATTCATACACAATCGCAAGCTGCAATTTCCATACCTTTTTCTGCTGCATCGCTTTTCATTTGTCGCGCATATATATGCTTCTTCTCCATCAATCGCGGGTTGCATCGACGTCCAACATCGGCCAAAATAGACTCGATCTCTTGTATCTCCGTGTTCATCGTCACGATGGTCTCAGCAGTTCCGACAAGCTCTCGGTATCGTGTACTGCATCCGACGAAGGCGCTGTTAGCAGGGCAAATCAACAACATTCCAACATCAAGCAGCTTACCCCACGAGAGCTCGGAGCTTCTCCTTATTGCTGGCGATATCCCGTCGCAGTTCCTGCTCCACACGGCGAACCGTTGGAATCGGATACTGGAAGGCATCGGCCCATGACTTGAGGCTCTGGGGATCTGGAGCCTCCGGCGCCATTGTGACTGGTGCTGTGAATGATGTTCAAGTGTGAGGAGGCCATTTGGTCCAATGGGACTGGCCGGCTGCCTCAGGTGTGCAAGCGCTTATGTCATCTATCGTTATCAGCTTATCGGCCCGTGACTCAAAAAAAGAAAAGCCCCGCCATGATTCACCATGCTTTTCTTTTTATATCTTACAATCAACTATACTCAAAATGCCCCTAATGGAGCCAGATGCTGTGCCAGTTGATGCGCCATCAAATGATCTACCAGATCGTCTACCATTCCCGCCAATCACCTATTCCCACATCCTCAACTGCTCATACCATAGCTGGCATCCACGGTATTTCAATCTTAAAACACCGACTTTAGGATATGATTCTAACGTTGCCGCATAGATACCGCACCCTCGCACCTAAATCTCGAGTGATCCCGTTATCGCCCCAATTTATCACCTATCTCCGCGCCGATGGCATCGTGCTCCCTCCGGAGCCAGTGCGCCCAAGAGATGACGACGATCTAGACACATTCTCCGACTCGGGAGAGGAAGCTGAAGATCCCTCAACAGAATGGGCCGATATTCACACGCAAGTCAAAGACACAATCGCCGAGTTTGGCAAAGTCACCCCAAAACTAAACTGGAGCGCCCCCAAAGACGCAACCTTCATGTCCGCCACAAACGATACCAAATGCGCTACCCCCAATGACGTCTACCTCCTCCTGAAAAGCAGTGATTTCATCACTCACGATCTGCAGCATCCTTTTGATGACTGTGTTTCGGATTCTACCACAAATGGTGATGACCCTGAGGCTCCGGCACTGGATTCGCCAATCCCGGACGTCCCCTACCATCTCGTCCTACGCAAATATGCCAACTTCAACCCATCCCTCGAGTTCCGGTGCTTCGTTCGCAATCGAAAATTGCTTTGTATTTGCCAGCGAGATTTGAATTACTTTGATTTTTTATTCGACATGCGTGATATGTTCCGCTCGCGCATTCAGTCGTTCTTTGATGAGAAGCTGCGCGACACCTTCCCGGATCCGAACTTCGTGTTTGATGTCTATGTTCCTGCACCGCATCAGCGTGTCTGGTTGGTTGATATCAACCCCTGGGCGCAGCGGACAGATTCATTACTGTTTAGCTGGTTGGAGATTTTACGGATGAAGGATCCCATCGGCTTCCAGGAGGAAGATGATGATGATCTCAATGGTGGATTCGTGAGAATCTCGCTTCGTGATGGTAGTATTATGACTTCTGACGAGGTGACGAGTGGTGTTGTGGAGGAGGTGGAAAATTCTGAGGATGAAGAGGAGCATATGGAAGAGGGCGACGATGATCTTGCACCCTTCCTGCCGGAGGTTCGTCTCGTGAAGAAGAATGATCCTGAGGCATATCAATTCTCCACGCCCCAGTACTCGGCTCATAAGGTCCCGAAGGACCTAGTCGATGCCTCTCTGGCGGGCCCGGGTGGCATGAGCGAGTTTATGGGCAAGTGGCAGGAGATTCTGGCCAGGCAGACCATGCAGCAACAGCAAGATGACAGCAGTGACTCGGAATAGATTGTACATTAGCTATGACCCCGTAGAAGGAGTTAGTTTGTTGTTTGAGATGATATGACCATGAATGACTTCTTTTGAAGAATGTACTGCGCATCATGTTTTAAAAAGCACTATGCACCAAATTTACAATGCATCCTCGAGTACTCCGATAATTGCTATCGAAAAATGAGACCGGCAATGGTAATGAAACATAGCGTTCAAAATCAACATCTTTCCCGTGATATGCTGGGAATCACTAGCAAAGCTTCCCATAAGGTTATAGTTTGAGTCCCAGGAATATTTCGTTTTCTCTCGCGCTGCTACTGATCGAAATTTCACAAGTGGGGTCAAATGTATGAAGGTACTCTCTAGTCTGGAAGTGATATTGTTCGGGAGCTTAATGCTGCGGCTTCACCAATAAATCGTCTCAGGAGGGTCTTAGCAAGCGGCTTCAAGGTACAAGCACAGTCCTTACTTTGTCATTGGTTGAAAGTTCCCTGCCTGAGAAATAAGCGAGTTGTCTGGGGTATAAATACCCTCACTTTTCTCCCCAAGCTCAACTTTCTTCCTCCTCCAACTCTCCATTTGCCTTTGGACCTTGATCTCTTTCCTCCACTTGTTGATCACACTCTCCAACACTTTGTTGTATCTTTCGTCCTTCATCAATATGTTGTTCCACATTTCCCTCACAACTCTCATGACCTCAACCCAACACAACAACAACATTGTGTTTACATTTCTTCTTCCTTGATTCTTACTCGATGACTTCAATATCCATGATACCCTTCATGCCTTCGGGCTTTCGTGAGAACATTCATGGCTTCTTTCATGGCTTCCTTTATGGTTTCGATCTTTCATGACTCCATTCTTCGTCTTGGTCCGAGTCTTGCTTGAACAGATGTCACTCAGCACAAGTCTTCAAGCTAGGTGTCAGGACAAATTCAGCCAAGATTTCTCCATGATACAACAACAACTGCCATTGATCTATCCAACTTACTCAACTTCCAACCTTCTGTCTTGGTCCAAGTCTTCTTCCGATCAGGCGTCGCTCAGCTACAATCCACGAATCCACAAGCTGAGCGTTAGGATAAATCCAGACAAGCCTCGGCCATGCCACAACAATAAGACAACAACAACGGCAACAACGACTGAACAACAACATCCTTCCATTGATCTATCCAACCTTCACTCAACTTCAACCTTCTGTCGTGGTCCAAGTCTTCTTCTGAACAGGCGTCACTCAGCTACAATTCACAAATCCACAAGCTGAGTGTCAGGGCAAATTCAGACAAGACTTGGCCATAAAACATCGACACAACAACTTCCATTCATTTTCCCAACTTTCATTCAACTTCAACCTTTCGTCTTGGTCAAGTCTTCTCTGAAGGGCATCACTCGGCTGCAACCCTCAAACCACAAATCAAAATCACCAAGCTGAGTGTCGGGACAAATTCAGAGAAGGTTTGGAACAAGTCCAATTAACGCAACAACATGTTGCTGCATCACGCCTTCATCAACTCCTCCCGCTCATTTCATCCCCATAGGCCAAAAACAACACAACACCATACAACAACAAAACAGAAATCAGGTGCATTCATTGCTCCACTATTCGATCTGCTTTCTATTCCACGGCGTATTATTGAGTGCATTCTTATCATCTATAAAAGACTGCAAAAGAATTTACTCCGCACTTCAAATTAAATATGTCCAATATCTCCAAGTAAATTGTAGAGCCCATGCCTTAAGATTGTCTCTTATGTGTACCAATCTGCATGTGTAAGTTTCAGAAGATCTAAAGCTTATGTCTCTTCTCTCCAGAAGCCAATTTCCGGAACTCCTCCTGGGGAGTTCCACTCAAGAAGCGCTCCAATCCCATGAAAGCCTCAAGCCCATTCTGACGATCCAGAATCTCCCGCTCAGGCCGCCTGACAAGCTCCTTGATCTTCACCATACTCGACTGGTTCAAATGAGTACCCATTGACTCCTCAACCTCCACCAGGACATTCTTCAAGAATCCCGCAGAATCATCTCTCTTGCCCGAATCCGCCGTGATGACCTTATTAACGAAGCCGGTCCTCACAAGATCCTCACATGGAATCCGCTTGCTCAGAATCAACGCCTCGTTTGCCTTCGCGATACCCATTCGCTCAACAAAGGCACGGCTGGCTCCGCCCTCGGCGACAAGTCCGAGCGAGGAGAAGGGTGTAAGCACGAAAGCGTGCGGAGCTGCGTAAATGAAATCTGCGTGGGCGATCAATGCAGCGGAAAGACCAACGGCGGGGCCGTTGAGAGCCACGACGAGGATCTTGGAGTGGTTGTAGAAGGCGCGGGTTGTGTCGACGTTGTTGGCGACGAAGCCGCGGACGAGCTCTTGGCGGGCTGTTGAGCCGAGGCCGCCGCTTTCCGCGTTTCCGGGACCAGGACGAGCGCTGTTAACATCTGCGCCACTGTTTTAGGAGGATTTGGTTAGCTTTGCGTGTACTGGATGGGTGGTGGTTGGTCTGCTTACGCGGAGAAGAAGCGGCCTGTGCCTGTCACGACGGTGATGTAGATGTCATCTCGCTTCTCGATTTCGCGTAGTCGCTCGGCAAGAGTGTAGTAAAGTCCAGCATTCAGGGCATTGAGCTTGTCGGGGCGGTTGAGCTTGACGATCGCAATGCGATCCTGATAGGTCAGGGTGATGAGCTCCTCGTTAGACATCTTTTTGATATATTCAGAAGGAGATAAGATATAGGATCAATGTTCCAATTGCAACCTTCAAACTGTTACTCTGCTCAAAGGAACTAATAGGTAATCAGTCCGGAGCAAGATGGCGGTTGGGGAAACAAAAAAAGCACGCATGGTCCCCAGAGTAGTACATCTTTCTCCGAATACATTGCGGGGAATCGCAAGCCGAGGCCCGCGGCAGGTCAGGTGATGTATAGCCACTAGGCCGTGTTGCCTTTTTTCTAAGGCGTTTATAGCTGAGTAACGCATGAATGCAAACCAAGCAAATAACCATCAGCCCATATTATTTCCAGACTGCATTATTCGTCGATCGCGAAGATCCAACAACCGAGCCAGAACAACCTGCTGGTCATATTCTATACCTGGTTACAAGGAACATAACCCACGCACATCCACCATGCTTCCCAACCCCCTCCGCCGACTCCAGGGCGGCAACCTGGAAGTCTTCAAGGTAAGAAATCGATCTTGAAATGACGCAGATGCATACCTATATGCTTCTGTCTACCCACTGGGTCCTACCACAAAGCCCGTCCATACACTGTGGGCATGGGCACTTACTGCATCCGAAGCAGTCCGTTCAATACAATCAATCGCTAACAGCTTTCCTATGTTCTAGTTTGGCATGTACGTCCTCTTCCCCATCGGTTGGATGTACTACTTCGGCACAAACCTCGACGACCGCTTCAATGTCAAGAACTTCTGGCCTACTGCCGAGCAGTCGCACAAGATCCCGATCGACAAGGAGGAGATTGATAAGGAGTTGGCGCGTATGCGCGTGGTAGAGTCTGTGCGCCGGGAGCGGCGAGAGCGGGAGGTTGCTTTGTTGCAGGCCCAGGCTCAGGCTCAGCAGCCGGAGTCCAGCGGACAACAATAGACCTTTTCAAAAAATGTTTGACATCTTGCAATTTTACGCGGATATACTGGGGATGGAAGGGCATGTGGATTCGGCTAGTGGTTTGATATTCATGCTGTGATGGGGTGTGACGCCATTGGCGATTGAGGTCTTGCATCGTGGTGCAGGGTCATATCCCTCGAGTCAACATGGGTTGCATCTGTTTGAAGGTGATTTGTACAACACTCTGCTCTGGGCATTTACGGCGTTTGGGGAAGGGAATATCTATCTCAACTATTTCAATTGTACAGTATCCAAGACTGGATTTTTGCATTTATTTTCTCATATATCTTATTTCTCGTCTGTATTCATATCCTTAATTATTACTAGTATATCTGATGAACTGTGTACCATATTAAAAAAAATTTCGTCAAAATTATGTGCATTTTCCAAACACCCGGATCAGACAGAGGGTCTCGAGCTCAAAAGAGTCCACGATCCCTCTGCAGTGATTGAGGCACAGGTAATGATATTTTGCACAGTGAACAAGCAATGCCACGCTGTAAAAAATAACCGGGGTACCCGGATTGTCCAATGTTCCGCCGAAAAAGCAGAGAACTGGGGGCGATTGGTCGACTTGACGGTCGATGACAACCGAATTGAAGCAACGATGGAATAAAGCCAAAATGAAACGCCTAGGATGCACCTGCTGGGGGACTGGAAGCGGAGCAGGAAATGATAAATGACAAAGGCCTGCTCCGACTCTTCTTCTTCCAGCGATGGATGAAAGTGCCTGAACAACTCCGATACCACACCTGTTTCAACTCCGTCTCAATCCGATCAAGCGTCCAATTGGATAAGAAGGCATGTTGAGTCAGGGTCACATTACAACTCGCCCATGTGCTGTGTCGTCGCCGCAGCCGCGCCCTTGGCGGTTTGGTACATCACGTCAAGGGTCTCCGTCGCTTCACCAAATACCGCGCTCATGGATGTGAGTCGGGAAGAGATGAATGGCCGCTCGCCGACGGCGTAGTAGTACATGTGGCCGTAGATTGTACGGAGGTGGTTAGGGAGGTAGACGTAGATTCCGGTGGCGATCATAGTGATTAGAGTGAGGAGAAGAGAGTCTGTACGCAGAGGAAATAATTAGTTTCGTTTCATGGTGATAAAGCGGCATGGCTCAAGGGTCAGGGGTACGTACTGAAGATGAATTTTTCCGTCGGGGTAAGCATGTAGATGGCGAATGTGACCTCGTACTGGTAAATCTTCATACGCACCCAGCGGACGAAGCTGCTGATGAGCCAGAGAATGGAACCCATGACTGCGACTGGTTTATCGAAGCGAGTGTGTTGATCTTAGAGTTGACGTCTGTTTAGGCGTAGGCGTAGGGAAGGTTTCGTCCCTAAAGGCGGCTGTCAAATCTCAGGCGCGTGTCGTCTTTCGTCTTTATTGGCCCCTTGAACAGAGTGAATGCAGTATCGCCGTATTCCGCTAGTCAAATGTGGGCGCAAGCTGTCACAATGTCTTGGCACTTTTCCTTTCTTCCGTCTTGCGAGGATCGAAAGGTTCAGGGGCCTTGGTCTCTTGTGGCGTTGCGGGACTGCCGTTACTTTGAGGGGGGTGTGGATATGGAAGAGATGGATCGCCCGGTGCGCTTGATGCGATGAGACGTTTGAAGGATAGGTAAGAGAGATGATGATGGGCGAAAAGAGTGTCTTAGGGTTCTAGGATCGGGATCGCTAGGGGCGGAGATCGTGGGGATGTGGATGCGTGAGACTTTTTTTGGTTGGGGGAACCGTTTTGAGCCCCGATTGCTCCGGATCAGAATTTAGAAAGCACGATTTGCTCTTTCTAATTCTCCAAATTCTCTTACAAGTATCGACAATTGGCAATTGGCACTTGATAAATTAAAAGGGGCAAAAGATGAAACGTGAGCAATTAAATATTGCATGGTTCGGGTCCGTTTTCCTTCTGCTTTGCCACTGTCTCCTCGGGTCGTTTGCTACTATATGTATATATATCTTCACATTATATTGAAAACCAGTTTATTTTTACTAATCCACTTCAGCTTTTCCAAGCCCTGGAGGCTTGTCGACTGCGGACAGAGTAATAGACGAATTTGAAAGTATATTACACGGACTACAGCATTAATGCTGGCATCGGGCACTATAGAATAAATTGGCCAGCAACCAAACTGACCTTGGCAATGAAACAATTAGATGAAGAAGACAAATGGTATTTCAATACCTCATAATCAGAAAACATACCATTACTTCCCGACAGATCCTACTATAGCAACTTATGATGTAGCGCACAGTCATGTTACATATATCCTTATCGCTTATCGCTATCTTATCATTCCCAAAAACATCATCGAAGCCACCAACTTCACCACGAATGCGCAATGCTACGCCCCAGGTCCTGGCTAGGGGCCCTCCAAGCCCTCCCCAGATTACCACGGCTCTCCACCCAACATCGAAGCTTCAGCATAACACCCATTCTTCCCGCAAAACCCCTACCACCCCGCCTCAAGATCAACGATGCCGACCTGACAGTCTCCTACCTCAAGGGCACCGGGCCCGGCGGACAAAAGATCGTACGTGATTCCCCCGGCCAGAATGCTGTGAGCTGAAGTACTAAAGCTTCAACCAACCAGAACAAAACCAATTCTGCGGTCCAAATCATCCATCATCCCTCTGGTATTGTCGTCAAGTGCCAGGCCACGCGGTCAAGGTCTCAGAATGCGAAGACTGCGCGCTCGTTGCTTGCTGATAAAATTGAGCAGAAGGAGAAGGGGGGTGAGAGTCGGGTTGCGCTGAAGGCGGAGGTTGCGAGGAAGAAGAAGGCTAGTAAAATGAAGAAGACTAGGAGGAAATATCGGGATTTGGAAGGGAAAGAGGGGGAGGTGCTTGAGGAGGGACTGGAGGAAGCTGAGGAAGGATTAGAAGAGGCCCAGGCTGTTCCAAAGGTTGGAGGCTCAGGAGAGAAAGGTCCGGCTTCATAGATATCGGGGTCGTTTCGCCAGTTGTATGGTCCTTGCCTCTGGTCCTGTATATATATAGGCGATAATCTATGCACCTCCAGGTGAGGGTTGTAATATTATGTTTGGAACTTTCAGCTTATCTTTCTTCAATCTTTGATTTATCCGTTTTAAATAATTATAATCGCTCCCGGGAACCGGGAATAGGGATCTCTGAACCCGTGAAGGGCTTGCAAACCTTTGTTGACGTTCTCCATCCTCCGACCCTCCGCTCCGACGATCCGTGGTGGATCCGCAAACTATAGACCAAACCCCATCCAGCCCGTAAACTTACAAAAACGGCGTGAAAAAAAGATTCAAATGCTAAAGAAGTCAGACTTGAAGTAAGACCCTCCGTTCCGTTTGTCCGTCTTAATTCATACATAAGGCGTACACCTGGGCACCTGGAGACATATTAGTATCCCCCACAATCTTGGAATGGCGGCAATGCAATCCCATTTCATTTTGCGAAGACTCCAAATCAAATGCATCTCAATCAAAACATCTTACTTTTTCCTCTCATCGCATCTAAAGCACATACGCACCCAAAGCACAACGAGCTCCTTCAGCACGTACCAAACACCCGAGAGCCACAAAATGTCTTCAACCTCCTCAATTCCAATTTACGACATCATAATATCGGGCGCTGGGCCTGTTGGCCTCCTTCTCGCCACGGAACTTAAACTCCAAGCTCCCGATGCTCGGGTCCTAATTCTGGAGCGCAGAATATCACCCGATACAGCCATAAAGGCAGCTGGCATCAACACTGCTTCGCTTGAAATGCTGGAGCGCCGTGGTCTTCTCCCTGCCATCCAGTCCACGAGAGCTTCATTAAATGCTGATAAAAACAAGGGTACTCGTGAATGGAAGTTGCCTTTTCCGAGGTCTGTTGGCCATTTTGGGGGCATACCTGTTCCTGCGGGTCCTGTTGATAAGGAGGATGCTCTGTTACGTGGAAGGGGGAACATGGGTGGTATACGCCATTGCCGCAAGTTGACCTGGAGAGAGTTCTTTATCAGCGGGGGCAAGAGTTGGGTGTGGAAGTTTGGAGGGATGTTGAGGTTACCGGACTCAAGGCAGATGAGTCTGGCGTGACTGTGGAAATCGAAGGAGAAGGAACGAAAGGAACATGCGGAGTGCGTGGACACTGGCTTGTCGGCTGTGATGGAGGACATAGTCTTGTGCGCCGTCTAGCAGGTTTTGACTTTCTAGGCACAGATCCGAAGATCACGGGCCGGGCAGCTATTGTCGAGATCGAGGGTGCTGAGCATTTGGGAGAGGGATGGCAGTGTACGCCCCAGGGAGTCTATGTGTATACCAACGCACAGGGACTGGGGCAAGTGCGCACGATTGAGTTTGATGGTCCACCAGCGGACAAGTATGCACCGGTAACAGCCGAGGAGATGGAGGATAGTTTGCGGCGGGTTACTGGTTCTGAAGGTATTCGCATCTCGAAAGTCAGAGGAGGCACGCGATTTTCAGACAATGCGCGCCAAACGAGTGCCTACCGGCGTGGAAGGGTCTTTCTCTGTGGAGATGCAGCGCATGTGCACGCGCCCTTTAGTGGACAAGGATTGAATCTGGGTCTTGGGGATGCTGTCAATCTGGGCTGGAAGCTTGGTGCGGTAGTGCAAGGGTGGGGGACCGATGATCTTCTCGATACCTATACCAGCGAACGACATCCTATTGGTGTGCGAGTCTTGGACTGGACTCGAGCACAGACTGCTGTCATGCGTGGTGATCCTGATGGCTCTGCATTGAGGGGTGTTGTGAGCGATTTTCTGGGAACGAAGGATGGAGCGACGCATTATGTAAAGCAGATATCTGGATTGTGGCAGCATTATGATCTGGGTGATGGACATCCACTGGTTGGTATGACAATGCCTAATATCCAGTTGCATGACGGCACTCGCCTTGCAGATCATGCCCATGAAGGTCACAGTCTACTTGTCGATCTTGGGGGAAACAACAGTACTGCGGACCTTGTTAAGAGGTATTCTGGGCGTCTGAAGTTGGTCCGAGAAAGGTCGAAGATTGCTGGGATTGAATGTCTGCTGGTGCGCCCCGATGGCTTCGTGGCTTGGGCTGCTGGCAACGGTGTCTTTGATATTAGGGAAGTCGAGGCTGCCCTGATCCGATGGTTAGGTAGCGATAATCACCATCAACATCTGATTCTTATTCATGGAACCAGGGTGCAAATGTGAAATAAGATAAGAACTATGAAGAATTATGGTAACCTTCAGGGCTGGAAATGATCATGTAGGACTGAGACTAAGGGCGAGTGACCCATTAGGTTGTTTTCGTGTCATGAATAGAGATATCAAAAGGTACACAAGATAAGAGAATTGGCACATTGATCTAGTAGATTCGTTATTGCAACTGCACTGGCCTCGAAGCTCAATCCTACAGGAAAAGGCAACCGCCACTCTCAGCTAACTTTTTTTAAGGTTCGTAAAATGAGGATAAATGGGGAAAATCCAGATCAAGCAATGTAGCTACCCAACACCGTCTTAGCCTGGTCGTCCAGACGCTCCTGTGCAAATTGCGAGATCCGACCTCCGTGCTTCTTGTCCGCCTCCTTCAGGTATGCACCGACCCACTTCTTAAGGTCAGCGCCAGTCTCGGGCCACGGGTCCTTCTGCTGCGGTTTGATGGTGTTCAGGGGAGTGAAGCCAACGCCGAAAGACATCTCCTCAACATCCACTTCCGTCGCAAAGTCATCCTTGTGAGTCACATCAGGAGGAAGCTCAAGGAGCTTGAGTAGTGTGTTACAGGTGAAACCCCATCCCTTGGCGTACCGGGTGGCAAAGGCTTCCGAGTTGGCCAATGTCTTGGTAAGGGAAAGGACAGCAGTCTTACGGTCCAAGGGCCGGGCAAGCTTTTGTGTGTCCTGGAGAATGACGTTGAGGTAGACAGGGGTGAACAGGCTGCAGAATAAAGGTTAATATCTAACCAAACAAGAAGAGCTTGGGCAGGTGGAACTTACTTTTGTTGCACCTTCTCTGTCACCTGCATGATAAAGTCAGGGTTGTATCCCTTGTCATCGTGGGCAGTGATGAAGTGGAAGAACCGAACGAAGCGAATTGACAGGTTCTCGGTCTTGGAGTTCTGCAGACGCTGCAAGATGATCTGCATGATCATGATGAAGTATTGTTCCAGAGCGGCCCTATCAATCCAAGTTAGTATATTTGCCCCAAATGAAGTGAAATGTGGGACATACGGTGGGAAGGCTGCGACAACTGTCTCGAGCAAATCGAATGCATAACCCTCGTTGGCCTTGGTGGAGACGAGCTTCTGGAAAATACCCAGGATAGGCTCAATCTGATTGTGCTCAGCGATATACTGGGCTCCACGGGGGATAATCGAGGAGAGCAAACGAGCAAGGGCAGGGATGTTTCCTCGAGAATCCCACATAACCGGCATCAAGATAGGAGCAATCAGCTCCTGGTAGTAAGTAGGCAAGTTAGCGGCAGAATTTGCCTCCAACAGGGCAGCAAACAGCTGGAAAACATAAGGCATGAATTCTTGAAAGAAGTCGAGTTAGCATGGAACGGCAGAACATATTCGAATGAGCTTACCTTGCACATCGTTCTGAAGAATAGCGGCGAACGGAGCATAGAGAGCCTGTTCGAGCTTGTCGGGGTTGGCAGGAGCAGCATAACGAACGAATGCACCCATGGCCTCGAAGAAGAAGTAGTAGAATCGCGGGTTACTGGGGTTGGAGCTGATGATCTGGGTGATGGTGATGAAGCGTTGCAGCACAACATCGGTGTAAGGAACCACACCCTCACGGATGACAACCAAGACACGCATAACGCAGCGCATCAAGAACTCGTTCTCCTGCACCTTCTGGGGAGCAGGATCCCTCTGAATAAGCTGGAAAATGTGCTCCAGAAGGTCATTTGCGAGAGGAGTAATCTCAGTCGGGGGAATGACTGGTTGGCCCTGGCCATCACTGAGGAAGAGTGCTCGCTCCACAGCAATGGCAGCGTAAGTGTATACGACGTAGTTGGGGGAAGCCAGGTGCTTCACTAGAACAGGCAGCACCTGTTGCCACTGCTCCTTTGTAATGATGCTTCGGAAAGTGTACAGGTACTTGATAGCATCGACCTTGAGGATAGGATGAATGCCATCATCGGAGATCAGGTCTGCGGCAAGGTGCTGCTGGAAAAAGTCGGTGATGCTAACCAGGCTGTTGGTAGCGGTGACACCGTGACTCGAAGTTGCCACACCCTTGGCTGCCACAGCGGAGTAGAGATAGATGGCCGTATCCTTGGACTTCCAGTTTGATGAAGGATCCTTGGTGTACTCAGCGAGGTAGTGCTCGGTATACTTGAGGACGACCTTCGTCACTGATGCTTCAAACTTCTCCGCCAGACGTCGGAGGAAGTCTGTCGCAGCACGGCGACGAGTCTCACTATCAGACCCCTCAAGATCTCTTCGGATGAACTCGATAGGCTCATCCTCAAACAGCTCCTCGTCAGATTCACGCAGGCTCACATTAGGCAGGATAACCTTCTCGATGATCTGACCAAGGGTTTCCTCCGCCTGAAAAGCAGCGGCATGCTCGGGCATGCTAGCCACTGAAGTCAAGAAATGCAGGGCTCGGCTCACAAGGATATCGTACTTGGTCTCCTGGCCAATAGTAGTCAAAAGGCCCCACGAGCTCTGAATGAATTGTCCAACCTCGGGTCCGAAGGCATCCAAGAACTTCTGGACGTAAAGAGTCAAGACCTCAAAAATTCCAGCACGAACATACTCCAGGAGACCTGCCTCCGTGTCGTCATCGGTGTGAAGCAATTGGTTGTCATATGTCAGGTATTTGTGTAGAATGCCCGCAATTGCAGAGATATTTTCTTCAAACATGGGGGAAGGTCGTGGCAGGAGAGGTCGTAGAAAAGCTTAACCATAAGGTTGAGCTGGGTGAAACCTTGGGTCAGGTTTTCTTTGTTGTTCTTATTTTGCTCGAGGTAGCTGTCCAGTCCCTCAATCAGGGCTAAGAATGGGTTGCCGAACTTGTTGAGAACATGGTTGATCTCAATGTAAAGCTCGTTGGATTGGAAGAGCGGTCTCCAGCGCTTAAAGATGGAGTGCGCAACCTGGAGGACACCTATGTTGACGGCAGGGTTGGATGGCGATAGTTTCGACACAAGGTCCTGGATGGAGAAGAGTACGGTTTAGCTAGGGAGATCAAAACTTCATAACACCACTGATCGCTTACATCCACAAGAGTATCCCATCGCTCCCAGAAATCACTGTCGGCGATCACACTGACAGCCTCACCAAGCTGAGTCCGGATTGAAGGAGGCACGGAGATCATCAAGGTGATCAGCTCGCGCTTGATGGTCGAAACCTCATCCAAAGGCAGCTTGTATTCTCCATCCTCGTTGGTCCAGCTACGCTTGATGAAGTTTTTGAAGCATAGGGCGCTCGCAAGACGAAGATTGTTGGACTGGGAATCAGACGCCGTGATTTGGAGGAGCTGTAGAGAAAAGCCGGGCTTCTGTTCTTCCTGACGAAGGGCGTTCTCGGCTGGAAGATGGCAAAAAAAAAGAGTGAGCAACTGATTCCAGTGTGACCAGTGTGATATGAATGCCTTACCTTCCTTGTTCCGTCTGGGATCCAAGCTCGCCTCCAACAAAGCTCCAAGAGCCTCCGCCATTTTCACCGGTACGTGGGGTATCAACACAAGCGAGGGAGAAGAGATTAGAAGAGAAAGCAATCAATCTGGGAAGAATTCCAGAGTTGAACGTTGTATGCGGTCCACCAAAAGATACAGATGGAATGTCACGGGGACAGCAAGGGTTGGGACACAGCAAAGCTCACAGGACAAAGAGCATAACAAATAATGAGGGCGCTGATAATTGTACGGGCAGCCCACTGCGTCAACAGACTAGTCCCGATAACGTTAGAACATCACATGTTGAGCACTATACCGTATTGGGAGTCCTTCTGCCTCAGGCATGGTATATATTTTGCCTTTATGCCTTGGTGCCTTAACAGCTGCATGCCTTGATGATGCCTGAGAGCTCAGAGTCATGACTAAGACCTCCCACATCCATGCATTTTAGGGCTAACACGGTAAGTGGACTGAATGAACTTGGGACGGCGCATGTGCAAAGTCTCATTTTGAAGGTATCTTGGCAATTTCAAAAATCATATCGCATATATGGAAGTCATTACTTGACTTGAAATAGGGTAAGTTTCATGGAAATATTCTGGAGCCACTTAAGCTTGAAAAAAATAGTCATGAAGAAAGTGTTGAGTTGTCGATAGAATAGCTTGGAAGTTATCACAGTATGCCCCTAGACCTGCAGTTAATGCAAGTAGATCTAGTTCCACAAATTATTCAATAGTCCATTTGGGTGGACGTAGGTAATACTTCGTGTCTTTCAAAAGTCCAAGACCAGCTTACAGACGTCGGCTAAATTTCTATGTGGAAAACATAAGGCATTCATGTAGGAGAACACACTTCTTATTAAAGGCAGTTGTGAGTCAGATATAGTATTGCAGTGGTGCGTAAAATCCTCATACCTCGCGGTAGTGCAAATAACCATGCAGCTTCCAGCTCGCAGCTTGCAGGTAATCTAAATTCTCCCATTTGTTACGCAAGAATAGCTACTGTACTACCTCAACTGCAGGTCACTCACGTGGC
The DNA here is from genome assembly GCA_028828275.1 of Penicillium frequentans. Lineage (NCBI taxonomy): Eukaryota > Fungi > Ascomycota > Eurotiomycetes > Eurotiales > Aspergillaceae > Penicillium > Penicillium frequentans. The sequence goes on along the minus strand of JAQIZY010000001.1, from coordinate 608,973 downwards.
CTACTGTTGCAATTCGGCGTCTCCGGGACCCGTGTTCTCCATCTCAGCTGAAGTTGCTTTTTCGCTGATTGAGGTGCATGAATATACTGGTCATTCCATGAGACCCTCTTCCTTCTTTGACTCCTAGCTGCATGACCACCCCCTTTTTGATAATCCACACACTATTCAATACTAGCAGTACGTGTTTCCGACTAGCCCTTAAGATCCACTGTTATGCTAGTGAGAAGACTAATTCCCTGTTGGTGTCGAGTCAGATTCACATATGCATATCCACAAGTGGACCAAGCGGAGACCGCTTACATAGCTATAGCCTCCTGATTTCAAACAATGTTTCGTAATAACACTTGCGTACGATAATTTCATCTTTTCAACACGTGGCTGAAAGATCCACCTCCCGAGTGGCTTTTGGAGGCTTTCGTTCTAGTCAATTTGATGTAATATCCGGGGAAAGTGGCTGGATGTGTAGATTCATCAATAGGAAATGCATATGGTGGCTTTGATGTTTATTGCGATGTCATGCCTTTTGATTACACCGAGCAAGTGTGACACAGGGTGTCATAAAGACAGTCAACTCTGATAATGCGATGTTGGCTGACCTTGAAGGTCCAAGGTTCCTTTCTAGCTGTCACTCCCAGAGCCCCCACAGGCCGAAATAATTGTGGGCTTGCGCGAGACCCGAGATACACCCAGTCTGATTTGGAAACTCTTCTTCGAATAAGGTTGTTTGTCAAAGGGTCATTTAATGACCCGCCTGAAACTTTGCCTACGAATCATCGAGCTGGAGATTTCGCGGCTGCTAATCGTATACGTTACACATCGTGGGGCTAAATAGTGACGGGTCGTCATTCGTATCCAGGAAGCCCCATTGAACTCTCAGCTTAAAGCTGTCAAGATATAGGGTCTGAAGTTTCTCCTCCGCTGCATATTGATACGCAGGACGTGGACTACAACGCATATAGCTTTAGACCTTTAGGGTGCTCGTGAGGTATCTATCTCCAGGCTACATGTAATGACTCGACCCGCATAATCGGGAGCCCTTCTATTAGTATGAAATGCATCTGAGAGGCCAATTCGAAATCTCTTCCCTAATATGGGACTATTTTTCATGGAATGATGAAGCTTGTCTGTCCTTTCCTCTAAAGGGCCAATTCGATATTACATAACCAAGGACTGCCCAGGTGGTTGGGTTTCTTGATCTTCTAAACAAGCCTTGGCTACACGTCAACAATGCGCAAGTTGGATTGTCATGTGGAAGATTTCTACATTGAATGTTACATGAATCAATTGTTCGTGTTTAGAGATGGTAAATACGCGATCGTCGGTCCAGACATCGAAAACCTGCATCTTCCCCTCCGTGGCGACAACGATATGCAGCTATGAAACTATAATTTCAAAAGTTTGTCACCCGGAGAGGAATTACGCGATTATCATCTGGAGATTAATTAGAAAAGAGGTAATATTCCGACAGTACAGTGGGCAACCAGCTGGGATGCATGCACAGCTGAGCCACCTCGGGTCTAGGCAGGAAATAGTTGCCGAGCGAACGCAAAGTACGATGCATATGTATTTCCATATTTTCATATTCTAATGATTTGGAATTCCCAGACTTGGAATCAATTCGAAACTACGTAGTCCCTAGTTGCATATGAGCACAGTCTCAAAATTAAGTTCCGAATTGACATAGGATATTGCTTCTCTAATTTTTGATTCTCTTCCCCACCCATGTCGTGTGAATGACGAAAACGAGAAGCTCCGATGATATGTTTGCGTACAGCACACATTGACTTACACAATGGAGCCTACTTACCGAACCATCCCGTATGCGGCTTTACGGAGTACACGTGCGTGATGTTGATCATATACTAACGTGTACAGTAAGAAACTCGGGTGGCGCACGAGTTCGGATGCCACCACCCTTGGTACAAGGCATGTTTTCCGAGGACCCATTATTCGCGGGTAAGCTACCAAGGTTGAGAAAAAGAATATCGTATGAACTCGGTAATATAAAGTCCGATGCAGAGGGTTCTATACGTGCACAGGCGTTACGTATGCGCTATTTATGTGACAAGCAATTCAGTAGAAATAAAGGGGGCCCCAATCATAGACAGATCTAAGGGGATTCACACTAAGGAGCATAGTTCGAGAGCTGATCCAGGTAATAGATCTAGCGGAAGGAAGTAGTGGCGCTTGTTTTTTTTTAGCTGCTTTTAATTTCCTGGCACAAGATGAGGGGGTGTTCGGTATCGGCAGAACTATGAAGTGGGGACCATAGTGGGTCTAGATGTTCAGCTCGCCAGTCTTTTGTCATTCCGAAATCGCCTTTTCTTGCCCGCACTTGACGAAGCGAATCTTGGTGCAGCGCGGGTGGATCCGCTAGCCTTCCGTGAGAAACCAGTTCGATTGTTCATTTTCCTTTTTCTCCCCACAAGACCCATTATGCTAATGCACGTCGATTAGAGGAGTAAGGTGAGACTCAGCTCTCAATTTGATTTTGTTTGATTTTTCGCGGAGTTCACCGGAACGGGAGGACAGGGGTCAGGGGTGATGTGTTGGTTGAGAAGCTAGATCCTCAGCCCCTGGGCCAGAACGAATTGGTTTCCATGGTTCTCAAGATAAGCGCCGCTGTCACTTATCCAGCCTCCCCGGGGGAACCACACTCTCTTCCATCATCCCAAGTCGATGACAAGTGGCCCGAGGAGTGAATCGTTCGGCAGATCGGGAGCATAATTATGGGGCAGACGGAATCTAAGTGGAGCTCATTTCGTCAGTGATCCTGCATGAGTTCATCAAGGACCCATTTTCGATCGGCGATGGCTGGTCCTGGCGGGATCCAGTCATCGAACCCCCCGCTCCCAATAGAAGGCAGACAGGTGGGTGGATGCCAATCGATCAAGTGTTCGTCCGAAACAGATCAAGGGCCATTTTCCTGCCCCATTTTCGCGACTTTCACAGGCTGGACCCCCAGAAATGACCCCCGCACACTGAAAATTTTCCCCTAGAACCCGATGTCCAGCCAGCCATGTGTGCACGGTGCACAACCTGTCACTCCAGCTTTGAACGGCGCATGCGGGCGGGCGCCAAATATCACAAATAATACAAAAAGGCAACTAGCTTGTTAGAAATGCCCATTTCGAGGTTAGCTAGTGCCGTCCTTCCTAACCGGTGACTCCGGAGCTTTTCTTGGAGCTGGCCAGATTGTCAACTCTGAGACCGAGTCTAGGTGGATTCGGATGTGCCGTCTTTCATCATACTTGGAAGATTTATGGGGCAACATGATGCCCTATGTGGAGAGATGAATTTGAACTATTCTTCATCTGTAGCCTTGCCTTGCAGGTGCCATTTGGATGCTCCACATAGCTGACCACCCCCGTGGGATATCTGTAATCTGTACATACCGACTTGGAATAATACAATACAATTACTTTACGAGGATTCTTCGTATCCGTGGAGAAATCGCCCATTGGATTCTTGAAGCCCCAGAACCACCAACATGCAGCTAACGACTAATGCACGTTTTGGCTTTCGCATTGACAGCGATTGGCAATGCGGGCAGGCTTGCTTTGGGGATTCAATTGCCACCTTTGATCCCACACCAAAGATAGGGAACCCGTAGCTATGGTTCTGCAGGTCTGTGTACCTGTAGAAAGCTAGTGAGTGTGGAGAACATTTATCCAGAGCTGAAGCTCGTCCCCACTCGATGATACAATCTGTAAAAGACGTAATTCAACCTTGGAGAGCTACATACCTCCACTGAGCCATTTCCTAAAAGGAAAGACTAGGGTTTGACGATGACCGCCACCCGGGTTGGAGCTGCTACAAAAGCCCGGTAGACCCCCTTCTTGCATGGGATCAGGTCCAGCTTTCTATTTACTTTTACCCTCTATTGTGCTTGAATGCCCCTGTACATCTATACTCGCATCTCGCACTGAGACTTATCGCCGGTTTGTCTCGCCTATTTTGTTGCTTCAAGGGCTGCTGCTCAAAAGAAAAACATTTATCAGATCTTAATTATCCGCCACGAGAAACGTCCTCCCCAAGAACCCATATTGATACCAATACTCGACGAAGAGTCCCGATTCCGACAACTATACCCAAACCTTCGAATCCTTCATCAATTGAACAAACAAACACCATGGCTCCTGGTCTTGTTTCACCCGTCCCGGGTAACCTATCCTCTTCCTTCTACAACGAGCGTCCTGGTAACTCTCGCAATGTCTCTGCATTCTCCACCCACTTTGATAGTGACACCTTCTCTCAAAATGGTCGTTCTACGCGCCGGGAGTCAGGCATCCTCCACCGCAACATGAGTGGTGCTGGAGGCTCCAACCTCACTAGCCTGGTGCACTCCTTGTACCAGCGCAGTGGTAACGAGCTTGGTGGCCATGCATCATCCCGGCTGATGAACAGCAGCTATGAGTCCCTCAAGGAGTGGATCCGCGTTCAACGTATGAGCCACCTGCCCCCGGAGGGAAGCAACTACGACAAGGTGCTGTCCTGGGCACTTCTTTTCATTGAGCGTTTGCACCACTTCGACTCAAACATCAATAAGTTTGCTGGTGACAGCTACCTCGCCACTCAGCTGTCGTACGGATACTGCGGCATGCTCCTTGATGTAAGTTGGCTTGTCCAAGACCAATTGCATGAGTTAATGCTAATTAAAAATCTATAGCTCGGCAAGGAGAATGCTGAGGCCCTGATGACCTCTTTTGGCTTCTTCTACAGCACCTCCTCTACCTTGGTCAACCTTCTTGAGCGCACCGAGTTGTTTGATGTCTCGCAAGAGATCAAGGAACAACTCATCCTGGCTCTCGCTGATCTGGTGACCCTGGTTTCCAGCGTTTCTACCCACTTCCACCAGGCTATCAGTGGACTGACCAAGGCTTCTGTCTCTGTTCACATCTACGATACCTTCCGCGGTCAGATCCTTGCATTCAAGGAGCGCTGCAGCAAGATCTCCGAGGCCATGTGGCGCCACCAGCTTGTTCGCGACAACCTGAGTGCTGAGCGCGTCTCCGTCGTTCGTGGCGTTCGCTCCTGGCTTGCCCCCGAAGACCGTGTCCTGGCTCACCTGGCCGAGAACACCTCCCACCTTGCCCATGAGCGCGAGGAGATGACCTGCCTCTGGATCTCTCAGCACCTGACCAACTTCCTGAAGAGCCAGAAACGTACCCTTGCCATCACTGGTAAACCTGGGTCCGGAAAGACCGTCACTGCTTCCGTCATTATCGATCGTCTTCAGGACCCCATCGCTGGTGTCTCCTACAAGACCCTCTATATCCCCATCAATGCGCGCGTTCCAGCAGAGACTACCTGTATTGCTATCGTCAAGACTATCCTGTACCAACTCTTCGAGAAGCGCATTGGTAACACTGGGCTTCTGCAGATCATGGAGGAGGCTTATGAGCGTAGCAAGAAGACTACCGATGCGGCGCAGTATGATACCATTCTCTGGACCGCCTTGGAGCGCGCTCTCGACGCTGCTCTGCAGAATGCTAAGGAGCTGGTCATTGTCGTTGACGGTGTTGACGAGGCCACTGGTGGCGAGGCTCCTTTGCTCCAGAAGCTCCTTACTGCCACTGGCCATGCAAACGGTGTTAAGCTCATTACCCTGGGTGCTGAGCAGCCCAAGGCCGCTGAGAGCCTTGTGCATCTGCCAATCACCGATGATCGCATTGGAGACGATGTCTCCACCGTTGTTCGCGCCAGCTTTGAGGAGTACCAGATTTTCTTGGACCTGCCAGAGATGGAGCAGGAGATCATCGTTGACCAGATCACTGAGGGGGCTCAGCGCTCCTTCCTTTGGGCTAAGCTGTGCTCTAAGCGTGTCCGTCAGGAGAAGACCCCGGAGGCTTTCCACAAGGCCGTTGAGACTATCGTGAACAGCAAGCTCACCGTCACGGATTTTGTCCTCAACACTGTCCAGGCCCCTGATGTCAAGGATGAGGCTCGCCAGATCTTGCTGTGGCTTGCCACTGCAGACCGTCCCTTCACCTTGAAGGAGCTGACCCTTCTGTCCGCCATTGATGTTACTAAGCAAACCATCACCGATGGTATTGTGAAGCCTTTGGACTTCCTGCGCCCTGTGAACAACCTGGTTTTCGTGCAGGATGGTCAGGTGTATCTGCGTCACGGCCTGATCCGTACCTCCCTCCTGGAGATCCAGTCCAAGGGCAAGCTGGTGCCTTCCGTCAAGGACCGTCATGCTGACTTCGTTACTCGCCTCTTTATCTACATCAAGAACGTTCTCCCAGAGCAGCACGAGCCATCTCTTACTCCCCTTGATGGGCATGACACCACTTCGTTCGTGCAGAGAAACCCATTCCTCGACTTCTGTGTCCGGTACTGGCCTCGTCACCTAACGCAAACCACCGTCTACACCACCGGCGGTGATGCCCCTACTGCTAAGGAGTTCGCCAAGATCTTCCCGGCTACTATTACCTTGCTGTTGCTCCAGAACACCCTGTGGCACACCATCATCACTCCAACTCTGGTCACTTACCAGACCACTGTCACCAACTTGTGTCGCAACATCCTGTCCCCCAAGCATGTGGTAACTCTCCAATCCATCATCACCCTGGCTTTCCTGCGCCGTGATATCAGTCAGGTTACCGATTGCATCCCTCTCTTCTACGAGATCACCATCCTGAGCCGTGATCTGCTCCTCACCAAGCACCTCATCACCATGAAGATTGCCAACATCTTCCTCGAGTTGACTTCCACGCACACCACTACCTCCCGCACTGATATCATGATCAAGCGTGAGGAGATTCTTCTGCTTGTTGTTGAGTGCTACAAGATCCACTACGGCAATTCTTCCGAGCAGGTTGTGACTACTCTCAAGGCCTTGATCGAGCACTACCGTTTGACCAAGGAGGAGAAGAAGATCCAGGAGATTACCACCACCATCAACACCATCACCACTGGTTATGAGGCTGGCGACGGATCTCGCGGTGATCTCCATCTCCACCTGAAGGGCCACAAGCGTGAGGAGAGTGAGGGTGGTATCCTCTTCATCTTGGATGCCGAAGAGGATGAGTCTATCGATGAGAGCTTTGACTACGAGGCTCTTATTGCACTGGCTGAGAAGTACCGCGCTGAAGGCAAGATTACCGAGGCGGAGCGAATCTACGTTGAGATCTGGCAGCGTGCCAACCGGGAATGTCGCATCCAAACCACCTCTTTCTGGGAGGAGATCAAGTTGAAGGCTGTTGTCGCCTACTCCAAGTTCCTGAAGACGGAGAAGCGTGAATCGGAGGCCTCTTCCATCCTTTCCAGCGTTTGGGAGGAGCACCGTCACACCAGCCTGGCTATCTCTGAGAAGTCTTCCCACCACTACGAGGAGATCGCCACTGTTATGGCTTCCGTTGGCCTCTCCGCTGCTGCTCTGTCCATTTACAAGCAGGTTGCCCATTACTTCCAAAGCACCAGCCAGACAAAGTCTTCCCGCTTTGAACAGATCCAGAAGAGCATTTCCAGCACTTCCGAGCAGGTCATCAAGTCGAGCCACTCTTCTCAGTCGAGTGTTTCTGAGTCCACCCTGGAAGAGATTATCTATGAGTCCTTCTCCTCCCAGAAGTTCGACGAGAGCTCCTTCACTGCTACTGCGACTTTGATCACCCAGTTCACCTCCCAGCACCGCTGGAAAGATGCTACTCGCGTGATCAAGAAGGTTCTCCTCCAGGGTCTGTGGCCCGACCTGTTTGCTCCCTCCATTGAGGATGTGATTCTCCCTAAACAAAGCGCTGACAAGGCTATCGAGTATGCCGAGCGCCTTGGCCAGTGCTACCACTACCGCCGTCGCTTCCCCCGCGAGGAGAATATCCGGATTCGCGTCTACCGCGCGGTCCGTGCTGGACGTCCTGTCGATGACAAGGTGCGCGAGCGTGTCACCGAGGCTCTGATTCGCTTCTTCGAGCGTAACTCCCAGCCTGACAGTGTTATCACAACCCGCCAGGAGACCCTGGATGACTACATCAAGCACTACGGCCGTGACCACCCCGTTGTAATCAAGACTCTGTGGACCCTCGCTGAGCTGACCCGACCTCGTCCCATCTTCGTTGAGTACTACCAGCGTATCATCCGCGCTCTCAACAAGGATGCCCCTACCTGCAAGCCTGAGGCTCTAGAGCCCCTCGTCCTCGTTGCTACTGAGCTCTGGACTCAGAGCCGCTACTCTGATGCCGTGCCTTACTTCACCTTGCTATTCACCACCTTCCTCCACCAGCCCAAGCAGCCTCGCTTCGAGAACCCTTCCTTTGTTCAGGAGATCTTCACTCGGTATACCCACTGTCTGCGCTCCGTTCGCACTGACTACAACGTGATCCACAAGGTCACTGTCGACTACCACTCCAAGGTGAAGACCGTGTTCTCTGCCACTGCTTCGATCACTATCCAGGCTACTCTTACTCTTGCCAAGGTGTGCCAGGAGTCCAAACGCTACGAGTCTGAGGCCATCGCTCTTTACGAGGAGCTGCTCAAGATTGGTTCCAAGGAGCTTGACCTCGACGAGATCTCTGCCACTTTGGACGGCATTTACGAGGAGCAGACTGCTATTGGCCTTCACTCCGAGAGTGCGTCTAAGCAGCAAATTGAAACTGCTTCCAAGGTCTTGCGCAAGCGTGTCACTACCATTCGTGAGAGCCACGGCTGGGCCCACGAGGAGTCTATCTCTAAGATGAAGGAGATTGTCGAGTTCAACTACAAGCACAGTTCTGCAGAGTCTGTCCACAAGGAGCTCAAGGAGTCGACCATCAATATTCTGAAGGAGTCTACCTCGTCCACTCTCCTTGTGTCTGCTGCCATCGCCATTGCCAGCAGCTACATCGCCACCAACCAGGTCCACAAGGCTACTGAGATGTCTGAGGAGCTCTACCGTCAGGTCATTATGAAGGACACCACCAACATCAAGACCTCTCAGTTTGATCTGACCTCCAAGGGCCGGCAAAGCCTGGTCTTCCTGGCTCAGCTTGAGCACAGCCTTCGCCAGCAGACTACCAGCGTCACTGAGATCCTTGCTTCTCTGACTACTGAGTACGTCTACTTTGAGGAGTTCCGCAGCTCCACCTCGAGCAAGAGCGCCACCTTCCATAGCGTCTCCCTGTCAGCTACCCGCCTGTACCACTTCCTGCTCCGTGCCAACCGCCAGACCGCGGCAGCTCATGTCTTCAACGAATATGTTGCTTACTTCGTGGCCACCGAGGGCAAGCGCACTAAGCTGACTGATGCTGCCCAAGTCAAGATCTTCCTGACTGTTATTCTGACTCACTTCAACACCCACCAGTCCTCGAACTTTGTTCGCTCGGTTGGTATTGCCAGTAACCTGCACGTCATCAAGCTACTCGAGTCCAAGAAGTACGACGATGCCTCCAACCTGGCCCTCGCCGCCTTCCAGTACATCTCTGCTCATGATGTGTTCCGCACTGCTGAGATCGTCAAGTTCGTCTTCACCCTCGGTGTCTTCATCACCGGCCGCACCGTCACTCCCCAGCCCGACGCTGCTACCCAGAAGAAGCTGCACGGCGTCTCCTCCGTCATCATCCAGGAGGTCTTGCGCGTCATCAGCGACCTGCAGATCAACCTGTCCCAGATCAGTCTGGACTACCTGAACATCCTGATTGGCCTCCTCGGCGAGCAGCAGGACTACAAGACCCTTGTCTGGCTCCTCAGCGGTCTTTGGACCAGCCGCAACAAGCAAGCTACCTGGCCCGCCCAGGTCATCCTCAGCCTTGCCCGCCGCTACATTCTCGCCCGCTATCTCGTCGGCGACTCCCTCAAGGCTGTCCGTCTCGCCGAGGACATCGTGTACAACTGCCGCCGCGTCAACGGTCCCCGCCACTCCAGCACCCTGGAGATGTCCACCCTGCTGACCCAGCTGTACACCGGTATTGCCCAGCGCTACCAGACCACCAAGGGTGGCCACAACATGGCCAACAAGTACTACAAGAAGGCCGCTGGCGTGCACGAGAACCTGCTCCGCATCTTCATCGACCCTGCTCTTGCCGATATCGAGGGCGGTCTCGAGAGTAGCTTCAGCCTCGATGGATCTGCCTATGACTTGAACATCGAGGAGACTTCTAATGGTTCTACCATTAGTGAGGGCGAGCACGCTCGTCAGCACCTCCACCTCCTCAAGCTTGCTGTCCAGCGTCTGGGTGACTGGCCCAAGGAGTATGCCGACTATGAAAACCTGAATGCTGAGCTCTTTGCCAAGTTTGACTCTGAGCTTCAGGGCTTTGAGGGTGTTGAGAAGTGGAACTTGAAGGGCTTCGGCTCTGGCAAGTCTTCTGCCAACGATGATGTTTTGAACCTTGAGACTATCTCTTGGGAGATTGATCTTCACCAGCCTACTTACTACGAGGAAGAGGAGGAGCTCTAGATTGTTTCTTGATTTTTTTGAGCGTTGATTGAATTTTGTTCCCCCTATTTCTTGTATACATTATTGAGGAGTATATAGTTAGCTGGACCCTATCTCTATACCACTTCTGCTTGTTCAATATCGTTCCATTTGTAGATTTTTTAAATTGTGAAAACCCGTTGGGGACCGTGAAAGTCCAATCTTCACACTCTATTCAGCGCACGATTCACAAGACAACATGTACCTTTATGCAGGGTCCCCGCTTCCGCATTTGCTAACACGACCCATTTTTTCTTGGTAGAATAGGCGATTAGAAGACGTTTTTTCAAGCGGATGGGCAACTCTCGCGTCAATGTCAGGTTACGAGGGAAAGAGGTTTTGCTCGAGTTTCTGGCTGATGTTGATATTATTCACAATCTGTCGCCTAAGTACTCGGTGAGAGGAGGCAGAATCGAAGATCGCGGGTTCGATTTCTGCAGAGGTCGATGTATCTCCTTTTTTATCTTATGATGTTTGCTTAATGGAATGTTTCTTGATGCCTTTAATATCGTTCCAAAGTAGCTTGAAAATTATTGCAAGTCATTTTGACGTTTCCAGCAAGAGCTTCCCTTCTTGCCTGGACGGTGGGAAACGTCATGAGAATCGACGAATCATAGGTGCTCACCGCCCCCCACCTGAGCTGTGGAGTTTTTTGCCCCAACTATTGGGCGGTGAATATATATTGATGACCTATCAGGTGACTTGGGCTGGAATAACCTCATCCCCCGTGATCCCAAGACAAGATTTTACATCATCCGTGCTTGTGCCCCAGTTTGCACATTCGAGGATATAACACTTCGTGAAGCACCGCTGTGTTGCCCATATTGCATCTTTGACCCTTGCGCAGCTGCTCAATTCCTTGTGGCTCGCTCCACCCGGGTCCCGCTCTGATATCGACTCCCGAATCGTACTTCTGTCACGCCTCATTTTGCGTCATCCCTTGTCCCTGAATGTACAGCGCATTCCTTTGAGAGCTACCCTTGTGGTATATAGCTCATTTCAAGCTCTTTAATTAAGGTAAGAACTTTTACAGGGCCAAGCCAAATGACTCATTCGCGTATCAGCTCTCCTGATCGCTCATCACCCAACGATGTCATGCGACTTTTGACGCTGATTGTGTGACACGAATGAACAGATATACCTTTCAGCCACGAAAATAGCCTCCACCTACCGTCACAAGGCGGATGTCTTCCGACGATGCCCGACCAGTACCTGAACACAAACCTTCTTCAACTAGCTTTGCAGATGTGTTCAAAACGTTAGCCGTTGGTCGCCCGAAATCGCATTCACCCGTATCGATCCCGGAAAGCAATAGCGACTCGATATCACAAAATCGACAAGTTCTTGGGCTTGAATTCATGCATCGAGCAAGTGTGGTGTCCAGTTCCTCGGACACTCCGAGTGCTCCGGACATTGACAGTTCCTTTCGGAACTTGTCGCAGAAGCAGAATCTTCTCCACGCCATTGACGAAGCTGAATCAATATCCAAATCCATTTCATGGTTCACTCCGGAGCAATCAGTGGGGCTGTGGGAAGCGGCGGAGTACCTATTGCATCATGAATCCCCCGATGCTCAGAAAAGTGGGGCGAAGTTGTTGGAAGCAGTTGCGGCTCGCCAGGATCTAAGCCCATCGGCCAGGCGTTTGGTATTCGAATCAATTGCTTGCCCCACTGAAGCAGATGTTATTGCCTCGCGTGTTCAGTCACTGATCTCGTTGTCGGATCATGGCCGGAAATTGGATTTTACCACCACGTCCATTCTCCATATAATCTCCTCTTGGATTGTGCCTCTTTATGGGGTCATTGCCACGGCACGTGCCAAGACGAAAAAAAGGAAAGTCAGGCCATCCGAATGGGCTTGTACATGAAGAGATTGTTCTCGGAGATCTTTTGCAATTTGCAGTAGATTTGGTTACACTACAGCGCAAACCTCCAACTCAGGAGGAGGTCGAACTACTCCTCACAGAGACTTTCGCCGTTTGCAGGAAGACTAGTGTCGCAAATGACATTAAGAATGCTCTGTCCGTCTTTGATGCCGTGATCGTTTATGCAGACGTGCCTGACAAGAGCTTTACCCCCCTCTTGGAAGTTCTTTGCAGCATCCATGCTTCCGTCAAATCCCTTTCTGGACCTACTTCTCGATCTGTGCGTAGCTTGGCCAAATCTCGAAGACAGTCAGAGATGCTCAACACTCTCCATGGCTTTATGAGAGAGACCTCTGGTGGCGACGCATCTCGCAATTTGAATGTCATTCGGGGCACACTTTACGTCTTCTCTGACCTTGTTCACGCCTATGGGCAGGGCGGCATGCCTCAAATTCCTTTTGATCAATTGATCGACTCACTTATGATTGTTGCCCACAAGGACGACCGTCGGGTCGATGCTGAAATCTTGGACCTATGCCTGAACATTCTGGAGGGAGACTACACCGGCATCGCTTTGAGATGTGACTGGACAAGCTTCATCAGCCTTCTGGTTCTTTGCTCTCGGACAGTCTTCCAAGATGCTGAAGATACAATATCCTCGCCAACAAGCCCGCAACAGACACCTGCCAAGGGTACTCACGATGACATTAAATCGAGCATTTTGGCAGACATAATCCGAATCGCTTCTGTCATCGAGTCTCTTTGGGAACAACTCAACAAAGATCAAAGACATCAGGCTGTCCGGTTTTTAGCAAAAAGTCACCAGCATATTGAGCCTTCCCAGTCTGAACTAATTATCAACATGATGAGAGAGGATCAGTTTTGCCGTCCCTCTGAAGGTGCAGTTTGGGTGAAACGTTGTCGGGACCTGATTGAGCGTTTTATACAGCCTCGAAAGCAGTCTTCTGATATCCGAATTATGGCCCTCGACACTCTGAAAGAATCACTTTCTGGAAATGAACATCTCATTTTCTCCGAGGAGCATGGTCTGTTAGATTTCCTGCTGCAGGACTTTTCGGCTGAGCACGATTTGCTTTTCTTGGAGTCTCTCGTCTCATTTTTAACCGAGCCTGCCATGCAAATCAGCGACGACGGCGTGTTCAAACGCTTAGTGGACACTATTAGCTCGCCGATGAAACATGACCTCATCAAAGATGATCCACGGCATAGTACGAGCTATGCGCCTTCATCTCGCCGCACGTCTACAACAAGTGTCCTGGAGCTGACCTTGGCGAATGTATGTGCCGTGGGCCTTGTGAAAATGATGCTCCGTGCTTTGAACCATTCTGCCACGAAGTCCGTCATTATCTACGAATCGCTCTTGCAAATCGCTCAGTCCGCGGATCGCCCAACTGATTCCCGCCTCAGTGTCTTAAAATTGCTGTTCCGGCTTCGGTGCGACTCTGCTGGTTCTGTCTCCGTGGTATCGACCTCGGAGGGTGATTTCTTAATGAATGTTCTGGGTCGTAACATTGAGGTCGGCTCTAAAACACGAGGTCCCGGCGATAGCCCGTTGAGAGAACCTCAAACTGAGAACGTGCCGCCACTTCCCAGCAGCAAACTTATTGGCAAAGATCTCCCAGCTTCTGTCTTGTCGAAGTCGGCTCCAGGCCGAGGCTCAATTTCTTCCCGCTCATTGAAGCTGACACCTCCAGTCTGGACCTACGCGTTGCCGCAGGTCCTTCCCGAGCAACCCCCTGGAGAATCTAGTCCGCTGGTGTATGCCCACACGCAGGCAGATGCAGAGGCCCAGAGTCCCGTTACTGAGGTTGCCCCAGCACAAGTGGGTGTTCTTAAAGTCAATATGTGGCTTGAGGTCGTGATCTTACTGCTCCAACGGGAAACCGACTGGGATGTTTACAGCTACGTCCTCACCCACCTCGGCCCTCAGCTTGGTAACAAGGAATTCTTCAAAAGCTCCAGTCCTCAAATCAAGCTTCTGCGCAGCATTCTGTGCGACCAAGTCAAAAATGAGACTTTCCATGAGCCCCCCGGACTTACTGGTCTGAAAAAGAGCGATGTGGCTGCTTGTATCTTCGATGCGTTATGCATGCTTATCAGCTATCATGAGCATTTTGCCAAGAGCGAAGAAGATGACCTCGTCCGAGCATTTATGTCTGGGATCATTGGGTCTTGGGGTGCCACATCTCGTGGCTGCATTCAGGCGCTCTCCCTTTGCTGTCACGAAATCCCAGCGTCGGTGACCAAGTCTTTGATGAGCATTCTTGACAGAATGTCCAAAGTCATTACTATGTCAAACCTAGCTGTTCATATATTGGAGTTTCTGGCTCTACTTGCACGTCTGCCTGACGTCTACATCAATTTGCGCGAAGAAGAGATTCGAACTGTTTTTGGTATCTGTATTCGCTTTTTGCAGACCTCGCGGGAACAGCGTTACAAGGCTGCTGAATCTCCCACTTCTCGTGCTCCTCAGCATATTCCTTCTAGACTCAGTGCTGGTGCACGAGAAATTGCTACGGGCGCGGCAGAAGCAGCGGATAATTTCTCAGCTGATGCCATGTCTAGTTACATCATGAGTCTCACTTACCATGTGATGATATTCTGGTATATCTCTCTGAAGCTGCAAGACCGTGCCAAGCATGTCAACTGGATCACTAGCCGACTCGTTTTCCGTGATGAGCAAGGCAAAGAAGTGGTTGAGGAACAAAGTCAGGTCTTCATTGACTTGATGCAACGCGTTGCCTTCTCAGATTTGGGAGAAACTGTTCCCTTTGAAACATTCCCTCCCACTCCTGAAGATGGCCCGGTGTCCAAAAAGTCTTGGGTCGTAGGCCTGAGTATCGTGACCGTTGAGACTGCAGGTGTATCTGGGCTGACCCAGATATCGAAACGCCAGGCATCTGGAACAACTTATATCGTGTATCAGCAGCGAACAGCACCTGTTCTGCCACACCAAGTTCCCCCTACACCAGATGCACATTTGCACTCTGACGATATGCGCACGGCGGTTCTCCCCAGTCACATCATGCTTCAGATGACTACATCGGCCTTCCCCACCCCCATGGTAATTCAGCCTATTCCTGTCCCTGAGGATGACATCACCCGGCGAGCTATCGGCAGCTTTGATAGAACCGATATTGTGGACGGGCATCGGGTTGGAGTCGTATATCTAGACAATGGTCAAAGCAAGGAAGCCGAAATCCTTGCCAACACTGTTGGCTCTCCGGACTACGAATACTTCTTGTCTGGCCTGGGCACGAAAGTATCGCTTCGGAATGCCCATTTCAATACTCAGGGCCTGTATGCCGACACCGATGGCGAAGCTACTATTGCCTGGCGAGACCGAGTGACCGAAATTGTCTACCATGTCGCGACGATGATGCCTACGAACCTCGAGCATGACCCTGCGTGTATCAACAAGAAGCGAAACATCGGCAATAACTTTGTTACCATCGTGTTTAACAAATCGAACCTCCCTTTCAACTTTGACACGATCCCGTCCGAGTTCAACTCCATCAACATCGTGATCACTCCTTCCAGCCGCATTGCTTATGATGAGTCTGGTGCCGCCAAAGGAGAAACAGACCCGGAGAAACTCTACTACAGTGTACGAGTGATGAGCAAGCCCGGTTTCCCTGACGTCTCGGCCGCAGCAACACCCAAGGTCATCTCCGGCAAGAACCTGGCATCGTTCGTCCGTATTCTGGCTCTCAGCGCCTCCTCTTTCTCCCTCGTCTGGAACAACAAGGGTGGCGAACATACCTCGTCTTGGCGTGCCCGTCTCCGCGAGATCAAGAAGGTCCGCGAACGTGCCTTAGCCGCGCAAGCCCAAGGCTCCGAAACTGCCGAAGGCGCTTACCCTGGCCTCCGCCGCAACACGAAGCCCAACATCTTCTCCGAGGAACTTCCCACGCGCAATGCTCCCGCGCGAACAGATCTCGCCTCGGAATGGGAATCCGCTTCAGAAGGCAATATTCTCCAGAACCTGGATTTCTCTCGCTGGGGCCGTTAATGGGCTTGGCTTCCTCCGACCGCACCTTTCATCCTTCCTCCTTTCCCTCTTTTCTCCCTTTCTCCCTTTCTTTTGAAAACACACTTACCACCATACTCTATCCTTCCCCTCGTCAGATGTCTATGTTATGCTCCACCACCATCCCAACTCAAACTCTCCCAAGAAGAAAAGAACGACAGAATCCCACTACGAACGACCCCACGTCACGATTTCATGTACATCAATTTGCTTCTTGTAACGCAGCACGGCAGCATTTGTGAATACCCCCATTGCCCCCAAAAGTTATGTTTTGTTTATCTGTTGTATGTTTTCATTTTGTGTTTTTTCTTTTGGAAAATCGCGCTCAGGGCCTTGTCTTTCTTATTCTTTCCTTTTGAAAAGAGATATATTCTATTTTTACATCAAGGAGGGCTAGGCCTCTTGAGAATCAGATAGCCATAGCAATAACAGATTCATGTACGACAATCATTAGTTTCGAGTAATGGAAGATGGAGTAGGTAAAATGTCAGGATATATTGATTCTTTATGTAAATTACATGTAAATTTTGAATAAGACAGTGGAAGGAAATAGAAGGAGGGTAAAAGTGGGAAGATGGTAGGTAAACATCGTAGCCAGCGGGGTGAGTGTGGGAGAGAATATTACCTCCAAGGATTTATTATATCCTATCCCAATCGATCTTCAGATCGATATTCAGGATTTTGATTGTGGTTCAAGCTCATTTTCAAGCTAAACTCAATCACCAGCCAAAGATCTCACCAACACTGATAGTGCTAAAGCGCACACCAGGAACAGCAAAGACCAAAAGGACTACATCAATAACCCCCAAGACAAGAGAACCCATCATCCAACGAGGGCTGAAGATGCGGTAGAGCATCAGGTGGCGACGGAGGTGGCCAGCCCACATGGTGGTGGCAAGGTTGATAGTAGCCAAATAGAGGATGTGAGTAGAGACAGCTTGAATAACATCGGAGAGAAGCTTTGTAGCAGGGTTTGCGGGTTTAGTGGTAGAAGAGGTAGAAGAGACACGGTCGTGTGTTTGTAAGGGCCGTTTCCAGAGAACGGTGAGGGGGACGGCGAGGGCGGCGAGAATCTGGGCGCCGAAGGTGTTGAGGACGACTAGCAGTGGGGACCAGGGGTATTGGATTGTAGAGAGAGGGATGAAGGCTGTTTCCCATTGGATGCTACTTAGAGTGGCTTGGTGGCCTGTTTTGAAGAAATAGAATGATCCCAGAACGCCGAGAATAACGGGGCCGATGGAGGAGTTGGTAAGAGTAAGAGCGTTTGTGTCGAGGATCTCGAGGAGGGAGAGGATTTGCCAGAGTAGCAGGGCGAGTGCACCTTGACCCATAGGCTTTGACATGAGGATGATGGCGAGGGCGAAGTTGATTACCATGAAGAAGAAGCGAGTTCCGTACATGTTGCCGAAGCCGAGGACGGTCACGGTGGTTCGGGGCTTCTGTTCCTGGCCGAGGATGAAGGGAGCCGGCGGCGCGTTCGGGTCTTCTTGGGGTTGGCTCACGCTAATGCTGACACAGGGCTTAGCGTAGATGAATGCAGCTGTGCCTGCAGCGAATGCCAGAGCAAGCACCAACTGGGCCAAGAACACGCGGAGTGACTTGAGGGTTTCCTTGCTCAGTGGGAGCCATTCACCATCGTCAGCTCCTTCTAGCATCCAGAAGACCGAAGTAATCAGAAGACCAAGGCGGAAAGCGAAGCCAATCCACAGCGTAGCGTTATCTTCGTAGGACTTGGAGCCAATGTAGAAACCCCGCACGACACTAGGAAGGAATAGCATGACCACAAAGGGAATGATGAGCTGCCAAGGGGCAGAGGTTGACGAAGTCGAAGAGGCGTAGTAGGTCGAGCGGCAAAAAGGCATCTGCTCCTCACGACAGAGACGGGAGAAAGATGCAACGCGGCCCAAGATAACAAAGAGAAGCGAATGGTACACACCCAAAACCCTGTCCGGCGTGGATTTCTGGCGCATGGACGAGATACCGGCACACACACCAAAGGTTGTGAGGAAGAAAAGAAGGATTTCATCCTCCCAGATGGTATAGGAGTTTGATGCAAATCCAAGAGACTGGGACACAGTGAAGAAGAAGGCAAGCCATCCCCACATGCCGGTGGGAAGGGGCAGAGTCAACTGCGCCGACTCCGTTACCAGAGCGAGAAGCCCACCAACCATGCTTCCACCAGCAGCCACCAAAATGGCCAGATCGATCGCTGCCATGTCAGTGAGACCAGACAACGCCAAGACAGAACCGGCCGCGGCGCCCACACCAGACCCAATGCCAACAAATGACAGCAGTTGGGAAGAGAGATCAGTCCGGTCTGCTTTCATGCCGCGAGCATATAGAACCAGCAAAGCAATGCCACCGAAGAGCAGCAGAACACCTTGAATCATGCTGGGAACATCGAAGCGGGCCCAAAGTCCGCGACAGATATCCAGGGTGTGTCGCTGGTACTTGCGGTAAAGGTCATAGCTGGCGCGGATGTTAGTCGACTTGGAAGTGAAGCCCTTGGTGGCAGACTTCCACTCTGCTTCCGCGGCAGACCAAAGATTCAACGACTCTTCGTCGTCGCCTGCTCCATGGGTGGTAGTATATTCATGCTGGTATCTCTTGATCTGTGCCGCTGTCAACCGGTTGGCAGCCAACAAGTTCGACCAGTCATTACCACTCGATCCAGCAAAGGCTTCTTCAATAGGAGAACCCAGGTTGTTGAACGGGACCGGCATGCCAAGGAGAAGAGACAGAGTGGGGACAAGGTCAATCTGGGGAACGGGGCGCTCACGAGCGTGCTTTGGTGGAAGCAGACTTTCCTTGCTGGTACGTCCAAAGATGCCTCTTTTGGAGTACATCCATAGAGCCGCTTCTACTTCGTCATCTGACTCGCCGCCATGGTCACCCTTGATATCCATTCCGTGATCACCCATAACTACCAAAAGGGTATCATCATCCAAGGAGGCGATGATGTTTCGAATGACCTTGTCCATCTCCTGGAGCTTGCCAGCCATGGCAGCGTGGTCCGGTCCATAACGATGACCAGCGTGATCAACACCGAGGTAATGTCCAAAGATCACGTCCCACTTACCCTTGTTCTCAGGACGAAGAAGCGGGAAGAGGTGCTCGTTGACGCCATTGTCAACTGTGTGCAGGTCCCACACATTGAACGAGTCGTATGGGTGGGTGAGGTTCTCATCGAAGTACCCTGGGAACAACGATTGCCAGGTATCGTCGCCAAGCTGGACTAGTGTCTTCCCAGCGTTGTGCAATTGTGCAACCAAATTGTCCTCGTCGATGGCAGTTCCGGCAAAGTTGGAGCCTGCATCAATAAAAGTAGGCAAGGTACCGGTGGTTAATCCCTTCAGGCGCTGCAGGGTTGTTGTCGGTGGATCGGCGATGAAGGGCAACAAGAACGCATTGGCGGGGTTCTTGACAGCCGTTTCATAGAGAACCGGAATATTGTCATGGAAAAGGTGCACCTCTTCGCTCTCATCTTGAGAGGCGAAGGGCACAGTAAAGTCGTATCGGAGAGCGTCGATGATGATCACAACGGCCTTGTCGAATGATTTCTCATGCCAGCAGCCTTTTCCATTTGTATTTCCAGCGACTTGATGGTTCGAGTTGTCGAAAGGCAGAACTTCACATGAGGATTTGTTGTCCAGTACCATGCGCGTAAGGAGGAACCCCTTGGTGAAGAAATAGATACCAGCAAGGTGTAACAACCTATGGGCGAAAGCGATCCAACATCAGCCATTGTTCACCTTGAAGCACAGAGCTTCAGAAATTATCCATTGCATCCCACAACAACTCACAGTATCCATGTTAATACACCCAGCACACCAAAGTGCTTGCTCTTGAACTCCGACTCAAGCTGCAGAGCCTTGAAATCAGGCACACCACTTTGTTTTCCCTTTGGCGAGATTTTGGGTCCGCCGAGCGGAGAATTTCCCCCCGCAGGACCTGTAGATTTCGGTGCCATTTCCGACAGGTATCCGGACAAGCGACAGTCCACAACTCGCGATGACACGCTTCGGTGCTTTGATTGCGACGCGATATGCAGTTAGCCGGCGAAGCGCGGGGCAGCAGGAAAGATGTGCACGTGCGCAATTCGACTAGATGGTAGGGAAGCCGAAAACAAACACGAGTTCAGACAATTGACCCGCCTTCACAGTCGCACTTAAAAGGGGCGCGAGGGAATGAGCGTGGTGGATAGTAATAGGAAGGCGGTTTTGCAAAGGTTTGCCCCTGTCTGTGCTCTGCTGGCGAGCGGCTTCCCGAGATGAAGACACTAAAAGCTGCACATATCTTGTACAACCAACAGTGCTTAGACAGAATTGGTGTAAGGAGCGTTTTGGATCAAAGGCGAGAAGAAATGCGAATTTCTGATGTCGCGGAAGCGGCGGGTTGGGGAGAGCTCCGGATCGGCATTTCTGATTGGCCGCTTGGACCCGGGTGGACTACACACAAAATAACGAATCTCTAACTACACATAGATGCACTATTTTCTTATTCAAATGTCAAATATAGATTGCATAGACTTGCCTAGACGTAGAGAAAGTTAGGAGGACTAAATACATACATTATCCAGCTGCCGGAGGTACCAATAAGGCACAAGAAAGTAAGGGGACATATGAGCGGGTCCGTAAGGACAAGAAAATAGACGCCGCCTTGAAAAGGTGTAGATGAAGAGAAAATAAAATCAAAGAAATCAAATAAATCAGAAGATTGCCTTACGTCTTTCAAACGCCCTAGGAACGTAACAGGGTTGAGGGTAACATAGACCGCAGGAGTGAAACGCCATGAAAGTAGAAAAAAAAACATTGAAACTCTCCAAGTAATAAGCGGCAGGCCCTCGCTATACACAATCCAATTCTCGACAGATCTCTCCAGAGGAAAAACAATAGTATATCTTGCAGGATGAGAGTTTACCTCGGAGAGCAAACTGCTTGTCTGGATGTAAACAAGCAATGAAACGGGTCAAAGTATGTGCAAGCCACGGGGGGCAGGTTCGAGAAGAAATAGGTATATGGAAAGGGAATGGAGATGAAAAAGAGGTTCGCCAAGATGCTCGTCATGCTTTTGGGTCGTCGAAGTGAAAAGGTTGAGTGGTGACGGGCGGAGATTGTCATTTAGGGACGGCGAAAGACGGGGACATTTAGTCGCAGGGGAAGTTCGCCAGGATAATTATTGACTTTAGGAGTAATGTTCTCCCTTCTCCTTCAATCCACCCATCCGTTCAAGATCGAGGGACTGGAAGCGACCGGTATCGGTAGTTTGGTACGGGGGCAGATCCTCATGGCAAGGTTCGAGACCGATGCTGCCAGCATCGCTGATGCGTACGACAACCATCCGGCCGGATTGACGCTTGCCAGACGCGTCTTCCTCTTCAGGGAAAGTGATGCGAATCTCGGGGACTGGACTGGGTGGGGGGCTGTCGGAATTCTCCATCAAGCTTCGCTTTTCATCATACACGAGGACCGAGTCGGACTTATTGGTGGTAATGGTTAAGCGGCGTTGGTGAGAGGGACTTTGGCCGTTGTGAACGGGGAGGATGGACTGTTTCTGGGCTTGACGCTTGCGGCGGATGAGAAGAAGTCCACCAACCAAAGCGAGTGCGATCAGTATCAGCACCAGCAAGGCGATCAGCAGATCAACCATGGGACCGGAGAGACCATCGTTGTTGTTGTTGTTGTTATCGCGAGCCACAATTCGGGGGATGATATTGATCATTTTGTCGATCGGGTTTGTCGGATGTCGGTGTGTCGGGTGATTGCTCGAGATGGAAACTCGAGATGTGTCGTGGAGTGCCGACAATGATCGACCAAATTAGATTCCAAAGAGCGTCGCGGATATCATCCGGGGTTGAAAATAGAGATCGTAGGAATGAGCACTCGAAAACGCTAGTCGCGGACAGTCGGGGTCGAGGCTGGTCGGGAAAGAATGGAGGTCTTAGGAAAGGGAGTGCCTAAGTTGACCGAAAAGAATGAATGGCAGCACAGCTGAAAGAGTGAAGCTGACACTGCTAAAGAAAAGAATGGAGGGGAAGGGATGGTTGGAGAATGGAGGAGTGGAAAGGGGAAAAAGGAAAAGGGAGAGCGGTTAGGTTGCACTAGTGCGCACAAGCCTAGACCTGACTTTGCTTCTCCAGTCTAAGTCTCTTTATTTTTGGATTTTGACCTTTCCTGTTCGCCCTAGACTCATCGGGGTCTAGCTGTTCGAACGGGGCGTGTGTTTGTCCGTGATTATTACCTCGATCATCCAATGGCAGGGCAACGGTTCCTGGGCGGGCGGCAGCGGTGCAGCGGGCGGCGCGTTCTTACTCGTCAATGGGAAATGATTGGATCCACCAAACTATGCCCTTTTGTTTTGGTTCCTGTGGCCCCCTGAACAGTCACCAGGCATGTCTAGTGAATATCACTTGGGCGGTATGCGCATAACCTGGTCTCGAGATCAATATAACCCAATATGATTCCACCAACTTAGGGCTATACGAACTATTAGTGGGCGCCTCTCAGGTAAAAATATGTGTACAACGTACTTAGTGGAGCCTCAACGTATGTAAGCTGATGATGCAACCGGTAAAACAAGATTATTGCACACGAGCATTTAATTAACTTAGGGTTCTAGAAGTTGCAGACCTCACGAGGTCTGCGGTGGGTCACCAAGATACAAGTGAATCAAAATAAACATTCAGGGTCTGATCGCTCCGTCAGTAAACAAGACTTGAAACAACTTGAATGAACATTGGAGATTACATGTCTCAGGTCCATTGAAATCCGCATTTTAACTTTGCATCTGTATACATTCAAAACGTTCTTTCGAAATCAAGGTTAATGATGGGGTACAATCACTCCACATCTACATCAATTTTCTAGATGTCGCTACCATCTCCTGATTCGGCTCCAGATAACCATTCTTAGCATGTCCACTGCTGGTCTATGATAGTCTTCTAAACTCCAGTGCATAAAGAAAATTATTTATCATGGCTTTTTCTTCCTTTTGATCTGTCTTGGTCTAGTTGTATGCCTGAGTGACAGTCGGAGCTGAGGGTAATCACCGCAGTATATATATCCATGGATCTAGAGAACTACCTGGCCCACCCAAAACCCCGAACTTACCTACCACAGTGCCAAGGCGTCTCAACTTCCAATAATACACATATAGGCCTGGTTCTACTTCAAGGAATTTACTAGGCTAAATCAGAACATTCTGACACGTATCTGCCAAGTCGGCACGACGTTCTGTTTAGGTCTCAAGATCCTCGGATACCCGCAGCCAGCGCATGGTATCATTTCAAGACTCAAACTTCTAAATAATCTCGTAAGGCTTGTTACAACTCAAATACCTGGATATTACATAATCTATTAATTTGGTCGTTTGATATTCTCTATTAGGTATTCAAATTAAACGAGTCAGGTTTTTATGGAAAAGGTGGAGTGACCTCGGACCTCGCCCATAACACTAGAACAGTATATACCTAGCTATATAGCTCTATCGGACCAACCGTATATTATGCCATTATATAGCTAAGCAGAGTTCTATATATGCTTATCCATCAATATATTCACTGAAAGAATTAGTGGAGCACCACTACGAGGTGCTGCCTAGGTGATCAAGGGAAATAACCATGAGGTTTAGTGACATGATCGTCCGATTATACAGTATATATGTTTGGCCCCGAATCGTACCTAATCATCGACCTCAATATTAAAGCAATAAACAAATCAGATCAAGATGCACTCCTTTCAAATGATCCAAGGTTGAGGAAGGTTGACAAATTTGAGGCTCCTAAGATACAACGTGGAATGGACTAAATCACCTGGGCTAATTTTGCTATTTGATTAGCAGTCATCAGACTCCTCACCAAACCAGCCAAGCATGAACTCCCCTTGTCAAGCTCGGGAGAGGGCAGCTTTTATAATCGATTTTACCGGCTTAAACCCTTAAAATGTGATACATCATCCGTCGGGGAGGAAAATCGATAAATCAATAAGCTCAAACCATAAGAAAGAAACTAGCTGTCATGTCAACCAAGAAACCTGAAAATGATCTACAGGAACTGAAGCCCTGCAGCCCCCCACTTCAACTATCTATCTTCATCCGAGCAACCAACCAGTCCCCTACCGCGATAGTCGCCAAAACACACGGTCGCCCCGGAGAAGAAGAGAGGGGTTCCCCACAGCCTCCTACGTAAAAGTACGGACAAGGCAAAATCAGACCCCCCTCGAGTCAATACATACATTAGATCTGGGGAAGATCGAACAATTCTGCGAGTGATAGTCTGACGGGCTTGTGTGTGACCCCTGTGCAAGGATTCGGATGTGCGTTTCCTTGCTGGACGAGGACTGTATTACTCTGACTCCGACCATGTCTCGGGCTCGTTGGAAACCCGCCGAGGCGGAGGTTTGAACTGGATGATTTGTAACGGTGATTATTGACACGATAGGCGAGAACCTCAATTTCTGCCTACATGTAGTTGGGGTTCCTGGTCAAAATGCCCTGAGTGATAACCACTTCGTTATGATTTACTAGCTTGGTATAGATCAATAATGTTGGGGATATTATCTCCAGGGCATCTTAGATCCAATTGTGATGCAGAAGCAAGGGGTTGGAACAGCGAGCCTACATTCGTAGCCCCAAGCGCAGTATTGATGACCGAGCACACTATTGTGAGACTCGCAGAGTTGTCATTGTCATTGATTTCTGACTTAGTTTTTGGATTTCCATTTGCATGCATCTTTGCTCTCTTTTCTTTTTTTTTCTCATTCAAGTTTTGAGTTGTTAGATAAGGTAGACTATTTAATTTAGATAAATTCAGATCCATCAAGGGAGGCGATCCATGTCCAAGGCCCCATTGAGTTCCTGACTGGGTGGAGATCAAAAAAGGAGCCAACTCGACCCCGGGCCTGGAATGGGAAGGAGTCCACAGTTAGAAAGGTGGCGGTCCTTGGGGTGTTGGCATTTTAGCTTGTTTTCTACTCAAGAATGTTCTGTTCCATCATTGACCGGCAAAATCGTGATTTAGTAAATAATGGATGAATCTTCCGACACCGACGCCGATATACTGTAGTCTAAAGAGTGGGTGTATCTACCTACGCTCAGGTCCAGGCTAGGGTCCAAGTGGATCCGATCGGAGTATCTTACGGGGAATTAATTTTGATCATTGATCCTGAACCTATAATTATCCATCTGTATGGCCCCCATGCAGCATATTGCAGAACCTCTCTCTTTACAACTTGCTGGTATGTAATAGGCGCATAGGCATCGGCTCTGTCGGGTGCCCAAAGGCTAACGTGGCCGATATGCTCTGACCCTGACCATCATAGACCATGGTTAGAGGGGTCGGGTAGAGGAAATGGACAGGAACTGTTGCCCGAAGCAGAGTGACATCAGGCTTTCACGTAGAGTTAAAGATGGGGGGTTTCTGTCCTATCTAGTGAGTTTGCTTTCCGTGGCCATGTCAAATCTAGGCCATGGAGATGGCGGTCAGTGGGGACTACGTGCAGCATTAACTCATTTGGGCTGTTTTTTGTGTTTGAACAGGAGGGATTGGACATCATAGAGAAGAAAGCCAGAAACATACAGAACGAATCAGAACCGAAATCTATCATCAGTGTGATGAGCATATACAAAGTAGTGGAGAGGGAGAAGCTCGGAAAGGTGAAGATCCAGTGATCGACTGTGACAATACCGTTACCCACAACAAACGCCTAAATAACTTTTGAGGGGCCAGAAGGGTACCTCCACGAACGTATCATAGATGGTGGCGTAGCAGGTACCGACTCCAATTGGCCCCGTTTCAAGGCGTCATCGGGCCTGGTAATACGGGGACAGTACAGGCGGCTGATCTGCTCATCTCATTCTTGACCATAACTAAAAAAGCATAAAAAGTGTTAATTCTTATCTATCAAGTTTCCCTGAAAACATTTCTTTTTTCCTTGTTCGTGTAACGCTTGTTACTCGCATCATTTCTCTTTCTTACTTTCTTCTCTTCTTCATTCCTCTCTCTTTGCAGTCCTTTAGACTCACACACCGCAAGAAAAAAAAAATCGACCAGCTTTGGCTGTCATGCTGGCGCTTGTGTGACAGCTGGAGACTACATTAATGCCGTGCTTTGTCTCTCTTCCACATTCCCATCCATCGACCCACTAAATCCCGGATTTTCCATCTTTTGCGCAACCGAGCGCATTCCAGTCTATTCCTTTTCTCCCCCCGAGTCGAATCGCCCCCCCTCTCGCAAAATCGCAAACCTCCCATCCCTCTCCCATCTATTTCCTCCACCCCTTGCGCAAATCCCATCCAGGGTCCTCCCAAACGCTCTTCCATTCCCGGAGATCTGCCTCTCCACAAGGCACATGAGGACGATCGGCAAGCTGGGAGATTCCTGGAGCATGCACGGAGCAGAGTAACGTCGCGTACCGACCTCACACTGCCCGCTGCAGCGACAAACGAAGGGAGAAAGGAATACCTGAGATTTTCCATCCTCTCAATTCTTTGTCGCCTTGCATCTTCTTGCTCGGCCGTTCCCGCATTTCTTCCTTGACGTTCAACACTCTCGCCCTTCTTATCCTCCACCCCTTCTCTCACTTTTGAGTCCTTCACTTTCCTCCCCACACTCCTCTGTTACCTGTACATGTCAAGGGCTCGTGGTTTTTGAGAAAAGAAACAAGGGACTTTAACCCCAACCGTTCTTTATCTCTTTTTTTTCGTGTCGCTCGTCGCGGAATCCCTACACTTCCCCTCCTTTCGTGAGTGCTCCTCGCAACCCTATATGCCTTAGCTGGGGAGTTCGACCTAGGACCTGAGCAAGATCCTACCCTCCCCACAGATATCGATCCATTACTAACAAGGGCACGCGACACCAACAGTCTTTATATTCCTTCGTGTACGCCGTTTCTGGTGCCTGGTGCCCATCTGCAAATACCGGCCGACAATCACTCGGCTTCTGTGATTTAGTATCGATTCGCTCGGACTTGCAAATAATCGCCCCGCCCGTTCGAGTACATACCTTAGTCGATCGTTTTCCTGGAATGGCTTCTACCATGGCGGCGAATGCAACCAATGTACACAACGTGAGTGGTGGGGAGTACATGGATGGCACTGGACCGACATTGACAGCTCGACAGGTGCGATCAAACCGTGGTCCCAACATGGGTTCGTCCGGCATGAACAATGATCGCTCGCGTGGATCTCACAGCAATGGCGTCGGGAAAGGATTCGGCGGTAGCAAGTCAAGCTGGAACAGCAACATCTGGGGTGACTCCAACCTCGGCGGTGGTTTTGATGGTATGTGCGATGAGCTTTATCTTGCGGATGCGCGCTATGAATCAGGGCTGATAATGGGTCTAGACCAACAAATCGGTGATGGCGGATTTGAGGCCAAGTCAGGCTCGGGCTCTCTTTTGTCGACATCAGAGTCAGATGGCTGGGCTGGTCGCCCTAATCTTCCATGGAGCACTGTTAACACGCAGCTGGCCATGAACCAGAACCGCGGCATGTCGACCTCTCCAATTCAGACTCGCTCCAACGATCGCAGTGCCCCACCCATAAACGAATCGTCAGATGGGTCATACTTCAACCTGCCTCGGACTTCGGGGATGACCAACTCTGCAAACACAGTCAGCCACCGACCGTATTTGAATGCTGGATCTGAGGGTGTTTCTCCCTCTGGAGAAGGTATCGCATTCGGTGGATTCCCTGCACTGCGAAACGGTGATGGGCGTCGACAGATGAGCACCACCGGTCTCGGTGGCAGCCCCGTGGGAGCTTCATTCCCTGTGAAGGCTGGATACAACGGCGCGATCGATGGGCAGCGGTCCGATGACATGGCCTCAATGGGTATGTCATTGGCTTCAGGAATCCAGGACGGCATCTCCCCACCTCAAACTCGCAGCGGACTTTCCCACATGCCTCACAACTCTGCTTCCTACGCTCAGCGACCCGTGCACTCCTCCAACCCTTCTTTCTACTCCGACAACCACAGCATTGATGGTCGTTATGGAGGCGGCTCGATTGATCTATCTGCTGGATTTAACAAGCTCCAGATAAATGAAGGTGGATACAGCACCCAGGTAAACGCCCAACGGCCACCGTTCATGCCCCATGCGTCATTCGATGGATCCCTTCCCCGGGGCAAGTACCAGAATGATGATGGTTACCAGTCGTTGGCTGGTTACAGTGGAGAAGGTGCAGACATGCATCTCCAATACCACCCACGCTCCCGTGGCGATAATGGCTCTATCTCTCCCTCCGACTACGCTCGGATCGATAGCCCCATCTACGCCGGCCTCGATGTGGCCACTCAGTACCGCAACTCCGGTGGCCGCATGTCTGATAGCCAGGCTGCCGCTTTTGAGCGCCGACTGCGGCTCCAAGAGCAGGAACTCGCTCAAGCCCAGGGAGGGTCTGTGCCGCGCATGCAGATGCCCGCCTATGAATACGCCAACTATCAGAATGCAGCCCGAATTAATGCACTCCAAGGATATTACCCTATGGCACAGCTTGGCGGCATTGGTGGTGCAGCGGCTGCTGCATCGCGCGCGCAACGCGAGCAGGATCCCACTCAGGTGGTTCGCAGCCCCTTGCTGGAGGAATTCCGAGCGAATAGCAAGGGCAACAAGCGTTACGAGCTGAAGGATATCTACAACCACGTCGTTGAGTTCAGCGGTGACCAACACGGCTCGCGGTTCATCCAGCAAAAGCTGGAGACTGCCAACAGTGATGAAAAGGAGCAAGTCTTCCGGGAGATCCAGCCTAATTGCCTGCAACTGATGACCGATGTGTTCGGTAATTACGTTGTGCAGAAGCTGTTCGAGCACGGCAATCAGACTCAAAAGAAGATCCTCGCCAATCAAATGCGGGGTCATGTCCTTGCCCTGTCGACGCAAATGTATGGCTGCCGTGTTGTGCAAAAAGCTCTTGAGCACATCCTCACCGACCAGCAAGCTGCCATGGTTAAGGAGCTCGAGAGCCACGTTCTGAAGTGTGTTCGTGACCAGAACGGCAACCACGTTATTCAGAAGGCGATTGAGCGTGTGCCATCGGAATACGTTCAGTTCATCATCAATGCCTTCCGCGGCCAGGTGAACCGACTTGCTGCACACCCCTACGGATGCCGAGTCATTCAGAGGATGCTTGAGCATTGCGAAGAGGTTGACCGCCAGTCTATCCTTGCTGAGCTGCATGCCTGCACTTCTAACCTGATTCCCGACCAGTTCGGTAACTACGTGATCCAACATGTCATTGAGAATGGCGATGAAGAGGACCGTAACCGCATGATCATCATTGTCATGTCGCAGCTCTTGGCTTACTCCAAGCACAAGTTTGCCAGCAACGTTGTTGAGAAGAGTATTGAATTTGGCGAGCCGAGCCAAGCTCATCACATTATTTCCACCCTCATCTCTCCCAATGACCGTGGGGAGAGCCCCCTTCTTGGCTTGATGCGAGACCAGTATGGCAACTATGTCATCCGTAAGCGCCCCTTCCTGTCCTTTACTTCCCTTTACATCATCGCTAACATTTCACAGAGAAGGTCCTCGGTCAGCTAAAGGGAGCCGAACGCGAGGCACTCATAGACCAGATCAAGCCCCTCCTGAGCCAGCTCAAAAAGTTCAGCTATGGAAAGCAGATCGTGGCTATCGAGAAGCTCATCTTCGACCCTAACTCCCCAGCCACTGGCCCCTTGTCTCACAGCACTTCGGCTACTCCTCCACATTCCCACAAGTCCTCCCCTCAGCCCTCCAAGCGCTCCATTCCCACCATGGAGCAGCCTCGTGCCTTTGTCGGTACCGCCCCGCCAACCCCTCCTCCGACGGACCCCCAGTCCACCGTCGATGGTTCTCTCGAGCCAAAGGGGCTTGCTAAGAGCACTGTGACCTCGGTGTCCAGTCCCGAGACGGATAACACCGGTGTTCCCGTCTCGGTCGATGTCACCAGTGCTCACTAATTCGTTGCATAATTTACTTTGCTTGCCCACATAATTGTTTTAATGCCGATCTGTGAACCGAGTCATTTCTGCTTTATCTAATATGGGCGTATACATACAGGGGATCCGGCGGGATATATGAGTTACCAAACGTCTATGTGTTTACCCTTTACCATGGCTTGACGGCGCAAGAATAGGGCCTCATTGTTTATCTTTCCTCATGGTGATCTCGGACCAGTTATTCTTCTGTTCCTTCACTTCTCTCTCTTTTTCTTGTGTTTCCTTGACATGTGCTTCCACTGTTTATTTTTTTTCTTTCTTGTGATGGTGTTGCCCCTCCCCTCCCACATATCTCCCATTTGTAATTGTCACCGTCAATGGGTTTTGTGGGTCCGAGGATCGACCCCCAGGGAACTCGGCGTCTGTGTGTTTTTATGGGGGCATCGGATATTCGCTCTTCAACGATCTTCAGCATATGACATGGGAAAATCGAATCGGCTCGGAATGGAAATACGGGAGAGAAACAACCTCTTTGCATGGCACGGTCCTTATTGTTTTTTTGTCGTCTTTTGTTTATGTCTACTTTTCTTTTCAAGGTCTATTATTTTATGTCTCCCCGCTTGAGGGTCATCTTTATTTGAGATGCACAACATATCCGTTGTGGGATTTGCTATCTATCTATGTTCGTGAGGCGTACAGTCTGCACTTCAATTGAAAAGTGTTGCTTATGCCTGCACTGATATGTTGATACCTTGCTTATGGCTGATGTAACCAATATAAACAATTTTGACAGCCATTTTTTTCGTCTCAAGTAGCCTTGTTCAGAACAGAGTAGAGTCGAGTATGGTCTAATAGTCTTGATTATCTATACAGCGGCGGGCACGATAACATCACGTGACTGATAAGCTCTATCAATGCGCTCCAACCGCAATCTTCTCTCGAGCTTCACGTACCTCGACCCCAACTCCAACTCTCCTCAAAGTTGTCAGGCCGACTGGAGGGACTTTCAAAAATCACCACACGAACTATAACCAATCAATCACCAAGCGCCAGTCGCACGAAGAAAACCGTCCATTAAGCTTGCCATCAACCACTCTCAACTTCTCCAACCACAAAACCTTACACACAGTTCCAACTACCAATTACATATCTCAAACTCCGAACACAATCTCACTGATTGACGGTCTACATCATGTCCTCAAACGTCGGCCTATCCACACCCCGCGGAAGCGGTACATCTGGCTACGTCCAACGCAACAACGCCTTCATCAAGCCCCGCAGCACCGGCGCCCCCTACCCACCCCTCTCAGGCGCAAATGGCAGCGGCTCAGACCACGGCTTCAAGCAACGTCTACCAGACAAGCAGATCCTCGAACATGACCGACGCCGCGCAATCGAGGTGAAGGTGATGGAAGAGCGCGAGCGACTTGAAGAGGAAAACGAACGTATCGAAGAAGAAGAGGCTAGCGCTAAGAAGAAGGGAACAGCCAAGAAGAAGGTTGCTGATGAGGATAAGGAGGAGGGTGAAGAAGATGCTGAGAATGATGATGCTCCGCGCGTGCTTTCTGAAGAGGAGATTGATGAGCGCTGTGAGGTTTTACGGCAGAAGCTTCTTAAAGAGATGGAGGAGGATGCTGCTGGGAAGGATCGGCCGGGTCCTGTAAGGACTGGCAGAAAATGGGATTCTGCTGTCGCGAAGGATCGTCGGATTAAGTCTTATCAGGTTCATGAGCTTGCTGAGGCTAAGATTGAGGAGAGTGAGAGGTTGCGGAAGGCGTTGGGCATTCGGGAGGATAGGGAGACGGGTGCTATTAGTAGTACAAGAGGAGAGAGGAGGCCGAGGGATTCGCGTTGATTGATCGGTCTATATGATTATCTTATTCTTGGTTAATGGGTGTTGGCGTTATTGATAGCCTGGGATATCTACGTTGAATGGCATCATTTTACAAGTACAATGCAATGATGATACAAGATGCAACCAATGCGCGTTGGATATCATAATCGTCTATACAAAACACTATCACTGGTGATAACTATCAACCAACAAACTTTTCAATAACCCATCCCTCCTTCGGATCCTTCTTCTGCACAACCTTCTTTGCCGGCAGAGGCCACCCAGTGCCACCCGCATCTCCAACCAACGAGGGAATAACCCAGCAAGCTCTACGCTGCGGGATACCTTCCAATGTCTCAGTCTTGCCAATCGGCTTCCCGTAATCGATAAGCGGGGTATCATGCGCCAGCGCAGAAAGCTGCAGTCCGCTCGGCGCAACGAGAGGGAACATTCTGATCTTCGGCGCCTGGTCCGACAACACACTTGCAGAGGACTGCTGCAGATGCGAGTAGATGAGGTACTGAGGCATCTCTTTAGGAGAGAGTTTCGACATGATGGAAGACGGGTGAATGAAGACAGCGCGTTGGGTGAGATCATCCATTGGACCCTCTCTTGAGCGGAAGAGTGTTAGGTAAGGGACGTCGATTGCGCGACGGGGTGCACGAGGATTCTCAGGTGGTACCGGGGCTAGATCAGCGCGGATAGCGACGTGATCAATGAAACCGGCTGTGACAATCTGTTTCAGGGCCTTGACTTGCTTCGCGGATGGCTCGGGGAGACGAGCTTCGTAAGCGTTGATTAGGCCTGGGTTGTTGGCGCGCACGATATCGGTTAGTTGGCGGCGGAGCTGGGTCGCTTCTTTGAAGGCCTTTGCGCGGAGGAACATTTGCTCGCTGAAGGCTTCGCCGTCGGAGGCGTAGGCGTAGGCGCAGATTGCTGAAAGGAACTTCAGGGCGTCTGATGTGTCGTCGTGTTTGCTGAGTAGGCGTTGGACGCGGTTGTAATTCTTCACGCGCAGTTCGCGCTCTGTGTCCTCTATCCGGTCTAGATTTGTGTAGACTGGTCTTTTGTCGTCATCACTGTCGCTGTCGCTGTCGTTATCCTTTGGCTTGGGTTTCGGGGCGAAGGCCGTGGGGTCGACTTCGTTTTGTGAGATGAATAGATCGCCGACTGCGAGGGCAGATACTAAGGCGATGACATATGGCATGCAGCCGTGCTGGTGGCCGATGTGAAGCATTTTGCCGAATCGGGGGAGAGAGGGTATGTTGCGAGACGGCGACCGATTTGTGTGACTTGACCATCTGGAGTGAGGGCACCCAGGTTTCTGAGGAGCTTCTCTGCCTTGATGAGGCCTTGACGGCTTGGGGGTGTGGGGAATGGGAAGTTGATCACATTGTGTAGACCCATGCTCTTCATCTGGAGAACGACTCCTTCAATAGGAGTGCGCAGAATCTCGGGGGCAGTGTATTCGGCGAAGTCGGCTTCATATACGGCCGAAGAGTATAGACGATAGCAGTGACCAGGGCCTGTTCGACCAGCACGACCGGATCTTTGGCTTGCACTGGCTTTGCTGATCCAGCCAACTTGGAAGCTTTGGACACCGGTGAACAAATCGAATTGCTTGTCCTTGGCTCTACCGCAGTCGAAGACATACTTGATACCAGGGATTGTGAGAGATGTCTCGGCAACGTTCGTTGCGAGAATGATAAGACGTGAGCCATCTGGTGGCGGCTCGAAGACCTTCATCTGCTCTTTTGTCGGAAGTTGCGAGTATAGGGGCAAGACATGAACCTTTGTACCCGACTCCATTGCATCTTCACCAAGGTCAAAGCCCTCGTCATCCTCAGGGTCGTCCAGTCCGGTGATCTCTAGATCACTGTCATCGTCATAGCCGTTGTCGTGCATTTCGGTACCACCAAGCTCCAGATCCTCTGCCTCCAAAGGCGCATCGTTAGCTGTGAATTGCACCTTGGCCTGTGTGGTATCCAATCGCTCAGTAGGCTTGAAAGCCTGCTTCAGTCGCTTGGACAATTGGCGAATCTCATTTTGTCCAGTCAAGAACACGAGCATTCCACCAGGGGGCAGTTTGCGATGACCTCGCGAGACTTTGCGGAAAGCCTCTTCAACATAATCACGGTGTGTACGACGGGCAAAGTGCACAGTGACAGGGTATTGCCGACCTTCGGCTTGAACCAGAGGAGGAGGTCCTTGGCGGAAGAGGCTGGCGTTCTCAGTAAAGTCCGAAATTCGAAGAGTGGCAGACATGATGACGACCTTCAATGGCGTGATGGTCGGATCTTCCTCGCTCATAGACTTGCGCAAATCCACAATACGGCTGACCATTCCAATGAGGATATCAGTGTTCACACTGCGCTCGTGCGCTTCATCAATAATGATCACGGAATATTTGCGCAGAGAGAAGTCATCCGCGATCTCACGGAGAAGAATACCATCAGTCATGAACTTGATGGCCGTGTTTTTGGAAACGGTTGACTCGAATCGAATCTGATATGAAACTTTATCCGAGTACTGGCCAAGTTCCTGAGCGACACGGTTTGCCATACTGACAGCGGCGACTCGGCGAGGCTGAGTAACACCAATCAAACCTGGGTTAGGACTATCTGGGTTACCGAAGCCAGATTCGAAGAGGAACTGGGGAAGCTGAGTTGTCTTTCCGGAACCAGTAGCACCCCAAATGACAATGGTCGAATTATTGTGGATTGCCTCCATGATCTTCTGCTCTTCACCGACCACCGGCAGGCCCATACGTGCAGTTTGGATCTCCTCTGAGCGCTCCACTGCGACGCTGAAAGCCTTTCGGTCAGGGTTATTATAAGTCATTGCAAGCTCTGCAGGAAGAGGGTCTTCGTCATCAACAGTATTCCGTGGCTCTTTTCTGGGAGGAGCAAATGCTTGTTGTGCTTGGTCGTGGATAATTGGGCCGTCAGTTGGCTTGAACCCAACGGCCTCATTAATTTGTTGGATAGCCCATGACTTGAAGGCGGACTCTCTAGGCCGGATTTTCTTCTCGGGTGATTCATCATCGTCTTCGTCTTCATCTTCGTCATCATCCTCATCCTCGTCCTCATCGTCTGAACCTTCAGAGGACTGATCGTCGTCTTCGTCATCATCCTCAGGACCGCCTTCCGAAACGTCAGACTTGTCGTCCTCGTCCATCTCAGAATCCTCATCACCAGAGCCAAAACCTTCCCATTCAACTTCTTTCACCGGTTCAGGAGCAGGCGCGGGAGCAGATTTAGCAGAACGCTTCCGTTTCTTGATGATTGGGAATCCATCGGGTCCAAGATCAAGAGGACGCTTCAATCCACTTCCGGTGGGCGCTAGGGGTTGTTGAGGCTTTGGCGCAGTAGCCGGATCTGTCGCAGGATCGGAAGCCTTAAGATCGGCATCGGAATCATCGCTGTCGTATCCGGAGAAATCTTGCGCTGGTGCTTTTCCAGCTTTTCCAGCTTTGCCAGCTTTGCCAACCTTGACCACCGGGACGTTGTCTCGATCCGGTCGCTTCCGCTGTCCCAATTCCCTTGAGCTCTGAAGGCCAGAAGTATCCGCATTCGCATTCGCCTTGGCGAGCTTTTTGATGAGTTCGAGGTTCTCTTCTTTCTTCAATTTGTTTTCCTATGGGGTTGTTAGCGACGCGGTCACAGGCTCGAAAAACTTCACTTACAATGTACTTATCCAAGCGCTTTTGCTTCTTGGAAGACACATTGGTATGCTGGTCTCGTAATTCAGCACGTAATTTCTGCCTCTTTGCCTCTTTCTCATCTTTGGAGACAGGCGCTAGCTCCGCGACATTGGTGTCCACCGACTGATCAGGTTCTTGCTGCCGGTGCTTCTGCTTTCGCAGACGTGGAACAAACTTGGGCGGCATCTCTACCGATCCTGTCTCTAAGCAAGAGACAACAATCAGGCAACGTGTTTGGTCAAGCTGTTGCTCGTTCTCACGAAAAAAAATTGAGGACGGCCAAAGGGCGGTGTGATATTGCCGGACAAAGGTGTGGGGCGGGTCAGACCGCCTCGGAGGGAGCAAAGCATCAACACGCAACGACTTCCTTGTACATTCAATATCAATCATATCACCATGGCTTCAGTGGAGAGCGTGCTGCAGGATTCTCTCAATCTCCCATTTCCGGCCCCCACAAAGCAAGTGGCGGGACTGGTGGATGGGGTCAAAACTGATGTCATGGTCATGAACTTCAGCGATAAGATCATTGTTACCATCTCCCAAGAGGGCCGACTTGCACATTGGGTTCGTCAATACGTACCGGCATTGTTTGCACAGTACTGATAATACTACAGCTACACGTACCACTCGGGAACCCAAATCCCGGGACTGACGGCATGCATACATTTTCCGAGGGCGCAGACGACGGTCTTCTACCCCTCAGTGCATTGACAGCAACATCTCTACTCGGAGGTCATGCGCCAGGCCAAAATACCATCGGCCAACTCTTAGCCCGACAAATTGGGACTGCTATCGCCACTAAATCGCCCGCCGAGCAGCGGTTGCTCGTTGTTGGCTTAGGACTGGGCAAGACGGGCTCCGATCGTGATTCCTTCTTTGCAATCATCGACCTTGTCCTGCAATGCATCTGATGGTGCAGTATTTTAAAAACCTGCATTATAGACTTCATAAACCCCACGAGACAAATGCTGGCCCGCTTTACGATACATGCGAGCTCTCCAAGACCTGTCTGTGCTTGCTACTTGACCATGAACCCTTCAAGAGTTACAAAATAATACCCATGATCCGATGGAGAAGACTACGTGGTCCTTTTTGTGACCTATCAGACTAGAAAGCCCAGGCATCCCTTTTGTTTCAAACTGATCGGATCTCCCTGTATGAGCTGCGGGGTGAGGCGGGGAAGTGGAGTGGCAACCCCATAGTCCTTAGGCTTAGAATGTTTTTAAAGGGCTAGATTCGAGCTGCCAATTAGGGAAAGTCAGACTGGATTGGAGCTGGATCCTGCCCAGAGAAATGTGCATTGGCACAGGCAAATACCTTGGATTTTCGGCCGAACGCCGGGGTGGGGAAAAGAAAATCAGATTCTATGTGGGGCTGGAGTGTATATTGACATAGACATGCAAAACAAATTCAATCCTCGCTGAGGGCAGCTGCATGGAATTAATAAGACAATACTGGCGTAAGCCAATTATTCAACAAATGGCGGACATGTTTGCACTGGCTATATAGGCCCCGGTGCTTCAAGTCGCAGATAAAGCGGTCTATATTCTGTATCCCATCGTACTTCATGCTTATCTTACTCAAATCCCGACCAAGCGCAATGTCACAATGAAGGTTACGTACCCCACACCGGGAGATCTCCCCACAGAAGGCGGGGAAGCTTGGATAGCACCTAGGTGGCTATAGTAGATCACTGGCTAAATAGAACCCTGCACCAGTGCCTGCATGTACCATCCTGGTTTCAGCCATGTTGGCATTTACCCACCAACTAAATAAGCCAAACCCAAGTCGAATACATCATTGTACTTTCAGCTCTTCCCTTAGCCCGCCAACATTCCCGGAAGTGAGCAGCCGAAAACTCAATTTCCCCAAAGAAGTAGCCCGGTTTTGACGTTTGTACGATATTCAAAGATTGAAGATGATACAATTTTGTTGAAACCCCCTTTAGAAAACTAGGGCCGGTAATACCTGTGATTATAGCTTGAAATAAGTCCCTGTGATATGCCGATCATACATTAGTCCCGTATCATAGTATTCCAAGGCTATGAGGATGTTTTCTTGCAGGAGCGATGCCCAAGGAACCTGGGCAAAGATAAGACAGAGCGCTCCAGATTTTACCATGAATTGTGCTCTCTCCAAGCCCATCATGCATTGGTTATATTTCCTGGAATAGAACCTGACATAAAGCAAATCCCGGTCCTTTAGAGTTTAGAGAGCCTGGGGTTCGATGACCAGCGCAGAAGTAGACCCCACATTGAGCATCATGGTACCTACCTGTTTAGTTGTCTGTATCCTTGGACTGAACTGCATGATATTTAGCTTGGTTTATCCAATTGGCAGTTAGATACAGGAAAAGTAAGGACAAAACACAATTCGTAAATATTCATACATACATCTGGAGGGACCGGGATGACATGTGAGGCCCTTTTGTCCCCAGAAATTACATATAGGACATTCATCAAATGTAAACTGCCCAGATGACCACAGAGACTATTTGTAGTGCCGATTTCCAATTTTCATTATCCGAAATGATATCCGGCCTAGGTAGAATCAGGATGCCACGCAAGGAAGTATTCGCAATCTAGAATACCTGTAATGCGCCTCAGACTTTTGGCCATAAGTTATCCCTCATATCTCAATTAATGATTTCAAATCATCCCCGCGCGCGGGGTCAAGCCATCTCAAAATCGGGGTTGATCGACTTTGCCAAAAGTACTAGATGGTACCAGCAGGAGGTAGCACAGACAGAGTCCCTGCGAAACATATAAAATGCTCCAAGAACACCCCGTCAAAATGATCAATCAGCTCAATTTGTTGACTAGCTAATTGGCACTGGGCTGCCAATAACCTGCAGTGATGACCATTCCGGACGAAGTTGATATTATCATTTGTGGTGGCGGCAGTGCAGGATGTGTTCCTGCTGGCCGCCTCGCCAATCTCGACCACAACCTTTCCGTACTTCTGATTGAAGGAGGAGAGGACAACCTCAACAACCCATGGTATGTCCCGAAATCAGTCCTAATGTGTCAATATTGCTCACAAGATTAGGGTCTACCGCCCTGGAATCTACCCGGTCAATATGAAGCTTGACTCCAAAACGGCATCCTTCTATAATTCGCGTCCTTCGGAGCATTTGGATGGACGCAAAGCTATCGTGCCATGCGCCAACATCCTTGGTGGTGGTAGCTCTATCAATTTTATGGTATGATACCTATTCCAGGAATATTTCTTGATGCAGGCTAACTTTGTCAAGATGTATACCAGAGCCTCAGCCTCGGATTACGACGATTTTCAAGCCAAGGGCTGGAAGACCGAAGAGCTGATTCCACTGATGAAGAAGTACGAGACCTACCAACGTGCTTCTAGTAACCGCGACCTGCATGGGTTTGGGGGTCCTATCAAGGTGTCATTCGGAAACTACACCTATCCCATCGCCCAAGACTTCTTGCGTGCTACTGAGTCCCAAGGGATTCCAACCACTGATGATCTTCAGGACTTGACGACTGGGTATGTTAAATGAAACATCACCTTATTTGAGACAAAGGCTAATCTGATAATTGACTGTCAGCCATGGAGCTGAGCATTGGCTAAAGTGGATCAACCGT
The DNA here is from genome assembly GCA_028828275.1 of Penicillium frequentans. NCBI lineage: Eukaryota > Fungi > Ascomycota > Eurotiomycetes > Eurotiales > Aspergillaceae > Penicillium > Penicillium frequentans. The sequence goes on along the minus strand of JAQIZY010000001.1, from coordinate 569,607 downwards.
GACACAGGTAAGCCCAAGAAATTTTCAAAGTTAGATTAGTTTCCTTCTAATGCGTCCTCAAACAGGCCGACGAAGTGACGCAGCGCACGCTTACGTCCACAGCACCAGAGCTAAGCACTCAAACTTGCACCTTAAATGCAATACCAAAGTGGACAGAATTATCATCGAAGATGGCCGCGCCGTAGGAGTTGTGACCATGTCTACTAAGCCTCTGAATGGCGGGGAACCAGTCCGCAGAATCTTCCGAGCACGAAAGCAAATCATTCTAAGCTGCGGCACTCTCAGCTCTCCACTTGTGCTTCAGCGATCGGGAGTCGGCGACCCAGAAAAGCTGCGCCAAGCGGGTGTCAAGCCCCTGGTGAACCTTCCCGGAGTCGGGCAAAACTTCCAGGATCATTACCTATTCTTCTCGGGCTACCGAGCAAAGCCCGATGTTGAATCCTTTGATGACTTCCTCCGAGGAGACCCAGCAGTTCAGAAGAAAGTATTCGACGAGTGGAACCTGAAGGGGACAGGTCCCTTAGCAACGAATGGTATTGAAGCTGGTGTCAAGATCCGTCCCACAGAGGAAGAGCTGAACGAGATGAAGAAGTGGCCAACGCCAGAATTTGGAAGTGGGTGGGATTCTTACTTCAAGAACAAACCTGATAAGCCCGTTATGCATTATGCGGTTATTTCTGGATGGTTCGGTGATCATATGCTTATGCCACCGGGCAAGTTCTTCACCATGTTCCATTTCCTGGTGAGACCCCGTCAAGGGAACTTATTTCTGCCTGAATATACTGACTAGAACTATAGGAATATCCATTCTCGCGCGGGTCTACTCATATCAAATCCGCTGACCCATACGAGGAACCTGATTTTGACACAGGTTTCATGAGTGACAAGCGGGACATGGCGCCTATGGTCTGGGGATATATTAAATCTCGTGAGACTGCTCGACGCATGGGAGCCTATGCTGGTGAAGTCACCTCAATGCACCCTCATTTTGCCTACAACTCTCCGGCTCGGGCGTGCGATCTGGATCTTGCGACCACAAAGGCTTACGCCGGGCCAAATCATATCTCTGCTGGCATTCAGCACGGTAAGATATCTATGAGCTTGTTATACTACCCCATTGAAACAGTCAGACTGATGTCAAGGATGCAGGATCATGGTCTGAGCCCTTGAAGGCTGGTCAACCGGCTTCAGCCTCAAGCTTAAACTCTAGCAGGCATGAGGCCCGGGAACCCCTTGAGTATACAAAGGAGGATATTGAGCATGTTGAGACGTGGGGTATGTTTTCTCGAATCTTTGCACCTCCTTGTTGAAAACATACTTACGATTACAGTTAAACGCCATGTTGAGACAACTTGGCATTCTCTTGGAACGTGCAGCATGGCTCCACGCGAGGGCAGCGACATCGCCAAGCATGGAGGTGTTGTGGATGAACGCCTGAATGTTCATGGAGTCAAAGGACTCAAGGTTTGTGATTTATCTATTTGTCCAGACAATGTCGGCTGCAATACCTTCAGTGTAAGTGTTCTCCTTTCTCCTTTATGATCGAAATTGAACCTGACATATTTCGGCCATAGACTGCGCTGCTTATTGGCGAGAAATGCGCTATGTTGGTTGCAGAGGACCTGGGCTACTCCGGTGATGCTTTGAAGATGGAGGTGCCTGCCTATCATGCACCGGGCGAATTTGCCAATCTCTCGAGGCTGTGAAGGGATTATATGAGGTCACAAATTTATCGTAAACTTTGATTGGATTTATTTTTACCTTTTCATGTTTTATGCAGGTGAGAGATAGCAAATAGCATGTTCGAGCAGAATGCATGGCCTGAATTTCCAAGGCTGAAAAACAAGTTTCGAGTCCCAAGATAACGGGCCAGACATAATTGCGTATGAAAGTGGAAATTGCCACCGAACAATGAGGCTGTATCGTGCCAAGGTGGGGGACGGGAGGGCCTTGCGACCGCATAAATATTTTGAGTTATTGGATTCAAAGTCCCGAACCTTGGAAGATCAAGCACGACCCATGGATGACATGCGTACAGTATTCAATGAAACGGCAGTATATGCAAGTACAGAAGAAGAATGGGGAAATGAAGAAAAAATAACAGTAAAAATCTGCATGAAGTCATTCTATAATATGAGGCTGACTTCCCGTTCACATGGAAATCAACCCGGGCACACGGGCAAGGTTTCACTAGTCAACTAGTCAGTGGGGAATGATATCATCCAAAGCACAAACAAACTCCCCCACTGTTGAAATTCTTTTGTGTCGGGTTATTTAACGGTTTGTGCATCTCCTTACCTGCAGGTAAATGCACAATCCTACAGTTTCTACTGCACCCCGGGTTTACCAACCTTCACAAACCATTAACAATCATGAATTCGGGTTCTGCCAGAGATTACTATTACCCCAGCCAGTCCGAGCCGTATCGTGACTCGAGGGACTCCCTTCAGCACAACCGGAACCACAAACATCATCATAGTGGTTCACATAGCCACAGCCATAGCCACAGCCATGGTGACCGCAAAAGCTCACACCACCGGAAGAGCTCCAAGAATAATCGCAATCCTCACCACGATCGCCATCTCGCCGAAGGAGCCGCGGTTGCTGCGGCGGTTGCCGAGGCCGTCCACCATCACCGAAAGAAGGAGGGAGAGGACGTGAGCTCTGGATTTGGCCATATTATTCGAACTGTGGGTGCTGGTGCGCTTGGAGCTGTGGCTGCCAATGAAATTGAAAGAGCACATGACTCGCATCGCAGCAAGAGGGAACAGTCATCGAGTGGACGTCATCACGGTCATGATCATGGGCACCATGGGCATTATAAGAGATAAGCGGTTGATTTCGCTCTCTGTGCACATGGGGCTGAATACAGCTTCAAAAACTTGGACCTATAATATCGGGATTCTATCGGATCACTATTGCCTGGAGCCTTTATGCGAAGACCTGTTTATGTAATGAGATATTATGTGTATCGGATAATGAAGGAACGATCAATGACTACTGCCTAAGTTAATGAACGAAGATACCGAAAATTGTAGTAGAAATAGAATACAGGAGCGAGCAAAAAGATACTTGTAATTAGGCAAACATATATTCGAAATCCCAAAACATGAGATGACGAGGACACCTGGCATAGTTATGCAAGTACCCTCAAGTGCTGACCATCATCTGCAAATTCGCTCGAGACAATCAGCCGAGTAGCTAGCACTTACACCTGGCTGCATTATGCAGCTCACGTATGACAAACTGAACTTCTCAGTTCGCCAGCCACACATCTTGCTTCTGACCATACCCAAACGGAATCCAAGAATCATTAAAATACCGCTGAAGAACAGTTTGCGTGTAGCTCATATCATCAACACAATAACCACCCCCAGTAGGACCGATATGCGCACAATGAACATCGGGTCTATACTGCACCATATGATCATGAACTTCACGACACAAAAGTGTGTTGCGACCCAGTTCATAACTCTGCCCGAATCGGATCTTCTGGGTCAAATAGTCATAGCAACTGATGCCATCCGCGGGATATTGCTGGTTGTCCCCAGTGCAGTACTCATCATGAGTCTTGCAGATATCCTTGGCAAGGATATCAGTAACGATTGAAACAGCCCCCGCGGATGTAGTGTTGTATTTGGTCGCAGTGGATTCCAGCAGGTAGTTCAAGAGATAATCGAACCAGCGGAATACGGCATCGTACTGCGCAATTTTACCATCTTTGTTGAATTCCATCCATGTATCAATTGTTACAGGGATCGTCACGCCGAATGTGGTCGCGTTGAATGTGACGACGGTTGTCGCTGAGGCGATGTTGTCGTTTGCTGAGAACTGGGTGATGCTGTAATCGATTGGGATGCCCACGAGACTGACTGCGGTTGGGTCTGCGAAAAGGCCGAAGATGTATTCGCGGTTTAGTTCGTCGCCGTCGAATGTTCGGGTAATATCAACACGACCTTGGACCTTTATTTGATGGATTAGATTGAATTTATATATGAGAAGTTAACAACCATCTGAGTAGGGTCTTACATCGGATGCGAAGATAGTGGATGCATTTCCTTGAATCTGGATTTTGTTTGCAGGATATAGGAAAGCATCCCAAAAGGTTTTCTCAAGGTTCCATAGTTGGTCGTAGGTGAATGTTGACTTTGAGTGATCTTTTTGAAAGTCGTGGGTCGATTCAGCGCCACTTATCATAAGCGCGTAGACAATCGTGACAAAGAAGGAAATTGAAAACATCATTGCAAGTTTGTTCGTGCGATTATTAGTTTTTCAAAACATTGGACATCGGATCACAAGCTGATTTTGTATCCAGTCCAAAATTTTTGGCCCCGACAGGTCATATATTTTGAAGGCGCCGCCACGGGGCCTAATGCTCGTGTTATGAAGATTAACTGGGGATAGTATACATTTCTCAGGCACTCTGCGAGGTAACCCTGCTACGATTTGATCAAGGGAGACATCTACAGCAAAATTTGAAGCCCCCTCGGAGTAGACGGGGGAAACAGAGTGATGATTGGCTGAAATCCTCATCCTTGAAGGGAATATTGAGATGGGTAGTTGAAATACAAACTCCGTCCAGGTTTAGCCCTGCATATAGCTAGTAATATATTGGATATTCAGCTACTGTTTTGTGGTCACCAATTCCCCCCGTATTGAGAAGCCTTGCCGCACCTTGGCAATCCCAATGTTGGTTGCCTGAATATACTGGCTTCTGATTGGCCGTTCAAGGACCCGTCCATTCCTGCTCCTTGCCTAGCCAAATGGGAAAGATGTTGCCATTCCTCGATCTTCCGCCCCGCCGACCGTCTCAAACGAGGGGGCTGATTGGAGTGAACAAAAAGGAAAAGTGTACTCTGCGTTCAGCTTGCAAGTCGGTTATTTATCCCCGAGCTTGTTATCGTTCTTTTAGATTCTTGGCTTAATGTTAAATAACGAACACGAGAACATGACCCCTCGACCCATGACTCAAGATCCTACTGAGTCATTTGACATCATCAAAGTCTGCCTTCATTCTAGAACGCTTAGCGGGATGTACCCAGGACCAATATGATGAGCTCGGTAGTTCGGTCATCCATCTCCCGATCGAGCTCGCATCGGGGCATCTAAGCAATTGGCCCCAATCCCGGCCCGCCTATACAAAGCTAGGGCTTGGTGGAGCTGGTGAACAAGGGGTAGTATAATCAAAGCTTGGATATAAATTCGCACTCCTGGAAGTGTATATAGCGGATCTTTCAAATCATTCACTTCGATTTCCAAAGCAATTGCCCTACATCTTCAATCATGTCCAAGTTGATTACGGTTTTTGGAGCCACTGGGAACCAAGGTGGCTCTGTTATCCGCACAATTCTTGCCGACTCTGACCTGTCTAAAGAGTTCAAAATTAGAGGTGTTACTCGCGATGTGAACAAGGGATCCTCGAAGGCCCTGACGACTCAAGGAGTTGAGGTTGTTCAGGTATGCTTCGTGCTATTTTGAACATGGTTCTCTACGAAACTAACTCGAGCCGTTCTTAGGGTGACATGTCATCCTCCGAAGACATGAAGAGGGTTGTGCAGGGCTCTGATACTGTGTTTCTCGTCACCAATTTCTGGGAACATCAGTCTGCCGAGCCAGAAATTGTTCAGGGCAAGACTGTCGCCGATGCATGCAAAACCGAGGGAGTAAAGCATTTGATCTTCTCATCGCTCATTGATGTGACCAAAGAGTCTAATGGCCGCCTTATTCATGTTACTCATTTTGATGGAAAAGCCGAGGTTGAGCGGTATATTCGACAAACTGGACTGCCAGCTTCCTTTGTAATGCCTGGGATCTTCACAACTGAATTGTTCAATTTGATCCACAAGCAAGGGGATGGTTCTTGCATTCTAGCAACCCCCACAACTACTCAATCACCTGCACCCTTTATTGATATTGTTGCTGATATGGGTAGGAACCTCCCATACGCTGAAATTTTATGTGACCGTCAACTCATTCTTTGCTTAGGAAATTTTGTTCGTGCGGCCTTGTTGAATAAACCAAAATCGGGTGCAAACACCATTTATGCGTCCAGTGATTACTACAAGTGGGATGACATCCCTTCGCACTTTGAAGCAGCCACTGGGAAGAAATTGATAGTCGTGACTGTTTCGGGCGTAGTATTCAAGTCATTCTTACATGGACTTTCCCCCGAAATGGCGGAGGAGGTCTATGAGAACTTGATGCTCCTTGAGGATCCTGGATATTACGCAGGTGCTGATTTGACTCCGAGTTTGGACCTCCTGTCCGAGAAGCCTGTTGGATTAACAGAATTCTTTACCCTCAACAAGGACAAATGGTAAATAAAGATAGCTCATCCGGACTTGTTTGTTCCTCTACGTCATGTGACTCTTTGCATGTAGTATATAAGCTTGTATCTAGACAAGATGTTTTTTTCATCATCATACTCCTCCATTTCTAATCTCCTCATATCCCACACCATCCGGAGCGCCCACACTTGAACGGGTTTCCCCATCTTTCCACAATGCAAAGTCAACTTACTTATTACTCTACCCCTTCACTCGTTGTACTCAATATTTATATAATATAAATATTTATTCTTCACATGGACAGGATTTCCTGTTGGTACACGCAAAGACCGCGTTGAAGGCTCACCGCAAAAACCTTTCCCAATCGAGCTATCTGTGTCAGAATATCTTGCAAAAGGCATCAGCAAAACAACCTTGGAGCGCATGAAGACGGACTGATTACCATGACATGAAGCTTGGGTACGTAAAAAAGCATTTAATGTATTCTGGCTCTGAGAATTGAACATGAAGAAATGGCTTCACTAGCGACTGATACCAATCGCGCGCAAGTGAAGGTGTGGTTTCATTCTGGCAAGTTACTAATACCATATCTGGCTCACAGGTCTTTCCCGCCCCGCGGCTCTTATATATCAAGTATCGATGGCATAATTATTCTTCTTCCTTCATCCTTCTCGAACGCCCCCCAGACCATCTTCAAGAAACTTTGGAGTTATAAGGGGTAGCTCAAATCACATTCCAACATCTCTTGGACCTATTGGAAGCATCTTTATCTACCAGTCATTTTGAGCATCAAGGTGAGTACCGGATTTTGAATTCAGGCAAATCATTACCAAGGTCAAAGAAGTCTAACAGGTTAATGATGCCTAGAGCAGGCATGGCTGAGTCTAGTGAAACCTATTTACTTAAGTACGCCAACCAAATCCAGTCATGGCTCGGGTCCGTGGCAGATGGAAAGGATATTACGGTCATCAGCTCGGACGAGGAGGATAGTGACTGCGTCTAGTAAGTTGGATCCCTATATTCAGCCAGCCTGCCAAACAATACTAATCGGCGGTATCAGTGTGAGGTGGTCAGTCCTCATCAAGCAGCACCTCGTGGAAGACGCAAAGAGATACAAATGCTCAGTGGCAGCTCCTTGATGCTCAATAAAATGACGCAAAGTTATCACACTCATTAATTACCTGCCACGCCTGATCTTTCTTTTTTCTATAAAGCAACAGGGAGTGATGGGCAAAGAAGAACTCGAGGACCTGCAATGGGGGATGGTCAGTTACTGCAAGTTAGATGAAGGGGCTTGGGCAGCCTCGTTGGACCGACATACATGGGTCTAGCCATTTGCTATGACCACTGCTAGGCAGTTGAGTCTAGCCGACTGGTTCTTGAACTGGTTCTCACTGTCTCAAATTTCATCGAACATGAGGCTTTGTATGTACTTGCTGTGCTAACCACATGGCGGTGCATGGAGAGTATCCACCCAACTGCCAATACGTAACGTCAACAGAGGAATGTCAGTTCTGTGCCCCACGCGGAAGTCACGCACAAATTGCTTCCAGTTATGTGACCACGGTGGCTTACATTGAAATCACGGGGCTTTCACGCCAAGGAACCCCCGGAAAAGACTCACCAAGTGCTGCTTTTATGGGATTATTTAGTCACCGACTATTTCACGCCCACCGGAGGGGCTTCGCCAGCCGCCAGTCGTTCAACGGGAAGGAGAGGGGGCACTGTGGAAGAGAGGCAGAGAGTGAATTTGAAGACGCAAAAAGTTCTCCTGGAAGTCGAAGAAGCCGGAAAGATCACAGGTGACACAAAGTTGAGAAGACGCAGAAGGCACACAGAAGGCACACAGAGATGTAGCTATGGAGTTTTCGTTTGCTGACGTGGGATACCATAAATTTTGTATACAGTGCTGCTTGCTTGTAGCTTTCTTTTTCTCATACCAGACTACCCATAAAAAGAGAAACACAAAGTAATTCTATGATCTGCAGTTCCCCCCTTGATGAGCGTAAACCTCTCTAGAGGCTTTCATGCTTTCAATTATACAAGAAATGGTAATTCAGAGCGCCCACAAAAGCATATCGATATGAGTAGCCATGTCCTGTGGATCTTCCGTGCTGCACCCTGTTCCAGGATCAGCAATCTAACGGCCTCCGAGGCCTTTGTACCAATATGTATAGATAAATGACAAACGTCAAGTTTGAAGAATTTGTGAGTCTTGAAAATAGGCCTCAGGTGTCTTTCCATTTTAGTGGGTGATTCCGCCAGCGGCAAATTCCAGGATTTCAGCATTATTTATTGGAACGTCAACCACTGCATGATTGTGATCAAGCTACCAGCAACACACATTCTCTCTCCCCGCCTCGAAACTCCAAACCTCTTCCCAACTACAAGCTTCGATCTACCTGCAACAATGGACCCCACTGGAGAAAGATCTGTAAGTTTGGTATCTCAGCGGCTGGTGAAATCCCTTGATCCTATCAATACTGTTACGGGATATCCCCGACGATGCAGCTTTGTCTTCGATGATCACCTAGTCCCTCCCTCTCCCCTCAATCACTCCCGATCCCTGGAACAGTCGGTCTTGATTCATGATAAAAGCTAATCGCACAACGTGGAATCCTAGGGCCCAGCTGAGAAAATGACGAACGAGCAACAGAATGTGACAGCAGCCAACCAGCCCATGACTAGTCAAAATGGACTGAGAGAAGGCGAGGGAGGCGAAGAGAAGAATAAGGCTGAAGAGGAAGCGCAGGAGCCAGGTAAGAGCGTGCATAGCCTTCTTTGTCACTTGCGATACTTCGACGGACCTTATTACTTTGCGGGCTACAGCAGATACTAACGTGAAGTAGTTCTTCCCACCATGACGCGCGAACAATTCATGGATGCAAGCTTGGATGTTATAATCCGACGCAATGCCGCAGCTGCCGAGCTTGAGTATCTTGAGCATCAAGTCCTTACGGGGCTGGAATCTGAAGAAACCTTGAAGTCAAAGAGCGACCAACTCAGGGTGCGCCTTGAAGCTTTGCTTTCGGAGCAACTGAGACTCGCGAGCTACAATGAGCGTCGCCCTTAATTCGCACAGCGTGAATGGGCAGCAGAAAAAGGTGGTTTGACAGAGCAACAGGCCTTTATGGGTTGAAAGTTTGAACGGGCAAGCCGGCTGTGGAAGATACTGTGATGAAATCTGTTAGGGACGTTGTGTGCTTGAGGTGATAGCAGACATGGTGAAATTTTGTTATGTTAACAACTAAAATGCAACACTGATTGCTTTTTTTTATCATGGCAATCATTCCTAGCCCTTCATACACAAGACGCGTAGAGTTCTGCTAACCGATAGCCGAGGCAATGGCGCTGACATAAAAGACCACTGTGGAATTTGGAAAAGAGACTAGCTTTATCCTTCACCAGATAGGATATGCATGTATGAAATCATTCAAGGGGCTCAATAATTGAACAACACAACATTAGTTGAACATCACGGTATTTCAATATCCGGCATGGCGTTTAAATCGTAGTTCAGAAGGTAAAATTGAAATTTGGGCTACTATAGGTTGGCATTTTAGGAGCAGAATTAATTGAACACCGTTCCACATCCGTATTTTAAAATAGCGCAGTATCCAAGATTCAAGGAGTAATGTTATTGAGTACATGACCAGGTACCTACTTGCTCAAGATACCCTTTTCTTACCTATATTACGACTCTAATGAAGCTTTATTATGTATATTAACGTGAAGTAAACGAGATGATGCGATGTCCTTCGATGCTTAACATAACACTTTTCTGGATTGAATTTGCTGCACCATACCGGATATGGAAAGAGAGTGGGTTTCAACTAATCTTATGGTGTTTACCTAGTGAGATCCTAATTCAACGTTCCGCTACAGTAGAGAAATCGGCTGCAATGGTCCACATCATGGCCGCGTTGACGTAAACATCACAACTGATTATACTAAGACAGGGGCAAACCCATACCAAGCGACGGGTAAATATGGGTCTAGAGTGATCAATGAGCGGGGCGGACTTGAGGTTCGCGAGCAGTGGGTGCTAGTGGCAGGAGATCCAGTAGAATAAGGCCAGGAACCCAAATTAGGTTCCAAGGAAGGTTCGGGCCTGTTTCCGGCTGCCCAGGTGAGACCTGAAAAGCTTATTTGGACTGCGCCTCGATGACGGAACATGAATATATTACCAGAGGAGCTATTGAAATAATTGTGATTTGAGAAAGTCGAAGGTTTGCTCAGAAACCTATCATTCAAATTATGCCATAATGCAACGGGTTAATACGCATCACTATTTACTCTTCCCTGAGTATGCAGCATTACTGATGAAGACCATGTCAAGGTTTGGATTATGCTACATGGAGAACATTATTTGACTAGATTAAATAGATACTTATAACCTCGCACGAGAGTGAACATGGATGTCCCTCATCTTGCTAATCATTCGCAGGGTCAACGCCGCACACACAGATACACCTCTCCCAGACTCAACATCGGCAGTAGTACTATTCTGCTGAACAGCAACACGTGCACTTATGCCTTGACGTAGAACACTCATCCTAAATAAGGCGAACGCATCTGCCCACCTCATCTCTGCTTCTGGGTTCCACCCTGCTACCTTGCTATACCAAGTGAGACAATCAGAGATCGAAGGCAGACCCACAACACCAGCTGGGGACCGCAGTGATAGTGTTTCAGCTGCAGTTGAGGACATTTCGGAGACTGTCCATGGTTGTAAAAGATTCGCAAGATCTGAGAGTGGATGGCCGATTGTGGAGGATTCCCAGCTAGGTGAAGGTCAGTACTTGAATAAAGAGATTATTGAAGATCTTGGGTGTGCATACTTCAAAATTCCAATAACTTTGGGCTTCGTTTTATGGAAGACGAGATTCTTGATCTTAAAGTCACCGTGGATGAGAGAAGCCCGATTTCTTGGTTGGTAGTCCCCGTCAGAAAAGAATTGAATCATTTCCTCCATGCCAGGGACCTTTCCAACAGGCCTGTGGGTGTTGACATCAACTACCGCTCGCTGAGACTTCTCTGAGTCTTGCAAATTCCGAAGTTGGCGTCTGTAAAAGCCACTTCGGTGGCCAAAACTATCCAATCCCATTACATCGATGTTGACATTGTGGAGCTTCGCCAATGTTGTTATCACTCCACGCCACCTAGATTGATCGAAACGAATGAGCTTCATATTCAAATTGAGGGTTTGCAAATTGTCGAAAAAAAAAATGAAATCCTACATTTCATGTCGCTCTCTCGGGGAAACACCGGGTAAGCTCGGATCGTGGAAGGTTCGGCCATCCAAGAACTCCACAATGGAAAACGATGTTCCAAGAATGCTGGGATCTTCACATAAGCAGTAGGGCTTTGGTGCAGGGATAGTCGAGTTTTCCAAGGCGCGTAGAACACGGTATTGGCGTTCGATTCTATGGGTAGTGTTAACCACAGACGACCCTGGTGGGTATTTGCGCATGACCAGTTGATGTCCAGCGCGATCATGGATAAAGTATGTTGGACTGGACTGGCAAACGCCAACCTGGCATAAGATAAAAAAAGTTAGAAGCGCACCTGCAACACGAATCAACATCGAGATCAACATACCTGCGTGACCCAAATCGGACCTTGGATGCTCGGTATATTTTGGCAGAGATACTTCTCCAGCGCCGCAACGTCGATGGGCTGAAAAATTGGATTTGACATGGCGGAAAATTTCGAAGTCATTTTTCCGGTCAGATAGAGGAAGAGAAAAGGAAGAGAAAAGTGGCAGGCAAGTCATGATATTTACTTAACAATTGCATGATCAACCTACCCCGCCGCATTTACCCCGGACTTTTCTCAGCCAATCAGCGCATCCAACGCAGCTCGGCATTCGCCTCTCCCCCACCATTAGTGGCTCGATAAATGTCACGCTGTCATACACAAGCGAGCTTCAAAAAAATGGAAATTTGAACCGCGGTAAATTTGTGTATATCTAAAACTCATTGCCACAGTCACCCCACGATTTCAAATTGGATGTTCAACAACAAACTTCTGCATGCTAGCCTTTACAGATACAGAGTCGATCATGGCACGAATACCTTCTTCCCCACCCTTGACCACCACAACCTTCGGCATGCAGTATCCATTCCCGTAATTTGAAATGGCCCAGCTGGTAGCTTCATCAATTTTATTCTGCATACCTTGATCTGCTGGGAAATTGAGCACGGGTCCATTAGGGATTCTGTAGTCCACGTCAACGTTTCTGCAGGCAAATGTACCACTCCAGTGGTTCATCGCATCACTTGTAGCAGGGATTGGCGAGGTAAACAAGCCACCACTCGAGCCATTCACACAAGCCTCACAAAGAATGGTCGACAAGGGCTCTCCGCGGGACACAACGCAATCAATCACTCGCTTCAATGGCTTGTTGGTATACTTCAAAAGAGCCGACCGGATATTCTGCACAACACCCTTATCTTTGGAAACAAAATACTCCGTTGCACCAATACCTTGGAGCTTGGCGTGGTTCTTCGGAGAGGCAGTGGTAAGGATGGGATAACATCCGGCCTTTGTAGCGAGTTGAATACTAGCAGTTCCGACAGCACTCGAACCTCCCCATACTAAAAGAGGTTCAGGCTCTTTTTTCAAATGAGAGTTGTAGCTGGTTGAAGAGAGTATCGGCAGCAGTGTGGGTCACTACCATCAAGCAATTATGTTACAGATCTAGCAGTGTGACTGGAAGGTCTGAAAGTGATGAACCTTCCATGAATATGTTAACCGAGGTTTGAACCAGAGGCCCTGCCTTTTCATTTTACAGTGCTTTGAACTGGCCACTTTTAATCATTGAGTATAACTGAGCATGCTTCGGAGTGCCTGAAGATGATTGGTCCAATACATACGGAGTCAGCAACCCAGCAATCTTATCCGCCCGCGATGTGACAATACATGCAGAGATAGCGGACAGTGCGCTAAGGTCCTTCCTCTTTGGGATTGGATAGTCAATGCATCTTCTCAGCTGAATACTGACAACTCTTAGTCAACGGCCCAGTCATTTTATGTACCAGACTGGCCATATCCACGGTGATAGACATTATTTATCTAACCATCAATATTCTATGGAAAGATCCCTAGATTCAACCAGTAGATGCAATAAGAGGTGTCTGAGCCTGATAGTGACACCCGCTTTGAAGTCTGGGGAGATTGTTCAAGTAATACTTGGGCCAACAATTTAGCCGATCAATACCTGAAATGAATTTAATTCAATCATACCTTAGCAAACTGCTTGGCGGGCAGATGTACAGATCTCCTCTCCCCATGTGCAACGCGACTACAAGAGCCGCATTTCCAGTAACCCCTCTCTTCCGTCATTTTGCTTCAAACACTTTCGAGGTCCCTTTCAGAGCACCCAGTTCCAGACAAACATTATTACCTGAACATTGTTTTTACTCTATCAGATCGAATAGGCTTTGGATTAGGTCTGTGGAATTTTGTATCACCAGGTTGTCCTCATGACTTTTGGGTCTAACTCTCTTCTTCGACTAGCGCTAATCAACGAATATCCGTATCAGATCTAAAGGCCTACCGAGATGTCACGATCGCAAGGTCATCCGAAGCCGAAATTTCCAATCTCGCAATTTGACTATACCGTCGGCTGGATCTGTGTAATACCAGCAGAATATTTCGAGGCAACAAAAGTTTTCGACGAAAGGTACAGCTCAGACGACATTGTCCCAAGCCGTGGGGATCAAAGCAAATATGATCTGGGACGTATCGGGGAGCATAATGTGGTCATCAACTGCCCTGCAGCTGGAACCTACGGTCAGATTGACGCGGCGATGGTTGCCACCGATATGAAAAGCACGTTTCCAGCAATCCGATTTGTCCTTCTTGTGGGAATAGGGGGAGGGTCGCCAATGAAGCATGACATTCGTTTAGGCGATGTTGTATTTGGTACCAAAGTGATCCCCTATCTCTCGGGGAAAAACACCGATACAGGACTTATGACCACCATGCCTCCCGTATTGCCTCCAGCGATCCTTTTGACGGCGATCACCAGGTTGGAGTTATCGCTACGCGATGGCCTGAATCTCCATGAGGAGGTTCACAGCATCGGGACCAGGGGCCCAAATGAACGAAGCATGGTCATTCGTCCCCAGGAAGATAGACTGTATGACAGGGACTATATTCATCGCTCAAATTGTGATTGCTTGAGGCCGGAAGCACAAGCATTCTCTAAACTTATCGTGCGACCCTCACGCGGTAAAGATCTGGTTCGAACCCACCAAGGTAATGTGGGATCAGCTGACCAAGTGCTTAAGAACGCGAAGAACCGAGATGAGCATGCACTTGAACTGGATTTAATGTGTTTTGAGATGGAAGCTATGGCAGTAATGAAAAACACTTCATGCTTGACGATCCGAGGCATCTCAGACTACGCAGATGGGCATAAAAACGATGCATGGCACTCATACGCAGCACTTTCAGCAGCTGTGTGCGCCAAGGAGTTGTTAATGGTTATCCCAGCTCGATCAGTCTTACAATGTGCGATGGAAGTTACCAAAGAGGTACTCGAACGGTCTGTCTGGGGTGCAATTAACACGGTCAACACGTCCATGCAACAGTCTTTTTATCGGCATGACGAGTACGAAACCGCCGAACGGGCGTTGAAGATATTGATGCGGCAATATGGTCTGATTGAGCAGCTGCTTGGCCCGGAGCTTCAGGACTTGAAGGGGTTGAACAAAGAGAGTCCCGACTTGGCAGATGTTCAAGTAATGCAAGCAAAGGTTGGATCCCTCGAGGGCCTCCAAAAAGCCTTACAAGAGTCTTTGGAGTCTCTCCGGACGCAAGTGAACAAAAACGCCGAAAGTTTGAGTAACAAATTTGTCACTCGAGAAGAGTGGGAGGAACTGCAACACGAGGTGAACGCCAATGCTACCCGGATCGCCGAGTTGTCAACTATCACCCAAGACGCTATGGGCACAACATCACGGCTTCTCACGGGACTCGCAGAGAGAACTGGAAACTCAAACCTGCGCTGGGGTGGCGAATACGTGAAATTTGCATCCGAGTATACTGACCAAATTGCGTCGCTCTGGAAAGGTCGGTCCCTGCCGTTCTCCAGCAAAGGATCATCTGATGCAAAAAACAAGAGAGATTCAAGCTCTGCCCAGAAGCCTTCTAGTCATTCAACAGAGGGCAAGAGTGGGCATGTTCTCTCCAAACACAATGGCATTGACACCGACAAGGAAGATCCCGATACCTCATGTAGGCCTTCGCCGCCTGCCAAACAAGACTCAACCTTGGCATCCAAGTTCAAGAAATTCAATCCATTTCCTCAGGCATCTCCGTCGCCAGCTGATACCTCAAGGCCAAAGATACCTGCCACACAGCCCCGCCGACTACCATATTCTCAGCCAAGGACAGCACTATCAACAAATGACATTTCGCTCGAATCATATAGTTCTACTTCCACAGTCATCGATGAGCGAAGGGGAAGACCATCACTTATTAATCACTCCGCTGTGAGACCTCAACCCACTGTCTACAAGAGCGAAGACCGTGTATATCAATCAAGGGGCTCGTCGATCTCCACTGGAATCTCGAATAGATCCATTTATCCGCCGTTTGAGACCTCGTCTATTGATAGTATACCGACGGGCTCTTCTAGGATGTCAAACACGTCCTCTCCTCAACCTGAGATGCTCCCGGGAAAATCTCATGACTTGGAGGGTAGTACGCCCAAACTGAAAACTATCAAGGATCGAATCAGAGAGCTGCAAGAAGCTAATAAAGGGGACATGGGTCACGGACGTATTTTTGAGATTTAGTTTCTCGAATGACTGTCTTCAATCAATTACTCGCTATTCCTAAGTCAAAATAGATTATACCTTTGGAATGCGACAACAGATTGTCATACGTTATCAATGTGAGTAGTTTGATATGAAATTAAGGTAGGCAACCTCCGTGTCTTCCTCATCTGCACATGCGCCATAAAACCAATCTGAAATCCTAGCTAGGCAAAAAAAACCCCAGGCGAGGGCTCATACAGTAATTGATGTGTTATTATGCGTGGTTATCATGCATTGTTGTGCCACGGCGAGCTTGTTCGAGATTACCCTAAGGCAGCTGGTCGCTTTGCTGGAACTCTGAGTCTTCGGCACTCGGGCATTCTGCCCGTTTAGAGATAGCATTATCATATTGGACTCTATTCCTTCGTGCTAGACTACTTCATACTATATTCCACGTTATCAAGATTGTGCCTTTATTAATTTGACTCCGAAAACAGTTTTCACCATCGCAGGGCCTACATAGGACCATTCCAGTCCTCATGGTCACCTGATTGCCAAGTGTGAGAAAGAATCAAATCTTTTTGGACTTAACAGAATAACTAGGCCTAACTCCATTAAAAGCAACGTGGTGCTCTCAGACGGCTATGAAGATGTAGTGATGGTCGCCAGATAGCCTAATTTTGAATCGCATAACTGGTCCATTCTCATGCGGCCCTGCTCCATATGGATCTATCTATATCCTCCATGATGTGATGGTATAGCAGTATATCGGCCTTTAACAAACATTTCTTCTTGTATGGCTTATGGTCTGTGTTCAATGATGCCGGTTGCTTCAGAACTGAAACACGGCCACGTCGTTCGATGCTTGACTCAAAGGATAAAGCGCGCCATATATTTCAGGCATAGGGGTTTGCCCTGTTAAGCAAACGAGTTCTCAAGACCCTTTTCAACAAGCCCGTGAAATTGAGTCATGTGACTTTATTGACAACTATAAAGAAGCTCTTCTGCACCTATTTCCTTTCTTCTTCTTCCATATATCACCACATCAATATGATCCTCTACTGCTTTGTCATGCCTTGACCCTATATCATAACACACCCTTCATGATGGAGACGCGTCTTCCTCCACACCTCCTGCTGTGTTATATATGACGGAGCAGCACCATATATATGTCTGAGTATCGACAGGCGGGGCCATACAGTGAGTTCAGCACCTCCAAGGTTTCCATCTACTCAGATGGGCATGACTGAACGACATGTTAACATACCAAGATATATATGATAGAACAAACCTGGTGCTAGCAATCCTTGGATATTGGAACCGTTGAGCCACCCCCTCTTCGTCTACGGGTCGGCCACCAAGGAAAGGGCCTCGCAACACTGAGCTCAGTCCATGCGGCAGCGACTCGAAGAAGGAAATCGGCGCTGTGGACTCTGTCAAGGAAGTCGCGTCACGATCTGGGGAGTCCTCCCCGTCTACCGGTTGGGAACCGATCAATCGGCCTCGCAGGAGCGAGCGCAATCCACGCGGCAGCGATTCGAAGAAGGGAATTCCCGATTTGGCGTGATTTGTACTTAAGATAGAGATACCCTAGACGTGTTACGCTATGACGAAGGAACACTTGTACAAATTAAATCTAGGCACGTTGCAGAGAGTTATTCAACATATAATCATCATATCATATTTTCCGATGAGCTTGAAAGCCTCAGACGCTTTTTCACAAGAATAAAAAAGAGCAGATACTAGATATATAGAGCGAGAGAATTGTCAAGAAAGATAGTTCTACAAGGCCTTCTAAGCCATACTCGACGCATACTATAACACAAAGCAGCCCTGGAGACAGTTTTCCACAACAAGATATGCCAGAGAAAAGGGGCCAAAATGGCAGTAGCGTAGATACTTCACAGTCCACAGGCAATTGATTTTTCTAATCATAACACGGGAAATACGAACCCTTGAGTAGCCGAATTGACATATAGGCCCTCTTGAGATTTCTCTTTCGAACTTTTCCGCCTTCTGTATTCCCGGACATTCTTTTTGGTACAGTTTTGCTTTCGATTATGTTCGGGGTAAGCTTGATAATGGAATTTTCTTGTGCGTTTCAGTTTTTGTGGGAAACCCTCCTCTTCTGCATTGTGGAAAGGGTCATAGATCAATCCTGCGTCATCGTCTAGCTTGCTTAGCTTTCATATTTTGGTATCGGCCTCGCTATTTACTGTCTTGATGCTTCCGCTTGGTGCCCGTTGCTCTTGTGAATTCCATTCCCGACTTAGAAAATGGTTTCAGGTGATACGTCCGAAAAGGTCCATATCAGTATTCATCGATGTCATGAAAAGCTTGCTATGTATTGTATGAGAGGATGCCGATGACGCTTGAGCAGCCTGTGCCTGCTAGGGCAGAGCTGTGATGTTCATGATGAAGCGCTTTGATTTACACAGGTATTGTCCTGTCATAGCCTCAAGGTCCGAAAGATAAAGGCCGTTGCCCCGTTACTATCTGTAACACGTCATTCGTCGCTTGCAGACTCTGATGGCGCTCTGCACAGGTAGCGTGATTCTTCAGAAAATTCTTTGAGATACAACCCAAGAAGGTCCGTTTCTTCTTTTTGAACGGCGTTCAACCGCACTTCCAGGGCAGCGAGCTGAGCTCCGAGAATATTTATTTCAACATCCACGCAATCACGGCGCTGGTAGATCGATCTCAATACATTGGCAAAAAGAGCCAGCTTTCGGCCATTCTCAGAGCCTGTCGTTATATCAGCTTTCCGAGCAAGAATGGCAACATAAGTAACATTGTAGACTTGTAACTTGCAGGATCTAGGAATGAGAGGCTCTGTTAGGAAAGCTGGCCTGTATTTACTTTCGTTCGCGCCTTCGACAGAACTGAATACATCTTGGGTGACAACTTCCTGTCCAGGGGTAATCATTTCTTGAGTGACGCCTCCCTGTTCGGCCATCTTGGCTTTCTGTATCTTGGCCTTTTGTCGTTGTCGCTGTCGATATCGCTTTCTTCGTTGTTTTGATAAGGGCTCGCCCATTAGGTCTTGCATCTCGGTGATGGCCAGAGTCTGGAGTTCATGATTAGTATCTGGGTTGAAATTGTGCATAACGAGAATATTAAGGTGTGAGATATCCATGGGCTTGGGCTGGGGGGATAGGCTTCAAAATACAGTACAGTACTGATAATGACGAGCACGACAGGAAGAATAAGATCCAGGAATAATCGAGTGGATTGACGAACTCAATTGGTTTGGGGATGGGGAGGAAGCAAACAAGTGGACGCGTTTTGATCCTACTCCGAACTGGATGCATAGACTCTCAAGAGCTACAATCAATCATGATTTGTAACTAACCTGATCTCCATGAGCTGTGTTCATGCCTAGAAGAGTACCCGCAGACTGAACAGTTGCTCTTGATGAATTGGTGCTGTGGAAAAGGGGTAACAGACGCGAGAGGAGGAGAACACGTGTGTTAGAAGAAGTTTGTTGATGCAAAACGCTGCATACGAAAAAAAAACATGTGGGACCAGGTATCATTGAAAACCGAAGAAATCAGCTAAATCGCTTAATCGCAGCCCACACTCTCAGCCGTATTCTACTAGTGAGCCTGTATATATTCATAGGACTTTCCTATATGGACGAGCAAATGTGACTTCCATGGCAAATTCACTTCGAAGGATGGCTAAAGAGCCAGCATTCAACAAGCAGATGGTATTCTTCTGGTTTGCTTTTCTCTACTGTTCATCGACTGAGAGAGCTGTAGATAAGCCCAAGTCCTGCAACATGGAATTGAAAGGTTGCATTGGGTATCAATACATGGCGTCTGTTTATCTCCATTGGTATGCCTTTCAGTGTTCGTGGGTCCAGGTCAACAATATAATGCCGCACGAATGTCACGCGAATTAACACCCCCCATCGCGTCCTTGTATAAGATAAGGTATTTGATTAGCCCCTTGTAACGTGATCAATTATTATTTCATTTTGAAATCTAGATGGAAGTGGCGTGTGGCAAGTTCAGGACACACGTTTACGTTCATCTTTGATTTAGCCTACCTCGCCGTTCCATAAGAATCGACGGCGTCACCTTCCCAAACTTACCATACTTCCCTCCGCCAGTCGATCCGGAAACTCACCCTACTCTTCAGTCTTGACCTTTATCCGAGCCCACTAACTTCCCATTGATCGCTTGGTATTCCTGATCAGTATCATCCTGGAACTAACTCCATAAACATTTCGTTCTTTTGCCCTCTTGATTTGTGTGACCTTTTTTGCTGGACTTCGAAAACCATGGCAACTTCAGTCCGCTTATTGCCGCAGGTACAGCGGCTGCAAACGAGTTCGCCATACGTTGATATCTACACCAGAGCTTTGCCCACTCCTCTTCGCTCACGACAAACTGTGAAGCCCCTAGCGCCGACAACACATTCTCACCCGGAGCCAAAACGCTGGCAGAATCCTGGCGGTTGGGGTGCGCGCCACATGAACGATAGAGCGCCGTTCACACTCTGGGACGAACAGAATCGAAAATTTCGACTCCCAACGCAGGAAGAGTCGGCGTGGATCCGAAACAAATTTGGGGATGGAAGGCGCGGGGCATCCGGCTGGTTCATGTGGATTGAGACTAACAGCCCACCACAGCCAGTACCTCTTACTGTCGGTTGCATGCCGGTGTACTTTGTTGAGACTGGCGAATCCCACTTTGAAACCCTTCCTCGTGCCCCTTATTCAAATCATCGGGCTCTGGACCCATATCCTGCGGCTTTACGCTGGCCCAAGATGCAATTCCCAACAAAGGAACAAAGGATTGCCATGTTGGTCGCTCTGGCACCACTCGCGGATGTGCGAGCAATCCTCTATTTGCCTCACTGGACAATCGTGGAATTGACACACGGAGATGGCCGCAACTACGAGCCAATGTCACTGCCGGGTGTTGTCGCAGGTCGGACAACCCTATACCACCACGAACCAGAGCCATTCTATATGGCGATGAAAGATCAGAGCCGAATGCGGGTAATAGATCCTCAACAGCACATGGATGCGAGTCAGCCTCTGCCCCAAGACGACGCAAACTATCTCAGAGATTCATTCCTCACACCAGGCTGTCGCTTAGAGTGTGGGTTTGGCGACCCAGGATCGGCGAACGAATTTGCGAATGTTGCGACAACTTCGGGTGTGAGAATCGTTAATTCTCACGGTGAGTATGCCCTGACAGTTGCAAATCATGGTTTCTTGCTTTCAGATGAGGTATACCACCCTCGTGCGACCGCAGACAAAATCGGTGAAGTCTTCGACATAAGGCCTGAGCTTGACATCTCCCTCGTCAGTCTAACACCAGCGGCATCTGAAAGTTACAAGAACAGCTCATATTTTCAAGCTGAGACTCCTCGGTTTCTATTAGGAGGTGGTAAGATCAAGCAGGGTACATGGAGCGAGATCGATGGAATGAGCTCAGGCCTAGTCGCCGTGATGGCGTATGGACTTATGGATATGAAGCCGAAGTGCCCCCCGGGACATCCACCAATCGATTTCAGAAAGTGGCAGCCTTATACTATCAGTTCGTTATTCGGGGGGTATCAACAGCGCTATTTCTGAGGGTATCTGTGGCGCACCTATTGTGAATTGCGATACAGGTGGAGTTGGTGGCTTCTTCCATTTGTTTGATGGAACCAATTGTCTGACCGCACACCTGGACGATTTAGTTGCTGAAGGGTGGCAAATAGTTTAAACTATATCTGTACCTTGCTAATTTCCTTTAATTGCATGTCATATTTGCTCTGGTAATCTATCAAATCAGAAACCTGTGGGGCAAGGCATAGAATGACATCTCTACGTACCTATCAAGGACCGTATCTCCTAGAGACATCAGGTCTCATATTAGTGATGCAATAAAAAACTCTTCCGTCTCGATCGCTGAACTGCCAAGCAGATCAAGTGACGACTCCGACTTACTGACATAATATAGGATGCTGCTGCTCGCATTATGACGGAAATTGTCCAAGATCGTCGCTACCGAACTGAACCTGGATTGACAGTCTACCATATCACAAACCCGAAAACCACAGAGTTGAAATCGCTTCCCGGGCTGGTGGCTAAAGCATGTGATGCTAATATCGTCTCCCTCGGCGAATGGGTACATGATTTGGAGCTTCTGGTTACAGGCGAAGGTGCCGATCTTCGTGAGCTTCCTGCAGCGGGACTCTTAGTTTTATTCCGAATGCTCGTCAATCGACAAGATGATACAATGCCAGCGTTGGACGTGACAAATGCTCAAGTGGCCTCGCGGACGTTACAAAAAATTGGCCCTGTTGTCGAAGAAATGATGGAGATGTGGCTACGACAGTGGGACCGAGGCCTGAATTGGCAGTTTAAGATGTAATGATCTCATTGCTTTGCAGTACCAGCACCATCGCGATGACACACCCTCTATTTTTATGCTGTAAGGACGAAGAAGGGCAGGCAATGTGGATTGAATTTCAGATTACTAGTGTTTTCATGATTCCTCGATAGTTAAGTTAGTGAGACACAAATGACCAAACCAGAGTGCGCTTATAGAAATGATCTACAACCGTAATTCTATGTGGGGAACCCCGTCGGCCCCGTCGGCCCCTCAGTGGAGAAATGAGGTAACTCGGTGACTAAGCGGAGCTTACAGCTTGCGAGTTCACTTTCGAACCACGAAAACCGAAAAGGTAAGCTGCCATTACGGGTAATGATCATCTAGGTTCTATTCAAATATGTAGCCTGCTACAGCTACTAGTGGAAGGGGAGACCCACTGGCTGCAGACTGCAAAGTGACGAGAAAGTGGACTACGACTGGGCATGCACAACGCAGCCTGGCCAAAGTAGTGCAGATCACTGCATAAAGTATTCATTAGATGCAAAGGTTGTAATTGGAAAGGGTTTGCCAGCAAGCCCATTCATTAGCACTCGTTTCAAATTATAGTGTTAAGTAACAGTCTCATTCGTCGCAGCTTCCACGTCGGCAAATGATGGGGCACCACCTTTCAATAATTGATGCAATGAGTGTTTGATAGCATCCGCCTGGCGGGACCAAGCTTTGTCGTGATTCAAGATTCTCATTGCTTCTTTGAAGATGCGGGACATGCTGTCCTGGCCGTTGAGGACCCCGATCCCACTGATATGAAGTTGCTTGCGCCTTGCACCCGCAATCCATTTTTCCTGCAAATCTGCGTCGATTTTTTGGTCGATTCGAAAAGTTTCCTCGTTGCCTCCTTTCAAAGAAGATTTTGAAACTATGTATTTGTCGTAATTCCATATGTATAGAACAACCATAAGTAGAACAAAGGAGTCGAAGGGGTCATATTGACGTTGAGAACGAATGATGCGGAACAGCTGGGCAGCATGTAATAGACCCTGACGAGCTTTCCTAGGATTTGCGTGCAGTAGCTCGGCGATATGTTGCCTGGCGGCACGAACCTCCTCGGCTTGGGCCATCCACCCCGAAGAGAGATATAACGGGCGGTATGTGATGAAGCGGAGCACCCTAAGAATGAGAGATAGTTTTGCGACAATGAGGCAGATAGGCGAGCCGTGGCGGCGTTGGGTAGCAGCATGTTGGAAGCTACCAAGAATAGTGTCGACGGTATCATCTTCGACTCCGGGGACGTGGACGGACTCTGCGGACAACACATTACGGTGGCTTGGTGTCGTATGCGTGTCGGATAATAATTGCAATGATTGCTGCTGGGGAAGCCTGCCTGTCGGCAACGTACACCGAAACAGTCGAAATCCAAAGCGCCGGGTCGCTCAATCGGTCGGTGCGCTCGTGGTCAATAACGTCCATCTTGAGTAAGGAAAAAACTCCGGGACATTCCTGGGGATCTGATCGGGCCAAGTCAGCTACAAAATTGCTCTCAATCCGGTTATATGTGATTTATTACCTCTTTGAAAGGCTCTAGCCCGCTCCCAGTCATGAAAGCTCTCACACCGCCATAGGTCATCATGACATGGCATACTTATATGCAGGTCGCTAACGGCAATGATAGTTGGAAGGTCCAAAAAAATCAATTGGCAGCATTCCATCACTTTTGAGTTCTGTGTCAGTCACAAGCAATAGGACATATGAGACAGAGGTACAATAAAGACTTTACTTACACCATGTGAAGTAAACAACTCTCTTCCAAGACTCAGTTACAACCCATCGACTCCAATCTTCGTTCGGTACGCTTGCGTTAGATAACATCCAGCTCTTTGCGAACAGGATTCCGGGAACAAGAAGAGGCCGACACATCGTTACTAGCACATTTCGTTGGTATTGCAAATGCATCATGCCTTCGCGTGAGCCGCCGAAAAGGAGAGAGATGTTGAATAGGAGGGTTGTTTGGGCAAGTTCAAGATCGTTTTGCATTGTCAACGCGTAGTTGAGCTATGATTTTATGTTTTTAGAATTCTCATGATTGTAATGTACTGAAGATAAGCTCAAAACATACCTTACGAAGCAAGGCCACTCGAACGATCTTGACTAGATCTGTGAATACTTTTGCCCGGGTTGAAAGTCGCGAGTACTGACTACCCACGGCGGCTATTACAAGGTAAAGCAACCATGAAGAGCTTCGAGCTTCAAAGGTGCCTTGGTGAAGGATTGGGAAACCCGGGTGAAAATGTTCAAAGTACAGCTGCGTGCACGCGTGGAGAATGTCCAATGAGGGGAGGTTTGGCAGACATGCTTCAGGAGAAGACCGACTCACATCAGCATATAGAGCACGTATGCTTTCATAGGTTTCATTTGAAGGTCTGGGAACATGTGCATAGTCCTCAGAAATCAGAATGTCGCGGTCTTCCTCTGTGAGGTCTGTTCCTCGCAAATGTTGTTCCGACTGGCCACTGGGGAGGGGCCTCGGATCCTCGGTGGCATGTCTTGAAATCTCTTGGAAGTTATTTCTCAATCCCGTGGTCATCCCACTTCCGTGTGAGATGGCTGGTAGTTGTGGTTGTGCGATTGTCCCTGTAGGTCCAGGGGTCGTCTGAAGACTGGTGGGGTCACTCAACATATTGTAGTTATCGAAGGCCTCATCCATAGGCCAAAGCATGAATGATTCAAATAAAGAAGGAGCATCGTTGTATTGCGCTATTTGCTCAGGCTGGTTCGGGACAACAGGGTCTGCATATGCCCCACTCGGAAAAACGACACTGCCTGGATCTCTGGAATCTGAATAACTTGTGCTTACAGGGGAGATTGCAGATGCAAGCGATGGCTCACAGAGATCATTCAGCAGTAATCTTCGATTATTTGGAATGCTTATTCTTGGCTCAGCTGTCTCCGGAAGGGTTTCTTGTCTTCGCGGCCCCGCTTCCCTTGAACCCCTGGGAAACTGGCAAAGCCAATTTTTATGATTGCAGCGATCGCATGGATGGGACTCAGAACAGCGCTGTTTGGATTTGACGCAATTGATACAAGCACGTGGTGTCCTTGGCAACGGCCTTTGAACTTTTGTTGCTACCTGTCCATGGATTGCTGAATGGCGTTGTAATGTATCTCTAAAAACAACCGTAAGTCCATCTGCATGCGCCTGGACTGGCGAAACGAATTACCTCCTCGTAAATTGTTTATTGCAAACATCGCATTTGAAATCCTTTCTTTTAGAATGGCTCTGAACATGACGCTCAAAATGCTCACGGCGACGGAAAGACGTAGAGCAGACGCTGCAATTGTACCTTCTCGGTGGAGAGGGGATATTATTGACGCTTGAGGGTGAGTAAAGGTATGATGCATCATTTTGGTAAGGTGATAGAGACCTTTGAGGCAAATTTGCCATTGTGAAAGAGCAGGGCAGTGTCCACGAAATTAGGCGCGAGTCGAGGCACCTCAGCGGACATGCGGAGTCAGCGGATCCGCGGAACTGCGGAGCTGCAGCTCTTCAGGTCACATGACGTCCAAGCGGGGAAAAGTCCCACTATGAAAGTTACGTCTCTGCGCCTCTCACTCATATTACGTACACTAGTATAGCCTACAGGTCACCCCGATTCGTGGCGCAATGGGGAAATTCGTGGTTTACGGGGTTTATCAAAAGTGGTAAGCGGGTCGCAATTAGGTAGGGGTTCAAATTCGCAGGTGGAGACAAGCCACTTGGGCAGATAACTATATAGTGAACTGTATTTTTACATCCATGGAAATTCAATTTTTCAAAATGTCAGGACACCCGTCTCCAAGCTTAAGCTTTATAACTTGCTTGTGTCAAGGGTTCAAAAGCCTAAATTTCCAAGCCAGATTGAAATAACATAAGCTGGAGCCTCCATGATCACGACCCAGATGCTTTTTTACTGGCGAGGCTTGAACACGACAGGTAACCCGGGCTTCTGATACGCCAAGGTAAAGTGGTCAAGGGCATCTGGCTTAACATGTCCCTTGGGAAGACTAAGTTCGTAGTTACGGAACAAATAAGCGAATGCGAGAGTGATCTCAGCGGGCGCAACACTGCAATGATAAATATGTGAGTCGATGTGAAACAAGATATAATTATGCAAAGTTTCGAGGCATTATAGACTTACTTCTGCCCCAGACACATTCTTGCGCCTTTGGAAAACGTGCACATCCACTGTTCCAAGCCCTTGGATCCGGGCCCGATCCAACGGTCCGGGTTGAACTCGCGGGCATCAGGTCCCCACGCATCCTCAGAATTGTGCATGGTGTATGTTGAAATACCAACAATTGTCTAAATATCGCAAAAAATATCTCGTCAGCATTATTTAAACAGTGTAGTAAACATCTATTCCAGAGACACTAAACTTACGCCCGGAGGAACGACTTTTCCCTCAACAACGAACGGATCACCATTTGGAACAACACGAGGTAGACGACCGGGCACGGCCATTCCCACTCTGATGGACTCCTTGACACAGGCTGACTTGAGAAATCATTAGTAGGGTTCTTATTGGGGTTCTTTGGCCTCAGATCGTCGCATACCAAATATTCTACTTTCTCCAAGGCTTGAAGTGAGATTAGCGATCCAGTGTCTGGCATCGCTTCATCAATGGCCTGCACAAGACGGCTTTTGATCATGTCATTGGACAGGATATGGAGGAATCCAGTCGTAAGAGTAGATGCAGTGGTATCAGCACCGGCGATCAGAATATCCATTGCTTCAGAAACCTTAGCATTGTCTGAGATTGACTTAGGCTATCAAAGATGACGGGGTAAGAAGAGGTCCCGGACGATGTCTGCCAGTATCGCATGCAGCTTCCCGCAAACTTGAATGGATATGTCAGTATTGCTCATTATATAATATGGGACTGATGTACCATACCTCCTGAAGATCAAGGATAGAGCGAAGTTGGGGATTCAAAATTTTTACCACACTAGCTGGAAGATTCGACACGATATTCCGGAGAACTGAATTGTACTGTAGATCGACGATACTCTGGGAGCCGACATCGAAAGCGTCAAGGAACCATGAATCCATTTCATCACTCCTCTCCTCGATGAGATTAGGTGATTTCGCAAAGGCAAACTCTGTGATAATTTCGGTGGTTAAGAGGCTGCCACACGTAGTTAGAGTACTGTAAGCTTGCATGGAGTATTTGATACTCACCGGACTGCGTTGTAGATGTCAATTTCCTTGGTCGCGCAAAGCCGAGTGATCTTGGCCGATAGCATATAGATCTTCTCGCAGATAAGAGGTTCCAACTTGTAAACGCCAACTTTTGAGAACAAAGGATTCAGCATGCGCCGGCGCTCCTTATGCAAACGAGGATCGAGCTCAGCAAAAACAGTGTGCGGTGTGCTAAATCCATCGTAGAATGGGGCATGCTTGAGGAAGGGTTTGGATTGATTGTAGATCACTTTGTACAGCTCAATATCGGTGATATGCAGCTCGTTAGGTCCAATTCGAACAGCCTTTGTGTCTATAATTAGATAAAAGATCAGCAGCTTACCACTTCGGCAGAAAATCAGCTGAATACATACTGTACTTTTCATGAAGAGCTTCGAAAGTTTGTTCTGCTCTCCCACTTTTTGTTATCTTGTACAACCAGTGTTCCGAAACGCATGCCTCTGGAAGTCCCTTGAAGGAACTCAAAGGATGCAAGCGCGTGCGGTATGTCCGAAGCGCAAGCTTAGCAACTAGCGCCACAAAGATGACCAGAGCTAGACCAGTGACCATTCCTGGAAAGCCCACATCGGAAACACCCCATGAGGATAGTAAGATTGCCTGACCGGCCATTCTGTCGTACTAGCCTCGAAACCGCAACGGCTGTGTGATGAAGAGATCAGCCCTGGAGTAACATGGTGGGAACTATGCTTCTCTTATGGTGTCGATCCCAGTGGCCTATTAGAAGAGTTTCTTTTTGACAGTTACCCAGCTGCACAATAGTACAGTACAATACGTCTTCCAAGGTTTCGGTCTTGGTCCCGAAATATCACTTCAAACGGAGACAAAGACAGAACCTGCCAATCAACATGGGTGATGAGTGGGGTGTCGAATTCCCCGTCGGCCCCGTCGGCCCCATGAGAAGGGATCACCCTCGCGTTGCCGTTATACCCGATGCCGAGTCTATCCAAAGTGAAGTAAACGGGGATATATGGAGGTAGTAGAGCGTAATAATTGAATTAAATTTATAACATTCGGGTCTGGGCCACATAAATGCACAACCCGGGGGCCATCGGGACGGAACACTTGGTCAGCGGGCGGATTCTGCTTAAGCCCGAGGGAGAGGGAGCTACCCAATTGATAGCTGGAAAGAAGTGCGACCGCAACAATAATTCCGTATGATGCACTAGACATGGAATATGAATATCAAGAAAAGTGAAGGGGGCTCGAAACTTCTCAGCCGCATTGGCGGCACTATTCTATAGGAGGTTACATACCGGCCCTTGGCAATAGGCTCGCAAGCCCTTGGATTTGAGTCGTCAAGCAATGAAACTTATTTCCTTGCTTATCTACAAGAATTGAGATTATAAGGTACTGCCCATTATTTGAGGTAACCGTAACGCCATACTAAGTACATGGTACAACAAGGAAAGAACTATCGTCTCCACTATCAAGGCAATGAATGATATGAGTTCCAGTGTTGGTTCCCTGCAAGGGCTTGACGCCTGGGATTGGAAATGGTAGCACTGGATTGCCTGCAATAGTAAGTTCCATAATGTCATCTTTCTGATTAGCAGTCAGCGGTCTGTTCACAAGATGCCACAATTTGGCTCAATGTAGTGCGGTACGTACCCTCCAATACATTCCGTAAGGACGGAGTGGAATCTCCACGACTCGAACCTCCCCCTTTAGTTAATGGAACACGGCTGACATGGGCATAAAGCGGCTCAAAAGAAGTAGCATGTTCACTGAGCTGGTGGGCATGACTGACCCGGAGTTGGCCTGCTGGTCCCCAATGGAACAACATGCCAACTCCTTGAAGGCCAACCTGCCAGTCATGCAGCAACTTCAACAATTTGATCACCATCATATTGTCAGGTCGGATGGTGAGAACACCCTGCTTGTATGCAGAGCGACCGCGAAGACAGCACACCTGAGCGAACAGGTCCATATCATCACTGGATGGGCAAGACACTGCGAGGCGAGCAATGAAATGTCCTGTAGTCTCCATGTCATGGGGTATGCGATACCGGAATGTGGCTTTTCCATTCTTGGAGTCGTATGTGACTTGACCCGACTCAGTTGAAAGTGATGGGCTCATATTTCCGTCAGGTCTCAGATATATCTTCTGGTACTTTGTTCGAGCCAGTGGCCAAGTAGTTTCGGCCCTATTCAGGGTATCATCCAGACCATCCAGCCCAAAGTTCAGGACACTGAGTCGGATCTTAGGCGTGTCAAGCCAGCCGTTTTCCACCCCCTTTAAGAAGTAATCAAAGAATCTCTTCAGGTCACGGCAGCTGGAATCTGCATAATAGTCTGGCCATTCCTGTGAGTTGTGTACTCGAAGCCACTTAGGGACGGATTCAGGGATGCATCGGTAAGCCCTCATAGTCCCTGGTGTATGAATTGGGTTCGTCCACGAGGCAGCCACGTAAGTGGGAACGTTGATTTGCTCGCATTTGGCTCTCTTGTCTTCCCAGTATTCGGTGAAAAGGGGATACTTAGCCAGAACACTAGGTGGGTCCTCAAGCTTGCCGTAGCTAGCGAGGGTATCTGTCTGTTGTCAACATTGTTTCCACATTAAAAACGCTGATGTAGGATTCTCTGACCGGCAACCGAATTATGGAATTCACCGGCAGGGATTCCGCCTTGACACGTGTTGTCGCGATACATGTCCTGTATTCCCTCCCATGGCGCGAGCGCTTCAAGGCCTTTGGGTCGCAGACTTCCGATCTTCCACTGCGACATGGCTAGCCAACTATTGCCGGTAAGCCCGACTTTCCCATTGCACCAGGGCTGCTCCGAAATCCAAGTGACGAATTCTGCTCCATCTTGGGCTTCCTGGTAGCCCATTATTTCCAAATCAGCCTCGGAAGTGTAGGCGCCGCGTGTATCCACATTAACAATTGCGTATCCTTCAGCACACCAGAATCCAGGATCGGGCCCTTCCCATTTGTGTAAACCTGACAGCCAATGCTTGGGTACTCCGGCACGAAACGGAAAGTCATCCAAGAGCGTTCCACCTTTCTGCTTGCCATATGGACTCCAGGCAACTAAAGCGGGGATCTTCTTGTGCTTGTCAACGACTTCAAGATTGTCGTAACCAGCCGGGAAGAAAATATCGTAATACAGTTTGGTGCCATCGGAAAGAACCATGGGCATGCTTTCGTGCATTAGAATGTCAACCGGTAGGGGCTTCGCGCCCTTTTCCACTTGCTGTCCAGCCTTGTAGGTAGTAAGGCCCTGTCGAAACCCTGGAAAGCGCGCTTTGGGTTCTTCTGGAGACAAGGCAGAACGGAATTGAATATATTCTTTTGCTCTTTTTCTGTTCTCTTGACATGACGCCAGGAAATCGGTGTGTGGTTGGATCTTAGCCATCATGTAGCTGATTAGGCGCGAAGTCGGAGAGAAGGAATTTGACAGTGGGAAATTGTCAAGGGAGGGTGGTTGTGGACAGGGATAAAGGACCGTGAAGAGCTAATAATGTTGAGATCGTCTCGGATATAACGGCGGAGAGACGTAGGCCAAGGGGAGAGCTACAATCCAAAGACAAGCAATTCGTAACCTCAAAGTCATGTCTCCACTCGATTCCCAATAGAGCTCAACCATCAGCGTCAATCTCGGATGCAAGTGGGGCTCCGACGGGGTAAAGTGGCGGGGAAAGCGGGGATGGCAGGCCGACGGAGGTGGTTTCTGCATGATGCATCCGAGTACGGGGGTCGTACTATGGTAACCAATCAAATGTAAAAACGATCGATCCAGGGAGGGAGCTTAAGGCGCGAGCAATTCTTTGATCAAGTGAGGGCCTGACGTTGTTTCTTCTCTTTCTCCATCTCGCCCTTCACTTTCAGTCACTCGCATCGGTTTTTGAAACATACTAGCAGAAACAACGACCTCACTTACCATCATGTCGAAGAGCCTCAGAGTTGCGGTTCTGGGTCCCAAAGGGCAATGTGGATCGTGCGTTGTGGATGAACTCCTATCCAGAGGCCACAGTGTGGTCGGAATTTCTCGTTCGCCTCCTAAGACATGGCCGAAGTCTGGAGAGTACGGCGGCATTCCATGCGACTTTGGCGACATCAAAGGTCTGAGCAAGATTTTATCTGATGGCGGTTTTGACGCAGTCGTCTCCGCATTTGCTCCTCCCTTGGCCGACTTTGAGGCTGTTTACACTATGGGCGTGGAAGGTCATGGTAATATCAAGATGGCCATCCTCAGATCGACATATCGTGGTCCTTTCATTATCATTGGTATGACTGTCTGATCTCGCTATGGGAATACTTATTTGAGCCTAATTATCTACACAGGTGGTGCTGGATCGCTCTATTACAAGAATGGTGTCCAATTGTGTGACGATGAAAGCTTTGCATTCAAGCACTGGTGAGTTGAAGAAAATGCATGTGAATAGTATATTGCTGGGAAAAGCCACTTACCAGTTATAGGTACGCATGGCCTGATGTTCATCTCGACTACATGTCTACACGCATGTTTGATCATGGACAGAGGGCATTCGGTACATTCATCCGTACGTTCAAATGGGCAAGATCGAATCGCGAGAATCCTGGCTGTAGGTTCCCCAGTATCCAGGTTCCGGTCCATGTGGGAATTGTTAATAAATCGTATTCTTTGCAGGGTTTTCTTGGATGTTCAGACCATTTGCGAACTGGTTCTTGCGGTCCGCCAAGAAGACTCTCACCCATCGGAACACGGTTGGGCTTATCTTTTGCTCTCGAGCGGCGCTCACCATGTGGGAAGGCGTACAAGAGACCAAATGGAGCTTTCTGTCACCCCCTTGGCAGCTGCGTGATAAAGGTACTTACACATTCGACCCTTTGCGGCATTTCAAATGCTAATATTCCTCCCAAATAGGAATTCGAACTGGAAAGTATGAGATACACGTGGATGATACTGCGGGCTCCGCTGAGTATGGAATTGACAATGGGATCTATAACGAGGATATGGCAGTAGCCATTGTGGACGAGGTTGAAAACAACAAGTTGACCCACAAGCATTGGACATGTACCGGGCCAATTGGTTTGAAGGATTGGTAGGCTGTCTCTTGCTACCAAGTCTTGCGAATGTGTCTGTTTAGTACCCATCAGGTCCTAGATCTCGCTCTTTCCGGTGTTTAGTCTCCATATTTCATTCCCTCATCGTAAATTTGAATCAATTTTGAGCTATTACAAACCCTTGATGTCGAGGAATTTTACCAGTCGTCTATTTCCACCCGATTGATTCCTATATGATCGTCATTTCAAACGAGTTCGTCTCAGATACTTAGTTCCGCTGCCTGACGATAATACCCGCTTTTCAAGGGCTGGATTCCAAAGTCTATAGCTCGAATCGAAACTGTACCGACTACGCACTTATTACATACCCCCGCTTTCCCACTCATTAGCCACGTATTAGTCCCGCGTTTTTAAGTTATGGCGGGTGAATATGCGGGGCCGATAGTCACCGATAGGCTGTCGGCCCCACCACTAGCTCAAAAAGTCCCATCTTCAGGTCTTCTCTTCTGAGGTCGTGGGTGGCTTACTGAGCTGTATTATTTCTTTATATGATTATTCCCAGCGGGGAAGATTGGTAAATGAGACAAGTTTGGCACCCAGGAAATCGCGGGGAAATGCCCGTTGCCCAGGTGGATATGTTTACTGAAGCTTACCCCACAAATGCACATCTCCGAGCCTGTTTCTTGATCAGCAGACTGTTTTATTATATATATTGGTAAGTAGTTCCAAAGTGCATGCCCAGGTGCCCCGACCTCCAGATTTCTACATTCAATCAGCCAAGCTGAAAACCTTTTCATCGACCCATATTCATATCCAATATTATCCCAAGGTTCTTCCCTACCCCAACATGCCTACTCCAACGGACAATATAGCAGTGAATGTTCCCGACGTAATGAGCCTCCCCAAGTTGCAACTTCATGGATTTCAAATGTCATAGCTCATTATGTTAAAGCCAGACCATCTTCCTGATAAAGTCGGCGGACCGAAGACCACTGATATGGTCGGCCGCACATTCGAGTACCAATATCCCACAGGCCCACAGTATCGCATCAGTTTCAGCCAGGAACTAGTCTACTTCACCGTTCCGCCTCTTCCGGATGGAACTGAAGTAATCGCTCTTCCCTACCAACAGCGCCAGATCCGTCCGGATTTGTTCTTGGTACATTGGATAGGGCCCGGACGGCAAGGGCATGTAGCTTTGGTGTTTGATCTTGAGCAAAAGAAGGTTGATTGCGCGGCCTTGATGCCGGCAGGTCTATACGAGCTCTTTGATCGTGCGGTGTTTAGAGAGGTATACGAGAATGGCAATTCCGCGTTATACTTACCATATGAGTGAGC
This sequence comes from Penicillium frequentans, assembly GCA_028828275.1. Taxonomy (NCBI): domain Eukaryota; kingdom Fungi; phylum Ascomycota; class Eurotiomycetes; order Eurotiales; family Aspergillaceae; genus Penicillium; species Penicillium frequentans. The sequence goes on along the minus strand of JAQIZY010000001.1, from coordinate 535,659 downwards.
GATGGTGTTCAGTGATGAATGTGATTGGAAACGATATGAGATTGAGCACTTCAGTGTGTGCACTTGTAATCCCTTATTTTAAGGGTTTAATTGCATAGTTTCTGAATCGTAATGGCGAAAAATAGGATTTGAATACTTGCAGAAGTTTTGGACATGTGAATATATAGACAGCGGCTTCCCTATCAGATTTCCACCAGAGGAATGATCAATTTGCTTTGATTTGCGCCTCCACAATGAATGTGATGCTGTCCCACGTTGGCATTGGGTATTTGCCCTCTCAGTGGGGGAAATTCAGCCAAAGTCATGTTGTGACCCGATACTTTGAGGATAAGCTTCTCGCCTGCATCAAAGACAATCCCAGTTTGCCAGATTCCAATATCCAATTTGACAATCTTTCCCTTTGGCACAGGATTTCGGGATGAAAAGTCATGCTCTGGCCAGGATGTGGTGGACAGAGCTTGGTCAAGGGCAGCGTGGCTAGCACGAAGACCCCCGGGCGGACCAAGGTACTTCAGTGGATTAATTGATTCGACGTCTTTTGCTTCAATCTTCAGATCTTCTAGAGGGATATTAATATTCTCCAGCAGATTCCCGTCTGCATCAGCCTTGCGGAGCTGGACGAAAACGTCCATGTCATCGGAATCTTCGCAAGACACAAAAAGAATTGCTCGCGAGCAGCCTAAAATACAACTTTTCTGAGGGAAGGTATACTCGAATGAGAGCTCTTCGGTATCGGTGGCCATCTGTAGGCTTTTGACGTCTGCCTGGTACGAAATATCACCCACTGCGGTAGGAGCCGTTGAGGATAACAGACCATATATGCCAAGATACAACTCCAGGTAGGTAGTAGATGGAGCAGGCCAATCTTCGAGGACATGATTGATGATAGGGTCCTATTCAATTGGTCAGCAGCTCCTTGATGCTTATGTTGGATTCCATACTTGATTGAAACGAAGCAGAGAGACTCGGACTTTTGGAGTCGATTCCCAGCCATTGTCGAGCCCTTTCGTGTATTTATCGAAGAATTTCTGAAGTTCATCATTGGTACTCTCCTGGTAAAGATCATACCATTCCTGGGTTGGATGGACCCGTAGCCTGTAATGTTCATGAGATCGAGTGACAACATAAGGGACACTTGACAAAAAGTCTCACCATTTTTGATCATGACTGATTTCTTCGAATGCTCTGAAAGAGCCCATTGTGTGCAGAAACGTAGAATAGCTCGCGAGAACATAAGCAGGAACATTGATTTTGTCCATCTTAGCCCGCTTGTCTTCCCAGTATTCGTTCATCAAAGGATATTGGTCGAGCATACCCTTCACATCCTCCTGCTCGTTTCGACCTTTTTTCCGGAGCATCAGTGAATTTGAATCTGAAGAATCGTTCTTCAAAAGGAACTTACCACACATGGTCTGAGCTACAAAGCCAAGAAATGGCCAAGTGGGTATTCCACCTCGACAGAGAAGTTCACGATATATGTCGCTGGCCCCCTCTAGAGGAGCGATACACTTCAGGTGTGGCGGGCGCTCAGCTGCAATGAACCATTGTGCAATACTAAGCCAGGAGTTACCGACAAGCGCAACACTGCCGTTGCACCAAGGAAGTTTTGCAAGCTCCTCCACAACGTCATATCCGTCTCTGCCCTCGGCCGAACCCCACCAGCTACGTGCTAGTTAGCTCGGGTGGCTACCTCAACCTAGAAGAACTGGGCAGGAGCAAAACGTACCGAATATCTCCCTCGGAATCATAGACACCCCTAGCGTCGACATTCACAATTGCGTAGCCACGGGCAGTCCATTCGGCAGGATCAGGTGCTTCGAACTTTTCAAAGCCTGAAACTCTTGATTTCGGAACACCAACGCGACCGGGAACAACATCAAGGTTGAAGTGACCTGCCTAGGTTTTTAGCTCAATTCTTCTCGTTCGCGGAGTCATTGACATACCTCGACCTGTTTTGCCGTATGGACTCCAGGCGATCAGTGCAGGAACCTTCACGTTATCGTTAGGACGGAAGATGTCCGCTCGGATTTTCACACCGTCCCGTAAACTGAGTTTGACATCTTTCTCAAAAATAGTGGCAGCTTGGAAGGCTGCTGCATCCGGATCCTTCCTAAATCCCTTTTCTAGGATTGTGAGACTTGGCTCTGGGCCGTCATACCGGGGATCTGAAGATTCAGGGTCCTTGACAGGACACTGCAAGACTTCAATGGAGCCTACTTTTAGCGGCATAGCTGAAAGTTGATTTCTGGTGAGGACCAAAGTGAAGCGTCGAAAGAAAGGTTGGAAATACTGGTGGAATGCGGGGTGATCTCAGCGCAACATATTTCCGTGGTCCCGCCAGCATGATGGAGGGCTGCCTCAAAAGGTCGGCTCCCCACAGGTGCCAATATTCTCAACCCCACCAGCAATAGTTCTCGCGTTTCAAAACACCCCCCTATCTACAAAATCTTGACGGGAAGTTCATTTGATGAACAGCTTGTATTTCGGGGTGGTACCAACGCGACATAATGGGGAAATGGCATACATTCCCGTCATCTTTTATACCAAGTCATCCGAACTACCCGTAGACATACATTACGCGTGGACAAAGAGGTGGGGTATGGAGATCTCCCTGATACATTTCCCCGTTAGGATCGCGATCTGCATACATATATCCGTTATTCCTGATTCCGACTAGCCAGATCGGCCGTAAATCCGATTCTTCCGGTCCCGCGTGGTGGGACCCGACCATGATCGGGATTAGAACCCAACACCAAACTGATGGCGTGGAAATATAGCTCACACACTGAAAATGACCCCAAACGGTCAAAAACTTGTAACATAGACACTATTACCTGTGGAGCACCTATCAGTCATATTAGTTTCGTAAACAGCGCGTGTTTACAAATGATCCGGCAAATCCGAGTCGGAGCCTGCAGAAATGGCCCGCTCCCGCTGCCGAACCCGACAAATTTGGTGTTAACAACAACCCTGTGGATTTGAGCCTAGAACAATGGGAGAAACGTACGGGCAGGGTTCCCTGCGGTATTTCTTTTGCCATGGAAACCATGGAGATGCTCCGGTTCCCGAGCAAATGACTGTTGAAGCCAACATCGTGGTTTTCACGGGGCAAGGTCGAATGTACGTGTTCGCCCCTTCCTTTCCACTTTGTGTCTGACAAAAATAGACTCTACGGTCGAAACTCTCGGGATGCCTCGTCACGTTACGAGTTTCGCGATGGGGTATACAATGACGTACATGGCCAGAGCGAGGGCCGCCTTCCTGCAAAAGCATTGGTCGAAAGACTTTTAAAGAATGTGTCTGTGCCATCCCTTGTCGCAGCCGAGATACCTAAGTGATTACCCCCTCCATATATTTTGCGCTGGTCGCTGACGAACAGTGATCAAATCGGAATGGATTTTGATGCACCGGATCCATTTCTCTACATGTACGCTATTCATCATGTTCGCTCTTCTGCTGTTGTGACTAAACGCTCTCTGTAGTTCCATTCTCGTTCTCGGGAGAAGTGATCTTCGCTCTTGCACCGCTAGCGATAGGGAATATCTCGGCGTCATGATGCAAGCATTCGTTCCTCGCCTTGTCGGGGTGATGGCCCCAACCGCTAACGAATTTCTACCCGGAGACGCTCTCAATTTATCCACTAATATGGCCCGTCGTATGGAGGCCATTGAAGACGATTTGGAATATCATACATTCATTGCAATGTATCGAGGACGTTATGTTCAAAAGTCACTGCCACAACGCGCAGTTGTGGAACAATGCTTGGTCCATATCTTGAAAATGCCTTTCGAATTGAACTCCTCCATCCAGAGTAGGTTGATTCGGTACTGATAACATACCTTTATCGCCCAATAATACTACTATGCTTACCATATACCCCTCTGCATTGAGCAACAATCAATAGTTGCCAATCTCTTTTCTATCGTAGACTTTGCTGAAAGGGGCCTGATTGATCCCCGACATATGAAGATTGTGCTGAATGCGGACCTCATTATGTCCATCGAATATTGAGGTTTCCAACATCAAAGCAATAGAGTCGGCCAGTGCGTTGTTGATGTTTATTGCAAAACAGGAGAAGACCCCCTCAATCTGGTACATGCTTGGTTAGCCCCACAGACTGTACAGATGACAGTTGGCCAAGCGGGGCACATGGGGGGGTAAAGGATCAGTCAGAGTCCTATTCCTCTATGCATTAGCCGCATTATATCAACCTTCAATTGTTTTGTCTGTCGTATGGTCGGTAGAGCTCCCCTTGCCTATTGCTGAACTTTCTAATTTCACCGAGGAGTTATGCAACCCGTTGTTGTTGTTATCGGAGGAGGTCCTGTTGGGCTGGTTTCTTCCATCTTGCTATCTCTACAAAATATACCCCACCTTCTTTTTGAACGCCACCCATCCACTTCGATCCATCCAAAGGCTTGTGGCTTGAACCAGCGCACCATCGAAATCTTCCGACACATCGGCATCGAGCCAGACGTGTTGAAACAGGCTGCTCCAAGGAATACTCACAGTCGCACTGCATGGTATACCAGTTTGGGACCCGAAGGGAGGGAAATTCACTCACGAGATGCGTGGGGCGGGGGGCAAATATGAAGCTGCCTTTGCTGCTGCCAGTCCTTCGCCGTATGTTATACTTCCGCAAATCCGTCTGGAGCCAATCTTGCAGCGCCGCGCACTGGAACTCAATCCGAATGGTGTGAAGCATGGCAGCGAAGTCCTAAGTGTTGACGAAAAAGATGATCACGTTGTCTTGAATGTTCAAGGTGCCGATGGGGTTGCATATGGTGTTGAAGCGAGATACGTCCTAGGCGCGGATGGAGGAAGAATGGTGACAGATTGGCTTGGAATTCAATGGGAAGGCGAGAAGGAGATCTTTGACATGGTTTCAGCACATTTCCGGGCACCTCTTTTGAAGCACCATCCTGACCCCAGGGTGTTTATCAGCTGGTTTATAAATCCGGCAACGGGAGGTAGTATCAAATCTGGTTATTTATATCATCTGGGGCCCTACCCCTCGGATCCAGAAACGGAGGAGTGGTGCTTTGGATGTGCGATGCTTCCAGAGGATCCCGAACGATTCGATACCCAGTTGACGATAGAAAGAGTTCGCCGAACGCTAAACATTGATGACCTTGACATCGATCTGCAGAGTGTCAGTCATTGGTCCGTGACTAGCATTGTTGCGGAGCGATTTATAACAAAGGCCGGGAATGTCTTTCTAGTTGGTGATGCCGCCCACCGCATCCCACCATGGGGAGCCCTTGGTCTCAATACAGGCATCCAAGAAGCCTTTAATCTAATCTGGAAATTAGCTTTCGTGCTGAGAGGCCATATCAAGTCACCCGATACTCTGCTAAACACATACGACCAAGAGCGTCGACCCATTGCCCAACGCGTGGCCAAATCTAGTCTCTACAACTTGAAGAGTCATGGTGGAGTTATGGACCGGGCTGTCGGTCTCTCTATGGACAAGACTTGCGAGGAAAACCAAAAAGGCTATTGATGTCTGCCTCGATCCCACTCACCCGGACTATCCCCGAGTCAGGGCGGAGATTGAAAACGCTCAACGGGTGCTGGACAGCGAATTCAGTGCACATGGAACAGAGGTGGGGTGGTTTTATCCTTCGGCAGATATTGAGCCTGAAGGAGGACGAACAAATGATGAGAAAAAGATCAAGACAGATGATACTCTCAATGATCTTGTTTACCATCCTTCCACTATTCCCGGCCACCACCTTCCTCATGCTTGGCTTCAACGTGGAAGCACGATTTCATCCACTAGAGATCTCCTCCAGCCTCATAAATTTGTCTTGCTTACTGAGACTGCAAACAAGTGGGAGTGGGTTGCACAACACACCTGCCCTGTCAAGGTCGAGATCATCGATGGCAACAAAGGGTGGACTGACCGTGATAGAACTTGGCGGGGACTATGCGGTGTAGAGAAAAATGGAGCTGTCCTGGTTCGCCCAGATGGAATAGTCGCGTGGCGTGGCGATGAACATGATGTCAAACTTTCGTCGTTTCTCGATCACTTTATTAATCCAGAAGGTAGTGTATAACCGCTTGTTTGTAAAAAAACATTTTACAAATTTCATTTTGCCCACCAATACATTTATTGTTGCATATGGTTGATCTGAAAATGCTATACAACAAGGCCACTGCCATTACGTATGGCTTTGAAATATATCTTGGAAGTCAAATTCGTTGAAAAGCACAGATGGAGCAAGGCTTGCAAATTTCCACGTCCCTTCTATTTTCCGGTAGTAGAGCTCATTAGTGGCATGGGAGTGACCGCGCTTGACTTCCTCGGTTAAGGATTCATCCTTATAACGAAGATGGGCTGCACGAATCTGGTGGTGTCCAACGACCTCAGTCTCGGAGATTCTCTCCCACCACGTTGCACCGATAAGGTGTTGAGTCCGTATAGAAGGATTCCCTAGAAGCTTAGGATTCGACATCTTCGCAACGAATTCATCGAGCGACATTTCGGGCCAGTAGTCGTCCGGTCCTAGGACCTCACGATAGTCAACCTAGAAAGGTACTTAGCATTGAAGCGCCATTTTGGACCGGAACAGAGGGCAATCAAAGCATACCTTCAGTTGGGCAGCGGAAATGCCGCGCAAACGATTCCAGTCCTGGTGGGCAGGTTAGTCATGCTTCAATAGAGCCCAAGAAACACACCTTTTGGTCATAACTGTCTGCCCAGTCGAAGACACATTTCGATAGCTGAAGATGGTCTACTAAGTGGAAATTCTCGATCAGAAATGCACACAGAAATAAGGTGACAAACTCCAGACCTTCGAACGAAATGGAATGACTGTCTCTTCTCATATCGGGACGACTAGTAGTAGGGCCAATGGTGTTATTTGATAGGAAAATTTAAGTTCGGTATCGCGACGCTGAAATATAGTCTTTCTGCATGGACTGTTGTGTTGCAAAGGAATGACAGTAAGAGAAATCACGCGCATCGCCCCCTACAGGGTAATCCCCACGAAGTAATCGCGGCTGCTATAATGATTTTAACTAGCCTACGCCACCATACGTGGCGGCTCCATGCCTTTCCAATGTTACAATTGGTTTATTGAGGTTCCCTAGTCCCAAGTCAATTCCCGAGCACCCCGAATATTGAACCGGTCCCCCACCTGGCTTCTTGGGCCGGTGTGGGGCGACCGAAATGACGAACCCTTTGTCCGTCGGCTTCTTTCACAGTTACTATGGCTGTGTAGTTGGGATTATACTCTGTCTGAGCGCCAATATAACGCGATACTGAATATAGACCATCGCCCCAATTCGCTATGAATCAATTGTCATGATCTTTTGGGAACGTCCAAGACCTGAGTTACACTGTTTTAGTATGATTCCTGTGTTCCACTCCCTCGTGGCATTCTACGGGCGATACTATTTACTCTATGATGATAATTATTTGGTATTCATGAATAAAGGCGACACAAAAGAATCAAATTATACATTTCGACTTGACCTACACGGCCAGAATCACTATTTCTCAATAATGTACCCCGCTATCCGTTTTTCGGCTCCCCACATTAGAACCTCATGGGTTGAGTGGTGGTATCAGGCAAGCCATATTTATTCCTGGCAACTCCTGCCAGGCCTCTGAAAGTTCGCGTTATCATTACCCTCCAATCTGAACCGGTTCCATCCAACGCATTCTCAGCATGGTTGACCTAAATAAGCCCGGCTCCATCGAGCGAGTCATCGCTATCACCGAGATCGAACGAATTCTTAACAAATACTGTATAATGGCACGCGAAAACGCCGCTTTTTCTGAAATGGCAAACTTGTTTCACTCGAATGGCATTTTTCGTCTCCCGAATGGAGCCGAGGTTCCCCCTTCAGAAATGGGAACCGTCGTCCAAGGCAAACCACCATCCTTTATCCGCCACCATCTCACCAGTGTTGATATCGAGTTTTCAAGTGAGACGGAAGCAAAGACAAAATCACTTTTCTTCGCTATGACTGGTACATCGACAATTGATCATTGGGGCTACTGGCAGGATGTCTTCCGAAGAACTGAAGACGGAAAGTGGTTGGTTGAAGTTCGGGAGATTGTGGTGGAAGGTCAGGATGCCAAGGGGTGGTACGCGGCCACATATGGCCAGTGATGTTACTGTTCGAATTCTCACTAGTACTTAAATATATGAAAACAATATCTGTCGGATATCAAGGACACAAGTTCTTGATGACGTCCGCCATTCGTGAGGCACTCTTATACTGTTTTTCCATCCTCCTTAGTTCGTTTTGAAACGATCGCAAAAGTCGGCGACGAGCCGGTATTGAATTCTGAGCTCCCTTGAGTACTCCTTGGTCTTGATCCTCCTGCATGCGAGCCCATACCGCAAGGCCCGCGTAGAATACAACCAGTGGAAGCCAGAGGGGAATCAAAGAGTCGTTATTTGTGGTCTCTGTGTAGTTTGAGCCACGCTCATCATCATCCAATGCGTCTAGGACCTTCCAGGCGCATTCAATGGCAGTATCGCTGATACGGATACCAAGATGATGGGGCTGTTCGTTGGAAGGAGAATGGGGGCTTTGTCCTCTGAGTGGCAGTCCGTCATAGCCAGCAATATTTGGCAGTTGCAATGCTCGCGGGCCAATTTCCAGTAAGATGCGACAAAAATATGCCAACGGCAGGACATTTCGGTGCACCCTGAGAGTATTGGAGTTGGAATCGCCTTGGGAAGTAGCGTCGAAATGTTCAACTCCACTGAAATCGGCAGAGTTGTTATTGATAACCGAGCTGTGCCATACTTCAAGTGATTGTATCAAAGCTTCTGATTGCTGTAGATACTCGCGGGTTGCGGAAGACGGAAGATAGGGTCCTTTCATGCTAACGATAGCTCATTCAGCCTCATGAGCACGTCATATTTCAACTCACTTACAGATGCATAGGTGGCATATCTTGCGTCCGATTACTTTGGATTGTCTCGTCGACGAATGGCCCAAGGAATCGGAGAAGTTGGACTGTTTCCGACAGAATACACAACAGTGCCAATAAATACTCATCTGGAGCTAAACCTTGAGGGAGGCTCTGGCGGTTGACAATAATTTGTCTATAAAGATCCTCAAACCTACCAGCCGAGGGTGTTGTGAGGGGGAACGATAAGTCTGTCTGGTTGAAGGACGGAGGCGTGTTTAAATGGATCGCTCGTAAAATGTCAACTAGAAAATAAAACGAAGTCAATCTGCTTCATTAGCAAGATTTCGATTCAGTCTTCCCACTTGGTTATGCTCAACCTACAGACTCATATCTTGATAGTCGAAGGTTGCATGCGAGTCGCCGATCTTCAGAAAACCGCGACGTTTGTATGGCTAATATTGTCAGAACAGCGAATAGGGGGTATTAAACAAGGGAGATGTGACCATACCGCCAAGAAGTATCCATTGACCATCGTAGTCGTCTCCCAAAGTGCAACATCCGAGTGTAGCGTCCCGTATATCACTAACAGTATTCCCTTTGGTCTCTTCATTAGTATTTTTCTTATCTTTTGTTTTTTAAGCTCAGACTTCATGGACTGTCATACTTACCGCTCCATACCAATGCATGTTCCTCGATGTCCTATTATCAAGCTCAACTGAGCCTACGAAGAGTTTCAAGGCTGTTTCGTACAGATTATGGGCCCATATACGATAGTCAAGGCGCTCGGAGACTAACGTCCCAATCAAAGCTCTGCTAAAAGCAAGATATGGAGGAACTGGAGCTCTTCCCGTCAATCCAGCAAGGATAGGGCTTTCTAAATTTGATAGACTTGATAAAAAGGGCGCTTTCTTCAGGAAGCCGATCTCGAACGTGCGAGTGAGGTCCTCGATGATGCCCGCGATCGGAAGTTCCGGAAGGCCATCAAATAGAGAAAGCGGATAGTTTAAATCACTAACGCCCATTGAACCAATTCCAGGAACGGTTTTTGAGGTGCTGATGGGTTCATAGTGAAGTTCATTATCACTGTCCACGTCATGATTGACACCCGGTAGTTGCCTGGAAGGCTGTACGTGCAGGGCTGGTGTATTTGTTGCTGAACGACTTGAAGCTGGAAGTACGAAAGGGACAAAGTCCACGGATCCAACAAACCCTTTGTAATCCGCGAGCAGAGATTGCTTGAATGTCCTAAGGAAGTCATCCGGCAGCGCCGCACCTGCGCGAGCTGAGTCGGAGAAACGCGGATGATACCCGTCTATGAGATGTGAGAAGATGAAAGACTTATTAGAATGAATTTCTGTTTACCTTGGGTCGTCATTGTGCCTCAGCTAGTATGACTGAAGTCTCACGCATGTTGGGAGTTCCCTGTGCGGTGCGCCACAAATCGTTGAAATTGCGGGGAACCCCACACGGAAAAACCACGCACACCCAACCACTACCTGAAACCATTCGCACCGATGAAACCCAGGCGCGAGTCTGGACCGTCACCGCTAGGATGTCCGTATTGCGATCGCACATTTACGCGGCAGGAGCATAGAGAGCGGCATATTCATTCGCGTAAGTGATTACCCGGTCGCTAGGTTGATGGGCTGGCGCTAACCTAGTCAGACACCAAGACAAAACCATTCACCTGCGAGGTGTGCAAAAGAAAGTATGGCAGACGGGATGTCTATCAACGTCATTTGAGGTCTCAGCATCCTGAACAATCTTCTTCCTTGGCGGTCGACAAGAGGAAAGGACGAGGCGCTTGCGACAGCTGCCATAGCCGCAAAGTGAAATGCAACCCGGCTGAGCAATCCTGTGAGCGCTGTCTTCGGGAGGGTATCAACTGCACGTTTCTACGCAATTTGGGTGACCAAACTACCCATGCCCCATCCCAAATCAACTCTGTTCAAGGCTCTATCCCTGACTTAAGCTGCCATGCAAACTTCCTTGATCTCCAAGGACCTTCAAGCAATCCGGCTTCGCATCAAGAAAGTAGCACTAGCTCACAGGGGGCTCTGCTTTCAACCCCATCTGTCAACTTGCCGTTCCAAGATGTCAGCTTTGCGGAAGAGTTTACTTCAGGATTACTGGACTTTGACTTTACGCAAACTGCATCATATTTTGACTTCAATATCCTGGATCAAATACCGCCATTTCCCTCACTGGACCTTTTACCCACCCCTCCTGTATCCGAAAGGCCACTGGAGTCACATTCCTCCCGTGTAAAGGGTGCATATGCTCGGCTTCAGGCTTATGCATCCCCAACAGACCTCTCGAGGCCTGCTTCTCCAGCAGCCAGGGCAGATCATGAAAGCTGGTTGCATCGCTTAGGCAAGAAGCAGAAAGTGCAGTACGATCCGCTCGTGATAAATGTATTCCTGAACCTCTTCCGAGTACATGTGGCCCCAACTTTCCGGTGTTTTGATGGCTTTGAAATTACCGACAGTACCCCCGTCGAGCTCTGGACGTCAATGGCATCCGTCGGGGCATTATATTGTACGACATCAGGTTCTATAAAGATTGCAAAGTCGCTTTATAACCACGCTCGTATTTTACTCCTTTCAAAAGTATGGACACCATTTGTTGCCAGTACTCAAAGACTTCAAGCTGATTCTCTTCCCAGGTACATCACAGAAGACCCTCGCCTAATGATGACCAGTTGGGAATCCTACAGACAGTAAGCTAAAACAATCGTCGCATACAGGTGTTATTGGAGAGTTGCTGATTGATTGGACTTCAGTACATGCTCCTCGAGTTGTTCGGATATTTGAGTGGTGACGATAGGTTCCACGAGATTGCCGAAGTTTATCACTGGGAAATGGTCCAGGTCTGCATCCAAATTTCTACATCTATGCCACCAAGCTAGAGGCATTAACCCTTCTGGCAGATTATCAGTACTTTCAAGTTATGGTCACCTTCAAATGCCGAGCGGGAAGCAGAGCGCAAAATGTAAGGCCGTCTGTTGTTATTGTCTAGACCCAGAGAAAGCTCACAAATAGTCTCGCTTGACAGCACGATTGAAGGTGTATGTATTCTGGAATGCTATCGAGTGACCATTCTCCATGGTTCTGCCACCTTCAGCGTGCCGCCTCCAGGTGTCTCTACAGGGTCTGGTATGTTTGTATCGGCAAATGGACAAGCGGGCCCAAGTGATGGAGGCCTTATGGCGCAACTGCGGTGGATAATGTCAACCAACCCGACGATACTACCACCAGAAGATATTTCAAACCCCTCCGAAATATACGATATGTGGAGCTTATGCTGTTTATCGCTACTTTTACCTTGGACTGCGATAAAGACTACGGTTCAAAATCACCAACCATCCTCTGACTACTCTCGCCGCAGAGAGGTCCTCGAGTCGGCTCTTCACAAATGGTTCACGATCACCAATGGCCAAACGCCCTCACCAACTTTGATGCTGTTCCATATGGTGTCTCTCAACCTTCATGTGAGTGTGAGCAAGATCCAAAATTTAGCGCGCCGACATTGCGGTGAACCGAAGCCTTCGCCTGCGACCACCTCGTCGATGGGTTCTGGTACGCTATCATCAACCGATATCTTTCCATCCAAAATTGATCAGCTGAATGCGCTATGGCACGCAAGACAAATCATCGAATTGGCTGTCAGCTTAAGGCAGGACAATTCTTCTATATCGATCGCAGAAGGTCCTCATTTCAGCTATTGTGTTTACTTCTCGGCCTTAACCGTATGGTATGCAGAGTGGCAATGTTCATCTCCCGATTTTGAACATCCGAGATCCCAAATATCCGTGCACGATGCGGCCGCCTCGTTGAATATAGCAATCGACGTTCTTTCGGCATCGCCGGTGCAGATCGCGAAAAGATTTATTCCTACCCTGCAGTCACTGGTTGGAAGTGTACCGGGCTAATCAAATTATGTATAAGAAATGGTTCGTTCTATTGGTTCCCCCTTTCATAGCCTTGTATCAATTCACCCAAACTCGCTCGGTCGATACTGCCTTGTTTTCATTTTCTTCACTTCATCGATATGTTTTTGCGATATATCATTGTAAAATATTAGCGGCAAATGAGAGCTTTCGATGGCCCAAGCATGATTATCCCCTCGCAATGAACTGTTCTAAGACAAACGCGAGCCGGTCAGGCTCAATCTCCTCCACGATATCCCAAATGAACTTCCTGCGACCGCCCGAAAGAGTACCATACTCCATTTCGAATGCTTCCTGTTCATCGAACGCCTGCCAAGGTTCCTTGCCGGAAACAAATTTTAGCAAGTCTCGGGTATACTTTCGGCAGGCTTCTATTTGTTCTTCGGTCAAGAACTCATCGAAATTGTGCAAAAGCGTAGTGAGATCGGTTATATGCGAAGCCTCGCCTTGCCAGCGTCCTTCCCATGGGTTCGGTGAATTGAATCGATAGACGTAGGCGGCTCCATCCTTCCATGATTGGGCCAGGTAGACAGTTGGGATATAGAAGAATACATCATTCAACAGACGAAGAATCCCGTGCAACGAATCGTCGTCACTGTTCTCGCTGTTGATGGTGTAAGCCGAGACAATTTTACCCGCCAAGCCAGGAATGTCCTTGACTTCCTTCTCCAAGTGCTCGCCGAATGCTTTGCCGATGCCTGATTTTCGGTGATCCAAGGCACCTGCCATAATAGATCCCTAATGAAATGGTCAGTGGCTTGTCGGAAGTTAAGGAAGGTATGTACTCACATCGAACTGACAGTCCCCGATAAACAAATCCTGACACCACCCTCGGTGTAGCATGGTCGGGATCCCACCGGCGACAGCCTTCACTGAAGGTATCTCAAGACATATTCTCCCGTCAACAATCGGACGAGATGGGAATGCTGAAATCTTTGCCATCTCATCTGTAGTCAATCCTTGTATACGAGACACTCGTTCACTAGGTGATAGGTTATCTAAGCCGAGGATTCGAACAGACTCGGCATAGAAATGTTCATGAACCGGATCTGGGAGAGGCTTCACAGCCAGGAACTGACCACTCAGACAGGCGACGCGTTTGAATAGTGGCTCTTCACTGGCAAGATGCAAAGAGGCAGAAACTTCGACTGTTAGCACAACTCTGCTGCGAAGGGGGTGTTCAAGGATACTTACCACCTCCTGCGCTATGTCCAACAAGTGTGATGTTTTCCGAGTCACCGCCAAACCCCTTGATATGAGCTTTTATCCATTGCAGCGCGACACGCTGGTCACGAAGACCATTGTTGGGGGTAAACCCAGCGTCGCGCAGCTCTTGGGATGTTAAAAATCCAGCTGGGCCAACCCGATAGCTGCATCCATTAGCTTTCAAGGGCCGGTATCATAGATCGAATTGGCAGCTGACTGTGACTTACTTGATACTAACACCGACCACAGGAAGCCCCATTTCACTGGAAATGGATACTAAATTGGTAAGCTGATTCTGCGGCCACGAGGAAGATCCAGCGCCGAAGCCGCCACCATGGAGGAAGACTAGAACTGGCAAGCTCTTGGAAGAGTCATCCACACTGGGTAGCGTGATATTGAGATTCAATCCCTGCGTGGTGGACTTGGCGAAGTGTGTGCGGGGAAGTTTGTGTTGGATCAGGCCAAATTCGGAGTCGCATCCATCGACACCTCCCACACTTGGCCTAGAGAAACATGTTAGAGAATATCGGAATTACCTCAGAAACTCGGTCTAGCACGGTTCAAGAACAAAAAAAACATGACTTACCCATATGATGTAGCGTCAATTGATTCATCGGGGTCTTTCCTGTCGACAGGAACGGGCGGAGCGAATTGGTGCGCGAGAGTCGCGTACTGAATGCCTAGAAATTCCACCAGGCCATTCTTCTTGTTGCCCTCAATGCGGCCTAGAAGGGGGTGTTGAATTGTAGTCATTGTAACAAATTCGAAGATTTTATTCGAGAATTACTTGCTACGGGTATGCTTGAGTTAAGTATTTGATTGTGGGATGTGGGGAGGACCGATCATTCGGGATCTCCACTCACTCCCCGACTTCCAGCTTGAATCGCTTCAAGTTATAGACCAGCATCCTTGGCTACGGCTCTCATGTCGGTCCTCCAAGTCTCAAAGTATGGCTTAGCTCCCTTTTCCATCTCCTCTGCGGTCGGGTTCTGCAAAGATCTCAAATAGTCATCATCCTCTGCCGCAGTTTCGCTTGCAAGGTGAAGACGGAGTTTATTGGCTGTCGTAGCAGGGTCAACGAAATATCGGAAGACCTTCCTGCGAGCGTCTGAGTAGCTTGTGAGGGTCTTGTCCGATCGCCCTTCGTTAAGAACCATGATCAAGGCCTCTGCCAGAGCGTCGCCATCCAAAAGACCAGTGTTTAAACCCATGGCGCCATATGGCTACAAAATATTAGATTCAATTTGTCTTTTAGCGCAGGGGAAAAGATCTACTCACATTGTTCATGTGCGCCGCGTCTCCGGCCAGTACACACCGACCTTTGCGCATAGTCGGGACCAAGCGTTGGTGAATGCGATAGACTGCCTTTGCCTTGATCTCAGCTGGAAGCGGTCGTGGACCAGAGACCACTTCTTCGTAGAACCCCTGAATGACCTCCTCCTGGAGCAACTCCTCATCGGATCTTTGATCCTCTGGGGGAACAGCAACGGTACACCTCCACAGGCTCTTTTCGCCAACAATTGGGTCGGTCAGAGGAGTCATGATGGTGTAATTTTTCGTGCCGATAATGTAGCAAGTATGCCAAACTGGATCAACATAGTTTCCGAGGATAACGTCCGTGGAAATTAGTCTCTCAGGCCAGGTGTGTCCGAGGCAAGGCGTTCCGATGAGTTTGCGAGTTTTCGATCTGCCACCGTCGGCGCCAACAAGATAGGAACCCGTAACAGCCGGGAGATCGTTGTTTTCGAAATCGATGGTGACTTTGTCGTCTCCTTGTTGGATGCTGGATAGCTCGCTGTTGAATTGAATCTTCACGTTACCAGTCTTCAGCGCCTCCTCCAGAACCAGCTTTGTCAGCTCCGATTGGCGAAGGTTGAGCAGGCCAGACGGGCAGGCCTTGACAGGATCACTGGGGTCGCTAAGTGGTTGCGCAGCGAGGAGATCGCCCAAGCGCTTGCCTCCCTTGCCGTCATCGATAGGAAGTGTGCGCCAGCACAATCCAGCAGTCATGAATCCTTCCGCTCGAACGAGGTCGTACAGTCCAGTTTCTTGGAACACGACCTGGGTTGCACCATAGTAGCCAACAGCTCTTGGTGTATAGGGAAGGGCGGACTCTTTCTCAAAGATCTGGACTGGGATCCCTGCCTTGCCCAGCCGATAGGCGATGAAACATCCTACAGGACCAGCTCCCACCACAAGAACGGGAAGTTGCTCTTTAGCCATTTTGCGAGTCAACAGTTGGAGAGATTATTCACAAATTCTAATATTAACGAGCGTAAAAAGAAACTTAGAGACTCTATTTAATTCACATCGGTGCGGAAGCCCCGGTCGGTCGCATAAGTGTCCCTTGCTCGATAGTGAAGCGGCCGGCCACAAAGTGGGCATCCCGAGAATGTGGGGAATGCCGAGGCCATTTGCACGTCGTCCCCTTCACTAGATGCCCCAATTATCAGGCCACGCGTCACCGCGTCACCGCCACTCCTGCTTCTGTCCGAAATTTATCTACTGTATCACCTAAAAGATTGACATTCTGATGGTAGATACTACTCTTGATTTGAAGTGGCTACTCGCATTATATAACTACAAAACTGTCTGCCCAGGTGGATAATTGATATATATTTTGTCTGCGGGACCATCAGAATATGTATTCAGGCACCAGGACATTTCTCTGCGCCCATGAGTAACGTCCTCGTTTTCACAAGAACGAAATTATCTTGAGTGAATGGAACACTGATATAATTAAGCTTGGAAGTCTGTGTAGAGTTTGCTGGGCAAATGGAAGGGTACTTCAAGGTTAATATACGTAGGTTGTGGACGACTCTTGAAAAGTCCCAATCTCCGACCGGCGGCCTAGATTATATGCAAAGCTGATGAATGCCAAGTTTGCGGGCCGAGTTTGAAGACCGGTAAAATGACAGTTTCAAACGTTTACGACTCTGAACTCTGAACTGAGCAGGTCCCGGATTATCTCGAATTTGAATGGCCCCGATTGAGAATCCACAAGTGCACTATTAAAGTCTCATTCCAAGGTTACCGTGGGCATGAGAATTACCTAGTCACATACACATAAACAGTAGGTAATATAAGAGAAAGTATATTTATTGATTGAAGACGAAACGTTGGCTAAAGTTAATATATAGACTGTATCTAAACAACGGGCAAAATAATGCGGCTCTTGTACTCTCCACCGTAATGAATTGTGTGAGTGCCAACGTTGCCCTTATATCCTCGGGGGTTAGGTTTCACCTCCTCAGTGTAATCTTTGAACAGAGGATATTGTCCCGAAACCTCCAAGCTAATGCTCTCTCCCTCCTCATACGCAATTCCCATGGCCCACAGGCCAATTTGGAGCTCCACAACTTCACCCTTCTGTAGTTTCTCCACCCGGTCGTGAGTATGGAAGGGATATTGGGAGTGCATACTTTGGCTCTCGTCAATGTGGCGGTGGGAGGCCTTCAGAACTCCGAATGGTCCAAAGTAGAAGAGCAGATTGTGGTGATCCTTAGGATCCAGCTCGTCAAAGGAGTTGATGGGGGCATTCTTCCATGGAATGTTTAGATTGAGAAGGGGTTTGCCGTTCTTGTCCAACTTGCGAAGGAGAACGTAGATGTCCATGTCGTCTGAGTCTTCGGTACTCATGTAGAGCACGGCCTTGGGCATGCCGGCAAGTGTTGTCTTCTCCGTGAACGTGTGTTTGAACTTGGCGATGTCAAACGTTTGATCCTTGAGTTCTGAGTTGTAGGAAATTGTCCCAGGATTGGTGGGGGGTGTCAGGGACAGGGAACCCTCCTGCTGAATAAAGAAATCGGTGTACTTTGTGCGCGGAATAGGATAGTCTTCTTCAACAATAGGATAGATAGGGTCCTTATCTCCGAATTGAAGAATGGTCATTCGCATCCGAGGAACCTTCTCAAAGCCATTGTCATCTCCCCGCAGGAACTTTCCAAAAAATGCAGCAAGCTCATCGCGGGACTCCTTCACGGTCCAAAGATCAAACCACTCCTGGTAGGGATCCCATCGCAACCACTTGTCCTTTGTGTCAACATCCAACCATCCTCGGATCGAGCCCATCGTATGAACGAAAGTCGAGTATGAAGCGACAACGTAGGTCGGGATGTTGATGTTCTTGATATTGGCTCGCTTATCTTTCCAGTAGTCGTTTTGTAGGTCGCTCCGTCGATACATCTCGGCGAAACTCTCGAGACCATTGCTGCCTTGGATGATGTGTTGTGTAATGAAGTCGAAGAGTCCACTATCCCAGACACCTCCTCGAACGAACTGCTCTCGGTAAAGGTCACCCGCAGCCTCCCAAGGGGCAATGGCCTTGAGGGAAGGAGGTCTCAGAGAAGCAATAAACCATTGTACAATTCCAAGATGGGAATTACCCGCCAGTCCAACATTGCCTGAGCACCAGTCCAGCTTCGCAATTTCTTCGATCACATCGTATCCATCCTCAGCTTCTTGTGTGCCCATAATGACAACAGAGCCATCGGAGTTTCCTGATCCACGAGCATCGACGTTGACAATAGCAAATCCCTGGGGACAGTACTCCGCGGGGTCTGGGCCTTCGAATCGCTCCAGCTCACTCATTGTTCCATCCGGAATACCCACACCCCAAGGGAGCACCTTCAACATTGAAAGGCCATTGAACTTCTTGCCGAACGGACTCCAGGCGATAATAGCGGGGACCTTTTCGTTGGGGCCAACGTTGGCCGGGCGATAGATGTCACAATACAGAGTGCATCCGTCGCGAACTTTGATGCCGAAATCATGCTGCGCAATAATGTCGCAAGGGAGTGGCCGTGAGTTGTAGCCATTCCATCCGGCAGGAAGAACTTCAGTACGAGGATTGAAACCCTGATAATTGTTCTTGCCCTCGGTGGGCTTGCTGATGGGGACCACGCCTAGCTGAACTGGGGGAGGCATGTTGTAGAGGGGAGGGAGAGGAATAAGGATAGGAAGAGGAGAGTGAGACAATTGGAGCAAGAACGCGAGATGATTGCTTTCAGTCGCTTCTTAAAGACCGTTCGACTTTCTTAAAGCATTTCTACGTCAACAATTTCTCAATTACCCCCACAAGCTATAGCTTCCCCGCTTGTACGAGGGGCAAGAGCTATCGCGCGAGTATGCGCGAATCCAATACTTCGTCGGATCCATAGAGATTGGTGGGGGATTTGTGGGGAGCCGAACCCACCCAAACCACCAACTGGATGCTAGCGCACTCCCACTCGCGCGAACTCGCGCGAGATGTCATCAAAGCATTCTTTATTCGGAAGAAGATGAAGATTCGGGAATCTGCGGCTATTTTACGCTGGCGCGAGCTCGTGCGACGATCGAGGGGCGCCGGAGAGATTTAATTGCGAAGTCGCGAGCCTTAAGACCATCACAATTGTCAGTCATTTACACTACAAATCACACTACAGAGCTTATAGATTGAACTGCAATTATGTCTACTACAGTCACTGAGACGAGATCCACGACTCTTAAGCCGTCACTTGAATCGAATTCTCAAATTCAATATGGCGATTGGCGGGACGACTTCTTCAAGCAGGGCTACTATGTCTTTAAGAATGCCGTCTCTGCCGACAAAGCCACAAACTACTACTATGAGAAGGCGCTGAGTTGGCTGGAGTCCTTTGACAATGACTTCGACCTCAAGAATCCCGAGACATGGACCAAGGACAATCTTCCCCAGAGCTTCAAGAACATGTACCTTGGATACTGTGCAGCCCACGAGAAGTTCATGTGGGATGCTAGAACGTAAGGCTCATTCTTTTCTATGTTCTACAGGCATCTTGTTACAGCCAGGGTAACTGATTATGAATAGAGAGCCGAACGTTATCAGACCATTCGAAGAGCTCTGGGGCACCAACGAGCTTACGGTTTCCTTCGACACCTTCAATGTGACACTTCCGGATCGGAAAGACGATGATTTCCGCCCATGGCCACACGTCGACCAGGCCCCAGAGCGCAAAGGCCTTGCTTGTGTTCAAGGTCTTCTGAACTTGGCCCCAGCCGGACCAAAGGATGGTGGACTCCTTCTCATGCCCGGCTCATCTGCTCTTTTCGAGGAATATTTTGCCACATTCAAAGCCCGTGATCGCACGGCCGTCGAGGCAAAGCACTACGATTTCTACATGTTCCAACCAGAGGACATCGCATGGTTCGAGTCCAAAGGATGCCACCAGATCAAGGTGAACGCAGACCCAGGTGACATGATTCTTTGGGATTCTCGTACCATCCATCATGTTGCGAAAATCGAGTCCGAAGTCATTCGCAGTGTCCTGTATATTTGCTTTACACCGGCGGCACTGGCGGCACCAGAGGATATTGCTTACAAGGCCGAGCTATTCAAGCGATATGAAGCCACGACTCACTGGCCCCATTGCAATATTTGGGGACATGGGAAGGCAAAAATCAATGGGGAGATTGATCCTATGGAAAGGGATGAGCCACTGGAAAAGCCTATTGTCACAGACCAGATTTTGCGTCTTGCTGGTGTCAAATCTTACCAGGAGGTCTGAATCTATCTTTAGTTGCTCACAATTGTACCTGCTATAACCTTGTTGTCTCTATGCCATCTGTATTGAATGTGTTATTCCCAATTACTCTCCATCTCTCTGAAATTATGAATTTGATGAATATCAAGAATTCAAAACATTTGGGTCCTCAGTATCGTCATGTGCGGCTACTTACATGCCTATTTTGACCTCCTTCGTGCCTTGGCAAGTACAGTCGATCCTTCAAATAATCTATTCCGGGCCTGTAGGGAACATAATAGTATCCATAATCCAGTCAAAGTCCGATTGTTCATACCCTTGGAGTGCCCCTGGTAACATCTCTGACATGCCTGGGGAAAGTAAGTTTTGACCATGCGGGTGATAATTATCTCCATTACCCAACACTGGCCAAAACAAAGACTGATGGTGGTTCATAGTAGTTTCAACCACATGGCCTTCTGAAGCCTGAGCAGAAGAAATGATTGTCTGCATGATGTCCTGCCTTCTTACGTGTCCATCATGTTGAGCAGCTTCCAGTTCGAGCAGCCATCGGAGTGCTCTTGGACCTTCCTTGCAAATAGTTGTCTTGTGTGCATAAGGAAGCAGAGTGGCAATACATAGCTCAACAGCCTGTCTGCGCTCTTGGACCAGGGCTGGATCTCGGCGTTGATCGGAGACAAGGATGTCTAGACAAAGGAACACACCGGCAGCGATGGTAGCCGAGCCAAAGATCCTGGGATGAGTTGTCAGCTTCACAGTCTCATAGATTCAAAGTGGTCATACATACCACATTAATCGGTACACGTGTGGAACCTCGCTCATTTGGACGGTATTCAAAGCTGCGTTGATAGCTTGAGAGCGAATCTCTGACCACACCGGTAGATCTGAGATGCTGGGTTGCAACAAGATCCGGGATAAACTGAGGCGGAGGTAGTTCAGGGTGCATAAATAATGGGATCTCTGGCCAGAAACCCAAAGTGGCTCTCGTATTGAATTGTTACTCCCAGCAGCGAAGCTATTGGAAACACTTTCGAATTTTCTCACAAAATCCGATTCTAACTTGCTAAGGTTTTTCAAAAACTCGCATAGCACAGTTGGTGACTTTTTGCGAATCTGGAGGTATTCGTAAACTTGCTGTGATACCTTTGCCAGCTCAATGTGATGTAAGAGTGGAGAAAACATAGAGTCTCCATCCGAAGATGAAATTCCATTCAAGATGACGTTGTTGTCAAACTGCCCAAT
Organism: Penicillium frequentans; assembly: GCA_028828275.1. Classification (NCBI taxonomy): domain Eukaryota; kingdom Fungi; phylum Ascomycota; class Eurotiomycetes; order Eurotiales; family Aspergillaceae; genus Penicillium; species Penicillium frequentans. Next base: position 513,884 of record JAQIZY010000001.1, on the reverse strand, counting down.
TGTTACGGTACAGTCGAAACTATCGGAGGGAATATTGGGATTCATTCCTCGTAGGGCAGCAAGCCTATCGATAGTATATTAGCGTTGTGGAAAATGCGGCCAAATAAACGAGCAGTGTATCTTACCAGTCACAAATAACCAGGGTCCACCATAAACGCCTTCCGAGTTCTCTTTTTGCTCGGCTATCCCACTCGGGCATTCGTCTAAGACGAGAGGGAAATGATGCTTCGGTTCCGAGACGATGCATGTTTAGCTCTCTTGCGGTATTTATTGCTTGGCTGGTGAGGTTACTTTCTCTAAAGTTTTCGCCAAAGTGAGAGTTGCAGAGTGTGAGAATGGCAGCGACTTGGACGAGGGATAGCTGAGGCCTGGCCATGGCATTCGACAGTTCCAATTGCCGGATTGCCGAGTCATACCATGTGTGGCAAATATGCAAATGATCCAATGGTTGATCTTGTGCATCATGAAAGCCGAGAGACGCAAATTCTTCGTCGTCCATAAAAAATAGACCGACCTATTACCATAAGTACCACGGAAACATGACAGGAAGAATAAGCTAACTCACCGTAAGTAGACTGAAGTAGATTGCCATCCATCCATGATCATGAAGACCTTGTAGATCACCTTCTGCCATGGCATCTTGTAAAATATCGTGGTCTGTGATGAATTGGTCTGCACGAACGGCACAATGAATCCATCCAAGCATTTTCAAGGAAAATTGCAAGATCACATTGCTGTCCACCCGATTTGGTAATGACCGTAGGGTATCCAATGGCTGCGATGCTCCAGTAGTGAGACTGTCATCTGAACGTCGACTGCGCTGTACAATGCCCAGATTCCAGTCATCTAGAATCGCTCCAACTTCTTCGAATGCGGTAATATTCTCAGAATTAAAGGTTGCAGATGGCATGCCAGATGTTGGACGCGCTTGAAGACCAGCTCGGTCTTGCAAGCTCATCACAAGAGCTAGTTCCAGCTCAGCAACCCGTTCCCTCAGCTTGGAATTCTCTTGAATGATATCTCCATTGTTTGCCTCCACGGGCGTGGCCCTATTAGACAGACAGCCCAACGTTGTCAGTGAGGATTCACGTGGAAAACAATCGCCCAATCAGAGATAAGGGGGGCACAGGGGACATACACAGTAAGCTTTCCCCGGACACGCACAACCTCGCGCGTGCATAAATGGGCGCGATTTTTGGTAATGCATTCTCCACAAGGAACCTTCTTGTTGCAGCGGACGCGTCTCCTCGCGCATTCCGTGCATCGCTGCGGTATGCGCTGACTAGTGCGTGGGTCAGCCATTGCAGCTAAAAGGGTGAGAGAATGTTGAGGTCCGAAGTCAATCCCGGCTTCCCCACCATGTCGCCCCCATGTCTTTTCCCCGCATATTTTAGGTTCTCGGAGCTTCCCCACACTTCCACGTTGAGCCAAAACTAACCTTTTCAACCAATCAGAGTCCACACTTTGTCAATTATAGTAGATATGCTTAGCGTTGGTCTGGACTGGCGCAACCTCGCGCGAGCTCGCGCGAGATATCGGTAAGTTAACCCACAATCAAGTCGCTTGCTCAACCTTACCAAGCCCCCAGCTAGCGATATCCGGGGTAGAGGGTCTCAGGATCACGAATGGTGACGATCTCAAATATCATGCGAACAATATATATTTTGTCGATATCTCACGGTGCTTAATGATCATCCAGGGCAAGGTTGATTGCGCCCGACTGCCTTCTATCATCTTCTGTCACAATGACTTCCTCTGATGATTCCCCAACGGATACCAAGGCCCATTTGACGGCAACGAATCTGGAATATGCCATTCCTACAACTACCAAGTCATGGTTTCGAACACCCCATCTGTTGCAGCTGAATATTTGTGTTGGAATTGTTTTGATTTCGTCTACCACGATGGGTTTCGACGGATCAATGATGAACGGACTGCAAAGTCTTGACACCTGGTTTACCTATTTCGGGTCCCCAGATGCCACATGGCTTGGTTTGATGAATGCTGTTATGCCCCTTGGAGTTGTAAGTTCAACGTCCCGTGACGCTGCGTGGCAATATTCTCACAATTCCAGATTGTCTTGTCTATTCCAGCTGGTTGGTTGTCCGATGCTATTGGTCGGCGTTACACAATGATGTGCGGTATTGTCGTTCTCGTCGCAGCAGCTGCGATGCAAGCAGCTTCCCATAACATCGCAACATTCATTGTGGCGAGATTCTTCGTCGGCGCAGGAATCGAGCTATCTTGCGTCCCAGCCCCCCGTCCTGATTACCGAAATCGCATATCCAACCCACCGAGGAAAAGCAACCAGCTTGTTCCAAACCTGCTTCTTCCTAGGAGCCATTGCATCTAGCTGGTGCACGTTTGGTACTTTCAATATGACGAATTCGACCTGGAGTTGGCGCATTCCATCTGCCCTGCAGGCCTTTTTCCCAATTGTCCAGTTTATGGGCCTGTGGTTTGTGCCCGAGTCTCCTCGTTGGCTAATTGGCAAGGGTAGACACGAGGAGGCCCGTGCATTTTTACTCAAGTATTATGCCGGGGGTGATGAAAGCAACCCCATCGTCGACCATGAATACCGAGAGATATCATCGCGCATTGAGGCTGAGCAGGCCGCGGCTGGAATGGGATGGTCGTCGGTAAGGACCCCATCACATCAATTTCCAGGCATAATTGGCTAATTTTTCAAGCTGTGGCAAACTACTGCGGACCGAAAGCGATTGGCTATTACCGCGTTCACAGCATTTATCTCCCAGTGGGCTGGCAATGGTATCATCACCTACTACCTTTCCCTCGTTCTCGACTCGGTTGGTATCAAGGACTCTTTCACAAAGACTCTGATCAACGGAATTCTTCAAATCTTCAACTACATCGTCGCGATATGTGGAGCCCTTTTGGTAGACCGCGTAGGTCGTCGACGTCTCTGGTTCTTCTCCGCGATTGGCATGCTAGTGACCTATAGCATTTTCACGGCATGCTCAGCGGTGTTTGCAGAGACTGAGAACCACACAGTCGCTATGGTGGTAATTGTATTTATTTTCCTGTACTATTTCTGCTACGATATTGCTGTTACACCTCTCACATTTGGTAAGTCATACCTTGACAGACTGTCTTCATCTTCAAGTGGAGCTAATCCAGTGTTCAATAGCCTACCCCGCTGAGATTCTTCCCTTTCATGCTCGGCAAAAGGGAATGGCCGTATGTAATCTTTGCAATGGTCTAGCTCTCATGTTCAACTCATTCGTCAACCCAATCGCCTTAGAAGCGATTGCTTGGAAGTACTATATCGTTTATATTGTCCTTCTGTTCTTCATTACGATCATCGTTTATCTGTTCTATGCAGAGACGAAGGGTTACACTTTGGAAGAGATAGCGGATGTGTTTGAAGGGCCCGCTATTGTTGCTGGGCGGTTTCGTCGGCCCAGCAGTCCGAGGCATGAGCACCCGATGGATGTGAAAGAGGTTCCAGTGTCTATGATTGAAGACATATCCAATTAAAGGTACAAATTTACCAGTCTTGGGGATATATCTGCGTTCATATTGTGGGATTGTATCTAGTTGAAATTGAGGACATTTATAACAATTCACAATTGAAATTCCATGAATGTCATGTCATAATCGTATACCGGTGGCATTTTTGCGGATCATTCCAAGCTGTGTGCACTTCCATGCTTCAAGTATCGTACAATGGTTTTGCAGCGGTGTAGACGTTGGAGTACCAGGACCTTGAAAGGTCGGCAAGACGGTATATTGAAATATGAGGTCATAGATTGGCCAAGTAAATATCGAGCCTCCATATGACTCACAATATTTCTTTTAGTAGGTTCTGATGTCCCTTCGCAACCCAGTTCACTTGGCCATATCATTTCTGCCGAGCCCCTGACAAGTCATTTTGTTTGCCGTCAATCCATGTTTTGTCATATTTCCTTGTAGATGAACGTCGCACGCAATGGATCATTTTATAAGACAACAATTAATGCCTAAGACAACAAGACTAGATCAAGCTCTCTGGGAACTTTGCTAGTCTCCTGTATGTCAAGCCTAGATTCAGTAGGCATGGAAGACATGCGGGTCACTGCGGAGAGCTTCGTATTTGGATAAGGCCATATTGCCCCCAAGCCCACGCGTGCATCGCTGTGAAACTTCCGCGGACTACATTGAAAGTCCGCACATTGCTGGCTCGCATCTCAACGTGAATGTATACTCGAAGGTAACTTAGACGGAGCGACACGCTAACGTTTATGGCGTCTGTGCGATTTCCCTGACCTCGTCTGTATGTTGTTTTGGCATGGACTGAGCCTCTGAGGATGTGATTAGTGTACTGGAGGTCAATTTTCAATCGAAATGAGGACGTACCTGATAAAAACGCTCATCAAATCCTTTCCTTTGCAGCATCCCAGCGCCAGGGATTCAGTCTTGACCATCAATGCCTTCACACCGACCCCAATATTGGCCGGGTCCCCCATAGATATTCTTAGCCGGATACTCCCAGCTGTTTCCGATTCTATCGATGGCTCCCTCCCGTTCCTCATATACAGGGGTGTTTGGCGCCCAGGTCCATTCCGAAAGGTGTTCTTGGCAAATGTTGAGTCACTTACTCGGTATGATACAAAATGACAGTGGTATTATTTGCGTCGTTTGTCCTGCCGTGTACGGAGCCTCTGAGAATATAGTTAGAGTACCGCGGATTTTCATGTCCAGGGAGGGGGTGTAGCTTTCAGTGACTGACCAGTCCCATACGCTAACGACAAAACAAAAGTTGAGGCAGGTTTCGATGACTCCTATCGGCGCTGCATCGTTGGCGGAGGGTTTCTATAAGACAACGCTTTATCCTGTTCCTCAGCGCTAGGCCGCAGGACGCTACGTCTTGTGACCTCCATGTTACCAGCACCAGCCTCTCCACACCCATGTGCATATGTGTCCTCGCGCCTCTGGCACACACGATTCTGTGGCTGTTATCTGGGTCGGCCGCCCAAGGAATAGTTCTCGGGGTTGTGCTATCATGCATGAAACGACAAATGTCATTATTAATGCTCCAGGACAGTTTCGTAAAAAGTGTAACACATACATGCTCTTGACCTAGCTCTATGCTTGAAACACAGCAGCTTCTAGTGCCAGATTCGTGATCATGCCATAATGTTGTGGTTTATGGATTATGCTCCATGACCATTGGTTGAGGTATGAGTAATTCCAAGGTTATCATGAAGGAGGTAGATGTATAGATACTGGGAAGCTGATCAAGCTGTTTAGAAGAGGAGTTGAATATATATGGTGTGATAAATATAGAAAATTGGAGAATATATAGACATGGCAAGTGTAGAAGGACAAGGGAGCTAAGAACTGCCATTTTATATGGAGTCGCTGACTAATGAACCGCTTCGCGTCGGAGATTTCCTATGGCGTGGATGTTTCCAAGAAAGCTAGAATAAAACTCATGATCAGGACGCGCGAATGTTGAGCAGAGCCCGTTCAGGCATATTTATCATAGCAAGTATTTCAAACTGCCTCTTATGCGTAGCTGGAATAGATATATCCCATTCTTTACAGTCATCCTGGGACTCAAGATGTAAATGAATAGGTCGCCGTTTTTGCTGGTTCTACTGAACCGTGCTGTGTCTACTGTGTTATGTGAAGCAGTTTGCTGGATCAGACAAGCTTTGCTGAATTGTGTCAGAGCGCGGTGCCAAAAATAGGAACGCCTTAATGTGGGCCGTGAGCGGCCACAACTGGTAGTAAGCGAGCTGCGTGCTGCCTACAGCTAGATTGCATGGACACAAAAAGTAAGACGTTGTGGGTTGATGCGCAACAAATTTGCATAACTTTCCACCAGCTCCCGTTGTCAAGCTCCCCCTGTACGCCCACCCACGCGATCCACCTGCAACAAACCTCGCTTAGCTCTGCCATGGCCAGGTTTGGCTCGTTCGCATCTTCCGTCAGACATCAGACCTGCCTTCGTGTGAATGTAAATCGTCCCTCTCTTTCCCAGACTGGTTCAGAATCGAGGTTCAACTCGATTCCTCAGTGCCCCATGTGCCGCTTTGAAATGGGTAGAATCGGGCGTTACAAGCCGTTGGGATCATCGGTGTTGGAGGGCGGCAATCAACCTATAATTCTTGGTGAGTGATAGGGTTCAAGCCGTGAGTGGGTCGGATTTAAGTCTCCACTCTTCTCCACCGAGATTGAACATCTCCACTTCCGCTGGTGCAAAGTCACGATACTAACTGCGTTCTCTTGTTTCGAGCAAGCATTTTCCGGGGACATACTTGACAGTTCGTGACGAAGATTGTCAAAGGTTGGCACCTTGAAGTCACGCTGACGAATGTGATGGTTGGAGATCAGGATGTTGTTCGAAGATACATGTCGCTCGGTATTTCCAATGTTCCTCCACATTCGCTGCTCTCCTTTTGAAAACAAGATTGCCTCCAGTGTCCAATAAAAATTTCGTCGCCTCATGTCTTTCTAGCATAACTGGACCGTAAACACACAACGTCCATACACCGTACCTGTACGTGTCCACAATTCCATATTCGATACCGGGCCGATGAGTCACCAAAATCTGCAAGTCAGTGAGTACGCTTCCCTCCGAGAAGTTGGGACTACACTTCCTGGCTGTCGAAAGATCGCCGGACAATGAAAGCCTCGTGACATAAGTATCATACTAATTGAAGACCCACAATCTCGCGATCCGATCCGCACAGAACGAAAACGACGAACTCGACGATCCCCTGTCAGCTCGACACACCCGGCGACACACTTCTTGCGAAGAGCCAAATCTGAACCAAGACGACGATCAACGGATTTGCGGCCAGGGAGGTTTGCTAAAGGAGTTGCAAAAAGCCCAATACGCGGACAAAACACTGAATAGCCTGAGATCAACACTGGAGCCCCTCGTCAGAATCTAGTATGTTTCAGCCAGGGCGAAAGCAACACCTAATACTGGTATTCGATGTTGGCATGGCTCATGCCGAATACTCAAAGCGCTCTGGGGATTGACAACAAGGGCGAGAAGATGGCTGGCTATGGGTAAGAAATCTCCTACATACCTACTGACAAGCACGCACACAGCTGACGAACAACACCATTTAATAGTAGGCCTGGACACGGATCTCGAGGTCCACATCAGAGATGCAATGGAGTTCTCATTTATGGCGCCTGCGGAAGCTTACTCCTTGTTCCGACACCCAAGCCAAAGACTGGTCATCTCGCTCAGCCTGAATTCTAACAAGAAATTATACCGCATATCGATACCGGGCAACAAACCTGGTCCCCCAGATCGCTTTTATCGACAGGCAATACACAGAGAAGTTGCGAGGAGTTCATCACCTATGCTGAAAGAGAGGGACTTTGAAAGACACAATGACTATTGGCACTGGAACGCGTCAAAAGCTGAACCCAGAGCACCCGTGTGAGGCTCTGAGCTCTGGCCTGTCACTCGCACAAATCTGCCTTGCGTGCTCACCTTTCAGGGAGGTTATATTTGAACTTTCCGTGTCCAACAAGTGTCTCTGTTGGAAGAGTCGTAGTGCGATTTTCGTACCTGTGAAATTCGATTGACAATTTTCAAGATACTCGGAAGGTTATCATCATGAAGCTTTGACTTTGGCGCCGAATGTTAGCTGGTGGGAGTTATAATACGGTGGACAGTTCGATACGACAGGCCCAGGGATTTGAATCCTGCTGTTGGAATTCAAAAGGCTACATCCCCAAACCTTGATTTGAGATGCTAGACCACGCTACAGGAGTAGATGACATCAAGGGCCAGTCGGCCTTAAGAAGTATTACAGATCAATACGCCGATTTGAGCTTTTGCCCTTGCAGGTCTGTAATAGTTCAACGTGCATGCAGAGGCAAATAAAAGGAGGTTGCAGGTCGGTACAATGCTGTGTCATCTATGATGAAGGCAGAGAAACTTGACTACTGAGCATATTCTAAAAAGAGTTTAGAGCAATGATTCAAAACTGTAAACTAATAGGAGGTAGGATTATCAATATACTGCAAAACAGTGACGATGAACCCTCATAAATCAAGCGCATTGAAGCAACAATAATGTATTAAACGACGGTAGGGATTGAAAGAAAGATACAGGATCATAAACAGCCATATTTGTCCATGATGGCACGGAACGAAGGGTCTTTGAGAAGCTCCGTTGCGGTCAGGCGCTCCTCTGGCCGGTACACAAACACCTTGGACATGACAGAGTGCACGAGCTCTCGCTCGATTGGATCGGTGTCAGGACGATAGTAGGCAATAATGGACTGAAGATCATCTTTTGTGTCTGCCTTACGAGATTGATCATACCAGAAATCAAGGGCCTCGTCCTGAGCATATCTTTTCTTCCAATCCTCAGGCAAGGGACCCAAGTGATTGACGATATCGCTGATTATTCCGCCTTCACGCCCACCACGGAAAGGTGGAAAGTCAAGATAGAGCACGGAGAAGACAATCATGTAACTCCACATGTCGCAGGCGAAGCTTGGTTCTGCTCCAAGGAGGCGTTCCGGGGAGCAATAGGCTGAAGGGGGGAAGCCGACCTGAGTTGTTGAGTCGCCAACCTTCTTGGCTATCCCGAAGTCACCGAGATAAAACTCATTCGTCCGCAAGTCTTGAGGAATTTCCATGGGAGCGACAAGCTCTGCCTCCTTCCAAAGATCGACCCATGCCGAAGGTATGCGTTCCTTCAGTGGCTGACCGAGTACCTCGTATTTAGCACTTCTATCAAGGTGATGAACAGAACTCATGCCCCACATGCAGTTCCGTTCACTCAAATCTAGGGCATTTGTTAGTATCAGCGCAATGGCAAATAAGTTTAATGATCGATTATAGAACGGGATACTCACCGCGATGCATGATTCCGGCTTCATGTAAGCTTTCCAAAGCCTCCAGCAATTGCAGCGCAGCGGACATGCGGCTGGCGAGAGGAATGTCATCCTGACTAGCCAAGTCAACGCATGGGCAAAGGAGGGGGAAAACCAGGACTCTGTGCCGATGGGACTCGATATTTGTGGGCAGAAGAAAGGTTGACAAATATGTCGCAATATGAGTCGTATCCTTAACATTCTTAAGAATTTCGTCCTGTATGCGAAGTTCATTCTCCCCCCACTCCCCAGAAGAAAGAACCTTCAGGGCCACATCCCTTTTCCCCTCGATATCATGAGCCATCCACACGGTAGAATCCCCACCGTGACCGAGCTTGTGCTCAACCATATATCTCCCGTTGAGAACCTCACCCAAACAAATAGGATAGAAGATACGGGGGTTGTCTTCTGTGAGATACTTCTGCCAAGGCTCGGCAAATACCATGATAGTATCTTCATCATTTTCGCTGCTGGCAAAGCGACCGAGGTTCGTATCATCGGAGGGCTTTGGGGTGATCGTGAGTAATCCAGAGTCAGAGGGTGTTGTGGCGTCAGAGGGCGTTTTGAAGTCGGAGAGCGTTGCATAGTGAGAGAGAGTTGCAGTGATGGGCAGCGTTGCAGTGGCGGAGAGCGTTGCAGCACTGGCCATTTTGGAGAATGGTCTCTTGATCGTATGATAGTGTGGATAGTGATCGAGGAAAATAGTCAGGTATGGCTTAAGATTGGGAAGTTGGTGACAAAGAAGAATCCAGAGAGGTGTAATCAAGAGGAAGGTGGGAAGTAAGTCTTGGGTTCTATACTTATGGACAGGACGAGGTGCGGCACTTCACCCCATCGCGTCAGATACGTAATGTCACTTCCCTAAATCCACGTGCCTCTTCACCGCGCAGGACACCCATGAATAATATTCAGGCAGGAACCTTAAATTCCATCGCCGTACTATGGTCATATAATTAACTTGTACTGAAGTTTGAACCAATTGAACTTCAAAAGTTCATATGATATAACTGTGAGCTCGATGCTTATGTTATTCCGCCCCGTGTTCAATTCCAATGGTATTATGATTCGTTCTTTTCGTCGTTAGTATAGTAAGTGTGGGCAAACAGATTTAGAGTATAGCAAATATACCTGTTCATATGATCTGTGCTTCTCACATCTACGGAATTCTATAGACTAACCAGCTATCCAGAGGCCAATATGGTATAACCACCAGCGATTATGTGGATATTTCAGCTGTATAAAAGATGTTGTTAAGATGGCAGTTGTTCAGGACTGGTAAATTCATTTCATAACATTCAAGTAAAGAGGTAGAACTATAGCCACGGAAGGGAAGGTAATCAGGCAAGGGCGAAGGATAAGCCTACCAAATATGGAGGGCACTTCACTTCTCAAAGTGAACGTTGAACCAGTTTGAATACTGCATTGAATAATTTGCTCTTCATTCACTTTTAAAGGTGTTTATATCTTTCTCGGTCGTCCTGCTCTTGACCATTCTCTCCTCCAACCCCTTCAAGTGTTCCCACATTTCGCAGAGTTGATTACCCATACTACTCAAACCAGCCTCTTCACTACATGGTAAGTCACAAGCTCTCGCATCCAAGGAATATTTGGCAAGAAACATTGCCTACCATTGTTGTTTTACCCTTGAAGATATCTCAATTTCCCAAATGATCACAGCTGCTAACCATGATCATATCATCACTACAGACAGCCATGAATCCCTCGAGCCAGCTTGATCGCAGCTACTGGAAGAATAACCTAGGACCAGGAATATGGAAGGGCGAGATCCACGGTGTTATGGTGGATTGGAATAATTCACCGAGGAGAGGAATTCGCAAAGATGCCAAGTACTGGCGCGTGTCTGAGGAAGACTTGAAGGCTGTCACCGAGGACTTAGCCTATCACTGCGCCCTCTCTCTGCATGAGTCCAAAGTTGATATTATGTATGTGCCACCCATTTTCAAAGAAATTCACGCAGACCACTAACCATCTTATTAGTGGCTCCATCCATGATCACACGACGAGTGGGAGTACTGGCGAAAGGGCGGACGATGAGCCCCATATCAGCCTGCGTGTCTTCCCTAGCAGGGCAAAGGTTCACTTGTACATTGACATCCTAGAGGTCGGAATAAACATGATGCAAGTTGTCGGGCAGGGAGTGATGCAGCATGGTACCTCATGGAGAGATATGGATCTCTCCTGGGGAATACTTCCTCCACTCCGCTTTTAAGTCCCATGAGCGATGAGGTATTGCTGAAGGCCTGGGGCGTTGGCTTGTTTTTCTTTTTCTCTCTCAGTCTTGTGACTCGCAATTTGAAGCTTTTTTTCTTATCATATTATTTGATCATATTCGAATATAGACAGAGTATTGGAACATGGCTGCAAATGAGTAGATCTGTGTATGATAAGATATCTATCATCCTCCGTCCCTCAATAACAATCTCCGTTCACGGCACAAGAAGTATAAATATAAGCGGATGGATCTATATAAGGATGGGAAAAGTGACCTTTAGAAGAATTAGTATACTCTAGAAAGGCGCAAGCTATATTCTCCAAGGCATGATCAGCCATACCAACAGCAGATACAAAACCTGCTACCAATTGGTCAAGCAGGGTAAGGGAACGCTCCGTCCATCATAAGATAACATTTTACGGCTGTTCAATTGGAAAGCTGTTTTGAATTTAGCAAACAATCAGCCTTTTGAAAGTGGGCCAATAGCTTGACATTCTCGTTTTGCGGCCCGGCTGCGCTTTTCCAAGGTTGAGCCAGCTTGTGCAAATTTGTAACTCCATGTCCTGTGTGCGGGTATGTTCACACCATACACGCCCATCTCGATGGAATTTGACTGAGGTACTCTTCGAAGATTTGTAGTATCGACTCTTTCATGCTAAATTTTATGCCGTCTGGATCGATGTATCAGATTTATTCGTTTACAGCTGTGAATCTTGTCTCGCATTTTTCGGAATTGCTGACATTATTTGTGGAAATTTATTATGGCCACAGCCACGTGGTGTATTTCTCCCAGGTTCGCATCTCGCACATAGCGCAATACGAACGACAATTCGGAGTATGATCTGCCTTTAACCTTTCGCACCACAATATTTGGACCACATCACGTGTTATCGCTGACAAACTAAGGCCCCCATGGACTTCAAATTTGAGTTTACGTATCTACCACGCGATCATGATTGGATGCCGAGATAGCATACAAAGCAACGATATTTCGGCTTTCTGTTTCGGGACTAGAGAATGGAAATCATCGAATCGGAAAGGCTGCAATTGGAGCAAGGGTCAAGATAGCATCCTGGAGCCAGCCACCCCCTCCCAGCCCCGGAGAAGTTGCTCACCCATGACAAGACGAGATTGCTACATTGCCAATCGACGATCCAGACATAGTGATGGACACCATTTGATAGGTCGCGGCGGGGGGAACGGTCGCCCTACATTGTGATTCCAAATGATTGAATGATAAATATCGCGTGGTTGGGTGAGGGGTAGCGGACGCATGGAAATTTCAGTCCACACACCCAGCTCTTCAATTTAGCCAACAGGGTTCAGTTTTGTGACTATCTCACACCGACGCGCTTGCGCATGAATCAGACATCACAATGGAGAGAACCTTCAATGCCATCAAAAGGCATCTTCGGCCAGCACCATTTGAGCCAAGCGAGACCCAGTTTCCTGGCACCGAGATTGAAAAGGGTGCCGTGGGACAGGTAGTCGAGGCGGAAGCTGGTGTCTCTGGAATCGAGGCGGCCACTGCTGTATGGGGTAAGAAAGGAAGATGGCTTGTGATCATCGGGTATGCTTCGTTTCGATGGGCCTTGCGTGAAAGTCCACTAATTATATCTTCAGTTTAGCCATGATAATGGTGATTTAGTAGGCGATCATGTTGAATATTTCTGCAAATGCCGATATGTTACTGACTTCATACGCTAGCGAGTTGGACAACTCCACTGTATATGTCTACAACAACTATTCCACATCATCATTCGATGCACTTTCAAAGCTAGCAACACTAAGCACGGCCGGCGCTGTTCTTTTTGCTGTGATAAAACCACCAATAGCGAAACTATCCAACGTCATGGGCCGTGGTGAAACTTATATGATGACTATTAGTCTATATGTGCTATCTTACATCCTGATGGCATCGGCTAAGACACTCAATACATATGCAGCGGGATACGTTCTATACGTGATGGGGCAGTCAGGAACTAACATCATGAACGACATCGTCATTTCGGATATAAGCAACGCGCGCTGGCGTGGTTTTGCAATTGGCATTTCTTTTACCCCCTTCCTTGTCACGCCTTGGGTTTCCGGCTTCATTGTTGACAGTGTCGTGGACGGGATCGGCTGGCGGTGGGGAATCGGCATGTTTGCCATCCTCATGCCATTCGGCGCCAGCTTCATCATCTCAACACTCCTATATTACCAGATTCGAGCCAAGAAAATGGGTCTGGTCCTCCGTCAGAGAATGACAGTTTATAATTTCTGCTCGCAGATTGACTTGGGCGGCGTTATCCTCTTCAGTGGTGGCTTTGCATTGATTTTGGTGCCATTGACACTAGCCGCAACAACGACCAGTCAATGGAAGACGCCATACCTTGATGCGCTCATCGCTGTGGGGGCTGTCATGCTTATTGTCTTTCCATTCTACGAGACTCTGGTATCCCGCTACCCATTCATGCCGCCCTCATACTTCAAGAATCCGACCATCAGTCTTTGCTTGTTTCTCATCGCAACGGACTCTATTGGCTTCGCATGCACTCACACATATCTATACACATGGGCCACAGTGGCCCGCAACTTCTCGGCCCGCAACGCGACATTCTACAACTCGACCAATGGCGTCATGCAGTGCCTTTCTGGTATTATTGCAGGTGTATTAATGCTGTGGACACGGCGATACAAGTGGTTGATTGTGGTTGGTGCAGTGGTCCGTTTAATCGGTTACGGCGTCATGATCCGACTTAGGGGAGCATCGAATTCCATGTTCGAGCTCTTCTTTGTACAAATCATACAGGGCATTGGATCGGGTATCATGCAGACCAACTTATTAGTGCCAGCACAGATATCCGTACCTCACGGTCAAATGCCACAGATAACAGCTTTGGTGGTCTGCTTTTCATTCTTGGGCTCGAGCGTGGGTGCTTGCATTGCTGGCGGTATATACACCAATACTATTGGAGAAGCCTTGAAAAACCGGCTTGGCAATGAGGCAAACGCTGCGCTGATACAGACTCTGTCTAACTCCATTACTGGCGTCGCCCCAGCTTGGGGCTCACCAGAGCGCATTGCCGTCAACCTGGCTGTAAGTTTGCAACATCTGAAATCCTTTATATGAAAACGGCTAATAAGTGTGATCATAGTTCTCCGATGTGTTGAGATATATGACATACACTGCACTGGCGGCCTCCGTGCCAGCGCTTGCCCTGGTCTGGTTCATGCCAAACCACAAGCTCCCGTGAGTACATTTGTCCTTGTGGCCATGTTCATGACTAACCATGCACTAGCGACCGTAACAACTTGGTTGAGGAGTGATAGAAGCACATTCTTCCATTGATACCGAACCGACTCTGTGCCTCTCTCCAAGTCTTTCACCCTCCTACGAGCTACCTTTGGTGGCTGGCCGTAGATCAACAGTCTTCATATTTTGCCTTTCCATCAGTATTCCCATACTCATCAAACATACCCAATTTTCCGGAAGCATATGCATACTCTCAATATATTTCATGAAGAGAGAATGTTTGTTATGCCCGTTTTGCTGATATAGATGTAAAAGCCAAGGCTTTATAACCTCATACGGCAATTCTAGGAGTACGTACTCAGCATGACAACGCATCGATGCTAAAGTCCGGTCCAGCCCTGTAGCCTCCAAGGCTGTTGGGGATCAATTTGAAATTGACTTTAAGCAAGTTACTGTGACAGCCTGTAATTGGATAGTATTTGCACAGTGTGGTTTCCACTTGGTATGTCTTCTAACTTTGCACTAACTTCCAGGATTGTGCCATTAAGACTTAGTGAGGCGCGTAATTTCTCCACCCACACCTTCCAAGCCTGCCTGCGCAATTTCGCTGATCATTATTTTGATCGCCCAAGCCATTCCTCGATACGCTGAGCACTTCGGCTCTCACAGATTTAACCACGCACCGGCTCCCTTATTCTCGGCTGGAGGCCTGGAAAAAGGCTCTCAGCCACGCATCCGCTCCTTCATCCTTGACTGGAAGCCTGATACAGGCATGCATACCTGCTGCCGTGGCTTGGCCTTCGACTCTACCACATCTAATGCAAGGCTCTCGGTCTGCACCCAGCCTTTTAATCAGTCAATAGCAGCACCGTCAAGTCCGACTGCCGTTCGCTGATCTCATAACTGGGTCGATGAACACCAAAACACGAAATTCCATTCCCTTAATTGTTACAAGGTGAACAAAACAGAAATTCGCGCTGCATTTGCAGGACTACCGTCCCCACTTCCCCCGACGGGAGACGGTCTACCCCGCACCCGCGTTGTGGAGCTCGGGCCCTAGGTCTGCAAGTCAGACGCTGATCCGGCTGTGTTTCGCATTGTCTAGCTTGAATCATGTCGAATCCTCTATGCGTTATTGAGTTGTGGCTGCGCCATCACATACATTATGCATACCGGTTGTCGTTGATTCGCCAAACCCCGTTTGTGACAGACGCCCTCCCCGCTTCGATTCAAATTTTGTGGTACTATTACATACTAGATTGAATTTGTGTACACAAAATCACATTACAGGCGAATACAAATCCACATTGGGTGATACTGAGGATGATCAGCAGTGGTTTATTAAGTCTGGCTGGATCGGATGCCTTTATCCGTTGATCCGATTGACGGGACTGTGCGTTCTGACACTTTTCTCGCCACTTGTCCCCATGTTCCAATGTGGCTAGTCCATGGTGAGAAATTAGTACATGTTGTGCAGGACCATTTCAATCAATGTGTATAAAGCCCTCTCTGTTGTCTCCAAACGAATCCTGTGCAGCAGTGAAAACATCAATATATTTTGGAAGTGTTTGCTCTATACCATCATGAGTTCAATCAAGGAGCAGCCAGAACTGGGTTTCTCTACCTCAAATTTACCCACTCAACTCTTCATCAACAATGAGTTTGTCGACAGCAAGAGCTCAGATACTCTCTCTGTCTATAACCCGAAGGATGGTTCGCTAGTGTCGGACAAAGTATCCATTGCCGACTCAGGGGATGTTGACACAGCCGTCGCAGCAGCCGAGGCTGCATTTCCCGCCTGGAAGGCAGTCCCCGCACTACAACGACGCGAAATCCTCTTGACATTCGCCTCACTGATCGAGAAACATACCCGGGGCTTGGCAGAGCTCACCCGAATTACTCTCGGGGCACCGTTCGAAACAATGGGCAAGTTTGAAGCTGGGTTGTGTGCCGAGACATTTCGGTACTACGCTGCCTGGATCGACAAGTTTGCAGGAGAGTCATACCCACAGCAAGATGGATTCATGCGCATTACACGAAATGAACCCTTGGGCGTGACCGCGGGTATTGTTCCCTGGAATGGTCCGCTTGGAATTGTCGGACTCAAAGCTGCACCAGCGCTAGCGACTGGCAATTGCTTCATTCTGAAGCCGTCGGAGAAAACCCCATTTGCTGCCTTGGCATTGGGTCAGTTGATCCGGGAAGCAGGATTTCCGCCCGGTGTATTCCAGGTGCTTTCTGGAGCTGGAAACACGGGCGCTCTTTTGGCACGTCATATGCGTGTCCGGAAGATCAGCTTCACAGGGTCGATTCCAACCGGGAAGCTCATCCAGAAAATGGCTGCCGAGTCTAATCTTAAGCGCGTGACTTTGGAATTGGGAGGTAAGTCCCCAGCTGTTGTGTTCGACGATTGCAATTTGGATAATGCAGTGGAGTGGTGTGTCAATGCGATCGCCACAAACACTGGTCAAATGTGTTATGCTGCATCCAGGTTGTATGTGCAGGATGGAATCCTGGATCGATTCACAGAGAAGTACAAGGCTGCTCTGGAAGAGCGTGCCAGGGCCGTCGGTGACCCAGACAATGATTCGACGCTGGTTGGCCCGCTGGTTGATGAAGCCCAATACCAGCGCGTTACTGGGTTCATTGAGCGTGGGTCTCAACAAGGTACTCTGTTGACGGGTGGTAATCTTGTCCGAGACAAAGGTTTTTTCGTCCAGCCAACCGTCTTCACTAACGTGAAGCCGGATGCTGAAATCTATCGACAAGAGATCTTTGGCCCTGTCTCGATCCTGAATTCCTTTACGACGGAGGAGGAAGCCTTGCAAAGGGCGAATGCAACCGAGTATGGTCTAATGGCGGGTGTATTCACACAGGATATCAACAAGGCTATGCGGGTGGCCGCTGAATTTGAATCAGGGATGGTAGGAATTAACTGCATCAGCATCACTTTCATGAATACGCCTTTTGGCGGTAGTAAGCAGAGTGGTCTTGGTCGTGAGTGTGGTCGAAATGCACTGGAGCATTATACAGAGCCGAAGACAATTATGATCAACCTCAACTACTAGTTAGGTTGCATAAAGGTCCATCGATAATTTTTTCAGGCTCCGGTCCTTGCTATTGAGGCAGATATAAAGACATAGCAATGGAACAATTGAAGTGAAGAGACATCTACGAACACGGTATTGAATGGTTGTGTACAAATTCAAATAAGTAAACCGGGGTAGAGTGATAACAGGGAACGAGAAATGCGTGGTTATAAGACAGAATCAGACTGAGTGATATGTGCCTGGGTATACAGACCGGAAGGCCGTTGCCCAAGCCAGTGATCGAAACGTCATCATGCTGTGCCAACAGAACGAGCCAACAGAGCACAGGAGCGACCAGAACACAAGAGCCAACGGAACACAAGCCAACATCTTTATCTCGGACCGGTACCGGCCGATACCGGTCTCGTACGGAGGGAAGGTCTCGAGGGGGGCGGAAGGAGGTAATCAAGCAAGGGAAAAATGAAATTCGAGATTGGCGACATGCATGGAAAGAAAGGTGGAAAGGAAAGAGGAATAGAGAAGAAGAAGGAGAAGTTAGGGGTATTTATAGTCTGCTCAGAAGTAGTGAATGATGGAAGTAGTCTAATGGGAAGGAGGCATTGTTGTGGTATTTCCTAGTGTCTCAGATCAACCGGTGTTGCCTAATGCAAGAATTTGCTTTATTCAATTCTTAGTGTCCTTGTCGACAAATGACGCCTTGAAAATTTGATGTTTGGGTTTTTCGATGCCGAGTACTTGAGGCTCAAAATTATGTCAGGGAAGTACTACCCTGAGGCATCCACCCCCACATCTACCGTCTCCTTGTCAATCGACATCGGTGTCTTTTCAAATGCTGTTCATGTCGTTTCCTTTTGCTTTTCCCTTTCTCAAAACATATTCGTTCTCCCGTGTACCGACATTCAGACGTCATATATAACTATTGCTGAGTGTCCTGGGCACCTATTCCCCTGACCAACGTCGTGATATTAGTCTTCACATGAAGCAGCCCTGGATTGCGGTCAAATTTTATATTGATCTTTTATATTGATCGAACACTCCTTTATTGCCCAAAGACTTGTTCCCCTGCAACCACTATATATATGAAATATCCCACCCGAGTTACCTCCATCTGAGTACAGAACAGCATGGTCGTGGCTGTCTGCCCCCTCATCCTCTGGGACTCAGATTCATCATATACAGATCCTTGTAACCGCAAGGTAAGTCACAAGCTCTAAAGAAATTACGATGTTTTCCTACAGTTGTCTTCCTACCTTTCAAAAAATCTCGTTCCCCAAGAAGGTCTCATCTGCTAAATACTGTCAGATCTTCAGGAAAGCCAGTCATAAAAAGCCAGTCATGCCTTCCCCGAGTCAGCGTGGCCCAAATTACTGGAAAATTGCATGGAATCTGATATTTGGAAAGGTGTAGTCAATGGCGTGACGGTGCTGTGGCTCTCAGCTGCTAGAAACTGTCTACGTGAAAACGCTGCCTGATCACCGAGAGATTTCATGATCTACCGGGTCCGGACGCGCCTTCTCCCGAAAGTCAAGGAGCCAGTGGTACTGGGGCCCCGAAGTGACTTCGACTGAATATGGCCAGTCCCTCGCGCGGATACTCGACTTTTCGCAGCTCCGCCCCGGAGACCGCAACCAACGCCGCTGGGCCTGTCACCCCTGGCCGATCAAACAGCCTGGCTCCCCAGATGCCCAATATCTCCATGACTGATATAAGAGTAGATTGCCGTGGAGGATACTTTGAAGATACGCATACGACTTAAAGCAAGAGTACCAGAGAATAAGCCCCAGAAACAAACAGGTATGGTCCATTCCTATCCATGCTGATCAAGTAGACTAACCTTTCCAAGATTACGAGCAAGACTGCAACTTTGAGGACCCCCTGAAAGATACAGGCTATTCTTGGTCGGGCGCCGAGGGCCAGTGCGGTGGTGAAGCCATCCCGACACAGGCTACCCCAAGCAGGATCAGCCTAGCTCGAAGCTTCAGCCCAGCGATGGTGCCGTGACACCAAAGACTGCTGGCAATGACGCGCCCAAGGCTTCTGGGCAGGCATCTTCTCGAGTTTAGAAGTCGAACTTCAAAAAACCTCCAGGCAGATCCACGGGCAACTCGCTTACCAGAGTGCGATCTATCAGAGCGAGAACGAGGCTCAAATAATGTCCGTATTAAACGTGTGAATCAAGTCTCCCAGAGCACTAACAATATCATTAGCGGGTCTTTCTACCAAACGACGAAAGGGAGCACTAGCGAGATGGTGGGAGACGATCGGCATATCAGCTTACGTATCTTTCCAGCGAGGCGAAGGTACACCCATCTCTATTCAATGTATACGTTAATTGTGATATCCTGGGCTCCCATCTCACTGCTCATGGCATCTTCCGTTGCCTACGTTATTTACCACGCCTATAACCCCCACAATCAAAATTCCCGAGAACGGCCCACGAGAAGGAGGGAGCCCAGCATGTTGCAGCACCTTACGTTTAAGCGCAAGACATACAAGCGCAATGTATGAGAGGCGCCGTTAATGAGGAGGCTGCTTCTCAATAGCCTGCAAATAGGTGCTATACCCGCCCAAAATTCATAATGGACGATAATCGGCGATACACAAAGCATCATGAGACACCAGTTGCAAAAGGCCATTTACTAGGAGCACAAGCTCTGAATGAAGTGAGATAAGTTCTACATACAATATCACAATAGAATACTGAATATTCGCTGCATTTTTAAGACTCTTCATTGGACTTCGTATCCGGCGTCGAATGAGTAACCGTATGCGCCTTCAGCCTGGGAAATTTTCATCGATCAAAGGAGCAAATCTATGATCTCATGACACTGATAAAGTGGCAATTAGATCACATCTGCCAGCAAGAGGATGTGACAGAAGAAGACACTCAGTTCATGATTAAAGTACTAGGTCGATTGGATCTGTTGAATGATGCTCTGGGCATCGATTTATGCTTATCAAGAGAGAACTCAGTATTGGGAGAGGAATATCAACCTATCAATAACATATACTTCGCAATGCGGGTTTTTTCAAGTAGTACGGCCAAACGCAGAGGTATTTTGTCGCGGAAAACTCTGTTCTTCGAGGATTACGGCGCAATCGTTGACATCGAAACTGTATACGTGCGATGGTCCTAGTCGACATTGTCGTCTGAACATCTAGGGTCTATCGGTGGAGCGATTTCCTACTTTGGCAATGTCATGAGGACACTGATACACAGATTGCTAAAAGCTTGTGGCCTTTCTAATATGTAATTTATTTGTCATAATTCCACGTTGGCAAAGGGAGCACCAATTTCAAGGTCAGAAGGGATCACTTTTTGGAAGTCATTTGCAGTGCGGTCATGTTGATCACGCTTGGTTCATCTTACGTTATGTGTTATCTTTTCCTGGTCCCAAAATTCAATAAGGATCGCCATGTCTTATCTTATAGTTGCTCGAATCCCTAATTTGATGACTCCATTAGAAGGTGGGGAGATCAGCGCGCACTGGCAAGGATTGCGCATCAAAGCTTCCTCAACACGGTCCATTGCACCACACTGTTCACCCCCTGACCTTAGAACTGGGCCCACGAGGACCATCTTGAGACCCTTGCTGATGGATTTGTTGAATCTGCTCACTATCAGTCCCGATGGCCTAGCCACAGGCTGCTTATGGGACTCCCAGCTATACTTCTTTTGCTTCCCGCGAAGGTTCACCGGCAGCTACGCCAGCGTACAGAATTATTCATCCACAAGACCTGCGTAGTCACCTTGATCTCCGACAGAATCCATTCAAACCAAATCGAGTTAGAATTCTGCACTGATTTGGTCGGCGGACCTTCTCCGAGAACATAGGGTGACAGCACACGTAGTGCATGGTCCCGCCAAGGAAAATGATCACCACCATGGTTCCAGGCTAGGACAAATATACCGATGGCTGATATCTCACCGAACAGACTAGCAGAATCCTATCCATCAGATACCTTGCCATGGTGGTTGATTCGCTAGTGGGAGATGTGGCTTTTTTTTTGGAGCAAGCCAAAGCGATTCTTAGTCTAGTCTTGAATTCTCTGCAAGTGGGGCTCTTTCTGATAACCTCACAGGCCCTATACTAGAACACATCGATGGAATAAATAGATCGGACGGCGATCGTCCTTCTTGCAAGGTTTTCGTGGGTCTACATCCACTAGCAAAGAGGGAGATATGACCTCCATTCTCGATCACAACACGCAGGTATAAATATCAGGAAAGGTCGGAAAATATACCCATTGAGGAAATTGGTTGGACCTTGGAACGCATGTGCGGGATGTGGAGACAAAAGGAACCAGGAACCGTGCGATCGGAAAGGTACAGGACCGCCTCGGTACCAGTCCCACCGTCAAGCTTCTGGAATGCGCGTGAAGACTACTCACAGTCCATGCAGTGGGCATGAAAATGGGCTGAATCTTTGGCTCGCCAGTCAGGGTCGTGAGAAGCTCAGGGATGTGGAAGCAGTTCCCATGAACGGACCAGGTGTGGATTCCGAAGTGATTTCAGTAGGTAAATAGCTTGCTTACGGACCATGGAAATAAATTTTGGTGTCTTTCATGGACTTGGTGATGGCCCTACTGATGGGTCTGTTGGTGCACGGTGTACATCGACACCGTGAAATCGAATACCCGGATTCTCAACCATGGAACCAATATGTAGATCGCTATGTGCGTAATGACCGCTTTTTGGCTTGATTTGTTTGGGAAATAATTTGTCAATGGTCAACTTGGATAAATGATAGAGGGTCATTACCTGAATGAAATTGGCCCGAGGCTCGTCAAGGGGTTGTTTACTTGTCATGTGATCAGAATGAGACGCGACCTTCGCTGAAATTTGTTCTCCACAAAAAATCTCTGAGTAAAGCCCTTAACGCCTAAGCCCGCAGACCTCCTTATTCATGCTTTTGTTCCCCGGGTTTGCCACCACATGGTGAGACAGGGCGCTTGGATCGGCAATAATGACCGAATTCTCTGAAGAATGAAAGTTTAAAACCACACTGAAGAGCTATCATTAACCATACAAAGGTTAATTAACGCCTCAAATTCTAGCAACGAGACAGTGTCATCAATAGCTACGGACGATTCCAAGACTACAGTAGCAAGCTTATCCTCCCCGGGCCTGATTTTCAGACGCACTAGTCATTAAAAAATAACTAGGCAACTGTGCGCTTACCGTCTTGACTCATTTCGCATTGCGTATCAGACTTGCCTCCGGTACGCTGAGTCGGCAGCCATGCCGAGACCCACAAAACTAGTCTTGCATTGGAGCAGCAGCGGGGCCAATCGGAAATATCCGCCTATGATAGCCCTGACAATACGCAGCTAGCTTGGCAAGCTTAAACAGGGATATTGTGAACCTTCAATCCACTCCACTTTCCAGAATTTCTTGTCCATTGGTTAGATGGTGTCGATCGCCCACAATGCGTGGCTCAAAATTCAGTCTCAAAGACCACGAGGCATCTTCTTGGCTGCATGACATTCGAGCACACTTTGGTTTTCGAGGTCGCCCTGTTTGGGATTGGGGTTTGGGTCTCAGAGCGTGTAGGACTACAGTAGCGGGATCCTATGCATTGTTAATTTAAGCCTGATATGTCAGTGATCCTTCAGGATCATGATGATCTGCTGGGATTTGCGCGCTGTACAGGAACCACTTTAAATTGCGCCACCGGAGATTTACGCTCACCGAAATTACTTTCGCTCCGGCTTCCATGCTGAACATAAAATTGTTAAGCTTTTAATCAGACTAGTGGCTGAGACTAGTGGCTGAAGAAACCCACCATAGGGGGTCATGGAGAAGGCGAAGTGGGCAAAACTTTGGTCCTTTGGATGTTAGTGATCGATAGGGCAGGAAACCCCGTAAATCTTCCCGCGTCAATCAACCGTGGTCTCGAATGTTCTTGCTACTCAGAACCAGCGTGGGGCTGCGGGTTGATAACCAATCCTCAGGGGTTTTTGGTCCAATCTGAGCACAGAGAAGCTTCTTAAAGATGCCCTGCTGCCGGTTTCCACAAGGATTTTCACTGGGTCAATCGCTCGAACCACATACATACAGCCGCCATGTCGAGTCTGATGTCGAGTTTGTTGGCACAGTGGGTGCTGAATGATAAGACCTCCCAGGACATCCATAGCCTCAAACCCCGCGAATTCGACTCGATCAAATCCGTGGCGGCAAACTCTGCCAATTCGGCGGCTGGATCATGGATTATTGATCCGCTTCCAGCGCTTCAGCGGCGTGGTTTGATTGCCATTGCAGCATTGTCCCTGATTTCCCTCGCTTCGACATTTTCTTTGCTTTGTTTCTTTACCTACCGGTTCATCTTCTGGAAGAAGTACTACAAGCGCTACATTGGATACAATCAGTATGTCGTGTTGATGTACAATCTGGCCTTGGCAGATTTCATTCAAGGTCTTGGATTCATTGTTAGTCTGCGATGGATCGATCAAAATTCTATTCATGCGGAAGACCCAGGCTGCTTCTTACAAGGTATCTGGCTCCAGATTGGTGACCCGATGAGTGGAATGTTCGTTTTGGCCATCGCTCTGCACACCTTCATGCATGTTAGCCTGGGTCGCCAGATCAGTCACAAGGTGTTTGTATCACTTGTGGTCGGTCTCTGGATCTTTGGGGTCATCCTGGTCGTTATTCCAATCGGCATTTATGGCAGCCATGTCTGGATGCCTTCTGTCGCATGGGTAAGCCTTTTCTGTTACGCTCTTGTCAATCTCCGAATGTCCTTGATTACTGACGCCTTCTCGTTCAATAGTGTTGGATGACCACGCAACACCCAGTTCTTCGTCTCTTCACTCACTACTTCTGGATTTTCGCAGCCCAATTCATGAACCTCCTCTTATACGCCATCATGTTCGTCCAGCTTCGACGCAAGATCTCCCAATCCAAGATTCTGGGATCCAGCTACACCGAGAGTCTCAAACGCCTCAATCGAGTCGTCTCATACATGGTCCTCTACCCGATCGTCTACATCGCCCTAACACTACCGTTATCTGCCGGTCGCATGGCATCCGTTAGCGGAAAATCGCCAAGCGTCACATACTTCTGTGTGGCAGGTGCTTTGATGACCCTATCCGGAGCCTGTGATGTCGCACAGTACACCCTAACTCGCAAGAGCATTGTGCTGGAGTCGGAGACCCGATCGAAGGAAGCTTCGCGCGATAAGACAAAGCAAGGCTACGGCAACATCTATTCCAACACGGAGGATAAGGGTCCATTCACTACCGTGTGTGCTGCACAGGGCGGTAGCTCGACTGAAGCCATTGTCAACCAGGAAGAAGTTGAACTCGCCACCGTTGACCATGTGTTCCAGCACACGACGATTACTGTGACCCACGAGCCTGCTTATTAGTATATTTTCAATGCCCCCGACTTTCCTTCTTACGGACTACATATACGCTGGATTCCAACATACACGCTGATTTCCAACATACGATCTTTTAATCACGTTCCATATTGTACATACATTTCATTTTCATGATACCCTTTCTGTTTCACATAAACCGTCCATCATCAGGTGTCTTTGATGATTGGAGCCCCGGTTTAAGCCGCCGTTTCGTGTTTGGAGTTGTACTCCACCTTGTCTCTGATCGGCGATTCAATTATGCAAGGGGCAAAATTTCAGCGGAATTTCCGTTGAATTGCCATACGCCAAGCGAACTTTGATATCCCAGTTTTCTTCATTTAGCTTCAAATCAATGACATTCAATCTCCCTCTGTTTGCTAGCCTCGAACCTTTTTTTTTTTTTTTTCCCCACAGGGCGTACATCTGAGGAGTTTCGTACAATCTGTAGGGAGTATCAGAGCCATCTATTGATGTAGGCTGTGTGTTATGCATTTACAAACGACTTTCTCATATTGTGTCATATAAATGTCGGTCGGGTCGGGTGACACTTGCGCGGATTTTGAATTTGTCTAAGAGTCCAGAATCGGCAGTTTGCCATCGCTGAACAAAGCTTCCACATGATTGTAATTCAAGTTTTGCGTACAAGGGATCGTAAAGTAGCTTCAGCGCGGGTTCAAAGTCATCGTTATGAGATAGGAAGGTGGAGATGTGGGGAATCTCAGAAGCGTGTCGGCTCTCCGCATCGGCTCCCCGCACCATGATAAAACTCTCCTACAAAAGGAAGTGGGCACATTGCCAAGGCGTCAATATGCGATTACCCATCAATCCATTCACAATGTAGTCCCGAGGTCTGACTTTGTTTGATGGTAAATTCTTTTTTTATATATAACCGTTCGGTTGGCCTCAGGGTTGTAAAAGCCATTCTTGAAGTAGATATCAATGATGAAGGCAGAGCTCAGCGTGGCTATCAAGGAACCTCTATAGGCGAGGCCTCATTAACAAGTTGACTAACGCATATAATCAAACCTTTACGAAAAGTAGGCCAACCTGTCCGAGACCCAAGCACCCGTAAGAGTTCCTTTACTAAGCGTTGCGCAGTCCCGGAAGCTGATAACATCCCAACACCCGTGATATGAACCAATATACCAGGATTACCCTGGACCCAGCGCTCTCTTACACTTGGGTCGTGCCGCTGGTCAATCTTGAGGAGAGTGCCGATTGTATCGAGTTGACGGTATTGTTCATGTGCCGGGGAAGCGTCAGGCTTCAATCGCTCAAAGGTCCATAGGTATAGGAAAGCTATGAGTATACAGAAGTAGTGATAGCAGGCAGTGGTGGGAGTTGATCGGATTTGCCGGAGTATGGCCCCCGCATGTGCGACACAATTCCGAGCAAGAACAGGATTATCTCGCATCCAACCGGCTAAATAGGTTCCTGATGCCGCGATATCCTCCTCTGAGGCATACCATCCGGAATAGGCATATAATTGCTTCAGTGGGATATTTCTGAGGATCTCAAGTAAATGAAAGAATGTGTTCCTTGCATCCAGAATGCTCGTGCTTGTGGATGTCACGGATTCACTTGTGGTTGCAAGCATCTCGTACTTCCAGTCCAATGTCCGGTACGACGTTGGTGGTCGCGTATCTGAATCCGAGATTTGGTTCTCGTGACTGAAGTCGAGAAGTGCACAAGAGTTGGATGCATCTATGGCTCGTCGTTCTTCCACAAACAGCGCAAGATGCAGTACCAATTTACTGAAGTCGGACGCGTTTAAGAATGCGTTATTCGCAGTCCATTTCAAGGAGAAAAGCTCCTTGAGACTAAACGGCTGTGCGGTATCTGGCTGATATGAGCTTTTAAACAACTCGAGGAAAGACTTAGGTGAATGCTGACCATTGCTTTCCCTGAAATGAGAGCTCCACTCATCTTCATTGCGCATTCTCCACAATGCATCGGATGAAGGAAGAATTTGCTCGTAATCCTTTGCCGAAAATGTCGGTTGCATCCCCAGAAAGATGAAGAAAAAGCAATCCAGCACTACGAAAGGAAAGTATGTCAGTTTAACGCAAGAAGAATCAGCAAAAATATGGGCATTGTGTCCCAGTGATCAAAACATGTATTTTATTTACTCACCCAAAAAACAATAGACAAGCCTCCTCTTCGATTCACGACGAATCCACGAAGGCCATTGTCCATTGGATTGGACGCTACTTGGCTCTGTGGATAGTAATGAATCTCTGAATTCAGCAGAAGTAAGGAATGGTCGCATTAGTGTAGCAAGCCAGGCTCGTTGAACCTGCAGACGGAGGACATGGTCTTTGAAACCACTGAACATGAGGTTGACTAAATTTAGCAAGAAGCACTGTGCTAATAGCATTGTATCGCAACCCCGGGATTGCAGAGCCTGCGGGCTAATCAGTAAGATATACACGCAAAATGACCAGTC
Source organism: Penicillium frequentans (assembly GCA_028828275.1). Lineage (NCBI taxonomy): Eukaryota > Fungi > Ascomycota > Eurotiomycetes > Eurotiales > Aspergillaceae > Penicillium > Penicillium frequentans. Next base: position 486,698 of record JAQIZY010000001.1, on the reverse strand, counting down.
ACCACATACATCAAGAGGAAGAGATAGTGTTAGAAGATCGGTAAGCATGGATACATATGTATCTCGTTTAGCGACGTTGGTATATTGACATCCAACAGATGCCACAGCCAAGGCAAGCATCCATGGTGTATCTGCTTGCTCTAATAACGACGGATGAATGAAGGGCAATTGGTCATCAAAATGCTCATAGTAGAGCTGAATGAACGAGTTGAAAAGAGAAATATTGGGGAATGGAGCTTCCCGAAAGCGAGCATCATGCTGTTGCTCGTAAAAGGCGAAAACATATTGGTAGACAGTATTCAATGGCACATTCACATGACAGAAGTTCTCCGCCATTATAATATCGTCGTCCGTAGCTTGCATTGCGAGGGTCTGGACGGGAGTTGATGACCCCAGCTGACGCAGATCTTGTATTCTGATTGTTGGACAGGGCCTTTCACCGTCGCTCTGAAGATCTCGCGCTCGAGAAGGGCCCCGTGAAGGTGTTCTGATGGAACCACCGTTTGGATTATTTTCCGCACTAGAGGCAAATGGAAATAGTGAAGATTCCAACTGGGCCATTGTTTCAAGCTGGGGATTCTGGAAGATCAGATGACTCTCAGAAAAAAGTCGGTGTATTCGAGCGTCCAAGGGAAATCGGCGCTCATGTCCAGAGCGACCATCGAAAAATCGCGGACATCGGAGAAAGCCGCATGGTTGCTCATGGGGCCTTCTAAACCATTCGTGTTGAGACCTAAGCTGGTCGAGTCAGATGTCAACTCCGGTACCGACAAGGGCTCATCAATGGTATCGATGTTGCTCGGCGAGGTGACAACAACTGGAGAATCAGGGCTGGAAACAGGATTTTGGATCATGGAATTATCAGAGTAAGATAAACTGGTCGATATTTTATTCCGGCCCCGGTGAAGGCATTGTCGACTTTTATTCACGCATCGGGCACACGGTATCCCGCCAATACATCTCACTTTATCTTGTGAGCAGCTTTGACAGGCGTTGGTACCTCTTGTGCGAGTAATAAGACCCTCAGCATCCGCACCGTGCGTCATCAGATGCCTAGTAAGGGTGTCTCTAAAATGAAATGAGTGAGTTTTGTTTGACTGACACGATTACTCATAAACCGGAAGCCTCACTGCCTTGAGAAAGCCCGTGAACATATTGGACAGGGGTATGGCCGGGCCCCAGAATGACGGCGAAGATGGCGATCAAGGTGCTCGCGGCGGTTAAACTTTTCATGACAGTAACGACATTCCATCTCGTCGGAAAGAGATGTTAAGTGGTTCTTTTGAGTGGGCGACCCCTTTTATTAATCCTTGCCGGCCCGTTTACCAACATTGGACGCACATATAGACTCTATAACAACAGTTAGCAAATGAAAATTTAGGACAAGCTTCAGCAAATTCATTACAGAAAGTGAGGGGCGACGTGACTTTCACATGTGGTGGTATAGGGAAATAAAAAGAACATAAGGCGGTGGAATGCCCCACTTTAGACGCTAGCAATTACTTCCCCGCATTTTCTCGGGTCACGTTGATGCCAACGACAGTGGGCCACTATCATTAATACGAGCAACATGTGAAAGTTCTGGACGTCATCATTTGAGGTACAGGTCAAATATTTGGAGTCAAATTGATAACTTACATGAGGGCGTTTCAGTGATCTATATTTACCGTGGATTTATTTTGAAAAGTCGTGAAAAATATATATTGTGACTTAGAATACAGTAATATACGATCCTGTGTTTCAAGAAGCAGAAAGGAAAGATTATTCGTTAGGCAATGAAAATAGCCCCTTCAATCAAATCTGAGATAGCGACAAGCCAGAGATTACCAGTCAGACTCCTTCTTTTCCGACGGTCTGAATAATGGCATCCGAAGAAAGGCAGAGACGACGGGCACAAGAACTTTCCCTGAGATAGAGATTAATGTGCCCAGGTATCCATCAAAATCCAAATTCTAATAAGCAGTCGCACAGAAAGTTAGCTAGAATGCTTCTGTGGGAGTAGATCTTTCACGCACCGGCATCGAAGCTCCTCCGCTTTTCGAAACCCAGGTAAAGGCTCGCTCAATCATTGCCGATTCATACTTTGCACATGCCGACGAGATCTCTTCGCCAGTTGGGGACCTTCCGGTAGCGGCAATATCATTAAGCTCTAGCAGATGGGGGAGGATGTCTGCGCAGTCATGCATTGCTTGATTTCCACCCATCCCTCTGTTGACGCGAAATGTCAGTGAACACCCCTTTATTCCGAATACCATTTTCTGGTATAGACTGCCTTTTGACCCTCAAGGCTTTGTGAAATGAGACTCGTACCTATTTGGCTGCATCGCGTGCACCGCATCACCCAAAAGCCAAACTCGAGAGTGCCCTTCTTCCTGTTTCCCTTGCTGACCCTTCTCTTGGAGGCGTGCTCTCCAGTCTGCCACAGGCTTGGTACTGGCTCGTAAGGGGGTGATATAGATACCAGAGGATGACGCGTCATCTTGGCCTGTCATGATCAAAGTTTTACTATGAAAGGAAAACAGAATCAGTTAATTAACAAAATGATTGCTTGTCAGATGCATGGATGTGCTCTTACAATTCTGGTGCCCAGTCGCGGATGATGTCAAGGCAGAACTCCAGGCGGTTTGGAATATCTGCATAGTCTTGATATTCAGTTGATAGACTTTTAGGAACATTTAACCCCCAGTAGAATGAGGCATCTGTCTCATCGTACTCGATACTATCACTGGCAGACTTGTCTGCGTCGCGTTTTGCGGGCATGTATACTTCATGATTCTTGTTAGCTCTAAGATCTGAAAGTGGGAGATATATCTTACAGGCATAGAATAGAGAGATTCCTTTCGCGAACACTATAATTGGCCCTTTTTGAAGCTCAGTAGGAAGCTTGCTCAGCCGGCCTTTAGGAAGGCTCCCTTTGGCTAAAAAGCACCAATGTGTGTCAATATTAACCAGATTGTTGAGACCGAGTGCTTTGTTAACCCGTGAGCTGCTGCCATCGGCTCCAATTAGAACATCACACTCCTCGGATGTACCGTCAGTAAAGAGAACCCTTACTTTCTCACTCCCATTGGACGGGTCGCGAATGATCTCATAAGAAGCAAAGGTCTTTTCGTAGCGGATGTTTCCACTTGGTCTCACCGGGTTCAAGAGCAAGTTGCGACAGACTACCCGATTGATCGCAAAAGATTTCGAATACGTGGGTAAGCTAGTGAGGTCCAGAATACTTTGAAATTGGCTCGTGTAGAGACAGGGAGCCGCCGCTCCTGAAGTGGCAGACTGTCCAAATTTTTGAATAATTGCGTCAAAATCCTCGTCGCGTAGACAAGCTTTGAATCCGGCCACAGCCGAATCTCCCAAGCGAATTTGGTAGCCTTCTCGCTTGGAGTTCTCTACCTCTCGTTCATAGATCTTGAAGGAGACATTATTGTTAAGAAGTCCATTGGCAAGCAAAGCGCCTGCCAGGCCAGCGCCAATAATGATAACTTTGAATGAGCTTGACTCTGACATCTGGGCCCGAGTTGCCTATAGGTTGGGAAAAGAAAGATAATTTGGAAGCAACAGTTGCATCATAAAAAGATGATCACCGTATTTAATTTTGTTTTCTGATGAATATCAAATATCCGCGTTTAAGGGTGATAAGCGGGCCCGCGCTTGGCGGAGACAGGTGAGCTCCTTGCTATGACGATTGCGGGGAGCCGATATCCCATGACCAACTAGTCCAATGGAGTCAGCCACATCCCCGGGGTAATTGCCGACCCCTTCAATCATTGAGCACGAATGATAGGTTTCTTTGTGGGGCAAAAGGACGCCTCGGGACTCCGCTTAGCCAGTCTGTCGACGCTCTTTATGTGTATTCAAAGGTACATTCTCCTAGTCCATTGATCACATACTTTTCGGTTTGGACGAGACCTGCATCCCGACAATGGAAACCAAAGCTACTCTAGAATATTTTGGTAAAGTATTTTCAAACTGTGTCTCCTGATACGCGTCTAATCCTATCACTTTAGGCGCCACAACCTTTCGCCTTCGCGCTTCAGGGCTAACAATATTCCACGACACGTGGTTGGATCGGCCTTCATTGATGCCCAAGTACCTCAACATAAATGATGTGACTGACGCGGATTACATACTGATCTCTCACGCACACTTTGACCAGTACGTGCAATCAGACAGAAGTTATATGGGACAAGATAACTGATTTCGCTTTAAACTGAAAGTCTACCTGGAGCAGACAGAATTGCCAAGCAGACAGGAGCTATCATCATTGCAAACTGCGAAGCCATCAATCGTCTTCGCGATGCCGGTGTTCCAGAGGAGCAACTTGTCCCTGTCGCTGGAGGTGAACGGGTGCCTTTATTTACTAAAGCTGTACGCGCTGCAGCCAAGGCTGGAGAAGTAGCTCTACGCGGAGGTCCTCCAGGTGCACCTCAAGAACCCCATCATACACTTGCTACTGCTGAGCTCCATATCTGGCCAAGTCTTCACTGTCTCATCCCAGGCGATCATAGCACGTTACCGGACATTTTCGACTCCGGGGCTGAATACATAGGCGGTAATACGCCGTTTGACAGTACCTTGGATATTACCCGAGGAATGGAATACGGGATATTTCGCATGAAGGAACTCATCGGAGAGAGCAATATGGATGATAAGACAGCATCCTTTACGAAATGGATCGAAGACAAAAAAACGAATGTCATGTCCGCTTGCGATGGGGGGCAACTGATGTTCAACATCCTTCTCGGAGACAAAGGTGGAGAAAGTATGAACGTTTTGTTCAATGCGCATTTGGGTGCATATGAGGGAATTGTTAAATGCATTGAACCCAAGCCAGATGTTGCAGTCCTTGGTATTGCTGGCCGAGCCAATCTCGACGGTAGGCCTTGGGATGGATCCGCGGCATCGTTCGCGACGAACCTAGTCAAATGGATGGGGATGCCGGAGAAAGTCATTTGGTGCTTGCATGATGAGTGGTGCGCTCCCTTTGTTTGTGTCAAGCTCCTACTTTACTAATCATTGGCGCATAGTCTCATTAAACCGTATGAGGTTGATACGAGAGCTGCGACAGAATTAGTGGAGAAAGAAACCGAGTCCAAGGTGCTGGACCTCCCTCATGGTTCGCCATATACATTATTCTCTAGGTGAGGAATGACGTGCATATAGCCCAACTGAGAACGGGACACAAATTTCCCCACGTTCTTGTGGTTGTATCTTTCCCGGCGCGAAACCGTGTCGGTGATCATTGGGTGGGAAGAGGCGGGGCGGAGTGGGACCGATTGCGGAGAGCCGATATCGATCACCTAGGCGCCTTGGAGACCTTTAGCCAGTATCCAAGTAACGCAGGGGGTGGGGAACTGAGGTATTGAGCCGGAAAAGCAAAGCCTCTGGAGGTTGAATTCCAAGATTTGTCGTCCTTACAGTGGCCTATATATGTCATTAGTGAAATGTCAAGTCGTCTTAGAGCCTTAGAAGTTATGAGTTGATCAATGATGTCCATCCTTGTTTATCTTGCCACTGCCTTGGTGGTGCATACAGTGATATCCAAAATTTACCGGGTCCTATCTAGCCCTCTTCGCACTGTCCCAGGTCCCTTTTTTGCTCGGTGGAGTCGACTGTGGGAGCTTCTCAAGGTATGCCAGGGTAAATTCGAGAAGACGAACATTGAACTGCATAAGCGCTACGGTACACTTCCAGCTCCCCATAATCATACCTTGGACTGTTTCGAATAATAAACCTACAGGCTCCGTTGTCCGCCTATCTCCAGATACTTACAGTATCGATGATCCAGAGGCCATTCGTCTAATTTATGGTGCTGGATCAGCTTTCACGAAAGCTCCATTCTACTACGCTTTTGGAAACCCAGACAAGGTCCATGCAGACTTGTTCTCAGAACTGGACAATGGGCGACATGCAATCAAACGGAGAAAGTTGGCATCGTTGTACTCAATGAGCTCGCTGGTGAATTACGAAGCCGCCATTGATGAAATCAACCGTGAGCTGTGTGAGAAGATGAGCTTCTTTGCCACTACAAGGACACCGTTTCACTTCCCGGACTGGATGCAGTTTTATGCCTTTGATGTTATTGGTAAAATCACAGTCAGTGGCACCGCTATTTGAATTTTTGCTCTTCAATCTAACTAATATCATGTTTAGGTTGGAGAATCTTTTGGCTTCCTCCAAGCCGGATCAGACTGGAATGGTATCCTCGGTGCTATCCATGAAAGCATGGTTTACGGCAGTCGGATGGGAATATTTGCTGAATTCCATTGGATCCTCTCGAAAATTGCCCGAAGCCTCAGAATACCTATTCCATTTGATCTAATATCCAACTATATTATAGGGCAAATCAAAGCAAGGTCAAGCACCGATGATACATCGGACAAGCCGGGCACGGACTTTCTCTCCCAGCTCCTCATTCGATTTGATGCTGACAAAATCAACTATACGGATCTTTTCAATTCGATTGGGGCGAACATTGCTGCTGGATCCGATACCACGGCCATCTCATTGAGCGCTATATTTTATCATCTTCTAAAAAATCCAGAAACGCTCCTCAAACTTGAAAAGGAGGTTGACACGGTAATGCTGGGGCTTGGAAGATCTAGGGGTGAACCTGTTACCTACCGTGAGTCCCAGCAGATGATCTATCTTCAGGCTTGTATAAAGGAGGCTCTACGCCTTCATCCTGCGACCGGCTACCCTCTCCTACGCGTGGTACCACAGGGAGGAGCTACTCTGGCTGGCAGGTTCTTTCCACAAGGCGTAAGATGACCTGGATTATTCCCAACATTTCAATCGAGAGCGAATATTAACCTTCACTTTAGACATTGGTCGGGGCAAACCCTTGGGTATCGCAACGGAATGAAAAGATATATGGACCAGAGCCCGAGTCCTTCCGACCAGAACGGTGGTTAGAGGACAAAGACAAGGTTTCAGTCATGGAAACAAACTTTCTCTCTGTAAGTTTCTCATTATAAATGATTACACCGTGGATGACTAGGCCAACGCTAAAATGAAATCAGTTTGGAGCCGGTGCTCGAACATGCATTGGGAAGAACATCAGTCTTTTGGAAATGTCAAAGGTCATTCCTTGCATTCTAAGCAAATTTGAAATTCAGCTAGAGCAATCTGAGCAACCCTGGGAAACCAGCACTGCTTGGTTTGTCAAGCAGAAGTTTCGATGTCTAGTAAACGTGAAGGAAGATAATTCCGGTTCGAGTGGCAAAGTGATGGAGGGTTAAATCCCACCCATCAGGACTAATCCTTTGTTCTCTAATATGCATTCGTGACTTCAAAACTGTCATCGTCTTGCGGGCTCAGAACGATGCCAACTATCTGCAACGTATTGATAAATGCTGGTGCCACTGCTGTGCTGGAATCCTCATGAGAATTGGAGAAATCGCTCAGAACATGCGTTTTTGGAAGAGGTTGTATATGCAAATATCACCGTCTGGGGTGAAGGTGGTGATGATGAAAATCGTGCTGAAGATGATCCTGTGGAATTGCGTGTTGTGGAAAATTGAATGTTCAACCTCTTCTAAAAATGTATGCTTAGCTACCAACCAGTGATTAAGGTTACTTTCCTGAAGCCGAAACAAGCGTTCATATCGAAGAGCCATCATATTAAAACCAGGTTTTGCAGGATAATATGTAACAGCGTCTTGTCTACGCTAAGCAAGATATTCTTGATATTAAGCTTTGGAATTCCGAGTGAAATATTAGTGAATTGACTCTGAAATGCTATTGAATCGATTTATATCCGAGTTGCTCACTTCTTTGTTGTCAACTTATGCTCAGTACTATGGGTTGTTGGAGAGCTTTCAGAGCTCCAACGTAGGGTGCAAATATCGCGCTTTAACCTTGAACGACATTCATATTCCGCCCAATATTCTTTCAGCCCACCCCCCGCACTTATGGGGTCCCAAAAATTCGCTGCCCATTCTGTAATGAGGCTAAAATCAGCTGCATCCCCTACCATTCTAGACCCCACTTGTTCGCATGCCTTTTTGGTGAAATACGAAAATTTCATTGAGCAGTTACACCTCGATATGAGCAAGAGATCACAATTGGCTCATCTGGATCAGCAAAAGCTTCAATTCCAGCTACAATATCTACTGCAGTATCCTCTGGAGTTTGATTGCCTTCTTGAACACGAAAGCATTATGGATTTGAAAGGTAATACGGAATTGAAGTGGCATCTGAGAGCAAACTTAAAAAGTGGAGTTGCTATATGCCACTTTCAAACAAACACACATATCGTATGCAACGTGGATATTCTTTGATGCAACTTCCTCGAATTTCCACCCACTTCTAATGTTGTTCTTTGACTAGAATTAAGGACAATTCTATGGAAAGAGAGGGAATCACGCCCACGTGCCTGAGCTTCAAACACCGCACTTCAAAAGAACCCGATTCCGTCAACCGAAGGATTCCCAGGATGGTGGGGCTTTCTGAAAAGTGATCTACTACGCCAATGACCCGGCCCCGGATCTTGGGTTGCATTGGTAAGGCCGAGCGTTGACTCCAGAGTAGGCCCGGCAGAGACGGAACCCATCGTACCCGTCTTGTGATTGTGGGCCCATAATTTATGTGGAAGCATCCAAAGCCTTGTCTAGCATGACCTTAGAACTGAAGACGAACTGAAGACGAGGCCATCATCGATTTCGGAGCCCTGATCGGTCGACTCGTCGTGCAAATTCGCACAGATTTACCGTGGCTCCAAGAACAAGGCGATATTCGTACCACTGCTCTCCATCAAAGGTCTCCAGCTTGCAATCGCGACCACGATTTTGTGTCCCAGGGGTTCCAAAACACAGCGGGAAACACCTTCGTTAATGTCGCCACACAGATCGGTACTCCAGACCCGCAGGGCAGCCCGCATCACAGTGATGAGGATAGTGACGATTCCATGGTACCGAAGAAATCACGGCCTTTATAGAAGATTAGACTCATCGTCTAAGTCAGCACAGTCTACGGAGGTCCATTTCAAAAGAAGTTACCATCTTTGCTTTTTCTGACTTCGCCAAACTAGCACAGTATCTCAAAGATACAGGGAGTATTGTTATTCAGTACATACCCAGGTACCTACTTGTTCACGCTCCTCTATAGACTACGCTGGAATACTAAGGTGATGAAAGAGTGATAACCCACTATGCCACCTTTTCCTACCTATACCTGACGAATCGTTGTCTTGTATTTTGACGGGAACTAAGCGTGATGATGCGATGTTCATTGCTGCTTAACATGACATTTTTTCTGAATTACAATTACTGCGCCATATTTCTATGGTTACTATATTCGATATATATTCGACCTATTTATCTCCGGACGTGATCCCGGCCCTCCTTATACTCATTGCCTATTTCTAGTCTAATAATATCATCTAATATTCTTAGGGTACGATCAATCCCCCTACAGCACCGCCTTGTCTGAGATTGACTAGAAGCAGGTCTCCAGCGCGACACAGAGGAACCAACGGCCTCGATTCCACATCTCATACAGTTTTCTTTCATAAAAGAACCTTCACCTCAAACCATTTTCTTTACATAACCGCATTTAAAGTAGCAGAGTAATTATAATTCAGAAAAAATGTCATATCAAGTATCGAAGAATATCGCATCACCCCACTTAGTTCACGTTAATGTACGGAATAATGCTTCATCAGAGCCATGATTTAGGTAAATAAAGGTGGCTCAATGGTATCACTCTTTAATCAATTGCACATTCCAGCGTAGTCTATAGAGTTGCGTAAGCGAGTAGGTACTTGGGTATGTACTCAATAATATGACTCCCTGTATCTTGAATACTGCACTACTTGAAATTCGATTAGTTGAGGTGCTCAACTAAAGAGGATTCTCAGAGTCAAAATAGACCTTGACCTAGTCGTCAATACTATATGTCGGAATCCACAACAAGTCTTTCTTATCGTCTGGATCCTCCACATCCTCGGAATTGGGAATGATTTCCTCAATTCCTGTAATCTCCTTGATCCCCGATGAGCCTGAGACAAATGATGCGACCAAGGCATCAATATGTGCATCCCACTTCTTGCACTTCCCTTTCTCGTACCCCCCGAATGCAAAGATATTCCAGACTCTCGGGGAGAGCCTCCGGCAGCAGAAATGGTTGTCTTGGCTCGTTATTTTCTCTGACACCCATGGCAAAATATACCAAAAACCCGATGCCCACACTCAATCGCTTCAAGGCCCGGAACTCCTTCAGTGACCCGCTGTTACTCGAGAAGGACTGGAGCATTTGGCGTTCATCATCTTCAATATCACTTTCGTGCGCTCTTTGTTGTTTATCAATTTCCTGGTCAACCCGATCCTCCTCGAAATAAGATGGATTGAAATAGTGCATGTTGCGCTCGGCGTCGATATCCAGGACTTCCAGTGTGTCTTTGTGCGGGCAAATCGATTTGATGAAGGTCCTGGCATTGAACGGAGCAAACCAACCTCCTAACACGCACCGGCCACCCATGGAGTAATGGAATTCTCGCAGTACTTTGCAGGATTGAATGAGAGAGACAAGAAAATTTGATGGGAGGGCAGAGTGGTGGATCTGGATTCTGCTAATGTTGGACGATCTGGGCTCTAGCACTACGCGCGCCTCGCCTTCGTCGTCGTCACAGAGGGCATCGGTGCTAATGGATTCAATAGACGGGAGGCGGTCGAAAAGCGTTGCGCATTCCAAGAAGTCCAAGGCCATGTAGAAACGGTCATCCATGTTTTCATCGTCGACTATCATGTACACCTTGCGAAGATTGTGAAGATACGGAGTACTAGCCGGTTTCGCATTGGCCCGACGGAGAAGTCGATCGAGGGGGAAATGAACATCATCCTCTTTTGGCCTCTCGCGACCCCTGTAGAGTCCAGGGAATACACCGAAAGGCTGTGTCATCACTAGGGACTCCAGATTGGGTGATACTGAGATGAGAATCGCGGCCAAAGCCTGTGCAATGAAGATTCCATGAATCTGACTGCTGTTCGTCTTGTGAGCGCTCAGGTAAGCAACTTACTAGGAGGTGACATTCTTACTCGGATCCATAAGCGGTATTTGAGAACATGAAAGGCTCGCTGGTTTCACCTGGAGGCTTCGTGGTGTTTTGCATGAGCATGTTGAGCACCGCGCTTTCTTGGGAGCCGGCAAACCCCGCCTTCCGCACAGCCGCGTGGAGGAGGTCCCTGTCGACCGCACTGAGGTCGCGCTGCTCTGCCGTCTGGACGTAGTGGTGCTCCATACTGGGCTGTCTAGTCTGCACGATCTCCCGTACATAGTTCCCCAACTTAGGGTTCTTGAGGATCTCCATCACGAGGTCAAAAGTCTTGTTGATGCTGGAGTCTTTCTGCCCGACACGGATCCGGTAGAACCGCTCGCGTGTTTTCATGTCGCACAGGCGATGTATTGACCGACATGACTGCGATAGAGCGGCCAGATCACCAATCGATGATACACGGGCAATAACCATAACTTGTATCTCGAGAGGGAGGGACAGGAGTGCCATGTTGGAGATGTAGTATAATGTCTCGCGGATCAGGGTCGCGGGTTCTAATTTATTTGGGGATGCGCCCCGCGGATGCACTAGTCAAGGCATCAGTCTAGGCATCCGTATGCTTGCCTTCGAAAGGTCCCCCCGCAAATTGTGTTTTGTTTGTTGGTGTCCGTGCTGGAAGATAGGGCATGGGGGGTTCTCATACCAGAGACCTCGTGGCTTAAAATCCAAAGCTAAATCCTTTATGATTATTGCATTTTCTGGCTGGTCTTGAATTGCTTTAGAAAATTCCGGCACTCAGCTACCGCATGACGGAAACTTTGAACCCGACCATAGAAATTCCATAAAATTTCAAACTGTCATCATCTTTGAGAGGAGTATAAGTCATGCCCCAAGGCAGAAGATGCCACTGAGGAGCCTATTAACATGGTTGTGACTTGGCTTCCATCAAGTGTGTTACAGTGCGCCAAGAAGAGAGGACTGCGGCTAAGTCGTGGCAGATCGCCAGATTCCCGAGGCCCCAGCTATAGTGTTTGACTTGTTTGCATTTCTCTGGAAAATATAGTTTGGTCCGCCAATCTACTTACGAGACGAGGCACCGTATTTTAATACAAATGAATCACGGTATTGAGATCGGTATAGAATTTTGATATTCCGGGGCTATTTCTAATATGCGGTGGGGCTAGAGAACTACATGAAATGTGTGGGCAGTTGCAGTATCTTCGGGACGTGCTGTAAAATATACTGATTTGGTTATCGGACAAAGTCCCAAAGAAGGAGCTCACTAGTTAAACACTACAAAATTAGTTGAACACCACCCTATTTCTATATCCGGTATGGTGCAGTAATTTTAATTCAGAAAAACCGCTATCTGAAGTATTCAAGTACATTGCCTCACCTCGCTTAATTCATGTCAATATACGAGATGACGCTCCATTAGAGTCATAATATGAACAATAAAAGGTAGCTTAACGGGTATCACTCTTTAATCACCTTCACAGTCCAGCGTAGTCTACAGAGTAACGTGAGCAAGTAGGTACTTAGGTATGTACTCAATAATAATACTCTCTGAATCTTGAATACTGCGCTACTTTAAATGCGGTTAGTGAGGGTGTTCTACTAATTTTGTGGTGTTCAATTCAAAAGCTCCCTCAAAGAATCGCACGGTAAAACGTGGTTCTGCCCGGCCATCCGTTAATTTGCAATTTTGAAACGTTATTCCGCACATGAACCATGGATTTTCCGCGGTTGGCTTAGCAGTGAAAATGTTGCCATTTCTGGTGCTTTGTAACGCTGACATATTCGGCCAGGATGCAGCCAACATCCGATTCGCTTACAAAACTCCCGGCAGCCGCAGTCCTCTGATTGGATGATTTGCGCCGCATGATATGATACAGTGGAGATATTGCGAGCAACTGACAAGCTTTATTGGCTCAGTCTTTGACAGGACTGGATTAGAAACCAGGGGAAAGAAAAATCCCACATTGGCATGTGGGATAATGTAATTCAAGCAGTGCATACGCAAGTTAGTAGAGCACAAATTCTTCAGTGCCACGTAGTATAGATACGGCCCACAACCCGTTACGATCTCTTTTTTCCCATCTAAATAATTTCCACCATCAATGACCACCCAAATCAACTCCACCATGGGCTCCACCGCTGTTGAATTCAAGAACCCGGCCACAACCACTCTTCTTGAGTTGGTCAAGAGCCGCCGCACTTACTATGGTCTTAAGGCCGAGAGCCCCATCTCCGATGATGCCATTGAGCGCATTGTTGAGGACTCAGTTCTCCATGTCCCCAGCTCATTTAACACACAGACCTCCCGTGTCGTTCTCCTCTTGAAGGAGGAGCACAAGAAGGTGTGGGATATTGCTATTAGCGCCATGGAGGGCCTTGTTGCTGCTGGTATTCTTACTCAGGAGGCCTATGAGGCTTCTACCAAGCCCAAGCTCAATGCTTTCCGTGCTGCTTACGGAACTGTATGTATTTCCTCATCATGCTCTACTGGACCAATTGGCCCAGCCGATATGATCTTTCAGATTGCTAACATGAAAAAGGTTCTGTTCTTCGTCGATTATGAGTCTCTCGCCACCATTAAGGAGAAGTTCGCCATTTATGCCGACAAGTTCGACCCCTTTGCCCTGGAGTCCAACGCCATGTCTCAGTACCTCGGTAAGCTTTCATGAACTACTGTCACCTATTGATCTAGGTGATCGTTACAAGTCAGTATGATTCTAACATATTATAGTCTGGCTTGCCCTTGAGTCTGAAGGATTTGGTGCCAACCTCCAGCACTACAGCCCTCTGATTGATGCGGAGATTTCCAAGACCTGGGACCTGCCCGCCTCTTGGAAGCTGGATGCCCAGCTCGTTTTCGGTACTCCCACTTCCGAGGCCGGCGAGAAGACTTTCCAGCCTCTCGAGACCCGCCTGAAGGTCTTCGGCAAATAGACAGATATATACCTAGAATAAATAGATATTAGGGGTAGCTCCTACACCCACTTCTCCTCCTTGGCTACGTCTTCTTCCGCTTCCATATCATCATACCACATGTTTTGATACTTCATAGTCCATTGATTCATATATGAAATATCATACAATAATTTCATCAAGGCCAAAGATCACCGGGCCTGCGCGTCGTTGTTGTCTAGTGGATGGCTTGCAGATTGAAGATCCTACTCAATGCTGCCTACCATCATTTATAACTCCAGAAATGCAACTGCCATGTGTATAGAACTAAGTTTCACGTATTTTCTATTCATGATATGATATGAGGCCCAAAAGAGGACATAGTGGTGCGAGGGGTGTGGGAGGTACGGCGAAGTTGCGGGCACAGCAGGTGCAACAATGTCGAGGGGAGTTTGGCAGATACATCAGGCCTCCCAGAAAGGCCTGGAAGCTGGTGGCAGTGCATTGCGGTGGAGATGATCTTTCCTTTAGTGCTATTTCTTTTGTTTTGCTGTTATTGTACTTAATTGCAGCTGGCGGCGAGTGGGCAAGCCCTGACTTCAACTCTATGCCATGCATACCAGGGTGCAGCGCACCATTACCTCGCTGCTGGGCAGGCTTAGCAGCACCCCGCATGTTAGCCATTACTAGAGGCAAGCTACACTAGGCCAATGGATTCTATTAGGTACTACTATTACAGCTATTATATAAGGCCAATCACTAAACATTCAAGACGTTATTAGCGTCCTGTACTTGGATTGGCATAGAAGCACCAGTTCGCTTATCAGCAAACAATTGCCCGTACCTTGCTGGAAGCTAGTATTTTCCAGACTAATATTATATATAGGTCAATCGACTTGTTCTCGTAAACAGTGGAATCCGGTCGGATAGCGCTGGCAGGGATGGAAGAACCAGCTCACTATATAAAGGACACACATTCCTCGGCGTCTATTTATTAGGATTCGTGTCGCCACCTCCTTATCCCCCTATCCTCATCCATTGAGCCATACAGCGAGTGGCCCATTCCGTGATCATGTCATGAAACGAGGTGGGTGTTCCTATCGGGCAACCTTTCGACGGGTCCTAATGAAACCAACGAGCCTCCTTGAGGATCCCTGTAGACTGGCGACAAAGTTGTTGGTTGAGAGGGGCATTTGGCGTTAAACGTCGGCAGGTGGTTATAAACCCCCATACACTAAACTGAGGGCGGATTCGAATTCTGCCTTAGTGGTCAAATCAACTTCGGTGAGGGCCGGGGTAAAGAATTGCCCAAGCGTAGCGGCCCGCGAGCACATGTATAAATCGGTCGTCCCATAATGTATGAAGATCAGACCAGATCAGTTGATCTGGAAGTATTGATCCAACTTTGCCTTCAGAGCAGCCAAAAGGACTGGTTTCGACAAATAATCGTTCATTCCTGAATCCAGACATTTCTCCCGGTCGCCCTGAATCGCCGAGGCTGTAAGGGCAATAATCAAGATGCGCCTCACAGCATTCACCGTATCACTGCGCAGACGACGTGTGGCAACATAACCGTCCATGACGGGCATCTGGACATCCATCAGGATCATGTGATACGGTTGCTCCTCACTAGCCTTTTTCTGGATGCCCTCCACCGCCTCAAGGCCGTTATTATAGGCATCTACTAGGGTAAATCCTAGCTTTTTGAGGAACTGCAACGTGATTTTCTGATTGATGAGATTGTCCTCGGCGATGCAGACGCGAAGTTTGGAAATGGGGATCTGGGAAAGGCCATTGCAATCCGGAGCTGCTTTATTGAGCGAGCCTATTGAATTGTCAGGGAGCACGAGCATTTTCGGAGTACTAGTCCCTGAGCAGCTGGGATTAACCTTCTGCACAACGATCGAGAAAGAGACATTCGTGCCGACTTTGTCGACGCTCTTGAGTTCGATATCGCCTCCCATCAGATCTACAAGAGATTTGCAAATACTGAGGCCCAAACCACTGCCTCCGAAGCGGCGAGCGGTGCTGGCATCAGCTTGGGTGAACGGCTTGAACAGGTGCTGTACGAGTCGCGCTGGGATGCCAATACCCGTGTCTGTCACCCAAAAAGAAAGACGAACAGAATCCTCGGTTTCATTGTCTGCCCTGCATCCTATCGTGATGGACCCTGTATCGGTGAACTTTAGGCTGTTGCCGAGTAAGTTGCCCAGAATCTGCTGTATTCGCAAGGGATCCCCATACACGTGGGTTTGGGGTGGCTTGACATCCTGTATAATGCGGACACTGTTGGGGCCTTCTTTGTTCCTACCGGCAGCCGGCATTGATCGAACGACCTCCCTGACCAGTTTTTCGACATCAAAGGAGACAATATGCAACTGCATCTTGTTCGTTTCAATCCTGGAGAAGTCGAGGATGTCATTGATCACGGTGAGCAGAAGATTCCCTGAAATTCGAATCGAATCTGCTATTTCCAGTTGCTGCTCCGATAGTGGACTGCCGAGCAGAAGCTCCGAGTTGCCAATAACCCCATTGAGTGGTGTTCGTAGCTCATGGGATATATTGGCGAGAAATATGCTTTTGGCCTTGGCGGCCTCTTCGGCTAGCTGGGCATGACGCAGAGCCTCCGCGGTAGCGATGTTCGCCTTTTGCTCGGCCTTCATCGCTTCCGCCAATGCCTCCTTCTGAACTTCTACCATGGACTGGTTGATTGTGGATACCCGTTCAACTTCCCTGAGGGTCAGTGCATTGGAATAGCTGATTCCGAGTTGGACGACGAGCAACTGTAGAACGACGCGATTGCGATAGGAGAAGGCGTTGGGGGTCCTTCCAGATACAGAACAGCGATGGGCTCATTCTCTTCACCACCGTAAGAGATGGGTAACGCCACAACGGATTTATTGACGGGATTGTGAGCTGCCCACGCTTCACCAACGTTGCTGAATCGTGGATCCTGCAAGACATCCGGTAAATACGCAGACTCGCGAAAGCGAACGCAGTAATTCACAATGCTGTTCGCGACAAGATGGGATTGTTCAACCGGTGTCGGGGGATCATGTACTTTTATGGTACCAGCAGCGTCGCCACTGGCTGCCACGGCCCATCCATTTGTCAAGTCCTCCTTGGTAATGATGGCCGCCATAGTAGCAACGCCATGGCAGCTCTGCATGATAATTTTGCACATTGTCCGGAGCAGCTCATCAACCCTTAAAACGCTAGATATCACTTGCGACCCTTCGAGGATGGAGGTGAGATCAAGAATATGGAGGTCAGGCTCTACCATGAACCCTCCCGTGTTCGGTGTTTCGTCATTCCGAGGGTCGGATACTTGAGGGCCACTTCGTGTAATATTGTCGTTTGATTCAGTTTGAGTAGCGGCTTCTCGAGTCATCTCTTTCTTCTGCTGCTCCAGATCATGGGAATTTAGGATATGATCAGCCACTCCGGTAGCCCCGATTCGTCGGTAGAGACCAGCTGCCTCCTTCAGAGTCAATGTGCCTAATAGTGAAGAGCCTTCACGCATCAGATGTCCAGCTAACAAATGATGGCCAAGCGCTTCTTCGAAACCAAATCCATGCTTTGAAGCGTGGTCTATTGCCTCTTGATAGTAACGAAGAGCAGCGCTTTGGTCACCCTCCATCTCGGCGATTTGAGCGCCCAGAATTTTAGTCCATGCCAGATAGTTCACGTCTGTGATGACCTGCCACTGTTCAATCTTGCGCTTAAAATAACGCAACATCCTTGCTAGGCCTGTCATCTCTTCCTCGAAAAACGTCTCGAAAGATCGCCCATGGATGTCGGACGCAAGCTGGGGGGAGCATGCACGGTATGCGGGATTGAGTTGTTGCTGCTTCCGGATCCAAACACATCCAGCTAGGGAAAGGGAATGGAAGAACATGAGGAATCGTGTTGTTCGTGCGGACCATATGGCGTTGATTTTTTTGAGACAAGAATTCCCCAGTGCTACTGCTCGCTCGTAGTGGCCGTACAGATATAACGGTGCGATCTCCATGCTCTCATAGAGCATTAGCGGCCGATCGCTATTGTTGATGGTTGTCACTAGCCAAGACTTATATGCAGCCGAACTGTGTTCTTTGTCACTCATGACCCTGAACGGGTCATGTGTATATGTTTTGCCTTGCAAAGCACGGCTGAGCTGGCAAATTGTGATCAGTATCGTACCGCCGGCAGTATCCGTCTGCCAGGAGGGGATATCCAGACAGCTGTCGACGCAAAAGGTCTCCAGCTCGGCCAGATTTTCGGAAGCAAAAAATTTCATCGTAGCCAGGAATCCGGAGTTCAAGATGGTGGCAATTCGGTCACCAGCGCGGATGGAGGAATCCACCGCCCCTTCCAGTTGCAATATTGAAGAGTGGACATGGTGTTGAATATGGCCGACAAAAGTGGAGTATAGACCAATGCCACGTCCTACAGTATGTGGGTCTTTGGACTGTTCAATCAGTGCCAGGGCAAGTTCCCCACAATGTTTTGCGAAGCCGAATGCGTTGTCTCGAGTGATTGCTAGCATGGCTAACTGCATGAGTCCCAAGCCCGCCTGGGGGAAAGGACCACGCGAGAGGTAGGCGTCAACC
The DNA here is from genome assembly GCA_028828275.1 of Penicillium frequentans. NCBI lineage: Eukaryota > Fungi > Ascomycota > Eurotiomycetes > Eurotiales > Aspergillaceae > Penicillium > Penicillium frequentans. The sequence goes on along the minus strand of JAQIZY010000001.1, from coordinate 468,203 downwards.
ATGACAAGTGTCATATGGTAGAAGGTCAGCGTGTCTGACCAGAAAGCCGCGCTAGTAGCCTCCAGAAGAACCGCACCAGCAGCAGCCAAGGCGGGATGCTCAAGAAGGTCCGTCTCGAATATTGCTTCAGGTTGAACAGCGGAAACGGCCTCGCATAGCCGTCGAAGCTCTTTGTCACATTTAGGAAAGGTTGGATCTTCATCAATCGTGATGTCTAGAGCCATGAGGCATTCCCTCAAGGAATTAAAAGCACCGGTAGAGTCACCCAATTGTGCAAGCATTCGAGATTGCAGAATCCAGGCGGGAGCCTTGTCCACTGGATTCCGAGCATTGGAGAGTATAGCGTGCAACAAGTGGCTAGCTTCGTCATGCTGTCCTTGAAACAGGTAGCATTCAGCAGCGGACGTAAATATTTGCAACGTCTCACCGTAGCTCACATCCACAATGTCGTCTTTCCAAATGTCGTCTTGGAGCAGTACTATGCAGCTCGCGTATGAGTTTATAGCAGTCGAGCGTAAACCAGTCTTACTTGCAGCGTTTGCGTACTCAATCAGGAAGTTCCTAAAAGGTTTTCTTGTTGCAACGTAGTCTTTGATGATCGGTGCTGATTCGATAACGGCCGTTGCCAACATGCTGCGATATTTGTCGTCATGAATATGATACTGGAACAGCACTTGTGCTATTATGAAGTTCACATGATCTTTGTCTCTCGTGTGGAATGACGCTGCGAAATGCATGTAATGGCTATATGTGAAGGAAAATACGTCATGTTCCTTTGTGGGCACAATCACATGGGCTTGGATGATCGTCTGCAGACCTTGATACACTTCTCGCTCAGGCAAGGCAGACTCGGAAGCCGACCGATCGGTTGTGAGAAGCCTCTGGACCAATTGAAATGAGAAAGTCATTCCTAAAACGGATGCCCAGGCCAAGATGGACTTGCAGATAGGCGAAAGACTGCTTAGGCGCCTGCCTAGGAAATCATCGAACGCGGCATCGTCGTAGCTGTCCGCCTTATAATGCTCCGAGATACGCCTAAGATCAAATATCCAGAGCCCTTCATGGAAATCATAGCAGATGAATCCATGTTTGTGACAATCAGTCAAAATCTCACGGACGTAAAAGGGATTCCCATTAGTCCTTGATTGAATGAACGCCCCCAGGGGCCAGATAACAGGAACAGACAAAGACAAAGTATCCGCTACATATTGCATCACGTGGTCTTCACTGAGCGGTTTGAGTGGGATGGTGGTAATACCTACATCCCTTCCAGTCAGAACTGCTATACTGGTAAGCATGAAAATTCATAATAAGACAGACAGCAAGTGGTAGAATAATCAAGTTGAAAAAAGAACGCGGGGGATTTACCTTCACTGTTATGAGATATCCGCTTCATCAGATCCGAGGAAGCAGGTTCGGGTCGAGAAGCCAGTATCACCACCATTCTGATTCGAGCCGACATCATCTGGGTAATGAATTCCAACGATTCTTCATCCGCTAGGTGAACGTCATCCAGGCAGAGGCATACCAACTTATAACGCGTGAAGACCCGCAGAATGTTCAGTAACGTCCGTGCAAGTGGTAAAGACTTGGTAGAGGATCCAGTCCGAAGAAATTCCCGAGAACTCTTCGTACCAGCATTCTCGGGCGATGAACGGCGGGTGGGTAATACGAGGTTCGTATGAGCATACTTGTTCGGCACCTGTTCTGGCAAGTTGGAGCCCGAACCGAGAAGAAATCTCGGCAGGCCTAAGATCTCATGCAGAGTGTTCCATGTAGATCCAATGTGATTTCGCAACATTGGCAGGAAACTAGGCTCATTCATGTTTTCCGAGAATGCCTGTTGGAACAGACTGGAAAACAAGTCTAAAACAGGACGCATCCGCTCTTTGTCTGAGACATCGAATCGCGAGCTGGCAAAGAAGCCCTTTCGCCGGGCTTCACTCTGAACCGACGCGATCAGCCGAGATTTGCCCAAACCGGCCCCTCCCTCGATGCTGATGATCTCGCATAAACCTTTCGGTCCCGCTATGCCATGGGAACTCGCCCTTCCTGCAGTGTCACTGGATCGGGTGCTACCTTCGCCACTGGAGCTGTCAATCGAGGAAGTTGACAATCGCTTCTCTAGTCCCTTCCTCTCTAGGATGGCAACATCGGACTCACTACCATCGCTTGAGGTGCAGACCGAATCACTGGGGGAGCGCATGCGGCTTGTATTAGCTAGATACGATTGGGTGACCGCAGCGGATGTCTCGCTCATGGAACTGGGGATGCCGGGAAGTCCGTCGACCAAATCATGGGCTACCCCTTCCCCAGGAGTATTTCCGGGTGACGGAGGCACGGTAAAGGTTGCGAATTGGTCCTCCGGTAGCGACGACAAGTGAAGATCTCTGCCTCTCTGATACAATCTCAGAGTACGATCTAGGACCTCGACAATAGCATCCCGCTCGACTGCCCGGCCCACCATCGTGCGTGAAAGTCCGAAAAACGGTGAAACATCCTTGCCGGCGACTTCCCAACTCTTCAAGACTGCCGCATCTCCCGCTGCTAGCAATTCCCGTACCTCCACGAGGTCGTGTCGCAGACCACGGGCAGAGTTGTACCGTTCCGAGACACTCTTTGCCGTCGCCTTGGCAATGATCCGTGCAAAGACCTCTGGCACGTCGGGTCGCAAGGTCAATACTGATGGTAGCTCCTGTCCAAGCACCTCCTTGATGATTGCCATGGGAGACTTGCTCCCGAACGGAGTCTGGCGGACGAGAGCGTTCCAGAGCACGATACCAACGGAGTAGATATCGGCGCGACTGTCAGCTTGGATCAGCGTCCGGCCAGTTTGCTCGGGACTCAAGTAGGACATGTGCACCGTGGCATCGTTCTGGTTCTCCAAGGCTGACCAGTCGGCACTCACACGTCTAGTACCGTAGGACTGGAGACTCGCTCCAAGATGGATCAAGCGCACGCGACCGGTCTCTTGGTTGAAGTGAAATGCCTCCCCCCGGATCTGCCCATGGACAATCTGCTGGCTATGCAATATCTGAATGCACTCTGCCGCGCCTATGGCAAATTCCACAAATGTTGACAACGGCATGAGCTCGTCCCGATCGGATTGACGCGAGCCCGTGTCATGGGTCTCGTTGTAAATCGCTTCTTCGGGGCGCAATTGATACCAGGTCGCGCCGCAATCGACGTAGCGCAGAAGATCATTGGGACCGGGATTCTCGTAAATGCAGACCAAGAGCGATGACATGTGGTCATCATCGAGATTGGGTATGCGCTGCATCTCTACGGGCCGCAGGAAATATTCGCGGTGAGGAGCGGCAACAGATGCCAGCATCTGATACTCCTCTAGCATTCTTTCTTCCTGGACCCGATTCTCACCAATGCGCGCCACCACTTCGATCGTTTTTTCTGCTCCTCTGCGCTGGTCCTCGACGTCGCCATCCCTTCCTAGACCATATGGAGCAGATGTACTACTCAGATCGCCGGGCGAGGAGACATTTCGACGGCGACCGGGATGAGTATCATCCGAACGAAGGGTATCGAGGTGCTTGGTACCAAATACGTGCCTAAGAGACGCTTCAGCATAAAAGTTTCTTTCGGTCTGAGAACTGGGGTTTGGTTCACGCACCATACGCCATAGCTTGAGCGAAATTGCCTCGACTCATCCCAGGAATAAGCCACCAGGGCATTCAATTTTTCCATCGGTCCTGTGGGAGGCTTCGGGCCTGTTTGTGCCGCAAGGGCAAACGGAGGGCTGATAAACGGGTGGAAGGATCAATTGGCGGTCGGTGTCATGGTCGGCGTGGTTTTCGCCTGAGCCCAGGTTCTCCCACTGTCGCAGAAAAGCAAGCAGACGAGTATAATTGACGGTAGAAGCGAAAGAGTCCGTTCGATTATGATTAGGCATACTTGCCTCTGAAAGGAAGACGGAAAGTGAGGCAGAATAGCGGAACGGCAGAACGATTCGGAAAACCGGTTTTGTTTTTCTTTGTCCGTTTTTTTAAACGCCACCCAATGCCAGCTTGGACGGTATTCCCCGCGAAACGATAACCGTTGAATGTTGGATCGCAACGTGGTCGCGTCTCCTAAACCTTGCACCAACTCTGATCTTTACACTCAAAAAGAGACACACTCATGAAGAGACACGGATAAGAAAAGCAATTTGAAAGTTTCCTCGAACTACCAATATCCACCTTGCCTACTTGCGACGGCGATCTTGAGTGGGGGAGCGAATGACAAAGATCGAATCTAGAACCGGCAGTTTCCTAATCTTCCATCTGGATCTGAAGGTGTCCATTCTCCGTCCACGAATATCCTTCTTGTATTGGTCACCTTAATTAGATCTTGATCTTAGCCTCTTCTTCCTCTCTTGTCTTCTTCTAGCTCAAGCACAGTCGTCGCCACCCCCGCAATGTCAGGAGAGACGAGGGCCGCCCCGTAAGTCTTGTGAAACTTCTACTACTTACCCCCTTCGGCATTTGTTTTCTGCCGTTACACCCTTTCCCCCACCAAGACAAATGGTTCCCTAGCCTCTTCCTTGCCCTTGGTGTCCTGTCATAATTCGGTATTTCTTGCCAACATCAAGTTATTCCTGAATTCTAACCTCCTGCGCCGTCTACTAGTCTCCGTTTGGGGTCGATTGCCCCCAATTTCCAAGCAGAAACCACTATCGGGCCCATCGACTTTCACGAGTGGGCAGGCACCGATTGGGTGATCCTCTTCTCTCATCCGGAGGATTACACCCCCGTCTGTACAACCGAGCTAGCTGCGTTGGCAAAGCACGAACCTGAGTTCACCAAGCGCCACGTGAAGCTGATTGGACTCTCGGCCAATTCCATTGAGTCGCACGATGGCTGGATCAACGACATTTCTGAGATTGCGGGATGTCCCTTGACCTTTCCCGTTATCGGCGATAAGGATCGCCAGATTGCCTTTGCCTATGATATGTGAGTGGCCTCTGTTCTCTCTTTCGCGTTTGCAGCTAGGTACTCACAACTTACACACTCATCTAGGTTGGATCACCAAGATACCACCAATGTGGACTCCAGAGGAATTGCCTACACCATCCGGTCCGTCTTCATTATCGACCCAAACAAGGTCATCCGCCTGATCCAGGCCTATCCCGCCTCCACGGGGCGTAACACGCCCGAACTGCTCCGCGTTGTTGACTCTTTACTCGCTACCGACAAATTTTGCATCAATACGCCCGTTAACTGGCAGCCCGGTGACAATGTCGTCGTCCCTGCTAGTGTTAGTGATGAAGATGCCAAGACCAAGTTCCCGGATATGACAGCGGTCAAACCGTACCTGCGGTTCACCCCGTTGGCGAAAGCTGATATTCTCCCTCGCGAGTAAAGTCAAATAAGGATAGATAAACCTATGGTGTGACTGGCGATCTGAACGAGAGATGTCTGGTCGAAAAGGTGGGTGAGGGACTTCAGCTTCTATAGTAGTTCTCGAATTCCGTTCACAGGATGGATCGAATTCGTTTACTCAGAGATTCTATTGCGAAATTTTTGCTCAACGAGTTATACTTATTATAGTTACGCTGCCAAGACCCCTGTTCTCGGCAGTATTCTAATGCGGATGGAAACAGCTTGAAATCATTTTCCCTTTCGTATTAAGCTGGTCTCGAAGGCTTCTAGATTTTCGTACATGATTATGACTGAAGCATGTAGCGAACTCGCCTTATCGACCCTGACCCTCTTGTTGCGGTAGGCTTTCTTTTGAAGGACATCTTGTATGTTCTTTGCCAGAAACGGCCGCCAATCGGCGGTCGCGGATTACACGGAGTGTCGGTATTCCTCAGGCACTACTGAAGCTTTTTGTTCTTTCAACAATTGCAAATAGGATCAAAAGACTGAGGATTGGACCACCTGGGTAGTGCGCAGGTTTCATGCATCGACCTGTGGTTTAGAGCCTTCAACTTCTATTGAGCGCTTTCACTCCTACCGCTACAGTGTCGAAGGGGAAGGCAAAGTGAGCTTCATGAGCGATGTGAGATTTGATCTCGAAGGCTGGTTAGAGAGCGGTTCTAATGAGGTGTCGGGTCCCAAGGTCCACGCAAGCTATAGCGAGTCAACCGCTACGACCAGGCTGCGTTACTGAATTGTTGCTTGTTCCTCGGAAACCCATATGAATTCAAGGAAAGCCAGTAAATGAAGGACTTCCGGACTGTTTGGAGGAAAATGAAGGAAAATAGGACTTGGAATAAACAAACCGATCATGTACAGTGGGCTAAGGAACGCGGAGTGAAGAGATAATATTTTTGTTTCCATTGTGTAGCCTTTGAATTATATACATATTTGCTCGAAAATTTCCTTTAATGCAATCCCTTAACAGCAGAAATCTAGTCATATCCTATAGTTCTATTTCGGCGCGGAAAAGGCCACGGAGGAAAATCGGGACCATTGATCGATGAGCATAAACAATAGTATATTTAGGAAATAGTGAGGTATGTTACGAGATTTAGGAATCCTAAACATCCTTTGAACAGAGACATCGCTTTTAAGAAGAGAAGGATGTGCCACTTGTGTGGCGTCTGCACCTTGCCACACTAAATACCATACACTTGATACATAATGTCATTTCCTGCTCGCTCCTTGGCTCCATTTTCAATCAATACCTTGCGAAGTCGGCCAAATTCTGGAGCAGCATATTTCCGGTAGATTGCAGTCAGGATTTCCAGGGCAGAAGCTGACGGATCAAATTTTGTCTCAACAAGCAGCCCATTCGGGTCGGCACCGTGCTGAATAAATAGCGATATAATCGCCGAGAGACGAGAGGTGCCATCTTCACTGGTGTCATAGTACCCAACCCACTGGCGACGATCTGCCTCTCTGAGATAATCCAGGACAACCAGCCATGGCGTCTGGGATTTTCCATTCAGACCTTGGTAAGACTGGTTCGGATTGGCACCACTCGTGAGAATTTCACCGACTATTTCTGGACTGGATAAAGGGTACACGCTTTGTCGCCTACTGGCGAGCAGCTCGATGGAATGACTGAGAAGGGGTATCCCGCTATCACTGCCTTGCGATACGCTATCATCTTCCCAGAAGCGTTCACGTATCAGGGTTGCTAGGCCGAACTTAGCAGACAGTGAGAGAAATGCATTAGGAAAGCTCATATTCTTTCGTTTCTCGTAAGATGAAAAAAGGCTTCGTGCCCAATGATCATGTTCAATCGAACTGCGAGACACCCAATGCTGACACAGAACTCTGTCCAACTCGGGAATAAGTACCAGCTGTGACTGCCAAGTACTTGGAGACAATCGTGCATGAGTAAAGGCAAGGATTATGTTGGGCCATCGGTCGTCTATCTGTCGATTGGGATGGAATTCATCTAAGGGCCATTTGAACTGGAAAATGATAGAGGAGAGAAGCGACGTATGGGGCTCAAAACTGGATCCTATCATGGGCTCCAAGAGGCGGGATCGAATAGGAGGTAGTGAGACAAAATCCTTCACGGTCCTATGGACGTAAGATACCTTACTATAGCCTAGTTGCTGTGCCAGTGATGGCGTATTGCGCTGAAGTATGCTTGTTGACAAGCCTGAGGTGTGAGTCACTATCAACCCTGCACATTCCCTAGACAGTCGAGATTTGGTTACTTGGCTTATACGGGTGATATCTTGATCGCTTGCCTGTTGCACATCTCTTGGAATATGATCCGCAATTTCCTCAAATTGGTCGGCAAGAGCAAATTCCCAGAGGTTCATTGATGCTGTGTCTTCTTGTCGAGTAGCATAACAAGCCTCTTGTCTAGCCTGAATGAGCTGAAACAGGCGTGAAGCGATTAATGTTTGATGTTTTGATGCAGATTCAAACAGGAAGTATGTGAACAGGTCATCCAAGTCGGTGGGATGTTGGCCCAGATATTCATGCATTTGCCAAACATCTCGATAGTTTTCACGGCGCAGTAGAGATTGAACCACAAGCATAACCCAGAGGAAAACGCCATCCGCCCCCGCAACAACGCTCTTGATGAGCTTTGATGCCGCCTCTTCATCTTTGGAGAGGACTTGGCTGATTAAAGGGTCACCATGTAAATGGTCCTGGGCAAAGTGAAGCATATCTTTTCGGGTCAGTTCGTGGAGCTCAAGGCCGGGATACATTCTAAAAGCCGCACGAAAAGTGGGAAGTGGTCGACTAGATAGACAGATTTTGACGTGAGGGTACGAAGCAACGCAATCCTTGAAAAATCCCACGATTTGCTGATGGTCGCCTGCGAATTCGTCTAGCCCATCAATGAACAAACAAACTTTGCCTCTCCGGCCTGCGTAGTCAAAAAATGATTTCAGCGCAGCTGTAAGCTCAAACAGGTCCCATGAGATCGAGGCCTTCACGCGTTCTCGCGTACTTAGAGACAGAAGGTGTTCCCACCTCACCGGAAAGACTATTGGGATAAGATGTTTTTGCTGGTCCAGTAATTGGGCCAGAAGATGGCGTATCAAGCCAGTCTGAGACCTCTGCTCCACCGTACCGCTAATCCAGAAATAAAAGCCGGCGGTGATGAGTCGCTCGTTCCGTGCCCATGAGCGAAGTAGACTCATGGTTTTGGTATGGTGCATAACAAAACGCATCAAGGTAGACTTTCCAGATCCTGCTTTGCCGCTAATCCAATAGATACCCTCTTGATTCTCCCCACCTTGTAGCCAGCCACTGAGAGAATCCCTTGACTGCGACCCTTGGAAAAGGGGGTTCTGTTTACCGGAGGTGAATATCCAGTCAAATGTCTTGCTATGTGCGACAGTGACACTTTCCTCTCGATCAGTCATCGATGGAAACTTTATAGCTTCCATCAAAAAGTCTTGGATGGTTGTCTCGTGGTCTGTAAATACTGTGTCCTCTGCGTAGACCTTGCCAATCTCAAACTCCACTGCGTTCTGAACTCTCGCAGCATCTTTGCCGTAAGGTGTCACAATTCTAGGTTTGGGGGACCTCTCGTTAGTTTCTGGTCTTTTGTCCTGTGTGTAAAGGTTCTTGGGCGCTTTTCTGCCTCGGGTAATGTCCAACGAGAGGAGAGCCTCACTATCGATGATTGGGCTGTTTGAGCAATGCGGTTAGTCATCCGAAGGTCTATTCCGCGATAAGAAATGATCTAAGAAACGTACTTTTGCGCTGACAGAGTCGCTTCCTCCAGTCCCGACTTCAGTAAAATTATGCGGTCTTCCAGTGCTTCGACGTCTTCTCGGGGCCAAAACTTCTGCAATTCCCCGATATGTAGGGGTGCATCGGGCCCGAGGTCCTGTATCAGCCTCAGGCGAGATAAAATAATCAGGAGAGTGAGATGACAGGTGGTGCGAAGGTCATCCAGCGCCTGATCATGTTCTGATAGCGGTCCGAACTTCCTTGAACAACCATCCGCTATGCTGTCGCTCAACATGGTCAACTGGGTGTGCAGGCTGCATGTATCCCATCCCTCGACAGGATCTCCATCATTTGAAAGGCTATGGATTCCATAAAGTTGGCCGACAAGATGAACGCCGACATGAAGAAATTGCACGACCAGTTTTGGAGCTGTCATTGATATGGCGATCTCCTTATTGACTGTGGCCATTTTGTTTCAGCCCAGGGTCTCGGGCTGCTCTGCAAGTACTCAGAAGTTCTCAGAGTTTATTCACGACTAGAATAAGATTCTGGAAAGGATTCAATTAGCAGGGTGGAGAAATGAAGTTCTTGAATATGTGACAACTAGAGAAATGAGGGGACAGAAGGGCCGATCTAGACTAGACTTGGCTGCGTATTGATTTTTCCAGTTAATCTAACGTAAGCATCGTAGTTTCATACTACGAGATTACCATGCCAAGAGCGATAATCAATTCAGCGATGGTATTGTACACCGTAAATTACCAGCGAGCAACAGCCCAATCAAACCCTGGTCTTGCTTATCGCCTTTTGTTGCCCGTTCCCCGTCTCTTAGGGTCCTACAGGTTCTTCCTTTCCTGTCGCCAGTCACCAAAGCTTTTAATAGCCAATCTTCTGGTAACCGGGACAGAGTCATTGGTGGGGATACGGCTATTGTATGCACCCGTTATGAATGGAGATTCTTCGAAGGCAGAAGGTGTCTCCTGAAAAGAAAAACCGGAATTGTCGTCCAGGGTCGCTTAGTTGATAGATGTCTTCTAGATCTTCGTACATATCCCCATCGTCAAACTTCAACACCAAGTCTGCTTCAGACAGTGACATCGTACTGGGACTAATCATCGCCGAATCGGATAGGGCATACATAGCGCTCGCAGTGTAGTCATGACTTTCCACTACATCTGTCGAAGTCAAAGTCGAAGTTGAAGTGGTAAAGTGACAATTTTTTCTCTGTTGGCTGTTCAGTGACTGTTACGTAGTCAGGGGATTCAAAGGGTTTCAATTATTCCACGAAGATCATCGACGGTGCCAGTATCAGCTGAAGTACCGTGCACTTGCACTACTTCCAGAGTTAAATCACGAAGGTCCTCATAGGAGGTAAGTTGACCCATCACGTACATCAATGCTGTGTATGGGGGCTGGGCAAGCTTGCGCTCGGCCATCGTGGTGGGCATTGAGATGTATGCGTCAAGAAAGCTTGTCGCCTTTAGATAATCGGACAGCTTCATGGAGATAAACTTTCTGATTGAGTTATTCGTCATGCAAGTCGCGCAAATCACGCCGATTCATCTCTTCGAACATTGAGGGTCCGACACTAACTCTTGGTGTTCTTGAGAATCTTCGGTCGAAGTTATCGTTGTCTTCAGGGAGCTCGAAAGTGTGTAATCCGTTCTGATCGTTATCTATCGAGAGCTCACTGAGGGGGCTGCTGAGCTCCTCCTGATTGGGCATGATTGTGAGTGGAGTCCAAATTAGGTTGGAAAGGGTGGAGTGTGGATGTGGAAGTTTGTGGGTCCTTGCGACTGCATGAAGAATAACGAAAAGACGACGGGTACTGATTGATGGCGCGATTGAGATGGAGAAGGGTTAACCTTGTTTATGATACCGTAAGCTTGCATAGATAGACTCGCTCGCGAGAGATCACTCGCTGCTCAACAACTTTGCGGATGCGTCAAAATGTCGTGGGGCAAGGCCAACAAGCTGCTGAATGGAACGGGTTTAGTGGAACGGGGTTGATGTAGAAGGAAAGCCAACGCGAAGCACAAGTTTTAGGCAGGGACTTGGGGGGAGATGGAGATGAAGTTCACTTGACTTGACAAACATATCTGAGCATGTTCAAGTACAGGTCGTTCGGAGGTTGTCTCGTTCCCGGCCTTGAGCCACATTTACGTGTTCATCGTGCGGCATCGACTTCTTTGCTTCGAGTTTTTATATGGACCAAATAACACCTGCATTTTTTAAAGAGAATCCTACGACGGAGGTCTCGTAGCACTAGTCTGTACAAAAGTAGACTTGACGGAAATTGAGTGACAACGTTTGTAGTCGTCCACTTCCGAAGCAATTGAGGGATTCATACCTTCATTTGAAGGAGAACCAACGTAGTTAGTCAACCCAATTTCGTCGTCGTAAGCTTGTGTTCCCAGGCTAGTCAGGCCGTAATCCAGGTTTGGTCCACGATTACCAGATCTCCTTTGCCTTCCAGAGCCGCTGCCCAGCCTTTGTGGTTTTCCAGACGCTCCTCCGGCTCCAGTGTTCTCTGAATTGTAAGATGTCATTTTCCGGGTTGCCAGCTTGAATAGTGGTGCAACGTGAGGCAAGCAGGCGGTGATAATGGCGACACCAGGCTCGACGGTCGACCAAATGAAAAGGGGCCCCATGGCCCAGGTCACATCCGCGGATACGGTGTATTTCCAGAGGACCCAAATTCGGATGATACTCGCAATGCAGGCGCTGCGTTTTCGGGGTCAGCTTCTGTTTCATTTCCGTCCGCGATTTCCATGATTATCAGGGATTTAAAAGTTTTACTCACAAGAATCCAACTGCCATAATACCACCGATAGCAAATTTCTTCTTAGTCGACATTTGGAGCTTGGCAATTCGAGGAAACGGAATCATCAGGAGAATAAAGTCATTTAACATGTTCAGTATTCCTGCCGCAATGAAGAATTTGGCAACATTGAGGCAAGTCCCAGTCACAGTACCACCAAATTGAAGCCAGAAATACTTCCGTGGGGTACATAAGCAACCCATGCAGGCCCAGAGGTAGATTGGATAAGTTATTGTCTGAAACCAGCCAAACATGACAGACCACTTCATCCAAGAATCGAATGGCGAAAAAATGCGATGGTAGAAGATGAGAATCGAGATTCTGGTCGCGGTGCATGCTCCGGCGTAGATGTAAGGATAAATGTAGAGGAGCTGTAAGAGGTAATCAGGTTAGTACCATCGCAGTTTCAATAGAGTTATTCACACTCACGTAGTAAGTCTCCTCCAGAGCTGACAAGGAGATTGCCCAGATATGGTGGCCAGCACCATAGTTACCCCCTGTGACGAGTTTCATTATTGTGAAGTTCTCTGCATTCAGCGTGGTTTGGCTTACCTGCAACACTGATTCCCGCTGTGGTGCCTATACACAACTGAAAGATGCGTAATCAGCCTTTGCAACACAAGACGCGAGTCAAAGACTTACAAGAGCGACAATAATGATATAATCATCGGCCAGGATTGGGTTTCGAAATGTTATGCGAGTAATGAAGCGAGTGATTACTGCCAGGGCAGCCAGACATAACATAGCAATGACTCCTCTGTTATTCTTGCCTACAGAGGTTTCATCGAGATTGATATTCGAAGGCGGCGACCCGAAGAGCGCCTCAATGGCAGGGTCCACTCCCATTGCAAAGATTCGTTTCCGGCAACTTCAGCAACTTGAGCAGAGGAAATTGGCCAACGATCTGACAACACAGATGGGAAAATCCGGTTATATAACAGCGAATTTAATATTTTTGATGAAAGTTTTGCACGGGATAAACCGCCCCTTCGCAGCTCCTAATTCGACACCATTACAAAATCTGATAAGATCTGCCGCCCCTGATATTTATCAACGAGCCAAAGATCGGCTAAAGCAGAAGGATGAGCCGGGATCATCAATATTGCCTTAAGCGAAGTGGGGATGTCAGTCTACATAGATGCTCTGGTATTCATGTCAAATGCCAAACCCATCGCAACGGCTTTCGTGCGTTTCACTAGTGAGCCGCGTACACAAAAAAAGTGCACTAAAGGTTCGAGGATTCGCAACTGGAACAGGAAGCTGTTCCTATTCGACAATGGTGGTCAGTGACCCACCTTATCCCACGATGGCAGCGGGACTAATTTTCTTAGCGTTTCCGGGTGGATACTGATGTGGACCAAAGGAATGTGCTTTCCAAAGTCGTTACTACTAATCTTAGCCACTTGCATATGGAAAGATCATCGGTGGGGTTTAAGAACCAGGGGTTTATAGGTTGACAGACACGGGAAGAGTTTCCATTCCCAGACTTCCCGCCTTTTGACAGCTCCTCTTGTGGAGATCTCTCGCCTCAATGCAACTACCTCCACTTGGGCAGTTCGCATAATTCTCTCCAGGTCCTATATCTCCATCAGCCAGGGAGATTTAATTAATTCAGTCGCTCATGTGGAGTAGACCGTGCTGTATTGTCAATAGAATAAAAAGGGTAGGCCGTTAGATCCCCGACAGATCAGGGGTGGTCTTTTCGCTAGACTTCTTTCGTTACTCGAGACCGGATGATCTGTGCGCTTCGTTCCGTCGGGTAAAGTAATTGTTAATCCCTGTAGCACTGAATGACCCCTGTCCTGGCGCAATGATAGTCCTGGACTCTTTCCCAAGTTGGACCGCGTAAGTCCAGGTTGTCACTACTGTAGGCCAAAGACCATAAAGAGGATGTTCCCAAGAAGGAGTTTCGCACTTTGGACAGATCATCACACTCTTCACATCTCTGATTATCTTCAATACACCTGTATAGCTCATGACCCCACATAATTTGCAGTTTAGCAGATCAACTCAGTGACTATGGGCTCCATCGCTGTCGACCAAGGACTTCCTCAGCTCACAGCTCTTGAGCGTATTGGGCCCAAAGGGTATTTGCGATACATATTTCCTTTCCAGCTAGAGAATGACTATGATATTACTGAAGTCACTCGCGTTCTCCAAGCTGGATATGACGCCCTCTGTGCAAAATTGCCCGAGGTCGCATGCGAAGCCGTTCCCGACACTGAATCCAAGCAAGCTGGAGTTCTAAAGTACGCCAAGCGAGACGACGGCGAAAAGGCATTTATCACCAAGGATCTCCGCGATTCATACGTATCAACATATGCAGAATTGAAAGAAAGGCATTTTCCTGTCTCTTCCTTTGATGCTGATACTTTCTGTTGTCGCGACATCTGGCCTCAACCTGGTGAGCGGCTTCCAATTGCACAGGTCCAGGCCAACTTCATTCGTGGTGGTCTTATTCTCAACTGGAGCATCCTGCATTTGGCAGGCGACGGCACATCCTTCTGTGTCTGGACAAAGATCTGGGCAGAGGGTTGCCGACGCGCACAAGGGGACCACACAAGCCCTGTTGACCTTCCAGAGGCCATCTGGAAAGACCGTGAGCAGGTCATGAAGCCCTCTGGCCGGAACCAAGGCAGACTTGAGGATCATCCTGAATTTACACTTCTGCCTTTCACGCCCCCTGGAATGCCGCCTAAAATGACCTCTACCAATCATCGTGGCCAGATCTACTACTTCTCGCCAGAGTCTCTCGCTGCACTAAAAGCCGATGCTTCTCCGGCCAATGCCACCCAGCCGACCGACCAGAAGTGGATTTCGACCAACGATGCTCTCTCGGCTTTACTCTGGCGTACCGTCATGGCAGTGCAACATCCCATCGAGGAATTGCAGGGTGAACCCGTCTCTGTTTTTAACATTGCTTTGGACGGTCGCCAGCGGACTAGTCCTCGCGTTCACCCCAGTACCCTAGGTTGCTTTCTAGAATGGTTTGCGCCTTCGGTATCTATTCGTGAAATGCTCAGCTCGCTCAACATCGCTGATTTGGCTGTGTTGATTCGCAAGACCCTTAATCGCGTCGATGATCATTTTACTGATGATCTAGTAACCTTGGTGGACTCTATTAACGATATCGATCGCCTTGTCGCTACTGCTTTCCTCGATGTTCCGGGTAAAAACTGCTGCCAGAGTTCATGGTTGGGCTTTGAGCTGTATGGTATTGAGTGGGGGCCTATCCTGGGCAATAAAATCGAGGCGGTGCGACTTCCCCATGTTGGTGTCATTAATGGTGCTCAGCTTGTTCTCCCACAGCTGCCTAATGGTGGGATGGAGGTTCTCGTTGGAGTGGAGTCCAATTGTTTGGACAAACTGTTGAACGATCCTTTGTTCAACAAGTATGGTGTTGCTTGGTAGATTGTCATTGCCAGGACTCCATGCGATAATATTCCTTATCCTTTTTACCTGTTTACTGGATATTCATGTCACTAGCGTCTATCACTTGGCAATGCGAATTTGCTCTCCGCACTAATGCACATCTGAGGCTTTGCTTTGAATTTTCTTTGGTCAGCCTGAGAACATCCATGCATTCCTACACGCTGTATATTCCTTGGTATTAGGGACTCATGCTCATATGCCTCCGTACAAACCTTTAGTCTTCGAATGCTGGACCCATTTTTGGCTTTAAATTGAATTGACGTTGCTCCTGCTTCCAAGGTTGGTAGATCGGCCATGCAGGGTGCAGCATCCACAAAGTTCCCGTCACTTGGGTGTGGAAATATATATCTCCAGTCGGTGACCTCGGAAGCTCCACTATCATCTCGTACCTACCATGTGCCAAGGTTCAGAGGTCTGGAAAGGCGAGATTGATTCAGAGGAAATTTCAAACCGCAGAAATGCCTAATAAAGCTTCCAATACACCCATCCTTGCAGCGAGAAAGCCACCTGGGCAACTTGCGCTTTATTAATCAACCCGTCGGCATATAATACGGGCTACCTTTCCACAATATTAGAAGTACAGATTGGGAGGACATCAATTATCAAGGGTTGTTTGCATAGGGAAGGGGGGATTGTGGAAATAAGGAATAGGGGATTTTCATAAATAAAAGATTTGAGTCGACACAAGCATCAAGATTTTTTTGAATATGGCACAATAGACGGACGAGGCAAGGTTGGGAAGACCCGTAAAAGGACTAAATTGCCCACGTACCTTGGAACGTGAAGTCCTGGAACCTCAAATGGCTTAGTAGGAATCTTAGAAAAGTTAAAAACACCCCGTTATGGAGTATTCTTCCCTTACCACTGAGTTAGATGGAACCAAGGTAGCCGAGCTCGCCTAGCCCGCTTGTGATCAATGGTGCAACGTAGACTAGCCAGACGGCATCTATAGTGCACGGTGTCAATGACTGGGAAACGTCGCCCAGTGGCAGATCCCGTTAAGGCCCCCTCCCCCTGGTATGATGCTTGCTATATCTAAGACAACAAACCAACTAAAATTTGATGCGCCAAATCTGAGGGATATTCGTATGTACTTATTCTGGAGTATTTAGTATCGCTAAAGGAAAGAACAGTCGCGGCTCTATTTCGGTATAAATGAAGCTATTCGCACACATTCTGAGTACTCGGTGAATCACGGCAGAATGGATACAACCCCAGGTCGATTTCAGCTCCAAATCAAACTATTCTATTTCTTTTCCTTTATGACCTACCACAGATTTTGTAAAAGGCCTAGTTTACTGAATCACTGATAGGTACTGGGAACATCATGAAGAGTTTTTGCTATGATAAGGCAGGTTCCTCTCATAAGCGAAAGGCGATTTTGCCCCCAGTTTCCATGGACCATGTTTGACCACAAGAGCTAACTATACAGCCTCAGGATTCAACCTATATTTAAACTTCTCTGGGCATAATAAGCAAATCTCCGTTCCCTCGGCTCCCTGCTCTGGATTTCAGGTGCTCGGATAACCCGAGCTCCACTGACAAGTTTTAGCGAAGTATCGCCGGCAGTTGGTGCCGTACCCAGTCAGAACGGCAGACAGCCGAGATCGAGAACGAGTGGGCTCGAGTGGGTCTGTTCAGGTACAAGACTGACGAAATCTCTTGTCCCTTGTCTCAGTAATATTGTGTTTACTAGCAAACTCTGCAAGCTAGGAATTCCTCAAGTCCAATCACACCAGGATGATACCTGTTCTCAGCACGGTATCTTTATTGCTCTCAAACGAGACAAAAATTACTCCTTGTGATCAAATATCATCAACACTTGGACTTAATCCTGACGAATGTTACGTAAAATGAGGCTTGGTCAGGGTTTTTACTAGTGTCAAACACCCCAGTATACCACTATTGAAATAGTACCCTGGAAGAAATTTGATATTATGGTCTCCTGTCATTGGTTCAAAACGTTAACCTGCCAGGGAAGTGGATTGATGCCAAAGCTGAATCGGGTCCAGAACAGCCGATCCACTATTCTAAATCATATCATTATACTCAATCCGTGCGATATATCCGGTATTACTGGGGCCGTTCGGCTTCGCAAGCTTCGATTTGGACACGCCAAGCACCAGAACTCCACTCGGCCCGAGTAACATGCGTCCTATTCGGTACAACTCTTGCCGAGTAGGTACACTGAGGGGATCCCACCTATTATTTTCCTACTTTGACCGGCAATTTTTCCGTGGGATGATTATCTAGCAGACTCTAGCGGGAGAGATAGGGATTACCGGCATGGGGAGAAGTATAAGATAGTCGAGGGGCCCTGCAAATACTATCCAGCAGATTGCATACACTCTTTTGGCACTGCCACATTCTCTCGTTTCTATTCTAATCTCACACTAATCACTCTTTTTTATAATCGGCTGTCATGCGTTTCCTTAGTCTTGTGGCAGGAGCGGCCTCTCTTGGGGTTGCCGCTGCCGGAGTGATCCAGGCCAAGTCCAACGAGGACACCTGTGCTAATGTTATCAACACTGGCGAAGTCTTGCACCTGTCCGTCAACATCGTTGAGTTCCCTGTCATTGTTGATGTTGAGCTGGAAGAGGATGCCGTCATCACTATCGACAATACTATCCTTATTGAATGTACCAATGCCCCCACCCACCTGCACACGACTGTTTATGCTTTCGAGACCACCACCGTCACCAAGACTATTTCTACGGCCACTGTTACTGCTGAAGCCACTGCGACTCAGGCTGCTGCGTCCAATGAGAATGGCCGTACTGTGATCACTAAGATCGCTACCAAGACCAAGACCTCTAACGCGTATGTTGATCTTGATACATAGCTCGAAACGCAAAGCTCTAATGAATATTTTCTAGTAAACCCACTACTCACACCAAGAACCTTGCCCCGGTTGCTGGTGGCTCTGCCGTCGGCTCGGGTTTCAACACTGACCTGAACACTAAGCCTGCTTCCCAAACCGCTGTTCGCACTATCGTCCGGACCGCCACTCACCACGGAACTACCACCACTAAGACCTACACCACCACTGTCGCTTCCACCACTGCTACCATCGCAGCGGGTCAGTACACCAATTGGACCACCTACAAGGCCAACGGTGTCAACCTCGGCGGCTGGCTCGAGCAGGAGCAGGTCTTCGACCAGTATTGGTGGGACCAGCACGCCCCCGAGGCCGATGATGAGTGGACCTTCTGCGAGACCCTCGGCTCCCAGTGTGGCCCTGTCCTCGAGGAACGCTATGCCACCTTTGTCACCACCGCTGATATCGACAAGATGGCCGCTGTCGGTATGTTATGTCTATATCTGCCCTCCTTGGATCACACCAAATACTAAGAAACAATTTAGGCGTCAACACTCTCCGTATCCCCACCACCTACGCCGCTTGGATCAAGGTCCCCGGATCGGCTCTGTACCATGGAAACCAGCAGGACTACCTGAAGAAAATCTCCCTCTACGCAATTGAAAAGTACAACATGCGCGTTATCGTCGGCCTGCACTCCCTCCCCGGTGGTGTCAACAACCTGGACATCGGTGAGGCTGCCGGCCATGACGCCTGGTTCTTCAACTCTACCAACCTGGAATATTCCTACCAGGCCGTTGATCAGATTCTTGCCTTCTTCGTCGAGACCGGATACCCCTGGGCGTTCACCATTGCCCCCATTAACGAGGCCTCCGATAACCCGACTGCTTTCGCCTCGGCCAACACTTTGACCACCAACGGCACTGCCTGGATTGTCAAGTACACCCAGGGCGTTCTGAAGCGCATCGCCAAGGTTGACAAGCGCATCCCTCTCATGCTCCAGGACTGCTTTGTCGGCGAAGAACACTGGTCTCCTTACTTCCCTACCGGTACCAACATCGTTATTGATATGCACGTCTACTACTTCGCTGCCTCGGGCGTTTACTCTCAATGGGCTGATGGCGCCATTTGTGGTCAGGCTTCTGTCCTCGGTGGTGATGGCAAGTTCCCTGTCTTTGTTGGTGAATGGGCTTTGCAGACTCTTTACAGCAACACCTATGCCAACCGCAAGGACCTCTTTGATACTCAGCGCTATGCTTGGAGTTTGTATGTCCAGGGTGGATCTTTCTGGAACATCAAGCACAACAGCAGTGTTGCTGTTGATGGACAGGGTACCCAGAAGGATTACTGGTCCTATGAGCTTCTTATTGATGCTGGTGTTATCACCAAGGCTTCTTCTAATGCTACCTACTGCTAGAGGGAATCGTCTGTTTGCCTCGGTTCTTTCAAGGATAGTAATCTTGGGAGTCGTTCCCGAATGAGACAAATCCAGCTCACGTCACTTAGGTACTTTATGTATATTGATTAATAATTACTGCATTTGGATCTGTGATGTACCTCTTATTTAGTTCGCTAAAGAAAACATTGCCGAAGTAAGACTTTTGACAGAATTGTTAATGCGCCTTCAGTCGTCGACAAGCGTCGGCGGAGACACCGGCGTCGAGCCATTGATATCTCATCTTCGTTTCACCTTTATCCATCCAAGCTTTCTTTAAAATGCTACAGATATATCGGTCACCATAATATACGGCCTGTGATCAAAACCTCATGGTTTCTTTGGAAGAGGACCAAGAGAATCACGATTATAAAGTTTAACAAACGTGTATCAGCATTCCAAATCACCCGAACACAACATCTAATGAACCTGCTTGAACGCCCTCTGAGCAGCCATGCCATACTTATAAAACTTCCACTTCTTCCCAGTACAATGCCCAAACCCAATCCGCTCATGCGAGAAATTGAAAACAGGCTCGAATCGAGCAATGCTTAACCGGTCATAAGAAGAAACCGCCGCATCCATGGACGTATTCCGACAAATCTGCTCCGCCAAATCACATCCGTCCTTGAGCGCCAGATTAGCACCTAGATACTCAAAGGGGCTGAGAATATGATTTGCGTCACCGATGAAAATCACACCTTTCAGCTGAGCATCGTGTTGGAAGGCGAACTTCTCCTTAGCAGGTCGGATAAATGCGGTATTAGGAATAGTGGCCTCGACGACTGTTTTGAAAGGTTCTTGGAACATGGATGCTGTCTTGAGTGCCTCCTGCTTCAGTGCTGAGAATTCCTGAGCTGTGAAATCTGTTTTGAGTTCTCGTTCAGGTCCGACCGTGCTCACTGCCCATGCTACTCGTTCTTTGTCAAAGGGGTTGTAGATACAGCAGACGCCTTCGCCAGAGGACATCTGTAGGCCGTAATCTTCGTTGATCGGCTTCGGTACTCCACTAGGGAGATGGGATATGCCACCAATCTGCGATGCGCTGGCATATTTAGTCTTCATGTCATTGGGCCGAAAGCAAGCTCGCATGTTACTGTCTGCACCATCTGCGGCGACGAGCAGGTCGCAGTCTTGTGTTGTGCCGTCCGAAAGCGTGACTCGTATCTCTCCCCCTGGGAGCCTTTCGGCTGATTCGCAGGCTGACCCCCAGTTCAATGTTGTCTTAGTCCTCTCCGCATGTTTTATGAGAATGCGCTTTAGGTCGGCGCGCGTGATGCGCATCGTGGCGGCGGGGAGGTTGCCGTAGGCACTTGGGTTTATAGACGAGAGCCATTTCCAGTTGTCGGACCACACTTTAATGTCACCCCCATTCAGAGTCGCATGGCTGCGGACCTCATCTAGTAGTCCGAGCTGTTGGATGGCGACCAGTCCGTCGTCGCGGCTCGCACCGTTGATGTTCAGCACGTAGGGGTCTTTATCAATCGACTTGTTGCGATCGTCTCGCTCATACAACGTAACTTCGGGATGCTCTAGTGAGGGGTTCCACAGCTGATCTAGGGCGATCACGAAGGATAGTGCTGCAAAACTCCCACCGGCGACAATAATGCGTTTTCCCGCGAGAAATTGTCCTGGATTCGACATTTTCGAAAAAGGACGATGTCTTTGTTATCTGGCAAGTTTTGCGACGAGAAGAAATATAACGAAATGAATTCTTGAGGCAGCTCTGAGCTATTTTCTGAGTGCTGTGGCGCTCTGGCTATATACATAGAATAACTATTTTCCGTCGGATATTTTATTGTACGGATAAAGGTTTATGACAATGTTACTTGTTGACGAACACCGCACCAAGACAAGTTACGATCTTGAAGATTTGAATTTGAAAGCGGAACTTCCAATTTTTATCATTGAAATGCATTTATTCATTATACAACGCCCTTCTCAACATGACGTGCCAATGGCACTGTCAACTGTGTCAAGAACGGTTCCGCAGCAGCCATTTCCGATGAACCGATTAGCAACGACAAACGTGTCTCCACTTCCAAGGTTGTGCATCTTACTTTTGACAATGCTATTGTATTGAGATTGGGATTTTCATGTACATGATCGGTACCCAATATCTCTCTTTCACCTCATTGGCCACATATCAATAGCGATCAAGCCATACGGGCTCGAAATGCTGAGTTCCCACGTGTCAAAGCTAGGTTGCTCCAATCCGATTGGGCAGTTCATCCTTGTCTGTACAAAGCTTCACCAGTTGAATGTGCGTTTTTTTTTTGGGAATTTAGCTATCTAGGCACACACGCAAATATGAAAGCTTAAGACTGAGCTCCCCCGCCAAAAACATATTGCTGGGGGAGAGTTTGGCATGCATCGTGATTGGTATATGGTGCCTAAGGCCAATTCGTTGGATGACAAACCAGGCCGAGCCTTTAACCGCGGCTACTCCGTGGCTTCTTGTATATTTGGGATGAGTGTAAGTAATAGTGAGGAGACTTGCTTTCCTGTTTTGAAGTGTGTTGGGCCCGGTATGGGTGGGCTTAAGTTTTCCCGTATTGAGAATGAACAAGGGCCTTTATTCCGTGAAAGTGCAACGCGGTATTTTTGAAATTATCTGTTCAAGAATGGGACTGGTGATTTGTGGATGTCGCATGCAACTGCTGGTGAAATTGGGTACTAACATTGGCATGAACATGTTTGGGTCGTGTCATTTAGATTCATGTATGTTGAGGGGAGTGCGATGATTCTTAGCTCGTGAGTAAACAGAGGACCATGCACGATTATTATAATATTTATGACTTTAAGAGGAATTGAAGCAATTGAGGGAGACGAAAAAATCTGCTCTTTGCCAAGGGGGGTTACCAGACCGCAAGGTATTCTCCGCATTCTTGAAGTCTCAGGAAGGTCATACGACAGAACAATTCTCGTATGGAACTTGCCCGTTCACATTCCCCTCGGCTAAACCTGCCGTGTCTTGGCATTCTTCCCCGGTCCTTCTCCAGGGGTGAATAATCGGACTGGGTCTGGAAAGAAAGCCACAAAATCAAAAATGACGTGGAACGTTACAACTGGCTGCAACCCCATAAAGTGACGTGCAGGCAAAGTGTTTGAAAACAAAATCCCCGGACAAAAAGGTGGGGGGTGTACTCACCGGTGAGCATCTCTCCGCATTACAGTGCATTTGAAAGTGACGAAGCTTTGTGGGATTGAGAAAGTTCACCATAACCCCGGAGACAGCCAAGGTCTGTTTCTCATTTCGACCCGATTTTCCACGCACTGACCGGCCCGATCAACCAATCACCAGCTCAGAACCGGGAACCACCAAAGTCAGTTTTCCGGTTCTCGGAGACCCTGCACCCGAAAAAACCTGCCGTGGTGCGTCCATCCCGACGCCAAGCGTTTATCTCCACTGGGGCCCCCGCAAAATTACGATAAATTCTGCGTGGGGGTCACCGGGGTGTGTACTCAAGCAGATTAGCGTGGGGTGGGGGAAAAAGGTTTTTGTGTGACTGTTGGTCATAAGAGGGGATTTCTGCTCCTCGCTTTCACTTTCTTTTGTGCAACTGGGAAGAACACACATCATGGCGCACGATATCTCACGAAACAACGACCGGATTGAGACTGAGGTCGAGAAGGAGGGGATTGAGAACTTGGAACATGTGGCTGAGATTCAAAATGTCGTCCCACACATTGATCCTGCTCGCAGGATTGTCGTCGAGAAGAGCTTGAAGCGCAAACTTGATGCCCGGTGCAGCTTGTTTGTTCTCATCTACATCATGAACTATCTCGACCGCAACAACATCTCTGCGGCCCGATTGAAGGGTCTGCAGACTGATTTGAACCTCACCGACACACAGTACTCGACCTGTCTGAGTATTCTATATGTTGGATACATTTTGATGCAGGTGCCCTCGAACATGTTTATCAACCGCATCTCGCGCCCATCAATCTATATCGCCTGCTCCATGACCCTGTGGGGTCTGATCTCTACATGCTCCGGATTGGCAAAGAACTTCAGCCACATGGTGGCTATTCGATTCCTGCTGGGTTTCGTCGAGGCTGCCTTCCTCCCTGGTGCTCTCCTCATCCTCTCGAAGTGGTATACCCGCCGGGAGTTGACTACCCGAAACGCCATCTTGTTCTGTGGTAACTTGATTTCCAATGCCTTCTCCTCGCTCGTCGCTGCTGGTGTCTTGTCCAACATGCAAGGTGTCCTGGGCCACGCCGCCTGGCGCTGGCTCTTCTGGATCGAGGGCGCTATTACCATGACTATTGCCATCTCCTCTGCCTTCATCTTGCCTGATCTGCCTACCAATGCTCGCGGATTCACCGAGGAAGAGCTTCTTGTTGCGCAGCTTCGTATCATGGAGGATGTTGGTGAGGCTGATACCGATTCCGACGAGCAGAGCCCCTACACTGGACTCATTATGGCCCTGAAGGATTTCAAGATCTACGTTATGATGCTGTCTTTCACTGCCTACGTCGTCGGACTGTCCTTCAACGCTTTCTTCGTAAGTTCAACTTCCGTGCTCAATCATGACTATCGCTAATCCTTTATCACAGCCCACTCTCACTGGCACTCTTGGTTTCTCATACGTCCCTACCCTGCTCATGAGTGCTCCCCCATGGGTCTTCTCCTGTATCTTCTCCGTCCTGAACGCCTGGCACGCAGACAGAACCCAAGAAAAGGTTAGCTACATCCATCAACGAATCTAAATTTAACTCTCGACTAACCAAACCCCAGATTTGGCACATCTACGGCCCCCTGGTCATGGGAATCGTCGGCTTCGTCATCAGCATGTCAACGCTTAACGTTGCAGCCCGTTATGTCGCCCTCTTCCTCCAAGCAGGCTCCTACGCCGGCTTCATCGTTTTCTACTCCTGGATCAGTTCCTCATTCCCCCGACCTCCCGCCAAGCGAGCCGTTGCTCTCGCCCTGATCAACGCATTCAGTCAGCTTGGTAACGTCGCCGGCTCGTACGTGTGGGATCTCTCCGATAACGGATACCGCAAGAGTTACGGAATCGTCACTGCTATGTTCGGTATTACTATTGTTGGCTTCTGGGGATTCAGAATGATCCTTGTCAACCTCAACAAGAAGCTTGAGCAGAGTGAGGCCGAGTATAATGCTGGGCATCCTGATGCCCAGACTGGTGGGTCGGACTTTATCGAGAGTGCCGATGAGTCTTTGCGGGTGCGCAAAGGTTTCAGGTATCTTGTTTGATTATTTCGTTGCTCTATGTCACATGTACCCTTCATCAATCAAAGGTGCTTACAAATGCTATCGTATCTCTACGATGTGCATGTTCTTTTAAATGTGGAATGCAATCATGCTATATGAATCATCAAATTTGGATCTCGCGTAAATTTTCTGTAGTGTTATCTCAATTTTCCAAAGTGCGTATAGACCTAACTCTGACAGGCACTTATATAATCCTTGATCTTCTTGATGATGACCCCCAAGCCAATCCCGGCAAAGCAAATGGTATAGAACAAAATAAAAAAGGAAACCAAGCCCCGACCATTCCCGCTAAAAAAAACTCAATTGAAATCATGACCCGAAATTATGAGCCGGGAACATGACACCGTCCCCCCACGCAAAGTCTGCCAAATTCGTTGGGGGTGGGTCCGACTGCTGACCCATCCCTTTGCCAATCGAATTCCTCTCCCCATCACTGCTACTCCACAAACTCGAAAAGTGATTAAGCGCAGTGACAGATGCGTTTGTTCCGTCTGGAAACTCCCTCCAGAGACCGCTGTCATCCATGTTTACATCGGTGGTCTGTGACGGTTGATTCAAAGGATCACCTGTTGATAGTTGAAAGGCTGACCAGTTGAAGGGTACGTCTGACGAAGGGGATGGTTTCGAGCTCGAAGTAGTCGTATCAGTACCACCCTGAGATGAAAAGAAGGGCTCATCCGCGGCAGATTTTAAGGACGGAGAGATCGTTGGGCACTTCTGCGATGTGTGGCTGTGTGCTCTGGATACTGGGTTTGATGATGTGGGGTCTAGCTTCATTACTAGCCGGATGATCCGGTCTTCGAAGTCGGGTAAACGCTTTTCAAGGCCTTCGATGCGGACCATACACTCCATTAACTTTGGGGATGTTTCACTGGAACTGGTAGAAGGTAATGAGGGGGCTAAACCAGATGCGTTTGAGCTAGGTTCTGTGTTGGTTGGTGCTGGCCCGAGGCTAGTGTTTATTCTTGGAGGGGGAGTTCTTAGTCGATTCGACTGGTCTAAAAAAAGCAAGGTTATTAGTACAGTTATTTTGGTTTTGATGAGTTGTGTGACTGAACATACATGGATCTTCTGGAATTGGAGCATCCGGGAACCGGGCACGGTAGAGGATCTGCCAACGTTCTTCTTGAGAGCATCGGAGCCGAACGGTGCAATGCTCGGAATGGTTGTGGCGTTGCTCGTCGTCTGGAAACTGTACAAGGCAGTTGCCACAGATGAATTCATCGTGGTTCCGGGCGAGATGGCGGCTGGAGAATGTTAGGGACAAGTAAACAATTTGGTGGATCATGGGTACCTACACAAGCTCAGATGTATATTTGAACCCGGCTCCCGCACACACCAGATACTTCCGGTTATTGACGCCATACGTGTTCGGGTCAAACTTGTGATACACACACGCGAATCTGCGTCTTTCGTCTCTGTCTGGGGAATGTAGGCGCTTCCTCTTTCGATCTTGATTACCGTCGTCATCGCGTCCCGTACCTCTGTTATCCTGCGGTGGAGCTCGACCGCCCTTTTTGGGGGGCGATTTTTCCCCCGGAATCATTGGTGTCTCCAAAGCCCGAAGGAATATTCCCCCATTATTGGCAGCCGAGGGTTCATTGTTGTCCATCTCCTCGTCCTCCATCGGGGTATCGTAAAGTTGGTATCGTATCATATGCGATCCGGAAGAGTCTGGCGGGGTCGGCTGGGTTTGACCCTGGGAGGGTATCTCCTCAATCCAACGTCCAATTTCCTCCCTCTGCTGCATATTGACGGGCTTCTTTGACTTCCTCACATAATTCCCGCGCTTGAGTGAACAAACCTTGCTGCCGGGACCCGGTTCCGAACCGTGAATAGGCCACTCTGAGGTACTCGAGGGAAGAACCGATGATGAAATTCGAGTCTCGGCCAGAGTCGAGTTCGAATTTACCTGTACTTGGGTAATGCTCGAGATTGGACTCGCAGTCATCCGCCTCGGTGACTGAGGAACACTGGATGACATATCGAAAGACATCCTTCTACCAATGTGAGTCTGATCAGGTTCCAGCTCCATGTGAAATGTTCCATCACGCTTGCGTGGGATATCCACGTATTTTGGGGGAGGTGTACTGGTGTGATTGTCATAAAATGAAGGTTCATTCGGCAAATGTAGAGGAAACGCAGCAAATGAGATGGGTGAGAATGTTTTGGGCGATTGTGGAGATATAGGAGAGACAAGGGTCAATTCAGACATAGAGAAAGGTCTCTCCGTGTACCTCTCGCCTTCGTGGGCCTCAAAGGTGCTGATGGGAGATACGGAGTATGTATTCTCCCAAGATCCACACTTTGGCTTCGCGACACAACTTTCCGGTAATTCAGCATCTACGCATGATGCAGGTAGTTCTGCGAGATCGTCGGGAGGGAATTGTATGTCATATTCTGTACTCCTGCTCAAGCTGTTGCCAGTGCTGATGCTGCTGGTGTCGGTGCTGCTGCTGGTGCATGACACCTCGGTAGAACGTCGCTGCGGTGGTCCGTGTGCACTTTCCGTACTAGAATCCACCGCGGTACTAGTGTCCGATAACTCCGGAACATTCCATCCAGACTCTGTGTTTGTGTCTGACGATGTGCTTTCTGCGGTACTGGTGGGGGCGGCGAAGCTCAGCAACCATTTCACACTCCTTGTCCTGCTGATTTTCCCATTGTGGCATTCGATCAGAGGTCGGAAGATGGGATTTTTTGCAAGCTCTTCAGCGACAATTTCTTGCCAGCCTGAGTTTTGGTGGGTGCGATACCAAGCGTTGGTTCGCATGATTTCCTTGCAGATGCCTCTTGTAGATTGTTTGTTGGACGGACTGTTTTTGATCGCTTCTTGGATCATGGCGGTGAAATCCACACAAATGTGCTTCATGAAGTCTCCCGGGGTGAAATCTGGCTTCTCCAAAGTGAAGTTTGGGTTTGCGGGGACGCTGATCGTTTTGCGGGGAGTGGTGTGAAGCCATTTTTTGATGAAGTCCTTCTTTGCAATTTTGGTTGCAATTTTTGTCGTAGAGAGCTAAAGCCAAGAAATACGAGATAAGCATAAAGCCGTTCCGTGGATTGGAAGGCGGAAAGAGTTGTTTACCGTGGAGTCTCTTCTGTTATGGGGGGCGTGAGCCACAATTGTGCCAGTCTTGTCCATTGTAGTCAAGATGAGCAAGAAACCTCAGATGAAAGGGGGAAAAAGTTGAAATCATAATTCCTCTGGCTATTAATCCCCAAGTGCTTATGTATCTAATTCCCTGACGTAGAGAACTAATCAGCCGCCTCATCCTCGACAACTGCGCAGCTGTCAAGCCTCCACCCGAGCTCGCCCAATGAGGGGGCAGGGCGTCGACCGCTTGGCTTTTGCCTAGGCACCGTCAATCACCTTGTCAAGGGCCTTGACAATTGGCAAACCTCTTGCCAGATGCGTGAAATCTGGTCAAATGCGCAGATCTTGTCATATAGCGAAATTATATTTAAGATGGATGCCTTCTTAATTCTTAATTATCACTTGCCATAATAACACCAAAGATCCCCTACAGTCTCCAAAACAATTCCCACCTCTATCGATCCCAATCTACAATTTTCATTGAATCCATCATTCTCTCTATCTACTTGCACCTTCATCATGTCATTTTACCGAAATGCGTTTGGTAATCCAGTCGTTGCTGAAGTTCCCGGTTATGGTAACGCCAATCCCCTCTTCATCGACACTCGCTATTACACGTCAGTTCCGGAGCTTTCACCCGACATCTCGCCCCAAGAGTATTATGGCCCAGAACCCAAATCGAACGCTCTTCCCGAGCAAAATTATTGGCATCCACAAGAGAACCTTATCTACCGAACGCCTCCGGCGTCAGGGTCAATCACCCCGGTCGAGCACCCCGGTGCGATCTCTCCACATGAGTCATCAGCGATGAGACAGATCAACGAGATGCCACATCACCGGTAGGATAACCCCTGAATTGATTTTATGCTCTAGCTAACCCGGTCGCAGGGAGTCACAAGATTCTCCGCTGGAGTGCAGATGGGCGGGCTGTACTTATGCGGGGCACTTCGCCCGACAATCTACGCTGCTCCGCCATATTCGGCTAATGCATTTATCTCCGAGACAATATCTTTGTCCCGTCAGTGCGAAATGCAAGCCTTTCAATCGCAAAGACAATCTGGTCTCGCATATCCGATCGGTTCATAACATGCATCATTATTCCAAGGGTTCAAGATCACCAGTGGAATCTGCCTATTCTCCTGGCAGTATCTAATCACCTTGCCTCTGTCCATTTCGGTTCTACATCATGGCGTTAATTACTGGGAACATTTGATCTTACATGGGTGCATATCCGTTACTTCCATAGCAAATCTAGTTTGTCAAGGCAACTTTCGCGTTACTGCGATATCTAATATCTGGTTGCCTGAAGGCCCGAGCTGATTACCGTATCTGGTTTGATCATGCATGCAGTAAAGATTTCCCTCGTTTCAGGTCTAGACACTGCAAGGCCCAGGGGTAACTAAAGCCCGCACATAATCCCCGAGACACAGCCACAGAAAGTGAGGCGTCGGAGTTTGAGGTCAGTGCAAGTGATACCCTGACTGCGCCTCATGCGGAAGATGTGCAGGCTTAAGCTGAGACTCTGTCATACTCTCTCAATGCCCCATAAATCAAGATTTCACCTGGGTGAGAGGTGTACAGCGAGGCATCACCCGGGGACTGTTCAGCTGATCATTCCAGCCACCCCCGCACCCAGGTGTTCGGCACACACGCCCGGGCAAGTACCTGGATAACTCAATCCTGCGTAGTCCTAGCATTGGCTGTATAGTTAAATACTGTTGTTTTCCAGACAAAATGATGAATTCTTTGCAGTCTCCTCGGATCATAGAGAATATGGTCATATGGGAAATTGGCGACCGGGACATTATCATGACAGCCAAAAAGTTCTTAAAGTCAGCTGAGCGGCCAGGCTGATCCAAAGGCAGTCTTGTCCGCCTAACATGCACGATGACGCAGAGCGAAACCACCTAGAATTGTTCATCTCAACGTGTGTCTTAACGAACCAGAAAAATAATCACATCATTAATTCCTAGATCTCTGTTTTTGTCACTTGGTCTATTTAGACCGAGCAACGTTTCATGAAAATAATCCCGTTCCTCAAAGTGGCCTAAGGGATCGCCAGCTCATACGTAAACTACGATTACTGAGCCAACAAAGGCCATAATACAGTATAAATTGAACACGTGGTAACAATTTCGAAAGACAAAATCTTAGCAAACTATCTACTGGGAGTATAGGAGAATTCGACAATGGAACTATCCTAGTGAGACCGACCTAATAAGAAAGCATAAAGTCCGTAACAGTAAAAAGGCCTAATATCGAGGGGCTGTCTTGCCTCTGTCCAGAGCAATAGGTACGAGCCACCAGAACAAGAATTTCGTTGGGGATGTCCTCCAAGCTGTCCTCATCGGCGAACAGAATCAGGTAGTTGGCATTGAAAATACCTACTTTGCAGAATGCAAGTTCGATCGATCCATTCAAGATGGCTGTAGTGTCCAGAAAGAAAGTCTCCTACATCAATTTAGATCTTCTGATCATTTTCAGGTATTTGAGCCATTCCTTCTCTATGTCTGTGGATTTTTTTTCCTGGCTTCGTCATCGAAGGACACTTCCATCTTGGAAGTTGGATCATAGAATTAAAGAATAGAATAGATAAATCAGAAGGATACAGCGAAGGGACTGCAGAGTTGCCTAGAGACTGAATGAAATGAATTAGTGACGGCAATTGGAGGGACATAGGGGAAGAGACAGGCCTATGAAAAGGCAAGGTCACTTAAAATCAGCAGTAATCTCTCAGATGTGACAGCTAATTTGAAATGAATAATTTAAATATTGGGAATTATACTGTCAGTCTATCGTTAGTTTCGCTTGTACAGGACACTATGCTGTATCAGAATCGATGTCATGAATATCTACAGTTACTCATGCTTTAACAACGCCTGGTCGCCACAGAAATAAAATTATGCGAAATCGCGAATCTATGATTCGTCAAATTCTTCGCTATCGGCTAGACCAAAGCGCAAGGGCGATGAAAATTGCATTTGGTGTATTCAATGTGATCGATAGATAACCGTAAATCATCGCTGATTCGATAGGCGCTTCAAAGTGGGGCCGTAAAGCAAAATTGCGCATTTACCTCGATCAAACAAAAAAGGCGGTTATGGTATCATCCATCACAGCGTGAAAGACTACACGAGACACATTTGGCTTCAAGCATTATCACTGCCTCTCAAGTGATTCGCTCTTTATTCATCGTCCTCCAGAACCGATCAGCTCATCATGCCTATCATAAGAGATTTCACCCCACCGGCCAACGCCCGGCTGCTTGAATTACCCGAGAGCAGCCCCAAATTCTTCATTGCTTTCGTGTCCTCAGATGACCCTATCACGTCGCAGCCTTGGTGCCCCGATGTCCGGGCGGCGTTGCCCCATATCAACACAGCCTTTGCGCCTGCCGATGCACCTACTGTAGCTATTGTCCCCGTTGGACAGAAACCAGAGTACGTTAATTGGATATGTGGCTTTTTGAAGTTTCTTCATGTTTGGATAAACTTCTTCCATGATTTCATGAGAATAAAGACTGACTTTCTTCTTAGATGGAGGGATCCCAAGAATGTCTATCGCACAAATTGGAATGTCCACAATGTTCCTGCGCTCGTACGATTTGAGCGCGTTGATGGAGAGGTCTCAGCTACAGGGAAGTTGATTGAAGGCGAGATCTTAGATAAGGCTAAGCTCGGTGCGTTTCTCGCTTGATTGAGAATATTTTGAGGGGAAGGGTTGAGGTGTGGGCATCAGCGGCAAATTTGGAAGTTTTACGATAGTCTGATACCATAACGTTCATACAATGCATTTTATGTTGCTAAGCTTCCATAAATCCTTGTGTGCTGAAAGATACAATAGTGTGCGAATTTATTTCAGATTTGATTCTATGCCAGGTAGGTATAATTGGAAACCATGGATATAGATCTATGTTATATATAGTTTCGGCCCCGCATTCCACAGCAACCAGCACTTTTATATACATAAGCGTATTCACTAATTCTGGATGACCCGAACACCTTCAACAGGGCCTGAGGCGATCACAATTTCCCTGAAAATAGTTTCTTTCTGCAGCTCTGTTTTCAGCTGCATTGCATGGGCCTCATCCTTCGCCAGGAAGGCGCATGTTGACCCAGAACCACTCATCAAACTTGCAACTGCGCCATGAGACCTCCCAGCCTCCAATGCAATGCCTATATCTGGCAACAGTCTTGTCGAGGGAAATTCGAGATCATTGACAAGGAAGGGCAACAATTCCATCGGTGAATTGGTACCCCAAGCAACATCAATACACCCTTGCCGTCTGCGAAGGTATTTCTGCTCCTCTTCAGATAAAGAACCAGTCAAAACTTCATCATGTTCCTGGAAGACAGCTTTTGTCGACAGGCCACGGAACGGGATCGTCAACACCCAGATCCACTTATGGCCTGTCACCTCCAGGCTGACGAGTGGCTGTTTATGGCCCAAGCCAATCGCCATCATGCCGTTGATGAAGAACGGCACATCTTCCCCGATCTGTGCGCCTAGTTCCATAAGATCATCATCATTGACCTTGGACCCCCACAACATGTTGCATCCTACCAGAGCAGCTGCGGCATCAGCACTCCCACCTCCAAGACCTGCTTCAGAGGGAATGCATTTCGCAAGCTCAAAATGAAAATTTGGTTCGACATCGACATGTTTTCCGAGGAGAGATGCTGCTTTGATCACCAGATTACGATTATCTGCTGGGACGCGATCGCTATCCATGCCGGTCACATTCATGGTGGGGCCCTCCGGATTCTGAGAAATGGTCAGGGTGTCAAAGAGCGATATGGCCTGATAGGCCAAGGTGATATCGTGGTATCCATCTTCTCGCAGAGGCCCCACGCGAATCTGGGGATTGATTTTGGCAGGAACTTGCAGGGTAATTTTTGATGGAATGGAGGTCATTGTGCGATCTGCCTGCAATTTTGTACGCCAATCAGGGTTGCAGTCGGATGCAAGGAGAATAAGGAAGCGGTGGAAGAATGGAAAAGGAAACAAAGCACGCGACTTGCGAGTATGTAAGGATCCATGGTACAATTGAATGAATGGTTCGTGTGACGGGCCCTGCCGATCAAATTGTGGAGGGGCAGATCGTGTTACATCGTTTCCCACACTGACTCTCCTTTGTTTACACTCTCCACTTAATCGCAATGCACCACCAACAATCAAAAGTGACATTTGGTATTGTAATCCCGGCTGCTGGGAGAGGGACACGAGCAGGTCAAGGATGTCAAAAAGCCTACCGTCGAATTTCGGGAGATACTGTTATCAACCGTACTGTCAAGCTATTTCGCTCATGGAACGCGAATTGTCCAATCGTGATTGTTCATCATGCCGATGACACTGCCTTACTGGAGGCTTCTATCGACCGAGACAGTAGCATCCATACTACGGCTGGAGGCGCTGAGCGAGGAGAATCAGTTCTGAGGGGCCTTCGCTTCCTTTCTACATTGCAAGACGCCCCATCACATGTCTTCATTCACGACGCAGCACGCCCATTCGCCTCGCACCAACTGCTAGACAGTGTATCGAAGTCTATCCAACAGGAACCCTCCGTTGGCGTGATTCCCGGCCTTGCTGTTGCCGATACCCTCAAAAAGGCTGATTCAAATGGCCTCATTACAGCAACCGTCCCTCGAGATGGTCTCTTCCGTGCCCAGACACCGCAAGGCTTCGAGCTGAAGGTGATTCTCGAAGCGCACGAAAAAGCCGCTGCTGCTGGAATAAACTACACCGATGATGCCGCCTTATTTGAGGAATTGGGATTTCCTGTGCGGATTGTCCCTGGGGAGTCGGAGAACACCAAATTGACCTACAGCTCGGACTTTGAAGAGGCAGAGCGATTCCTGCAAACGAAACGTCCTTCTACAAAAACACCCGTACCAGATGTCCGAGTCGGTCATGGCTACGACACACACCGGCTTGTACCCGGTGAAGAGATCACTCTGTGTGGCGTCAAAATTCCGCACAAGGCAACACTACTCGGCCACTCCGATGCGGACGTCGGTCTACATGCTTTGACCAATGCATTCCTCGGTACGATTGCAGCGGCTGACATTGGATTTCATTTCTCAGATAAGGATCCTCGGTGGAGGGGTGCTTCCTCTGATAAATTTTTGCAGCATGCTGCCAAGCTTGTCGCCGAGGCTGGTGGTACTATCACACATTGTGATGTGAGCTTTGTGTGCGAACTACCACGCATTAGTCCCCATCGTGATGCAATGAGGGACTCTGTGGCGCGCATTATCGGGCTGGATCGGAGTCGTATTTCTGTTAAAGCGGGGACAAATGAGAGGAATGGGTTTGTGGGACGCGAAGAGGGTATTGTGGCGTTAGCTACTGCTACGGCGGTTTTCCCGGGTTCTGTTTGAGTGTTTCTTCACGTGGAGATAATGTTACCATATAGTTTTCTGCGATTTGAGAGGCTTTCTTCAGCAAATATGCGCATTTTGAGCTTTAGAATATTCTGCTTCAAGTCATCAGGATAGCTATGAGTGGATACGACGCGAGATTTGTGTGCTCAGCTGAAGATCCCGACAACACGGGATGTATCCACCACAGTCCGATCATTTACCCTTTCAGACCAGAGCGGTGTAAACATTCGCTCAAGAACGCCAGATCTGTCCCATTCAGCTGGTAGCGAAACTAAGACAGGCGCTACTACTGACCAATCGTGCAGAATCTTGGAGATCATGGATTCGGAGGGGTTCATGCAGATCTCGTGGGGGTTTCCAGGACGCCATAGCTGATCGCGTGTCTAACATTCTGACCAACACATCCCCGTCAACCCGCATAATCCCTAATGAGAATCTGTGTATTTCAATCCTGCTTCGAGGAGCTCCAAGCTTCAGTCGGTGAATCGGAGTCACAACAACTATGCATGAACCCCGGGGTGTTTACGACACAACACCATGTATCCCACAAGACCATCCACAAGAAGACAGCTAAGCAACAAATCGACGAGGCAGTAGCCGAGGGCTATGACTTCTATTTGAACTTCCTTTGGGGCACTCATGACGACTCCCTGGCTGGTATTGATGCAATCCGATATTTTGAGTCCCTCAATCTGCCACATGCCGGTGTGCAAAGCTCAGAAAGAGAGCAGTCCAAATGGGATTTTTTTCGCCGAAGCCAAGCGAGCAGGGAGTCCGCTTGTGCCTGGGACAGAGCGCTTCCCGTTGTTTGTGAAGCCCGCTTCCAGCTATGGGAGTATGTTTATCGATGAGCATTCTCTGTGTCGCGACGAAGCCGAGTTGGAGAGCTGCATCCAGCGTTTGAACACACTGATGCGCCCTGTACGAATTCAACGAGCGCTGGCGCTGGGACATCAGGATGCAGAGCAATACACCAATGCCTGCGAAGCGGCAGGAAGAGATAGCACGGATATCGTTGTTCAGGAGTTTATCGCTGGAGAGGAGTACTCAGTCGTGGTGATCGCAATGGGCGAAAGTCCCGTTCCGCTGATCCCTCAGCGCGCAAAATATAAACAAGTTGGTGATAGCGCCAGAATCCTGACACTGGAACTGAAATTCGATGCGGAGTCTGGTTATGAGCTCATGTCGGAAGATGAGGATCCGGCGTTGTGGAAACATCTCCAAGAAACAGCCGTGGAAGCATTCACCACTAAGAAGATGTACACGAATGGCATGGGATGCGATGTGGATATGCGAATCGGTCAGGATGGGAGAGCTTATGTGATTGAAGTTGATCCTCTTCCTGTGTTTTTCTATCCCACTGGGTCGCAGCTTGAGGACACAGATGTCAAGTACGGATTCCCTGGAGCTTATAGGGCTGTTATCAACACTTATATCACGAATTACTTTCTCAAGAATCCGGGCGCACGAGGAGCCCGCTTCGTTGAGCTGGAGTCGTTTTTTGATGATATGCCTATGACAGGTAGTGCTCTGGGCAAGGATAAAGAAATCATTGCACTGTCACCATTAAAAGGTAGTGCAATCAATCTCGGGTGTGGAACAGGAAGGCTGGGCCGCGCTTTGAAATCCGATCCGCAGAATCAAATCACCCACCTCGTTGGAGTCGATATCTCTAATAAGAGGCTCGATGTCTGTCACCGAGAAGGTGGATACTGTGATTTGATTCACAAACGCATGGAATCTTTCCTCGCCACACGAACAGAAAGCGTCGACCACATATTCTGCGGCTCAGCATTGGAGTTCCTTCCCATGGAGGAAATGGATTTCGTTCTGGCACGATGCTTCCAGCTGGCCAGGTGCTCTATAACAATTGTTATTGAGAATCCCGAGACGAGCCAGAAGTACAAGTCCGCGCTGTGGAATGCCGTCCATAAGTACACAATGGATCATTCTAAAAGCATTAGGACATTCCAGATCCAGCGTGGATGGAGTTTGCGTCCTTCAGCGACAGATGATGGTCGCTTGGTGTTTCATTTTCAGCGGCACGAGAGTGTATAGAACACGCGTTCAATGTCTATAATTCTGTTCCAGGCTATTGACCTAATCTCATCTTCGGGGGGTGAACATCAACCCTTCCACGCGTACAAGGCGGATGCGTGATCCCCCAAATCAACACAATAGCCAACCAAGACCCAAAACAATTTCGATCTCCCAAGTTTGGCAAGTACAATCCAAAAGCCGCTTCAAACACCGTAGCGTAGACCTTGTGCCCAATCTGCCGAGATAAGGCCCCTTAGCCTAATCTCCAATCTCCAATCTCACATCTTCCTTGCGGGGGTATCTCAGCCGCAAGTTCCTTTGCTTTCCAGAGATGGTAGGTCCATCCAGGTTGCATTTATCTTTCGTGTATTCATCTCCGATCGATCGTCAGTACCGGTAATCATGGATGTATTGATCGTTTCAGGGGTGGATAACAAGGTTGGACTGCCCGTTTAGAGATGAGTCCCACTTAGAGAACTCGTGTACGGCAGATCTGTCTCCATGTGGAAGATGAAGCGGGGATTTCGGACTGGGTCACGGAGAATGCGGTCATGGGGCTGTGAGGCGTATTTAGACTAGGTTCATGCGATGGGTTGGCCGGGGTCGATTACTAGTTCGGCACCGACTGTGCAGTAATGTCATGCTTGATCTTGATCTTATCTAGAACTATTTTCAGGGTACAGCGGTAAGCTAAATGATATGCAGATTCAATCTTTATTGTTTTCGATGATAGGGGCAAGCCAGGACAAGGGGGATCATGAGACTCAGCTCTTATCTCGAGGCGAGCTGATGCGGGGAATCAGAGATAAGGCTTAAGCGTTTCGGGAAGAGGCTTAGCGTAGTCTTATCTAGAACGCTTCTCCACCGGACCAAGACCCTAAATGGGTTATGATGGCCGAGCTTATCGGATCTTCAGAATAATGTTTCAATGCAAAGAAGTAAATGGGTATTCGGGCGACTTAACGCCCGCGCTGTCCAATCTAAATAAATGCTGAATGCAGTAAAAGAATGACAAGAAGAGAAGGAAAAATTGACAGAAAAAGCACGCAGAAACGTAGACAAGAATTATGTATACATAATGCCAGAACCAATAAGATGCGATCAAGTCGCTAAAAAGCTGCAAGAATGCAGTATATACCAAGTAGAATTATCCCAAGCAGATGTCACATCTCTAAAGATGACCATCGCGGATACGGAGGAAGTTCTCGTATCGCTTCTGAGTGAGTCGACGGCATTTCTTTCCCCAGTAGATCATGGGCGCAGTAGTCATGAGGAAACCCCAGCTTAGGATACCAAGGGCGATAAAGACCTGAGACAAAGTCTGTGCGTCGATCCAGTATTGGGCGGCGAAGGTGAAAATGCATCCAATCGTATTATTGATCACCGACACACCCACCATGCCCTCAAGAACCATGTCCGGGTATGCGTCCTGGAGGTAGGCCATGCTGAGATCGCCTGCACAACCCCAGCCGAACCCAATGAAGCCCAGTCCCACGTAGGGCCATGGCCAGTTCCAGCCTTTGTCAGAACCAATACCGAACAACATGAGACCTGCCGGTCCGATGAACGCAACGGGGAAGAGGAGCCACAGGCGCTGCTCTGCTTCGAAGATACCCCCGTTTCGACGAGCCATCCAGGTGACGAAGAAATCGGAGAACCAACCACCGTAGATACAGCCAATGCAGGCACCGATCAGAGTGGGCACGTTCATAATGCCCACTGCGGCATCAGTGTAGTACCAAGGAGCCTCATACCAATTATCCTCTTCAATAGTGAGATAAAAGGTCAGCCACGCATCCTGGGCACCCCATTGCAGTCCCGAGTAGATTACTGCGGGGAAAGTGAAGATGCGCAGGGTGTGCCAAATGCGGCGGTAGTACTGCTTGAAGCCGGTCCCGATCAAAGTCGGAGAAGGTGTGATCAACGCGATGCGTTGCCAGTAGGTCTTCCCCTTCTTCTGGCCACTTTCCTCGTCCGTCGCGTTGTTGACCAGAATTGGCTCAACATTCGGGGGACGATCGGCCTTTTCGTCCGAGGGCGGTCGGCTTGTGGTCGTACCCTCCGGGCGAACGTCCAAACCCTGAAGGACAGCCTTGCGATCGAAGAAAGTCTCCTCCAGCCCGAAGTAGAAAAGGATGACCAAAAATCCCGAGATAATGACTGCGAGCCATCCTGCCCATCTCCACCCCATCACCGGGCTATCAGTGATAAACCCGGCAACCAGTGGTCCCATGAACGTCCCGATACTAGTCGCAAGAATGTAGAAACCCAGGACCAGACCACGATTGTGCTGGTAAAAGATATCCGACAGGGATAACTGGGCCATCGCTTCGGCACATGACTCCGACGCGCCGACGAACAATTGGTTCCAAATGTTGTCCTGCACGGTCTCAACGCGCGCAAACCAAATGGAACCGATGATCGAAAACATCAAGCATAGCAAGTAGGAGATGCGGCGCCCGTAGAGAAAGGGGGCCGGACTCAGAAGCAAGGTGCAGTACCCGATACCGATGAACAAAACACCGGCCGCAATATTGATATCATCCCAGCTGATTCCCAGCTGCGCGTTCATACCATTTCCAGCGGTGCCAGCATCGTTGGAGGTTGCGGCGGTGAACGCGACGATGAATAAGATCAGAAACGCGTGCCAATAACGGCGCCACGTGCTCCAGTTCAGTGGATCATCGGGAGAGTTCGTCGGGGTGGG
This sequence comes from Penicillium frequentans, assembly GCA_028828275.1. Classification (NCBI taxonomy): domain Eukaryota; kingdom Fungi; phylum Ascomycota; class Eurotiomycetes; order Eurotiales; family Aspergillaceae; genus Penicillium; species Penicillium frequentans. Next base: position 429,139 of record JAQIZY010000001.1, on the reverse strand, counting down.
AATCAACGTGACCTCCCCGTGTACATCTGCCAAGCGTTCCGTACCATTCAAAGGTGCTTCTTCTTGCTCCATGTCGGCTGGAGTATCGACTGGAGCAGGCTCCGTCGATGCCCATGCTGGTGCATTTAAGTCAACGTTCATCGGATTTACACGTCCCGAGGGATCACTGGGGCCCGGGAAGGAGGAGAGATAACAGAAGCTTAACGCTTCTGTCAATCCGCAAGGACTTGCTTAAATATGACTAGCACGGGACGTGCTCATGCGGGTGTGAGAGGTTGAAAGATTAAAAACTCTGTAGGGAAAACAAAAGGAAAAGGAAAAAAGAGGGGCGATAGATAAGGCGCGTTATCTTTTTTTTTCTTGTTTTCTTTCCTTGGTAGTTAGTGCGGGACTTTTTGGTCTAATACTACAGTTTAGTGGCTTCGCGTCGTTTTTTAGTGAAAAAATGACGAAACAAAAAGGAGCAAGTGGAGCAATTCACATCCGTAACGAAGCTTGAAATGAATTAAAAAAATCGGAAATAAATGTGGCGTGGATACTGTATCCATACCCGTACACATCGGTTCCGTGGATGACTCCCCCAGGGCTAAAATTTATTAGTACGTTGATCCCGCCACCTTCTCTTTCCTCCCAATCATCAACTTCTCCAACTTGCAGTTTTGCAACCGAATGTCAACTTGTCAACTCAGAATGGCTCAAGCATTTCACGTCTCTTCTTCCCTGCCCGGCAATGGTCCCTTAAAACCAAGTAATTGTGGCTCCGACCTGGCTGCGCGCCTCAACGCCGCGACTCTGGTGGAGTCTGCGCCCGATGAGGCACCACGCACAGCAAGGTCGGAGCCCAAGAAGGTGATTGTGGTGGGTGCTGGAATTTCAGGTCTTCGGGCCGCTGCGGTCCTGCAGCGTCACGGCTGCGAGGTCGTCGTGCTGGAAGCTCGCGATCGCATCGGTGGCCGAATCCTGACCAGCCGGAATGGAGAACATGTTCGAGATATCGGTAGGGTTCCGAGGTTACGATGAAAACCGGTGGTGACCCTGACCTTCCAGGTTTCGTTTAACGTGGCGACAATGGAAAAAAAGGTGTGCTGACGATCATTCAGGTGCTGCCTGGATGCACGAAACGTCCCAGAATGGTCTGGTGAAACTCATCCCAAGGTTAAACATCCCCTATTATTATGACGACGGCGCCCCGCTCTATTTCACCCGAGAGGGTCGTGCCGGCTCCCAGTTCAAGGCGAAGAAAGTCGCCGATGAATTTGCGGATTACTGCGAGTGGTATTACGAAACCCACCCCGACGCCGAGGATCGTCCCGTCGACGAGTTCGTCCGGGAGTTCGTCCTCGAACACCAGCTGATCACTGATAATGATCGCATCTGGGCCCCCAGGCGATCCGAGAGGTAGAGTTGTGGCTCGGAACCAGTACGAGCTTGGCCTCTTCGAAACATTTGTCTTATTTTATCACGGAGCGGAACCTGTACATGAAAGGCGGATATGATCGCATTGTGAACTGGACCGCCCAACCCCTCAACGAAGTTCCCAACACTATCCGACTCAACCATCACGTCGAGAGCGTCGAATGGAACGAAGAGGGTACGGCGCCCGCGCGCATCCAATACAGAGATGCGACCGGAGCCGCTGGGACGATTGAAGGAGACGCCGTGGTGATGAGCTGCCCATTGGGCGTCTATCATCACAACCTGATTAACTTCAACCCGCCCTTGCCGAGTGACATCCAAAAGGGCATGTCCAAGTTCAGCTACGGCGCACTTGGCAAGGTCTTTTTCGAATTCGCCGATGTATTCTGGGGCAAAGACAACGACCAGTTTATCTTCTACCCCTCCCCCACCGAGGAAGATCTGGATACTATGTCCGGATCCTCCGTCGAGTCATCCAACAGCATGAGCTCCATTCCGGAAAAGGATAACATCCTCAACTACGCCACCGTCACCATCAATCTGTGGATCATGACCGGTGGTAAGGAACTCTGCGTGCAGATCGCTGAACCCCTCACTCAGCGCATCGAAGCGATGACCGATAAGAAGGAGATCTATCGCTTCTTCGAACCCCTCTTTAAACTGCTCCGCACGGAGCCGTACAAAGCCCTTCCCCGCCTGGTCGGTGTTGAAACTACACACTGGACCCAGGACCCGCTGGCCGGGTACGGGACTTACTCTGCCGACAAGGTCGGCGATGACCCGGAATCTCTAATTGAAGCACTTGAAAACCACAAGGACAGCACCATGCAGTTTGCAGGTGAACATTGTACCATGGTGGCAAATGGCTGTGTGCATGGTGCGTATAAGACGGGTGAAACCGCTGCGTCTAACCTGCTGCACAGGTTTGGTATTCCGTATGATGGACATGACGCCGTCAGTGACGCCGTTTATGCTATTCCCAAGTAAGTATGTCAGGTTCAAGCCTTTGGAGGTGATTTGAGAGTCACTTGGCTGGTCCTGATATTCAACATTATCACTGGAGCATAACCAGAGAGCGCCGCAGTGCACTCAGTACAGCCCTGGAGGTTTTGCATTTTCATAGTCGAGCATTAGTTTTACATATTTCATATAGCATCTAGCAACCATATAGTGATCAATTGAAGCATGTGGATGTGAGATAGAGCCAAGAGAACCCGTTCTGAATGTTTTCGTATGTAAGTTTCCAATTTGAGGCAGATCCAAAGATCAAGTTAGGATATAGCTCTAGCTCCGATCTGCACGTAACCAGCCCCATGTGGTACCTGCATGTCATGCGTAAATTAGAGTTTGGGGTAAATGGACTATAGACAGAGACCGATTGAGGGCCTTGCTCCCGGGGATTGTCCAGGTTAGGAAGCCCAAGGCACTTTACCTTTGTGTAACCCATTTGAGCCGAGGTTCAGAATTGCAACAATTCTCTATTGATGATTGGAGCATCTGTTGGTATACACTTGGATTTATAGCGGTATCTAGGTGCTACATAGTATTCTTGCCGTCCGGTAAGACAATAACAGCCTTGCTAATCATCATCACAGGGAAGACACTTTTCTTCGAAAGCAGTCAACACAGCCGAATCTTAATTGCCTCATGGCGATCTAGTCACACCAGTTGATATGGGTATCTGCAGATTATATTTAACCCGGGGAGTACATGCACGAACACATGTTCCCCTACGGATCGCCACGCCCGGCAAACCCGGTGTTATCGCCGCTCTAGCCCGTGAACCATGGACATGTGACCGTATTTGGCTGACTTAGCAGCTAGTGTCATGGGTTGTGGATCCAATGGTGGGGCTCTTCCACACGCGACCAAATTCAGAAGTTGACGTGCCGTGGAATTAAGCCGCACCTTCAGAATTTTACTAAAAAACTGAATTTGTTCGCATTTGATTGTTGGCATCGAGGTTTGGATACTGAATGGTAATGCCATTGATGCGGGTAGGACGGTGCTTATTTTGTGGGTAGATGAACTCTATATATCGTCAATCAGTTCCGACCGACAATCCGTTTCTCCGAGGTCTGCCCAGGTGGTAAGTAGAATTGTATTAGGTACATTGATTTTCAAGTAAAGAGGCAGGTAGCTATACAAATATGTTATGTCAATAGTTATCAATTAATGTATTGACACTTGAAGCACTCACCGTAATATATTTGATTCCTTGTGCTGACTGGGAACGTATCATGATTGGGTGAACATATGTATTGGCGCTTATCATGTCACCAATTGATTCATTCTATCAATACTTTGTGCAAATTGATTGTAGTGAGTCCAACACACAATACTGAAAGATTAGCATCAACTGGTGGAGAGCTTATCTGACCTCGGAGCGCCACATGGCGATGCAAGATGCTGCGGGTATGAAGTCAAATCTTTAACAGTGTATGGCCACAGATAATCTCAACTTTTGAGTGCATGGCAGCTGTCTAGTGATTTCCTATGGTGGTATCGTGGTCTTTGCCGAAATGAGAGCTATCCGATTTGAACGGATCTCGCGGGTATGGATCGAAGGGTTCTTTGTCTCCTAGAATATGAAGCCTTAACGTATTGGAACATATTCCCAAGCAATTATAGTAGCCAGGACACAGGACACATGCATATGAATCCCTTTACACCCTTACCCACAACCCTTGGTGCTGCACCCACCTAGCAGTCCCAACAAGCAATCACTCGATAAGCCTTTTAGCCACCTGGACCCACCTACTGACAGCCGATTGATCCACGGCAGCCTCCGTTATCCGAAACCCACCCAAGCCATCCAATAAGAGTCTGGACTGACGAAGCTAGCATAAATTTAACCAAGTGGGGAATCTAGTGTTCTTGAGAGCTCAGAACCCAGAGGGACGCGTAATAATGGCTTACGATTCTCCTTAGTGGGGTTTTGCCTGTCACCACTCAAAAAGTCATCTTCCTCAGGAGTTCTGCGGTAGACATGATGTTCTGCAGATCTTATAGACGTCCACGCGACACCACCATCGAGATATGAGATCTATGACAGATTATGTCCTTCAGGTCTGCCAGCGATACCATGCCAACCAGCTAAGGCGCAGCCTGGCCATTATTTGTGTCTGCGCTGTATTTGCTATAATTTTGCTTTTTCCAGGGGTGAAGGAGCATATTATTCCCGTTAGCCCTGTTAGTCCTGTTAGCCCTGTCCAGGAGCCAGTGGAGGTTGATCGACCAGCGTAGGTACTTCTGAGGGGGTTTACTCCACAGCAAGTTCCAATTCGAGACCCACTAACATCTCCCAGTCCCATCCCCGAGGCGAGCTTTTATGTGATCAAAAGTTCCACGTCAGGCGGTAACGACACGGTGGTACATATCATAGAAACCCAACAGGAATCGGATGAAATCGTCTATGATCCATATCCGGACTATAATAGCGCCACCTGGAAAGCGAAATGGAAAGGCTCGTATCAGCAATGTGTTGGTCCGAGCGGGACAATATTGGACAGAGATAACAAAGGCTTGTTTATGAAAGGATATAAATGGAACGCGTCAAGTACGACTGTCAACTTGTCTAATTCGTTTTGTGGAGTTTCCACTAATTGCGACAGGCTTTCCCGAACCCGCGTTTGGTTCATACGAGGCATGGAATCTCGACAACAGTCTTTGTACTGATCGCTACTCCCAATATGGTGCGTATGGCTACGGCGATGAGAACAATGAAATATGGGCGAGCGTGAACTTGGGAAACCTACAAAAAGACTGTTTAGAGCTGAACGCCCAGAGATATCAGCGTCACAACCCCGAGGAGAAAGCATTGACCCTCGACAAGATCCACGATGTGCATGGAAACGAAGACGATCCTCTGATCCTTGATGACAGCTTTGGGCCAGAGTATTACCCTCGCACCGCAGTCATTCTACGCTCATGGATCAACAAAGTTTACACCGCAAATGACATCCACTTTATTCGGTCCATGGTGATGGAACTGTCGCTACTTTCCGGCGCTGAATATGAAGTAATCCTTCTTGTAGACTCGACCGGCTCTGAACTACCCAGCCCGACAGACCAAGAGGGCATGAATCAGTTCAAAAAAGATCATCTCCCAGAAGAGCTTCAAGACATCGCAGTCTTCTTCAACGAGAAAATCCTGGCTGACTGGTATCCGAAGATCGATGTCCATAAGTAAGTGACCCTACATGTTCTTTCTCGCATTATACTGACAAACTCCAGGGCGATCTTACAGTACTTCCAACCAATCCAAATCTTCTCCCGACTAAATCCACAATACGAGTATATCTGGCAATTCGAGTTGGACGCACGGTACACGGGGCATCTATACCATTTCCTCGAACAAGCAGCCGCCTTTGCAAAGAAACAACCTCGCAAGTACATGTGGGAGCGCAACTCCTACTTCTATATTCCAGCCGTCCACGGCGACTGGGAACAATTTATGGATAATGTCGATCAAAGCATGGGCACCCAGGAAGGCATCTGGGGCCCTAAACCTGCTATCGGCATTAATGTCGGAGGCGAAGCTCCAAAGGTCCCAACCTCAGACAATCAGGACAACTTGTGGGAATGGGGAATCGGCGAAGAAGCCGACGTAATTACCTGGATGCCCCAGTTCAATCCCAAGAATACTGGCTGGCCCTTCCGCGATCGGATCTTCAATTTCTTGCAGGGTACTCGCACGCCTGTTCGTGCCTCTCCTGTTGCTATGTCGCGTGTTTCGGCAAGGCTGCTTAGACTTATGCACAAGGATAAAACGCGCAGTGGGTTTGGTCTTGCGTCGGAGATGTCGCCGGTGTCTTGGGCTTTGTTTTATGGGCTGAAGTCTGTTCAGGTTCCGATGCCTATCTATCATGAACTGAAGTGGGATCCTGTCGAGTTGAACCGGAGGGCTAACCCTGGGAAACCGGGTGGTATTAATGCGGGCAAGAAGAGTATTTGGAGCTGGGAGATGCATGATGATATTATGTTGAAATTGTCTTATATGTTTTCGTCGGACTTTGCTGGGAAGCTTTATAGAGCTTGGTTGGGGCTTGATGATGCTGTTGAGGTAGGCTTACTTTCCAAAACCCTTAATTTCATGACATTGCTAACGGTTACTAGTGGGAGAAGGATCATCGCCGCCTTTGTCTGCCTCCTATGCTCCTGCATCCAGTCAAGAAGACTGAGTAAGGGCCATTGTTTGATATGTCGTTGCTCGTCTTTTCGGTTACCAGTTGCCAAATTCGATCGCTGGATTCGGAGACCTCCAGAGTCTTCACCTTTTGCTTGATTAGTACTGCGTACTATCAAGTGCGATTACGTCCGTAGCTGAAGGCTTTCTTCCTTTCCAATATTTCTTCGGAGATGCTATTTGTATTAATAACTAGATTTTATCCCACTGACGCAATACCATCTAAGGATCAGGATGATCACTTAATAATATATCATGCAAAACTATGCTACTACTAACCTATTGAGAAGACTGATGTACTCTCTCACAAACATCCATCAGTACAATAGGCCAAGGACACATAAACTGGAACCCGCTGCACATTGGCGAGTTGGAATTCTTGACGCCAATGAGATTCTCCAATTCCTCAGCCTCCTTCCATTCGAAGTCTATCAAAACCCCATGATCACTCTCGATTGAACTTTTAGCCTCGAGGTATAGCATTTTGTGGTCCCATGAAATTTCCACCGAACGGCACTTTTTTCGAAACAGTGCCAATGCTGCCAGTCGGATCTGAAGATTGCTGCATTTCATGAGCATAAAGTACAGAATCGGAGAAATTTCTGAGCTGGAAAGGAAGTCTCCAAGCTTCGAACTATTGACCCCAGCCACCCCAAAAGTAATGTTCGATGTACCTTGGAACATCCCGTCGATTAGATCGGTCGCATTCTCGTAAAGGTCAACATCTGTCCAGATTTTGCAGACCAGCCATCGAACCTGCAGCATTTGATATGTGGTTATTCCTTGGACATAATCGGGGGATGTGAATAAACCTGCATCGTGCGACCAGGCATCCAAGTCCGTATCCAATGAAGATTTCATCAAATGAGCCTGAAGATAGGCTTCATGATCTGATGAGTTCGCAGCGCTCTGATCTAGCGCAAACGCAACTTTCATGGACCGATATGTAAGCCAATCAAGTGTCTCTTGGGCTTGGATCAAAGTGACGAATGGAGGAGGGGATAAAAGGTCAGCCAGGCTCAACGGTGGTAGGCCTGATGAATCGGACAAATAGAGAGCGAAGACATTGAAATAACGGAAGATATTCAATAGCACGGGCGAGGCATTGTACGAGGCCAAGATTCTCCTACCGTGCTTATAGTGAATCATCGCTTCCGTTGGACAACCCCGTAGAAGCTCAATACTCATAAACAAAATGGAAGCTATAACCGCGGTATCTAGGCATCCATCATTAGATGTTGCAATGTGTCGAATAGCAATGTTGTAACGAGAAATGGCGAGTCTATTTGCTAACTGGTCATTTGCGCCCATACCCTGGGAATCTTCAAATAGGGAGCTGATCGACACAGCTGCGTATCGGACTGCAGGTTGATTGTGGCTCAATTGAACAATTGTATGGGTCCAGAACGAGCGCGGTATGGGTCCCGCTAGTACTGGGGCCACCATTCGGCGATAAAAATCCAAGCTTCGAAGATCGGGAGCCTTTGCGCCCGGGAAAGCGGAGGGCTGGATTTGCCGATATGCTTTTGGGATCCATTCCTCGTAGCCCTGACACTCCCGGTCAGATGATTGACATCTCATGCAATGTGGGTGAGTTTCGTCGCATTTGACCCGCCGGGCTCTGAAAGATCAATAAGTTGGAGTCAGGGGCAGTTCGTGGCGGGGACTGACTTGCAGGTCACACATCCAGTGTGAGTTCTACGAATGCCCTTTGGAGGCATTGGTACAGTAATGGTTCAATGCGACGGGCCTGCAAGGTGGTTTGTTTATGTGGTCAATCTTCGCTGTGCATATGCGAGAATGAATACAAGCTCTTGCCTTGCAGGTCCACGTCAGAGAATTAGTGTGGTACAACCGACAGGGATGCGGCTGCGCCTCATTAGCCCCCTACACGCCCTCCTGCGGCTGGGTGGCTAGGTGCATTGCACTCCGCACCTGCTTTTTATTTAGCTGCAAGATAAATTGTACAGTCACTGATAACTCGTTTGACTTGACTGGTGCAAACCGTTGCAAACTGTCGCAAATATATCAGAAAATGTCATGCCATGGTCAGCTGTAGTCGCCATGCCTTTGATCAAGACTGGCCAGAACTTAGTCAAAAATGCATTCTTCTCAATATGGTGATTTTTCGTGACATTGTGTTCTTATGGACCAAGCATAAATTCAGGTGTTCCTCTATTTTCAGAACATGGCAATTGCCGCATTTCCTTCTCTGCCGGTCATTCAGGAATCTGAGATCCCACGTGGCCGTGTAATCTGACTGAAGCCTCATAAACCTTAATCTATTTTGAATTGGTCTGATGGCAGCTTTACATGAAGGCAATCGATCCTCTGAAAACACCGGCTTTACCCTGTTGCACAGTCAAAAAATAGGCTCTAGCCTTGACTCGGTATTCAATGTGGGTCTTCCGCGAATGATGACTCAGTCTAACCGTTCTTGGGAGACTGATGACAACGAACTAACCTTAATGGGAAGTTTATTCAACCAATTGCATCATGATTGTATAATGTCTACCGTGAAACCAACGAGATCTTTGCCATGACACATGATTTTTTTGGTTACAGACGAAGGCACTAGAACTTGATAACCATGGATTCTTCGCAGTTGATATCCTCGCTGCCTACTTAAATACCGATGGTCCCATACAATTATTGACTTCCACCATCCATTTCACTTAACCCTTCGTTGCTCAAAATGGAGTACTTTCGAACAGTGTGCCCTCCGGCACCGACCTTTACAGAGGAGAATGCTCCTGATCAATCTGGCAAGGTAGGACCACCTCCCTTTTAGTATTTCCGAAGCACAATCTTACACCTTTTATTAATATTAGATTTTCCTGGTGACTGGGGCCAACTCCGGCGTTGGCGCTGAGCTTGCCAAAATCCTATACGGCAAAAATGCTACTGTATACGTTGCTGCCAGATCTAAGGAGAAGGCCTTGGATGCCATTGAGGAAATCAAGGCCGCACATCCCGAATCTTCCGGCAGACTCATGTTTCTACATTTGGATCTTTCCGATTTGACCACAATCAAAAGCTCCGCTGATGCATACCTCGCGGCCGAGTCCCGTCTTGATGTGTTGTGGCTTAATGCTGGAGTAGGTTGTGTCATACGCCAACTTTAAATTATATCTAACCTTTCTATTAGGTCATGATGCCACCCCAGGGTAGCAAGACCAAGCAAGGATACGAACTTCAGCTCGGTACCAATAACCTCGGACACTTTTTGTTTGTCAAGTATCTTCACGATATCCTGAAAAAGACGGCGGTCACAGCACCCAAGGGTAGTGTTCGAGTTATCTGGGTTTCTTCTTCCGCTATCTTGATGGCGCCGAGTCCACCGATTGACTTCGATAATATGGACTACCATAAAGATGAAAGCGCAATGAAGAAGTACTGTCGCAGTAAAGCTGGGAATGTCATTCACTGCGCCGAGTACGCCAACAGAACTGCCGGAGATGGGGTACTTAGTCTGGTGAGTCATTGTTTCTCTGTTGCAGAAATGCCGTTGTACAAAGAAGACCGGATTTCCCGGCAGTGTGTTACAGCCTGCTAACTCGCGCGATTTCAAAAGTCTTTGAACCCAGGCAATTTGAAGAGTGGACTGCAGAGACATATGTCTAAAATGCAGACTGTGATGACCGTATGTTATTTGTATACATTTGGTTGGTTCTACTTGCTGATTCTGGTTCATAGAAACTGATCCTGTACCCTCCAATTTATGGCGCATACACAGAGCTCTATGCAGGGTTAAGTGCTGAAATCACAGAAGAAAACAATGCCTCCTTTGGTAAGAACCCTCATGACTACCACCCTTATCTGGCTAATTCTCCATTAGTTGCTCCGTGGGGGAGAGTAATTCCTATCAGAAAGGACCTTTATGATCCAGAATTGACCAAAAAATATTGGGAATGGTCCGAAGAGCAAGTTCAAGGCTACTAATTCGCAAGCGAGGAATTTGTATTTATTGTAAGAATGGACATAAGTGTCAATCGATCATGTACCTAACCTGATTAACCATTGAGTAATGCTATGCAAACGGTCTCCGCGTTTTCGACTAATTAGACGTTAAGTGTCCATGTGTTCGTGGTTTGCAATAGTCCACGTACGCAAATCACGCGGCTCAAACATTTTGGTCGGATGTTTTCCCCCTGAGTTTCTTCCTTCACCGCCTCCCCCACCGCCTTTGTTTACATCTACACCAACCCATCAATTTTGACACGCAACGACAACGGTGAGCTGAATTCATAACTTGGTATGGCCTGTTACTAATTTTCAATGAAGAAATGGACCCATATGGGTTCTGGCCCTTTCCAGGTGACCTGCCTGTTGAGCAATTTATGCTGGTAAGTGCTGATGCGCAAGTCCGGATACGAATACGAATACGAAGTATGAGCTAACAAGGACAGCGAAATTGGGATTATGGTTGCCCTCAACCCGCCAGTGTGCAACGTATGCACTTGATTGCTGAATTCTTGAGACAGCCTCGAATTCCTCGATCCTGGTATCACCCAGAGAGAATCATCCGGCCTACTGAGGCTCAAATCGACCTGATTCTCCGAGGATGGCGAGGTGAAAACGTTCGCCAGCTTGCTTGGTTCCTTTGGCAAGGAGCTCACGAGTGGCCTGTCCTCATGAGAACTCACTATGATCCAACCAAACCCCACCATGAGTTGATGATGCAGCAGTGGATCGCCCTCGGTGAAAAATACGACACGGGTCACAATCGCTGCTGGAACGTGATCAACCACCCCAGCTTTTTCGGGATCCCCGAGCGGATTCCCCATGAGTTTCCTGACTGGCGTCGGATCTTCTCTCTGCTCCCCGAGATTGCGGGCCCAGCAGCCGTCTTTCTCCCCGACTGCGACACGATTCGCTGGAGTGATCTTCCTCCATGGCACAAGTATCGACGCGATCTGTTCAAGCAGCAAATCTTGTTTGAGAAGGAGTTCAAGCCACGTGAGTGGAACGAAAACCCATTCCGGGTTATTGAAAAATGCGCTGCTGGCCTCCAGTATGCCATGGCTGCGATGTTCATCATCGTCGTTGACCAGCAAGCCTTCGTCACCGGGCGCCCTATGTTGCTCTACCTCGACCACCACGGGAATGAAATTCGCTCAACTCGGTTTGAGTTCACCGAAATGACGCTTCTCGGCATCACCAGCGACTGGTTTGCCGGCCACTTGACTCCTTGGATGTGGGAGAGCAGTGAGGTTGGGGAGTGTTACGAGGTCCAAGGTGAGGTTGGTCGAGTTTTGTACCAACTCGACGAGCTTGACCTGGCGCCACCTACCCGACGTAGATAAGAGGGTTTTCCTTCAGAGGTTTTCCTCTGACTTGCACCTTGACGTGCGATTATTACTATGTCGGCCTCGACTTACTTGTCCGCCAAGGCCCATGGCCTTTTGCTTTTATTCTTTTTGTACCTCGACGTGAGCGTACAGGCTCGTGGCATTTTTGTTGATATTTTTATGTGTAGTCGGACCTAATGCATGTGCCCATAGCCTAACTTGAAAAAAGTCTCAATTAAGTTTGACCCATATCCCCTTCTATAAGTATATTGTATCTTCATAGACGTTGTCACATTCTTCCGTGATATTGAACGTGCTCGGGAACGTACTGAGCGATAAATCGATTACTTTGTAACGCGTTATGCGAGACGAGACTCCCTAAGCAGATTGAAAATACCTAAGGCAAATTATCTGGCCAGATCTATCACATCTTGCGGTAAAAATACTATTTACCAAGCCCTACGCAGACATGAGATCCGCAGCCTTCTCAGCGATCGCATAAATGGCAGCCTGGTAATGAGCTGCCAAAGATAACGGAAGCACACTTGCGTCAACAATCCGCAAACCTTCGACTCCATATACCCGCAGATGAGTATCAACCACCTTGCCCATAGCCGCTGACCCAGCTGGATGATAGAACGTCGCACCCCCGAGCTTGATCGCCTCATCAACCTCCGCATCCGTCGACGAAGCACTCAAAGGTCCAAGTCCTGGACGAGGGACTTCCTCCACCACAATATCCTGACCCTCAGGTGTATCCATGAGCAACTTCGTGACCTGTCTCACACCGGCCCGCAGTGCCGCTCGATCGACCTCCGTCGCATAGTAATTCGGATCAATCAACGGTGCGACAGTCGGGTCCGCCGACGCAAGCGTGATACTTCCTCGAGAAGTAGGAACAATACCCAACACGGCAGAAGCAATATGAGTTCCGTCCATAGGAACTTCCACTCCGGCTACAGCTGCACCGGCAGGGGCATATACAACCAGAGTTTCGACATGGGCGAATTCTGGAGCTAGGTACGGATGGCTGGATGTCTCTTTCACACCGTCTGCTTGCAAGGCACTCTCCAATTCCTCGCGGGGTGTCTGCACAGTAGCAACCCAGCTACTGGGAAGTCCGAGGCCATATGCCGGACTGTTCCAGAGAGGCGTTCCGACCGACAAGCCCTTTTCTGGGTTGCGGAGCTTCCACCACTGGTTGAAGGAGAAGTGATCATGGAAGTTGCGACCTACTTCTGGTGCGTCTACTTGGACACAGATGTTGTGTTTTGCAAGCTCGTCACGGGGCCCGATGCCTGAGAGCATCAGTATCTGTGGGGTACGGTAGGCTCCTGCGGAGACCACGACTTCGCGAGATGCGTGGAGTATCGTTCCGTCTAGAAGCTCGACCCCGGTTGCGACCTTATTTGCAGTTCCCTCTGAAAGCAACACGCGTTTCACTTGTGTCTCAGTCTTGATCGTGATATTTGGCTTGTTGGCTATCCCGTAGGCTTCACTCGCGAGTTGGCGTTGACCGTCACGCCAGTTCTCAGTGAGCTCTGCCAGGCCCAATGGGGATCCGCTATTTCCATCCGATATGGTCGGTACTCCCAATCTTCCCCATGCTTCTTTCAACGTATCGCGCAGTGGATATTTCCGATCGGCACTGCTGGAAGCAACTGTTGCATTGTGAATGGGGCCCGAGCGGCCATGAGCCGACGTATCGGCATTGGGATCCCAGTGTGTCTCGGTACGCTTGAAATACGGTAGTAGGGCCTTGTAGCTCCAAGCATCATCCTTCACCAGCTCAGCCCAGAGATCATAATCGGCAGCATTTCCCCGTGTCCATGTGCCATAGTTAGTGGCGGTGCCACCACCAAGCGCCTTGCCGGCAGCTGCGTAGCATTGACGACCGTTGAGGTGAATCTGCGGTACGGTGGTATATGCCCAGTCAATCGGTGATAAATGAGCCCCAAAGCAGGCGAGTGGGGAGCTAGTCAATGGGTGTCCGACAACGTTGGAGCCGGCTTCCAGGACTAAAATTGATCTTGAGGGGTGATGTTCGGCCAGGCGCCCGGCTAGAGCCGAGCCAGCAAGCCCGCCTCCAATGATGATATAGTCGTAAGTTTCGGTGGCAGACATGAAGACTTCCTGTAAACTGTTCAAGGAGGACTGAATAATCTCATGCGTGGGATTGACTTGGCCTAAATATTCTGGGTGCAGCCAGCCTTGTTTACACAGGTCCATGTGCGGCTGATCACATGTTTTGGAAACCCCACCGGCGAACAGCGTAATCCCATCGTATGCTTTTAATTCGAGGAGAATGGGGCCAAAGCGTGTCTAGGCTTAGGTGTCTCCTGGGGGCCATATCCAGGTATGTGGGCAAGGCTAGATTGCGTTCCAGCTGCTTACTGGATTTCAAAGCTCACCTCGTGTTATCAATTATTAATTGACCGTATTAGATGTGATCTAGTGGTCCTCAGGAAGTCTAAATGACGAGCAGGGGCATTCATGGTACATCTGTTCATTAAGTGGAGACCGTCGATTACACTTTACTTACCCTTCCGTGGTGATGTCACATCGAATATCTAATTTAATTCTACAATGAATAATGAATGTTTCATGAAAGATCATTGTCGATGTGGGGATCATGAATGTAGATCCGGGGTAGAACCATACAGTCCGACCACTTAAGCTTTCTTTAAAGTCAATCCACTTCGCGTGACCGTATGGTGACATACAGTGTTGATGTCATCAAAGTTAACCCCACATTCGAATTTGGGATATATTTACATTAGTATCTCGTATTCTAATCTTGTTCCAAAGAAACTACATCGAATAGGTCCGGAACTTACAATGATTCCCTGGCGTCCAACTTCGCGTCTGATTCCATATGTGAGTCTTGCCTCGCGATTACTGGGAGGCTGAGGCTGAAAGTCGGACAGGCTCGAATCCCTTTCAGGTCCCAGAGAAGATGGCTGGGACTATTGGAATTCAATTCCCATAAACTTTTGAGACATGTAGGATATATCCCAGTATCCTCAACATGAATCTTGTTGACCTTTAGCCAAGTTCGACATTCCAGTGCCGAATGGGCATGTGGTCACGAATCCAGAAGAAGCCCAGACGGTGGTGTCTACCATTCGTAGGTATCCATTGTCTACCAGTAATCTATACTAACCTTTATAAAGATGCACCGTCGGTAATCAAAGCCCAGGTTCTAGCAGGCGGCCGAGGGAAAGGAAAGTACAACAGCGATGGCAAAGGAGGCGTGCGCATAGTCAATACGTATATACTCAATCCGCTTGAAGACGATACTCTCTAAAAAGTCCACAGACCCAGCGAGGCATACGAGAGTGCCAGCAAAATGCTCGGGTATTACCTGACGACAAAACAAACTCCACCAGAGGGCCTTCTAGTGAAGAAGCTCTACATCTACAAAGCAGTGGACGTCGCTCAAGAACTGTACGTCGCGTTGACATTTGATCGCGATCGCGGTATGCCCGTGCTTCTCATATCCGATGAGGGCGGAGTCAACATCGAGTCCAATATCGGCAATCTCCAGAAATTCTGGTTCCACATGCCACACGGTATCGGCCCAGAGATAATCGCCTATATTCAAGCACAACTGGGATTCTCGGATTCCGAAATGGCCACCATGTCGCATATTATCCATCAGATGGTTGAGCTTTTCGAGGAAAAGGATGCCACGCTGTTGGAGCTAAATCCCCTTGTGCGAACACCTGAAGGTGACTTTGTTTGTCTCGATGCGAAGTTCACTTTTGATAATTCAGCGAGATTCCGACAACAGGGTCTTTTTGGTTTGGAGGAACGATCCCCGGAGGAGGATTTGGAATTTGAGGCTTCGCAACTGGGCCTTTCGTACGTTAGGCTCGATGGTTATATTGGTAATATTGTTAATGGTGCTGGGCTCGCTATGGCGACTAATGATTTGATTGATTTGTGTGGTGGCAAGTGTGCTAATTTCCTCGATGTCGGTGGGGGAGCAACAAAGGAGACTCTGTCGAAGGCTTTTGAGATTTTGAATAATGACTCAAGGATAAAAGGGATTTTAGTTAACATATATGGTGGTAAGTGAAGTACTTCCTCCGGTGGACCTAACATGTTGACTAAAAAACTACCAGGCATCGTCCGATGCGACATGATTGCCGAGTCTATAATTGCCGCGGCGGAGGAAAGGGGTGGATTCAAGGTGCCGGTCGTGGTGCGCTTACAAGGTACTAATTCTGATAAGGGTCTCAAGTTGGTGAGTGCTGCTCGGAACTTCTATACCTGCATTGCTGAAATACCCAAGATTGAAAACTCGAACACGGGAAATCTCACAGTGGAACCCGATTTCGAGGCCGCTGCTCAAACGATTGTTCGGCTCACTGGCAAGTCTGAGTAGGCACAATGTATTGGAAGAACTGCAGGCGGCATAATGGAAGTCCCAATTAGACTTGTGCAAGGCTGAAAGATTCTTAACTACGGCCGCCAAAAACATGTACCTGATGGATTACCGTTTCAAATTTCCATTGTATATGCTAGACATATCTCAGCTAGCCTTGACCGGGGACCAGCAATGTGGCTTTTATTGGCTGCATTAATCAAATGGAATTGCTTTCCTTCCATTCAGTCAAAATTGAATGACTCGAATAAGTTAGGTTCATGTCTTTCCTCGTTGGATTACCAAAACTGACAACGATCTAATTATCCGAGTCCAACATCATCATCGTGTGGTCCTTCAACCTAGGTCTACTATAGCTGCTGCAGCTCCACCAGTCAAGTGATAACTGAGCAAACGTTATGTGTGTTCACTACCTGCAGCCTGGCGTAAAACTGGTCAAACTTCATATACAATTTAATTATGTAACAGCCCCCTATAAAAGGCTGATTTGTATGTAGATATTTTCTTCCTCTTCCAAGGTTCCATACCCTATTCATTTTTCACTACATTATTTTATCCGTTTTTCGACTAAGTGCTCAATACATCCACACCCCTAGACTTGCTAGGGCATCCTGAACGCCTGTTTGCTGTTAGACCCTTTTTTTGAAAGCTCGTTGTCCCTCTACCTGCTGTGACCCCCAAAACTGTTCCAAAATTAACCCGTCACCCCAAACATGAGATCGATACTCGGGTTTGATGGTATGGTTAGAGTTCTATCAAGAGCAAAGCCTGGGAAAGACTTTGCCGAAACCTTCAAGGTTTCTATCGCAGGCCCTGGTGCGCCGGATGCACCAGGAGTCACACCATTGGACGGATTAGTCGCCGAACTGACGTGGCACAACCTGAGTTTGGAGACACCCCCTAAGACAGGTGCCGACATTATCATCAACGGCGTTATGGCCGTGGTGTCCGCCGACAACAAGTACCAGATAGTGATTTATGCAGACTATATTATTCGGTAAGTTAACTTCTCTATGTGTTTCATTATATCTATTGACAAGACATATATAGGATCCCTCCGCCCCCCGTGCTATGTACACGTACAGGTATAGGGACGTGGCACCACCCCGCTATTGCCCGACAGTTCAAGGCACAGCACCTTGTTACCTTCAAACGGCCACACTAGTCGGTTTTAAACTCTTTTTGATGGAGATCACAACACGTGGTGACAAATTCTTGGTCTCTAATCGCCCAGTGGCGAAAACCTTAACTTTCACAATGTGGGGCTTGCTCCACATAACCGACTCCGAGTGGAAAGAGCATGAGTCTGACCAATCACCCGCGGAGCCTCCCCGAACCATGCAGTTCAAGGGACAGTATGTCGCGACGATGCTATATCGCGGACTCAAACGACCCTGCCTGAAATTAAACCAATTTCTACCCCTAGACGAAATGGATGGATTTGACCCATCCGCGACGACTCGGCCTACCGCGCCGGCGTCCCGAGATTCACCACATCCCATATTAGAAGCCACAGATCGGGTTTACCGATCCTTGCAGTCTCCGCGTAAGCGGCGTAGGTCTACTGCAGGTGAGAGACACCCGGTCAGCCAAGGGCAGTAAGCAACAATGAGGTTCGTCAAAGCTCTGACGTTTGCGGTCGCTGATGCAGTATTTCTGCGAATTTGGTCTTCTGGGATTTTTTGGCGTGGGGAATGGGAGGTAGATTTTCTTAGTGCCCGGCCGATGAATAAGTTGCGTTGTGCTATGTTCCTTCGTTTGATTTTTCGTTGAAAGTATTTCCTTTGCGGATATGAAAGAGGCTCGCATGTATGGAACAGATTGGTTTTTCCAGCTTAGAGTAGTGTTTCACAATCAAATTGACTACCAACCAAAGCTTCGTGTTCCGGATCGAATTCTCGTACAATTCAAGTCTGGCCAATCAGTATATTGCGTTCTGTGTTCGACTTCTTACTTCAGTGATCTTGTGTGTTTCTGTATGTGCTGTTTCAATGCGAGCAGGATTCGTGGATTTTTCTGCTACATTGTAGTAGGGAGGCCCCTATCACTTGATATCACGACTGAGACGGGAGGAGGGGTTCTTTCCAGTACGCAAGCATATGGGGCATACCTAGTACTCTGAAGGTAGTATTATATAGCACGCTTCTACACCTCTCTCATCTGACACATGCTGTTGCTTTAGTGGTAAATTTGTCTTGCTGGCTCCACCCGCACATCTCAAAGCGTGCTGCCCACAAGCGTTCCACTCTTCAACATGTTGTCTTTTCAGTCTATGTTTGATTTGCTTTGAGCAGCACCACGATCAAGTAATCGTGAACGATTTTCTTGTGAAACTAACTGCAAACGTGCTTAAAGGTGTCTGGCCTGCAGTGCATTTCTGATCAATAGATACATCGTCCGGTAGGAGCAGCTCAAGATCTAGATGATAACTATTCTGTACCCACAAGTGCGCGTTCAACCAGGTAGAGTCAAGCCATCTTATTAACAAGAGCAGTTCAACGGGGTGTTACTGAGCAGCGTGCAAGATGGCCACCTGTCCTGATAAATAGTCACGATGTGGATCAAAACCTTAGCTGTGTAGGCTTTCATACTCAAAATCAATGTCTCAACCCTCGCAGGCTCCATAAATTGTTCCACTCTCATTGGCCCAGCTTTCCAACAAGGCCCGGGATGACTGAATTTCAGGGTGGTCCTTCGGAAGGATGCATACGCGGTTGTAGATGCACCTAGTGAGGAGATCTATAGCAGCGGCCTTTCGTCCTTGTTTCTTCCAGATAGAAGCCAAGCTTCGCATATTGTCCAGAGTGTTTGGATGCTCTGAGCCCACAGTCTTCGTTCTGATACGTAGACATTTATTTGCCAGCATTTCTGCTTCCGAAAGTCGATCCTGCTCTTCATACATAGATATCTGAAAGTCCATGGCCTGTAATGTTCTATAATGCTCCAATCCCAATATCTTTTCCTGATCTACAAGGACATCTTTCATGAGTGCTTCGCCTTCTTCCCAATTTCCCTGCCTCCAATGCACCATTGATAAGTTAGCTTTTATGGTAAGGGTCTCAGGATGCCTCTCTCCAAGGACCTTGGTGCTTATCAAGGACAGCTGTTTCAACAGGGACTCAGACTCAGTTAGCCGATTTTGCAGACGATATATCACAGCGAGATATCTCATAGTACTTATGACATGAGGGTGTTCCCGATCAAGTATTTGTTGAATGCCCTGCAGCACCTCTTGACACAGCTCCTCAGCCTCAGATAAACGACCTAGGGATTGGTAGGTCAACACCAGATTTCGTATTGAGAGAATGGTTGTGAAATTTGCAGGGGACTCTAGAGCTTGCAATCGCTTTCTCACTTCAAGGATTTCCAATCCCAGTTTCTCTGCATCCTCCCATCGCCCTTGGAGTTGGTATATCAACGCTAGGTTCCCCATGCTCATCAGGGTAAGAGAAGAGTCGGGGCCAATCATTTTTTTCCGTATTTCAATCGCTTTTAATGCATGTGACTCGGCTTCCTGCAGTCGTCCTTGCTCTTGGTAAACGCAGATAAGATTATTCATAGCGGTATGTGCACAATAACCATCTATCCGGCCGAGCCTTTCCTCGACTTCAATTACTTTTTCGAATATCGCTTCCGCATCCGGATATCTGGCAAGCTGCAGATAGGCAATCCCGGTGTACATGGCACTATATATGGTCATGTGATTCTCTGGGCCTAAGCATTGCTCGAATGCCTCCATCGAAGCAAGGGATATCGCCAGCATCGCTCTTGGAGATACTACCGCAGTCAAATGCACCGTTGTCTCAAAAAGGAGGGATCCTCTGTCAATCATGACCTCATTTGATGAGGTCCGATGCATTCGTGCCGATTCAATATGGGGGAAAAGAGACAGGCATACTTCCCGACTCTGCTCATCCACTTCCTTTGGAATGGCATTTGCAAGACGGCGGATGAATGTTTTCAACCACTTCTCAGTTTCTCCGTGAGCCTCTAGCCATTTTCGTGTTGCAAGCTGCACTAGCCTGTGCATCTCAAAGAGGGTGTGGTCTGGGGTGATAGACAGAAGTGAATAATCTCTCAATATCAAAATGTCATCTCTTAGCGTATTTTCCCTAGACTTGATGGTATGCTCCGGGAGAGTGTCTTCAAGACGTGTTCCTACTTCAGCGGGCTCTGGAGTTTGGTGGTTCTGAGAACGGGCCCCAGCTGTCCAGAATGACGGTCGCAGCCACTTGAAACGATCATGCAAAGCTTGCCGGACTCGACCTCTAATGGGCGTTTGAACTTCAAACCAGTTCTCGTCTTTATTTGAAGTCGAGATTGGGCTGTCGCGCATGCTAAATTGATCGTATTCAGTGGACTGGATGTGAAGTAATGACTCTGGAATTGCCTGTCTGTCAAAGAAGCTCATGAGGGAAAGTAAATCCGCCGCTGAGGAATTCTCGGCTCGGATTTGGTCAAAGGATAATTGCCAGGTCATTAAGATGGAATTTTTGGCTTCCCAGTCACGGTAATGGCGACCGGCTTCATGTGCAAGAAGCTTTAGTCTCTCACCATCATTCCTTCCGAAGTCTCTGAGATACTGCTGGATCGAGTAAAGCGGAAACTGCCGCCTGATGTATGCTGCAGCTTGCTCAATAGCGAGAGGCATGTATTTAAGCGTTTCGGCGAGTTTTAAGACATCCGCCCTGTTAGGCTCTTTGCCTTGGTCTCCAAGCATTATCTCAAGCAGAGATACTGCATCAGGTTGAGTCATCGGATCAATTTGAACAATACAACTGTCAGTCACAAAGTCAAGAGCCACACGACGATCACGGGTTGTGATTATTATACACCCATTGGCACTGTGCGGCAGGTATTCTATGGGTGGCATCTTTGCACCTCCTTGCCCACCCTCCAAGTATTGAGGCTCGTATAGAAATCGATTGTCATCGAGGTTATCAAGGACTAGGATCCACTTTCTCTTTGGATCCCGAAGCCAATTCGCGACAGATCTCATCGATGTCACCGATTCCTGGCACCTTGTAATTTTGGCTTGTTCAGCTATCTTGCGATAACCCTGCTCGAATCGGGCGGCGTTGCTGGCGTGAACCCAAAAAACCCATGTTTCAGGCGACGTCACACGAGTGCGGTAGCAGTATTCGATTGCCAATTGCGACTTCCTTTTGAACGTTAGCAATGATATCCCATCAACAGTCAGCCCAACTTACCCGACTCCACCCATCCCGACCAGAGCCAGCCTCGCATCTGGGGCTGAACATTTCTCATAAATATCTGACAACAGTGTTCTATCCGCCAACAGTGACTCACGGTCAACAAAGTCCGGATTTCGAGAAAAGGGCACCGTGGAAAGAGGTTCAGGTGGTGTCTGTGCGCGTTCTGTGGGTCGTAGCCATTAACTCCATCGCGAGTTCACACAAATATTAGAGACTTTACCTGGAGGAGAAAAATACTGATTCATCTGGCCAGAGTTGAGAGCCACCTGCATCCCACTATTCGCGCCCGTCATCGATATGTTGGTCATCATTTTGGTAACTCACTGGATGGTGTGGGTGAGAGAGACACCAACAAGGAAAAATGAGGCTGAACTTCAACTTCACCCCGCAGCGGTGACTAAGGTATCAACGTCTACATCTACAAGCTATACACACTCCCCCAAGTAAGCATGGAAAATTCAAGTGGGGGAAATTATTGCTATTTGATTACTCGCTCCTGACCATAAATTATATGCAAGGGTTTATCAGAGCATGTCATTCCATCGATCTGCGGCGCAGACAGACTGTCACATAATGATTATTCAGCCCAACAATTACCCAAATCGAAAAGTTCAGGGGTGAAAAACTTCTATGGGCTCGCGTGGACTGGTGAGAACCGATCACGGATGACGGTAGATGACTGTAAAGCCATATCGGCGTGGCTACAGAGCATCAGAACGCTTGTCTTTGCGCCGTAGGCGTTAATATCCGAGTAATTTTGCTCTTGTGGGATGTGAAACGCATGGTAAAACAACCCTTGATGTCCTGAGCTCACATTTGCTGGTACGTGAGTAATCATGAGTCTAACCTCTAGCCTTGTAATTCACCGGACTACTTTAGGGGAGTGAGGGGCGTCACATCCATGTATAGTCGGTCTTCTCTTATTATCTGATAGCATTGCCGGCGTCGGAAATTTGGAGGCATGGAAATTGGGATTTAACGCCTGATGGGATTAGAAAGATACCACGAGATGGGTTGCAAAGGCAGCCACAGTGGCGGTAAATCCCGTGGTACCGCTCAGCCCGGGCGTATATATAGTCCCGAATGGGATGCCTGGTTTTTCAACCTGAAAAGTCTGGCAACATTTACATTGCTTGTGTGAAACGAAGAAACAATGGCAAATCTTTGGCTCAATCTCTCCCTTCTCAGCCCTTCTACCTCCTTGTGTATATTCCTAGGTAGCTACAGCATATTGTTGAATCCTTATACGACAAATACATTATCCTACTAAGATGGATCGGCGTTCATACAACAACCTACCAGACTATTGGAGTCATGTTTTTGAATCGAACAGCCACTCCGACAGCCTCAATGATTCTAAAACGATCGAACCTCAGCGGCCTATCTGCCCAAACACCCTATCCGCGTACTTCCTGGAAGAGCCCTCCTCAAACAGTCTCTCTTTTCAACCCTCCTATGCCTTGCCTGGCTCTGGTCTATCCAATATCCACACTCGAAATCCTCCCATGGACTTCTTTTCACCTTCAACCAGCATATATCACGAGCCTTCTATGGTTGATCTTGCTAGCGAGACCAATATGATGTCAGCCCCGCTTGCCTTTCCACACTTAGTATCCGACACCAGTCGAACACTGGCCACCTGTGCGGCAAGTGAGCTGTCAATCACGAATGACCGTCCCAAGAAGCTCGAGTAAGACTCCAGTGACTTACCCCTGTCTCAAGGCAGACAGTCTATGTATGCTTGCATTTATGTCTAACTTTGGGGATTCTAGTGAGGGAATCAGCTCTTTCACATGCGAATGGAAGAATTGCGAAAGGAGCGGGCCATTCTCCTCAAAGGGAAGTCTGATGCGGCATATCGACACTCAACACGTGGCTCCGCGCTCATACAAATGCTCGGATAGATCGTGTAGAAAGACTTTCAACCGTAAGGATAATTTGAAAGAACATATCCATCGTGTTCATAACAAGTGTGTAAATACAAGGCGCTGAAAGGATCGTGATGGGGAAGGCTTGTGTTTATGTCCCAACTCTGGCCTGATTGATGATGATTTGAAGATTGTGAGAACGTATTCAACATTATATGATATAAATCACCCCTATGTGTAGATAGCCAGCAGCTTTCGCTTTCCTTCCATTTCGTTTGGTCACATCCCACCAACATGCTTTCACACAGCCATAATCTCGATTGATTGGCCTTCGTTTCCTTTCCCTTTCCTGGCGACCATCCTCGTCAATGAGTCCACTCGATGCGCCGAGAGAATTCGTTATAATTCTTGCCTGATAGAACAACCCTTTGACTCGTTTAGATAGAAAAGCTTTTTGACTCTTGACTCATGCTTCTAAATCCTTTAGCGAGTTACTTAGATTGCATTAATTTTTGAGTATCCGATCAAACTTACTTCAAACTATTATATGTTCTTGGTAGTGCCGATACAGAAAACATTCTGGCAGTCGTTGCATGCGCTACCAGTGAGAGTGTGCTCACTGCCCGTGCAACCCTCGCTGGAGCCGATTCTGCCATTGGCGTTGAAGGCCATAAGTCTGGACACTATGAGCCTTGACTGAGCTGCTAAGGTCCTCGCAAGCCATTTTCACGTTGTCTAAATCCGGACTGTGGGCTGCTAGACAAGCTTTTCGAGCTGTATAAACTCAGCGCTTAAGTCATCGGGGCAGCAGCGGAGGAAACAATGAGGTGAATTGCGGGGTGACGGCAAGGAATCGCATCTTGATGGTGCTTCGAACATTAGAAAACTAATGAAACTTCGAATAATTCAAGAATTGAAATGCTGATGGATTGAAGTATTAGACACAGGGGTAATGTAGAGGGTATTTACCTTTTGAGACTCTCGTCTGTGGACCCATTCTATGTATCTTCCCAGACACACGACCTGGCAAGGCTGAGAGATCTAGACTGCTTCTGATGCCATCCAGGATGCACTTCATGATTGGTTCTGTGGACGAGCTACTCCACACTGAAAGCCTAGCCACTCTATTTGCAACGAACATCGCGGGCCCGCAGCCCGGGGCCCCGCCAGAAACGAGCTTGGAAGTGTAAAATATCAAGTGCAATCATAGACTAAAAATTGAACCACCAAATCGGGGGTGGAATTCGTTCAATACGATTTACTGCGTGGGTATCATTATCACGTGACAACCCACCTGATTGATCGGGACGCGTTATCCAATCAACAAAGGATTGGGAGAACGATGGAGAGTCAAGAACAACGCAAGTTGAACTTCACATTAGATTTTGCACTCACCACATTTTGTTTGTTTGATTATCAATCCTCGCTGACGGTCAAAAGGGAAGACCACGTGCTTCTGTTGATTCAGTCAACATCACACATCCCTCAACCATCAGCCACCTTCCCGTTCGGCTTTCTCTTACCTCTAGACTGTTCTCTACAACCATCTTAAGCCATGGATCTCGACAGCAAACAGGATCCTATGCTGAAGGCAGCCATCGAAGCGTCCCTCAGAGAGGAAAGTGGCAACCCTGGCCCATCTTTTCCCTCGGAGCCGCCAAAGGAAGTAGTCGACCTGACCTGCGATTCTGATGATCAATCAGATGTCAAAGAAGTCTTTCCAAAATCTAACTCTGTGGTGGACTCCGATAGTGACGATGAAGTCGAGCAAGGAAAGCACGACGATGAGGCTGAGCTGAGGCGAGCAATCGCCATGTCGCTGCAGGACTTGCAGTCAGACGCTAAGCCAGTGGAGCCTATTCTGAGAACATCTAATTCTCCCCCACAGGGCCTCTTGGGCCTCAATCGAAAGCAAATGGAGCAAGAACGTCTTGCCCGTATCCAAAAGCGCAAGGCCCGGGAATCCGTGTCTCCGCCAGGACAGCCCCGAGCCAAACTTTACAGGACCCAGCCAGTGACAACTGGTACTTCTTCTGTTTCTGTCTCTCTTTCTAAGCCATCCTCTTCACCACCGTCATCAAGCGACTCGACAGCCACTGTTAGACCCACTGCACGACCGGCTCTTCAATGGCCGCAGGGAATTGTCAAGAAGACGCACGTGGCCAACACCATCCGTGGTGACAATGAAATCACCATTGAAGAGGTTATTCAGCGAGGAGACCTTGAGCTTGGCGTATTTAGCTCATTCCTCTGGGACATGGAATGGTTCTTTACCAAGTGTGACACGTGGAGGACGAGATTCCTACTCATCATGCATGCCAAGGAACAAGAAATGGTGAGAACATCGAATATCTCTCTGTTCGTGATAAGCAAGAATTGACGAGTCGGGTAATGTAGCGTGATACAATGGTGAATGATACCAAGGATATGAAGAACCTCCGACTGTGCTTCCCACCCATGGATGGCCAGATCAGCACCATGCATTCAAAATTAATGATACTCTTCCACCCGGAATACGTACGCATTGCTGTCCCGACGGCTAACATGACAATGACCGACTGGGGAGAGAACCGCTTGATGGAAAATGTAAGTTCAGTATCCCCAGTGTCACCTTCGTTTGCTAATGATTTCTAGACCGTTTTTCTCATTGACCTACCAAAGAAGTCGAACGACTTCGATTGCCCGAAGACATTCTTCTATGAAGAGCTGGCTCATTTCTTGAAAGCCAGCACAGTGAACGAGAACATTATTGCCAAGCTAGAGGGCTTCGATTTCAGCGAGACAGCTCGATATGCATTTGTGCACACGATGTCAGTTCAATATCACCTCTTGATATAGATTTCCAGCAAGAACTTCTGATCTAACGAACCTCTTTAGTGGTGGGTCCAGTGGTTCCACTAACGAGACGTGGAGACGAACAGGATACTGCGGTCTAGGTCGTGCTGTGAAACAGTTGGGCTTACGAACCACTTCGCCCATCAATATTGATTACGTGGTAAGTTGTTCAAAGGAACGAGTGTGGCTCAAGGTTAATTCGTCATAGGCATCCTCTATTGGGTCACTCAACAATGAGTTTCTTCGTGCCATCTACCTCGCTTGCAAGGGTTTGTCTTACTATTTGAACTACTTAAGACGGTTGGTCATAAACTAATTGGAGATAACAGGAGATGACGGCCTAGCTGACTACACAATCCGATACTCAAAGTCTGCCTCTCATTCCACAAACCCCGATCAAGTCATGATGAAGGCTGGCGAGGAATGGCAAGATCGCTTCCTGGTCTACTTCCCCTCTGATGATACTGTCCAGTCTGCACATGATGTGCCAGAAGATACTGGAGGCACTGTCTGTTTCCAGTCGAAGTGGTGGCGGGGTGCTAAGTTTCCCAAGCAAGTATTGCGAGACTGCATTAGCAAAAAGTCTGTTTTGATGCATAACAAGGTACGCAACCCTCTTAGTCCACTTCGAGAGTTCGTGTACTGACAGATCACCAGCTCCTCTACGTTTGGCCTTCCGAGCCAATCGCACTCCCAAATAATCGCGAATGCAAGGGCTGGGCCTATGTCGGAAGTGCCAACATCTCTGAAAGTGCATGGTGAGTCTTGATAACCAGTCTCTCCTGGAAAATAGCGGCCTTGGTCACCCACAATAGCTAATCTAATCTTTAAGGGGCCGCCTTGTCAAAGATCGTCAGACAAACAAAGCGAAGCTGAACTGCCGTAATTGGGAGTGTGGTGTGCTTTTTCCCGTTGAAACGCCTGTTCGGCAAAATTCACAGGGTCTCAACTGGAAATCTGAGTACAGACACCTCCCTGCTGAGGTCTTCGAGGATACTATTCCAATCCCCATGATGGTTCCTGCGCCCCCGCTAACAGAGGAGAACAAGCCGTGGTTTTTCATGGGTGACAAGTAAATCAGGCTGTGTTTAAGCCAGATCCCAAGGAAAATTTGCTAACACTTTCATTGACATCGTGGACAATTGTTGCGGTGGTGCATTTTCGGGGGGGTTTGCCTTATGCTGGTTTCATGGTGGCGGATCTAAGGCGTTCGGGAGGTTTTATGAATTTGAATGGATTTATTAGAAAGTATCGATAGCAATAAGGGACAAATCTATTAGAATGTTGAACTTTTTTCAATCTAATTATGTACTTTTGTCGGTCGCCAGTATGACCTTGACACTCTAAACCTTTTTCACACCGATGTCTCAGAAAAAAGAAAGAAAAAAAGGAAAATAAGAAGCAAAGGATATGCGCGCCAACATGGCATCATGCCCTCGGACATGCTGCACACGCTCCATGTAAATGCAAAGTAGGAATCGGATATTCCCGAACGGATATCGAAAAAATGGACCAAATGTGGGAAGGTAGAAGAAATGAAGAAAACAGAAGCATTCAGATCACTGCTGATTATCCTTCTTCTTCGACTCAAACAGCCGCTTAACACCCCCAACCAGCATCCCGCCCAGACCAAATACGTGTCCGAGTCCGAAGCTCCAGCGGCGGACACGAACAGTGTAGATGAAGAAGTAGACAAGCACCCAGTTTATAATGACAAAGGCCAAGAAGATACCGAAGCACCGCCACTTATCTCCTTCGTGCACGTTCAGCTGTTGCATGTACTCTGATCCGTTACTGTAAGCACAGTACTGGCATTCGGTGGTGGAGGAGGTATCAACTAGGTAACCCTGTCCGGCGATGTTCTGGACATAGTCGCTCGCGTATTGGCCACAAGTCTGACCGGATGGCGGGGTGAATTTTGTCGTCTCGCCTTCTGCGCAGGTGACTTGCACAGATGGAAGAATGGCGGAGAGAACACCGCGTAGCCACCAGGTTACCGGATTGACGTAGTACATCCAGTATTTCCAGAAGACGGGGTAATCGGCGTAAGGACGAACGATACCGTTGAACAGGTTGACCATGACGAAGAAGAAGGGGAGGACGTTGGAGATGACTGTGAAAGAGGGAGCGAAGGCGCAGATCCATTGTCCCCATGATGCTTGGAAGAGGAAGAATAGCATCGACATCAGGAAGACGTAGCCTGCACTTGAGGAGTCGGTTGGGAGACCGACGGGGTAGTACCATAAGAGCCAATAGATGAGGCCAGTGATGATCGCGGCGGGGATCTCGCAGACGACATTGGCTGTGCAGAAGGCTACCCAGCCGTAGATGCGGGAGGGGTATTCACGAGCTTCCCAGAGGGCACGGTTGATGTAGAATTTCGGGACGATGGAGTTCATGATGATTGGAGGGATAAGGATGATCACGAAGCAGGAGAACATGCGGTCTTGCATGCTTGCCACGGTGTTAGGGAGCATCCAGAAAGTGAAGCCGTTGAAGATACCGATGATCACGCTGACGAAGATTTTACCGTAGTAGTATGATGGGTCACGCCAGTAGTTGATGAACAATCGCTTGGTGAGGAGTACGGTTTGGACCATTGTTGGCGCGGCGAACTCGTAGTGTGTACTGCCAGATTCGTCGACAGGTATCTTGCTGCGTTCGGTTCTGATGCGGTCGATCTCGGTAAGGATCTCGCGGTTTTCTTCGGAGTTGAGCCATTCCTGGTTCCAGTCGATTTGCTTGCCGTTTCGCTCGGTGGCCTTGGCGGCGGTTTCAAGAATGAACTCGGCGACGTTCTTTGATGGTGGGCAGACGAATCCACGGTCGGCAAAGTACTTGATCACTGACGCGCCCTCCTTTCCAACGGGTCCAAAGTAGAAGGTGTTGCCACCGGGGTTGAGGGCGAGAATCATGTCGAATTGTTGAATCAACATCGAGGAAGGCTGATGGATTGTGCAGACGATGGCCTGGCCGGCCTGAGATAGTTTTTTCAGGAAACGAACAATAGAGTACGCAGCCTGGCTGTCAAGGCCCGAGGTGGGCTCGTCCAGGAACAGGAGGAGACTGGGCTTCGCAGCAAGCTCAACACCGATAGTGACACGCTTCTTTTGTTCAACGTTAAGGGAACCGATGATGGCATCCTGAATGTCTTCCAATTCCAAAAGGTCAATAATCCGGTTAACGTAGTCAATCTTCTCCTCGCGGGGGATGTGTCGATCCTGACGAAGGATAGCTGAGAACTCGAAGGCTTCGCGAATGGTTGAGGTGTTATCGTGCAGATCCATCTGCTCACAGAATCCAGTACCACGTTGGAAGTCAGTGCCAAGCGGGTGACCATCGACAAGCATATCACCCTTGACGATACCCATCTTCTGGCGCTGAGCCAGAGTGTTGAGCAAAGTCGTCTTTCCAGCACCGGAGGCACCCATCAGAGCAATCATAACACCAGGTTTGGCGTATCCGTTGACGTTATTCAAGAGCTTGCGAGTCCCATTTCCATATGGGACCGTGTATTCGACATTCGACCAGGTGAAGCAGCGCTCGCTGGAGGACAAGCGATTGAAACTCGCGTCATTGGAGCCCGCAGAGGCTTCACCGCGGGCCAAGGCAGCATCGTCACTCGACTTACCCACCTTCTCCTCGTCATTCCCGGAGTTGGTCTGGGCAGCGATCTGCTTGGAGCGCTTGGACTTCTTGAAGACCAGAGCACCACCACCACCACCGACAAAGGAGAGGAACTCAGCAGCCCAAATGGTGACCAGAATGTAGAGAACCGCGAAAGCAATAACAACACCAAAGTTGCGCCAGAGGTGGGAACGGGTGAACTGGAAGTTTGCTGTCAAGTACTGGGTACCCGGAACAGAGATCTGATTAACAGA
The DNA here is from genome assembly GCA_028828275.1 of Penicillium frequentans. Classification (NCBI taxonomy): domain Eukaryota; kingdom Fungi; phylum Ascomycota; class Eurotiomycetes; order Eurotiales; family Aspergillaceae; genus Penicillium; species Penicillium frequentans. The sequence continues at coordinate 399,054 of JAQIZY010000001.1, read as the reverse complement.
TGAACCAGTCAAAGAACACCCCTGATGTCCTGCAACGGCACCAGGTCCGGAGGGCACAAGCTGAGAGGCAGCACAGTCCATGGTTCGATCAGCGAACTCATTAGTAAGGACGGCCTCGTAACTATACGAGATCGGGTTCACGTAGAACAGCCATCCAAACCAGATCGAACTGCCGATTAGTGTTTGCTTTGGAATCACGTAACCAACGAATAGAATCAGCAGGTTCAGCGCAATACCGGCAAAACGAACAGCATCATCGATGGTCGGTGAAAGGGCTGCAAACATGCGGTACATCGAGGTGATACAGAAAGTGGTGGTGTACACAAACAGGAAGTAGATGAAGAACTGGGAAGCAGTCACATCCAAACCGGCCATGAAATAGACGATGATACAGAATGGAACTACCATGCAGAAGATAGCAGGGAAATCCATCACCACACGGGCGATCGAGACAGCAGACGGACGGTAAAAAGCGTAATCCTTGTGACGGGCGACGATACCTCTCCCAGAAACAGCGGGCATGAGTTCGGTGAGTTGCAACCAACCCAGGAACAGGATGGAGAAGAAGAGAGCACCACCGCGGGAAAAGGCACCGCTGGTGTCCATTGCTTCACCGTAGAACAGAGATGAAACGATAAGACCGTTGGAGACAATGATGAAGTATTTAGTGTAGAGCGAGGTCTTGTCACCCAACAGGAGCCAGAACTCGCGCTTAACACAGGCAGCGACCTGGCGGACAAGAGACACAGTGTAAGGAGACTTCTTGGAGACAGTCTTACTCTTGGACTGGGCAACACTGTTCTCAAAGCGGCGGGTGTCCTCTTGCTGGGTCTCCTCGAGCTGCTTCTCGTAGGCGCTGACATTGTTGAGAATGTGCTTGTAGGTGTCGCTGCTCTTGAACACCCGTTCAAGTTCCTCGGCGGTCTTGGGAGTGGATGCCTCGCGACCGGGCTGGAATTCGCGAGCATTGACATCACAGACGGAGGTAAGGAAGTCGGCAGTTGTCACCTGATCGGAGCAGTAAAATCCAAGGTCCATGAAGTACTGGCGCGCTTGGTTTGCGGGGCCCTGGTAGAGCATGCGACCCTCATCGATGACCAGCACCTTGTCCATGAGCTCATAGATGCTTTCTCCCGCCTGATAGAGGGTGACCAGGGTGGTGCGCTTGCTGACATCGGTCATGATACGGAGCGACTTGGCGTAGTCCAGGGCCGTGCTGGCATCAAGACCACGGGTCGAGTTATCCCAGCAGACCACAGTTGACTTTGTAGCCAGGGTCTCTGCGATACTAACACGCTTCCTCTCACCACCAGAGACACCACGAACATACTCGTTACCAACCAGAGTGTTTTTGGTATGACTGATACCAAACATCTTCAGCAGCGCATCAATGATAATCGGAATGCTATCACGATCATGCTTGCGGGTCTTGTTGGTAAGGGAGAACTTCAAAGTCTGCCAGACCGTAAGCGAGGGAAAATGCTGGTCATCCTCGGGGTTATAGTTGACTTCGCCACGGAAATGACGGTTCTGATCCTCGGCGGAGAGACCACCATAGCTGACCTCGCCATTGACTCCAGCAAAAGCCTGGCGATCATTGGCAATTGCTTTGAGAAAAGTGGTACATCCCGCACCAGGACGTCCAAGAACAAGCATCATCTCACCTTCGCGCACGGAGCCACTGAAATCGCTGATCAGCTCCCGAACCGGCGGCTTCTTGCCGACCCGCAGCTGCGGCACGAAGCGACAGATAACGTTGTACAAATCAGGGCCAAACGTGCCCACCACCGCATGGGGCAGTGTACGCACGAAAGATGCGCCAGTCTGCACACCCATGACAGTGAGGTTTTTGAAGACAACACCGACCCTCTTGGTGGGTTCTCCAGCAGTAGTGCGGCGCTCCAGGTGTCCGCCGATGAGGAATTCACTCAGATCAAAACCATGGTCCTCCGACTCGGTTTCCTCTTCGAGTGCCTTTTCTTCATCATGACGGCTGGCACGAGATTTGAGGCGGTGCACACTCTTGGAGGTTGCTGAACGGGTGCGCTGCAGACTGAGACGGGTCAATTCGCGGCGCATCTCCTCCAGATCTTCCATTGCACCTCGTCGGGAGACAGACTCGCCGACCTTTTGCTCTCCCCAACCACCATCGGCGGTTGCATGAGAAGATACAGTAGACGATGCGCTCGAGATAATGGGCTCAGCGACCTCGTGTTGATTGGCTTCTTCATGGTTGAAACCATTACTGGATTCCACCATATTGCTAGAATTGGATTGCTCGGTAGTTTGACCATTGGACTCAGACATGTGGGAGCTCGTGGTTTGGTAAGTCGATTGCTCCGAGGGGTGTTGCGCCTCCAGCGGTTGATGGTCGGAATCCATCTCGCCGGAGTCAAAGTAGTTGGGTCTACTCAGGAGCCTCAATTGTAGGTATTAGGTATATTAGAGAAAATCAGAAGTGTATATATATACAAAATACACCGTGAAAAAATGGCAAACAAATGAGGGATGAATGAAGAAAAAGTCAATATAAAAGAAATGCAATCATGGAAACTGGCTTAAGTCCGGGACCCATTTTGGATTTGTAAGACCCTAGGATTCGTCAAGTTTGAATACCGAGGAACTAGGGTGTGGATCCATGAGTAAAAATGATTCATGGTCTGGGCGGCATCAACCGCAAGAGAAGAAGAAAGAAGGTTTTTTTCTTTTTCGATTTTCTGATTCGACCTGGTAAATGGTCGGAGATAGTGCCGGCGTTTAGCCGATGACTGAACCCAGTCAGCATGAGATCACATGCACTCTGATTGGACAAACCGAACAAACTCCCGGAATATCGAATTCCTGGCGGGATCCGCTTCCAGTCTAGCGTATCATTTGCGCTGGGAACTTATATTCCGCATGAGTAATGCGTCCTGTTTTACCTTTGCGCCTATAGCTCCCTTGAATCAAGTCCAAGCGCCTTCGGCGACTTTCCAATGCACCTTTCCATTTCGGCTTTAGGCTTATCCCCACCGGTACTTTTTAACAAATCCAAACTCTAGGAACCAGCCTTTGGATGATTCAGCTGAAAATTGCTTATCAATCCCAAGATTCTTAAATTGGTTCCCACATACAAATTTGACGACTATTTACCCGCTTCGGTTAGCCTTGACGAAGATGAAACTTCCATTTGCCGACCATTGTGGATACCACACATAGGGGGTTATCCCGACGCTGGGATCACCCTGGAAGATCGGGTTCGTTTACGCCCTTTGTGACAGACATGCATATTCAACGGGCATGGCCCCCGAAATGGTTGAATCGAGACTCTGCCTATAATTGGAAATGTGATGCTGGTACAAGGGAAAATCGCCTAATCCTAATGCTACTGTACATGGATCCAATAAAATCGGATTTTTTTCAAGGCTTTCTCTTGGTAGCCGCTGCAGCGATCCGTTTCTGGATCTCCTCATTGGTAAGGATCTTCACCGCATTGTTGGACAAAACATAGCTTAGGCCCGACCAGATGGTTGTACCCGCCACAAGGTACCTGCAATCATGGTTAGTAAGCCATTTCAACCAATCATGGAAATGAAAAAGCGCATGCATCATTCAGGCGAAAAGACACGTCAAGCCACCATGGTAGAGGCCAAAATTTGTAGGAAAAGAGAATCGGGAAGAAAAGAAAAAAACCAAAAAACATACAACAGTCAGGATTCGCATGTGGTCACCCACCATACTACTAACTGACCGGCGTGTGGCTTAAGTACGGCTGAGCGGACGGGAAGCCCTGTTCTCCACACCCTATGGTCGTATGTACTTGGTGTATCATAGAACTGCCTTAAGGGAGGCACAGGCCCACCCCACAGGTCCAAGCAAGTGTGCATAAACCAAAAAAAAACATGGGATATAAGTCAAAGGGATATCACTTACTGGAATCCAGTCATAGCCTCCTGCAAATGCCAAGCACTAATGAAAGCCTCGGGAACCACGGGGAGTCCAATTGCAGTGCCCACCAACACCAACTGCAGGGCAGTATTGATCTTGGAAATTTCTGTGGGCTTGACCTCGGCGGATGGAAGCGAGAAATCCCAGTACCGAGCCATAGTCTTTGGGGCAGGAAGAGAAATCCATCGGTAATAAATAGCTGAGATGGCCAGTCCAATGTCACGACCAAGGATAATCACGGCCAACCAAACTGCAACAAGGGTCAGATTGAATGCAAGACACGACAGGGAAACACATACTAGGAAGAGACCCATTCACCGCCAGACACGCCACTCCGATTGTCATCAGCAGTTTATCAGCCATGGGGTCAATGATGGTTCCCACAACGGTCTGCAGGTGATATTTTCGGGCAATCCACCCATCGACCAGATCGGTAATGCCTGCATACGCGAACAGGGACAAAGCGGCTGCATGGTAGTCGTGGACAAGCAGATACCCCACCACAGGTGCCGCCACTAATCGAGTGAAAGTGAGAATGTTGGGAACGGTGTAGATGTTCTCATGGCTCTTCCCCATGGGCAGCTTAGACAACAGGCGCTTTGCTGCAGTCGTGGGTTTAGAGCTAATTTGGTCAGTTGGCACACCCACCATGCTGGTTTTGACAGTTCTAACATACTTTTCTGATTGAGGCTCTTGGGGCTCGCCAGATGGCTTCGATGATGTCCATCTGCGATTGCCCGACACCGATATCCTTGGAACCGAAATTAGGCATCCCCGGGGTTGCAAGGGCCTTGACAACAGTCAGCTCGCACATTTGGGGACAAGCAAATCATCATACCTGGTTGAGCTGGTTGATAACTGGGCTGGCGAGGTATTTCTCAACGTAGACATGCATTGAGGGCGCAACGCATCCCGTCGAGTCTGCATACGAAGTCGGATAGGGCCACAAAGGGGCCGAGAAACCCGAGCTGCCGGAAAAGGCCGCAACATCTGCGATGCAGTAATAGAAAACATTTTGGATAGAAAAGAAAATAGCCTGCAATGAAACACCCGATCTCCTGTGAAATGCTTGATGGAAAAGTGGAGTGTAAATGAATGAACTCGGCAAGAATCAAACCAACAAATAGCCCATACCCTCCTTGTCACTGGCTCTAAATCAGAAAGTCCAATTTGAAAGTTATTATCCTGATATCGGTGCCTTATACAAAGGGATTTGAGCACTGGAACTGTCAATGGCGATCACACGGTCACACGATCAAAAATCAACTTCGGATGTTATAATACAGCCCGGTGGGTCGAATGAAGAGGCCAATAAATACTGTTCGGCAAGCCAAGCTGAGCCAATGAACCCACCAAGCAAGACCAGAATTGTGAGTTGTGTACGTCTTGATAGAACCGAGGTCCCCGGATCCTTAGGAAAAGTGACGCGGATTTCCACCCGGATGAACTGTTCCTCCGGGGCCCGACCCCAGCTCTTTGGGGATCCACCACAGGGTCGCGATTCACAACAATCATCTTTGACCATCATCCCAATGTTATACTTTTCTTTGAATCTAATGACTTATTCAGAATTATAACAGACCAAATCATGTCCTTTACAATGATATATGCCAAGGACCCTTTAAGTCATTGTGACTGTCCACACTGCCTCACTCACCTGATAGCTGATCTACACATGACGAACCGCCTGATGGCAGGCATCATCCTAGACCTGTGGAAATGGCTTATCCTTTTTTGCACTAACTCACATTTCAGATACAAATACTTTGACAAGGCTATGTGGCTGTAAAGTCCAAGCTATCTACTGTGTCAAAAAGATTTCCAGATGGAGAGCAAACGGCAGCCTTTAGCAGGGGATATCGCGGGTTGTCTTATGGGTGGCACCGACTCACGATGGCTACTTCACTCCCAACCAAAGATGGCTCCCAACCTCCTCCTGTCGCTGTTCCGGTCAATCCTGGAGCTGACCAACCAGCCAAAAAGCCTCGCGACCCCAATATGTCGGATCCTCGTCTTTTTGTTAACCGGCCTTGTGTCTACGAGCGCCGGCTTCCCGGTGATGCGTACATAACGGCGCACGTCCAGCGACTCCAGCATGGCTTCTATGCCAGTGCTTCAGTCTCAGACATGGATGCGGAGCATGTTGACTTTCTTGCTATTAGCTTTGTTTTCCACTCTCCCCACACTCTGACCCACCGCTTCAAGTCTGCTACTATTCGGGCTGCCATTCGCGGAAGCCATGAGCCATTCACCTCTACCATATATCCTCAGGGATATTCGCTGGGCAACCCCCACTTTCTGATGCACGCCCCTCATCTCATCTTCGGCACCGTGTCCCCCGAGACCATGCAATGGACCTTTAGCCTGGCCGGTTCCCTTGGAATCTCCGAAACCCCAGTCAGCGCCAGCTTAATCCCATCTGGAAGTATGAGCAAGTCGTTCCGCCGCTATGAGATGATGCGCATTCAAGGTTCTGCCCGTACGTTGAAGAGCACCTTGGGCCCCGAGTTCGATGTTGAAGCAGGGGAGATCGTCTGGTCGCTTGAGGAGAACAACCTGCAGCGCTCCGGTCTGCCTCGCGAGTTTACTTTCATCATGCTCATTCAAAAGCCGACCGCGGATACCAAAATTGATCTGACTCTCGACATCGAGCCTGTTCTCAAGACGTGGTATGGAAGTTATCCCAGCATCATACTTTCGCTGCCAGCCTACCAGCCCCAGGCGCGTCGGCCTGTCAATTTTCGTCAAGAGGTGGGCCAGAGATTTGAGCCTGCAGATGCGCAACGAGGTTTCAATTTTGCAGCTCTGGAAAGTTCCTTTGACCACTACATCGCAATGCCAGGAAGAAAATTCACGCGATCAGTACGTCCCCTCAAGGGTTGAAACGAGAGGTATAAGAGAAACGTGCTGACCCCTGTGACAGATCGAGATTCCCCCCGAGAATTCAGCATCGCAGAACAACGGTTTGTCTGCAAACAACGGCTTTCCTGGAAATAACTTCGGGCAGAGTTACCCACAATACAGCAATGGACAATATGTCGGTCGCTACGGGGGCATTGGCCAGTATGTCACTGGCCAATATAATACTCTGAACCCTGTCCAGGCGTTGGAAAATGAGGGCTTTTCGTTCCGCGACAACGTTACGGGGGGACTTCTCCAGTCCCAGTTGCACCAGCTGCAGGCTGGGGGTCAAAGTGGTTCCACTACGAACAACGGTGGGACTTCAGCTTTGCCAAGCTCCACGGCCGCCACAAGCACTTTCAACGCGCGGCTGTTCGTGGATCACTATGGCGCGACGGTCCCCACTGCCCCGTCCTCTCGTCTAAGAAACCTTTACACAGAAATGAACAATCTCATCGGGGTCACTGTCGGCACTGACAGCAATGAATATACCGCTGTGGCTCAGGGGGACACCATCGAAGAGACCGCAGGCCGGATCACTCACCTGCATGCCAACGATGAAAGTCGCGCCCGTGTGATCGGCGGAAAGGTCTACGAGGAGGAGGTGCGTCGCCCTCGACCGCGTCGGCTTCGTTCTGCCTCGACGTCAGAGGCATCAGGGAGTGTCATGATGCTGGCCAACGTGCCGCTCACCGAGAACTTGCTTTTGGCCCTGGCCAGAAACCTTCCCGGTCGTTGAGGTAATCAATTATCTGTGGATGCTCGCCTCTTCGGCTGATATCCTGATTTCTCAGTCTCGTCTTCGCTTATTCCCATGTAGAAATATCTTTATATCTTTAGCGATTTACTTTTCGGTTCAAAATTAAGAATTCTAATCCACCATACCTTATTTCAATAGTACGTTATATCCAAAGTAAGCTTGCCGTCATAATGCTTCATTTACAAGGCACCAAGGTGACTGGGCAATATCCCCTTGCCGCTTTCAATCTTTGTTTCTCACCATCACGTCCACCTTTTACTCGTCTGCCATCTCCTGCCCAGGTGCATCCTTAACTGCCTCCACTCGTTTATGTCCAGGGTTATGATGTTCTTGCCGATTCCAGCAGTCCATTTCTATACGGCCTGGGGAATAGTCAATACTCAGTTTTGTACGTTCCTTAGCAGCATTTACCAACTACCAAATATATATCTCTCTCCTTTCTGCCTACCTACTATACTGCAGGTCCTTTTCGAGGTACAGTATATGATCACTACGAGCAAGCTTGAAACTTGACAGCAGATAATACTTCAGCCGAATTAGAAGTATCTAGCCAACCAGAATTTCAAATTGCAGGCACGGGCAGTTTCAGTCGTCATGCATAGCCAACTGAACACGTGAGACCAAAGCACATCAAAAGACGACCAGTATTCTGACCAATAACCGATCATCTCGAAATGCTCCCCCCATTTTTTTGTTTCAATTATTGGGGGATGGATTCCTTTATACGACTATCAGCGGGCTGCTGAGCCATGATTCCAGACCTACAGTGGCGTTTGCACTGCCCGTTTAGCCTTCAAGGATGCGGTATCGTATCCAATTAAATTCGATTATAGGCCTCCTCATCGAACTATGTATCTTTAATCTCGGCGAATCCTTGAGATCAGACGTGGATACGGGCTCAATCGTGATTTGCTGGGTAGTGGCTGCCTAACTTCGGCAATGCTAGTGCCACATCCAATCAAAGGCCATTTCCATAGATTGTTAGCCATTCCATTCATGCCTCATACCACACTATTGTGCTAAGGCCCGCTTTCATTCTGTAACGGACGGCGTGATCTCCAACGAATAATGCCTGGAGGTCATACACCCCCAGGGTATTTGTTGAGCGATAAGTATCATCAAGTAGAAGTGGCGATCAATTCAGACAATTCCCTTGTTTCAGGCTAATTAAACATTTATTCGTTCAGCCAGAATGAGTAGGTGCTGACCATGCAGCTCGCCTACAGTTAGAGTTCAAAAATAATGGGTATAATTTGATTTTTTACTACGAAAGCATTGATAAGCGAGCAGAATACATTTTGTTACCACCATCACGAGATATAGAGAGAGAGAGAGAGAGAGAGAGAGAGTTCATCTTCGGCCAAAATGAGCTATCTAATATTTGTTGATAGGATTGATGCTCAATCAAACCAATCGATGCCCCGTAATCGATCATGGGTACAAATTCTGGCTTTGATATCACGCTAGAATCTTGCGGCGAGGCCCTCAAGGTCTCTGTCTGGAATTCACTGTTCTGTCGAGGTGCAGAAAGCGGGCTTTGCTGGATACTGACCAATGAGAGTGGTTACACGCTTGTACTCATATCTGACTTTCAAGAGAGGAAACTGGGGAAGCGGCGAGAATAGAGCTAAGCCATGGGGTCTTTATGTACTGACCAATGACTGTAATACTATCTAGCTCACCCCCAGATCTTAGTTTCAAGGAAAAAGGCGAACGGGGCGGTGCTGATGCAGCTGAGCCATGGGGCTTATGTACTGACCAATGACCGTGACCCTATCTCGTTCACCCCCAAATCTTGATTTCAAACCAAAAGACGAAAGGGAAGTGCTGATGCAGCTGAGCCATGGGGCTTCTTGGGCACTAACCAATCACGGTTATATCAAAGGCTTTCTATCAATATCCTGTATTCGAATTCCCAGTCGTTTTGAAAGTGATCTTCTGCCGGGTCATGGGGCTTACTGGGTACCACCAGTGCTTACCAATGAGTGCCATATGAGACTGTATCTCGAGTCCAAAACGACTAACTCAGTCTCCACGCTTGTAGATAGTTATTGCTAAGCTTATGAGCAACCGCATTGATACCGCCAAATTTATACCTATAAATATGAGACTCTATGCGGTAGCGTAGGTGGGTTTGTCTGCTAACGGCCAATCACAGCAATATTAAACAGCTCACACATATTCTGGTTTTGGATTCTGCACATCTGGGCAACACAGATTTACGGCTGAGCCATCAGTAGTGAGATATTGTCAATCACAAATCAGCCCTCCACTTCCAGTCGCAGACCCAAATCTCCCGGTATCTTGTTCATGCTTCTCTATCCCACTGGCATTTTTAATTCAGGGTTGTCGGATCCTGCGTCATCGAATCGACATCAAATAGATCCTGCTCCAATTAGTGCCTGCTTGCGTCTTCCAATAATGTGAATACTTTACCCGCAAAGACTGAAGTCTGTCAGCATTCCTGTTGTTCTCCTTTTGGAAACCGCCGCCCGCTATTTGTAGTTTCTTGCGTTGACGTGGAACAACATGCGTCTATCCAAGTTAGATGTTATCCTAAGCAGATTGTTGGTAAGTCAACGAACCTCTTCCACCGTGCCTTTCATGATATATCGAACGATTGTCACGCGAGAAAGTTGCCCCAATCGAAGCGCTCTACCAATTGCTTGGTCTTCAATAGAAGGATTCCACTGAGGCTCAAGAAGGTAAATGCAGGATGAGGATGTGATATTCAGCCTGATATTGAGGGTCAGAAATATCGTACCACAAAGCAGATGGATAGATTGACTCACCCAACAGCACCCGTGCCCAGGGTCATGAGGAGCACGTTGGTATCTGGCTCCTCGTAAGTCTTCAGCTCGGCTATTCGTCGAGATAACGGCAATGATCCATCAATCATGCTATATGCGATGCCCTGACTGGTGAGCATCTCGGCGACAAGAGTGAGACTTTTCTTCCAGCTCGAGAAAACAATGCTATATTCGGAGAATCAGTGGGTGGGAAATTAATCAATAATGAATGGCTGTGTTACCATTTCTGAAGAGGGTTTTGCATGATGTCCGACAAGAGAGCGCGTAACTTGGTCGAATATTGTGAGAATGGACGACTTATGGGCTCACCCGGAAGTCTTGCCAGTTGATTTCTGGCTACATGAGCTGGTTGGGACTGTATGTTACTAAGGCCACAAGTTGGGCACTGCTTATTATCTATCAAGTGCTGTGGCATGCAGCCGTGGCACACAATATGTGGGCAGGTGAGAATCATGGTCCCTCCATCTGTTTCCGGAGTTTCACTAAGGTGGAGGATCGTGCTGCCACAGTAGACACAGTGGTCCTGATCGAGCTGTTGAAGCAGGGACAGAGCTTCATCCATATCTGTCGGTGCTCCCTCTTCCGCTTTGCCATTATTGCAAAAGAGGCGAAGGGCTAGAAAGAGCTCCAATATTGTCGAGTTGAACCTTCCCTTTCGGTGTCCAGAGACAACCATCTCGATGCGCATTTTGCATTTCTGGAATAGCTCTCTATATTGTTCAAGCTCCGATGGGGCCATAACAAGAGTTTTTCGGGTCTCAATCGGCTCAGGAATATTCAACAACTCCCTTGTTCTCCGGATACAGATGGAGCGAAGAAGTGTTTGAAGGTTGTTGAACCGATCCTTAACATTCAAGGATATTGGCGATGATATCAGCTTCCTGAATGAAGCTGGGCGTTGAAGGATCGGCACCCTGACAAATGCGACCAATGCTCCGAGATCTTCGATATCGTTCTGGATTGGTGTTCCGGTAAGGCACCAGTAGTATTGGGCGGAAAGACTCATCACGGCTTGAAATTGCTTCGTGGAACGGTTTCTCACATAGTGCGCTATTTTTCCAGCTTGTCAGAAAGTGAAGTTGATGGGGCCATATTTCATTGTAGCATACCTTCGTCAAGAACGATCCTGAACCATTCGATGGTTGACAGTATGCTCTCTCTATCCTTTCGATGGGCCTCGGCTGCTAGAGTTGCATATGTCGTAAACACTATGTCCTTCTCCTTCAGCAACTCTTTCTCGGCGTGACGCTCCCACCCAATGTGCTGATGAGAGAACAAAGTTGCCGAGAAAATATGCCTGGGGAGAGATATCAGTCGATTTATGACAGCATAAATTTGATGAAGAACCTACCGTTGTATCTCCTTTATCCAATTATCAATCAAGACTGGACACATTAGCGATAGCTAATTTGACGATCTGAGTCGATATCACATTCTCCAGTTCTGAGTGGACTTACAAGTTGACGGCACAATTATAAGGGTCGCTTTGGATGGAGTCCGGATTTGCTGTTGAGTCTTTTGTGCACCAAACCGTCGGGCCTCGTCTAAGGATCCAGCGATCACCGATAGAATCACCAGAGACTTCCCTAGGCCCATCTCATCGGCCACAATCCCGCCTTTGGCATGATCTGGTTCTCGACGTCTTTCGCCATTGAGAACATGCTGATAACTATGCAATCGATCAGTTGACTTTCCCAAGATCCCCTATCTGCAGCCAGTTCACCTACAATGGCTCATCCTCATCTGTGTCATTGTATTTCCAAAGTCCTTCCAAATCCGCTCCTCCTTTCTCACGCTGAGAGATAAAGTCAATCGCTTCTTTCTGGTGCCTAACACTTTGTTAATGATTACCTCAGCATTGTGCATATAAAGACTTACTGTAGAAGGCTGCTCTTGACCCGACGGTCGATAGAAATGTTTGTTGTCAAAATGTGTTGCAATTGCGAGTCAAGTATTTGTTCTACATCAATCGGATCATCGCTAGAATTGTGTTCTCCGCCAGAGGATTCCGAATCCAGCTCTTCTCCGCTTTCAGAATCAAGATCTAAGATCTCATGATCGGTTGAAAAGCCCGGCATCCGAAGAATATGGGGATTGACATATTTCATTCCCCCAGCTCCAAAGCGAGGCTGTTGCAGGAAGTTCCCCGATTTGCTCAATTTCTTTCCAATTTTTTCAGATTCGCCTTCAGGTCCGTATATGTTAATTTCAACGTTTATCGCGTTTCCGGAGCGCCATGATTCAGAGCCTAGCACGAGGTCTTTTCGTGATAGATAGGCCTTCAACCGTACCGTAGGGAAACCTTGGAGTAGCTCACTCAGATCTTTACTGATCAGTTTGTTTAGGCGTGCAAAGCTCTCTCCCTTGTGTTGGAGTAGGAAGTATTTGCCTTCTTGACGCACTGTGAACGATTGCGAGGACCTGGAGTCCAGTGAAAATTCATGGAGAAAGCCAGAGCCTTGAAGTTGACTCTTGACTCTGACAAGCTGCCTGTGTATTAGATTGAAGCTCAAAATCTGTAGTCAAATCAGCACTTACACTTCCAAAACACACCTCGCCCTCAGAGACTTCCTCTAGTACATCCTCTGAGGCTCCCTCTGATGGAAAGGGTGTTGGAGAGCTGTGGGAACCATCCTCTTCAAAAGGCCATTTTCGTTTTAGCGTCTGATCCAGATCCTCTGGGAAATTAAAATCGTCTTGGTACTGGTCTTGGTACTGGTCTTGGTATTGGTCTTGATATGGGTGAAACTGATACATTGTACTGGACTGCCAGGTATTTGGTGTTGAAGACGTGCAGATTAGATATTCGCGATTGGCGCACTGTGGTATAACATTTGGAGGTATTCAGAGGGAAGCATCCTTTTACTGTCTGGGTGCAATGCTATTGTCGTGGACAAGGCATTTGTTCTCGTTGGGCGCGAAGTGAAACGTGGCTGGGATGAGGCTCTTATCAGGCCGGTGTGCATATACGATTGTGGCTGAGTTGTCAGCCCCGACAAGGCAGATTCGTGCACTTTTAGGGGATGTTAATAACAAACCTCCTATGTCCCGTACTTGATTTGGATGTTCTCTTCAAGTCGATATGTCCATGGCCCAAAATGGCCCAGAATGTACCTCAAAATGTACCACAGTCGCCATTTGACCGCGCGCTCAACATCTTCAAGAAAGACCTTACCAAGCGGGACAAAGAGAATTTCAAGATAACAACCTTTCAAGACCTTCAAAAAAGCATCGATGATCTTCAAAAAACACATCAATCGACACGTCGCATTCAAGATCTAAGTCGGTTGGGCGTCTTCCTAGAGGCTATTGAGCAATACACCAAGGTCGTGGAACCATTCTGTAACAGTAATGAGATTGTGGCATTTATTTTGGTAAGGTAGCTTGCTCAATCAAGTACTCTGAGGCCCAAGCTAAGTGTTTCTAGGGACCTATCAAGTTCCTATTGCTGGTATGACCCTTTCATCTTATGGCCTATACCATATCATCCGCTAAGATATACCAGGTCGCAAGCTCGTACCAAAAAGCATTTCAGGAGCTTGTCAATACCTATGAGTCTCTTGGGGATAGTATCCCTCTTCTTCTTCAGTATCAGGAACTCTTTCGCACTAAGCCTCACATGACCAGAGTGCTGTCGCTCATGTACGAAGATATCCTCAATTTTCATCGACTTGCCATGAAATATTTCCAACAACGTCGTACGTGTTCTTGCTCTTGCGAATCATCATATGGTCTAACTTTTCATAGTATGGAAACAGCTCTTTGATGCAACTTGGCCTAGTCACAGTTCTCACTTTGCATCCGTTATCGGAAACCTGGCTAGACATCGGGCGTTAATCGAACGACATGCCACTCTCTCTCAAATCGAGGACTCTCAGGAATCACAGCGTCTGGCAAATGACCGGTTCGATATAATGATGCAGAACGAAGACATGGCACGATCGGTCGTGGTTTCCCAATGGCTGAAATCCCCGCATACGGATGTTGACCAGTATAATTTTACCAAAGTCCGGTTGGATTACCCTGATTCTGGCAAATGGCTACTCAGTAACCAGTCGTTTCAAGAATGGTTTGATCCTAGTTTTCCTAAAGTCCCCCCTCTTCTTTGGATTAGTGGGATTCCAGGATCAGGTATGTTGCAGAGTGATATTTAGTAAGAGACATGCTGATAGAGTGTTTAGGTAAAACCATTCTGGCTTCTTCTATCGTGGAACAAGTCCAAAAACTTCCGACGAAGCCCACGGTTCTCTTTTTCTATTGTAAACATGACGATCCTGAGCATGACAACTTCCTGTCACTTGCACGCGGGATCTTGGCTCAAATTTTGCACCAAGACAAAGACCTGCTGACTTATTTTTATGAAGAGCGCACCAAGAGTAAAGAGGCGGTTCTTTCTGTTCCGGATCAAGTTCGAAGACTTTTGGCCCTTGCATTCCAAAGATGCAAGAATACATACATTATCCTTGATGGACTGGATGAGTGCAAGCGCGATGATCGCAAGGAGATTGTACAGTGGTTTATCAGACTGGTCGAGAAACTCCCAGTCAACGAGCCATCCAGAATACGATGCCTCTTCACCAGTCGAGATGATGGTGCCGGTCGCAAGGACTTCGACGGCATGTTCTCTTTGAGTATTCGACAAGAAGATATGCGGGGAGACTTGCAGCACTATTGTCAATATCAAGCTGACAAACTGAAGACAAAACTGTGGTTATCATTGGACAAGACACAGGAGATTTCCGAAATTGTATTCAATAGAGCTGGAGGTAAGCTGTTTGCTTGAACTCTCGAATTCAAGCTACTAACTCACCTGATAGCAATGTTCCTCCTCGCAAGGTTGATATGGGACTCGTTGCTGGAAGCCACATCCATTGAGAGCTTGGAGGAACAGTTGGATCCGACCAGGCTCCCGGTCGATATTAATGATGCGTATGTATGACCAACTCTTTTATCGTGTCAAATTCTGACCAAGGAGCAGATACCGCCGGATTCTTGACAATATGAACAGCTCCACAGGATACATGAAGGTACTGCAGTGGCTCGTTTTGGCTAGAAGACCGCTCAAGTGGCGCGAAATTCAGGTATTGAAGTCGATTAATCTTCATGCGCGGCGTGTTGACTTCGAACGTCAAATGTTCCGAGTGACCTCTGCAAAAGATATATGCGGATCTCTGGTCGACGTTCGGGAGGATGGAACGGTGGAGTTAATTCATTTGACAGCCAAGCAGTATGGCACGATTCCTTTGCACTTGGTTGAATGCATTTCGGCTGACATTTTGCTCAGCTTTCTCGTTGACGAGCGCATTGTCGACCCATTGTACGATGATATAGAGATGGGATCTCTATGCCTCAGCTACATGAATCTTCCTGTGTTCATGGATTCCATCACCAGCAATGCTGCTTCCCAAGGCGATTATGGTCTTATGGATTATGCGGTCATCTACTGGATCAAACACCTTGACGGCGTCATTGGGGAGGCTAGTCGACGAATGACAAGAGCTAAGCTGCAGGACAGTCATCGCGCTCAAGCCATCTCGCAAGAGCAAGATAGGTCTATTATTTACCCAACTTTGCAAGAGCATGATTATCCACAGGCCATGTCTCCCTTTGCTGAGGCTCTGGGTGTCTTTGTTGACGAACATTGGGTGGAGCCCAAGATTTCACTAGAGGTTTCTTCGCGGAACAAGAAGAAACTGCAAGTCTTCGAAGACAGAGATTTTTACGAAAAACTGGAACAGGTATATGTCTTCACGAGGAAACAACTCCACTCCTTTGGCGCTCTGAAAAAGGACGAAATCTCCACAGATATCGCCGACATCGTTCGCGAAGTCCGGGATGAGATCGAAAAAGCCTTCACCAGTGCCATGGACAAGTCTTCAAAGGATTCACTTGTTGAAAAATATGGCGAGAATCTGTTTAAATGCCCGCGACTAAGCTGTCGGTCATTTACATCCGGCTTTCCCACTACTGACGAGCGAGACCATCACGTTGAATGGCACGATCTCCCATTCAGATGCAACGACAAAAACTGCATTACCGGGTTTGATATTGGCTTTGCCAACCAGACCCAATACAAAAGACACATGAAGATCTATCACCAATCCACATTTCCACAACATGAACAGTTTCCAACAGATAAGGAGATCCAGCAAAGCAAGCAGGAAGTAATACAAAACAAGCAGGCCAGAACACAGCCTGCCCCAGCTTCAACCAGTACTCGCCCGCCAGATCTAAACCTCCAAGGGGACACGGCAGCCATTTCAGAGCCAGAAGAATCCTCATCTTCTGACTCAGAGCCACCAGAAATCCGGCCCCTTCCACGTGCCGAACCACAGCCCGAGGATCTCAAGTGCCCAACTTGTTCCCGCGAGTTCACCAAACTATATAACCTCCGTTCACACATGCGTGTCCATCAGACGATTCGGCCTTTCTCGTGTGAATTTTGTCCAAAGACTTTTACAAGAAAAAATGATTGTACTAGACACAGGAAAATTCATTTGGGAACTAAGGACTGGGTTTGTGGTGGGTGTCAGCAAGCATTTTCGCGGTCGGATGTGTTGAATGCGCATTTTCAGTCCCAGAAAGGTCAGGCTTGTCTTCAAGTGATTGCTCAACAGCAGCAAGAGAATTAATTAGTACGATTGTTTGATATAATGGAAATGAATATAAAGATTGTGTTATGCCTCCTTTCAAAATATCACTGTAGATTGAAGTTCAGTTTATACGGGTATAGCGTTGAATTGACCAATAGACCAGCGAGGAAGATTTCGTCTCCCCGTATTTGATTTCATCTTCACTCAGCCTTGTTTTTCCTGCACCCAGCTGAGCCATTGAAAATTTAATTTGACTCTACCAATATTTTAAGAATGAACTTTACTGGTCAGATGTGGCATCAAAGTATGTAGTACGAAGAGGTCCGAACTATAAACTTATTTCCATCATCACGTCGGACTGGTGTAGAAAAGAGTAGATTCATAATCACATTAAAGCTAGGTGAGCGGAGAGAGAATAGTGTACAGGAAAATGCTCACTTTCGAACGAATAATCAAGTGCTAATGAAAGGCAGACCTCCATAGCCTCCTTCCAAACTCAAACCCTAGAATCCCACGTCCAAACATATGCCCAAAGACAAGCGGAAGTCCAAATTTTAACCAGGTGAAAGGTTTCCAGAGTCTCGGTCCGGCCACCGTAATCAGCGCCTTGACACGCTCACTAGCCTCGCGAGTCCCCGAATGGCCTGTGAACGCATCGACAGCCTCCAGCATGATCTGTACTGTCGCCTCGGGTTGACTCAAAAATGGCGAATGGCTCGTCTGCAGCTCTCGGTGCTCCACAGTACAACCCATTTCCCTCGCCATGCCTATTTGCGTCCGTTGCACCAACACAGGTAACCCCCGATCTTCGACGGTGCCAATATACCAGACGGGTACATCTCTCCAGCCAGCATAACTGTGCTCTCCACCCTCATACAGTGATTTCAGGCTCTGTGGTGTGAGCTGAGAGACCCAGTATTCTGCCTCTTCTTGCGGTAAGTCGTGGTAGAACATCTCACGGGGGGGAGTGACTAGCTCAGCGAAACCGGTCTCCCAATTGGCGCGCCAGGTAGGCGGCGGGATACCAAAGAATGGGTCCATAAACGCCATTCCTGTGAATGTAAACCCTGAGGCGACCAAGATGAGCCCGATCACGAACCCTGTCGTCGGTGACTGCGTTTGGCTTGTCTTGTCTCGCATGAATCCCTTGATCGCGCTGTTGGCAACCATCCCGCCGTAAGAGTGCGCAACGACCACGACGTTGTGCCCGCTGGTTATCTCACTGGAGATGGCCTCGCGGGCGGTATCAAGATCGTCCTTGAAGGACGCATCGGGGTTTCCTGCCGTGGAAGGGAGGGTGATTGAGACACATTTGAATTTGGGCTGCAGGAGTTTGATGACCTCGCGATAGCAGACAGGTTTATGCCAGGCACCAGGGACAAAGACAAAGGTTGGTAAATCAGCCATGGTTGTGTGCTGTGAAAGGGAGGAATTCTCGTGTTCGTATGCGGGGGAAAACTGCATAGAATCAGGTGGAGACCTCCGTATTGGGTTTAGATCGGATCCACCGCATGGCTCAGCTGCATGGCTAGGGGGTTTAACCAATCACCTATGCTGATTCGAATCGATACTGCGGCTCTTCGAGAGCCATAGCTGTTTTGATTCTTGAAACCAGAAAATGGAGGCCCTTTCACTCTAGATGCTCTGATTGGCCCCTGTGGGTCATGTCACAAAACTCGATATCTAGATAGAGCGCAGGCCAGTGTTGCTCTACTCTTTACTTGATGTATTTGACACTCTAGTTCATCTTCTACATGGCCTCTCCGATCTGTTGCAGGGTTTCCTTGAGCATTTCACTATATTTGGAGTTGCAATTTTATTGCAGCGGACCCTAGCCTCCGAACAGTGGTCGCAGGTAGTCCTTGTATTTGGTCTTGTCACTTTCTGGGCCATCCCCATGGTATTGGAAAGGCATTTGAGAAGGATTATAGAATATATTTCATTAGTTATATGCTCATGCCAAGAATTTATATCTTGCACATATGAGTTTACATGCATGTCACATCCTTGATGTCCTGCATTGACACTCCGACCATTGTGCACTACGTTCTCTACTTATGTCTTTACTGGGATTGCTTGTTCTGTAATAATGCGACTTGCAAGTATGGAACTGAGGAGAAGAACCAAGGACAAGTTTGAAGTGAAGAGAAAAGTCAGAAATTGAAAAAAGGGGGGGGTTTATAGTCGGCTGCATCATACCTTCCTAAAATAAATGAATTGTGCCTTCCCAATCCGATCTGGAAAACGCAACAAACACAACTTCCTGAGGTTCAAGGCAATGGAGTTGGCGTCCATTTCGGAGACTCCTAGCTTGACGCTGACATCCTTAACAGTTACACTTTATCCCTAGAGCTGTGGGGACTTTGCACTACAATTGTATCTGAGATTAGTACGAATAATGCCGATTAAGGAATTCTCAAGTGTATCCTCGCTAAATCCCAGTGTCTTGGTCAATAACTTATCGAGAAAACAAACGAAAACCGAGGATCTTGACATGCAGACCGACATATGTTTCAAGAAGTATAAGATAATCCGAGATCGCGTTTGGAGGGTAATGACAACGTGCAGTTCTGGTCGAAGGTCAAAGTAGACGTGCCAAACGTCGGTCCTCGCTGCTCCTATATTAGGGTTTTTAGAGGGGATAATGCTAATGACCTCGCAAAAGAGATATCCGAAGACAGACGCTACGGCTAAGAACATATTCAAAGTGACGAAGCACCAACATGCATGACATATAGAAAGGCAAGAATCAGCGAGACCCGGAATGGCCATTAGCCACGCAAACAGGTAAAACATCGGAACGAAGTTGAATCCCATGATAGATTATGGCTCAGCACACCTACTCACAAGATTACAAAATGTTTTTGAATAATGGGGGGCCTTGCCTGAGCTGATGCTCTGATTGGCCATTCAAGTACATTCAAGATCATGTACCCGCCACGCGGCTATGTGGCTGAAGTGCTTTTGGACGTAATATCTTGATAAGCCGGTCATTCATTAGTTGCTACCGGATAAAAATATTACTCAGAGTTGATTGAAAGGGCATTCACGGGGGGGTCCTCAATCTGGTTATGGGAATGAAAATTATAAGTTTTTTTATGAATGTGGATCTTGTCCACTGTGAACGGCCTTCGAGATTTATGAACGGTTCGAACGCTTATCTCACCCTCCTATCATGAGTAATTGGAGGGTGCAGTATTTCAGCAATCATATTGGTCTTCCAAGGTGGAGTTTGGTACAAACAGCCGGAATGTCCCGGCATATGGGCTATGATGGGTGCCCAGGTGGATACCCTATACCTATGGTGACGATATCATGGATATATATATACCCCGGGGAATTGGAGATTTAGACGGGGCCGCAAAACTGGTAAGGCTTCTAGGGTCAAACATGACAGTCATTATGGTGATGAAGGCTGATAATACCCAAAGATCTTTCCCTAGGTACCGTTGAAACATTAGGGCAAGAAGACATCATTTTCATTTCCCAGCTCAACTGAATGAATCAAAGAACCCCCCATAAATGAACAGCCAAATCAACAAAGCTATCCCAACAGATCCAGTCAAGCTCACAGTACGGTACAGAAGGGGCATCCACCCAAACCTAGTTAGTCATGGATTTTCGACCCTGCATCATATCATTAAAGTTAAGAGTGGAGAAATCCATCAAACCTTCAGGATATTGCACAGGACCCATAAACCCCATAACTAGCGGAGCTGCATAAAGGCAAAGCCAAGCCAAGCCAAGCCAGCAAAAAGGAAAAAAAAAGAGATTTCGGTAGGAGAAGAACATTCGGAATCGAATGAGGATATAGAGAAAGAACAAGTTTTGTCGGTTGCATCACATCGTCAGGGAATCACACAAAACGCCGCCCATATGGGGTTGTTGCCCCCGATATCGAAACGTGGAATCAGAACAGGAAGAAAGCGTCACGAGGCAAATCGAAAATCAGAGTCCCACCACAGAAAAGAGAAGAAGAAAAACGAGACTTGACAAAAAGGGCCATATAGACAGACATGAGTACACTGCACGGAACGGGGGAACCAGGGGCTTCAGGGGCTCAAACTGATTCCAAACCGCGTTCCAAAAGCCATAGGTCTATTCGCCGAGCAAAACAAAATCCACGAAACCCGTCCCTAAAAGCTAGAACCAAAACAGGGGTAATCGAAAGCACAAAACCGCCCTAGAAGACTCCCCACGCTCCCAAATATCCTTGAAACTTTGGAAATGACCATCGTGGGAGAACAATAAAAGATAAATATAAAGAAAAGTCCCTTGCACCTTCAAAAACAAAACACAAGGTCGTAAAAAGCTCCAGGCCAACGCCAAACAATACGTTGGATTTGGTAAAATTAAATTTGGGGCTGGGCCGGAGCGGTAGTTGTCCAGGCCGCGTAGTGGGGGTGGTTGACAGGGGCCGCCGCACCGACGTAGTATTGCGAACGATCGGGAGGGGCATAGTAGGAGGGGTGAACGGGGTTGGATTCGCGACGTGGTACATTCGGGTCGAGAGGGCCGATGCCGCGAGAATCGAGATGAGTGTTGTCCATATGGCTAGGTAAGCCGAAGCTGCCTCGTGAATACGTGCCCGGTGTCGAGGGATCCATGGGAGACGTCGCGTCGGTTGCCACGCTTCGAGAAGAGATGGATGAGTTGCGGTATGCAGAAGGGCTATGATCCGAGGTTGAGCGATTGCGCTCGCTGAGAGAACCGGGCATGCTGTTCATCCCCCAGGAATGGATGAGGACAAAGCGCTGTGAGCACTCATGGAATCCATGCTTCCTCCGTATGGTCCAGCCCGGAATGCGTGGTAGTCGTCTTGCTTCGGGGCCATCGTGGCTGCCACGGCGGGCGATGGAAGATATGGGTTGGGTGCTGGTTGACCGGGCATGTTGCCACCCATGGAGTATCCGGCTATGGGGCCTGGTTGCGGAGCGTGGCTGGCGGCATAGTGGTTGGCGTGCATGTAGAAATCGGCTGATGGATTCGGCATTCCATAGGCAGGAGGTGCCATCATCTGAGGGCGATATCCGTAGAGGGCTGCGTGAGACGGATCATGAGGAGCGCTCTCCAACGCATTTGACTCCAGGTCGTCGATGGGGGCGCGGAAACTCTGTTTCTGGGTAAGGTCGATGCGCGGTCGAATGTAGCGCAACGACTCGACCATCGAAGGTGGGTTTAGCACCCCGCGCATCACATCGTCCACGCTGTAATAGGAGACCAGGTGGTGGGTAATCCCCATCACGGTCACACTCATCGTCTTCTTGACCAAGCCGGAGTCCTTGAAGCCGTACGAATCGACCAGCGAACCCACCAATGCCCGTTCCACCTCTGACTGATGTGTTCGTTCTCCAAAGGCCGCTGGAGGTGATGTCGGAGAGTAACTCTGACCGTTGCTGTCATGTCGCGGATATGGTTCTCCAGGTCGAGTGGGCGGCACCGGCCGTCGATTGGCCTTCTTCATGGCGCGCTTCTTCTCACCGGGCGGGAATGGTTTGTCCAACTCCCGATACACCAAGAAATTGCCCAGAATGCGACTGGGGCTCCAAGTCACACCGTCAGTCCATCGTTTAATTCCCGATGAGTTCTCTTCGTAGATAAAGACGCTCCCGCTGCGCACTAAGTGACTCCGCTCCCGGTCGTGTGGTCGACGAGGAACATGATGCAGCACACCTGTCAGACAGGCCTCGAATAGAATCAGCGCATCCTGTGTCGTCGCCACATAGCCTGTGAATGTGGGCTCTAGCACCGCCGCAGTCCCGTTCACCATGATGGGAAGGCGGAGATGTGTGTAGTGGTGGGATAGGGATAGGGAAAAAATAAGCTAAGGAGATCGACCAGGGTATGGAGAAGTGGGAGCGGAGGGAGTGGTTTTGAGTTGAATTAACCCCTCCTCTTGGAGTCCAGGGATCGCCCAAGGAAAGCACGGACCCAAGTCAGCCTGCGTAGGTTGCACCGATCTGGATATGGGGATCTACTCGAACTCGGTTCCACGGATCCTGCGGTAATTCCAAGCTTAGGAGAACAAGTTACGTATAAGACCTGGGGTAGTAATAAACCGAAGAAAACATGTAAAAAAAAAAAAAAATCAATATAGCAAAGGGGGAAATCAGGGGGCCAAGAACTGCAGAAAGGATCGACGGACGGTATGGTAATCAGTTACGGAGCTAAATGTTCAGAAATATCGGAGGGTTCAAATTGCGGGGCGAACTGGCTAGTCAAGATTTATCTGACAGAACTCTGTATTATATCTATGTACCAAATTTTGAGTCCACAGGGAGCGGAGAAATACGGTTGGATGTGATGATTTCATTCGGAAGGAAACGAGATAAAAAAAGGAATAAAAGGGAAAAAAAAAAGAAATGCAAAGTCAAATAGTAAGAATGACCAAGCAGGTACCGAGTTTATTCTTTATTCCGTCATGGGTTTTTCTTCTATCTAGAAGATCAGAAATGCAATCATCATCGACGTGCCATGGACGATCCAAGTGGAGCCCCTCACCACGTCTGACTCAGCCACCTAACCACCTTCTTATTTAAGCATCGGTCATCCTTGGTGGCGGTGTACAGTACTTGAGGACTGTAGGATGTTCGCTCTTAACCTTTAATCTCTTAACGTTAACGTTAAAAATGTTAATGTGTTACAGCAGGGGGATTTCGAGACCAAACCTATGATGTTCGTTGATTGGTCGGCCCCCGAATTATCTCTACTCCACTGCCTTCTTTCACTCCATGGTTCAGTCCTTTCCACTCACAGCATTCGGTGTCAGCAGGGTCCGATCCAGACCCTCGTCTTATCCAATCATCGTCCTTCCACTTCTCCCTAACGGCCCAGTGGAAGAGAAAAAGAAAATACAAAAAAAGACACGAAAAGAGAGAGAGGGGAAATCCCCTAAGTGGGGAGCGCCCGAGTGGACACTGGCCAGTGCACCGGAACTATTGAAAAATGGAACCTCCACACACCATGGGGCGGGACATGATCACCCAACGGCACGTCAGAGAGATCGGGGAATGACCTAAACTGGTGAAGTGATGCTCATCATGACTGGCTTTGAAGCTCTTCCGAGGTAAATGGTTCTTCGGGCTCCCCTAACAGAAAATGCTCCCCGAAAAAGAAAAGCAACACTCATCTAGCACCCGAAAAAAGATGTCGTCAGCGAGTCCCAAAGGGATGGAGAAGATTCCACTTTCTAAGAGGACTGAGCGTAAATTGATTTCCCCGGCTCATCTCCGTTCAGGCGTTTCCAATCAGCACCGACGGATGTGCAGAACCGTCCACCACGCGTCGCAAGGTTTGAGCACTTGTTTCCCGGTAACTTTAGTCCTTAGAAACCTTTCCCTCTTCTGGGTTTCTGAGGGGCAAGAGGGTCCCGTACCTGATGCACTGGGGCTCATTGGATCATGGTGAAAACTTTCGCGGGAGATCCTCAGCGGATCCAGGCTCACACTGCCACCTTTCTTTCTGTTCTAGCCTTAACCCCCTGTACTTACCGGGCTTTGTGGTTTTGGTTTTTTATTTTATTTTTTTGTAGAGCAAATCAGATCCCGAGCTTGGCCAAAGTCCGAATTGCAGATCGACATTCTCCACTCGAAACTTTCTTTTTGGGTTTCACTTCTCGTGACTGCTTCTGTGCTTCTTCCACACATGGGAGATTCAAGACGGAGAGCGTCGTTTCAGGTTTATCGGCAAAGGTCCCAGAGACGTGGGTGAACAGGAGATAAATTAGGTTGGCGCACGCTTGTAGAAACTCAATTGACGCCCATGACAGATGTCACCTGTGATGAGTCTTATCACACCGACATATTCTCAAAAACGAGTAGAGGCGGGGGTTTTTCTACGTACTTGGTCTCTCGTCACTCGCAAGGATACACGAAATCGAGTTAGCTCAGGGCTAGTACATGTGTATCATAGCCTTGTGTAGGGTACGGGGCAGGTATTGTGTATTTTTTGACACGATTAGCTGCCGCCCATTCCCGTGCAATTAGGTAGATTAACCCGACCCAGATTCTTAGATTGCACGGGTCGATCAAGCCCAATGATGTTCTGGACCCAAGCGATATGATGACCATGTTATGGGATATACGGAGTACAAACACGACCGAGGCCCACCAACAAAAGTACCTATACACCTCGTAAATAGACGGCGTACTCCGTAGACTCTAAGCGCGAGGCGGAGACGGAGTACACGACTATGCTCCGCCCGGTTACGAAGTCATGAAAACTGGACGCGCCAATCTCGTTTCCCCACACGATCCAACCACCAACCAGCGATGACCCAATTCTGGGAGGATTCTTGGGATGGCTTAGCTTACTTCTTGGTTCCCAGCGCCTATCTTTCCTCGATTTCCCGATTTCCGATTAACTAAATTATTTATCGAATTATTGGAATTATTAATTCCTTTCTACTTTCGCACTAAGAAATCCATAGCCACGGACGGCGCACCACCTGTACCAGACACTCGGGCCAGGCATCCGTGCCACATGAGACAGGTGGGGGAGTCGTGCAGGTCTGCGCCCCTCGTACTTATTTCTAATCCTTGTTCTCCTAGACTCAATTTAATTCTAGTATAGGGGTCTAGTCTACTCTGTATAGTATTATATCATTGTGGGCTCATAGGGGATGGAAAGCACTTTCCATGCTTATCTATGGTCAACTACACTGGGTCACGGTCGATCTTCGTATTTACGCCACTAAAGCCCGAGACCAGGCCAAGGCCCAAGCCATAACCCGAGGTTATTGAGATCAGACCGGAACAACACGCAACCAAATAATCCCAAAACAATAAATCGAATAAAATCCAGCGGGGCCACGCAAGGCCAGATGCACGTACCTCGAACGGTTCAGAATAAAAAATAATAATAAAAACCCTCACGCTAACGCACCGCAAGGCCCTGTGCTGGGTGGCGTTGCGTTCGGTCTTTGCAGCCTAGCGCATAACTAAGAAATCCCGCAAAGGCCAAGCACAGGGTCTAGGATGATCATCCTCGACCTAACTGTTTATTGAACCGGCCGAGCTATTTTATTTAATTTTATATTTATTTTATTTTACTTTTCTCGTAGAAGATCCGGTTTCTTGGTCCGGCGCTATCAATGATTGATTCTGGTGTTTGGTTCTGGTTCTAGTAGCATGTACTAGTTTCGTTAAGTGGGAATCCTTTATCCCGTTGTTGAGCTAGACTCTAGAACTTTGAAGCCATTCTCCAGGTGGTTCACTGTGGTGGGACGGTGTATGCAGGTGCCTGGCGCATGTGAATAGGGAAACGCCAAGTGAACAGGGGAAGTGTGATGCGACCCCCAACAAGTTCGGTGTTTTCGGGTGCCCCCCCCTATTCTCCAGGATTCCAGATTCCAGATTTCAGATTTCTCTCGGATAGGTAGATCACACTGTCACCGGCACTGACCTCCTATGGAAACATCCCGAGCGATTGTCCCGCAAATAGGAGATCGAGGGGGGTCAAAGAACACGGATCAACACGATCGTCTATTTATTCCGTTTGGGGTGTTAGCTGGAATCGTACGGAGGAGAGGACCCAGTTTATCCCTAGGAATTATGGAGTCCACTAGTTATGTCACTGCAATAAACCCATCTCTTTCCACGGTCAACGGGGTGGATCCCTAGAGCTGGGGAAAATAGGATTGACATAGATCGACCATCAATCATTGACTTTCATCTTGACGATTGACGATTATTTACGTACCGTAAAGATCTAATGGATGAACTCTATGTTTAAACCTAGCGACAAAACCCGAGCGTGAACCACTGGCTCGGGTGCGTGACTACTAAGACTTAGGTTATTATAGCCATGCGACTGTTATTCTTAGCTTCGTGTTGACAAAATAAAAATAAAAAGAAAACATATATCATTACGCTCAATTCTCGGTTATGCGTCCCCACGTCCATGTGGCCGCTCAACTTCAAGTGCGACGTGCCATCCTGCGCACGTACCGACGCCCAGTTTCGTGTCGTACGATGCTGTCATCGGGCCTCAACCTGTTTGGTTGCCACATTGTTGACGTTTCTCGTTGACGCAAGGATGTTCCCTCCGAGACACGGCGTGTTCCAACTTCAGTTTCGCATGTCCGGGTTCCCGGGTCTAGACTTATCCTAAAGTGATGTTTCTTGAATGCCCTAGTTTAGACAGATTGGTCATGCTATAGTAGGCAACTGTAGCTTGCCTGAATTGAGATATTTACTAATATACCTAGTATAGGTAATTGCTCTTGAGGAAACCTGCATCTCTCGCATTCGGTACCATTATCTCATATCATCCCCAATTCTCGGGCCCCATGTGCAGTATGCTCAATGCATGCACTGCGCTGCACTGCGCTGCGCTGCATCTGTACACGTACCTACTAGTGTAATAGGTACATCACACTCAAACTCTGCATCCTTCAGTCTTGTTAATCTCGATGTCTTTTTTGTCTTCCGGGAAACGCCGTGAGTCTTATCCCTTGACTCCGCATGGGCGGCTAACTTGCGACTGTGGGTTGAAGTGGCGGCTTGTGATTGAACCATCACGCCGATCGGGTCACCTGCCGAAAAGCCCCTGCGGACTAAGTCACTGGGGTCAAGGTCAGAGTGCTCGTATGCGAGATCAACTAAGAACTAGTGGTCGTGTTCGTTGGGTCAAGGGTATTGGGAAGGAAGGGGAGAGAAGGCGAGGATAGCCGCAGGGATGTGATCCCTGTAAACCTTGTTTTGTCTCTTGTTGCTTCGTCACAGTTGAGTTGGTAAAGCACGACGGTCATGGGCTTATCGCAGGCTAGCGGAGTTGGTTCTCTAATTACTTCGCTAATTTGCTCGTTCCTGTCCACATTCTCTTGTGCAGAGATCGATGTTCGGTATGCGCATGATCTATCATATCTTCTCCATGTAGATCATATCAACGTATCCCTATCTCATCCCCCCACCCCTATCTTCACCTCATGGGGCTTATCAAATGAACAGTGTCATATGTGAGTAGATGTCGAAACTGCAAGTGATAAAGCCACAAAGCATAAACAACCCAGAAGGGAATGGAAGAAGTGTGATCTACGAATCAAGTCCGTGCTGACTTCCAAGTATCCCTGTCCTGGTCATGATCGGCTCCCCTTGCGTAGAATTCCAGTCTGGCGGTATTCGTTCGCACGGTTGGGTTCGTTTCGCGTGCTTGGGCTCTGGGGAAGAGCGTGGAATGTGGAATGTGAGATGCATGGGGCTTGCTTTTGCCTTTTTAAACGGCGACGATTGTTTTTTGCTTCTTCCCAGGGGTTCCCTTGTCCCCCAGGTCAAGCTTTGGATTAGTCGATTTGCACTTTGTTCTGTATCTTTATTCTCTATTGTTATGGATTATGTAAAGTGGGTGAATTACGCATCCTTGAAGCCATAAGTCCCAGTATCATATACCCCCAAATCGTCTCAACGCACATCCTGTCATCAATAAGAACAGGCATCTTGGTTTAAATTCAAGTCTTCTTTTCAATTTGAACATCTTTATTCATTAGTAGTTCTTCCCCAGGCTAATGTGAAAATTTATTGAGGTCAACGTGCTATTCAAAGCTTTTCCCATTCAAACACACATTGAGTCAAACCATGGATATAGAGACCTCAAGGGATCTTGAACGATATGGAGCTCAGATGTGTATAAGAAGACATGAAGCAGAGGAATAGAAAGTTCACTATTTTAATACATTTCTGTTGTACAGGGCATTATTGCCAGTAAATTATCCGCCATGTACCGTAATACTACACGGAGTGCTCAAATAGAATACACATCCAGAAGTAGAGAAATGTTCAAACCAACCCTATTATACACTTTCCCCAAGCGCCGTATGTTGCTTCGCTAATGCCAGCATATGCTATATATCAAAACATGTAAGAAATCGACTGCTTTCAAGGTGACGACTGCAATACTTCCACCACAGCAGGATCCTCGTCACCAACCTCTTTGGTAAACCCAGTGCCTTTACGGACGTGCATTAGCAGACGCAGTGCACCGGCAGGGGTGACACCTTCAATCCGCCTTGCCATGCCAACACTGACAGGCCGCACACGTTCAAGTGCTTGTTTCTCTTCGTTGCTGATCCCATGGATCATGCCGTAATCAAGATCAGCCGGCAGTAGGAGATTCTCATCTTGCAAGAACCGCTTGGCCATCTTCTCCTGGCGCTTGAGGTACGGAGCATACCGGCCTTCAATGGCCACGCGGGCTCGGATAACTGGATCAAAGGAATCGGGGACATAGGCAACTCCAGGCGCAGACTCAATGTGCGGGATTAAGGTGTTGATGTCAACACCGTCGAGACACAGGATTTCTAGTGCTGAGCGGATCGAGGTGTCGGCGCGCACCTTGAATCCCTTTCGAGACCAGGCAGAGGACGAGAACTTTGTGTTGGCAAGGAGAGCTTGGAGTTCTTCAATTTGCGCTTCTGCCTCTGTGAAGTGGCGCCAACGCTTGTCCGAAACGACACCAGCATCGCGAGCCATGCGTGTCAGGCGAAGATCAGCATTATCAGAGCGGGTGGAGATGCGGTATTCACTTCGAGTGGTGAACATGCGATATGGCTCAGACACACCCTTGGTGATGAGGTCGTCGATCATGATACCGATGAATCCGTCTGACCGAGTCAGACTGAGAGGCTGTCGATCCTGTGATTCCAGACCGGCGTTCATGCCTGCAATGATACCCTGTCCGGCTGCCTCTTCGTAGCCAGTTGTGCCGTTGATTTGACCCGCGAGGTACAGACCGCTGATGAGCTTGGTTTCCAAAGTGGATCGCAGGTTGCGTGGGTCAATGTAGTCGTATTCAACACCATAGCCCGGTTGCAGCATCTTGACATTCTCAAGGCCCTGTACAGTGCGCAGCATGGCATACTGCGCATCTGCTGGAACGGTCATAGAAATGCCGTTCGGATAAATCACATCGTTCGGGGCAAATCCTTCGGGCTCAAGCCAGATTTGATGCCGTGTCTTGTCCTTGAATCGCATGATTTTCGATTCCAAAGATGGACAGTAACGAGGCCCCCGTACAGTCTCTCTGATATGAATAGACTTGTCCAGGTTTGCACGGATGATATCATGGGCCTTTTCGTTGGTATGGGTCATCCAGCAGGTGAGTTGTCCCTCATCTCCGACCTCGACCGTTTTATTCAAGTATGAGAACGGCTGTGGAGGAGAGTCACCACGCTGAACCTCTAGCCCTGAGAAATCAATGCTCTTCATATCCAAACGTGGTGGTGTGCCGGTCTTCAATCGTCCCAGCGAGAAACCCGCATCACGGAGAGACTTGCTCAGCCCATACGTTGGGGCCTCTCCCATTCGGCCAGACGGGTACGCCTCGAGGCCAATGTGGATCTCACCACCCAAGAAAGTCCCAGTGGTGATAACCACACGGCCAGTAGGGATGACCTCGCCAGACTCCAGTCGAACACCGACAATCTTGCCCTGTGCACCCGGAGTATTTTCTAGCCCCTCTTTGGAAACCACAATATCCGCCACCTTGCCCTCCACGATGTTCAGGTTCTCGGTGCTGACCAATTCCTCTGTCATGTACTTTCTATACAAGTCACGGTCGATCTGCGCGCGCGGCCCCCACACGGCGGGACCCTTGGAGCGATTCAACATCCGAAACATGATGCCCGCCTTGTCAATGATTCGGCCTGCGACACCGTCCATTGCATCCACCTCTCGGATCATTGTGCCCTTTCCTATTCCACCGAAGCTGGGGTTGCACGAACACACGCCAATGTTTGATAACGAGGGGGTCACGAGCGCAGTGCGTGCGCCAGAACGAGCAGCAGCAGCACATGCCTCCGAACCAGCATGACCACCGCCAATAACAACGACATCGTAGGGTCTATTCCAGAATAGGAATCGTGTTAGCGATGGTTGGATCTGATCAGGAGAGATCAACCTACCGGGAGCCCTCGGCCACAGTTGCCAGCCCACGGATTCTGCAAATGGGTAAACGGGCCCCGATGCGCGGGCGCAACAGAGTCACAGGCCGAGCTCGAAACGCCATACTGAATTCGTGAATTCCAAAATAGCAAAACACCAACGAAACGAAAGTTTGCAACATTTGTTATCGCGATAAGACATAAAAAAGTTACCGTGGTCACGTGCAACGATAAGAGTCTCACATAATCCTCTTGCGCCATCGGCCAATTGCGGGGCTGCTGATGTTCAGCGACGCTTGCATTCCTCTCTTTTCCTTCGTCTTGACCACAATTCTTTCATTTTCCTTCAGCAAATAATTCATCATGAAAGCATACTGGTACGATAACAAGCCGGTAAGCTTCCCCGCCGTATTTCCTATCAAAAATGACCCGAAACCTTCAAATATATCACCGATGACGCAAATGGATCAACTGTGGATAACTAAATAATTTCACGCAAAATATAGGGCGACCAGCGCGAGCCCCACGACTCTGGTCGTGCCGTCTCTGAGGATGTCCTTGCCAAGCTTGGTGTCCTGTATAAGCACTGCCCAACGATTGAGGACGTTGACAGCATTGCGTCTGAGCGTGGCTACAAGAACCGTGACCAAATTTGCGTCTCGCCGCAGACTATGGGTGATGTGTACGAGGAGAAGGTGAAGACGTTCTTCGCGGAGCACCTGCATGAGGATGAGGAGATTCGCTATATTCTTGACGGCGAGGGATACTTTGATGTCCGCGGTCAGGAAGATGAGTGGATTCGTATCGACCTGGTCAAGGACGATATGATTATCCTCCCTGCTGGTATCTACCATCGTTTCACGACAGACGAGAAGAATGTATGTGAAGGAAGATCTTTAATTTCTTCAGATGATTATATGGATGTATAGCTTACTTGTTTTATAGTACGTCAAGGCTATGCGTCTCTTCCAGGAGGAGCCTAAGTGGACGCCGCTCAACCGTGGTGCTGAGGTGGATGTGAACCCCTACCGCCAGCAATACACGGGAACTTTCCTGCAATCGGCTGCCGCATGAAATGACATGGTTGAATGGACACTTGATGCTTAATGACCGAATTGACTTAATGGAAGAGAATGGATTTAGTTCATTCAATAAATATATTCACCTTGAATAAGGTGATCTTACACGTATTTTTAGTGTTTCATTGGACTGTCCAAGGCTGTAGAAATACGATTTTACCATCATTTATTGACGGGCAGACTACTTCGGTACTATACAATATGGAGACCAGCACTATGACGCAGTAGTAAGACCTGGCAAACTTAAACAGTGAATGGCAATCATAAATCTCTGCTTGCAGATACTCCACCGGGCATACCACCCGGCATGGAGAACTGGTCGCTTGCACCACCAGCACTGTCCTGCCGGGTCATACTCGGGCTCCGCAAGCTCCCCATATCAGCATTGAAGCTGCTACTGCGCGAGCCTGCGCCGAGTCCTAAACGAGGATCCAGAGGCAAAGGTCCACGGAACCGTAGCCCCTCCGGTTCACGGCTGTCGGAAAACTGATACGGGCTCGCTCCTGCCTCGGCAGAGCCAGCGCTGCGTGGAGGTGCGGTAGACCCGGCATCGGATTCTTCGCCAGGCCTAACGCCAGTCCTACCCATACGGGGCCATAGATCTGGAAGTCCCACAACTTGCACACGGGGCTCAACCACACGTTCTTCAAACCACGCGTGAACTCGGGCCTCAACCAGCTGGGCAATTTTGGGCACATCTTGGAGACGGCTGCGCGAACCAATGAGAGAACGCACAGAAAGATCAAGTCGGTAATCTGGAAGAAATGAGAACGCGACATTGCTTTTGGGACTGCTTTTGGGTGGGTTCTGATCCTGGGCAGATCCGGTGGCTGTATTGGAACCTGGTTCCGCTGTAGGCTCGGGTGTCTTTGCGGGCGTATCAAGGGGGTCCTCTGTTGATGCCGGAATCAACGAAATACACAGGGTTCCTGAAAATCGAACAACGGAGACCGATAAAGCAACCGGTAGAATGGCAGAGCGAGGCTTGGGATAATTGAGTACCATAGAAGTTTCTACAGCAATAGAGAGGTTATCGTCGCTGAGGTCCACATCCAATAGGGCTTGTAGCCTGCCACCGTCGGAATTGGGATCGTCCACCGCGATAATGCGACAATTGCTGAAAATGGGGAATTCCTCTCCTAATGAGATATCGGTGACCGTAATCTTGTCAATGAAGGATGGCTTCTTTTCCGGGTTATTCATCGCGGCATTCAGGGAGCTCAAGATCGAGGCTGTGGGCGAGTCCTTCAGAACGTAGGCGGTTTGCCTGTACTGTGCAATGGTCTGCGCAATCAAGACATTGAACCAATCCAGTGACTCCGGTTGGTGGGACGAGTGGTGCATTCGATGCCGGCCATGTTTGGACGGATTAGTAGGAATGGCGCTGTAGTAGGTCTTTCGGAGAATAGAGCGCGTATTGGTAGAAGAGGCAGGCACCGGGCGAAGAACATTTGAGTTTGACGGTTTTTCTCGAAGTGTCTTTTGATCTTGCGGAGGGTTGTAAACTGAGCTGTAGCGGCGGTGGGATGTGCGGTTGGATAAGCCTCGGGAAGGAGGCGGTGGAGCTTCACCAAAGATGAAGAACTTGATGAATGCGCCGATCAATAATACTACAGAGAGCTGTCCTAGGAGAAAGCCCTGGGTGAAGGACAAGCTGATCGAGGGGTTAGCGATCTAGATCTCATTCATATCGTCATGAGGCGGGCATACGATGATTGAGGCGCCAATAGCGCGGGGTCGGCTAGAGAATCATCAGCACAAAGCATTCAGGTTTCAACGTTCTTCACACGCACGTTGTTGGAGTGCCATCATCAGCGGTGGGCAATGCCTGTTTGTGGTGCACCCATCCCCACTGTCAGTTGGAGGTTCCTAACTCTCGGCGAGTGGATCTTTTTCTTGGCCCGAACCGCTTATCGATTACCGCTTATCGCTTATCGCTATCCTCAGGACACGCTTACTTGGAAGGTACTCCACCCCACTGACGTACGTGCAACAGCTATTATAGCTATCATTTATAAGGACCAACCATCTTCACGTACCTACAATCAACTGTACCAGTCTCCACGTGCCAATACATATTGGTTGATTCTAAACATAAAATGCGCGGGCTTACATCTGCCATCACCGCGCTGCTGCTCGCCTCATCAGCACTATGCGCGACACAGAACCCACCAAGCAAAGATGCCATTCTACTCTCCAATGTCAACACTCTGACACTACGTGCAAACCGCATGACAAGCTCTCGTCGAGTCTCGCCCATACCACAACTTACCTGTGTCGGCCCATCAAAAAAGATATGTGACCTCTACCAGCCAGAGGTAATGCGTTGTACGAACCAAGGCTATGACTACGATGAAGAAGATGTACAGTGGACATGTGAAGCATCACTTCCGTCTGAATTCAAGCTTGGCGCAACAGATGTCATGTGTGAGGGGTATCGAAATGCCAATGACAAATGGGTTCTAAAGGGAAGCTGTGGTGTCGAATACCGGATGCTATTGACGGAGCATGGTGAAGACCGCTTCGGAAGATCTGCCAATAAAATGATGGCCTCTGAACAGCCGGTATGGGAATGGTGGATGAGCGTCTTGTTTTTCACATTCACCTTTGGAGTCTTCGGGGTGATCATTTGGCAGCTGTGCTGTGGCCCTGCCTCAACTCGAACGCCTAGAGGTCCACGTCGGACAAGAGGGGGATCTTGGGGTGGTGGCGGTCCCGGTGGTGGAGGAGGTGGAGGCGGCGGCCATGATCCTTACTCAGGACCACCTCCTGCCTACGGTAGCTGGTGGAATGGGGACAAGCCTACAAATGGGGGACGATCTTCTCAAGGTTGGACTCCTGGGTTCTGGACTGGTGCTCTTGGAGGCGCTGCTGCTGGATATGGAATGGGACGACGACGTTCAGGTGGTGGATCGTCTCCGCGAGGGCCGACTGGGCGATTCGGTGGTGTCAATGCAGGCGAAGGCAGTTCGAGAAGTCGCTCACCACCCCAGTTCTCGAACACATCCAGCAGTACTGGATTTGGATCGACAAAACGCAGATAGTGGATGCCAGGTAACTGTACAAACTGTACGTGTACAAACTGTACAGATGACGATGCCAACAATATTCAATACGAAATGTAGCTTTTGAAGCCGAATCCAGGCCTTGGAATCATGGAAGTCAGCTTTGTGAGTTGTACATAAAATATGAATAGCGAAAAACTTCCTTAGTATTCTTCTCTATGCAAACAGACTATATAGCTGTGAAACTCCATTGGCATACCTCCCTGTGTATCATTCGCTGAATGCAAAGAACGCCGGTAAACCCTCAAAGCACATTCCAGTGCTAGCCACCCGATCAAATTGTCAACGCCCGCTGGAAAAAAAAAAAAAAATTTGAAAAAAGAAAAGGAAAGAAAAGAGATATAAGACTAATCATCGATGGACCCCAGCACCTCCTCTGTCCCACCACCTGCACTCTTGATCTGCTTCTTGCTGTTGCGCTTGCCCTTGATGGGTGCAGCGTTGGCTTTATCATCAGCCTCCCCTTCGGCGTTGGTAGGATTGCGAATCATCTCTTCTTGTAGTTTTTTCTCTTTCTCGTGCTGCTCTTCAATCTTCGCCTTCTCGTCATCCAGCTCTTGTTGGATGATCTTGGGATCATCATATGTTTCATTGGTCAACAGCGAGTATGCTTCAATGTCGATGATCTCACGGGGGCCAAACAAAGCGTCATTGATCCGCTGAGCATCCTTTCTCTCTTCGTTGTTGTACTTAAGCTTGATTTGCCGGCGGGATCGCCCAGGGAAAAGCTTGCTAATGACCATGAAATCGGTGCCGAACATACGGAGGCCACGGTAGAACAGATCTGTCATCTCCTCATCCCAAGTTTCCGTCTTTGATCGCTTGCCATAAGTGGCCTGATTGATTTTCCGGGTTAGTTGGTTTTCCTCCACGACGTCCATATCACCGGCGTCCCGAGCTGCATCTGCATGTCGATCTACCTGAAGTGAGGCTGCATCAAGCACAATTTCACCGTTGACAATACGCATGACAGGACCAGTTGCCTTCTCAGGTCTCTCCGGTTCTTTATTACCCTCTGCTTTGGAGGTCTGAGGCGTTGCAGGCGTTCCATCCTTTTCCTTCTGCTTCCGCTCTTGCTCCTCCAGCTCTAATTTTCGTAATGCAATCTCGCGGTTCGACTTTTTACCCGTCTTCAAATCCTTGCAGAGTTCTGACATCTTGATAACGTTCGGTAGAATTTCCACCGTGTCTGCACCTTCAGGCGTAGTTTCACGCTTTCGTCGGCGAATCTTTTTCGGCTTTTCGGCGCCATCGACGTCAGACGTTCCTGCCTTTGAAGCCTTGCGCTTTCCCTTTGCCGACGCCCGACTTGGCTCTGGGGTTGAGAGTGCTACGGAAGAGGCCGCCACGGAATGCGCCGGGGTGTCACTGGTACGCCGGGTAGACGGAGGGGTTGCGATAGGTCCCCTGGGGCGTGGCTGAATCTTCGTCTTGGTGATTTCAGAGCTTTTCTTTGCCCCCTCAATGAGATAGGAGGTGTTGCCTGGGACTCAGCACCTGAGTCTTGAGCAGAGGGTGCATCGATGGTGACGGTGTCTGTGCGATGTGCCGCCTCCAAGGCGGGCTGATTCGTGGGGGTCTGTTCAACGTCATGTTCAATAGACTGCACAATATTCGGTTCCGTAGGGAGACTTCGGGGAGATGTTGGTTCATCGGCGGTGGAGGGCGGGGTTGCTGTATAGGTGACTGAAGGATTTGGCACAGGACTGGGTACCGAGACGGAAGCTTTGAATTTCGGTTGGGGAATTGGAATAGATGTGACCGGCTTCGGCACTGTTTGCACTGTCTTTAGAGACTGGGGTGCCGCGACGGTTGTTTCTTCGATAACGGTTGATTTGTCGGGTACGGCTTGAGAGGCGGATGGTGGGGGAACAGGCGTTTCAACGATAGTCGCCTCCGGGGTTTCTTTCTCCTGTTCAACTGCCTGTGAAGCTTGGGCAGCTTGGGCTTGAGCCTGGGCTTGTTGAGCGGCACTGGGTCGCCGCGCCGGCGCGGCAGGCGCGCGACGAACAGGCGCCTTCGGCGCAAATTTCTTGCCCGACTTATCTGGAACGAATACTGTTAGCAAAATGGCTTGTAGTACTTGAGGGAGACATTTGGACACGTACTGATAGCAGAACTCGAAAACGACTTCATGACTGCCCATAACTAAGGTTATCGGGTGGGGTTTAAAGATAGAAAAAGTTGACGACCCATATGCGGGTTGGATCACGTGAAGCTTATGTAAGGATGACGCTCAGATGAAGGTAACTCCAAGAGCAGGAACAGGTATTCAGGTTGAAGGATCTGATCGGAAGTAAAGGAAATCTGACCAGATCATTTCCAAGTTTTTTGTATGCTGGAATTGTTACATTTGCATATTAGATGTACGGCAAAACGCTAAAATATTTCGTCAACTAGTCATAGTTACACGTAAATTCATGGTTGACTAATTCAATGCATTAGGAATGGTAAAATACACAAGGATCACAGTCTCGACTAGGTGATATCCCACGAGAACACTGTCAACCTGCTACAGTCTCTGGTCAGGGTCCGTATGTATTCAAAGGACGAAAAGCAGATGACTCAAGCTCATAGCTGCAATGAGTGCCGAGTCACCGATCCACCTTGGCACATGCATTATATTCAATATTCCTATTGTCTAAAGAACTATAAAATGGTACTATAAAGTATCAGGCATGAAAGGGGCCTAATGACATGCTTCGGACCGGGGAGATGTTTCCCCTTGGTATGAACCATACAGCGTCCCGCTCATGGCGTGATGCGGATACATAAAGAAGCTCTGAGATAATGGATCAACGACTTGAGTATACAAGAATATCCTCGCGTGTAATATCTCTTCTATAGCCCTCAAAATCAAGTAAGAACTAGTGTCCAAGGAGCCTTGAATCATACTATAAAGTCACCTGATTGTTCTCAAAGCCCACGAGACTCATTTCTCGTCATGTAATTTACGGGGAAATCTCTGTTCTCTACACAAGAATCCAATCTCACCCAAGAAATCTCTTCAGCCCCTTTCAATTTCGAAAATCTTGCCAGATTTCTTGTTGTTGAATTTCCTTTCCTTTTTTCTTCATTGTTTCTCTTTTTCCCTTCATTCAATCACCCAAGAAAGCCCTAGATCGTCATTGTTCCCCACTCGGCAGGCGACTTATCGCGGGACCCAGAAACGCGCTGAAAGGCCTTGCGTCCCTCTTTCACCTGACTTCCTTTCTCCTCTTCCACCCATTCATCTGGAGCTTCCCTCCGATTCCCCTCCACCTCTCCCCGCTTTCATATTTCAATCCGTGCCATTATGGGTCAGACCTTGTCGGAGCCGGTGGTCGAGAAGGTGAGTTGCAATTTTCCATTGCCCCTGCCCCTCCCCACACTGTCAAATGGGATCTCCCGGCCTTTTCTTCGCCCGAGGCACATCACCACCACCCCGGGCCCGCAACACTCTGATGCACGGTCGTATATCTGTTTCGGTGACTCAGACGATGGGCCACTGCGATCTACAGGGTCGCAGTCCCGTCGCTCATGGCCAGAATTCCACTTTTTGAGGATCGGCCATGCGGGGTCCTGCTGACTCGGAGGGGCTGAGATCGCTTCGATCACATATGGGCCCCTGCACACCTATTCTGGCTTCTTTCCACTACCGTCATAAAATATGCTTGATAGCTTGACTGACCTATTCTTGTTTGTCCTTAATCTAGACATCGGCCGAGGGCGGAGATGATTGCTGCATCTACGGCGTGTCTGCCATGCAAGGATGGAGAATTAGCATGGAGGATGCCCACGCTGCTGTGCTCGATCTCCAAGCAAAGTACATCAACGAGGACAATAAACCGACCCCTCCGGACCAGCGTCTAGCCTTTTTCGGTGTATATGATGGCCACGGTGGAGACAAGGTGGCTCTATTTACTGGGGAGAACCTCCACAAGATCGTGGCCAAGCAGGACGCATTCTCCAAGGGAGATATTGAGCAGGCGATGAAGGATGGTTTCTTGGCTACTGACCGGGCAATTTTGGAAGGTTCGTGGAGGTTTTGACTGCAGAGAGTAGATGGATTGAGCCCCTTCTATTCTATCATACTGCTCTACCCTCGGCATTCGTTTCTAACCTTGATTTTTTTCCTGGCGCAGACCCTAAATATGAGGAGGAAGTGTCCGGCTGCACTGCTTCAACTAGCATTATCTCGAAGAATAAGATCTGGGTGGTACGTGATAGATGATAAGGGCTACGAAAAGATCGGAGAATGACTAACATGGGAAACAGGCAAACGCCGGTGACTCCCGGTCTGTGCTGGGTGTCAAGGGCCGCGCAAAGCCCCTTTCATTTGACCACAAGCCCCAGAATGAAGGTCAGTGTTGATTCCTTTCCGGACCCAAGCCCCTCTGCTCACACCTCACATAGGCGAGAAAGCTCGCATTAGTGCTGCGGGTGGCTTCGTTGACTTTGGCCGTGTCAATGGAAACCTGGCTCTGTCCCGTGCCATCGGTGATTTCGAATTCAAGAAGAGCCCTGAGCTGTCGCCCGAACAGCAGATTGTCACCGCATACCCCGATGTGACTGTGCACGAAGTGACCCAAGATGATGAGTTCCTTGTCATTGCTTGTGATGGTACGTTTTGTCGTCTTGGATTTACGGGAGATCCCATGCTTATATATGATTTCAGGTATCTGGGATTGCCAGTCCTCCCAAGCTGTGGTTGAATTTGTTCGGAGGGGTATCGCTGCCAAGCAGGACCTGTACCGGATCTGTGAGAACATGATGGATAACTGCCTGGCTTCCAACAGCGAGACTGGTGGAGTCGGATGCGATAACATGACTATGACCGTCATCGGATTGCTCAACGGCAAAACCAAGGAGGAATGGTACAACCAGATTGCAGAGCGGGTTGCGAGCGGAGACGGTCCTTGTGCTCCGCCCGAGTACGGCAAGTCTCACGAGGAATCCGAAGGAAGTACCTCTTCGTGCTGACGGTCAGAGTTGCGCACAGCCGAATTCCGAGGCCCTGGAATCCGGAACCAGTTCGAGGATCAGCCAGATGACTATGACTTGGAGATGGAGCGCTCGCGGGCTTTTAGTGTTCGCTCGGCCGGGGGCCGGATCATTCTGCTTGGCGATGGCACCGAGGTCATCCCTGATCAGAACGAGGAGGAGCTATTTGATCAGACGGAAGACCATGATCTGGTTAACCAGGTGCACCCGACCGATTCCATCCGGAATGACCGCGAGGCCACCCCTGGACCTCAAGGGAAACATGATACCTCTCAAATATCCGAATCCCCAGCCTCTACGGACGACAAGTCGACCGCCTAGGTTCGGATCCTAGGAGGACCCATGGGCCGATCTATCTCTTTTTCTATTAAACCTCCTGTCCTTGTTTGGCATTCCTTTTTTTAACCTTCCCGCCCGTTTTTGTTTGTCTTAACGATTTCCTGCCACCCCTTACGAACCATGCTTCCGCTTTCTGTGCCCTTTCTCTGTTTTGTCTTTGTTTCTTAGTCATTTGTTGGGCCTATTGAGTCCGTTCGGTGCACTCTCGCCGTGGGATTCATGACAGCGTGAGTTGGAAAGAGAGACAGGGGTCTGGGGGGAAGAAGACAGGGTTGATCATAGGTATGAGGGAGGCCCTTCGCCGGGAGCCATGGGCCTTCATGAACACGTCTTGTCCCTTTTTTTATGCCTTCACACCACGAGATACCGCAGAAAATGCCTCGCTATTGACGAACCATTACACTTTATCCACGCCGTGCCGTTCTACATTTTATACTTTATCTGCTTTTTTTTTTCAAGACCTAGTTCCTAGACCAGATCCTAGGTAGCTGGATCGGGGGGACTATGACATGGGAGTGAACACAAAAGAGAAGGGGATTTTGATTTCCACTCTGTTTATCTGGTATATGCTTGAGTGGATACCCTGGTAGACATTTGACTGTTTATTGGAGTTCCGGGGAGCTGTCCCATCTCGGTACAAATGAGATCTTTCTTCTAAAGATGTTGCATAAAACCTCGAAATAAAAGAAGTGATAGATCGATCTACAGGGTCTGTTAGTTTTCAGTTTCATAACACAAGTGCCGTCATCGGCAGCCCCCACTTGTGCCCCAAAAAAGAAAATTACCCCTAAAACCGGATCAAGCCGCTTACACGTTGACATCTCTCTTTCCATCTCTCTTTCCTCGAGAGAACTAGAGAACACACTCCCCTTATCTCAGTCATGTCTTCCACTTCTCCCGCCGGTAAGCGCAAGCGCAGCGCTTCCCATCTCCCCGTTCCTCAATCCACAACTGAGCTCCAACCTTCTTCGCGCGACGCGTCCGGCGAAGAGGGCGGCGAGGACTCGACCGGCCCTACCAATGCGCCACCCAAATCCAAGACACAGGACTCCACCACTTCCTCTCACAAAAGGGCCCGCAAGAGCTCCGGCGCAACCTCTGCGACCGCCAACGGTGCCGACACCCCGATACACAAGGAGGATCCTGGGGAGCCCTCCGAGACCACAGTGGCTTCTTCCGACATCGAGAACCCTCCTCGAAACCGACCTGGTCTTCACATTGACTTGCCCAAGGACCAGGACTCTATGCCCCCCGCCCCAACGTGGTGTGTTGCAAGATCCGGTGGGTTACAAAACCAACCCGCCGCCGACGGGACGGCCAGTGCGAGTCTACGCGGATGGAGTCTTTGATTTGTTCCACCTTGGGTATGTTCCAACCACAATTGATACTTTGATCTGAACTCGATCGCACCTTGATTTATGGGGCGAAAAGAGGTCTGTCTGGACAGATGCTAACTTTGTGGCAGGCATATGAGACAGCTTGAGCAAGCCAAGCACGCTTGTCCCGATACCTACCTGATTGTCGGCGTCACTGGTGATGAGGAGACTCACCTTCGCAAGGGTCTCACTGTGCTCAGTGGTGCCGAGCGAGCTGAGACGGTGCGGCATTGCAAGTGGGTGGATGAGGTCATCCCCAACTGCCCATGGGTGGTGACTCCGGAGTTTTTGTCGGAGCATCAGATTGACTACGTTGCTCACGATGACCTGCCCTACGAGGCTGCGGAAGGCGATGATATCTACGCGCCCATCAAGGCCCAGGGCAAGTTCCTGGTTACTCAGCGTACAGAGGGCGTCAGCACCACAGGTCTTATTACTCGGTAAGTGGTGACCGATATTCCAGATTCGTTCCATTTCCACTTATTAACGAGAGGTCTTTTTAGCATTGTCCGAGACTACGATCAATACATCTCCCGTCAGTTCAAGCGCGGTGCCTCCCGCCAGGAACTCAATGTCTCTTGGTTGAAGAAGAATGAATTGGAGATCAAGCGACACGTGGTGGAGCTCCGGGACAATATCAAGAACAACTGGACTATGACCGGTCAAGAGCTGGGTCGGGAACTGCGGCAAATCTGGCAGAACAGCCGGCCCAGTAGCCCGGCGCCTAGTACCCGCAACAGTGTGGACTACGGCAGTGCTCGTGGTCCCCTGGCCAGCCCTACTGGTGGTAGCAAGTCGCACTTGTCTCGTGTGGAGGCCTTGAACCGTCCCGACAGTCCGATGGGTGGTGCCCGGAACGAGGACTTTGCCACTGGTTACAGCCTGGGATTGATTGGAGGTGTACGAGCATGGGTAAATCCTCCCTTTCTTTCCTTTTACATGAGCAATCACTAACTGTCCTTCTAGATGATGCGTAGCCGTCTTTCTCTCCAGGAAACTCCCAGTCAAATGCACTCCCCCACAGAAGAGGAAGAGCCTGGATCCGAGCAGACTAACGGCTACGATGATGAACTTCGTGGCCGCGTCGGCAAGGACGTCTCGGCCCAGTAGGGAATTGAATTCGATTCCTCTTGCATCCAACATTTGCATTCGGTTCTTGTCTTATACTTTTCTTGAGCTTCCCCAAATTGCGATCTCCTTTGTCGGGTGTTGTGGCGTCCCTTGCTTTCTCCTCCCTAATACTCCGAAATTGAACCAATCTCTGTTTGTCGGCTGTAGCTGTGGCTATGTGGATTGGCCCAATTCGTTATGCATCGTTTTGCTTCATTTGTTTGCTCGAAATCGAGTAGCGTGAGACCATGTTGGTCCAAGAAAAGCTTGGGTTGGCTGAAAGACTAATGGAATGGGATTTGTATAGATTGCCCTGGGTATCCCCGGGTATCTGGGTTCGGTATCTCGGTAATAATTCGAATATTAGCAGGGATTGTCGATTGTGTTAGAATTATAGATATAGACAAGTAGAGCACTGAGTATATCAATTCATAACATATGCAACGCTGACTCTTTCAACTGTATCTCTCTATCACGGATTCTTATGCAGAGTATCCAAATGGGTATCACCAATGAGACAAGAAACGAACAGAAACAGAGGTATATAAAGAAGAGAACCAAAATCAAGCAGTAATAGCTAACTGCCTCTTCCTGACCGGAACCTCTCTCAATGCCTCCAAAGCTCCCGCAAAATCCTTCAATCCCAATCCCTCAATCTCTTCCAATGGCAGACCAACAGGTGAACACATCACACACCTCAACTGATCCCTCAGCAACGCCGCATCCCTAACCAGATCCCCTTCCAGAACCCCTTTCGCCGCAGAATCACACCTCGCCGTAACTGCCATCTCAAACCCCTTCAACCCCCGAACCTTCAACAACGGCAATAACCACGGCTCAGTAAGTATAAGCGGAATTCGCTGCTGTCCACCCGCAACAACCACCACCCCACCCCCCGAGACCATACCCGTAAACCGACCCAAATCAATACTCAATTTGAGTTCGGACAGGTTCGGCAATTGCGCTACTATATCCCAGAATTGAATCCACAGTGCATCGCTGTGTGTGTGTGCGTAAATGGAGCCTTTGTGATCTTGGCCGGAAAGTGGTTGCCACACTGGCATCCATTGTACGGTTAGACGTCTGATGGAAGCTAGATGTCTTTTCCCGATGCTTTGTGTGAAAGCAATGAATGTATGAAGATCGTCCACGTCGAACGTGGCGTTTCGGTAGAGTAGATCTGATGCTTCGGCGTAGATGGCTTGGCAGCTACGGAGTAGGGCTGAGTGGCCGTTGCTTAGATTTTCTGGCAGGAGATCGTGGGTGTGTGGGTATAGTAGTCGATCCGAGTGGCCTGGAACTCGGCCGTCGTAAATACGCCACCGGGCTGGTGTTAATGGACAGCAGTGGCGGTGTTGAGGGAGAGAGGGATTTTCCTGGGGACAGCGGACATGTCGGAGTTTGTTTTTGATTGTTACGAGGTGGATTGTGTTTGAGCCGAAGACGTAGGTCCAGATCATTTGACGGACTTCTGGTGGGA
The DNA here is from genome assembly GCA_028828275.1 of Penicillium frequentans. Lineage (NCBI taxonomy): Eukaryota > Fungi > Ascomycota > Eurotiomycetes > Eurotiales > Aspergillaceae > Penicillium > Penicillium frequentans. The sequence continues at coordinate 354,755 of JAQIZY010000001.1, read as the reverse complement.
GGCGATGGAGAGAGCTGGTGGTTTGGGAGTTCATGGGTTGTTTGGGATTGATTGGGGGCTCATTGGCCATGGTTGGTGAGCAGATCTTGCGTTCCTGAATTAGGGATTGGACGGTGTCTTGCCATCGTTGGCCGGTGGAATAGTAATGCCAGATTGAATAGGGGTCTCGAATGACCCAGGTGTCGAAGTGGCGCATGTTTTAAAGATTGACTAGATATATGGACATGTAGTAGATATAGGCATGTAAGAATGATATGCAATATGCAATGGTTTCTATAATAGAATTGATCTGACAGGTAAATCCGGGGATGAATCCACTTAACCGGGGCAAAGTGGACTCTTTAATAGTCTCCACTATCTTTGACCAGATGAAGCCATATCTGTACCCAAAACTACTTTCAGATTCGATCCAATAATCAGTCTCGGGCGAACTCGGATTTGGCGTTGGCCGCTGCAACCTTATGACGTCGAATGCACTGATGCGGGTTATGAGGAGCAGAGTGCTCCGGTTCAGATATGCGCAGTGGCGTAATCGATCTGAACACAAAGATGTGCGCCATTTAGCTCTTGCTGAAACTCAATCCCTGGTTACCTATCAAACCTCCTCGTCAACATCCTTGTAACGCGGCTGATCAACAACCTCCTCAGCTGGTTTCGGCTCCGATCGTCCTTCTTGCATAACTGCTACATAAATTGCACACGCAAGGATGAGCACCGACCCCGCCGCACTCACTAGGGACAGTGTCGTTCCCCAGATCATCTTATCGTAGAAGAGTGCAAACACAACCTGCGTGTATACCATGCTCGTCGCCCGCGATCCCTGTCCGCTTTTACTAACCGACACCTCTGCCGGTGGCACGTACGACAGGCCCGCTGTCAAAAGGAACTGCAATAAGAACCCACAAACACCCAACCCGACCATAAAGGACCACTCGAGTGTGTTACTAGGCAACCGGAATGGAACCCCTGGCACCGCAGCCATCGCGACAAGCGAAATGATCGTCGTCACACTGGAAAAGTACGTCACCGAGACGAGAGGGTGCGCACGTCGCCCGATCATCCGGATGGACGTGTATGCGCCCGCGGCTCCGATCACACCCACAAACGCCACGATCGTCGCTAGGACGTGGTGATACGAGTCTGCCGAGCCGGGACTGTCACCGTTGCCGCCTTCGCGCTTGCGAAATGGCTGCGCGATCAGGATCACGCCTCCGAGTGAGACAAGTGCGGCGAGCTGCTGCCGGGTTGAGAATGTCTCCCCGGGGATGAGGAGCGAGCAAGCATAACAGGTCATGATAGGCGCCAAGAAGGTGATTACCGTTGCTTCGGCTAGGGGGAGGTACTGAACTGAGTAGTAGATCCCGTACACGCCTAGGAAGCCAAATGTGGCGCGCGTAATGAGTAGGACTAGGATGGGTCGTGTGCCGAAAGGAGCGGGCACGCGAGCGTACCACATGTAGAGGTAACTTGCTACTGCTGTGATGGACATGCGGGCGAATAGAATCTATATATATATATGTCAGTACATATGATATGTTATAGAAGATTATATCGGGAGATATAGATCAAGATATGAGGTGGTCATAATTTGATCGTTATCAATGAATTAATATCGCACTTACTTGAAATGGATGCATAGAGCTATTAATCTCCAATAATTGGGTCATGACATTCATTGAGGCGCCAAACATCTGCGCTAATAGCACTAGGAACATGCCCTTATTCTTCAACCAGAATATGCGCAATTTCGCATGCGCTGCGTGGCGAGGCCGCGAATCGGCTGCAGCAATATCGGATTCATCGTCTTCGATCGGATATGGTTCATATGCTACTAAGGACCGGGTTTCATCATCACTGTATCGCTCGATCGGCAGGGGTGCATCGGGGTGATCTTGATCGGCGGCGTTATTTGAGGACTCAGGCTGGGGTGCCATGCTTGTTTCGTGAGGTCGTGACGGTCGTTTCATTCGTTTCTCTATTTAAATAGAGCTCTATTTTAGGGGAATTTTGAGGTGGAAAAAAGGAAAGATCAGATAACAGAATGGAAGAAAGTTGTCGAAGTGAAGAAATGAAAAGCTGAATAGCGCGCATGACAAGTGGATCCACTATCAGGTTCAACCCAGTCGATCGTAGAGTACAGAATATCATGGGTTGAGCGATTTTCTCGCTTTTTTTTTTGCTTTTTTTTTCAGTCAACCTTGACGTGCGTTGTAACTGCATGAAATGTAATGAGAGGGTATTGAGTACAGGTATCGAGTATACAACAGGAAGGGTAACGATCTACATTACATTCATCTCGTCTCATCTATATCTATACAAAAGTAAATGTATCACCGCCCTTTTCACGCATCATGTTACCAATCCGCTGGGTTCCAACCACTCGCTCCAGCTTCAGTGCATCCCACTTGGAGAACAGCACCCGCACGCCACCCTCTGCGGCCTCAACCAGCTCGGCCGGATCAAGTCCCAGGAACCCAACAATCTCCTGGTAGAAAACAGGGTTCTCCGGCAGACCATACATAATAATGCGCTTCACTCCGCGGATATGGTAGCGACGGAAGTGGTGGGCACGTTCGGTGTACAAAAGCACGGAATGACGACCACTCATGAAATGACTGCGGGCCCGCGACATCTCGCTGGTCTCACTGTACTCGGAGATCGCGCCGAAGGAGACGTGCGTCGTCTGGGCCGAGGTGGCAAAATGGTTGCGCACGCGCACAAAATCCAGGTACGAAGGAACGAAGATCAGCGTGCCCGAGCTGCCCTTGCCGCGTCCCGTGATGTTCTTCACTAGCGTCGAGAGCACGGTCGAGGTGAAGTGCTTGAACCGTGCGTCGGGGTCCTTAGCCGGGGAAAGACTGTCGATCCGGGAGAAAGTTTGTTTGACCGAGACTGGGAGGGGGAGCTCGGTGATCGCGCCGGCGTGGGTAGGTGTGGCCTTGAGGCGACCGGAGGCATTTTGCATTTGGGTGGAGAAGAGTGAGTTAATCTCGGGTGTGATGAAGGATGCAAGCATGATGGTCTGTCGCACGTGTCGGGCCTGGTCGTCAAGGTACCAGTTGCGGACACGACTGAAGTCACAGCCATGGGCCTCCTTGGGTTGCATATTGAGGTGCTGGAAGATATACGACACATGGTCCCAATTCTGCATGAGCAAGGCATCGGCGTGGTCCACAATTACGACTTCGATAGAGGACAGGAAGTCATGGTCTCGCTTCTTGGCACTATGCAAGGGTTAGCATGGTTTTTACAAGCTTATACATCAAACGGAACTTACTCTGCTTGGTCCATGATTGTCCGCATGCCCAATGGACTAGCCAGAATGATGTCGGAACTGTAGAATTGCGAAAAGTACTTCACCGTCTTACGGGTGAACTTTAGTCCCAATCGGAACATATCGTCGTTGTTGCCGCCGAACAATTCCCGAGCATCCTCTGTCTTATGATCCCATCCCTCACTGGATGAGGAGAAGGTATCGAGGAAGCGCTTTTTGTTCTCCTGCTGGTCGACCTGGTAGAACTTGGTAATTGAGTTGACGACCCGGACGCAAGCCTGTCGAGTCGGTAGAAGGTAAAGAATTTTAGGTCGAGTAAATCCCTGGTCACGACACTCAACATCGGTGTCAGGGTCCTTGGCCAGGCGAGCATTGTTCTTCAGCACCTGGTCTCGGGTCTTCATCAGGTGGTTGACGGCGTGGAGGGCCATAACATCTCGCAAAGCATCTGCGGTATCGGTGGATCGAGCGCCGTAGAGAACATCCTGGTAGTCGAATACATATGGGGCAATCTGCTGAACGTCCCCCTGCAGGGTAGGCAGAGATTCTGCGACGCGAGGCTTCAGCTTTTGCTTGACCTGGGAAAACATCAGCTACAATGCTCGTATGTCTACAACCCATATCTCATACCTTGAGATTAGCCGTAGCTTTCATTGCTGGAAGCAGAGATGTAGTGCCATCACCCATATCAGGCACGGTGCGCACCAGTCGCAGCCCATCCACTTCCTTCTTAGTCGAGGACCATTTGTTGGCTTCGATTTGCGCAATCTTCTTAGTAATTTGGAATCCCTCTCCAATATCAAAGTGTTTCTCGAACGGGCCAACCGCATCTTCATCGTCTTCGGCTTCGGCTTCGATTTCTTGCTCCTCTTCCTCATCGTCCGAGGGTGCTTGAGCATCCAAGTCGTTGGCACCTCCAGACTCTCCCTCGTCCTCTTCTAGCACATCTTCTGTTTTTGATTCAGCGAGCTTTCGTCGCTTTGCAGCTGGTGGCTTCGAGTCTGTGTTGGCGTGGAGGAGTTCGAGCAATTCGTTATATGGGCGTGCTGTGGTTTGTTCTTCGTCGTCGTCGCTGCCAGATGATTCCTCATCCATCATGGTATCGTCTTCAACCTCCTCCAATTGATCGTTGTTAGCTTCGTCACCGGAGGATGCTTCCGATCTACTTTGGATTAGCTACTGATATTATATGAGATTGCGATTCCGGGACTTACTCAATCTCGTCCAATCGTGACGATGTGAATCCTCTGCGACCTGCACCACCACGACCACCACGACCACCACGACCACCACGGCCGCGACCACGGCCACGAGAGCCAGAGCCACCGCGACCTCTGAAGGACATTCCACCTCTTCCACCTCTTGGAGCAGGCATATTGAATTGTTGGATTTAAAGGTGGTTGTAAATGAGGTTTTTTCTTTGCGAAAAAGAGGTGGTCCGGCTTATCTTATCTTAGCGCGAAAATTCCCACACACAAAGAATCGGAACAACCAAGTCACGGCGCACTCCACTTGCTCCAAGGAAAAATTGTCCCTCCGAAGTCTCCAGATCGTGAGAGAGTGTCGAAAAACCTCCTCACCCACATCCACCCTTCAATCCCACCATGGCCGAAGACTCCTTCCTGCACCTCGCCCGCCCCCTGGGCCCTGTCTCTGTGGGGACCGCTCCGACCACTGCCCCTCTGAACGTGGTGATCCAGCCGCAGGTACGCAGATGAAACCCAACATCAAATCATATCCAGGTCTCTAACCCATCTCTTTTCCAGGCCATCTTCTCCATTCTCGACCACTCGCTTCGCCGTAATGCCGATCAGGAACGGGTCATCGGAACGCTGCTTGGAACACGATCGGAGGATGGAGGCGAGGTCGAAGTGCGCTCCGCGTTCGCCGTGGGCCACTCCGAGGCTGAGGACCAGGTTGAGGTCGACATGGAGTACCACAAGCAGATGCTGGCTTTGCACTTGAAGGCCAACCCGCGCGAGGTTCTGGTCGGCTGGTATGCCACCGCCTCTGAGCTCAACACTTTCTCCGCCTTGATCCAGAACTTCTACAGCGGTCAGGGTGATGGTACATGGCCTCACCCTGCCGTTCACCTGACTGTCTCGACCGAGCCCGGCAAGGATCTCGAGACTCGTGCCTACATCTCCGCCCCCGTTGGTGTCACCGCTGAGCGGGCCGCCGACAGCGCCGCTTTCATTCCCGTCCCATACGAGCTCCGATACGGTGAGGCCGACAAGAGTGGTCTCGAGGCCATTGCCAACGCCAAGGATTCCGAGGAGCGCTCCGCTTCCATCACCTCCGACGTTGAGGCTCTGGAGCGTGCCATTGAGGAGGTTATTTCCATGATCGACCGTGTGTCACGATATGTTGAGTCGGTTATTGATGAGGAGGCCCCCGCTTCAACTGCCATGGGCCAGTTCTTGCTGAACGCTCTTGCTCTGGCCCCCAAGGTCGAGCCGGCTGACATTGAGCGCGACTTGTATGTTCTTCCCTCTTTCGGTCTCATTCTCTTCTTTTTTTCTCTTCTCTTTTACTAACGGCGCAACAGCAACAACCACATCCAGGACGTCCTGGTTGTTTCTTACCTGGCCAACACCATCCGCACACAGATGGAGCTGTCCAACCGGCTAGCAACTGCCCAGCTGACCCTGGGTAGCGGCGAGGGTGCCAACGCTGAGGGCCGCAACCAGCGTGGTGGTAAGGGTGGCCGTAACCAACGCCAGGACCGCCCCGCTGAGGAGGCTCGCGCATAGATTATGACGGAGAAACGATGCATGTGATTTCAGTGGAGCTCCAATCCCTTCCCTTTGATATTATGTCTCGATTCCTTGTTCCAACATCAATGGATTCGTGTTTGTTTGTTTCTATCTACGTTTTTTTTTATTTCTCCTTTTGGACCTCCATTTTCTTTATGAGACAGGCATTTCTTGGAGACACATCTCTCCGTCTGCTTTGGCCGTTCTCGCCCAGACAGCCCGATCAGACCAAAAAAAAGCAAAGTGGCGCATCGGAGTCGATCTGGCTTTGTTCAGATAGAGCTGGGGTATGTGATGGAGGTACTGCGAGAAAGCAGAGAGACTTGGAAGAGAGTCTGCAGAAGATCATGTCGAGAGGACAACCCGGGCTTTGTTACTCTCGGTTTCACGAAGTCGCATCTTACTTGGGCGCGGCGTTTAGTTATGATGAAATGGACATAAAAATGTTACATCTTGTGCAAGTAGCAAGTAATGTGGGTAGCATTGTATGTATAGGTATACTTCCTCTACATCTTTAGTGGCCTAATCACGATCTATATAAGAGTAATTCTCAAGCTAAATATCATCCATGGATATAGCTATGTTACATACGTGTTTAGACTAGGCGGAAACCTCCATTCTGCTCATGTTTGCCAGCTACACGAAGACTCGATTATTTCCTCCCTTGACCATTCCCTTGACTCTCTCCGTGCTTTCTCATAGCTAAAAGATAATGCCCAAAAAATTCCAACCTTCGTCCAGGTCGTACTTATAAACGAAGGATTTTATGGGCCGAGAAATTTGTGTTGAACTGGAAGCCAAGGGCTAGGAGCTATGTCAGGGCAAGGAGATCATTGGGCTGTGGAACGTTGACTGGGTCCACAGGTTCTAACTACCTGAGACTGGTATATTCGATATAAGCCTGTGAACACTTGACACTTATCCTTCGGTGGGATATCCATTTCTACGAGTATTTACATGTCTGAATACTTTGTGCTGGCTATAGCCGCCTCCAGGGCTGAATATACCAGTTTTCAAGATCAATCAGAATGAAATTTGTGTTCCAATATGGTACAATATGTGCAAGCATGTGCAAGGATATCAGAAAAACTATAAAACAATGCCATATACTAAACGCCCAAATCATGCACCGAGAAACATGAAGGTGGCCATGCCCACCAACCCTCCAACAAAAATAATAGTCAAAATTCCAGCTCCAGCCTTATCACCGGTGGTAACCGGTTTTGTCGTCTGGCCGCTGCCCGCATCTTCGTTCTCACCAGCATTGACGTTACTGCTACTATTTCCACCCGTTTTCGACGTCACAGGCGGTCCGTATTCGGTGCCGTTAATCCACGGCAGCATCTGTACGCTGAAGGCATTGCTGGCGCTGATTTGCTGCTCCATTCCTTGTAGTCCATCCCAGGTTCCTGTTGTCCATCGGACACCGCATGTGCTGTTGCTGTTGCCCGTGCAGGAATTCGCGGCGCCTTGGCCGCTGGCTTGGAGTTTTGAGAGGATCTCGTCGTATAGTGATGGGATGAGAAGGGCGGTTTGGGCCAGCCAGCTGGCTACGAGACCCTTGAAAAGGACTTCGTTGTTGTTGCAAATTTCGCGGGTTTCGCACTCCCAGTCTGAGATGATGTAGTTGTTCTTCTCAGTAAAAAATGTTGACCAAAGCGAGTTTAGGAGTCCTGTGGTACAGTTGAGCCAATACTCGTCGTTCGTCTATTTTTCCATTAGTGGATGTTCCGATCATGGTTACGAGTAAAGTTTAAAAAAAGACTTACCGCGGCGTAAAGATAGGCGCAACCGCCAAAGTAAACACCGTAATTGTAGGTCCATCGGACCTGGTCACCGTTGGCACATTGTTGCTCGCCGTTGGTCGAATCGTCAACGGTCCATGTGCTGTTATCGACCAGTGGTACGGAACAGGACCACTCCCAGGTTTTCTTCGCCCAGGTGTAATATTCTTCGTTGCCGGTGTAACGGTAGAGGCGAGCGGCCAACTGGAAGAAACCACCATTGGAAACCGCGTTCTTCATATAGTATCCGCTTCCCTCGTAGACGTAGATTTGCCACCGCAGTCCACCACCGCACATGGTCGTGTCCCATCGGGCCTTCTGTGTGTTGAAGACACCCTGGGCGAGCGAAAGCCAAGAGAATCCGGTCGGGCGATCGGGGAGCTTGTATTCGACGGCGGTCATGGCGGAAAGACCCCAGAACATTTGATCGTCGTTACCCTGGGAGCAAATGTATCAGCATTTCGGACGCGATCCTAGTTATCGTCTGTCGCGGGTTGCTATCAGTTCTTACCAGGAAACTACTGTAGTTCGACGGCATGTAATCTCCGTTCGTACCACTCTGCCATTGCAAGGCAATACTGAGCTCCTCGTTGTAGTAGTCATCCCCCGTAAAGTGCCAGTAGTTGAGCAGCGCCAACAGCAGGGCTGAACCTTCCCACCACTTGCTAGGGAATGCACCCGGGATCCCACCGGTCTCGTTACCGGTATAATAGGTCATCATCCCGTACGTCGCGGTGCTGGCGGCATTTTTAATAGAGTCTGTGGACGTGTCAGCGGCATTGACCCGACCCAAGACCGTTCATCTTCTCATACCTTGACTGGTGGCGACGAGTTCAAGCGCTAGGGCCTGTCGGCCAAGCGCCAGCACATACAGAATAACTGCACATATTGACCTTGTGCCGTTAATCTGCATGACAGGCGTGGGAAGCGAGACCAGAAGCGAAATCGGAATCGAGATCGCTAGAGCGATGGGGCGGAAAGTGCCGAGAGGTAACAGGGCGTATATAAATGGATAAGGAAATGGATAGCGTGGTCTTGGGCTTGGAAATCAAGCATTAAAGTCAATGCGATGGGAAAGGGAAAAGACAGCAATCAGGCAAGCCCCAGTTTGCCCCGCGAGCCTCACATAACAGGGCCCTGGGCCCTGGAAATTAGGATAGACCCTGACAAAGTGGAGTCGCTTTCCATTCATTGTTTTCACTGGTTTAATTTCGTTACAGAAGGGTCTGTTGCGACCCACTTTTCACCATGGGATGTGGAGATTGGGTGATTTTCGCCCTTCGCACAAAGCGTTCAATAACCGCGAGATCGTCAGGAGGAATATAGGATGCACGTATGGTATATTGTATTCTTATATCCTGTTGAATGAATATCATAGCCCTCGATTGTCTGCCAATCTCTGACGGATGTTCCAGCCTATATTGATCCCTAGTATGATACATAAACTTGGAACCCAATCAAAAGTCCGTCTCGCACTGATTAGTTTTAGGGTAAAAGGGGGGCGATGGAATGGACCAATCCCAACCTTCTCCAATGATCTCACCAATTGAATTGTTCTTCTATTTTTGGTTTAGCCGATCTCTCGCCAGGAAAGGCAATGCTGACTCCTGACATCATTCTTGTCCTTGGCAGTTGCCTACGTGATGCTTAGCTAAGGTTTATGATAGGCGAAGTCGTGATTTATGTACAATTTGGTTTATATATGGAGATCTCGGCCCAGACGGATCTACAGTAGAACGAACTATACTTATGTAGTTAGGCTCGTCATCAGGGTCAGGGCCAGGGCCAGGTTCAGATCCATGCCCTTTCTAGCGCGTATCTGTATTAAGGACACAGGTTAGCGTTGAAATAATTATTCAATGCCCTTTCATAGATTGGATTGATCTGACTGGCTGATTCGCCTAGACTGGAATTTTTAAGTCTCTCATCGACTTTTACACGTTAGATCAAAGAAACAATGGTAAATTCAATTCGACTATATCCATGGGTATTTTTGTTCCTTGTCATGTTCCGTACGCCATATCCATAAAAGCAAATCCAGCGCCGATAATGAATGTCCTAAAGGGGAAAATCTGAAAATGAAATCATCCGATGGTTTTCCTCTTCTTCGAGACCGACTCCTCAGTAGCATCTGATCCTCTCCGGGTTGCAGCTCTCTTGCCTTTACCCTTGGTCTTCTTTCCAGTCGGAGCAGGCAATGCATCATTCCCAGCATCCGCATCATTGGCCGGAGCTGCCCCCTTCTTCCCAGCATCTTTGGCAACCTGATCATCGTTCTGATCAAAGGCCTTCCGCGCCTCCTTGAGTTCACGCTCCATGCGCAACAGCTCTTGCACACGACCCAGCTTATTCGGGTCTCGGCGCAGCGCGAAGCGGAAATCGTCAACCTTGATCTTTTGTCGGCGCGCGTGGTGTGCGACCTGCGCGGCACCGTGGCAGAGTTCGAGGATGAAATCCGTGACAATTTCGTCGAGGACGCGCACGGTTTCGGGAAGGGGCTCGGATGAAAATGAGGGATGGGGACTTGGGTCACCGTAGGCGAGAAGTAGTAGTCGTACTGGATATCGATGTTAGGGTTCCGCGTTTGAGAATAAGATACAACTGTAAACCAGATTCGGAGGAAAACTCACGCTCAGACGAAAAATTCATCTGGCCCTTGTGCCGGGCGGCACGAGCACGGGGTTCTGCCATCCTCGGTGGAAGGGGCAATTGTCTGGTTCTTGGGGTTGGTGGTTTAGAAGTGGATATAGTGGGAGTGTCTATAGGATTCCAGCCGGGTTTGTAGCCCGCGCGGATGAGATTGGTGTCCTGGGGGCTATGTGGCCAAGATGGAGAGAATTCGCCAGGTACGTAGGCCGGTAAAGATTGGTATTGTGCAGCAGGTGTTGCTGACAATGGGCGACAAACTGCAGGAGACGGGGTTGGGACAGGAGCCGAGTTGGGATTGGGAGTCGGCATCCTCAGTCGGAGCTTCAGACTTCCCCGTTGGCCCGTGCGTTGAGCGGACATGGTGGGCAGAATGTCGTGAACGATTCAACCTTCTTCCTTCTCTTCGTCTCACTTCGATCTTTGTATTGTTCCTTGAAGGGACGTGGGGCATCGCTGTTTCAAGATGGTAAGTCTGATTTGGATTCTTATCTTGCTCGAGGTGCTGAAGGTCGAGTGCCGAGCTGTCGAGCCATGACGCATATCAGCATACTGTGTACACTTTGTATAACCGACATCATTGCTCACCACGAATATCCACTTAGACGGCCCTCTTCAATCTTCAATCACTGGTCTTGGTGATTCTCTTGTTGATCTGCACGAGCACCTATGCCCACTCGATCATGCCAGGGATCATGGATCGCAACCAGAACGGGTAAGGACCCTCGAGACTCGGCCTGGCGGGGAGATAAAGAAAGTGACCAGAGCTGATTATTTGGTTGTTGCAGGGTGTTCGGTATCTTCTGGAAATGTGCACGCATAGGAGAGCGCCTCAGCCCCTATGTCAGCATATGCTGTTTTATGATGGCGGTAAGACTCTCTGGCCGCTCTTGTAGGATCCAACGCTCACTGATGATTCACTTACAGGTCTCGATCTTTGTCGGGAGTTGAATATGTTCCTGGTCACTTTTACTCGGGTTGGGGTTTCAAAACACAGAGAAAGTGAACGGTCAAGGAAGATGAAACAAAGAGACAAGGTTTACTGGCGCATCTTCTAGTCTGTCTATGAAATATTTCAAGCGCATGGCAAATTGCCATAATGATTCTATGTATAGTACATGAGCCGAATTGACATTATTTTCACAAAACCAACGCTTGCCGTTGGGGGGCCGAACCAAGGCCTCCATATGCGATGCATGTGATACAAAAGGGTATGATACAAGAAGTTGAGAGAACGAAAAGCAGTCTCACAGCTGGGGCTTCATCTTAGAGCCCAGCTTTTCTAATCCGCTGTCAATCAGCTGGTCGCGCTCCTCTTGCTTGCTACCTGTAGACTCGGGCTCCGGGGTATCAAGCGCCAGGCTCGTCTCGGTAGCTTTGCGGTCCAGCTCATCAATAGCGACCCAAAGCCGCTCTGGATCACGGAGATAGCGCAAGCTTTTCATCGTGTAGGAATCAATGGAGAACCCTTGCTGCTCCATCGCCTTGATAGCAGCAGCCGTCTCGGGAATGTTCTGCGCGTTGGCATAGCCATTGATGATGATATTCCATGTCACATCGCTGTATTGAACATTGTGCTTGTCCATCATCTCCCGGATCTTTTCCGAGGCGTGGATCTGCCTGTGGAAGATGAAGGAGCCAAGTAGCAGGGTCCAAGTGCGCACAGAGGGCTTCACTGGGACAATGGTTTTGTCGATTTGATCTAGTTGCGGGCCTGCTGGATGGAGCATGTCCTCAACAAGCTGAACACAAGATCGCAAGCCACGCGGACTGTTACGGAAGGCGATTAGGAATTCATTGTAGGTATGATCGGTCTCCACCATGGGAGAGATAGAAGGATGTCCCTGAGCGACGAGCTCACGGAATCGACCGTAGATCCGTTGGACGTTCGCGAGACGGTTTTGACAGCGGAAATAGGTTGCCAACATGATGTATAGGGGGATTGGAGAAGGAGGCGCATTGGCACCGTCACTTCGAGGGATGTAGCGAGGGGGATGATGGAGAGTTCTTTGAGGGGTGTGATGTCATAAATGTGGTTGTACATGTCAAGCATTGAGTAGAAGATGCCAGACGGGTCAGCATCTGCATCCATATGTTTGACAGTGAAGATGTAATGAGAGTGGAAGATTTTGCTGGCGATCCATGGATTCTTGCGCAGCTCTTCCTGCGCCTCAACCTCGCGGATGAGAGAGTCGACTTTACCGCGATCTCCACGGGCGACTGCATCTTTAAGCAAAGTCAGATAACTGTAGGAGTCAAGGTCATGGCCGTGATTCTGCATGAACTGCAGGATATCAGATCCTAGCTCGCCATTGGTCTTAAAGGCATTGGCAAGCACAACGTTGAGCATATCTCGGTCTGGTGTAATGCCCATCTCCAAAAGCTGCGGAAGGATCTTAAAATTGCGCTCGCCTGTTTCTTCTTCCACAGTGTCCAGGGTCAAAAGCTTGCAGCAATGCCGGTGAACACCCTGAGAGTCCATAGAGAATTCATCATCCTTGAGTTTCGGGATCATTGCGAGAGCCTCCAGTGCTCGGTCCACATCCTTGAACTCGGTAAAACGCCACACAAAACACAATGCTGTTTCACCTCTAAGGAAGAGAGATCTTTCTTGGGCAATTTTCAGAGCCAAAGAGACAGCCTTGTGCCCTGCGCGTCGTATATAGAGCCGAGCACCCTTCTGCGGTAATGAAAGTATAGGCCATCGGGTTGGATGTAGGCATGATTCAATCACGGATTGATAGGTGCAAATACCACTCCGCCAATCCTTCAACCAGTCTTCATAATAGAAAGTATCCAAGTACATCAGACAATCAGCAACCATGCTAAAGTCCGGCTTCACCTGACCTTCTGTTGTCACAATGAGAAATTCCAAAAGCAGTTTGGGATCATTCTGCAAGAGCCAAAAGGCAAGGCGTTGCCAAGCTTGTGCTTTAGCATTCTGGTCCATGGCTTGCCATTCTTCTCGAAAGCTTCCCAGGCAATCAGTCTGGACCTTGGCCAGCAGTGCCATCCCTTCTTCCTTCAGTGCTAGTATAGAGCTTTTGTTCTGTATTTCGCGCCCGTAGTGCTTGGCCTTGTAGATCTCCGAGTATCCGTCCTTCCATTGCTTAAAACCCAGGTGTCGAGAATAGAGAGAGTTGCCACGGAGCACCACCGCTAGCCGCAACGTCTTCTGATCAATAAACCTATCCTGTCCCTTGTTTTCTATTTCGGCGTTCAACCAGCGAGATACGCGATCACTAAGGCTGGGACTCAGGTTATGAGCTTGAAGCACAGAGCGAATTTTCGTCTTGGACAGTGGACGCGTGACGAGGCCCCGGCGGTGGAGGTGTTTAATTTCTTCGTTTGCGAGGCTTTGTGTATTTTCCGGTGGTTTATTTAAGTGTTCCTGGGGCTCTGTCTGTCCTGACTTCCCTGTCAAAGCTTGACTGGTCTTCGAGTGTGAAGTTTCAGGCGATACATGGCTGGCATTTGGTTGTGAGGCGTCCGAGACTGGAACATTCAGTCCTTCAGCGACTTCCTCTCTCATCAACGGAGTATCAGTCGACACATAGCGAGCTCCACGTGCAACAATCGGTGTCTTTGACCTCCGATATACGCCGGGATTTCTACATGATGCCGACAACAGCCCGTTGAGCCGAGCGAGACCGGTTGAGTGCGGACGCAATGACATTCAGGGGTTTGCGATCGGCGACATTAGGGTATTGGGCATGAAATGAGGAGAGCGAGGGCGTAAATGTGGTGTAGAATGGCGGATAAAGTTGAAGTTGAGAAGCGCGCGATCCAAAAGACTAAGAGACCGCCCGATTTTGCTGTGGCTAGTGTGTGGCGCATCGTTAATCGTTATCGCAACATCATCAATTGCTACTCAACTTTTTCAAGCAGTGGAGGACTCTAGGGCTTCATTCGACGTCGCTTTTTCGGTCCCTCTCTCATTACGTGAATCCCAATAATCTCCATCTTTTTCTCATTTATCGCGCTTCGCTGCCACACAATGTCGTCAAACCACGCCTCTCTGGATGCGGCATCCAGCGACCGCAAAGCCCGCCTCGCCAAGCTCGCGGCGCTGAAGCGCAAACAACCCGAGCCCGATACTCAGGAGTCCGGCACAGGCAATGACGAATCAAGTGAACATATCTCAGAAGTGACAACCAAATTCCTCTCCGGTCGCAACTATGACGCCGAGACCCGTGGGCCAAAACTAGGCTTTGAGCAAGGCCCCCAAGAGGGCCAAGTGACCGTGGAAACGCAGGCAGCCCAGATTGCAGAGGCTGTCAAGGAAGAATCCCAGAAGGAGGAAGATGGCGACCAACCCGTTGACCTATTCAAGCTGCAACCGAAAAAACCCAACTGGGACTTACGACGGGATTTGGATGAGAAGCTCAAGACCCTCAATGTGAGAACGGAGAACGCAATTGCTCGCCTCGTTCGACAGCGGATAGAGGCTGCACAGCGGGCTGCAAAGGAGCGAGGGGCTGTTTCCAATGGAGATGACCAAGGGGAGGAAGTGGGCATCGAGGGCCAGATGCTGGTGGAGGGGATCCATGTCCGTGAACGGGAAGAAGAGGAGGAGGACTGATTTCAATTGATACCCTATACTGCTCAATTACGCGCATGGACTCGAATTTACCCTGCTCTTCTTGTACTTGTTTTATCTCTTTTTACCCTTTTCTTTTATGTCTATCTGCATGGACTTGGTTTCGTTTTTTCTTGTGGGGCGTCTAACCAGAGCCAAGAGCACTTGACAGACTCAAAATGGGGGCGTTGGAAAGGGTCTGCACATTGGGATGGATGGATATGCTAATAATACAAAATCGTTCCATTTGGAACGCGAAAGCCAGCAATATGTGTTCATCAAGAACCGCAAGTTGCATCAATGGAAAAAAAACCCCCCCAAATTTGTCCAAACAACGAAAAACAAAACTAAGACGCTTCCTTGGTAATTTCTTTTAATTCATGGCCTTGGTCAGAGCAAGGCGTTTGCTGTATGGACTCATACTGCGTTCTCGGGGGGGGCCTGGTTTGGCCCGGGGTTCCTGTCTTGATCGTCCTGGTTGAGGATGCTCTTGAGGATTTTCTCGATCTCGGTACGACCGTTGTCCAGAGCGATCGTGGCCAGTCCTGGGAGTCATGGACCGTCTCTCCTTTGCGACTTGAGCATGGTCTACACTTGGGCTGCGACGGTGGTCTTGCTGTCGGAGGTCTCTGTGTCTTCCACGTTCGTTGGGGCTGCTTTCGCGGCGTCGTCGCCGGATATTTCTATCTTCAGCCCAGTCTCGAGATCTAGATCTATGTCTCATTCCCGAGTAGGATGATCCAGAATAGCTCTCGCCGGAGTCGCTTAGTCTTCTCTTGCGCGACTTGTCGGCATGTGGTGATACTGAGTGGGTTGCGCGGTCCTTCGCAGGTGGCCTCGGCTTACTTCGGCGATCAGGCGACGCTGAAGCGGAACGGGTGGTGGAAATTGTTGAGACCGAATTTGTAGAATGAGATGAAAGCGACCGTGCTCGCTTCGGTGAGTGTGGATGACGGTCTGTATCCTCAATATCAATGTCTCGTTTGCGGCCACGCTCCTCCTCTCGTTTGGCCAGTATTCCATCCGCGATGCCATTACTAATACTCTGTAAGCCTCTTGACATTGGTTTGAATATTGGTCCCAAAAGCCCAGTTGGGCCCCGAGAATTATAATCAGACTACTCACGTTTGAAGTAGGACATTCGGATTCTCCGTTGAGAGTTTGGGCATTAATCGTGGGTTTTGCAATTGTTGAGTCCGCGATGGTCGTGCAGTATATGGGCGCTCTTGCGCCGTCGCCTTGCATTCATAGCTATAGTGTCGTGCGCCAGAGTCAGTATTGAACCATTCGAGGGTAGACGTCACGGGGAACATATCTCGTTTTAGGCATTTTTGGCATAAGGTATTGGCCGAAGCTTTACTGGGGCCTCGCAGGCTGGGGGCGTTCCGGTAACGATTCATGGAGCTTGAAGGTCGCACAAAGCAAGATGGCAAATGAGGTGAAAGAGTGAAGTTCGATCAATATCAAAGAATTTCAAGCCCAAGTGTCTTTGGTCCACAGCGCATCCACAGTCACCGCGGCTGTTGGAAGGAAAAAGTAGGCGCGCGGTAGAAGCGGTCGGGCGCGGCAATTAAATCGCCCACTGAAACTCTTCGGGCGTCGAAGATTCGGAATTTCAATCTCCCAACGCACCTTCTCTTTATTCTCCCTCACTCGGAGCCTTATCGAGTATTGCACTTGGTGTAGTGCATTCCGGTATTTGAGTGTTGTTAGTAACCTCCACCCCTGGCGAGAACGCTTCTCCCATCTCAATTCGAGGTCTATCGTTCTGACCATGATCCAGATCTGACATCGTGTAAGACCCGCTTATCATGTCAACTTCCTGCTGGACACATTCCCTGCAGGCCTGAAATAGCCCTTGAATAGATTTTAACATAGGTTCTTCTCGCAGCTTTTCCATATGGCGAAGGCCCTGTACCTGAGATATGTCTTTCATTTTGGGCTTGTGTGAAACGGGATTATCCAGTCACCTCATTTCGATTCAATCGCCAATTTCTACGGGTAAAAATACCAAAGCCTGTTGATTTAAGCTTTGCATCGGCTTGATTTCTCCTTGAAAATCTTTGAAGAAAAAAAACCCCGTCTCAGTACCCATCCCGCGGGCTGCATTCTGAATATGGCATCAACAAGTACATCGCAGGGGGACAGCCACTTCTCTTTCGCAAAGGTTTGCCATCCCCTGAATATATCTTAGGCTTCAAGGCTAAATTCCTGCCATCAGATCGCTGCCATGCCTGCGCCCACTGAACCCCACCCATCCTCGATATCCGACGTCAGTGACAATGCTCAGCCGGAGCACACATCGAATTATCCGGAACCACTCGATGCTGGTTCCTCACTACCCAGCTCGCAACAATTGACCAAAATTAACTCGGAGAGCTCCCCAGTGGACCATGTTGTCCATGGCCTACAGAGGGCTGTGCAGGATATTGATATTAACCTGCGAAAAGACCATGAAGGGTCATCATCCTCAGTAGATGACCAAGAAAGCGGCCTTCCTAAACGAGACAACTTTTTCGATGATGATCGCACACATCTCTCTACTTCCTCTACCAAAATGAACAACTTTGACTCCAAGAGCTTAGCCTCAGTGACCACGTTTGCAATGGATGAAAAAGACTCTGTTCGACCAGATGACAGTGCCAGCGTCCAAGCTATTGATGAGGAGGAATCTCTGTCAGGACTTGCATCTGGGGCACCAAACTCAGTCACAGGTTCTGAGGCTGGTGGCCGCGGATACCGTGATCAGTTCCGAGATGGCAGTGGCCAACGAGCCCGTGGCATTCTCACTGTGCCTAACCTTTACAATGGTGGGATTCAGCGGGCTATTGGTACCATTCCTTCAGATTCCGTATCCAACAATTTCGTGGTCCCTGCCAACCCTGGCTGTTTGCCGGATGACCAAGCCTTGCATGGATTTCCTCTCGAGCCCGATGAGAAGCTGTTAGAAGCGATGAAATCCCCTAAGGACCGTCTCCTGATTCTTCAATTGGAGGATAGGATACGTTGTTTTATCCAAGACGATAGGTATTTTGATCACCACCCGGCCCTTGATATGAATGACACTCTTGACTAATTTTTTCTCCAGTGAGCAATCACTAGAACTACCACCATCTAATGCATTTGGACGGCTTCTTGCACATAAGCTGGGGGATTATTACCATCTTACGCACTTTGTGGATAACAATGTGACATCAGTCCGGCTTCATCGGACACCTTTTTGCCGACTGTAAGTAAACCTGGATTTTTGTCAAAAATTGGGATTATTCTAGAAGCTAACATCTAATAGCCCCACGCCTTTATCTGAGATACATGCTGCCAACAATGCTACACCCCCTCCAACCCTTCCGGCTATGAAAATCATGCGTCGAGCAGACTTAGAACGGCCTTCCGTTGAGGGCAGTGTAGCAGCCAGTTCATCTGCCCCGTCAAAAGCCCCCTCTGAAGCTGGCGATGGCCAAGATTCAGGATCCTCCGGAGGATCCCCGGCCAAGGATCGCCTCGCGCTGACAAGAGAGGAACGCGAAGCAAAATATAATCAGGCTCGTGAGCGAATTTTCCGTGATTTCCCCGACAGTGCCAAATCGGACCCGGCTAGTGGCGATTCAAACCCCAACATGTCTCGCTCTAGCTCAACAACTGGACGTAAAAAGAACGGCAGACAGCGGACGCCTCACGACGATGGATTCGAGGCCCGTTCTCAATTCAATGCCTACTATCCAGGTGTACCCTACAACAATGGCTCGGCCCAATACGGCGGTGGAAGTATCAACGATGCATCTTACAATAACCAGGTACCTTACCTGGTGGGACCTGGTGTGCAGCCACCAACTAATGGCTTTGTGCCTTCCGGTGGGAATGGCACGGTGTATCCTGGAAATATGGGCACTGGAACCATGGGTGGGAACAATGTGCCACAGTATCCAGTGGGGATTTCACCGCAAATGGCTTCTAATGGCTCGTGGCAAGGAGGAAACATGCCGCAGCAATCTCCATACCCTGGATACGCATCGATGAATCAGTCTGGCATGATGAGCCAACAATCATCCACCAAATCGTCGCCCGCCATGGGTAGCTTTGCCGTCCCTCAGTCCGCTCCTTATCAACAACCCCCCAGTCTGGAATGGCCAGTCTTATCAAGGAAATTACCAGCAAGTTCCTCATCAGCAAGTTCCCCATCAGCGGACCCAAGCTCCTGTTCACTGGCCCAACTACCCCCCTACTCAGTCGATGACCCCCAATATGGCATCCTACCCTTATGCCCAATATCCTGGGCAGCATCTGAATTCTCCGATGCAGAACCCCAATGGTTCTTCAATGCCGGGAAATATGGCACGATCTCACTTCAATCCTCAGACGCGTTCGTTTGTCCCCGGAGGTGCACCGGTACCTCGTCATCCAATGCCACCATATCCTAACATGGGCCCCGGAGCCCAAGGCCAGTGGAATGGATACCCTGATCCCGCCTTCAACCGAAATACTGACCACGGCAACCAGGGCCGTCCCTCCACCATCAACCGCGATTCGATCGCAAAATGGGGTACCCCTTCTCACCTTCCCCCTAAACCTCCACCATCTGAGGTCCCCTCTGAGTTCGATTTGAAGCACCGAGCCGCGCCCACCGTCATGTCTACATCCCCATCCTACCCTAGCGGATTGGTCGGGACCAAGAACGGCCCTTTCGTGGTCTCCGGAGGCAACTCCATCCCGAAGACGCACTAGGCTTGGCCGATAGCTCCCTCCCTACTTCTATCCTTGCGTGCATTGTGCCAGTCTGTGATTTCGGCCGTAAAGACTGATTATGGTTCGTGGTAGTTGTCTGGGAAAGATGCTTATGATGACATGGCCGCCAGTATTGTACAGTCAATAAACTGCATAGCGATCTGGGTGCCCGGGGTGCAGCTTGTCTGTTAGCTATGAATTTACATATCCAATTCCTAGTTATCAGGTTTCGAAACTTGGAATGCACTTCTTCATACATCAATTCGAGATTTCCTGTAGTATAAGAGTGCTGGACTCTGGGACTAACTTGGTACATCCATGTATATGCACCAATATAATCTTAAACATGTAGGTGTACATTAGGCAGATGACTTGTAGGTATACATGCCTAGTGGGTTCAGGTATCTAGCTCTACATAGGTAGGTGGTACAAAGTATGTACCTAATTTATTGCAGTCACACGTTAATAATCAGACGTGTGGATCTCAAGACGCGTGGTCCAGTTAACTTTAGAAGTATATTATGCCCCCCTCGATTCGGTCTCTGCATAGTTAGGGATGTTGTATACCCACAGAAACATTAAGATGGTTGAATCTCAAGAGCAACTCATACATCCGAAAGGTATAAACATAAAGTTAGGGCTTCCTCGTATTCGAGCCGGCTCTGATATGCTTCCGAATTTCTAAGACAAGAGATCCCACTTGCATGGATATACTCGGCTCTGCATGATGAATGACTTTGATCTTACACACAAAATATGGATAGCTGACCGGAAACAGTGAAGCTCTTCAGCAGTCATCGCCACAGAAGGGAAAAAGAATCCAAGCGCGTCCACGAGGTCGCTTATCTAAGCTTCGTTGACGTCTTTCTGCTTGCGGCCATGGGATTCCATCAGCAATAGCATTTCCAGTTTCGTGTAGAGATTAAACTGTTTTCATCTTGATTGACTTTTCTACACTCCTTTTCCATCTCCAGAATGAATAAATCCTTCTTTCCTAACCTCTGAAACAAAGCACGGATCTCTCCGCAAACCCCAACCCCGGCTGCCCTGGCACAAGCACACTCCCCGGGGTTCCTCTTTCAGGCCTTCCTACTGCTTATATCCTCTACCGAAGCTCAAGCTCGTCCGAGGATACTACAGTGACTGTGTTCGTATGAAAAATCCCTCGAGAACAGCGCCCACAGGCCCGTCTAATCGCTTATCAGTAGTCTGCCCCGCCGCCTTTCAACTGTACCCCCTGCACCGTGTACACCGCGTCCCTCGAGTCGACGATGATGCGCCGTAACTCCGACATCGAAATCCAGCTTCCTGATTCAGGCCCAACGCCGCTCTCCCCCGACTCCTTACCCGAGACTGACGTGGAAATGTTGTCCGAAGAGCCGGTGCCTCCGCTGACCCTCCCAGCACACATCGCCGCGCGATTCTACCGCCGAAGCAGCAAAGTGCGGCGCTCCTCGACCGCTTCCTCGCGACGAAGCTCTATATCATCTCTGCATTCACATCACTCTAACGCATCCTCCACTGGCGCGCCGAGCGCGGATCACATAGCTCAACACCTCCGGCGCACATCTATCCTTGAAACCCGCAAAGCGCGACTGGCTGACCGGGCACTGCACGCTGACAAGGTTAGGCTGCGCGCTGCCCTGGCAAAAGCTGCGACAAGGAATTTGCAGATTGAAGAGCGAGCTTTGGCTGCTCAGCAAGCTCGAGAGCGCCTATTAGCAGATATTACGGCCAAGTGCGAGGATCAAGTCAAGCGGGCCAAGAAAAAAGCCGAGGATCAGCGGGAGAAGAAAGCCGCCGATTACGCACGCCAAAGACTGGAGATGACTGAGAAGTTCGCAGAAGCTGAAAAGCGGCGAGCCCTTTATCAGCAAACACATCGGCGCCAACGCACTAGCAGCCTGCCAGCTGCTGAAGAGAAGAAAATGGCCCGAGCGGTCACGAAGTCGCTCACTCGGGATGCGGCTGCTCGAAAGATCCAACGAGTATGGAGAACTCACCATGCGAAGCAAGTCATGCAGGAGTTCCGTACCCTGAATTTGTCTGTGGATCGGATTCGTGAAATGACCTTCGAGGACGTTGGGCGTTTCGTCTCAAATCGCGAGGTGCTCGACACTATGACCAAAGTGCTGAAACTCTGCTGTTTGAACGATATGGAAGGCGGGGCGATGGGGGAACGAGGCGCTGTGCGCACATTCCTCAGCAGCTATCTCATCGTCACCCATCCCGATGAGGTCTTAAGCGGAGATGGCGAGCAGGAGCAAGATCTAATCTCGAAGGCCCGTGATCTCCTCGTGGCCTTTGATCAGGTTGCGGGATTGCTCTCTTCTGGCTGCTGCTCACCCACCGTAATTACTGCGGACCTGCAGATTTTGTGCGAATCCCACAATGTGTTCTTCTCAGCCTTCCATGCGTGGAAGTCTCATGACTCCACTGTACTGATTGAGATCATGCTTGCCCAATTTGTCGAACTGGAAATGATCTGGCAGACGGTTAAAGGTGATACAGCCGGCGGCGTTGCTGAAGACTACCGAGAAGGTATTCGTCAGAACCAGATTCTTCTCTTGGCCCGCCTGAAGCGCCTTGCAGGATCTGACCGCGCTATGCAGATGGTTCGGGATTCACTTAAGAAGGCCAAGCGTGAGAGGAAAAGATCTGCCTCGAAGCAGGCCATTCCTCGATCAGCTGAAGTAGCACCATCGTCGGGGGATGTCTTGACCGAGAGTGTCACGTCCCCTATCAGCGAATCTTTCAATAATGTTGAAGCCGCAGTTCTCCAGGAGCTAGAAAAGCAACGGTTCTCTCCGCATGAACAATTTACCAAGATCCTCACAGCACTCCCAGAGAACCGGGTTTTGGTGCATGAGCTTCTCCTCAACAAGGAATTCAAGATTGAAGAATCCACGTATGCCGACCCTCGAAGACGAATTATGGGGCACATGTGTGAGCAGATGAGACGAGATGTTGAGGCTGGACAAGGAATCGCTTGGACAGTCTCCATGGCCACCGTAATTCAAGATCGTCTCCTACGCTCCCTTCGACCGGGCAATTCTCTGTATGTGCTAATCAGCGAAGTTCTGGATCCAAAGCTTGTTGAGAGTCAGTGCAAAGCTGGATCGTTCTCTTATGAGAATTTCTTCGATTTTATGAACAACATCCTACCCCGTCTTTGCGCTCCTTACCGCGACCCCGCGGTTAAGGCATTTGCAGAAGATACTTCGGGAGACGCTATTGATCGATTAGCAAGGCTGATGAGCATCATTGATCTGCTCTCTCTGGACCACACGAATTTCATGATTCAGATGGCTGCGCCCCAGTTGATTCAAGATGCTCCCGGGTATGAGCAACGTACTTTTGAACGGGGAGTCACCGATGGCTCGATTACGTTGGGTAAAGTCCGGCGGTTCTGGCGAACGCATCGCAAGATTATTGTCGATGAAATGAAGAAGCGAGACCCTGAGAACATCCATGGAGAGCCCCTCCCACCAGCCACGCGAGTCTATGCCCATGGCCTCACAGACCTGGTGTTTAGCAACGCTACCGTATCGGAGGATCTGATTCCCGAGACCTTGGCGCTGGACCATCAACGACTGGAGCGTCTACACGCCAGGGCCTTCCAGATCGTGGCTACAGCATCCATCCTTTTGACGGCTAAGAATTTATTGAAGCGTGATGCGCGGTCCCAATGGAAGCCCGAGGCCGATCGCATTCTCTCTTTGGACTTCAATGAAATCCGCGCCGACCGCGTACAGTCTATTCTTGAATCAACACATCCCATGCCATCCGCTGCAAGTGCTCAGCTTGCCGCCACAATTAGACGAGTGCTGGCGCCCGTCGCGACCGCAAGCACTGCAGCTGCACCTCAGGCTGCTGTCCATGTTCAATACGATACCTTTTCTGGCCCGGTCCCGGAGTCCTCTGGAAATGGATCCCCCGCACCCAGCTTCACGGACCCGGTGGCTCGGTTGATTCTCTCCCGCCTCCGGAGTCATGTACTCTCTCGATTGAGCGCTTCTAGTGCTTCCGAGCGAGTGCGTGCCACAACAACGGCCAGTCAGAGCCTGGCTGGAGCAGGTATGCCCGAATTTGTGGGCGAAGTTGGGCAGCTGGTGGAGGAGCTAGAGAAAGTACGCGAGGTTGACTGGCTCTGCCACGGATCAGTTTATGAGGGTTTATATGAAGAAGGGCCCTCACAGTAGTGGCAATATTGGAAGGCATAGTTCTATTAATATCATGCGTGGTGTTTTCATTTCTGGTTTTTGCTTTGACTTCTGTGGATATAGGCAGATTGGCAGGGCTGCCCAGGTGGGCATTATGGACTATATAAGTGGTAATTGGATAGGCAGTTCTAAATATTGACATTGAGCCAACCTCGAAATGATCTTCTCTGTGCTGATTCTAGTATTACACCAACAGCAGCCTTCAACTGCTTATCCTTGCAGGTGTCTTCGATAGACTATCCTAGTGAATATTTTTTATAAAAAAAAAAGACCGGTATAGAAAACGTTGAAAATCCAGTAAACCAGTGTGATCACCATGCAAAAAGAAAATGATTACATAGAAAGCTCCTACCCTGGTTCGAACAGGGGTTTACAGAAGACATGACATCAAAATCTGTCGGGATGACCACTACCCCATAGGAGCATTTTGACTTACTCTCGGCTTTTCTTTCTCGTCTATATACCGTTCGACCTTCTATCTCGTAATGGCATTGACTCATTCAACTTAACTTAAGCAGCCACCTAACGTTCTGTCGATATTGAACTCTTTTCAATAGCCTAGATACATTCCTTTTTAAACGGATTATATATAAGCTATTACTCTATTGCATTACCAACTTTTTATAACTTTAAAATGCGAATGGGGCACATACTGTACTCAGAGGGGGGGATATGGCGATAGCTCACTATCTAATCAGAACCCCACGTACCTAGTATCGACCGCAATCCTAAAATTTCCCTTCCACCACCTGCAATCCCAATTCCTGTTCCCGTCCTACAAACAATATGACAGAATCAAAACTCTCCCTACTGTCGGACTTGACACCCCCATCTCTAGAGCGCACATGGCTTACCGCACCACACCCCACCCTCCCCATCGTCGCGACCTGCAGCTCCGACAAGACAGTGCGGGTATACTCGCTAACGAACTTCAAACTTCTCTCAACCATCACAGGCGGGCATAAGCGCAGTGTCCGAACAGCGGCCTGGAAGCCGCACGTACAAGGCGAAAGTGTCCTGGCTACCGGTAGCTTTGATGCTACCGTTGGTGTCTGGCGACGATGGGATAGCTACGGGCGCGCCGAAGATGGTGCCGGGAAGGACAGTGCCAATGCCAACGTGGATGGAGAGGAAGACGTTGATGGTGCGGATGAGGAGGAAGAGTGGCGCTTTGCTGTGCTACTGGATGGACATGATAGCGAAGTGAAGTCCGTTTCGTGGTCGCCGTCCGGCATGTTATTGGCGACCTGTGCGCGTGATAAGTCGATTTGGATCTGGGAGGATCTGGATGATGGGGATAACAACTTTGAGACCGTGGCCGTTATGCAGGAGCATGCTGGTGATGTTAAATGTGTCTCGTGGCATCCCGTTGAAGAATGTCTCGCGAGTGCTGGATACGACGATACAATTCGACTGTGGCGCGAAGATCTGGATGACTGGGGTCAAGTGGCTTGTATTAAGAAGCACGAAGGAACGGTCTGGTTTTTGGACTGGGAGGGCACCGAGACAACTCCAACTGTTGCGGACGGGGCTAATGCCACGGCGTTACAGAGCCAATGGCGTGAACAGCGTGCACTCTCTGGTCCCAGACTGGTTTCTTGCTCAGATGATCGTACCGTCCGGGTTTGGCGTCGTCTGCCTAAGGAGAGCGCGCAGCTGGGTGCGATGTCGTCGGCTGCTACTGGGATCCCGAGTATTATCCGACCAACAGGCACAGATGAGACATGGGAGGAGGATGCTTTGCTACCGCATGCACACGAATTGGCGATCTATGCGGTTGCTTGGAGTCGACGGACTGGTCTTATTGCGTCTGTCGGTGCCGATGGACGAATCATCATCTACCAAGAACGTATCGTGTCTCCCTCCGTTGATGTGGATGCCATGGAGACTGAGCCAGTGGAGGGCAAGGCTTCCCTGCAGACAGAGTGGACACAATTTGCAGTGGTGAACGGTGCCCATGGTATCTACGAGATCAACCACGCTGCTTGGGCAAAACGGGCCGATCGTGGGGCTGTGGAAGAGGAAGAAGTTCTGGTGACAACTGCAGACGATGGCAGCGTCAAGGTATGGACGCTACAGCAGTAATCTACATATCCATAACCCGTGGAGTACATACTTCATCATAGCCACTCGGGCAGAAGTCAAGTGGCTTCAAATATAGATGAGGAAAAGGCCTGTGGTCTAGTAATTGACAGAAATGCAGCTAGAATCAAAAATACTACATGTCCCACTCGAGACAAAATCATGATCAATATTGTCATTTGCCTTGTAGTCTATAGAAAGATTCAGAAATATACGCCTTTGTACAGATGCAGCCAATCCGCATAGAATGGAAATCGGTTCGGGGATAACGTAGCAAGAACATCAAAATCCAATACACCAACACCAACACCAATGTACGTGCTACTTCTTATCATAAGGGTTCACGATGATCGTTCTCCACAGTAGGCTGCTGAGAGCCACTGTGGGGACTCACATGGTCCTCTTCATCGCTGATATCTCCGACCGCGTATTGATCCCGATCGAGACCAGGTAGATGCAGTTCATCAAGCTCTGCCTCGTCAAAGTCACCGGCCTCGATATCGTTCGTACGCTTGTTCTGGAATCGGTCTAGGACAGATCCAGCCCGCATATCCATATCTTGGGATCGGACCCCACGGTAACCCCGGCTAGTTCGGCGACTGCGCCAAATAAAGAAGCCCCAGACGGTGACACCGATGATGACCACCACCAAGATAGCTTCACCGGACTTGGTGTAGGCGTGCATTTCGGTATCCTTGATCTTTTGCTTTTCTTCCTGTTCGGCAGCAGTACTGTTAGGGTGGCCACCAACCGAAGTCTGGGGCAGTTTCTCGCCGTCAATACGCGAATCAGCAGGCCGCCCACCGATACTAGCAATGTCCACATTCATGAAGCGGTCCAGCATATCGCGAGTCTGGCGAGGTGCGTCGAAGGGAACCATATGGCTGGCATTGTAGAAGAGGACATATGTCAGGTTGCGGGCATGTTGATAGATACCAGCCGGTTCACCTTCGAAAGTCCAGTCATGGCGTGGAGCCCACTCGCCCGGTGCGGTCTCAAAACCAGTGGCACCCTTCCACTTCAGGCCATGGATGTAAGTCTCCGTTCCAATATGATTACAGATCATGTCCTTGTCACCACTGAATAGAAGCACGTTGACTCCGGATTCAATCAGACCAGGAATCAGCTTGCCAGCTGCTTGGGAGTTGGAGGCATGGAAGGCTTTGCTCACGCCACCGGAGCACTCCTGCCAGCCAGTCATCTTCGCAGGGTTAATATTCAAGGCCTTCACCACGTCTTGGCGCTGCAGGTATGGTGAAATGGAAGTCAGGTCTGGGGGCCAGTTCATGCCACACGCAGGCCAGCTGTCTTTCAAACGGACATCGTACACGTTCATGCACTCGCCATCGAATTGGCCGATTGCGAGCATGCTTTGCAGCACCTGTTCGCACTCGGGAACATTGACATGATTCATAATCCCCGGTGTTTCCAGCTTGGACAAGCAGACAGCGTTCACGGCTTCGATTTGTTGGTAGAATGGTGTTCCCTTCTGGATCAAACCTTCACGCTCGGCAAATTCAAAGTACGAGGGATACTGTTCTGGTGAGATCCAGCCGTTTCCGATCAGCAGGCCCTTGAGTGGCCACTTTCTTTGTCCATTTTCCTCGGCCACCTTGTTGCGATCTTTGATGGCTTTGGCGATGTAAGGGATATGTTGGCCTGCGTACGATTCGCCGGCAATATAGATCTATTGAGGCCAATTAGCATGAGTTTCCTAAATCCCCAGTAAGAGCAAAAAATGCGGGAAACACATACGTCGTCTCTTTCATACTCCGGAAATAATTCAAAAAAGCGATTCAAAAAGATCATAAAATGGGCCGCCATTTCATCCAGCTCATGAAGATAGCTGTTCGTATTGGCATAGCTGAAGCCGGTACCGACGGGCTGATCAACAAAGAGTAGGTTGGCGAACTCATCCCACGAGCCCTTGTTATATTCCAACGTGTGATCGTCCTTGAGTCGGTATGGCCCAACCTCCATCAAGGCACCGTCCATGGAACTGCACCCTGGTCCACCATTCAGCCAGATAACCGTGCGCTGTCGGTTCGCGATATGCCGGTTCTCGTAATGCCAGAAAAAGAGGTTGCCGTTGGTCTCCGGGTCGACTTCAATGTGTCTGAATGTCTCCGTAGTTAGCCCGCCAGTCCACACTTTCGCGGAATCCTGCTTCCGGAACTTACCCGGCGTGCATCTTCAATAGGGGTCCTTCCGGAGCCCCCGGTAGATCGTGGACATAATAATCCGCTGCTGAGGCCGCGGCCGCCAATGTCGGACCTAGAACTAAGGAGAGAGTCCATGACAGAATGGCCAGAGTCCCGCTCGAGCGAGGGCGCAAGGGCATCGAGAACATGGTCTCCAGAGCTTGCACCCTACTTGATGATGTTTAATTTTTGTGTATGGTCCAGCGAAGGAAGCGCGCAGTTGGAGGTCCGCGACGGACTGGTAATGACGGGATCAAGTGTTCATCGGAATACGGGTACAGATAAAGGGATGGGGCCGAAATGCGCGAGAGAGTTGAGAAGAAAAAGAAGAGAGGAGTATTCGTTTGACTCCACTTCGGATCCCCTGAATGTATAAAGATCAATAGAAAGTGGAAAGAGAGCAGAAGAGGAGCAACGGAGCGGAATTGCTGGCGTGGCCCGGACCCGGTCAGGTATTATCTCTGGTACATGTAATGTATGTTAAAAACAGCTTTTAACGTGGTGTTTTAGATAGATTAGTCATGCCATACATGTATGATACCGCACAGCCGCGTTGCCCGATAAGGGACTCTATAAGAGCGGATTCTTTGTATTGAAGCATCTATTTTAAAGGTAAGGTTCATCCTTCTACTCTAGATCCTCTTACGATCTGTATTAAGCTTGGAATGAATCATGGTATTATCATATATTTGACGTCACTTTTTTTTTCTACTGGCGTTTGGCCTTTCAGAAGAGATCACCGACGCCCTTGTCGGCATCATTTTTAATCAGATCCACCATCCCCTGAATTGGTATTAGCCAAGATCCTTCTCTACTTGTGGGATTTTGCTTACATCGGGCATGATCGGCTCGCCGCTAGCATCTTTCACGTAGCGGAACGGCATTTCAGTCCGCTCATGTTCGTTGATCAGAATTTCAGGGTAGTCGACATAGGGGATCTCCTCCAGTGGGACTATTGCAAAGAGGTTAACCGAACAGAAGTAAGAGTCAATGGGAACAAGCACTTACTCTTTTCATGCACCACCATGCGAGTCACTCGTACTGCAGTATCAGTGGTCATCTGCTTGGGGCCCAGACGTCTACCGACGTAGCCCTTTTTGCGCAGCTCAGAAGTGCGGTCTACTTGCTATTAGTACAACAATGCTTCTTCGTAGAAAAAAGAAACATACCTCGTGGTGGATCATCGCCTAACAAAGTTACAATTTAAGTTAGCCTTTTTCCTTAGAGAATCCAGGTTTTTGGTTTTTTTTCCCTCCCAATCGCGGGGGGGATTTTTAGCGTGAACGGAAAAGAAAGATCCATACCGAGAATACCACCGAACAAGAATACGTCAAAGGTCTCTCCATCTTCCGGACTCAATTCCACCTGGGCCGACGGGTCTAATAGACAGACCCTGTCCTTGCGGTCAGCAAAGATCTCCTCGACACTGCGCTGCTCCACCTCCAGGCCACGGGTGGCGGCCAGGTCGGCGGGCATCTGCAGCTCGGCGGGCACGGAGCTCAGCAGGAATCGAGCTCCGAGGTCGTGCGATTCGCGAGCGATAGCAGCATATTCCAGTGCAGACCATGGACCCAGTTCAGGATCCAGGTGTTCAACCACAAAGGCTCGGGTCTTCTGATCAGCCATGGCGGGGGTGGGATGAAGGTTAAGGAAAAGAGGGAAAAAATGTAGAGTTTGGTCCCACTCGGGATTGACAATTGGATTATGGGAAACTTATGGATGCGGCGATACGACTTTAGGATTTTACGACTTTTAAATGGGGACATTGGGCATGAATCTGTCTCTGGAATTCGGTTTTCCTCATACTGATCTCCATACCTTTCCTTTCTGCGGAAAATGAAGCTCGTCATGGTGATGACGTCGCCGCACACAACTAGATAGCAAGTAAAGCAAAGTAGCACTCTCTTTATCCATGGAAAGATAGAAACAGATCCGTGAAGATCAGATGACTGTGCATTATAAAGTTGACCAGTGATATACAAAGGGATGAAGTAACCGAAACCCCCATTTGCTCACAGATTGGGCGCGGATAAAGCGTTATCGATAGAGTAATCAATCCCCGACCTTTCACTTCTTCTTCTTCCATCGCTTTGACTGCAAATCTTGGGCTTTGCAACTTCGCTGCTTTCTATCTTCCCCAGACTCCCTTTCATCATGAATCCTCTTAAGCAGAATGATGTCGACGTGAGCGTGAGTCGTTGACCCCCTCTTTGGTTTTATCCATACCTAACCCCGTCTACTTTCTAGAAATTGAGCCCCGATGAGCAGCGTCTGTATGCCTTGTACGGTAAAAGGCCCAACAAGAAGGATGTGCTGCAGAACAAGCTCAAGGTAAGTTGTCGACTTCCCTGCAAATCCCTTCCACCTTTCCACCCCTCTACCCCTCGGCGACTTTTGGGTCTTCAATTCACCACCTTCCTACATGAAAAACAACCATGATCTGATTATTCCTTTCTTTTCATTAGGAGCGCAAATACTTTGACTCGGGTGACTATGCTCTGAGCAAGGCCGGCAAAGCTTCGGACGTCGGCGTCACCAACATCGGCTCCCGCCACCCAGTTCCGGAGAACATTCCACACCTGACAGCCACCTCCCCGGGTGCTAACAACCCCACTGGGACCGGGAATGGCGGCAGCATCAGTTCTCAGGGTCAGCAGGTTCCTGGCAGCAGTAGCGGCCACCCTAGCTCGATCGGCTTCCAGAGCCGTAGCCCCATCAAGGAGGGTAGCTTCCTTCACCGTGGTACCAGCATGAGTGACGGCTCCCTGGAACCGGATGTTCAGGATAAGGAGCCGAGTGTGAGCCCACCACCTGCTCGAGAGGGGGTGCCCATTCGCCGGTGATTGACACGTTCTCTTGATGCATTGCATGGATATCTCATGGGTTTTATTTTTCATTCTCCGGGAGGGATTTGCTTGGATTTCTTTCTTTCTCCACCTCTATTGTTCAAAAGCCTGGCGCTATGGGATCTTCTCTGGGGATGTGCACTGCGGGACAGGCCCCAGAAAGAACAGAGAAGGTGTGACCTATACAAAGACAAAAAAAATTAAGCAAAAGGGAAAACACTGCAACTTGGGGGGTTTCGATACTTGACTTGAACATGAAGTTGAGTCTTGATACACCTACATAGAACATCAGCGCATCTTTTGTTCTCCTTTGGCTTGTTCATATCGTTTAGTTACAGTCTTCGTCTGCGTTCCACTTCGCGTTTACCTGCACTTGCATTCCATGTTTTCCGTACTCGTTTTCTTATTTGCCTGTCTTATACTTCAAGCTTCCTTCCATGTCTTACCATAGTTTGATCCATTCGAAATACGTTATGACATTCAAACCGGCTTATGAACTTCAATGACGATAATCGTTTTGGATCGATATCATTTACTATTGATATAATTGGTCTCTAATTTGATCATGCCGCAAGGACGGGAGGAGGTAGCACGAGAAGCTTTCCAGATATTCTATGTACAGCGACAAGCAACGGTCAAACATTACGGTGAAATACTCCAAGGTTCAATTAGCCGGAGCATAAAGAAACATGTCAGATAAAGTCAGACCAGATGAATGGCAAAGGGTATAGGAATCGGGCTAAGATAGGACGGCAATGCGACAGCGAGAAAATTGCAACTGGTATCATGGGGTCATGACAAGAACAAGTGGAGGAAACCTGATGTCCCAGGTAGAGAATAGATGAAAATGCCGAGGTGAGGTAGGGCCTAAAGTCAAGCCCGTGAATCGGTCTCTTTCAGAGGTAGTGCTCCTTCAACCTTGGAGCAACCACATGGCCAAAGGCTGGGGGGAAAAGAAAAGGGGATGTTCCAAGATGCCCGTGTATAGCACCAAGGAAAGGGGGAAGTATTCAGGTCGCCATGGCGTGTAAAGGGTAAGCAAATGACCTCCATCTGAATTGAGACTGGCACATGGCATTGGACTTTCCCGGAAAGGTCCCAGAAGAAGGCCGGTTCTTCAGTCCCTATGTTGGGGATGCTCAACGGTCTGAGTTGAAGAAACGTACACGGTATGGCATGTGATGACAGCCATATTTGCTCAAGGGGTCGCTTGGTTGGAAGTTGGATGCGTCGACCTAGAAATACAGAAAGCATCGGAGATCACTACCGTAATTCTTGGGGACATGACCCAATATAAAATAGCAGTTTGCGCACTCCGATGACTTTCCAGACAGATGGGATTTCAATCGGTCTTCCAATGGCCAGTCAGCCCATTGTCAAGATCGTTATGTTCCCCAAGCCAAAGCTCAACTGCATATAATGCCGTAGTGCAGGCCAGGTTGATCCATCGCCAGAGGTTGCTTCCACCTGCGCCTTGAGTGCTCCACCATTCGCCAATACCTCCCATTGCTTGTGAGGTGGACGAGAAATGCTGCATCAGAAGACTGGTATAGACAGCAATGAGGATCGATGGCGAGAAGTAACTCAGGAATGCCAGGACTTGGCCAGCGGCATCGGAGTCTTCAAGAGAAGCCTCCTGGGAGAGCGCACGGGCTCCAGATTCACGCACCGCCGGAATGATACGTGTTGATGCATACAGCACAAGAAGACGGTATGCAAGAGAGATCAAAACTGACGGAGTGACCGCGCTAAACACAGCCGTGATGACGTTGAAAGCGGCGTGAATGATCGAGGGTAGCAGAGACAAAGCGTGCATAAGAGTGGTGTATGATGCCATGAAAATGGGCGGAAGCGGGGGGAAGTCGCCTGCTTGCGCAGGAGACGGGATTTGCTCGACCGGGTATGACGGTTGGTAATCTGTAAAGATCTGGTAGATACAGAGGACGATGTAGGCGAAAAGCAAGGAGCTCTCCACTGGGTTTCCACGTCCACTACCTATTCCCCAGGCGCACAGGATGACCGCGCAAGTGATGGAGACGCCGATCAGAGCTGCATCGACATTGGAAATCTCGGGGAACTGAAGAACGCGCCAAAGGAAGTAGACGGAGCTAGAGATCACAGTAGCCGATAGAACGAGCAGACCGATCTGTAAAAGTCAGTATTCTGTTAAAGCGCAAAGGGGGTGACGGGGAGAGAGAGAATGTACCATCCAGCTATCACTGCGCCCACCTCGGTTGACGAGCCAGCGGGTGATTTGGCCGGCGGCCTGGATCACCAAAAGACTGCAGAAACCCTCCGCTAGCTGGAACACAGGTGTGGACCATCGCAGAAGTCGGTCCCAGTTACCCAGAGTCACTGTTTCGACCAAGCCATCCCGACCGAAGAGCCATTCCTGAATGGAGCTATCCTGGGCTCGGTTCCCGCTAAAGGTGCGCTCCACCCACCCACTGCTATTCTCCGGGTCGACCGAGAACCGATTCAGGGACCAAATCAACAAGATTGGAATTAGAATCCATTGTGTAGAGCGGATAACGGTGACGAGCGATGAGCGAAACCATGAGCGCTCAGGGGTGGCGAGGCGCAACAGCGAGAAGAGGAAGTAGAAGGTTGCGAGCGATAGGGAGAAGGCCAGACCACATGTCTTCCCGCCCACGTCAAAGGCCAGAGGGATAGAAGAGACCGTGACGGCGAGGAAGACGGCCGACGAGAAGACTCGAACGAGCCACATTCGGGGAGGAAACGCGCAAGGGCGCGTAGAGCAAGTCGCGTTTTTGGTGTTGATGAAGAGAATGGGGAAGAGAGAGGGGGGGGAAGGCACACGATCGGTTCTTTTTTTTCTTATTTTCCTTTTTCCTCAAGCTTATCTCTGGATTTCACGTGGGGGGTGCAGCATCAGAACAAAGAAATGACAAATTGTTCCACAAAATTAGGAGATTCCGTAGAGGAATCTGAATACTTTGACTAAGTCCAGACTCTTTAGAATAATGTGCATGGCAACTCTGAGTGTGGTGTCGTGCTAGGGCAGCAAAGCCTAGAGTCTGGACTGGCGGTCAGAGCGCCTGATTTATGACATGGAGTAGAGATATTTATAGTGTATGGATTGTATTATATAGCTAGTTATATATTATTATAGTAGGATATGGAAGCTATGTAGATATTGCTATGTTCAAAATAATCTATGATCGTCCTGTGATAATGTGATCTCAAGTTGATAACGCCATTAATGTTGTCATGTACTAGATACTTGGTGATAGGCGGGTGCATACGATTACCAGGAAGTATCCAGTACTTGGTGTTTATCTTCCCCAGAGGCGGAACCGGATACCAACCAAAAGTATCAGTGATAGGCAGTTGCATCTCCAGTCTTGACTGTTCACATTCACTTGTCAATCATTTCATGCATTTCAACCTTAGGAATATGGCATTCATCACCTGAGTCAACTCAACCCTATTACTAAGCCCTGGTTTCCCGATACAGCTGTCCCGCAGATAAGCTTGACCATCCAGATCAAAGCAAATCATAATCGTCTCTTCATACATGCTACGTTTTCGTACCTTTTCCAAAATGGCTGAAACTGTTGCAAAGAAGCTCAAGACTGCTCCCGTCATTGGGACCCATAAGTGTGTTTCCCCCAATTGAGACTTGCCATGCCTTGAAGAGTCTGCAACTAATAGCTTCCAGTGGTCACTTCCATGCCGATGAGGCCCTGGCGGTCTACTTGCTCCAGCTTTTGCCCACCTATGCTTCTTCTCCGCTAATCCGCACTCGTGACCCGGCTCTGCTGGAGACCTGCCACACTGTGGTCGATGTCGGTGGTGTGTATGATGCTGAGATCAACCGCTACGATCACCACCAGCGCACCTTCGACACCACCTTCCCTCAGCACAGCACCAAGCTCTCATCAGCTGGTCTGGTTTACATGCACTTTGGTCGTGCCATTATTGCCCAGAAGCTGTCTCTGCCCCAGGATCACCAGGATGTGGACCTGCTGTACGAGAAGCTATACACTGACTTTATCGAAGCCATTGATGCCAATGACAACGGCATCTCCGCATATGACCCTGCTGCGGTGGCTGCTGCCAACCTGGAGAAGCGATTCAAGGATGGCGGTGTCACTCTTGCCTCCATTGTCGGTGACATGAACAACCCAGACCCTACCAGCCCACCTGGTGAGGCCCAAGACGAGGATAGCCTGTTCGGTCGGGCCAGCAAGCTCATCGGCAATGTTTTCGCTCGCAAGTTGCACCACGCTTGCCACTCATGGCTTCCTGCTCGCACCACTGTCGGTTCTGCATACCAATCACGTCACGAGGTTCACTCCTCTGGTCGCATCGTTGTTTTCCCCGAGGGCGGTGTTCCCTGGAAGGAGCACCTCTACAACTTCGAGAAAGATGCCTCCAGCGGCGAGGGTATCGATCCTGCCGCGCAGGTCTACTATGTTCTGTACCCCGAGAGCGCTGCCTCGGACTCCAAGTGGCGCGTGCAGTGCGTTTCCGAGTCTGAGGGCAGCTTTGTGTCCCGGAAACCTCTCCCCGAGGCCTGGCGTGGCGTTCGTGACCAGGATCTGGATGGATTGATGGCCTCTCAGGCCGAGCAGGCCGGTCAGGAGAAGCTCCCCGCAGGTGCTATCTTTGTACATGCCAGTGGATTCATTGGTGGCCACAAGACCAAGGAGGGTGCTCTGGCCATGGCCATCCGCAGCCTGGAGTAATAATGAAATACAACTTCGGAAGGGGTTACGAATATCAAAAAAGTTCATCATGGTTATTTGTCGTGATGTGAAATGGTTCTTATTATGATATTAAAAGCATAATTTTGTCTGGAGTATATAACACAGACATATCAATCAAGGAATTTGACTGCCTCGGCTTCTCATGTAATACTCCATGAAAACATCGTTCTTGTATCTTACTGGATTGTATTCACAATTATTGTATTCGCTGGCCCTGGTCATGCTGCGTCTGGTCAACATTGAAATATGATGCAGTCAGCCGGGCAACAGCCTGAAGTATGAATCAACAAGCTATAGATTTCCCAGAGAAGAAGTTCACATGCCTCAATATATGATATTTGTGGCAACCCTGGGATCCCCGATGCAATGAAAGGCTTAGCCAATGGATTTCATTGGAAAAAAGCCCATGCTGGGAAAGGTCGTATTCTGGTAATCCTCTGTGGCTTATGATCTGGCCAGTTTGAGGGCACTTGGGCTTGGAATTGCGCCAGGGCCGGGGAGCATCGCAATGGAGAGATAATTGCTGTTCGATATTCTGCTGATAAGAATTTCCCGGATTATTGATGGCGGTTTGTATGCCATAGGAGGCGAAGGAGAACTGGCACAGCAAAGACTATAGATCTTTGAGTGGGATCAATGACGGACATTCAACGAGCTGATATCTTCGATGCTGCCAGTACCATCTCCAGGCTTTGTAACGTCCTTGGCGTAAGATTGAGTGCCAAGCGAATCTTCACCTTCGCCCATGGCTCGTTGGATGAGCTTTGCTTTGACCGCGGCACCTTTCAAGCGCTCGTCAACGTCGT
Organism: Penicillium frequentans; assembly: GCA_028828275.1. Taxonomy (NCBI): domain Eukaryota; kingdom Fungi; phylum Ascomycota; class Eurotiomycetes; order Eurotiales; family Aspergillaceae; genus Penicillium; species Penicillium frequentans. The sequence goes on along the minus strand of JAQIZY010000001.1, from coordinate 318,103 downwards.
TCACAGCCTCTTCCGTATTGCTCATATCCAGGGAAGCTGGATCCACTAGCTCCAGCAAAGTGGCTAGGTTCCTTGCCAGGCGGGCACTGTGCGCTGGTATCTTTGGCATTTCTTTGCAAATTGATGAAGGATCCAGAGATAAGATGTCTGACTGGTCGACTTGTGGCGTCGACTGCTCGCATAGCTCGTTCGGTTTGGCATCAGCCAATCGCTGGGCCCAGACGAGAGCCTTTCCATACAATCGCCCCATTTCCACAAATTTCTCAAAGCCCTTCTCGACGGCGAAAACGCTACCTTCCGTGTAGCCGGCTTCGGCGCCATCGGCGACACCCAACTCGTAGCCTTCGTTGTAGAACTGTTCCTCCAAATCAAGGAGACTGTCCAATAGATTCGACTCCATGATTATCTGTATGAAATTGGAGACGTCACAAAAGCAAGGGGATGAGGATGAGTCAACGAAGGATTCAAAGGGATATTTTTTTTTCTTTGGCTGATACAGTTATGCGGGGCGGATGTCACGAGCTGATAAAGCCCACTTTTCTCGATTTTCCGGCTTCCCCTCCATCTTTCTCATCTGCAAACCACAATGGCGGCTTCAAACCCAATTTTGCCCAAGAAGGGCGAGCGCAATATCCTCATTACTAGCGCATTGCCATACGTTAACAATGTGCCTCATCTGGGCAACGTTGTCGGCTCTGTGTTGAGTGCTGATGCTTTTTCGAGGTATGACTCAACGCACGACCCCCACTATGATCAAAGAAAGCTGACATTTGAAAATTATAAGATACCACAAGGCTTGCGGTCGTCAAACACTTTACATCTGCGGAACGGACGAGTATGGTACAGCAACGGAGACCAAGGCGTTGGAAGAGAAGGTGACTCCGGAGGAGCTGTGCGCCAAGTACAATAAGATTCATCAGGAAGTGTACGAATGGTTTAACATTGGATTCGACCACTTCGGTCGCACCCCGACCCAGCAACACACCGAGATCTCCCAGGCGATTTTTAAGCGACTTGAGGAGAACGGTTTCTTGGCTGAGCGGACTGCCGAACAGCCATTCTGTGAGCAACACGGCTCGTTCCTGGCGGACCGATATGTCGAGGGCGAGTGCCCCCGGTGCCACTATGATGATGCGCGCGGAGACCAGTGTGATAAGTGCGGTCACCTCCTCGATCCCTTTGACCTTATCAAGCCTCGGTGTAAGCTTGATGGAGCCACCCCGGTGCGACGCGAGACAAAACACATCCACCTGCTGCTTGACAAGCTCCAGCCGGAGGTTGAGAAGTGGGCGAACGAGTCAATTGAAAAGGGACAGTGGCCTAAGAACTCACGGATTATCACCGAGTCGTGGTTGAAGGAGGGCTTGAAGGATCGCGGTATCACTCGCGACCTGAAGTGGGGTGTCCCCGTTCCGCTAGAGGGATTCGAGAACAAGGTGCTGTACGTTTGGTTCGAGGCTTGCATTGGATACCCCTCTATCACCGCCAACTACACCAAGGACTGGGAGCTTTGGTGGCGCAACCCGGAGGATGTGCAGCTGTACCAGTTCCTGGGTAAGGACAACGTGCCTTTCCACAGTGTCATCTTCCCTGCTACTCAGATTGGTACTCGGGACACCTGGACTATGAACCACCACCTGAGCGCCACCGAGTACCTGCAATACGAGGGCGGTAAGTTCAGCAAGTCTCGAGGAGTCGGTGTTTTCGGAACCAACGCCAGAGAGACCGGTGTGCCCGCAGATGTGTGGCGTTACTACTTGCTTAAGAACCGCCCCGAAACCGGAGACACTTTCTTCGAGTGGCGGTCATTTGTTGATGCCAACAACAGCGAGCTGCTGGCCAAGCTTGGTAACCTTGTTAACCGAGTCATCAAGCTCGTTGCGGCCTCTTACGGATCCGTTGTTCCTGAGTTCACTATCCCTGAGGACTTCGCTCCTTTCCAGGAGGAGGTTACTACTCACCTGCGCCAGTACATTGAGGACATGGAGAGCGTTCACCTCCGTGCCGGTGTGGCAACTGCTATGCGCATCGCTGAGGCTGGTAACGGTCTGATCCAGGCCAACCGTCTTGATAACGCCCTGATTGCCAACGAGCCCGAGCGGGCCGCGGCCGTTGTCGGAGCTGTTCTGAACTTGATCCACCTGCTCTCCGCGGTCTTCTCCCCATACATGCCCGCTACCTCTAAGTCGATCCTGGAGCAGTTGAACTCCCCGGTCCTATTGATCCCTACCCTTGAGGAGCTCAAGGATGGATGGAAGCCCAGCAGTATCAAGGCTGGCCACAAGATTGGCAAGGCTCAGTACCTGTTCTCTCGTATTGATCCCAAGAAGGCCGATGAGTGGCGCGAGGCTTTCGGTGGCTCCCAGGCTGACCGAGCCAAGAAGGCCGAGGAGGCTGCTAAGGCCGCTGCCAAGAAGGCTGCTGCAAAGGCGAAGAAGCTGGCCAAGAAGGAGCAGAGCAAGGCTGCTACTGGTGTCGAGGCTACTGCCAAGGGTGGTGCAGAGGGCGTTAGCGTGACAGCTTCCAGTTCCCAAGATGAGGCTGTGCAGAAGGTCACCGACGGTGTCGCACAGGTTACCCTTCCCTCTTCGTGAAAGAATTGCATGATATAAAGTCTTTTGTTTTGTATGTGAGGCTGAAGCGGCTGAGATAGCGACTAGCGATGAAGAGTGAGTTATCAACTGCGGCGCACGACATGGAGGGTTTGGGTCATGGTCACGGTTGGGTTGAAGTGGGCTTGGTCTTGATATACTTGATGTACGACTGGCATGTCGATCATAAACGCATGAATCTACGAGAATAGGTGTTTTTTTGGAGAAGTATATCCTTGGTATTTGATTATCTGGCTGGTGTTTATACCCCCTTGTGCATAGCAGAGCCCACTCGTAGAGTCTACAGCATAAAATAAACCCAATAGGTCTTACTAAACGGGCAAAGTCCTGGTTTGCAGGTTTGGTTCTAATGGTTTTATAATTCCATTTGTATCGCTATCCAAAGCCAAGAAGACTTCAAATACTGAACTACGGCAGAACTACGTAGATACTCAATCAGGTTTCAAAGATTCCCATTCGCAATTGTCTTAAAAAATACACGCCGATATGATAAAGTTTCATTAAATGCTCATAGCGCCAATCGCTCCACGACGCGGGAAGCAAATCTAGCCCCTTTCCCTTCGCTTGCAACCTCGATCACCGCTTCCGAGGGTTTGGTCGAGGCTTAGTTTCCTCCGGCCCCACGGGGTGCAGCATAACCTTATTAGGAGTCTGCTGGGTATTGGCCGAGTAGCCCTTGCTCCAGTCGTAGCTGACAGCATAAGCGAAGATGTTTCCATCCCGGCTAAAGGCGGTGCTTGAGATAGGACCGCCAACGGCCGGGTAACCCTTGAGACGGTGCTTGGCATCCTTATCCCAGAAGTGGAAGGTGCCGTCACTACCGGCAGTGCTGAAGGTTCCGTGGACGGGGTGGAAGCAGATGGAGTTGACGGAGTAGATGTTGCAGATATCGCGGTTATTGGCTGGGGTTTCACGGTGGCACTTGAAGGAGAAGTTGGAGGCGGAATCTTTCTCCTCGACATACTGAATGGCACAGCGGCCCTCAATACTGCCAACGGCAAATCCGGAAGCATCAGCAAAGCAGCTGACTACCCGCGTCTGCCACTTGAGGGGGATTGCATGGTCTTGTAGAATTTGGTTGGCTGGTCGAGGTTGACGATGTTGATGTAGCGATCAGCAGTGCCGATGACCAGCAGCTTGTTCTTAACATCCATTGTGTACACGCGCTCCTGGCAATCGATATTGGCGATGGGAGTTTGTTGCCGCAGATCCCAATATTTGACAGTTTTGTCCCATGAGCCTGTCACCAGGAGCGGTGACCCGCCTTGTGGGTTGGGGAACATATGACAGGCGCGAATTGGACCATCGTGTTTCGCAACGGGAGTAGTGGTACCGGAACCGAGATCAAGGAGTTTGGCCATGTTGTCTGCACCTGCGCCGACCACTTTGGATCCATCCTAGAGAACAATTGCAATGTTAGCTTGCTGTATGCCAGGACTGGAACAAAAGACCACGACCAAGAAAAACCTACCGGAGACCAGCAACAGTTCAAAACAGGCGCATCTGCGTTCAATATCGCCTTTCCTTCACTCTGGCCAGTGGGACTGATTTCATAGATTCGGACCTTGTTGTCCCAGGATGCGACAGCGAGATGTTCACTGGTGGGCGAGAATCGCATATCCGAGATACTATCCTCCGGGGGCTGGTTGAGTGTGACATCTTTGGAAATGTCACCAGTGGTATTGGTTTGTCCGGCTGTTGTCGCCGCTGCAGCGGGAGCACCAAAGAGAGACATTGAGAAGGGCACGCGAAAGAGAGCTCCTATGGGTGGTGTTGAGAGGGTGAGAAGATGAGGAGGATAAAAATGAGAAGTTTGAGTTCTTTCACAGCCACTGAGCTCCAGATGAAAGGAGGCGGCGTAGGAAGAGATAGAAAGGGTGCTGTGAGCAGCGTGGAGAGAGCTGGGAAAAATGACTGCGCGGATCTGGAAGTTGATCGAGATGCGTGAATGCAGCGGCAGAAAAATACACCTGACCGCCTTCAAGACCTACAGTAGAGAAATTCGATAATGGGATCAGATTGAACGATAATAGACTTAAGTATGATTAAAAGGGTTCAAGACTGCGTATCAGATTTTTCGGGACCCCAGGACACTCAGTGAACGTCAGTTCTCTATGGTGAGAGTAGCTGTACCACGATGTCGTTACTATATCATCTGCCGCATATCAGATCTTGAATTTTACTTGGATGGTGCTGAGTAGATGAACTGCTCGGGGTTTGATATGACTTTGTAGCAACTTTAAGATTGATTCCAGACTGGAAACGAATAGGAAACTGTATATTTGCAACATATTGAACTCATAAATCAGAGCTCAGGCAGTAGTTGATTGTATAGATATATATCCGTAGACTCGAGAGAGCACATCGTCGTGTCTTGTACTATAGCTACCTAGATGTTGACTTTTTACAGCCCGGAGCACGAATACGACCTTCAAATATTGATGTTTGATTGATCGAAACAAATCTTAGTGCCTAGGTCCACGTTATATGGGTAATTCAGAATACCAACTCAGGTAAGGGAACTATTGTAGCCACATTTTGCGATCAGATATTCCATATAACTAATTAACATGTATCATTGAACTACTATTGAAATTATTCCACTAATGAAGGTGCGAGATGTCTGGAATAGGAACTGTTGATACCTCCGTAAAAAGGGACCTAAATCCCTCTACAACCGGTCACTACGGGACTCAGTACCACAGCAATGACTCAGGCAACTCAAATGATTACATCTAGATGCGGTATATAGCACAATCCCTGTTATTTTGTCGCTACTGTCAAGTGGCTAAGAATTATGCTTGTAGTCTGATTGGTTTTTATAATGCCCTGTGTCGTCAGTAGAGCTAGGGTCCTTTGATAAATTGTGCTTTATATAGATATACATATAGACGTTTTCACTTCAGGATGGTTCGCAATGAGTCTGCAATGAGCCAAAGCCAAAAGATCGGTGTTCGTTGCAATTGCTGAAGGCCCGTTGGAAGAACAATGGCTATATGCGCGGTAGTTATGTGGCTTGGGCCCGATGTGGGGAACGCAGGATCCACCCGTGACCCGGGCCCATCAGATGATCAGCAGCTCGGTGGAATGAGCTCGGAAGTGTAGGAACCATCTGAAATCATTGCTCTTTCCAATAAAGGGGACCTGGGAACTCGGAATGGCATGTTGTGAGCTTCTCAAAGATGGGCTGATGATGTCAGGTGATCGACCAGGCCTTGAGGGGTTTCGTGCATCAGGTGGAATCCAAGGATTGACGAGGAATTGAGTGCATGAGAACAACCATTCTCTCTTCTCTTGCTCTGAATTCCACTTTGCATCCATTCTCATTCTCATTTTCGAGGTTCCGAGTGGAATGGACGCAGAAATAAAGCCGGGTGGAGTAGAATGCGGGGTGCAGCACCCAGATTGGCCCACTCCCGCCCCCTGATGTCAGTTGCTCGTGTGATCCGGGGATGCCGTGTACAAGCAATACGAAACGTTTCCTTTGGGATTGTTGATTTGGGTCTGGGGAAATGAAATCATTCTATTGAATTCCACGAGTTGCACAAGGGACATAGAAATTGAGATTGAGATCGAGATGAGAAGATAAAGCTGATGGAGAAGGGAAGCTGGTTCTAGAAGTACAAAGTACAGTATATACGGAATGACATCCTTGACTTGTAAACCCCCGCTCTTCTGATCACCTGCTCTTTCCCCTCTTCTCCTTTCTCTTTCCTTTTCAATACTTCTCCTTTCCATCATCCTCACTGATCTCCCAACCATCAATCATGTCTGTTCCACTTACCAAGGTCGATTCTGCTATCGCTGGCTTGTCCATACAAGATGAAAAGCCACTTGCACCAACAGAAACGGAAGTCAAGAAGGAGAAGAAGTCCAGGCGACTCTCATCTCAAGCCGAAGATGTCTGGAACATCAAGGACCTAGGTAAATTTGGTAATGAATCATGCTCTGACATCTTCACTGATGCAAGTTGATAGAGGAGCAAAAGATTGAAATCACCTTACCCATCGAGACCCAGAAGACTGGATGGTTAGTGGTCTGCTATTGTCACAACTGTTCTATTTACTAATATCCCCCTCAAGGAGACTCAACACTTCACCAAACACAGTCGAAGACAAGGACATCCTCAAGCTTAAACTCACAAATCCCCCCGTGAAGAAGATTGACCTGCACTTCCCCTTGGGCCTGGAAGTCACCGCCCGGAATCTGAAGGGCGTCACAATCAAGGACGCGCTAGAAGCAATCCACAAGCAGTTCAAGAAGAAGGTACGTTTTTCACCCTCCGTATCTCCATACAAGCCACTGACTAAATTCTTACCCAGGCCGACGATGAGTTGGAAAAACCCTACCTCGCTGGCTTCGAGTGGGACAAGGAAGAGTGCTGGACACGGTTCATTGTGCACCAAACCGACAAGAACACCGCACCACACCAAAACGAGAATAGCAAGAAATCCAAGAAGAAGAAGAAGGACGAAGAGTAGATCGATCCAACTCGATCCTCAGGGCTAATGGCACCCCGTCTTATCTCTATTATTTGATGCTTCTTTTCTTCTTTGCAACGACAAAGGTCAACTCACTCTTCGGCTATATGTTTCTATTGCCCTCATGATCTAACGGTTAGCCTTTCTTTGATCTTATCCCACGGGATCCCGACTTCTGCAATCGTGTGTTTCTCGTGGTTCTGGAATGTAGAAGCAAAGAATTAAGAGGGCGCGGGCTGAAACTGTGCTGCTTTTCATCTTATTTTATCAAATTTCTTTCATTCTGGTCTTATGTATTCTTCTTTGTTTGCGTTTTCTTGTTCCACTCCGGAATCATTCGACTCCGAATGTTCCATGACCTGGGTGAGACCCGATGATCGGAGAAGTCTCCTGCATCTGTTCTTTCATTTTTATCTCACTCAGATAATCCAACTAATTTCCAATGGTTCAACTGTTGTGTAGTAGTATGACGTCGGGAGTGAGCATTGCGCTAAGCATGGTGGATCCACTAGGGGCCCACAACCCGCGCCTTAGCACCTTTTTTTAAATTGCTTCTCTGAGCGGCTTTCATGCAGGCTAAAATACCATTTTATTGGCATAATCTTGAAAGACCTGAATATTGGGTGTCATTATGTACCAGGCACCAGTTGCGATAAATATTGGTATGTACAGGAAAGTTCAAAGGAATTTGAAAATAAACAGGCTAATGTGGATGAGCAGAAACAAAACGTTCGCTAGATCAAAATGTCATGGGTAATTCTTGAATGCAGGCAGAAATTAACGGGGGCGACCGGGCTCCCGACTGCCAAAGAGGGCCAGAACGATCTCATCGAGAAGAGTAAAGGCCAGGTGGGTATTGAGAGGTTTATTATTCAAGGTAGCGAAGAGTCGGCGCGAAGCAGCTTGGGCATTGGCGCGACCGACAACATTGGCTGCCAGATCTGGGATCAGAGTAGCCAGGACGACGGTGGCCTCAGTGCGGCTTTTGTGACGATCCGCCATAGACCTCGGTAGGAACTTACGCAAGACACCACCGGGCCAGAGGGAATCACGAGCAATAGTAAGGTATCGCATCATGGAGTCGTCCTGGAACAAGGAACGTGCACTATCCCGGACCTTGCGCTCAATGGTACCACCGAGAAGCTGGTGCAGAACAACGACGACGGCGCGACCGCGCAGCCAGTTGTTCCCACGGTTCAGCTCGAAGGCTTCTAGGAAGAGATCGCATATGGGTTTAATAAAGGGCTCGAGTTCACGGTCTTCAAATGCGTTCAGCTCCGCTTCAGCCTCGGCGGTGGTGACAGCATCTTCAGTGGCGAGGGCGGGATCATGGGCGGTGCTGGCGTTGATGTTCACCTGGTTCGTCGCGGCTGAAATGAGATTCTGGCCGGCCGTGGATAATTGATCGAGTACACCAAAGTTGCCGAGAAAATCATCCATTCCATCGGCGACAGAATTATAAATCCGCGTGACCAGGTCCTTGGTATCACCCTCGCTACTGCGTGAGTCTTCTCTAGGCAGTATTGCCCTTTGAGAGAGAAAGGCTCGCAAGTCACGACTGCGGCATACCTCGGGTAGGTGAAGCAACTTTTGAAGATATCCCTCTAGAGCTTGTCGCCGTTTCTGAAGAAATTCCTTTTGGAGCTTCATGACCACACGCCGCCGAGGAAATTCCAGGTGTCGAACAGAAGGATAGTTCATGCGCAGCTTCTGATGAAGTTCGTGGAATTCACTGTAACGGCGAGGAACCGCCCAGGATGCGGCAGGCATCTGTTCACCAGCATTTCGTTGAACTTCGATAACGTCTGAAAGGAAAGGTTAGCAACACGAAGCAAAGAACGACCTAAGAGACCTCTTACACATAGCAAACTCCCGGCCATCCTCCTCCTTGCCGACCATGATAGATTTGATGCGGACTGTAGACCGACCGTAGAGACTGTTGTCACTTTCTTGGATGATATACTGCTGTCGCTGCATCTCTTTGCGATGAACTTCACGTTCAATGCTGGCTTTGGACTTGCGCAGAATTCTCAATTCGGCCGTGTTGTTCGTCAGTTCGGCCTTTCGGGTCAACGCCTCGACCACGGAATCTTGCGCGGTCAATTTGTCGATTTCGGTAGTCAGGACCTCAATCGCTTCAGTAAGTCCAAGATCGCCAGGTGCAGCTTCATGAACTTCGTCTGCTGGGTCTTTGTCTTCCCTGCCAACTGGTTCTTCATATTCATCCTCGATGAATTTCTGCTGGTCCGGGAAAAGATCGTCGTCAAATACACCTAGTCGTGATGCATGGTCCACGAGACCCAGTGATGCGATGCTTTTCTTCGCCTTTTCATTGATGCGCCCATCAATTCTCGGCGTCTCGGGTGAGCCTCGGGTAGAGGCTTCCGAATGGTTTCCAAAGAGAGAAGAGGAGGAGATATCACTGCCCTTGAGGTCCTCCACTTTTGGATTCTTGGGCTCATTGATAATGATATCATTGAGAGCGGCTTCTATGGTTTCAAGCACATGACTCTGACTTGCATCGTTATCGCCATTTTGGGAATCCTTTCCCAGGCTGTTCGTGGACATGGCAAGCTGATCCGTATCATAATCTTCGTCAAAAAGAGGTGCCGATCGCTCCGAATCTATAGATCGTCGTGGTGAATCTTCATCTTCAAAAAGCTTGCCCATACCTCGTACATCGCTCGATGAAACAGCGGCCCTACGAAGGTCCATTGCCGGCTTGCTGGCCGGCTGTGAGGCTGTGCGAGCTGTTATAGGAGGAAGAGGCCGCCTTTCGCGGGGCTCAAGAGTGACTGCTGGTGGAGATGGAGGGGCCACCGGCCGATGAGAGCCCGAGGCCTCATCCGACGCAAGATATTTCCAGTACAAGTCTGATTCCTTGAACTTAGGATAGTAAGCACTCTTCATATGTTCCAACACAGCTGACTGGGTGGTCAAGACCACAGTCCGAGCCTTGCGGTATTGCTCTGGAGTTGCTCGCTTCCCTGCGCTTAGGAACGTCTTGACTATCCGACGCGACTCATCAGAGACATTAAGTTCTGGCTTGGTGAGATACGTTTCACTCAGAAGCGCCAAATCATTCCTATCGGCCGTCGTCCATGTCACTGAGGCCGCCGTCTCGTCTCCAAAATCATCTTCCAGCGGATTTCGAAATCCATCAACCACTATCCAAAACTGAACCAGGGGCATTAATCGTTGACGGTCCATGAACTCCATGAAATAAGATAAACCAGCCGCATTGTGCAGTACATCTACCAAGGAAGACTCGTGGGCTGTGGACGAGCTACCATGCCGCACATGCCTCGCTGTCACAGGAGGCATATGAGAAGACTCCCCTGGCACAGCAAGCTTGGCGACCTTTTGATCCAAAACCCTTTTACCTGTTTCCAGGCGTCTGAGGTAGACCTGATCTTGCCCATCCACCATACTCTCTCTCTTCAATTGGCTAGAAACTAGTGCTCGAAAACGACGGGCATCAGATAGATTATTGCAACGTCTTATAGCTCGAACAAAGCGCTCAAAGGCTCTTTCGGAGTCATTTGCCGAAAGTTTTGGGAAGGGTTGCCCCCGTTTGGATTTGGGGGCGGGGGAGGCATGCTCATCGAGTGCAGCCCGTAATTTGCGCACGGTTTTCCTGTCTTGCAAAGCTGAGCGGCCATAAGCCTCCATCAGCTGATTCCATGTGTCGGGATCAGACAACGCCGTCACGGCTGGCAGAAGGACTGCACATGATATAATCTCACGAATCAGAACAGAAACGGCTCTACTCTTGAGCGCACTCTCTGGAAACAGCTGGGGAAGGAATCCCACAGTAATCTTTCTGAGATACTCTTGTTGGAGCGTTTTCTGGTCGACCGAGGAGAGACCGACTGCCGGATGAAGGCGGCCCTCGCGGAACTTGTTGGCAATTGCTAAGTCCAGCTCCTCTGATTCGGTCACATTTCGACTCAGGTTGCGTCCACGAACAGAGCGCTCGGCAATGTCGAATTCTTTGAGGTGGGAAGTTAAGATTGGAAATATGCGGGACACGATCAGTGAGATCAGGTCTTCTGCAAGGAGTCTATCTCGAAAATTCTCCAGGGCAATGCGAATGATTTTATCGACTTCATTTGCAAATATAGGGCTTGGGCTAATATTTTGGTACCAGGACGAGATAAAATCCCGAGTCACAAGAGACAGCAGTTCGTCAATTCCTTCGGACACCACAAAGGACTCTGGATAGAGGGGCCGCGGTCGGTATCGGGTAGTCTTCCGCGCATTGAAAAGCTCTTTGCGCCAGTTATTGGGTTTGATAAACGCGACCGAGACTTCTTTTGCGCTGCGGGTTTCGGTTTGGTTTCGTGTCGTTAAGAGCACCAGGGCCAGGAAACTGGCGGATGACAGTGCTACCCCTAGAGCTAGTGCATATCCCAGATAACGGAGGATTGGTAACCAGCGCACTACCAGACCCCAGGCAATAAATCCACCAACACTGGCTAAGAGCAGATCTCGACGGTGAAGGGCCATTCTCCCCAAACACGCACCAGAGCTCCACCTCTCATGACGGCAAGTCGCCGCAAATCAAGAGGGGGAGCTTGACTGGACATTGAACAATAGGGCGTAGGGAAGAACAAGGAGAGAACAGTGATACTGATATGTCGAATCGAAGGCAGAATGATCAAAAGGGCAAAGATGAAATGATCGCCAGATGGAATCCCGTGACTGCGGAGAAAACGTCATTTTTGTTTACTTAAGCTTGCGATCTTCCGCTTCTTCTCTTTCCTCAACCCAGTTTCCCCCTCTTTTTCACGCACCTCGGTTTCCTCCCGTCTGTCTTCCCTCGCGCACTTGCATCATGGCTATCCTCACCGACATTGTCGATTTGTCGTCCACCTCACTATTGTGTATGTAATGAAATGTTATTGCTTTCTCCGCATTTTGCATGTGATGCGGGAGCTGACCCTTGCAGTGTCCGCGGCCAGCATTGCCTTCAACCCCATTTTCTGGAAGTGAGTTTTTAAATTCCCCCGGAATGATGCTATACACGTGGACTGACCTTTTTGTAGCATTGTTGCCCGTGCAGGTTAGCTGATGACACCCCTCAATAATTGGCACACAGCTAACAACGCCAGAATACAACAACCATGTCCTGACTCGCATCTTCGGTGGAGCCTACAGGGGATGCTATGCCCTTGCTTTCGCCATCTTCTCCCTGGGTATCTTGCGTGATCATTTGTATCAAGTCGCTCTGGATGAGCAGCCTTTCTACGCCCCCGTACACCAGCCCATTATCGGTGGCATTCTATTTGCGGTGGGCTCCGTGTTGGTCCTGTCTAGCATGTGGGCCCTTGGCGTGACTGGAACTTACCTGGGTGACTACTTCGGCATTTTGATGGATGCGCCCGTCACTGGCTTCCCGTTCAACGTGACTGGTTCGCCGATGTACTGGGGAAGTACTATGAACTTCTTGGGAGTCGCTCTGTACAAGGGTCGTGTGGCCGGTCTATTGTTGACGGCCCAAGTCTTTGTGCTGTACTGGTTCGCTCTGCAGTGGGAGGAGTAAGTCTTGATTATTATACCTCATCCTTTAGAGGAATTTACTAACCCATGACTACCCAGCCCCTTTACTGCTGAGATCTATGCCAAGCGTGAGCGTGAGCGTGCCAAGAAGCAGGGAGGCAAGAAGCAGTAAATGCAGTGCATGTATAATAGGGTTGGCTGCGACTTTCAACATCCACAATCCGCACATGACAACTTCTCGGCCAGAACGAGATATAACAGCCTGAACCCCTTCAACCCGAAAAGCTACATTCCGGGGGGGTGGTAGTGATCCAGCACACGGATACATCCGAATCTTCAACGATGCTGGGACCAAAAAGTAGACGATAGACATTTGCTTTCGCCCCATGGCTTAAGCATACCGGCGACCAGGGCTGTCAACTGCCCTTTAGCTTTCTCCCTCACGCGACCTCAAAGATATCCACCCATTGCGCCAAACCTTCGACCCATCTCCCGTCTTAGCACAGTACATTTCCAGGTAGTAGATATCTTGTGGCATTAGGTCTATTTGATGAGAAGTCAATACCCTTTACAAGTTCACCAAACATATTCGCATTCCTTAGTGAGTACAATCGACCTCGAGTCACGTAGTTATTCGCGCTTTGTCTACATGTACTGCTCAAGGTTTTGTGGAATACAAAATCAGACTTTCTGGTCGTAGTCATGTTCATTGGGACAAACGCTGCTTCAGCCGAGGAAGAATACGCAGTGCATTCTCTCTTGTGACCTGTGCATGGGCTCCTTCCAGGTGCCCATAGGAATCAAACCGTTCTCTGAATAGCTGAATACTGGGCACAGGCGCATTCGGATAGTCACAACCGAAAAGCACATGTCTGGGGTCTGCGATCTTATACAACAAATCCAGCATGTCGTGGGAAGCTGACAAAGCAGTATCAAAGTAGAACTTACGTGCCTCGCCCAGGATCTCTTCAGTGGAAAGTCCAATGTCCATTGGTGTATGGGGAAGCAGGGCGGCAGAACGGTTAATTAACCAGGGCAGAGTCCCGCCAGCATGGGAGAGAATAATCTTCACCTCGAGGTAGGCACGCAGTATGCCATTGGTGATCAAGTCCATGGCCGTACGGCCGGTCTCTTGTGGGTAATCGAACATTGGCTGTGGCAGATGCGAGTTCACAGGCTTTGTATCGACGGCGTGGGTTGGGTGCACAAACACTACTACCTGTCGCCGGTTCAGCTCTTCCCATATGGGCTTGAGATCCGGGTGTCCAAGGTAATGGTTGTCCTTGCCGTAGCGGGTGAAGAGAAGCACCCCGTCAGCCCCGAGAATATCTAGGCTGTACGCAATTTCATCAAGAGATGCCTTGGTGTCTAAGAGGGAGGGCAACGAGGCGAAGAAGCCATAGGATTTTGGGTGTGCGTCTCGGATTGCTGCAGCGTACTCGTTGGACGCACGGGCGAGATGGGCTGCTGCTACTGCATCCTTCTCGATGCATGCACCTGGGGCAGTCATGGAGAGGATGGTGGTGCCATTGCCAATTGCGGTGCCGAGTTTCTGGTCTGCTTCAAGAGACCATTCGGGAATATACCAGCCTGATGGATCACCACCTGATTTTTCAAGAGCTAAGCATTCTGTTAGCTGCTTCTTGATCTCTTGTTATTATGTGAACAAAAGAGCCTTACCTTTGGTGAAAACCGGAGGATAGAAATGGTGATGAACGTCAATCTTAGACATTGTCGGAGATGTTGGGATATATAGTCCTGAAGTGGAAGATATAGAAGTGGATTGGGTCTCCATGTGTTGAGACACGAAACTCGAACTTCATATAGATGAACCATTCCGGAGCTCGCGCTTAATTAGAGCCGAGTGTCGATCTACGGAATTGCGGCATTAAGTCATAAGAGGGGCACTCGGATATCGGCACACCATTTCAGATGACATATTTGATATGTTGTGAAGATATTGCAATTGAGTCCCGGTGTGAAACTGGCGATGAGGTCATTCTCCTGTAGATGGCTTCTATAAAGTATATCAACATCTATATACGCAGAAAACAACGAGTTCAACCACTTGAAAAGATGAAACATCAAATGAAATAAGAAAAGTAATACGAGACAAGATTTTATTCTCCATTGTCCAAGGGGTATATTGACACCGACCATGGCCCAATGCACGAGTCATTCTGCATGGACCGAATACCACCAACACCACGCTATGAGACTGAAAAGGGACCGAAAACAAAGAGCAAACTAGGCGTGGCAAAGATCAGAGTGATGGCGTTATGCCCGTCGTCCGCGACCTCGTTTGGCCGTCGTCCGACTGTCATCCACCGTTTCCACTTCGTCTTCGTCGGTTCCCTTTTTGAGGTCCTCACCTTCAGCCAGACCCCATTTCTCACGATCATACCAATCCTCACCATCGCTCATCTCACCCACGTGGCCCTCCGCCTTGCACCATTCGAGTACATTGGCCTTCATGTGGCACGCTCGGAACAAGGAGTTGAGCATATTCTCGAACCCCCGCACCGTCTCCTCTTGTTTTTGAATGTAAGACCAGAGAAGACGACGGGTTTCCTCTGCCTCGGTGGCAGGGAGGCCAAAGTTCGCATCCGGGCGGACGTTGTCCGGGATAAGAAAGAGTGGGTGCGGGGTGAGAAAGGTGCTAGCAGTCTCCGAAGATGGAGATTGGTTTTCATCTTGAGGATTGGCTGCATTAGCCCGGGCCCGGGTCGTCATACGTCGGGGTGGCTCAGGTGATGAGCCGTCGTGCATCTCAGCGTCTTGCTCGGTTTCGTCGTGTGTTTCGTTCGGATCCCCATTTGTACGCTTAGCATCGGCCTTCTCTCCATCTTTAGAAATGTCCATTTCATCTGGTTTGTCATTGGCAACATATCCACCTCGGCTGAGATTGTTCCCATTCCTTTGGGGCTCATCTGCACCCTTGGGGTGGGGTGGAAGGTCGTTCACCGTCGCATCAGCTTCTTCTGATTTGAGCGCCTTACTGGGTTCCCTAGTCTCGATGTTTGCTGTTGTTATCCCAGAGTCAGCTGGGTATTCGGCCATCTCCACATCATTCTCTGTGGTCTGGAGCTCGCCCCCCGTTCCATTTGGGGTGTGATGCGCTTCCCTGGATGCCATAGAGGGTAACTCAGGGCCCCCGTTGACATCTCCATTGGCTGAGGAAGTTGCTGCAAGCCTACTTGACTTTTGTTGCCCCGTAGATCCACGGGAGTTCTCGTCTTCAGTTCTAGGCTCAAAAATGTACCGGTCCTCAGGCGCTTCGACAGCGCCACAGGGCATCCATCCCGCGTCCCCCAGAAACTGACGGTGAAGGTTCCTGGCGCGCCATAGGAGAGCCTTCTCTTGGCGCAGCTTCTCTTCGACCGCTCCTGCCATCTGTTCTAGGGCTTGCGAGGTGTACGCTTGAGACAGCGAAGGGTGGGTGGGGAGTTCGGAGGGGTGTTTCAAGGGACATAAAAGTGCTGTTTACATCACATCAGTCAGTATATAAAGATACATAAGCGGAAGGCATGGATGAGATCACCCACTTTCTAGTGCAATCCCCGAGAACGGGTTCTCTTCGGCCGCGGCGGTATCTGCCTCAGAGTCTTCATCCTCCTCGTCGAGTTCATCCCCCTCTGAATCATAACGAATAGGGTTTCGCTGTAGAATATGGCGTGTGTAGCCTGCATGTTCGATCTTCTGTTAACCCGAACAAAAGGTATAGGTCAGTCTTCGAGTCTTTCCAGTCGCCACATTTGCGCCCGCGGAGGGGCGGTTCCCAACGAATAACATACCTCTCTGTAAAACTCCTCTGCATGAATGAAACCCATTGCCCCCTCCCGAACATACTTCGCGTTCGCTTTCATTTTATTCCCACGGTTCGTGGGCTGCATGATAGGATCATCGGGTCCAGAGTCTGCGAGGAACAGGACGTCAGTGACACGATTTGACACGATTGCAGAGAAATAATTCACATACCATCACGCTCTCGGCGCAAAGCTCTCTTCATCCCGATGATCGTATCGGCAATCAACGCAGCCTGAGTCGCCATGGCTACGGGTCTGCGACAGGGCCGTGGGATCAGACACGTGGGGACGGATGTAGGAACGGGGTTTGGAGGGTCAAGTTGAGATAGATGCTTGCAAATGCCAGCAGGGCTTCAGAATATGCAATTGGAAATCAACAAATTCAAATATTTCACAGGGATCACCCATCCGCAACAGCGGCACAAGTGGATGTGACGAAGCTCGGCGGAGAAGCTGCGACGCCCGATAAACGCTAGCCGCTTTGGGAAGGAACGGTGATAAAGGGACAGGGCACGTGACGCTATCGTCAAGACATCAAGGCCAATTTGAATTCGTACTACATAGTTCACTATCGTCATCAATAGGGCAGAATCTGGCTTGCCGAGAGTACGCCCAGACTTTGCCCAGATCCTAGTCCTTCCCAGTGCTATACACTCTGATAAGAGACAGATTGGTCACACAATTCCCTTCATCTGAAACAATGTCAACCCTTTTTCTGCATGAATATAATGTGAAACATTCAATACGGAGGTTTTGAAACGGTGTGTGAACTGCCATGATATATTTGATACATTGAGGGCACTCTATCGCTCCCATCCATTTATACAAGTTCGCTCATAGGTACACCATAGATTCGACCTTCATATACAGATATGACAACTAGACAGCTCTCAATCCGACCCTCATTTGCCCCTTGCCACCTCGATTGGCTCGTAGGTAATAAGGAATAAAATAAAGGTTCCTTCGTTCTTTGACAGTCTCTGTATGAGGCTCAACTGCAATTTGCCTACTCCAGTCCGAGGTATCTAACTCACCCGCAACCCCGTCCACGGCGACAATAGCAATGTAGGAATCCGGTTCAGGCCGTAGCTCCTCCAGCAAGGATACACTAGGATCAAATAGAGTTTTCTGTGTTTCTCACATTAGTGCTTATTTCTGCATGAACATGGGCTGCTTTACCTTGAAATGATTCGATTCCCATGGGTGATCCACGTCCTCAACGCAATAAACAATTGGACCCCGTCTGACATAGGCCACAGGCTGTAGGGTCAGAGGATTTGGTCGGACCACTTGCGGTTGCATAGGACAAGAAAGGCGGAAATGCGAATTCTCTTGTAGCCACTCAGAGCTCAGGAACATATATCCATTCCGAACATAAAGCTTATCTGGAGAGGGAGTGACCTGCTATGACGATTAGCTTTCGAATTATTTTATCATTGGGGCTGATGCTACCTTCCAAGATGCCGCCCATCCCGGAATTCGCAATTGTAACTCCAGACCAACAGGCGGCCCATCAGTGTGAACATCAAAATCCACATCACCATTCCATGGCCAGTCTGTTTTCTGCGTGATGTTCACCGTGGATGAGGAGACTTTGAGACTCAGTGTTGCCGAGGAATACAGATGCACATTGACAACGGCAGTCTGATCCTTTATAGTGTGACTCCAAAGATATCCACCAAGAAAACCCAATGTTCGCGTGACATTGGGTGGACAACAAGCGCACTCAAACCATTCATGGCGCTCTGAGATATCCTGATCGGAAGACGCGAGTTGATTCACATAGGTGAACGCTTTTCCATCCAAGCTCATACCTGTCAGAACTGCATTATAGAGACATAGCTCCATGATATCTGCGTAATGGCTGTCTAGTTCAATCTTTAATCATTAGGTTAGTAACCATCGTAGCTGAAACGGGCAAGGCATACCTGTAATAGTCTTTCGGCAAGCATCATCACTCCTATAGCAGCGCAGGTTTCGGCATAACAACCTCCTTCATCAGTACCTTGAGGTAGGAAGTAATCAATCCCAAACCCTTCCCACTTCTTCATAGCTCCGATACCTCCCGTCACGTAAGACTTCTTTTCCACCATATTGGACCATAATCGATGTACAGCTGGCAGGAACTTTATCCCAGTTTTACTGTTGGGTTGGCAAATTCGAACCAAATCAGCCACTGCCGTGAGGAGATACATAGCGCGGACAGAGTGTCCTTCAATTGTCTCTTGATCGACAATCGGAACATGGGCTTGTTGGTACCAATAACTTCTTGCAGCAGGGAAGTACATGGGTAGATCATGCTCGCTCTCGCCGCGGGCCTTTGCTTCAGCATCAAAGTAATGACATTCTCCTTTCCCACCCTTCGGGTTTCCTCTTTCTTCTATGAAGAATTGAGCCAGCTGCAGATGCGCTGGGTTTCGTGATACCTTATATAGGCGCAGGAGAGCCAATTCAACCTCTGGATGGCCAGGATAGCCGGGAATTTGGTCCTCTTGAGCACCAAAAGTAGCAGCTAGAAGATCCACGTACTTGAGAATCGGTGACAGCAGTTCATCATTCTTATAGAGAAGATGATGGGCGAGGGCTGCTTCAATAAGGTGACCTGCATTATACCTGCATAGTGAATATTCTCCGTGAGTTGCCAAAGTGTATAAGAGGGGTTTCCAGAAACCTTACAATTCATGCATGTCTCGCAAATTGGTAAAGCGTTTGCCGGGTTCCACCACCGAGTAGTGGATGTTAAGATAACCATCGGGCTTCTGAGCTCCTCGGATCATCTGCACTAGCTCTTTCACCGCCGCATCGATCTCCAAGTCGAATTGGTCCATAAGCAAGTAGCAAGCGCCTTCAATCCACTTAGCCACATCGGAATCCCAGAATTGGTGATTAGGAATTGGATAGACCGTTGGAGGGACCGAGTAGCTAGGATGCCACTTTAGTTTGAATGCCTCATATCGGCCAGTCTCTTTAAGCATGTGAAGCTGATGTTGCAATGTTTGAATTCGAACCACTTCACGGCGACGAGCCCAAAATGAATTTGGGGCGAATGTCGTCGCAACAAAGCTCTCTTGTGGATAATCCATGATGTCCTAAAGGATTACGTTGGATCAGAGATTAAAGAAGAAAGGTTTCAACCAACCGTCCTTTTACGTACCTTGGATCAACCCCCTCGCCGGAAGGGAAATCGGAGTTTGAGCGAGTTCGGTTGGTATCAAAGTCGTGTTCTCTCCGGTATCAAATGTGTACTCCGGGATGTTCATATTCGGCAGGGAAGACTCCGGTGGGGTTCCGGTGGGGGAGTTAACCCAACACACAAGGGGACAAGGGTATGGAAGCTTATCCACGACCCCACATTTCAAAACCGCTGAAGCTGTGAGTTTCTGGCGATCTCGCACCCCAGGCCATTCATGTTGGATCCTGAGGCTCCGGGGTTGCACGTCTATGTATATACCAGCTGGACGAATCTTCTGCTAAACATGCAGGGGATTGTGCTGCATTTCCAAACTGAAAAACTTCTCCTCCTCAGGTCAGTACGGGCATCGTAGAGATGTTACTTCCTCAAGGATGACAGGCGAGTGTAAAGAAGGCTTAGAGAAGCGTGAACCTCGTGCGTTGGTCACCGAGGATGTTAACGAGAAGGCCTACACCAGTCACTAAGAGGGCACTCCTGTCGGTGTCCCTGGAACGGAAAGATCTATGGCCTAAACTATAGTAACATCAAGTTTAATGCCCTGGAAAGTATCAGAAAAATGATAGTGTGGAATTCCTCATGCTTGCTCTCTATTCGTGATGCCAGTGCGAATGCTAAGTTGAAAGTGTGCGTATGCCATGCCAATGCAAACGGCTTTTAAATCGTTAGATTAACCCAAGGAATTCATGTTGCCATCTTGGCTGTCAAGTCATCGGCCGAAGTTCGGCGCCAAATACACTCCAATGAGAAAGGATTTGCCTAACCCTCGATGCCAAAGATCCGGGTTAGGGGATAACCCTACAATGTGGGCGTCATTCGAAGTACCAATATGCCAGATATTAGCAATATTAGCAAAAAGAAAAAGCCGCCAAACAGCTCAGTTCATCATGTGTGTGGTGTTGCTTGACCATTTGATCAAAGCTCATTGAGATCATCGGTGACCAAAAATGTCCATGTACTCATCCTCCTCTTCTTCGTCATCATCATCCTCCTCTTCTGATGCTGAGCCGTCCGAGGACTCTGCCTCGTCTTCTTCATCGACTTCTGACGGGCCCTCGGCTACCGTATCACCGGCAAGGAATCCATAGCGATCTCGAAGCTTCTTGCTTAAGAAATTCAAAGCCCCATATTCTGTTTCATTATCCGGTCGCGGTGGGCCGCCGAAGAAAGGTAAAGACGAGGGCTTTTCAGGTTCTCGCTCCGGAGGGAGGCCGAAATAATTACTGACGACCGGGGAAATTGCACGGCCGTGGGCCATATTGTATGGCACCGAGCGCTGGTCTGGTCCAGCAGGTGATGGAACACTGAGGCGTGACTCGGGTGCTGGGTTCGTGTTAAGGTGAAGTGCTCTCAGTGAGGTTGTCGTCTCCTCACTGGCATTCAAAGATGACGATCGGGTCCGCGATGGGAAGCCACCGACGCCCTCCTCCGCAAGCACAGCAGAAACATCTCCTTGCAATAGTCGGATTTGAGCTGTATTGTAAGATTCGCACCTGCGTTGATTAGCTTACATCCAGCGTATCAAACTTGACTTTCGAGACCCACAAATCACATTTTAAGCCAAGCCAGTGGTATTTGACGACTGATTTGGCGCCGCAGTCGTTACAGTAAATGAGACCTTTGGTGTCTTTGAATTCGGCAGGCATAGGCTGGCTCTCGATTGTGCGATCCAGGTTTCTGAACGTCGATTCCATGTTGGCGATAGTCTTGTTGCAGACTGGACAACGGAACGAGCTCTTTGAATATTCTTCTAGACATTTACGATGCATGCTATGACCACATCGCATCACGACCACTGTTTCTGGAGAAGTGAACATGTAGTCACCACAGATGGGGCAGTCACACTGGGTGGATCTCTCAATACACCGATGCGTGTCTTCGATCGAAATAGGCAGACAGACGCAGCAAGTCTAAGGAAGAATAAGCATTTCCGTCATGTTGAGAGGAGCTGCTAATTTACCTTGCAGTGGAAGAAATCTTTTCCAAGCCCCTGGCCAATCCGGCATATACCACAATCATTACAATGATAGATGCTTTTTTCGCCATCGTTATCCCAGAGCTTGCAGATATCACAATAATATTGCGCACTCTGTTCACCACACTGCCTACAGTGCTGATCCGCAGGCTGGGGATGGCCACATAGCATACATAACATATTTTCCGTGTCTCGGCGAATCAAATGATGATCTTCAAACTCATCATGGCAGAAACGGCACGCATACCATTTTTTACAGGTGAAGCACTGAAGCTTGACATTTCGCATGTAGTGCTGGCAGCCTAGTAGCACCCCGTTCAACTCTTCGGTATCTGGATCCTCCTCGCCTGTCTCCACTATAGGAGATTCGGGTTCGACTCTCGGTACATATGAAGGTTGTAAATCTTCAGCTGTGAGATTGAACAGGCTTTCATAATGGGGATTGGACGCGGTCAAAGTGGGGCTCGTTGGGCTCGAATTCACTGGATTCACTTGAGGGGATAATGGACTTGCGGGCGCATCCAAGCAAGAAGAAGTAAGAGTTGGGGAGTTAGGCGGTAATGGTCGAGAAGAATTATAGCTTTCCGTCATGAGGTAATGAACCCTCCGTGCCTTTTCATCGTTATTGAGATTCAAGTCCCGTATGGCGTGGATTTTATTCCTGAGTAACTTCATGCCATCATCCGCCGGTAAAGAGGTTTTCCCCAGCTCATCAATCCCAAAAGTTTGACGCGGACTTTGTTGAGTGCCGTCCCTTGTTTCATGTCCCAGGCTCGGGTCGGTACTAGGTGGCCCGTTCGATGGTCTCGCCGAATCGTCGTGTTGAGTAGACAAATCCTGATGAATCATTGGGTTGTGGTTCGTATTGGAATTTCTTACATTGTCGGCTCGATCCCCGGCCATGAATTCGCCGGTCAGAGGTCGAGTGATCGACAGGTCTGCGGTGTGGCCATCCATGTCTTTCGGTAAGCTTTGAAAGAAAGGAGGGCAGGGCAAAGACCCCGCATCTCCGGCAATAGATTCTGAGGCTCCACGATCGGATTTTTGATCGGTCACGGTAGGTTGGCTGGGTTCACTTGAGGATGACTTTGTTTGTCCGCTTTGAGGGAACTCCGACTCGGGTTGAGGGTGGCGGGGAGGTGTGCGGGTAAGAAGTCCGAGGTCAGTCAGCAGCGAAGAGATGAAGCTGCTCATGAAGGGCTGGGATCACATTTAGAAGTATTTAACAACGTTTCTAGGAGTGAATTTTTTGATTCATATATAAATCTCGAAAGATCAAAGATTGACGATCGTGTGTGGTTGGATAATCATACTCAAGTGCTGGCATGTGATTATGCTGAATCATCGCTGTGGACAAGGATGGTGTGCTGCCAATGTAAACTATACAATGGAAGCCAGAACTATGGATTTATGGATTTACAGATTCAAGCTTGAGGACCAGAAGTATGGGAATAAGGTAAATACATTACAATATCGTCAATTCTGAGGACAAATCAAATATCAATATTTGGTTTTTTTTTGGTCCACTCAGGCCACCAGACATGCAGCACGATGTATTCCATCTGTTGTGAATTTGGTCATGCATTGCAATTTCCCTCATATGGAAAAGCCCGATGGAGAACCTGTTTGTCCTCGTCGAGTGATTCAGGACAACGGACCTTCGAGGGGTGGATTACCTCATCCACACAAGTTCAGATGCGAAGTTGAGTGGGAAGAGCCCTCTTCCAGGTCAAGAAAAGCAGAGGTCAGGGAAAGCACCCAATTTCCCGTTTTGGGAGACTTGCTTTGGCGCCTCATTTGGCATTTATGCCCAAAGTCGACGTACGGGCGCCTGACGGAGAATCTGTGGTGCAGCGAATCGGAGAGGCAGTGGATCTATCTCCTCACTTCAGGCATGTCCCCAGGCTCTCGTTCAGGCGTTCAAGGGTCAAATTATAATGCTCATAAGCATTCTTGCGTAATCTATCCTCTGCTTTGCCGAGACCTAGAACCTTTAATCTGCGACCAAGTCAAAATCAAACACATTCCGTTCTCTGCTGCTATTATGGGGCCACCTACACGCGTGACTCTCTGGCAATATGGGGCTGTTCCCAGTATCTCGCTAACATCAAGTTCTTCACAATCTTGTGTTCTAGACCGCGGACGTCGGTGGCTCGTTCCAAAAAGAGTAGAGTGTTGGCGATCTTAGAGGGATCCAACTCGGTGTGGTTTGAGCGAAAGGCACTCCGCATGGTGGATCGTAAGACATGCCGGGCAGGAGTAGAGTATCGGATGGCTTTGAGGGCCTGTCGGTAGAGGCTTCGATAGGCATGAACGATAGGTTGATGGGAAGGAACGGTCATAATCGTGTCTGGGGGAAAAGGACTTGAACGAGTAGAGAAGTAATACGCATGCATTTATACATGCCGTATTTCCAAGGTTTCCTTACAACTGCCGCTTAGATGCGCCCAAGCTCGGGTCACGTGAATATTGCTATACCTGAAAGCAGCCCCGCAGACTCATGGTGTTAGGTGGTTGACATAGCATTGAGTAGAGTGTTTGGCTATTAATGGCTAAGCATATGGGTCATGACGATTTCAGAGCGGTTAAGAGCAATTCATGGGGCTCTGATACTATGATACGGGCATCCATAAATCACCGTTTAGCAACCACTTGAATCTGGAACTGGTACATGAGACAAGCATCTCACAAGTTTCCTCTCTCCGTTCTAAACCAAACTCTCAATTTTGCAATATAAAAGCAGCAAGAGACAAGCACTAAAATAGAAGTATTCATAGTATCAGAATACCGAAGGCAGTTTTCTAATACACTAACCAATCTCTATGTAGCTGCAGCCTCAGGCCCCACTTTCCCCAAAAGAAACAGGAACAGGTGACTTTGGGCCGCAACACTTCATGCCTTCTCTCCCTCTTCCACTCATTCTCCTGTGGAAAATATGGGAAAGAATTAAAATCCCAATATTTCGACAAGCTCCGGTTCATTTGTATGAGCTGGCTCCAATCATTTTGTATCAGCATTTCAATCTGATTCTCTGTACTTGGTCACCACCAAAAAGTGGTGGTTTTTATATGACCTGACCGCCCTGCTCTCCAATCTTCCCTCCGACCTTCCCTCCGCGTCGATCCCTCCGGCCTAGAATCATGTGTTGAAACTTCCCAGGTGGTGTGGTATCAAGTGCCAACCGTGGGAAATCAAAAGAATGGCCCGAGTTGTGAGGAGAGCTGCTTCGGCTGCGGCCTGGCGCGCCCCCAGCCGGGCCATCCAGAGGAGAGCTCGAAAGCACAAGGTTATCATGGAGTCGGTGACTCAGGAGAAGAAAAAGCTGCGGAGCGTTGTGCGTGGCTTTCTGGATATATGTTGTAATGGGGGAAGCAAGCCTAACAATTGATATAGATCTGTTTCGAGGCGAAAGCACCCACGGGTTATACTTTCATTCCCGCAGGAAACCCACTCTTAACTACAGCTTGCAAGGAGCGATGTCGGCAAGAAGGTTCCCAGATACATGCAGTCTCAGTACGATACCCCTCTTTTCTTGCTTGGATCCAGCTCCCAGGACGCAGCTCATTGATTTTAGACAACCCCTCATATGCACACTCACAATCTCTCACAACATGTCCACCGCATAGGCTATCATTTCCCCAGCACGGTGGTCGCAGCAGTATGCTCGGAGCTCGGACTATATCTCACCAGTACAGGAAAGGCGGTCTCCTTCCATACACTTGGCACTGTGGATGATCGCCGCCCACCGGACTCCGAGGTTTCCCAAGAAGTGATCAATACGGAGGCCAGAGATGCGATCAAGGATCTGTTTCCCAACGTTCCAGACAAAGATCTATTCCAGATTATCAAAACTTCATTTCAAAAGGTATGTTCATTGAAATTCTCCAATCGCAAGTGGTCAGATCGGGGATGCCTGACATCGTGGATGTCAGGGTCAACGCAAAGTCGGTACAGCATCGGAACTACCTTTAGCTCGCCGAGCACAGTTAGCAGTGGTGGCCCATGTCCGCCACCTCTACACTGACTATGACCGACTTCTTAAACAGGGGTCATTCCAGGAGGCCAGATCTGCGGTAGAGCAACCCACCCTGGCCAAGGTTGTTGCATGGCGTGGTGATGATGAGAATGGCGAAACCGTCCTGGAAGATGTTTTCCGGGAAGTCATTGTCATATCAGATGATGAGGACAGCGAAACCGAAGAAGAATCGACCACTACCGACACACGAGACTACAGCGTGGAAATTCTGTCGAACCCAGCCAGGACCCATGAGATTCAGACTCAACCTATAAGTGCGGACCTTGTGACCAGCCAAGATCCTAACCGGGATCTCTCCGAGGAAACGGGGCCTACTTTCCGCATTATCTCCGAAGTGCCCGCTCAGAAGACCATCGATCGACGAGGATTTAGCAGATACCAAGCCTGGAACCGCGCTTTGCATAGATACCGAGCTGAAGTTCAACGCACCGAGCAGCCACGGCTTGGTGACGTCTCGCCGGAACAGCAAAGTCCCCTATATGCGAAGCGACCTGCTGTCACCCAGGAGAGCTCGGAGCCTATCAGGCGCCGGGAAATCCCTAAGCCCATGGAATCCACTCCCAGAGTCATACCAGGTCCTCTCTACGGGGAACCACCGGTCCAGCGATTGCTCGCAGGCAAGAGTCACGTAGGTACTCTGGAAAGGCGTGTTCCACTAGAAGGCGAACGCCTATTATCCCAGTTTGGGCCCACGGGAGGGCCCCAAGCACTAACCACACAGAAGCCGCATGAGATACGTCTTATGGAAACCGCTCCTCGCTGGAATGTCCATACCACTCACCCTCAAGGTAAAACCCAGTCGATTGTTGACTCAACGCGACTTGAAAGGAGTCACGTGCCACCCAATGGCCGAGCCAATGTGCCCATGTTTGTGAGCGGGCCTACGGAATTGCAACAGCAACAGAGCAATGAAAGCCAATTTGGTCCTAGGCCTGAAGCTCCGATCCCTTCCCAGGTCCGACCAGCGGTAATTGCCCAGGATCATGTTCTCCCTTCCATTGAAGCTCCTTGGCCCTTGGAAAAACGGCGCCCGGAGTTCCGTTTAGAGCACTTGACTAAAAGGATGTCGCTCCGTTCTGTAACACCAGTTCACTCACAAGGAGATGATCATGGCAGTGGGTCTGGCCCAAATAGCCCGGATGATCAAAACTGCAAGAGGAGAAGATTGGCTTACTACGCTGGTCTCCAGCCCGACTCTCGTCCCGATACGTGGAATGCAAGACCCATTGGAAATCCTGTCTCTGAAGAACAAGGGCCAAAGGTCCAATATCGCCGCGATGAACTCGGACCCGAGCATCGTCCACAGGATGTGCAATATCTCCGTCGAGACCATCTCCTTTCAGGGGAGCAGCCTTTGCGTGTAGGACACCTGCGGGAAAGACAAGCGGGCCTCTTTGCTCCACATGTCATCAGTCTGGATTCTAGACGGGACTTGGATCGCGTACGTCCCGTCGATCAATTGGGACATGTTCCCATGCACCCCTTCCAGCCCTCTCCTGGAACCAGTGGCACGGTGACAGCTGGTGATCGAATATTCAGAGCGGTCCCGGATGTCCCTCGCCCAGAAGTTCGCTCGTACTATGGTGATCGTAGCCCCCACATGGACCAGACCCGTCCCTCCACCCTTGAGGAATCGCGTCCTTTCCCCTGGAACCCCCGTATTAATGGTGACCGTCCTCTGGCTCATAATGCTCCCCTCGGGAAACAGTACGCCGATGGCTTTGTTCGTTCCATTGATGCTCGCGAGACTCGTCCGGCTGACTATTTTGTTGAACGCCCACGACCTCAATCTACTCGAGGGGAAATTCTTCTCCAGCCAAGCCGGCCCAGGAACCCCGACCCATTGCTTGCCAAGGATCCTAACCAGCCTCGGGCATCTTCCGAGCAACGTCTCCCAAGTCCTCGGGTGACGCATAGTTCTCACCACCAGACATTCAACCATCTAGAGACTATTCCTGGGAGCCGCCAGCCTCACGGGCGTGTGCCCACCCCCCGGGAGAGACGGCCTGGCAGCGGGCTAAGCACCATGCGGTAAGCCTTCTATTTGAAACCGAAAACCAACCAGCCGCGCATATCCTTCTCGATCCTTTTCCGCTATAACTAACTGGCTCCGCAGACGTGTACATGACCCCCGAACATTTCAAATGGCGGAACAAAGCCGCCCTATCTATGTGCAACGAGTTGAATCACAGCCACCTCAACATCCTATGTCTGATGGAAGGCCTGTGCTCGTCATGGACTGAAGAGCTTTTTTCTTTATATTTTCCTTTGAATCATGGAATTTCGGCGCATTTTCCTTTGTCTTCATCCAATATTTCATGATACCCATCTGCATATTTTTAGAACGCCTGCGTTCGTGGGACTTTACAATACAATCCTTCACAATGTCTATGGTCTTGAAAAGAGACTTGCCAGATCATCTACTAGCATCGATATCAGAGTTCATGATATCCCGAAGGGATGCAAACGGTATATTGCGCTTATAACAAAAGGAACCTTGTAGCCAATCCATCAACATCGTAGACGCGGGCTAGAAGCCAATAGTTGCCCGATGGTTCCGGAATGTTATCATTCTCAAACACTCATGGTCTGGCCATCTGCCTCACCGCTGTTCACGGTCTTTCCAGTCTTCTTAATCGCGGCCAGCACGGTGTCATAGGAAACAGTAGGCTCGGTGGAAATGTTTGCTGTCTGGGACTCAAGGTTGACGTCGAAAGACTTGACACCTATTACCAGATGATTAGTTTCGTTGCGAACGAGAGCGAGTTGATTTTACCTTCGAGTTTCTTTAGGACGCGCTCGACAGCGCCTGAGCAGCCGCCACAGCTCATGGACACATTGAATTTGTACTGGTGATCGGACATGATTTGGAGAGATAGCGGGGAGTGCGGGGGAAAAGGAAATGGCAGAAAAAAAAAACACACACAAAGAGGGTGATGGAGAAAGTGGAGTTGGTTCCGTTCTTCAAGCTTGGAAAGGAAGGAAAGATGAAAAAGAAGAGCAGACGGTGGATTTATAATCGTGATTCATCCCTTGAGCGATTTCTGCGATTGGTTTTCCCGCTTCAAGTGGGTTTGGCAATAACCGCCGTACTATATACATAAACGGGTATAATGATGATATTATAGAACTACAGTAGTTTCACCTTATACAGTATTTGATTATGTCGGCTAGAACCCCTCGGCCCGCTTCCTCTTCTTGGTACTCTTCACTTTCCGTGCGCCAAATTGCCCTCGCTCGGTCTGAGTCATGAATTTGTCACTGATCGAAGGCTGACTGCTGGCCGGGAACCGTTGGTCAGGCTGACTACCCCAGGTCCGAATCTGGGGAGTACTGGGTATGCGCAGGGATGGCGGGGCGACCGGCGTCTGCGATAACTGGGATTGCCGTGATCGCTTCTTACGCACACGATGTTGAGGTGGTCCACCCTCCTGTGCCTGTGTGACTTGTCTCCAATTGTAAGTGGAGGGATCAGTCCCTACCTGCCAATGGGACAGCACGTTGACAACTTTTTGGCGCAAGGGGCGGGGCTTCTTGAAGACAATAAATCCAGAAAGACTACGGAAGTCTGCAGGAGCCTTCTCATCTTCCGGCCCTTGCTGAGAGCTCCTGTACTCCAATTCTGTGTTTTGGCTTGAAGGAAGCTGTGAGGATGCTGGTCCGGCCTGAACTATGTCCTTGGAGGAACTCGCAACCTTGGCCTCCTTGGGAATTTGAATAATCCTTGCCAAGAACATATCGAGGGCGATGCCACGGATTATTCTCTCTTTCATACGACGCGTCCGGTAGGGTATTGTATGTGGGAGACTGGTGAGCCACTGGTCAATGAGTTTGTCATAAATCTCCAAGAAATCCAGGCTTGGCTGCTTATCCCGGCAAGCCACTGGCATGCCTGAAATCACATCGGAAGATGGAAGCCTTAGAATCATGTATGGTTGATGGGGTGTAAGATTGGGGTGCTCAGGGAGAAGGATTGACACGAGCCGTTTCGTGTCATCAACACTTTGCTCGATATCATTTGACATCGGTCGACCGCTAATCTGAAATCTGGAATCAGTGAGTCATGGATAACGGTTTTGACTCTTGAATAGGACTAACATTGATTGACATTGCCGTTTCGCATTCGCTGTTTTAGCCAAATTACGAAGAATTCGGTCAAAGCTAGGCCGAGACCGTTCAAGCTTGACCTGAGCAACACAGCCAGCAATCCCCTTCAGGGCACGTTTATAAAGGGGAGTAAAGTTCAGAGTCCAGCGCAAATCTTCGTAGAGAGTTTTGGGTTTAATCAGTCGGGCCTTTCGTGCCCTAGTCTGGGGAGGCCTTATAACCTCATTCCAGTCGTCAACCACGAAATCGTCGTGAATGCGGCTCAAGACTCTCGCAAAGGGGCTTTTACTCGCACGAAGGATATTGCCGTTGACCTTCTCTTCATTGCGCTTTCGTATCTGGGGTGGGCCCTTGAAAAGCGTTTCATGCACGGCAAGAGATCTATCCACCCAAAAAAGCTTGATAAGAGTCATTTCAGGGTGGGTGGCGGTTCCAACAGGGGAATAAGCGACTTCTTTAAACACGAATGTGGAATAACGTGGCGGTTTATCAGAATGCCCGCCTTCTATAGATTCTATAGAAGACGGGTCTAGTGGTGGTTGGAAGTTCAACAAGAAAGAATCTGGACGGACAAATCCCTTCGTTTCAGTGTATGGAAATACCCGAACCATCTCACGACGGCGGGAGTACAAGACGAGATACAGATCTGTTTCAGTCAGCATTGCATTCATATGCACAAACGACATACGTACAGTCTCCGATCAGTAGATCACTGAGCCTTGAAGTCCTATCACAAATATATCCATTAAAACGCCAGATCAGGGATGCTTCTAGAGGCAAGGGTCTACCCTCTTCATCCCTTGCATTTCTCATGTCGAAGAGCAGAAGTCGGGTCGATGTGAGGATAAAGAACAGTGATGTGCGGTGGGTGCTCCTCTTCACATCCAGGATCAATTCAAGCTGGCTCTTCATGTCAGCATCGCTTTCAGTTTCAGCGTCGGTCTCCAGTTCGCTGTCGCTCTCCATTTCGAACAGGCTCTCCTTTCCAAGCCGACTCTTCAATTTCAAATCGATGGCGCGGGATTCAATTCCTTCCAGATGAAAAAGCATGGCAGCTCGACGATCAGCAACCAATATTGTCGAGGCATTGACCCACTGAATGGATCCCCTGCAACGATGCCTATCATTATCGGTCTCTATTGAATCGAGTGTTGACATCGAGCCTCTGGGGCCAGCAACGACAAATGTATTGGCTTTGCCTTCTTTTTGTTCGGTTTCAATTTCCCAAATACTCCAGTTGCCCTGGACATCGAGGATAGCCAATTTATCTTGGTGAGGGTTAAATGCCATATCAGCATGCGGGTAACCCCCGGTCCATGTGATCGGTATCTCGACAAGGGGATTCGTATCAAGGCGAGACGTTCGTAGCAAACTGGGATTAATGCTATGGTAGAGGTTGGCAGGTGCTACTGGAGCATTCCTATATAGAGGCCGAAATAGCATGGTCGAGTCAAGAAGGCGAGCAGCCATCAAAGTTCCTTGTTTCTCGCCCTCGGGCGGCCGTGCAAAACAAACTTGTTGGATCAGAGCTCCTGGTCTTGACCATTCCGTCGTTTCTTCATCGCTGATTGCTGGCACACATACTGCAGATCTATCATGCGGCAGCTCCCAAGTATCCTCAACTATGACGCGCAGTGAGATGATATTTCTACCTTCTCCGGTCACAGTCGCTGCGATTGAGATGTGACTGAAATCCCGAGGAGGGAAAATTGCGGCATACCCTAGGTCCAGTAGTGACGATACGCGGGACATGTAGGTTTCATTGCTTGCTGGCAACGACTCGGGAAGTTCGCGAAAGTGCCCAGGGAAGCGCTTACTCCAAGGGTAGTGCTGACTCCAAGGGAAGCGCATTAAACGTAAGTCCGGGTATTTCTTAAGAATCCTTTTTATACCTTGTGGTCGATCAGATGGATTGAGTGGCTCGGGACTGGAGGTCTGTGGAGGCGATGGAATGACCGTCTTCGTCACTCCGGTATACGAGAATGATGGGGCTTTTGACGGTCGTGGGAAGCTCCAGGATTCGGTCTTCTTCACGTAGTGGATGGGCCCAAGGGTAGTCTGAAATTCGAGATCCATCGGGTCTTTCATCGGATCTTGCTGTGCTTGCGTGCGCAAGACTTGGCCAGATCATGTCGGCAGGGAAGAACCACGACCGAATTATAGATGAAGCTTGAAGGTGAATCTTTTTTCCTTATCGTGCTTATCGGTACTCCCGTTGCGCCGCAACCCAAACATTGATCTCCTTCTCTCTCTCCCTCTCCACGCGCTATTCAATATAATCTTCGCATCAACTCCAATATGGCTTCATTTGATCCATCGCTCTCAACGAGTGGCATGCGCCCTCCTCTCGCCTCGGCAGATGCGCCATCCATGGCAGACTCCCTACCTAGCATCAACTTTGGATTTGAGGACCTGCGCAATCGCATGGCACAGTTTACTGTGAAATTCGACGCGTTCATTGAACGAGGGCGCAAACAAGTTCTCGAAGAGCGAAATCAGTTCCATATCAATCTTGCTGAACTACAAGGTGCGTTGAGCGATACCCCACTTTCCAACCCCTCCCTGACTGATAAACATAGAGGACGAACGGATGCGACTACGTGACATTGAAATTTTGAACCTCAAATCCCAAACTCATGAACAAACTCTTCAAAAAGAGGCGGCCGAGGCGGCTGAAATGCACACGGCCATTTCCTCGATCACCATGGAGCGCGACTCTCGACTCACCAAGCGAGACCGTCTCAAACAACAAATTGCGGAGACCCGAAAGGCAATCAACCAACGATTGGAGGCACAGAAGAACCACGCAAAACATCTAGACGCGCAGTCTCGGCTCAACAATCCGGAGTTAGAGTTCTGGCAGGATTACCTCTGTTTACGGATTGAGGGAGCAGGCCGAGAGGACCGGTTGAAATTTGTCTACAGTCATATAGTCGAGAAGGACTGGGAAGCGGAGGCATGGTTTGAACTAGGAACTGCCAGTCGTGATTATGAGGTGTTTCACACCCGACCAAAGGTGAATCGTGAAGCTCTGGAGCGGGAGGTCGACCTTGTCAATGAGGACCGAGACTTTGGCGCATTCCTCAAGCGAATGCGCAAATTATTTGTGGAAACGATGAACTGAAGATAGATTTTCAGAGTGTATGGATATCTGTGGTATGAAATTTATGAGCTTTAAAGATGGAGCATTACCATGTTTCGCCGAAATCATCAAGCATTCGTAGGCCACTGGCAAAGGCAACGCTTTTTTTTCACCCCCCGGTAGCCTCGCGGTAAAAGGCAAGGCTTCTGTTTGCACCAGCAGTCACAAATGCCTCGGACCGGCTGCTCTTGGGCAGCCATTTCACGCTCCAGACGGCCTTTTCTGTTTCAGATTGGGTGGCGACGCACATCTTGGTATCCATGGACCAGACCTTGGCTTTCCCATCAAATGAACTACGGAAACGAGTTAGTAATAGACTTCTTCGTGTGGTCAAAGGGTTCTGTGGATATTACCTGCTGAGAAGATACTCCCCTGTGGAGCTCCAGGAAAGAGACAATACCCAAGCAGCATGGCCTGAAAGGTTTGCAATTTGTTCCCCGGAGGATGTGTCATACAGCACAATCACCTTGGAGTCTCCAGCTGCTGCCAGGATCTTCCCTCCGGGTGAGAAAGCCACTGATCGAACTGGCTTCACCAAGCCTGCATATCTTGTTAGGTCTTGTAGAAGTCTCCGAGCATGTTGCACCACGTACCGGACAGAGAGAATGGCATGCGGCCTGTTTCGGTGCTGAAGATGTAAACGGCACCATTTTCATGTCCACTGGCAATGAACCGGCCGTCGGGTGACTAAAAGTGTTAGCAGAGGATATGACGGGGGATTCTTCAAGGACCTACAAGGTCGATACAAGTACCAAAACTGCCCTTGGTCTCGTGGTCTCGGATTTGAGCCCCGTTCGCACCTAGATCCCATACTCCCACTCGGCCATCTTGGGAGACACCGGCCAAGTACTGACCGTCTTCGGCCAACGCCACTGCCCACACTCTCACGTTGGCTAGGTTGGCTAGTAATAAGTCAGTATAGTTCTCTCATTCAAAGTGATAAAGGTACCTGAAGAAGTCTCATCAGCAGACCAGTGCCCATCCTGACAAGACCAAACTTTGATGTCGCCTGCAAAACCTGCACTGACGGCGCGGGAGCCTTTGGCATCGGTGACCACATGGTGGCAGCCCAAAGTGTGAGCTCCTTCGATCGATTGGACTAACGGGAAGTCTGCCTCAGTGGTGGAATGCACCTTGAGAGACGGGGAGCCCGAGGCAGACAGGACCTGCTTGTCCGTTACTGCCAGAGAGAAGATATCCACGGGGTGCGCTGGGTGAGGGGTTAGCTTAATTTTGTGCAGCCTGATAACCATTCGATGATCCCATCACTCACCATTGTCTGCGGAGCCCCACGCGAGGTATTGTCGCGACTGTCGAATTTTAGCTAGGAATAGATAGCAGATTCATGAATATTACCATTGTTTGGGACAATATGCTCGAGTTGGTTGATTCGAGATTATCGCCGCGGTTACGGAATGACGTTGGTTGACTTTGCCCGCATTCCGCCTTTTCGACCCCAGTTGACATGCGCGTGCACTTCACGATTACAAGAATTGTTTCACAATCTACTCTAGGTCATCTTCCTAACTTATACTCTGGAATTGAGAGTTGGTCAATTGGCAATTATCGCAATTGATTGGAGGCCATTCGGACCTTTGGAATAATACAAGCTTTCTTTGTCCCCCACGTAACCAGACGCCAGGTGCCATGCAGCAGATAGATTTTATCTGCAGATCCCAAAAAACATATAAAAGAAATCAACTCTAGAAATACACAATTCTTCTTTTATCTTTCCATTGTTCGCGTCAATGGTACTCTGGTACTCGACCACACAGAATCCGGGATCATTGCTTATTCATGCGGTTTGGGCCGACTTCCATGATTGCTGGATATCTATTCTCGGCGTTAGCTTCAAGGTAACAGCTTGCTTTCTCCTTCTTGCCTTCTTGTCCCTGAGGCGGAGAATCCAATATGCATCGCTAGAGCTTAGCGGCATGGCGACAAACATCCCTCCACACGCACACACGTACCTTTTACGCAATTGGGACACAACAGATGAGCTCGCTTCACCTGGCCACAACCCGGACACTTGTTGAGACTTTGAACATCCTTCAAAGCCTTTCCAGCCATTTGGCGATGACGCTTTTTCATGTGCGAGGTCTTCTTCTTCGGGACGGCGCGGAGGACAGAATCCCAGAGATCGGACAGTAGCGGCGGAACGGTGATGGAGATGGAGGGTAAGGCGATTGCGGCAGAGAGGAGGCCAAAGCGAGGCAGCTGAGGCAGAGCCCGAGAGAGCGAGAGGGACGCCATGGTGGAGTTGTTGAACGTCGTGGTTAAGAGGTTCCAAAGCCAAAAAGAAACCAAATCGCGGTTTGCGCAGTCTATACGCTAGTCCCAATCAGGAATAGCGTCCACCCCTGAGTTGTCGATAGTGAAAGAACAACTTAAGGGGCTTCACCTTGATTGCTCTTGAGGTTCTTGCTTTGCTTTCTGGGGTTTATCTTAATTTGTTCTCTTGCAATTCCTTTCTGACCCTTGACTTTCCCCCCATAATGGCTGCCGCTACCACCTCTGCCACGGGTCAACAGCCCACCGTCTTCCCCCACAGCCATGTCGGTTTCGATAGCATCACCTCCCAGATTGAGCGGAAGCTGTTGAAGCGTGGTTTCCAGTTCAATGTGATGTGTGTTGGTACGCGCAGACTTATCCTCACATGATGTATCTTGGTCATTGCTAAACTCCCTTATACAGGACAAACTGGTCTGGGCAAGTCCACACTGGTCAACACCATCTTCGCGTCCCACCTGATCGACTCCAAGGGCCGCCTTACCCCCAATGAGCCCGTGCGCTCCACCACCGAAAT
Source organism: Penicillium frequentans (assembly GCA_028828275.1). Classification (NCBI taxonomy): domain Eukaryota; kingdom Fungi; phylum Ascomycota; class Eurotiomycetes; order Eurotiales; family Aspergillaceae; genus Penicillium; species Penicillium frequentans. The sequence goes on along the minus strand of JAQIZY010000001.1, from coordinate 282,446 downwards.
CCAGACGGTCTCGCATAGTATGCTGTCAATCTGACGAGGAACTTCTTTGACGCAAGATCGCAATGGCTCACACGTTCACTAGTCATCGAGGAAAACGGCGTGCGTCTCCGCCTGAACATCGTCGACACCCCCGGTTACGGAGATCAGGTTAACAATGACCGTTGGTACGGAGACTCCCACCCACATTTTCTATATTTTCCCGCGCTAACATGGCACCAGCTGGGACCCCATTGTCAAGTACATCAAGGATCAGCACTCGGCATACCTTCGTAAGGAGCTCACAGCTCAGCGTGAGCGTTATATCCAAGATACCCGCATCCACTGCTGCTTGTTCTTCATCCAGCCCTCTGGTCACGCGTGAGTCTCTCCTGTAATTGAAAAGAAGCTTCGATCTTCCAATGCAAAACGCCCCGGCTAATTCATGGTGGTTCATTCAGCCTCAAGCCCATCGATATTGTGGTTCTGAAGAAGCTCTCCGACGTTGTCAATGTCGTCCCCGTCATCGCGAAGGCCGATTCTCTGACCCTCGAGGAGCGCCAAGCTTTCAAGGAGCGCATTAAGGAGGAGTTCGCCTTCCACAACCTGAAGATGTACCCCTACGACAACGGTGAGCTGGACGATGAGGAGCGGGCTATCAATGCTCAGATTAAGGTAAGACAGGGATACTGGAGACATGAAATATGGTATGTGGGCATAGATATTGACCATGAAATTTGCAGGACATCATTCCCTTCTCGGTTGTCGGCAGTGAGAAGACCATTGTGGTCAACGGCAAGCAGGTTCGCGGCCGCCAGAACCGCTGGGGAGTCATCAACGTCGAGGACGAGAACCACTGCGAGTTTGTCTACCTGCGCAACTTCCTGACCCGTACCCACCTTCAGGATCTGGTGGAAACCACCAGCCAAATCCACTACGAGACCTTCCGTGCCAAGCAGCTGCTGGCTTTGAAGGAGAGCAGCGCTGCTGGTGGCCACACCGGTGGCAGCCGTCCCATCAGCCCCTCGGCGGATCGGGAACTCAGCCGCAACTCGCAACGTGCGGCCATGAACGGATATTAATTCCCTGATGGCGAGTGATGTGTAATGGTCATGGACATCATTCTGAAAAATTAACCTGTCCCTTTCGACGGCCTTTGCAGATATCCCATTTTTCCTTTGCGTCTGTTTTCGTCTTCAGTCCCGATTGACATGACTTCGGGCTTTTTCTTATTACCATTTCTGTTGCGGGGGAAAGTCTTTTTGGTATCCAGCGCTTGTGCTATCTGGTTTCCTCCATGTACTTAGTTTCCTTAATTATCCCGGAGAAACTCTTATTGGTCCGCCTTTTTTTTCATTGCTGTTTAGGGATCCTTCAATTCATCCCCAGGTAAAGCTGGTCCAAAATGCAACGGGGTTAACATCTGCGCTTTGCAAACTGAATTGGGCATAGAGCCAGGCACTGATGCCGAGACGACCATATACCTCTTGATGTCCAGGGTACTGCCGCAACTTGGAAAAGATAGATCGCCAGAGGTTGTTGTTTACCAGATGAATACGGAGATCTGATTCACAAAAAGAAAGCCAGGGAAAACATGAAAATAAGAGAACAATGCCTGTAACGACATATGACGTGGTTGTGCGGAATGCTATACCAAGTATTTTGGAGCGTTCGTTTCTATACAACTCAAGACCCAAGAACATTATGATTTAGCAGGTCCTGGGTGACTTCCTCGTCTCATCGCGTTCAGGTTGCCCACCTCTGCTTCCTGCTCTAAGAAGTTGGACCATAGCTCCGCTAGCGTTTCCTTGCTAGAGGCTCCATTGTCCATGAATTCGGCCAGGTTGGGTGTACTAGGAGTCCGTAGGGGAGTTCCGGGAACCCGAAGCTTACCAGGCATACTTGAGGTTCCTGGTCGAGCGAGCCCAGCTTGCTCTCGTTGTTCTGAATATATTCGTCAGTGACTGTTGGATAAAGTAGCACTGGGTAAGAACTCACCATCATCCCAGCCCAGGAGGGCTGCGATGAGTTGCAGGATTTGGAACTTCTTGGGATCCGATCGGTCCAACGCAAGAAAATGCAGTAAATGATTGGTAACAATATGGCTAGGGACATCAGCATAGAAGAAAAATTGGGGAATTTTCAAGCTCTTGGGGACTCACCGGTCCACATTATCTTCCGGCTTGCCCTTCTTGAGAAATCGCAAGGCCTTGGTAAGGTGGTCGTTCAGCGTGACTGCTTCATGACGCAGCTTTCCGATGAGAAGGTTCTTCTCTTTCACCTCCTTCTCGAACGGGCGCACTCGATCCAATTCTTCTTGCGCGGCCTTAATATTCTTGTCCGCATCGCTGGCTTGTTGCTGTGCCTCTCGGAGCGATCTTCTTAACTCCTCCAGCTGTGTATCTGAGCTTTCCACCAGCTCACGGAGCTCCTGTTTCCGTGCTGATTGGATCTCCTGCAGTGCCCGTTGCAGACCGTCGACGGTAGATTGCTGGGTGTCGCGTTCATTCGTAGCCTTTTCGTAGGCATCGCGGAGGTTGCCAAGCTGCTCCTCGAGATCAACGACCTTCTCGCCCAGATTCTCCCGGATTGACCGTTCCTCCATTGCAAGTACTTCCCAGTTGTGCATGGCTTCCTTGGCCTGTTCGAACTCGGATTGCAAATAGGACTCCTGCTCGATCAATTCTTGTCGCTCCTTCAGCCAATTCTGCTGGGAGAGGGTTGTCCGGTCTCGAAGTGTAGCGATCTCTTTAGATTGCTGTGCTGATTCGTTGGAGAGGTTCGCAAATTCCGTTGATTTGGTTTCGAGCTGTGTCTTTAAGCTTGCATTCTCATCCTCGAGTTCCTCGATCTGGGATCGCGCTTGGGTCAATTCCTCCTACAAGGGCTGTATGAGCAAGAGCACAAGTCAGTGAGCAATGATTGAGTCGATGCACGCACCTCATCCTCCTTAAGTCGCTCTCCCAATTGAGATTTGATGATATTCACCCGCTCCAACAGCTTCTGGAACTGGGTTTCTGCCTGTTCCTTCTTGGACTCTGTATCGTACAGTTTCTGCTGTAGGGCCTCCATTTCCAGACGGTGTTTGAGTTGGATCTCCTCCAGTGATTTCCGCATGTCGGTGACTTCGGCTCGTAGGGAGTCTCGGTCTCGAACCAGCGCATCGAAACGGTCATTGGGCTCAGGATCCGTCTCGGTCTCGGTCACCGTCGGGTGGGTGTCTTCAGTCTTTCGAGATACATCGCCGGATACGATGTCATTGGTCGACTGATCGAGCGCGCTACCATCGGGTAGAGGGGCATCGGTAGAGGGGTTTTTCTCCCTCGTCCGGTCCATCAGGATTGTCCTAGAATCCTCAGCACGGAGTTACAAGGGAAAAGGAGAAAATATATGACGCACCTGGGTGGCATCCTCGAGCTGTTCAGGAGCGCCTGCCGACTCGGCGTCGGCGTCGGCATGGGCATTCACCTTGGCTTGCGCGGCCTTCTTCTTGTTCTTCTTGGCTTTCGCGCCTGAAAAGGTATGAGTTGGGGATCCAAAATTTGGGAAGATAAGAGCGCGTACCTTGAGTGGAGGGAGTAGGCATGCTGGGTGGTTGTGGTGAGGGAGAGCGGGATTGAAGGGAAGCTGTCAACATCTGCCCTTTCCGCCCCGATGATTAATCCACCAACGTCAATGATATATATGAATAACATCTATGGAATCATGATTGATAAAGGCTGTACGGTACGAATGATGAGATAGCATGTACTAGAATGTATTGGAGATCTGATCTACTGAGGTGCTCTATTTGTATATATCGTACCTGAACAATTCCGTGGTTCAAGTCACTTTGATATCAAGTATAGATGACAACCTTGGAACGCAATATGATTGCATAGGTATAGATATCATAGATTGACCCTACCAAGATCCTGTAGAAGCGAGCATTGGACAGTAGCAACGAAACCTTTCAAGTTTCAAGAGATGAAGATAATCGGAAGTGGACCGAATCAACTCAGCATTTCCGTCGATTTTTCCTTGTTTGGGGAGCGGACCGGTTCAGCCACGTATTAGAGTTGTGTGTGGAGTCTTTCTCACAACCTCCTTCCTGAATTCTTCCTCATCCACAGAAGAAACAATGCATTTGTTGCGGAGATAGCAACTGGACTTCAATTCCGGCGCAATAGCCTGTCTGGGCTCTTGCTTCCGGTGAGGGGCCAAAGACTTTTCAACTGCTCATTTCCTCATTTCCCGGAACTTCCTTGTTTTCAGGAGATCAAGCAGTTCGCCAGCTCCAACCTTAAAGCTCCATCGATCGGAACGCGAGACATTCTGAAACGGTCTAGGATTGCACATCCGAGATGGAGCAGGGTGCATCCATAGTGGAGAGAGGGAGAAAGGGCCCCAAAGAGGACGATGACCAGATCCGACACAATGGAGCAATCTCCGAGTTGACTTCAACTTGACCTGACTCGAGATGATGCCGAGGTCACCATGGCCTGATGGGAGAAGCTAATGTCACGGAATAGCCGAATCTAGGAGCCTCAAAGAGCAGTGGAGTATTCTCCACTCAACTGATGCACCGGACTTTGCACCATTCCTGCGAGTTGGATTGGTCGCGTCTCCAATCTAATGGGCTTAAGCGATATGCCTTACCCTTGAACCCTCCCCAATGAACGAATCAGAGACCAGACTACGTGGACTCGTCTCGATCCCCCCGGCTTAGTTCGATCCTAAGCATGTCATTTTGCGAAACCGTTACGCCAGTGTAAACGCTCTTCTACGGCCGAACCCGCTCTATCGACCCCACTTCAGCTTCATCCTGGATTTAACGGCCCTATTTATTTTCTACAATTTATTTTTCCCGTTCTCGTCGGCATGAAGGCCGTTGTGCGAGTATAAGTACTAAACTCATAGGTCCTCCGAACCTTGACACAGTGATAATCTCGGGTTTACTGAGCCGGGTCCCTCACACACCCCCCTTTCTCTCTTTCCCCCCTCTCCTCTCGGGGCTCCACTTTGTTTCCATTTCATGATTGAAAAGACTCGGGTTTTCCTGCTTGGTCGCATGTTGGATTTTACCTCTGTCTTTACTTTCGCCCTGGGTGTATCCTAAAAATCCCGGCTCTTCCCAGCATTGGAGGAAAGCCATCTCTCGCCATGCCCGAGTCCCAAGATCAGAGCATCCGAACAGCCTTGGATCGCGCCCGCACTGCTGAAGCGCCTGTGGATGCTTCAACCTCTAGAATTCTGGAGGCCGCCATCGCCGATCTATGGACCCGGATCCAAGCGGAACAAGACACCATTATCTTGACTCCAGATGAATTCGCCTTGTTCAATTATTTTCTAGGCCGCTATCGGGTCGACCACGAGTCGATTACTCAGCGAGTCGTGAATCGATATTGGAATAGTTTCCATGACTCCAAAGGCGCCAAGAAATAACCGGGCAAGCTGCACATACCAGCTGAATAGGCCAGGGCAGCTCCGTGACATTGCATTGGGTCCTAGATGGGTACATCTGCGCAATCCAGTCGAGAGGGCTGCAGTGACGATGACTGCTTGGCCCTCTGTCAGTACCCAGACAAATCAAGCGATGCTTGTCCAGCTTTGTTAAATACATACTCCATGTCACTGTTACTACACCGACAGTTTCTCCCCAAGCCAGTGCAGGGGTCCCCCGCTGGCCATGGATGGGAGACTCTGGGTGGATCGCCCCCGTCCCAGCTCACCTATAAAGGAGGGGTTTGGTTGGGAAAGCATGCAGGCCGTTGCGCTTCCAGCGGGAATTGGGGTATATATGCATGACTCAATCCTCCCAGTTGGGACCACATGCATTCCCGGGTATCTTCGCATGGGACTAATTTGAAGTATCTTCCTGGACATGGATTTTGGGGAAAGTCGAAAAAGACCGGAATCATTAATTTGGCAGGATTGGGTGGAGAGCGTGTGACGCTGCATGGACCCCTTAGCAATTCTCCGACTGGTTCTGGGAAAAATGGGGAAAATCGTACTATGGTACTTTTGACCTGGGACCTAGTGGCCTGATTCTGAAGATTGCTCGGTCTGACCTGTATATTAATGTATTTGTTTCTATAGATGTCAAGGAGTTACTTGGAGATTTGGTATAGGAGTCGGTTCGTTAAGTAATTATGGTTACAGCTTTCTGGTACATGTACCAAGGGGAAAATAGGCCACAACCGAGAATCCTGGGTTTCGACTTTGATCGAAGGATTTAAACTTTGGATCTTGAAGCTTAATTGGATATTTCTCCTGTTGAAAGCTTGAATGACAGATGCCCACGAAAGGGGATGGGTTGCATAGCAAGTGCCACCCATTCTTTCACGTAAATTCTGGTAAATGGGCCAAAGGGGAGCAAAACAGACCGATGATGCACTGATTGCTGTCAATATCAGAATTACTGGATGGGGCCCGTTGGCACAATAATCAATGTCATAAGTAAGAAAAGGTTGCTGAAGAATGTTATCATCCGTCTCCGCATCAAACATAAGAGATTCCGATCTACGTAAAGCCAGAACATGCGTGGAAGACCGAATGAAACCCCAATGACAGATCGTGAGCCCTATAGAGATCATTAGTTAAAGGACCACGGGCTGAAGCAGGCAGAACACACCAGGCTGAGCACATTCTTGAAAACAGGAGTTCTGGTGCCCCCAGCCATGAACAATGATAACACCAAAAGACATAGATCACTATCCAATTGTCTCAAGCTGTAGAAGATTTGGATGCATGGATTTAGTACCACAAAACGCAAGGACGTAGATGACCTTGACTGTAATATGGGTAGATCCCACCCCCAACAACAACAGCATAGAATGATCTAGTTAGTGGTCTGCTAGGGACTCTGTCTCCTAGACCGTTACCGTTGGCATTGCAACTTTGTGAGTGCTAGAGACCTTACGAAACAGTTTTCCCACGGAGCCGAGGACAGGGGTCGCGATGTCATTGCCCACAAAGAAATAGAGGGCGATTGCTGAGACCTTATATAGGATCACTTCATAAGTCTGTAGACATGCCAGGGCTTTGGGGAGACCTTTGACTACTCTGAATTCGGAGAAGAGAGTAGAGAGGGCAACATGACCGGCATATGGAACGGCAATGTTGACAATGGCAAGGCAGATATAGATTATGGTGGGAACTGATGGAAATGCCTGCAGGTGAGAGGAGGCCATACCAAATTGAAATCCGGTCATGATCACTAAGACAGTCATAGTATGATCATGAACCTGATCGATGGGTAGGGTGGAAGTGCAAGGCGGAGAGTTAGGACGAATGCCACAAGCGCCCCAATAGATGCATACAGAATGGTATAACTCGCATTCTCTGAGAAGATCTTCGTTATGAGAAAAGATATCAAGACATGGCTTCCTATCAGATCTTTCAGCATCTGCCATGCTGTGGATTTGCATCGACCATTATTTCAGATGGCCAACGGGACCCAATGGCACAGACATTAGCAAAGCATATGCGTTAGCACATTTCCCGGTCAGAAAAGGTGGGACTTATCAGCATACAAAAGAGGACTGAGGGCAATGAGTGTTGTACACAATGTAAGATCCCGAAAGCTTGAGGTAGAAGTGACCCAAAGGTAGACTAAGCCCCGCCTGAAGGGAGCAAGATTCGTGTCTGCGACTCGACCTGGTATTGAAAATAGGCCATAATATCGTGTTTCACCCCAATTCGCAAGCTGGGTTTCTAATTGCACAGTAATCGTTGATATCAGCAAGATGAAAGCCGGACAGAGGCAAAGAAGGGACTTTACTACGCAGGCGCTGAGGGCCTCGCATCATTATTATATAATTCATATACCACTGGCATCAGGAGACCGCTGCAAAAATAAAGTGACATTTCTATTTGTACAAAGCCGGTTCTATTATTTCACGTCTATTTGTTGAGGGATGCAGCTTCGGGGTTGGGGACGATCGGGTAAGTGACAGCATCACTCTTCAGAATATCCGCTGGTGGTTCTAAGAGGTTGTCAATATCATGTACGACACGTGGAAAATATGAGGGTTCAAGCTTACCAGTTCGGATCACAGCCTTGTGTTCAATCTCATCAAGAACCTGGACACGGCCATTCTGAACATCCTCGCGAGACAAGCTCTGGAAGTTCTTAGGAAGTCCCATCGAACGGAGATAAGACATGGAGTCCTTCCATTCCACCTCCTTACGCTGGTTGCTCCAGCTCAATTCCTCGGCCATCAGGTCAATGACGGTCGGCAAGGCTTCCAGAGCGGCCTCGGCGTTCAAGAAAGCCAAACGGGTACGGCGGGCAATAACATCGACTGCAGTTTGGGCATATTCGTGACGGATGGCGTAACGGACCTCACCATCCACGAAGGGGTACAGGGCCGAGATGCGCTGACCGCGCACGGGGAAGCGAGCATTGGTAGGCGAAGAGAGAGCCGCGACCTGCCAGGCACGGTCACCGTACGATTCCGTCAGGTGCTTGGCAACGTCGGTCTCCAGGCCATAGTGCTGAATGAGGTTGATGAAGAGGGTCTTGGAGAAACCGTGGGCACCAATCAGGCGGACCTGGTGTGTTTGGCAGCTGCCGTCCAGGGTAGCACCATCCGCGACTAAGCCACTGCCACCGACACCACTGATGTCCGGAACCGCGACCGGCTCACCGGGCTTCAACTTGAACACATCGATGGCCTCGTCCACAGCCTCCTCCGCCATTTGACGGTAAGTTGTCCACTTACCACCAGCGCAGGTCAACAATCCGGAGGGCGAAACGGAGATCAGGTGGTTGCGAACCAGCGCCTGAGAGCTGGTCTTGGCCGGGTCGCGGACTAAGGGGCGGATACCAGACCACGCAGCCAAGACATCGCTTCGGTCAACGTTGATGTCGGGAGCGAGGTAGCCACGGATCTCCGACAAGATCCAGTTGATGTCCTTCTCAGAGGGTTCGGGGTGAGGAGTAATCTCGGTAGGGGCGTCGGTGGTACCGGCGATGGTGTTACCCTGCCAGGGCAGGAAGAAGATGACACGACCGTCGGAGGTAGATGGGTCAATCAGACCCATGTTGGACGGACTGTAGTATCCAGGGAGAATGATGTGCACACCGGAGCTGGGGGCCACAATCTCCTTGGTCTCGGGCTCATCCATCTTGCGGATTGAGTCCGTGAAGGGGCCGGTTGCATTGATGATACCCTTGGCACGGATGGTGAATTCCTGAGCCTCTTCACCATCCTTGCCCGGGATCACATCCTTCAAGCGAGCTCCATTGAGCTTGCCGGAGGCATCTTTGGTCAACCCGGTGACTTCCATGTGGTTCACAACCGTGCTGCCGTAGAGGGCAGCAGTCATGGCGAGTGAAACATTCATTCGGGAATCGTTGTGCGCACCATCTGTAGATCTAGTCAGTCTCTCCATCGCGACGTTCTGCGGAGAGGGATCAGGGGGTTTATCTTACCATAGTAGACCATTGCTCCAACGACATTGTCGCGCTTGAGCATGGGGAAGGAATCGATCGCCTTACTCTTGGTCAAGAAGTATGAGCTTTCAATACCCTCGGAACCAGCCAAGAAATCATAAGCCTTGCAACCCGCCCAGAAATAAGGAGCCTGCCACCATTTCTGGAGCGGTACCATGATAGGTAGCCATTGTGAGAGATGGGGGGCTGTGTTCAAGAAATACTTGCGCTCCCGGAGCGCCTCCTTCACTAGCTTGTATCTGTTGATGCAATGCAGCTTGTCAGCGAACCACACTTCCACCGTGTTTTGATGTTTGGACTCTCAAGGGCCAACTGACTGGTTGTAGTCCAATTCCCAAACCGCCTTCTCCAAATATCGCACACCACCGTGCACGAGCTTAGTACTCTTACTACTGGTACCGGCACTGAAATCATCTCGCTCCACCACAGCGACCTTTAATCCTCGGGTGGCTGCATCCAGAGCAATGCCGGCACCGGTTGCACCCGCACCAATGACCAGCAGGTCGTAGGACTCCTCCTCCTCCTGGCTGCGCTTCAAGTCTTTAATCTGCTCGATGCGCGATTTGATCGTGGGGAAATTCGGGGGCACTAATTTGCCCTCATGGTAACCGGGCGGGGGTACCGCAGGGGCCTCGAGACCGGGGATGTTGCGTGGACGGTAGGAGATGTAGAGAACGCCGGCTCCGGCGGCAGCGGCGGCCGAGGTATACAGCAGCGGTCGCAGAAACCTGCGCGAGTGACGAGCGGCCATTATCCGCGGGTATGATTCGAATGGATATTAACGGGGAATTAAGCTTCTGTCCCAATTGGACTGATGTCAATGGATGGGAAGGGGAGAGAGTCGAGGGAAGGGGGGAGAGTGAGAATGGGAAGGGAAAAAAGGAGGCTTGGGGCAAGATATACGAGATAAGTTTGGCTTTGCATTCAAGGCAGGATCTGCGTACAGATCGAGACCACGTCGCTATACCTTCCGCAAACCGGTTCACATTCAATGGCAATTCTGCGTCATTTCGGTGGAGCAGAGCAGGAGTGGTGAATTCCCACCAATCAAAAGCCTGGACAGTGACATTCGGATTTCCACTCCGTTACTCGTGACCAACAGGTTTTTACGCCGGTACTGCATGATACCTCTATATTCGACCGGATTAGCACACCTATCCTCGCATGCACTTCACTCTATCAATATATCACCATATCACCATATCACCTCAGGCTATATTTATAAATGCAAATCTCTGCATGAGCAGCTGACTTGCGGCTCAGATCCACTCGATCGCGGCCCCATTTCCCTTGGCTCCACTCATGAGCTCAGTGCTCGGTTTCTCCAAGTTTCCCCTTTGCCCTGCCCGGTTCACCCTGGGAGTCATCGCCAACTATCAGGTTCCCGTTCTGGTGTCCCACGTTCCCCCCTGTGGAATGCCAGGGACATTCTATGATTCAATAAGTGGAGACAGGTGTAGTACAGGCCCACGGGCCACAGGAAAGCTCGACGTGTGGAGCAGACGCTGATCCACTAGCTCCATTACACTAATACTTTCTTTATTCTTTTTCCTGTCCCCCCCTAGGGACTTCCACCTCGACGCAAGTCAACGCCAGAGGCGTTTTCCATCCGAAGACCCTGAATAGGGGACAGTGGACTCAGGCTGATCATGGTCCCACATGAATTGTCCCCCTTTTGTATATATACATATATATCTTACTATTCTTGGACCATATGTACTGTACTATTGAATTGGCATCGATACCGCATGGATCTAGCGTGCACAGGCAACTCTGCAACTCCTTTGCTCTGCAGAGGGACATACAGAGTCATGATTAAGAACTAGAAAGCAATTGATTTTGACCTTTTTCATATATCTTTATAGATTGGCGATACAGTATATATACAAGTGCTAGATGGACAGAGCGCTAGAACATACCGCGACGACACAAATCCGACATTGAATGTAATAGATTAGAGAAAATAAAGTTATTCTGGAACAAAACCCATACCTTCACTCATTTAAGTGGACTATATGGACTGCGCACTATTTCCGAAAACGCGGAGAAATTCCGTGCGGAAACTCGGCTTGAACAGTTGCGAGCTGGGGAAAGTGTGGGGTTGACCAACCAAATCTTTCAGTTATGCGACCAAGTATGACCTAGATGCTCCAGCAAAACAATGAGATCTGAGTACGGAAATGTTCCACTGTAGACAGCCGACCATATATGCGGGAAGAAAGGTTATATAGCAGGCCATGACCGTCTTAGCCAATACATCAAACACCTGCACACCATGGCCATCGCATCGACCTTGTTGGCCCTACAGAAGCTAGTGATCCACGACCCAGGGCTGTCCTTGGCGATCACGGCACTCCTCTTACCCTTCCTCTATGTGATCGTGAACGAGTTTGTTCGGGCATCGGCCCGTGTCAAGGGCATGAAAGGCCCCCGAGGTTTGCCGCTGATTGGGAACCTGGCCCAAATTCGAGTTAATGCGGCCGAGCAGTATCGGATTTGGTCCAAGAAATTTGGTGCCGTTTATCAGATCCAGTTGGGGAACATTCCGGTGGTCGTGGTGAACTCGGCTGCTTCCGCCAAGGTGATCTTTGGCCAAAACGCCCAGGCACTAAGCTCGCGGCCAGAGTTCTATACATTCCATAAGGTGAGTGTTGACCAGGAACCTCTCTCATTACCCCCATGCACTAACCACAGAGGGGGTGCCTCTTGGTGCGTGGTAGATTGTCTCAAATACTGCCGGTACCACCATCGGAACTTCACCCTACAGTGACTCTCTGAAGCGCCGCCGTAAGGGTGCCGCCTCCGCCCTGAATCGACCTTCGGTTGATTCATATGTCTCCCATCTGGAGGTCGAATCAAAGGCCTTTGTCGAAGAATTGTTCCGGTATGGAAAGGGTGGTGCGACGCCGGTCGACCCCATGCCCATGATTCAGCGCCTGAGTCTGAGTCTGGCCTTGACGCTCAACTGGGGAGTACGGGTGGCGTCGCAAGAGTCCGAATTGTTTGATGAGATCACCCATGTGGAAGAAGAAATCAGTAGATTCCGAAGTACCACGGGAAATTTGCAGGATTATATCCCTCTCCTCCGGTTGGACCCCTTTAGCAGAAATTCGAAGAAGGCAGCAGAGATGCGCATTCGTCGAGACAAGTACCTGGGCTCCCTCAACCGAGACCTGGATGATCGGATGGAAAAGGGTACCCACACGCCCTGCATCCAGGCCAATGTGATCCTGGACAAAGAAGCCAAGTTGAACACGGAAGAACTCACCTCAATCAGTCTCACCATGCTCTCCGGGGGTCTGGATACCGTCACCACACTCGTCGCATGGAGTATTGGTTTGCTCTCCACACGCCCCGATGTGCAGGACAAGGCCGCCAAAGCGATCCAGGAGATGTATGGCCAGGATGAGCCCATGTGTTCGGCTGATGATGATCAGAAGTGTGCCTACGTTGCTGCGTTAGTTCGGGAGTGTCTCCGGTGAGTCTGTTCATGGAGGATGAGAAAGTTTCCAGGTCAAGTCTGACCAATTCTGTGATTTTCTTGTAGATACTTCACAGTTCTTCGCCTGGCGCTGCCCCGAACGTCAATCCGGGAGATCACCTATCAGGGAATAGTGATCCCCAAGGGCACCGTATTCTTTCTGAATGCCTGGGCCTGTAACATGGGTAATGTTGAATGCACCATGATCCGTCGGCAGCACGCTAACGTTGAAATCTGCAGATCCGGATGTGTGGACAGACCCGGAAGAGTTCCGACCGGAGCGGTGGTTGGAGCAGCCCGACGCGCCAATGTTTACCTACGGCATGGGCTACCGCATGTGCGCCGGCTCTTTGTTGGCCAACCGAGAACTCTATCTGGTCTTCATGCGGACCCTGAACAGCTTCCGGATTGAACCGCACGATGACACTGATTGGCATCCGGTCCGTGGGAACTCGGACCCCACCAGTCTGGTGGCCATCCCTCAACGGTACAAGGTGCGGTTCGTGCCCAAAAACGTGACTGCCTTGGGCAAAGCGGTGGCGCACTGATAAGAGCCACTGACGAGACGTGGCGACGTGAGAAAGGATGGGATGATCAGTGGAGCATGAGCTTTGGCATCCCCACTTGTATACAAGCGCTACAGTGACGCATGATTTTTCCTATTCTTCATGATAATTCTACATTCTGTATTTGCAGGGGAGTTAAGATCACAAAAATCCAGAGATGCCAATTTCCCAAGTCCTCATGGAACAGTCCCGGTGTATGATGCCATTAAATCCAACGCCAATATATCACAGTATCACAGTATCACAGTATCACAAAGTGAGTATTATATAAAAAGAGTTAAAGGAGACAAGGGTATAGGGGTTCGTGAAGAGCGAGAATAGATCCGATAATATCCCATTTTCCAAATTGGTTTTTTTGTTTTTGGAAGCATTGACGCCTGGTTGGTTTTTCCCGAATGATGCAATGAGTCGCTGAAGTAGATGGTCGATTACCATGCGCAGATGATAAAGGTTCAAGTCGGTATTAGGAGGTTGTCAACCTTCGCTTGAGGTCTCGCACTGGATCGAAGGAGCTAGCATAATCTCGTAGCTCGTCTTGTAGGTGATCGGAGGTGGCACTGGAGGCATGGCTCCGTAGTGACGAGAGAGAGGTTTGAGAAGAAGACGAGGATAGACTGCGAGCCGATCGAGTTTCAGGCTCAGATTCGAGAGTAGAGGACCGTGAGTGGGAGGATTTGTGGAAAGATTGAGAGTCATCGTCGGGAGTCGGACGATCCAACTCAGCTAGACGACATGATTGAGAACAATAAGGGCCTCCGAGAGTCTGCCGATCACAGGCCAGACAGAAATCTAGAGACCATTCCGTGGACATGATGTGTGTATGAGAGTGAGAGTGAGAGTGAAAGAGAGGATATGTGGATATTAAAGGAAGAAAGGCTGAAGATGAAATATAACAGCATCAGCTCGCATAACATGCCACAAGGACCTATCAAGATGATGCATTGCGGGGGCCATTATGTCGTGGCTCGGGCGCTTAGGACGAAAAGAAAACTCGCCAACAACGTTTTAAGAGGGAATTATGCGAGCTGCAGGAACCTGGAAGGGGCAACCATCGACGGTCTCCACTTCAATCCGGGCATCATTGGTCCAGTCCAATGGTCTCAAGCCCGTCATCTGCACCTTTGAGGTCTGAGCGTTCATTTCGTGTGCCTGATCACTGGTAGGGACATGAACGAATCAGACCTTTCCTTTCTCGATTACTGGCTGATCCCTCCTAGAATCTACTTAAAACTAGTTCCATGCACCCTGATAAACTTAGCTGCAGCTGGTTTGACAGGGGTCACGCGAGAATTCATTTCCCCTCCCAAAAATGCGGGGAAGATAAAGGGAAATGTATGAGGGAAATGGAGAAGACAAAGAGGGGCGTGCGAGAGAATGACCCTATGAGATAATCCTGGTAGAAGATCTCCCCATGCAAAAGGGGATTTCGCTTCAAATGACCGCTTATCTTGCCTTTTCCACCATGAACCCTTATGAGATCGGAGGAGGGGGAAAGGAACTTTCAAGACGCGCGTGTAAAAGAATGATTCGTAACTGCCGTGTGTATCGTAAGGGCGGGAGTTTCATTCACTCTGAGCAGGGATGCGAACCAAGGTGGCTGGTAAACTAGAATCATTTGAGTCCTCGGTTTGATCCGGGTGAAGCCCACCAGCTTTCTCTGCATCGGTGTTAGTGGAATGTAATCGCTGATAAGCCCTATCGCGCAAGCTTACTGGAGGCGAGACTAATGGCGCGGAGAACATTATCCCAATTGGCAAGAACGCATGCAACAGCTGGAAAACAGATTAGACGGGCGACACTCAGCCGGGGAGATTAGGACAGACTACCTTCGGTGCCATCCTTCAACGTGGCAATCTTGCTCTCAAGCGCCTGCATTTGCATGGCGAGGGTCCCACTCAGATCACGGAGCTGCCGCAGGTTCTCCAGCTCAGCCTTTTTGGCGGCAATGCGGATGGATAGAGCCGAGGAGGGCTGGGGCTGACGAAGCCCCCCGGGAAGCATGGAAGGTGGTCGCGACGAATAGGCCATTGGAATGTGACGCGATTTCAATTGATGTTTGATGATCATACAAACTGGATCACCCCAAGTCAAATAAGACAAACAGGAAATCACGGGATCCACCCGTGGGTAGGCATGCGCTAGTCCCAATACAGACAAACGTCAACAATCATGTTTACTTGGGGCAAATCACCAAGTTTCATCATCATTGTTTCACCCCCTCATCTCCCAACCCTGGTGGCCATAGACCACCATGGCTCGGCTTAATGATTACACGGCTCCCCCCGAGTCGATCGAAGCTCGTAAGTGGAAAGAGACATCAATCCATGCTCCTTGCTAACGCGGTGATCTTCCCTAGTCAAGCGAAGATTTGTGCGACAAAATAAGGAGATCGCGCGGGTCAACTCAATGCAATCCCTTCGGATTCGAAGTCTGGAGTCGGAAGTTGCCCACCTACTTGCAGAAAACGTCTCTCTGCGACAGCAGGTGATTAACGTTACTCAAGAGACCGAAAGGTTGGAGGCGGCGAAAATGCTCCATGCTGGGGTTTATGAGATCAAGTCCCGACTAGATGCCAAAATAGCAGAACTGAATGACCTTGCATCTGACCTGGGTATGCTTCCTCGCAAGGCTAGCAAGCTGGACAGATCGGACCCAGATCGCCCGAAAGCGGCCGGGTCGCGACCGCAAGCTATGGACCTGGATTATACCGGGGAGGATGGAAGGCTACCTGCCATTCTGGAAGATAAATGCTACCCTCGGAAAACTCTAGAGTATGTTTCCTTGCTCTCAGGTCATATCTGAGTCAGCGCTAATCTTTGTAGAGCACAGGAAATCCAGAATCTCGTGCAGGCGGATTCGAGCCCCGCTCAGCCTGTGTTGGAGGTTGATTTAAAACAACAGTCCGTCACGGTGGAAAGCCCATCTCCTAGTATACCGCTCCACAAAACCCTGCCAGAGGGCCAACTGGGTCACCCCCGATGCCCGATCAATGCCTCCCACCCACGCTCGAGACACGCAAGAAGAAAAAGAAGACGGAATCGCCGACCTCCGAAAAGGGAGATTTCACCCCACAGGAACAGAACGCTCCTGGAATCAACACCATCCGGCCGACGAAGTCAGGATCTAAACGTAAATTCAGCCCCGACGAGGATGGAGCCCTGTCGGATGGAGAGGGACTTCCAGACTGCGACGAGTTCCAATTCAGCCGACCGAGCCAAAGTCCTCAGAGGCATACCGACTTTTGCAGTTAATGCACCAGGGTACATCACCTATCAAGACCCCCGTGAGCATTAAACGAGGATCGGCCACTGGAACCATGAAACGAAAAGTTCTTGAACCCAGTAAGAAACCCACTTCCAATTTCACTAATTTTATAACATGTGCTGTGTACTGACAACCAACCACCAGAGAGTGCGAATGTCAACTTGAGCTCTCCCAACAAAGCTCGGGCATCGTTGCATCCGGATAAGAAGCTTTCGCTACCGATGGTCGGGAATGAAAATACAGTGTCTCCCCAGAAACCAAAGGAGCTAGAGAAACCCAGAGGCCGTAGCTTGAGTCAGGCGGCACGTCGACCTCGTCCAACTTCTGACCAAAGAGAGAGATGTTCTCAACTCCCAGTCCAATCCGAGCAACCGACTCTTATACCGCTCAAGGATTCTCCAATCGTCCAGTCTGATATCATGGCTAGTGGTGCGGATGTGGCAGCGACGTCCCGATCCTCCCGACGCCGGGGGGGCAGTGGTCAGCTATGCAGAGCCCAACCTGCGGGATAAAATGCGTCGCCCAACCAAAGAATTGATTGATGCCGTGGGACAGAATGGATCTCGCCGATCCTCGAGCTTCCTGCTGGACCCGCAGAGCTTGGGTGAGGCAGGTGGTATGCCTCACGCAGAAGAGTCGGCGATCAGCCCCTGTCCACAGCTGAACAAAATTCCGGTAAACCTAAATCCCGCTCATCTGGCCACTAGAGACGAAACATCACACCATTTATTGGATACCGTGTCCCAACGGAGGCAATCACGGCGGCACTCGTCTAACCCAAAAACCACCACTCGTGCCACATCGCCACCGAGGGATATCTCCGGGACTGGGGGGTCACCATCTCCCGTTTGGAAAAAATCTCCTCCTAGTACAAGTTCATCTTTCATGCCGACAGATGGATCGGAACATGATGACCTTGCTTGGCAAAGTTCAGCCATGGATGCCGGCTACCGCCGAGAGACTCGTGTGGCGGCCAGGAGGAAGAGTATGATGGTGTAAAAGGTCGCGGAATGCATGGCTTGACATTCGTTCTTCTTAATCGTGTATTTAATCTTGTTCTTTTTCTCAGCTGTGCTTGGTGCAGTCATGATACAGATACCCATTGGCGTTTAAAACTTCTGAATTGACATGTTTTGTGGTCTTTGTGCTAAGCTGATGGACCCTAAAGTCTTGGACATGAAAACCTAGCTACATACATACCTCAGTAGCTATTGATCCTAAGAGAGCCCGCCTCCATTACACCCGGCAGGTGGGTCGCATATCAGTAGATAGTACCCGCACCATATGATGTGACCTTGGACCTCGTGGACCCCCTTTTCCTCAAGGCCAGCATCATTGCGCGGTCATGATGAGCGCAGATTTTTATATCGGCTTCGATGATATCCCATGTTGTTGCACACCTCCTATCTTTGACCACAAGCGCAAGAAGTCTGCGCTTCAAAGACCCTAAGATCGGATTACTTCGCCGGGTTGTTACTAGATCATGTTCCTCGCGATGGATTCTTCGATGATCTGGGCATCTTCTCATATGCATTAGGGCTTGGTTTCCTCTTGGGTTTGGATTGACGATGGCGATGTTGATGTTGTGTGCAAGCATCTGAAGCCTGGGCTTGTGGCTGATCCGATGAGCCTTCCCCTGCTGGTCCCCGTCCTTGGGGGTGCGAGTGGTGATGGTTTGGCCTAGTTCCGCGGCAGTCGGTCTCGCTTTCACTGTCTGAATCAGACGAGCTGGAAGACTCGGATTCGGAGCTACTCTCGCCCACCGGTCGAGCTTTATGGTAGATACAGCATACTGCGAGAGGGTCAATTTTATTCTTGCAATGGACAAAGAAGTAGAATAGAGAGAGATTCACCCTTGGAGCTTTTCTTCCCCATGCCCTCATTGTCTACAACATCTTCACTCCATCTGATGCGTCGAGAGGAGGATGGCTCGGGGGTGACACTGGGAGCATCCTCGCCCCGCAACCGAAGGGTCCCCGGAACGGACAGGTCTTGAGATGTTTGGGTAGCTGTCTGGTGTCGTGAGTTTCTTGGCTGACGGTTTTGAGACATGACTGAGACAAATGTACTCCAAGTAAAGAGATATGTGTAGAAGAAGGAAGATGACTTTTTTTTTGGTGGTTGAGGTCAACCCCGATAAGTGATGTAGCCGATAAGAGACTCACCGCCCATATAATATGACGGTCATATTGATAAGCTGGGCTAGCTTGACTCTACACTGATTTCTGGTATATCAAAGCAAAATGATTTATTCAATTCTGAGATTTTTCCTCGTCGGAGGATGTTCATTTTTTTTGTCAATAAACCAGGGAGAGAAAAGCTATCTTCTTCTTCTTTAACAGATATCAAACAAGATCACCCTTGGCATAAGGCGTGCAAAAGAGGATCAACGGGTTCATCGTCGCATGGTGGAGCTCACCGCAAAAAACTGACTCAAGAAAGCAAGGTGAGGTCTATGATGTATGCTCCTTCCCGACTCCAGCAGAATACAGGCTGGTTCTATGGTCTAGAGCTCGTAGAGGGACCAGCCATCGAGGCCGTCATTCCTTGATATCGACGTCGGGTTCCCCGTCCCTTCAGAGGAGCTACTTGGCACGAAATGGGGGATCTCCGACCGTAATTCTTGATCCAGTCACAGTTCGTCTTCTTGATCCATCTCCGATGGCTTCAGCAAGCCTCCTACCTTCATTGCACGGCTCCTCTCGGCAGTCTGTGCATCCCGGACAGCCTGTTCCCGTTCTTCAGCATAGAGTTCGGCATTATCGTCAGAGAACTCCTTCAACGAGATGAGGAAGTCACGCAGGTGAGTCTTGAACTTGTTCAGGTCTTCCGTGTAGGCGAAAAGCCCGATCACAAATTGCTGAATTTGCACTCTGCTTACCGTTAGTATTCATGGCTTGGCTGCTACCTGTTTCAAACAAATTCGTGGAATGAGGGACGTACTCTTGCAAATTTTTAAATGCATTCTGCAGCAAATTGGCGACATACTGCTGCAGGAAATCCTTGTTCGAAGTGCCGGCAGGAGCTTGGTCAGGAGTGTAGATGGGCTCAGAGATCTTTTGAGATTCGATAAAGTAGAACATGCGGGACAAAAGCATAGCCTGGGATTTGAAGCCTACAGAGGACCAAAGATTAGTATTGCGCAATAAGGGAGGGGATAAAGCCTTCGACACAGAGGAAATACATACCAGCCTTATGGTCGCTGTCGGTCAGAACGAAGAAAACATCCTGAAGAATGGGGATGTAGAATTGACGGAAGAAAATGCTTGCAGTCTGTACGTCAGTTTCGGCCATATTGTTCATCAATTCCAGGCACATGGTGAGACCCGTGTTCTCGACCTCCCTGTTGTCATGCTTCGATGCCCACATGCAGGAATCAATGACAAACTTGAATTGAGGGCCATCGAGCTTGAGCAATGCCTGGAAGCAATATAGATTGATCGCCTGGAGCAACTTGAAGAACTGAACACGATGTTCAGGATACTCATGGAAGTCCTTGTTGATCATTTCCAATGTACAGGTAAACACGCTGTCCATGATGGCGGGAATCTTGTCTTCCATCAGATTCTAGGTGGCAAGAATAGGTTAGCTGTATGCAACAAGAATCCCCGAACTTTGGGGAAAGACGCGGGCACAAGAACAATATGGAACGATGATCACGTACATGAAGCTTATGGATAATAGTTGTCATGACGTTCAAGACCTCTGCTTCACGTGCATCCGGGACATTGCGGTGATAGTCAATCAGGACTGCCTCAAGAAGGGGCGGCACCATGCTTGCATTGACCATTTCGAGATCATCCGACTTCTCGACATAGGTATCAATGAGCTTCAGAATCTCCTTTTTGATGGTGCGAAGACCGCGGACTTTGGGTGTTTTGGGAGCGATTTGTCCTATGGCAATGTTAGCATGCTGGTGAATTGAACGATTTTGAGACTTAGAAACGACAAACCGTCACTGGCCACCGCATCGTTGATCAATTGACTGGAGGCCCGGTACATGTTCAACATATCGTGGAAGATGCGGCCAATCTGGGAATAAAAGTAGGTTCCAATAGATGAGCAGGCTGCAACGTTGGTCTTCATAATGTTGCCAATGATTTTGATAGTGTTGGCATCCTGGAGGATCGCAGCATTCTGGTTGGCTTCCGCAATTATCTGGTCCCAGGCCGAATTGGGCAAGGCCATCAGATTTTCAGTCAAGCGATCCTGAAGGCCCTTCTGGCCTTGTGCAGAAATCATATAGCCACATGCTTCATAGAATGTGTGGATCTGCTGAGGAGAAAGATCCATGGTGATTTTTCTCATGTTCCGGACGATTTCCTCGATGAAAGGCTCATTCTCCCCGGGTTGCAGGGCCACAAAGTGTCGTCGGCACTTGTTGGCGATCTTGATGAATGTATCACAAGCCATGTCCTGCACACCTTCGTGTGTTTCATGCATGAACTCAAAGAGCTTGTTCACCACGGTCTTCAGGAATTTCCAGTGGGCTTTCAAGAATCGGGGGTATTGGCCCACAATGTACATAATATTACTCGCCACCACGGCTTTGTTGTCCTTTCCGCGCTTTTGCTCCGTTAGACCTAGAAGGTCTTTGATGACAGTGACTAGGAACCGCTTCTCCGTTTCCTCGTTCATGGCTCCGGAGATTGATCCAATTGCCCAGCACAAGGTATTGCAATTCACCCAGGACCATTCAGTTCCGTCAACTTGCTTTGCCAGTTTCTCAATCATAATGGTCTCAGTATCCACCACATCCAAATGTGTGAGGTAGACCAAGCACTCTCGGATGGTTTTGTAAAGCTGGATTGTATCGCTCTCCTTGACAAATTCACGTACAATCTCTCCCTCGTCATTCTCGACGATTAGCACCTCCTCGGGGCGGACCATCTTCTCGATCATGACCGTGCGAAGGTTCGAGAGAACGGTTTCGTACTTGTGTTTGCGGAGAGGATAGTTGGCCAGAGTACTGGGGTGAGGCGCTCCGCCGTTCGCCAACCCACTTACACCCATCGTCACGAGCGGATTGATATCGGTGATGGGGAGTTGTTGCATCTCCTCATACAGTTCTTGCACCAGTCGAGTCCAGTAATCCAAGCAAATCTTGAACACCTCCCGGTCGTCGATCTGGCTGACGCGAATCAGGTAGAAATGGGCGTGTGTGAGATAGTCTTGGTTGGGTAGCTTCTCAATCAGCTATCAAAAGAGGGCAATAGCGTTAGTACCGAACGAGATTTGCAGAGGGGGGAGGAAACGGGACGGGGTGATCAATTGGTCTACATACGTCCAGGTGGGCGCTGAAAAAGCTGGACAGGAAGAGTGCCAGATTCGAGACAAACTCCTGATCTCTGCCGTTGCTCTGCGCGTATGTCTCCTTTAGATCCATCGAGAGGGGGATCACGGTGGAGACAGTCGTCAAAGTCTCAGTGAACATATGAACCAGCCTCTCATCATAGTTGTACGGAGCGCCAATTTGCAGGCCGCCGATTTCGGTGAGACACTTGAGAGTGACATTTCGGAATTCGGGGGTTCCCAAAAATCGCGTCAGGAGGGTGTTGATGATGGGGGTTTCAAAGATGTAGCCCAGAGGGATCCAATTCAGGAAGCGCAGTAGGGTTTCCAGGGTCGCCTTGACCAGACTCGGTTGGTTAGCGGTGTTGAGGACCTCGGAGCAAAGTTGGAAGATGGAGGCGAATTCCTGGGTCATGGAGGTCTTCAAGTTTCGAGCCTTGACCGAGGTCATCTGATCTTGTGAGAAATCAAAAACCTCCTCGGACAACAGGCGCAGAATGGCCATGTTATTTTCGCAGATGGAGAGACTGGAATGGCAGGAAGAGATGATTTCGTTGATGAAGGTCGGCCAGTTGTGAGGCCATTCCTGCTTCAGGATCGAGACCAGGACGAGATTTAGTTTATTCACGAAGGCCTTTTCGGTCCGGAGCTTCTCCTCAGAGCCAGAGTTTTCGATGATGAAATTGACGATGAAATTCCGAATTCCTGAGAAGGCGAACCAAGAAACCCATCAGTGAGTGCCATCCCAAAACAAACGAGAAGACCTCGGAGGGAAACAAATGGGATGCGTCTGATGCTTACCTTGGCACTGGTCTCTCGGCAAGACCTTCCATCGCGTCATGATCACATCGTCAAGGACCTGAAGAGCGATATCTGATGATAAGGTTAGGGTATATCGCGATCCGAGCTGCAGTAGAAAAAAACACGCACATTTGGTCTGGGGATAGGAAGCTTCTTGTAGGATGTTGCCAACAGTTACCCAAGCATCGGGATTTTGCTTGAACTAGATCGGCTTGTAAGAATTGAGCAGGAAATCGCGTCGTTAATAAGGCATGCTTACTTCAGTGAGGGTCTGCTGAGCTTGTTTTTGCTGCGCATCGTCAGTCTTCAATCTTTCCGATTCCAACAAGCCCGGGACTTACCACCTCGCCCTTGCCTTCAAAGAAAGCGCGGACTGTGCTGTCCAGCTCTTGTACAGAAACAGACATCCCGCCGCAAATACTGGCGCAGTCGCCGGGATCACGAAGGCGTCACGGCAATCCCTCCCCAACGAAAAAAAGGGGAGGATCAACAGAGGTCCCAAAAGGAGGAATTGACAGGGACCTTTAAGCCCACGTCACCGCTGGGGGTAGAGAGGGGAAGGATGGGGAAAAAAGAGGGGGGGAAAGATGTTAGGTAGGGGAGTAGGGGAGAGAGAGAAGGGGAGAGGGCTGGTGGGGTAGCAAAGATGAACTCTTGGAGGGGCTTGGAGAGTCAGCAGATTGTGCTCTCTCTCATACACAAAGGAGATCACCTAAGCTTTCGCAGAAGTGATCGGCGGGGACTCCCAGTAGCTGAGGCGAATTAGTGTGGGATAGAAAAGACAACACTTATCAACACTGGCGGTGAAGCGCGTCGTTTCTTCGTCTTTTGGAAGGGGAACTCGGGATCTTAGTCATCCGAGCTCTCCCGGGCGCTTCCCATGGTACTGTATTGGATGACGATGTTTGTGAACAGGAAGAGAGAACTGGAGTAGAAGACAGTAAAATAATATAACAAAAATTAAAGTCAAGGAATAGTGAGAAGAGAGAATGTAGGGGATAAAAAGAGAGAAGAAGGAAAATTTGGAGAGCATAGATCTATACAATCTTCTCAGGCTATGATGATTTCAGAAGCAGCTAAGGCAAACGACCTGGGGGCCAGACTCTACCTTACTAATTATTTTACTCTTTATTTCAGGCTTAATTCCAGATTTTAACCTTAGTTGGTGAAGTTACCCCAAGTTTGATGTGAAATTATATTTAGAGAATAAGAACAGAAACGTTTGGGGGGAAAGTCATAGGCATAGCCCCCTCTTGGGTGTTGACCGGGGGGAAAAGAGAGTTTCCACTAGAGAGAACGAAGAGTTACATTATTATCATAACCTGGGATGTTGTTATTGGTGGCACCAATTATATTATCCCATATAATATGACATAATATAATCCAACCAAAAATCATCAAGCTCATGCACCATCTTTTCAAGGCAAACTGAAATGGGGGAAACAAAGAAACAGAAAAAAAAAAAAGTAAGAAGAAAAAGAAAAAGAGGGGAAAAGACACTAAGATGTGACTACAGAAACCAAGTGCAGCGCGTGGTGACCAGCTGATAAGCGATGCATAACCGCCCAATGCGCCCACGCGGCGCCAACGGCGAATGTGGTATCGCGCCCGCTCCAGACCACCCAAAGCCGCCCAAAACTTGCGCGCCCCACCAGGACACGGGGCGCCTGGGAACGCGCGCCATTGTCGCTCCGGTCGTTTGGGAAATGATGGTGTCTCAGACCCGCGCACACCTCACCTTCCTATGGCGCCTACGCCTTCCGATTGGTAGAGTATGTGACGCCGTCCTTGCCGATCGCGCGCCAACTTCCCTTTCCTTTCCATTTCTCTTTCCCCCCCGTCCTTTTTTTAAGGGTGAAATTCTTATTGGGGGCCATTGGGGGGTCATGTGTGAAGAGAGAAATAATAAAGAGAAAAAGGATGGGAGAAAGGGAAAGGGAAGAGGGAATGGACAGATGAGAGGGGAAAAGGGAAAATGGTTGTATTATTCCTCTCTCGCTCTTATACTTGTAGTAAAGTAGTCTCTCTAAACCATTGCTATTATTTTTAGCCCCTCTTCCTTTTCTTTCTTCTCTTTCTCTCATATATTCCTTTTCCTTTTCTCTCCCCCCTTCTATCTTCCCCTCTTTCTCCATCTAGTTCCCCTTTGCTCTTCCACGAATATCCCATTTCGTCTTTAATCTCTTGGAGCACGGCTGGGCTCGATCCTCTTGGAATCTTCCATCCCCGGTAAAGCGCGCCTGGTCCTGGGGGCCGCACGGAAACCAGCCCACATCTCCCACGCCCCACCCCAGACGAGCTTGCCGCGATCTATCTGGATAATTAAGAGAATTCAAGCCGAGATCTGAACCCTCTCCGAGAAATAGAGAGAGAGAGAGAGCAAGTCAAGAGAAGAATTGACAAGCGCGGGGATTCAGAACACCCCCGTGTTCCTTCTCGGCAACTTCCCGGCGCGCGTCTGCGGGTGAGACCGTGGTTCAGCACATAGCATTGACAGGGCAAAGTAAAAAGCACAGCATAACAGACAACGCAGCGTCACCTCTCTGCTGAAGCTCAAGAACAGAAGGAGGGGGGAAATGACGGCCATCGCTACGGCCCCAGTCATGAGCAGCCACGATTCTGGAGTAGAAGCAGGAACCGAGCACAGTCCATCCCGCTTTACTGCAGTCAATGGGAAGGACTCATCCATCTCCGCCAAGATGGGGAGCTCCGTCCCGCCGAGGGAGAGAGCACCCTCGGGGTCAGATGTTCAGGAGAGATCTAGACCAGAAATCCCGGAGCAAGAACATAGTCCGGAGGACCACGGGTCGCAACGATCATCGCCGGAGATATCGGCTCAAACCCATAAGCGCAAAAGATCCACCTCCTCCTCCCGGGAGCATGAGTCGCGACATCCATCAGAACTAGGGGGAACGGCCAGAAGTTCCACGGGCCATCCAATTGAATTCAGTGCGCCCCCAAATTCCAACGGCGCAGGTCCGGGATCGGTCTCGGACATGGAATCGGGCCCCAACGGGCCCAGCCGACCAGAACCCCACGAATCTTCCCAGATCTCGTCTAATGGGCCATGGCCTGAATACGATAGCCAGTTGGTGAGCCAAGCCCAACGGGCCCAACAGATGGATGCTTCCGACGCCCAACTGGCGGATGCGCTTCAACGAGAGGCGCATTCACAGGACCCTAGTCACCGAAACGTGAACGTCTCTCGGTCTACACCCGCCCCTACGGTGCAATCCTCCTCATCGCCGGCCTACTCCTCGGAGCGGCCGACGACGGCGGTCCAGGTAGCACCCAAGCGCAAGCGGGTCTTCAGCAACCGGACCAAGACCGGCTGCATGACATGCCGGCGTAGAAAAAAGAAATGTGATGAACAGCATCCAGCTTGTAAGTTCTTCCTGTCATCCTCTTCTCTCTTCTCTGTTTCTCTCTTCCTCGCCCTTTTCCTTCTTGTAGTAAGGAGGAGATTTCTTTCTTTTTCATTATAAATATTCTCACCTTATCTTTTCTTATGCCCACGACATTATTCCTGTGGATGGCAGCTAGGCATAGTAGCTCGGTTTGGAAGAACCTCATGCTAACAATGGCACTAGGTAACAACTGCCTTCGTGGCGGCTTTTTATGTGAAGGGTACTCCTCACGGAGCACATGGCAGAAACCCTCGAGCTCGAAGGCGCCGGTACCCTTGCAGTCGAAAGAAGGGTATCCCGAGATCAATGGCCAATATGTACCGGAAACACATCATGACCGGCAGTTGGCAGAGCACATTGTAGATTCACGGAAGATGCGACCAATTGTGGTAGAAGACGAGCGAGCTGCTCCACAATATAACACCAGCCCCACCGAAACGGGCTCCAGTCACCACCCATCGTGGTCTAAACGACCATGGCCCAATACGGGTCACTCGGCGCCTGCGTATCCATCCGAGCACGTCGCCAAGGGGGATTATCGAGAGGTTCCATCCATTCATGAACTCCCGCGGGATACACTAGCTAAGCCAGATTATCCCGCGGTGCCCCCGATTCGTGAAATATCGCATGGACCGCCCCCAAGGCGAACATGCCTCTGTTGTTTCAAGGAGCTGTGGCGCCGCCAGTACCCGCCACAACGATGGATACAAATAGCCCCCAGGTACAAGCTCGAATGGCCCTGAGCATTGAAAACCAGCTGTCCAGTCGCACGGCAAGCAGCGACGACACTGAAATGGACAAAATGATGAAAGGCGACCTCTACCGCCCATTTGATGTGCAGCTGGTGGAGGAAAGAGACCGGTGTCGTCGCGCACTCGCTCGATTCAATAATGCCTGCAATCCTCTAAGCGGGCTCAGCTCCAAAGAACAGAATCGCCTCCTTAAGGAGATACTGGCTGCTCAGCCCACTTGTACCCTGAAGCCCCCGGGCTCTCCGGGTATGTCCACACCAACCATGCGTCGTCCAACCCCTAGTCTTGGGCCGGGGGGCAATAGTGGAGTCTCCCTTCACCTGCCACTACGGTTACCTTAGTATTGGAGAAGACGTAATGATCTCCCATGACTGCGTTTTTGTGGATGACTGCTTTATTTTCGTGGGTGCCCATACCTGGGTGGGACCCAATGTCACCATTCTCACCACGATGGCACATTCCAGTATGCAGGAACGGAAAGGCACACAGAGTCGATATGAAGGTCGCCGAGTACGGATCATGGAAGACTGCTACATTGGGGCTGGATCTACTATCTATCCCGGCGTGACACTTGGCCGAGGGGCTTATATTGCGCCTGGAGAGGTCGTTCGAAGTGATGTGGTTCCTTACGGCTTTCAGGGTTTCAAGCCAAACTACATGTGAAATGTCGGGATGTTTACAAGCCACGGTTCTTATGGTCAATGATTCCCGGGATAACTTCATCTTTTTCTTGTGACTCTTTCCTTTTTTCCTTTCTTCACATCCTTTCCTAGCCTTTTTGGTTTTGTTTTTCTTCTTCTTCTTCTCAAGGTACATGATTCCGTGGCGCTCTGGGACATTTCGGGGGACACGGAGCCAAGCGAATTGTTATGCAGTACATATATAATCCCCTAAGTTTTTCCAAAGAGGCGTTTCTCTGTTTTTGGGGAATTGTCAGCTTACCACAAGCTCTTGAATATATTATGGAAGTCTGGTTAACGTTATGATCATATATTGGTGTGGAGATTCATGATATGCTAAACAAAGGAGGTACGATGTACACCCTCGATTGGTTTTTGATTGATTGGGACCGAGAAGGAGAAAAACAAGTCGCAATGGGTATCTATCTGGGTTTTTAAAAGGAGGAGAGGATTTCGGGCAGTGCAACACAGTCTACCGAGAACATCGGGCCATGAACAGTCTTCCACTGCCCTGGAGCATAATCTGGCGATAACTGAAGCTTAATCGAAGTCCTCAGCGAGAAGAAGTTCCTTAGAGCCAATCCAGGAATTCTGGGACAAAATAGCTGACCACAATCCCCGCTCCGGCCCTAAGGATCCCTTCCGTGCTCTCAAAGGCCA
This sequence comes from Penicillium frequentans, assembly GCA_028828275.1. NCBI lineage: Eukaryota > Fungi > Ascomycota > Eurotiomycetes > Eurotiales > Aspergillaceae > Penicillium > Penicillium frequentans. The sequence continues at coordinate 254,128 of JAQIZY010000001.1, read as the reverse complement.
TGGCTTTCAAGTCGAAAACGCCCGCCTTCGCGGCCGCATGTATCATGGCAAATTCCCCACTAACCTGGTATGCCGCCACTGGAAGGTCCTGGGCGAGGTCTTTGGCGTCACGGATGATGTCCAGGTAGCTGCTGGCCGGTTTAACCATGATAATGTCCGCGCCCTCATTCATGTCACGCTGGATCGCCCGTCGGGCAAGGCCTCGACCACCTGGTGGAAGTTGGTAGCAGCGGCGATCGCCAAATGAAGGACATGACCCGGCAGCGTCACGGAAGGGGCCATATAGACAGCCGCTGAACTTGGCGCTATAGGACATCAAGAGCACCCGATGGGCCAGCCCAGCTTCAATCAATTTAAGTTTGATTCCACGCACTCTCCCGTCATTCATATCAGACGGGGCAACGCAATGGGCGCCCGCGACAGCGTAGGCCAATGCCACATCAGAGATGCGGTCCACGGATTGCGCGTTATCCAGTGTCCCATCCTCCCGGAGGATTCCACAGTGGCCATGAGATGTATATTCACAGAGACAAACATCTGTCGTGATGTAAAGTTGAGGAAGACGAGACCTCAGCAACCGGATGGCCTGGATAACGGGGCCTGATGGATCGTCCGCAGCCGTTCCAAGGGCATCTTTGGCTGATGGATGTAAGGGGACACCAAAGAGCATAACCGAACGAAGCCCTTTCCGGACTAGAGGGGCCAGGAAAGGAATGAGACGATTTACGCCCCGACGGTACTGGTTGGGCAGAGATGGAATTGGGGTCTCCTCGTCAGGGTTGTCAGTGATGAATAGCGGGTAGATAAGCATTTCCTAGAGACGTCTTGATGAGATTGAATATAATCGAAGTAGAGGGAGCTTGAGGACTGACCTTGGTCAACTGCCTCTCTGCCTGCCATGATCGAGTTAAGGGGTGGCTGTATCCAGCGTGGAGCTGGCTGGAAATATCTCCGGAGATGCTGACACTCGTGGCCGTGGTGCTCGTGTATGAACGAGCGGTGCGGGATTGAGCATGCGAAATCTGCGAACCCCGCTCATCCGTGTTGGAATCTCGGAAAGCGAGATCAGAGACTAGGTTGGAGAATGACATGATTCTTGAGTTGGAATTGTGCGTGACCACGGAATCCTCGAGAGAAGAATAAGAATTGGAATGTTTAGAGGAAACGCGGGTGGCGGAGTCGGAGTTGCGGGTGAAAAGTGATCTGTCAGCCGAGGCGCGGGTAAGGCGAATGGCAACTAACGTGATTGGCTGTTATCCTACTAAATGTTTCTCATGTTCTTTCTCCTCATGGTAGGGTATGGTGAACTACGAATTATCTGATAATTTATCTTAGTGCCTAAATTGAACTTGTTTCTTTTTACTACAATTGACATGTTTAATCTTATTGCGGTACATAAAATGTCAAAAATCCGTAGATACCTTCACTAATTTCACCAATGACCGTGACAAGAGCGCTTGTAGGGGGATTAAGGTCCCACGAAAATATCTCCTGATATGCTAAAAGGAATAATCAAGATATTCCTTGGACACTAGGAATATTGCTTAATAGTTGCAGAAAGGTTGCTCCTTTTAAATATCCTTATTCAGCAACTTCTTACTTAATTTGCCTTGTGGAAGTAATCTTAGAAATATATCTCTAAGAATAATATAATAACAGGCTTAAGTTTATAATAAATAAGTAGAACCTATAAGAAGGAGTAAATATACTTTATTATATATGATTAATCTATAAGATTTGATGAAAATTAAGAGATAGAAATAAATCTTTAGGTTATATTATTCAAATATATTACTAGGATTAATATTAGAATATTATAAACTAATATTTTTATATATATATTTAAGTTAAGCTCTTAAGCGTTATCTATAGTAGGAATATAATACTTTATTTAAATAAGATATTATTAATAATGTTCTTATATATAAAAGAAGTTATAACTAATTTTCTAAATATAACCATAGATAAAGAGGTATAACTAATATATTTACTAAGTATAATATTTTACTAAGCTTTCCTTTATTTATTACTTTATAGTATAGTATACTTCTAATTATTATATATAATTTATTTTATATTAGCTAGATAAGTTTAATCTAGAATTAATATAGCTTATAGTTTAAGTTATATTTAAGTAATTATTTATTCTTAGAAATAAATATTTAATATTAAAGCTATAACTATATAGTTAGAAGCTTATACTCTATAATAGGGGAACTAAAGTATATATATTTAATAAAAATAAATAGAAGGTTTAGAAAAGTTTTTTTTAGTTTAAAAGATTATAAATCCTTTCTATTAAAAGGTATAATTTTATTGAATTATAGTACTAAAACTTTTTAGATTTTAATTTATATAAGTAAGGCCTAGAAATTTAGAAAAGAAAAATCATCTATAATAGAAAGTATTCTTCTTATCTTAAAGAGTTTATAATAAGAAGCTCTCTAAGCTCTAAATCTCTATTGATTAAAGAAGAAGAAGAATTTTTATCTCTTAGATAGCTTCTTTCCTTAAAGATTAGTATTATAATTTATATTACCTATATTTTCTTAGACTTTAAATATATATAAATTATATACTATCTTAAATTTAATTTACCTTCTCTCTATTATCTTCTTACTTAGTCTTTTTTTATCTTATAATTTTTCTTTCTTAGTGCTATAATATAATAGTAAATATATATTTAAGTACTTTTAAAAGAAGTATAGAACTAATATAAGTTACTCTTTTTTTCCCCTAGTAATAGTCCTAATAAGAAAGAATTTAAGATTTATAAAAAGATTTAAACTAAAATAGTAATATATACTTAATTACTAAAGAATATAAAACTCTAATATTATCTTAAGTTTATATTTTGTTTATCTTTTAAATATAAAGTATTAAAAATTAAAGATACTAGACTAAAGTTATAAGACTAGTTAAAGTATAATAAATAGCTATTTATCTTTAATCTTAAATTCTCTATGATATTATTTAGATATTACTTAGAAAGAATAAAAGTTATTAATAGACTAGATATATAAAATATATTAATAAAATAAAATAAGTAAAATATATATCAGAGAAGACCTTAGAATTATAATATAAAGATAATATTAATTTATAAATTTACTTTGAGATTTATATTTATTATATAAAAATTAGTATATAAATATTAAGATATACTTATATACTCTATATCTTTAATCTTAACTATAGTAATAGTTTAGAAAAGAAAATAAGAGATAATTACTTATAAGTATATTAAATACTTATTATAGTAATAGCTAAGTTAAAGAATTAAAGAAAATATAAAGAATCTCTTAATTATAAATACTATATAGTAGGCTACTATAAATTATCTCTAATAGAATAATTAGATTTCTCTCAATAATCATTAATTATTATATAAAAAAAAAGGGTTTTTATATAAAAATAAAGTATTATGCCTAGGATTATCTTCTAAGAGTTAATTAATATTATAGTATAGTATATAATAATATCTTATTTATATTAAATAAGATATTCCTATTATTTAGCTTAAGAATACTTAGTATTAAATTAATCTAAATATAATCTACTAATAAATAAAGTCGTAGTGGTAGTATAGATTATTTAGATAATTAATTATTAGTCTATTAATACTCTTTAAAGTACTTATAATATACTTACTAAGTTTATGAATTATAGTCTTTGATCTTATATATATTTTATATTCTATTATGCCTTATTTAATTTATTAATATTATAAGTAGGTTCCTAGAATTTAAAAGCCAATTTAAATTAGGCTTTAAAGGAGCTATTCCTTTATATTTCTAATATTAATATAATTAAATATATATTTATACTATAATATAAATTACGTATTAAACTTCTAAGATAGAAATAATACTATATCCTGAAATAGTACTAAACTAGAAAGAACTTTTATTTAGATTTAGAAGAAAGCTTATAATAAGTACCTTAGTTATCTCTTAATTCCTATATACTAGGGAAGGAGAATCATCACCTCTAAGATTATTCTCTTCTTTAAGAATTAGTTTTCTTATTAGTATAGACTTTAAATCTATACTTAGGTCTATTTTATATCTAATTTATTTTATCTTTATTACCTTATTTCTAGTATAGACCTACTTAGTATATATTACTTTAGAATACTATATACTTACTACCTACGCTACTTATAGTCTTATACTTATTATATTAATAAATATTCTATTATACTATAGGATAGTTAGTAATAGAATAAAACTAGCCACCTTAATATAATAGGAAATACTCTATCTTAATAATAAGGTATTTAAAGGATTAGATATATAAGGATATTTATCATTGATCCTATATTTAGTTCTTCGCGTTTAATTATATATTATTACTTAGAGCCTATAGTTCTAGCTTTATAATCTTATTTTATACTAAAGATAAACCCTCTACTAGAAAAGGTATATTTAGTCTTATATCCCTTAATATAGATCCTAAGTATAGCTTAACTAGATACTTCTATCTATTACTATATAGTAAGAGTATATTCTATAGATCTAAGCCTATATAAGGCCTAATAGTAATAATATAATTATAACTAAGACTTTATAATAAGCCTTGATATATATATAACTACTATAAGTAATAATTATAGCTTAGTTAGGGTTGAATTACCTAATTAGTCTATCTATAGATATATCTCTATAATATATTATATAGGCCACTACTTAACTAGATTTTAGTATTTAACTAGGGGTTTTCTATTAATCTTAACTTTTTATAATAATTTATTAAAAAAAACTATTAAATAGCTAGCTATTTATCTTCTAAGAGATCTATTTATATATCCCTCTTACTTATTTAACTCTTCTAATTAATAAATAGTATTATTATTACTATTTATTTTTAATATTAGGTATTCTTAACCCTCTTTAAACCTAAACTTATATATTATAGATTAAACTTCTTAATATTTACTTTTCTATTAGTCTTTAAGAAATCTCTAATATTAAATTATCTAATCTTTAATAGCTTTTATCTTATTATAGAGTAATTTCTAAACTTTATAAATATAACTTTCTACTATAAAAGATATATATCTATACTCTATTTAACCTAAATTTAATTAATAGCTAATATTAGTTTATCTCTTCTTTTTTAAGTTCTAAAAAGTTTATATTATAGCTACTTTATCCTTAATATCTAGAAAGGCTATATATTAAAAAAAAAGCTTATTTTATTATCTAATTATAAATATACTTATTAAAATAGAGAATTAATATAAAAACCCTCTTTTTAGCTAAGGAAACCCCCTTTCTAACTATATTTAGTTAGTATATATTATATAAGTAAATATTAATATTCTAAAATATATAGAAAGAAATACTATTAAATTATTAAAGTATATATTAAAATTTTAGAATTTACTATTTAAGCTACTATAGTTAGAGACTTAATTCTAAATAATCTTAAGGACTATAGTAATATATAGTAAGATAGATAGTATATTAAGTAGTATAGGACTTAGGACTAATAGATAGATTATTAAGGATATTAGATAGGTTAGTAGGTAGATTAGGATACTAGAGGAGCTTATTTTAATAATTAAAATAATAGTAAAAAAGATTAATCTTAAGATTTTAGAGTATTAATTTGTAACTATAGTAGCTAGAATAGAGGATCTTAAGGTTTCTATATATAATTTAGTAATAAGTGATTTATAAGTATTTCCTCTAATATATATAAGTTAGAATATTAGTATTAGCTTATATAGGGTATACTAACTAAATATAGTTAGAAAGGGGGTTTTATATTAGTCGCCTTAAAATATTCTAATTATTTAAAAGTTAGATTAAATTTTATTATTATAGAACTTAAAGTAATAATTTTTCTTTTATTTTTAGATTAAAGATTACTTTAATATTAATCTATTAAAATATTAATATCTTCTTTAATATAAATAATAGAAGTATATATTTATTTATTAATATAAACTTAATAGCTATTAATAGTTTATATATAATATAATCTTTAATTTATTTAGCGCTATAAGAATATTAGATAGTATCTTATAGTAATCTTACTAGGCTATAATAAAGCTAGATTTATTAGAATTAAACATATTACATAGCCTTATACTATATATATCTCTTTTTAAATTATTATAGAAATTTTAAATATTAATATTAAATATCTTTAAATATATTACTTCTATTAGCTTCTAGTTAGTAAGCTGAAGATAAGATAAATAATATTATATTAAATTATAGATCTATATTTTATCTATTTATATAAATATATAGACTAAATAATATATAAACTACTTAATTAAGCCTTAACTATCTAAGGAGTTAAATAAAATACTAATTTCTCTAAGATAGTATATCTAGGCTATAAAAGATTACTCTTAAGCCTCTATTAAATATCTATATAGCTTTAGGTTTTATATCTTATTTAGTATACTATAAATTTAAGGATATAAGTATTTATATAATATATAAAATTTCTATAATAGGACCTTTATATTAGGCTTTTCTCTATATTATATTATAGATATTACTTATTAAATCTAACCTTCGATTTTATAATATTTTCCTATTTTAGATAATAAGGTATAACTATATTAAAAGAACCTAGTTAAGTACTAAAACCTAGTTAAGGAGTAGCCTATATAATAGATAATTAATCTAAAACCCCTTTTTTTAACTATATATAATTAGTATATATTATATAAGTAAGTATTAGTATTCTAGTATATATAGAAAGAAATACTTATAAGTTATATACTATAAAATTACTTTAATATTTACTATTTAAGTAATATAAGATCTTTATAAAAACCTATTTTAAAAGTTCTAAGTTAACCTATTTTACTACTATTTTAACCTTAAAAATAAGCTATCTATATTACTTACTACTATAATCTCTATTATATATTAAAATAAAGTAATAAATAATAGTAGCTTAGATAGAAATTTTAAGGGTTTAATCTTATAGTATATAACTAATAAGTATTTCTTTCTATATATACTAGAATACTAATATTTACTTATATAATATATTCTAACTAAATATAGTTAGAAGAGGGGTTTTTATAGTAATCGCTATATAGTATACTATAGAATATATCTATAGGTAGATTAATTAGGTGATTTAAACCTAACTAAGCTATAATTACTTACTATAACTAGTTATTACTATATTATATTTATCTAGTCTTATTTTTCTCTATCTTATATATTTACTCTAGTATAATTAAGATAATTCTTTTAGTAATTATTTAATCTATATATAATAATTTTAAAATTCTAGAATACTTAGCTTATTTACTATATTGATATCATAAAAAAAGTTAATAGAATATAAAATTAAGGAAATATTAGTCTATATAATAATTAGTAAAATATCTTAATATTTAGTTGAAGTAATACTTAATAAATTATAAAGTATAATAATCTACTTTAAAAGGGATAAGCTTAGGAGATTAATTTATGAAGTAGCCTTTTAGATGATGAATTAAATACTAGAATAGAGAGATAAAAATATATAAGAAGTAAATATGATTATATGATTAATCAAGGAGTACTTTAATATAGAATATCTCTTATATAAAAATATATATAAGAGGAATATATAGAATAGTATATAAGAGGGGAGTAATACTTATATATATAAAAGGGAGAATCTCTAGATATAAGTAAAGACTCTAAATATATACTCTTATCTCTTATAATATTAAATCCTCTTTATAGTAAATAATATAATAGATCACTCTAGTTCTATATTATTAAATTTAAATTTCTATTATATATTTATTGTAATCCTATTATTATTAAAATTATGATTAAGCCTTATAATTCCCTTAATATGGTTATATTATGATCTTATTATAAAAGATCATTTATTTCTTATAGTTCCTAGCTATTATATATTATATTACTATATTAAGGTTATAATAAAGGTTTAATATGGTTATATTAAACTCTTATATAAGAAGATATAAACTTTATATTATATAGTATTAAAGGACTAGATATATATTCCTTTTGCTATCTCTCTTAAAATATTAGTAAATGATAAAACCCCCTTTCTAATAAAGATACTTTTCTTATCTAGTTACTATATATACCTCTATCTATATAGTATAGATAGTTTTATAAGAAAGCCTATTATAAACTATTACTAAAGCTTATAAATATAGATATTTCTTATAATAATTATTAGGGTCTATATTATATTACTTTATAGCATTAATAGATATTACAATATAATACATTTCTATACCTTTTAATAAATATCTAGTATATATAAGTTTAAAGTAATTAAACTAATTATAATTTTCTCTCTAAGATATTCTTTAGCTAAAATATTATAGTATTCTTTTATAATTTCTATGATATACTTATAGGTACATAAATTTATTTATATATAAATATAAATAAGGTATCTTTTATTAAGGCCTTTAGATCTAAATCTCTTTCTTCTAAATATAGCTTTTATATAGGTTTTTTTATTACCTTAGTTTTCATAATGCCTTTAATCTAAATATTATTCTTTAATATACTAATTATTATTTATTTCTAGGATTATATAATTAAATATCTATTTTATCTTTAAGTAGTAATATGCTTATAATAAATTTATTATTATAGATAATATATTTTTCCTAAATTTAAACTAACTAAATTCTAATACTTTACTTTTTAATATATAATACCTAGGCTTTAAGTAGTAATATAATAGCTAGTAACTCTTTATTATAGATATTATAATTAAATCATACTAGAACCTTTTATAAAAGTAAAAAGTAATAGGTTTAATAATCTTCTCTTTTTCTCTACTAGTTAAAATTATCTTATTTTATAAGTCAAAACCTAATATATATTATTAAATAATACTATATAACTCTTCCTCTAAATAGAGGCCCTTTAGTATTTAATATATTCTTATAATCTTTAGATTTTACTTTTAAGCTTACTTTTTCTATATTAGCCTTATTATTTCTTTTATAATTTATATCAAGCTATTTAAATAATACTAGTAGTAACTATATAATCCTTAGAGTTATTATTCTAGAATATTTAAAATCTTCTCTTTAATTATATTAACTATATCTTTATTAATATATATCAAAGGTTTTATTTTTTTTATATATAGAGCTTTTTTTTTTCAAGCTAGAGAATTTCTTTAGCTTTTTATTACTTATATAGTATACTTTAAAAATATTTTTCAGGTATTACTTTATTTCTTTAGAGGAGATTAAAATACTATTAGGATAGACTATTATATATATTAAAATATTATTTTAAATCGCTAAGTTAAGATTACTAAAGATCTATTAATATTAATTAATCTAAAAGATATAACTAAATATTATCTTAGATAAAGTTTATTATATATCTTCTTCTTTAATCTAGAGATAGTTATATATATCTATTATATTTATTAATATTTATTAGCTTTATAATTTTAATCTTAAATCTTTTAATTAAAAATAAAGAGTATTAATAAATCTTTAATAATCATAGATAAAAGATATTAATATTTTTTATTTTTAAAAATAATTCCTAGAAATAATAAAATATTGCCTAGAGGGTAAAGGACTAAATATCTAGCTATAAAAGGTATTTCTATCTAGCCCCTCTCTTTTTATTTATTTATTTATTCTTATATTATTAGATATAATTATTTTCTCTTCTTCTTTAGTCCTAGTAGCCTATATTATTCTCCTTATTTCTAGTAAGCTTATTATTATTTATAATAATCCTTATTTTCTATATAAATATTAGGCCTATTATTTATTTTAGTTATTACTATATTTTAATTTATATAATTAGTATCTATTATTTCTAGTATATCTATATATTAACTTTAGAATATATATATTTATTACTTAACTAATTATTTAGCTTATATTTATATTTAATAGTAAAAGAATTCTTATTATAGCTTCTTAATAATTAAAAAATTATTATTTTTAACGGATTTGGTAAGCGAGTTAGCTATATAAGTAGCCTAGCTACCCTATTAAAACGCGTTAATAATTAAACTATCTATCTTTAACTAATCACTATATCTCTAAAACGCTCTTAAAACTATTAGGAATTAATAGAGTAAGAAGGTCGTATTCTACTTACTATATAAGCTATTAAAATAGTATCTAATAAGCCATAGAGCCTATTAAATTATACTTTAGATTAACTTATTAAAGATTATAAAATCATAATATAAAACGCGGTAATTTCTATAAAAGAAAACTATAATTAATATATCACTAGCAAAAAATAGAAGTAGAAAAACCTTTAATCTAAGTAGTGAATTATTTAATCCAAAGTAATATATATAGCTAAGCTTAAATAATTATAATAAATTAATATAATTTATTAAGTTTAACTATAAGATATTATATTATTTTAGTAGAATATATTAAATTAAATAATTAAATTCTAATAGGGTAGCTAGGCCACTTATATAGCTAAGTCGCTTACTAAATATGTTATTTTGAATATATTTTATAAATATAATAAGTCTAAATATCAAAATATTTTAATATCCTTTAAGTTATTTCTATTTTATTTTAACCTTATTTTAAGAACTGATTGATAAAAATATAGTAATAATATCTATCGTATATTCTATATAAGATATATTTACTATATATACTATAGGTATTATTTAATATATTCTTAATCTATTTCCTTTTTTGCCTTTATTAAAAATATATCTCTAATATAAATCTTTATAAGGATAACCCTGATATTCTATATTATTCTAGTAGATTATTTATAGTATATACTTATTATCTAATATAGAAAACCTCAAATCCCTCTAGGTTAGTTAAGATTAGATCTATATTTAAAATTAGTTCTAGGAATTTATAATAATTATATAAGAATATAGTCTATTAATCTTATGTATCACTTTTATCTATAATCTAAAATTAGAATAAATTACTATTTAATGTCTTTATAATAGTTTTAGTTAGTCTATTTAGGATTAGAGAGATAAATTTAATGTAATGATTTTGGTAGTATTTTATAAGCGATATTTATTTATGTATAAGGTGATAGTCATATTCTACTAAAACTTACTTAAATTCTTAATTAAAACTCCTTAAATAATAGAAGGATTTTTAGTCCATAATATTAAATACTAGAAATAATAAAATTCACCATATATTTATATCCCTTTTAGCTTTAACTTAGTTTTTAGTATAATAACCCTAATACTACTAAGAAGGTTATATAATATAACTTCACCTTTTATAGTTAATAAATAATAACGGTATTATAAAGCTATTATAAAATATATAATTTATATAATTAAAATATACTATATTTAGATATAGAAATATATATATATAATTCCTTTAGAATACTCCTTATCTAGACTATTATAATATCTTATTAATATTAATATATTAGTACTATAGTCTTAAAACTTCTAATAGATCTTAAAAATATATAGTTAAAGCTATTCTTTAGAAGTTATTAGATTATTTTAAATTAACATTATTCTCTTTAATAGTATAAAGCCTATATTAGTATAAAAGTCTTTTTTATTAAGATTAGATTAGTAAATTACCTTTAAAAGTATATTTATAATTATAAGAGTCTTAACTAAGCTACTATAGAATTTAGTTTTATTAAAAAAAAATTTAGTATCTTACTTAATAAGATAAATTTTCTATTATAGTAATAGTAGTTTATTTACTATACTTTTTACTATACTTTTTACTATACTTTTTCTTATAATATAGTTAGATTAGCTAAAAGTAGTATAATTAAACTAAATTCAATTTTTATAAAGCTAGTATAGTAGTCCTTTAAGTATATTTAATATCTCTTTTTCTATAATCTTAATTACTAACTCTAGAAGATAGAAAATAGAATAGAGTCTATTATATAGATTTTATATTAAGATATTCTTTATTATTAATTTAAGTATCTAATTTTATTAAGCAAGGTATCATTAATATTACTTATAGGGAGATCTATTACTAATATTTTTTATCTTTTATCTTAAAAAGCCTATTCTACTTAAAGGATCTATATATTATAGAGTGAAAAAATAATAATATTTTAATTATTCTTATAGAGTTTTTTATTTTCCTTAGTCTTATAACTTAAATACTATAATACTATATATATAATTTAAACCTTTAAAAATACTTATATCTATAGTCCTCTAATCCTTTCTTTATATCTTAATCCTAAAATTATTAGATCTTAGGATCTAGTATTATACTAATATCTCTATTATATCTATTTCTTATACTAGATTTCTTATATTATAATTTTTGATCTATCTTTAGAGAGGCTTTACTAATAAATATCGATTATAATAGCTTTAGTTCTATTTATTAATTTAAGCTAGACTTAACTTTTTAGTTAAGTATTCAAGTTTACTCTAATCTTTAACTTCTTTAGGTTCTAGGATAATATAAAGGTACTATAGCTTATTATAGCGCTCCTACTTTTAAGTAACTCTTATTAAATAAGTAAGCTATCCTTAACTTTACTAGTCCTTAATTTAATCCCTTAGTATCTCTATATCCTTTTTATTAAGGCCCTCTAGAAATATTATTCTATATTATAATTATTTTATATTTATTTAATATCTCTTTTCCTAATATTAATAAGAATATATCTTATAATACTTAAGGCCCTACTTATATTAGATATTATTAGGTAGTATATTTATTTAACTATACTTTCTATATTATAGGATAATAGACTAAGTCAATTTCTTTCACTAGATAATAAATAATTATCTATATATATATATTAAATATTAAAAAGGGTATAATAATAATATTAGCCTTCTTTTAATAGTTATCTTTAAGGTAAAGTCTCTACTAGACTAGGCTAATAGACTTCTAGATAATTAGTATTTTAAAGTTAGTAATAATAGATAGACCTAAGATATAATTAGATTTCGCTAGCTTTAAAAAGTCTTTCTTCCCTTAACTTTTTATTCTTAATAGTTATAAAAGTTATTTAACTCTATAATTTAACGAAACTTACTCTTAAAATAACATAATTCTAATTTATATACTAGTATACTCTTATATCCTTTATAATCTCTATTTTATATTTTATAGTTTTAAAGTATATATTGAAAATATATTGAAAATATATTAAAAATATTATATATACTAGATTAAACTATATTAATAAATTAGACTTTCTTAAGGGTTTTTTTAAAAAATTTCATTTAAAGCTTTTAAACTAGAAATAATTAATAATAGCTTTATAGTAACTAGCTTAGTCCTATATAATCTAAATTATATAATTTTAAAGCTTAATATACCTATCTATATCTATACTACCCTTTCTAAGAGATAGTTAAAGTAGCGATATATAAGAGCTAAAAATACTATTATATTATAAATAGTTTTAAAAGTAAGCTTTATCTATTAAAAAACTCTTAAAAGAACGCTCTAAAAGCCTACTAAGCGCGATAAATTCTATAATAGATAGAGTGCTTAAGGTATACTAAATAACTATATTAAACATAGCTTCTATATACTAGAAATAAGAAAATTATGTAGAAATAAGTAGGATATAACTAACTAGTAGAAAGCTTACCTAGAAGATATATCTATAGTAGAGCTATAAGAGCTAGCTTAATATACTCTAGAAGCTTAGAAGTTCTCATTTAACCTCTATTAACTAATTAGTCATAAGATTAGGAACTACATTAAGAAGCTCTACTAAAGTGCTTGATTATAGAATTTAGGGGTATAAGGTTATATATTATTTAAATTTAGTTAATAGCTTATATATAGAATATTATATTATTTCTATTATATTAGTTAAAAAATTATTAATATCTAATAGGGTAGCCTAGCTAAGTAGAATAACTCTCTTAGGGGTAAAATATATTATAGTAGATATTATAGCCAAAGATAAAGCTTTTATTAATCTATATAAGCGAATAATAATTACTTATCTATATTAAAATAAGATTATTATATTCTATATTTTATAATCTAAACTAGAGCTTTAAAAGGTTTAATTATATATTATACTAAATATAGGTTATCACTAGATAAAGCTAATAATAATAGAAGTTATATTAATAATAGTCCTATAGAATTATATATTATAGAAATTTAGGATTTATTTCTATTTAAAGTAAATATTATTTAAAATAATTATAATTAATTTAAAATCATAGATTAGACTAGCTAATAAGCCTATAGAAATATTATTAGCCTATAGAATTACTCTATCTAGAAAATATAAAATAATCTATAATATAATATCTTTAATTTTTAATTATTTAAACTATAAGTAAAGTAAGAGTAAGAATATAATAATATTTTACTAATTCTATTTAGAGTAATTTCTAGCTACTATATATTATTTTAAACCTAGATTTTATATATCTTATAATTATGGCTTAGTTAGGTTTAAATTACCTAAGTAAGCTACCTATAGATATATCTCTATAGTATATTATATAGGCCGCTACTTAACTAGGTTTTAGTACTTAATAAGGTATTCTATATTAATCCTAAAATTTTATAATAATTTACTATAAAACTATGATATATCTACTTATTTATTACCTAAGGGCTCTATCTATATATCTCCCTTACCTATTTAACTCTTCTAGTTAATAGGTAGTTTCTTTACTTATTTTATATCTAAACTTAACTATTATAGATTAAATTTCTTAATATTTTTATTTCTCTTAGTCTCTATAATTAACCCCTTTATATATTTAATATTAATTAGTCTATTTCTTAATAATATTTATTTAGATAAGGGGTATTTCTTATACTTTATAAGTATAATCTTTTATTATAAAAGATAAATATCTACTTACTAATTAATTATAGTTTAGTTAAAAGCTCTATATATCTAGTAGACCCTCTTATTTAATCTTTTATTATTTTTAGATATAACTCTATAGCCCTTCTCTAAACTTTATATTATTTTATTTATATAGTAAGTACTTTATTAAGGGATCTTAGGAGTTATTATAAAGCTTAAAGATAGAATTAATAAAAGGATTTATATAATTCTAAGGGCTTTATTAAAAAGTAGATTATAACTAGTAAGAATTAGAGGCTTAGACTTTAAATTTATAATTTCTTAAATAACTAGATTAGGATTAAAGGGATAAAGCCCTATCTTCTTCTAGTTAAATTAAATAATATAGGGATTTAGGGCTTCTTTATAAACTTAGTAGATATAATAAAAAAGTTATACTTATCTATAAGTTCTATATCTAGGGATTATATAAAATTATTTAATCTCTTGTATACTTACTTAAGATTTTAAAATAATATATTATTAAATAATTAATAAAAATAAGTTATATATAATACTAATAAAAAGATAAATAGAATTATAATCCTTATAATATTAAGAACTTATTATATATAATCTATAACTATCTATAATTAAAAGCTATTTTTTATCTAGCTAGTATTGATATATTTCTCCTCTCCTAAGTTCTAGGAAGTTTATAAAGTAGCCTTTTTCTTCCTAATATCTAGAAGGATAAAAAAGTACTATAACTTAAAAAACTTACCTTTTTTACTCTAATCTTAAGTATATTTATCAAAGTATTTTAATTATTTAAAAATTAAGATTATAATTAATTATACTAGCGCTTAAAATTAATATTCTATTTCTATTTTAAGACTAAAGATTATTTTAAAATTAATTAATAAGAATATTAGATCTTTTAATAATAAAAAAAGATAGAAGAGTATAACTATCTATTAATATATATTTAATAGCTATTATAAGTCTATATATAGTAAGGTCCTTAGCTTACTTAACGCTATAATAATCCTTAGAAAGTATCTTATAGTAGTCTTATTAGACTATAATAAAGCTAGATTTATAAAAATCATAAATACTATAAGACCTTATAAAATATATATATTTCTTAAATCTATTATAGAAATTTTGAATATCTATAATAGATCACCTATATATATAGCTTTTATTAGCCTTTAAATAATGAGCTTTAAATTAGATAGATATTATATCTAGGTTTTTCTAAATATATAGACCTTAACTTTAGTAGTCTTTATATCTATATTCTATCTAATCTTATAAATATATAGACTAGATAATATATAAATCACTTAAGCCTCTACTACTCTAAAATTAGTAAAATACTACTTTCTTTTATATAATAGATCTAGATAATAAAGGATTTCTGTTTAACTATGCTTAGATATCTATAAGACTATAAGTATTTAGTTTTATTTAATATATCTTAAATTATAGTATATAAATACTTATATAGGATATTAAATTTATATAATTAGGCCTTAATATTAGGCCTTTTTCTATATTATATTATAGATATTACTTATTTAATTTAATCTTTAATTTTATAATATTCCCCTAGCTTAGGTAGTAAAGCGTGACTATATAAATATAAGAAAACCTACTTAAGTATTAAAACCTATTTAAGTAGTGGCCTATATAATATACTATAGAGATATATCTATAGGTAGCCTAGTTAGGTAATTTATACCTAACTAAGCTATAATTAAGATATATATAAATCTATTTACTACTATTAAAATTTTTTAAAGAAGCTCTTATAGGATTCTAATCTATCTGCTAATCTATCTATTATCCTTAATAATATATTAATAATTTAATAATACTTAATCTACTATCTACCTTATTATATACTACTATAGTCCCTTAAATTAGTTAAAATCACTATTTTAAATATAATAGCTTTACTAGTAAATAAAAAGGTTTTAATATATAATTTATATAAATAAGATATACTAAGTTAAAAAGATTAGAAGAGAGGCTTTTATATTAATGCTCTAAATTTAGAGATAAAATCTTCTCTTCTAAAGATTATATTCATATAGTTCTTATTATATTACTTCTAATATAATTTAATAGTAACTTACTATTATATTAAATATATTAGGCTTTGATTATCTTACTTTTATTATAGCGCTAATATTAGTATATATATATAGAAGTTAATCTAATCAATATCCTATTTCTATAGTAGAGGCATTAAGCTGTTATATAAAGTTAATAGTAGTATTATATATAATTTTCTTTTAGGATAATATAGACTAATTAACCTACTTTAGATTTATAAAGTAATAAAAGTAAATATACTATATATAAGTTTATTCTCTTAATTTAGCTATTAATTTAAGAATAGAATATTATTAAAAGAGATTATCCTATATATAATAGATTATATATACTAATAGTAGAAATATTTAGGAAGACTAATCTATAATTAATTTTAACTAAGATATAGATATAGGAAAATATAGATTAAGCTTACTATATATATATAATATTAAAATAAAGCTATATCTTAAATATTATCTTCTATAATATAATCTTTTATTTCTTCGTTGATTTTATTATTATAGAAGTTTATCTTTGATAAGCTACTTATTATCTACTCCCTAAAATAGCTAATTAAAAGATTATAATAATATAATTCTAATAGGATTTATGTTTAAATTACTACTATTAAAAGGATAAAGTATTACTTCAAAGATAATATTAATTTATTAGAACTTAAAGACTAATTATTATTTAGTCTTTTTATTTAAAATAAAGATTATAAGTTTTTATATTAGCTAGTTTTTTAACTATAAATCTACTATTTATTTTAATAATTTAGTAATAAGATATAATTAAAGAATATTTTAAGCTTATATAATACTTATTATACTATTATCTAATCTTCACATTAATTAATAGGATAAAAATCTAGCTTATACTTAATATATCTATAATATTTAGTATATCTCTAATATAGAATAATCTTATAATTAGACTAACCTGATTTTAATATAACTATATATATCTTATTATAAGAGGGTCTTCTAATTAGATTTATTAAATTTCTATTATTAGATTATTCTTAGATCATATATTTATATATCTAGTAATTTAGTGCTTTTAATATTATTAGTATTAATATAAAAATAATGATTACTAGCTAGGGTCTTCCTATATATAAGAGAAAATCTGTTATATATTTACTTTTTATTTAATTAGGTTTAAAATATATATTATTTATTAAAGTCTAATCTCTTAATCTAAAACTATATAGTATTAATTAAGTAGTGTATTAAGATTACTAGATGAAGATTATAAATATTCTTTAATTTCCTAAATAATCCTAATAAAGGATTTACTAAGTTTATCTTTATTAGAATTAACTAAAAATAAAGATTAAAAAGATGATAAAGCTATATATTATATTATTAATTATTAACTTTCTAGTTTTATTAGAAATTTATAGATAAGTATAATCTAATAATACTTTACTCTATTATTTATTATTATTTAAATAATAATACTAAATCTTAAAAGCATATATTATAAATAATTATTAATATATAATAATCTATATTAGTTAATCTATAGATAGAGTTAAAAAACCACTTCTATATTTAGCTAATATAGAAATAAATCTTAATATATTAGGTTTTAATCTAATAAAATAATTTAAGATTAAAATAAGCTAGAGGTAAAGTTAGTCTAAAAGCTATAGTAAGTTTTTAAAGACTTCTTATTCATATCTTGAATAAATATAAAAACTAGACTTTATTATATCTCTTTTCTTTTTAGGTAAGAAATAAGAAACTAAATAATCTAAAATATAAAGTTATAGAATCTAGTAAAGACTTTAATAAATTTCTCTAGAACTCTTAGATATTAGGGGAAAAGTAATAATATTTACTTATACTTAATTTATTAAGATACTTCTATTCCTAGAGTAATATATTTAAGAAATCTATCTTAAGATAAATAGAATATATACTTTAAGTAATTATAAAGTCCTAGTTATATATTAAGCTTTTAAGTATTAATTTAATATAATTTAGAATAATACTCTTATATTCTTTTTATATAGAAGATAACTATTTAGTTAATCTAAAGAGGATCGATTATTATTTATTTAATATTATTATAATATATCTAAAGTATAATTTTTTTTTATCTCTACTTTGAAATTAAAATAATTTTACTAAGATATCAATAGTTAAATTATCTTATTTAAGATCACTAAAGTATAGAATATTATATATTTATTAGTCTAAATCCTATTTTGTCTCTCTATAGTAAATATATAAATAAAGACTTTAATTTTATAAGTATAAAGGGAATAAGAGTTTTAATAAAAGTTCTAAGAGGTTATAATCTATTTATTCTCAAATTTCTTTATTATATACTCTTTTAGTATTTTAGATTAATTCTAATATAATTAGTAGAAAGACTTATTTTAAAACCTTAAAATCTCTACTTAATTTAATCTAAGGAGTAATATCTTAAAAGTAGCTTTTAAAAAGAGAGATTTATATCTCGAAAATTAAATAAGATTAATAGTTTATTATAAAATTATACTCCCCTCAAACTTAGCTTACTTTAGGATAACTTTCTAATTTCTTAATAATTAATTAATAAGTTAGGATAAATTTAAGGATAGTGTTTTTAAATTATTATATTTTCTTTTTAGTAATAATAAACTCATAACTAACTTAGAGTTATAAGTAATAGTAAGATAAGATTATAATCATAATTTAAGTCTCTTAAAATTAAGATTTTAAGATATTAGCTTATACTATAGATATATTAGTATATTTATTATTTATTAATATAAGAACTTTTTAAAGGCTCTATAGATTAGACTTAAAATAATTTTAACTATCTAGATAAATTTATAGAAGTTATAATTCTATATATTTAAATTTCTAATCTTTTATAAATTCTAGACTAATAATTATTGTTTATTTATAGCTATTATATTAGGATTAAAAATAGCATACTATTAATCTATCATTATAAGTATACTATATTCTTATAAAAGCTTTATAAAGTTTAGAGATATCAAAAGATAAATTTTATTTTAACCTTTTTAACTTTTTTTTAACTTAGATCATATAATAATAATTTACTATATTAGAATACTCTATAAGTAGTTTACTTATATAATTAATCCTAAAGTTATAGTTATAGATTTATCTTTATATATTATATTAATTTCTTAGTCTTTACTTAGATTCCTTTTACTTTAAAGACTTATTATTAGTATAGTTTGTTTTTTTTTAATATAAATATATATTAGTATTAGAATAATATTACTTTAAAAGTAATTTTTTAAAGAGATATTTAATCTATCTTATTCTACTTATATAATCTATATATATATATCTCTAATAAGGAATTTTATTTCTTACATAAATCATTAAATTAGTAAGTTAACTAACTTTTTATTCTAAATATAAAACTAATTAGAAAATATTTTAGATAATAAAAAGAATAATATATATAGATACTATACTTACTTTAATAATAAGTATATATATATATACTGATTTCTTAGATAATCTAATATAATTAATAATAGATTATAGTAAATAAAGAGACTAGATAAATACATCAAAAGAAGATATAAATTTAATATTATATAGTACTAACTTAATATAGAATAGTACTAAAGATAATATAATTTATATTAGTTTTAGACCTAATTCTTAAAGAAGGAAATATTTTAAATTAGTTTCCTTCTCCTTCCCTAATATAGAGGAACTAAGAGCTAAGTAGGCTATCTATGATAACCTTACTTTTTATATACTATTTGGTATAGACTTACCTCTAGATAAGTATAGAGCTTATATTTAATCTAAATAGTAAATTAAGTATTATTATAAATTATTCTTTTATTTCTCTTCTAAAGATTAATAATTATCTTTTCCTTTATAATACTTTCTTAATCTATTAAAATACTCTATTTTAAGGTTATTAATATATATAAAGGAACTAAATTAATATTATTAAGTATATACTTTAGTACCTTAATATATAGTCAATTAACCCTCTTAGTATTATAGAAGAATAGGTAGTTACTAATTCTCTAAGGTAGGAATTATAGGATACTTTAGATATCCTAAAATAGTACTAAATTATTTCTAATTTAGTATCTATATTAAGAGTAAGCTCTAGGCTTATCTAAAGCTAGTCTATAATATAGAGATATTTAGGGTAAGATTATTATAAACTACTTACTTAGCTTTTCCTTCTTATATATTAAAGAAGAGGAAGAATCTCTCTTTATTAATTCTTCCTTTCTTTAAGAATTAGTTTTAAAATTAATATAATATATATTACTATAGAATCTAAATCTATATTATATTAGTACTATCTTCTATTTAATTTAGATCTCTCTTACTCTCTTCTTATCTAGCCTTTTTACTTCTTATACTTAGTTATAAAAGTAATTAGTATTTACTAAATATTATTTATATATTTATCTTTCTTAAAAAGAATATAAGGAACTATAATAATTATACTAAAGAAAAGAAAGAGATAAACTAGATAAATTAAAAGAAGTAAGTTAATAAACTACTATAATAATAGATAATCTTGATTAAAGAATAGATTTAATAAAGCAATATTATTAATAAAATAGATATAAAACTTTTTAAGAAACCTTTTCTTAAATAAAAAAGGCTAAAGTACTTAGTCTTATAAGAAGTAATTTATATAAATAATCTAAAAGAAATAATAATACTAAAGTTAAGCGCTAAAATTAGACTTAATATAGATATTAGAGTATTACTAGATTTAAGAAGCTAAAAATATAAGAGCTATGACTTAAGAATAAGATCTTAGAAGTAGAAATATATAATAATTAAAAATCTATAATTAAAGTCTTGAAGGAATAAATTATACCTATTTAGGATTTATAGTTAATCCTAAGATTAAATTCAGTATTTTATCTAATATAGTTAATGTATTAATTGATTTAGGAGTATATAGAAACTTTCTAAATCTAAAATATATATAATATATTAAAGTATTATTAATTTGAAATAAAGGATTAAAATTTATTATAAAGTTATATAAAGGATTAGTTTATTATTTATAAAGTTAAATTAATATCGATAATTTTAAGAGTACTTTAATATTATTTGATTTAATATATCTTTATTAAGAGAATATGATATAATCTATAATATATATCTTATAAAATACTAAATTTATAGCCTATATTAACTATAATTATATAATAATATACTAATCTAATTCTTTAAATATTATATTAGATATAGCTATATTTTTATTAATTATAATATTATAAATAATTAAATATTAGAAAGATAACTACTAAGAGAACTTAGTATATAATTATAGCTTAGTTAGATTAAAATTAACTAACTAGTCTACCTAGAGATATATCTCTATAATAACGTATTTTATAAGCGAGTCGGCTACCTAGTTAACTCGACCACCCTAAAATATATACTAAATATAATAGATTACGACTTATTATCTTAATAATCATAACTTCTACTACTTTCTCTTAATAGAGATATATTCTTTATACTATCCTTTATATATCACTAGAACTTAATTAATTTCTATAGATAGGTTAATTAAAAATATATATTGTAAGCCTTATATAGATATATCACTACGTTTTTTTTGGTAATATTATAAAGCCCTATATTTATAAGAATAGATAAAATATAGATCTAAAGATAAAAATCTATATATTTAGAAAAATATAGATCTATAATTTTATATAATATTATTTATCTAGTCTTAAGTCTATTATTTAGAAGCTAATAAAGTAGTATATATAGATATATCTATTATTAATATTTAAAATTTCTATAAAAGTTTTAAGAGAGATATATATAATATAAGATTATATTCTATAATTTTAATAAATCTAGCTTTATTATAGCCTAGTAAGTTTAGTGTTAGATACTATCTAGTTATAATCCTTATAGCGCTAAGTAAGCTAAATATTATATTATATATAAACTATTAATAATTATTAAATATATATTAATCAATAGATATATACTTCTATTTTTTTATTATAACAGATACTAATATAAAATAAATAAATTTTAAAGTAATCTTTAATCTAAAAATAATAGGAAAACTACTACTTCAAGCTTTTAAATAATAAGCTTTAATGAATATATATATAATAAGATAAGTCTTTTTTTTATAGTCTTTTTAGATATTAAGAATAAATAACTATAACATAAACTTCTTAGAACTTAAAAGAGAAGAAATAAACTATAATATTAGCTTAGATAAAAACTAGCTAATAGTTATAAATAGTTATAATCTATATATAATAATTAAATTTCTTTAATACTATATAAAGACTATATTATTATTATCTTATTATTATCTTATTATTATCTTATATAATATATCTTTATTAATTACTTAATACTATATTAATTTAAAATCTTAAATAAGTATATAAAAGATTAAATAATTTTATATAAATCTTTAATATAGAACTAATTAATAAGTATAACCTTTTTTACTATATTTACTAAGTCTAGAAAGAATCCTTAAATTTATAAATTATTTAATTTAGCTAAAAAGGGATAACGCTTTTTTCTTTTAATCTTAATCTAATTATTAAAAGAGTATTATAGATTCTAGGATATATTTATAGTATTACTAATAAATTAGCTACTAAAGTAGAAAACTTATAGTTATAATATTTATCTTTTAAAAAGTAAAAAACTATTTAATATAAAGAGTTATTATTTATCTAAAATAAGTCTTAGATATCAAAAAAGTTTATTAAGATAAATTTAGAAAAAGGAATATTTAATCATTAATATTATTAATATTAACTTAATTATAAAAAGACTAATATCTATGATTACTAATCTAAAAGATTTAGAACTAAATCTATAGAGTAGAATATTTCTTAAAATTTAATATTATAGAGATATTATATTCTTTTATCCTAAAATAATATAATATAATTCCCTAATAAGTAGAATACCTAAGTAAGTAGAATATCTTATTAAATTATAGTAATTTAAATATAAGCTATTTAACTAAGTTTAGATAGTATGTTCTTATATATCCCCAAATATTATGCTTATAATATATGGATAGAGCTTACTATTATAGTTCTTATACTTAAGATTAACTAATTAATAAAGATTAAATTAATATTTCTAGAGCTTCTAAAATATACTAAACTAGCACTTAAAGGTCTATTATAGATATAGTCTGTATATAAGTTATTTAATACTTAGATCTTCCTTATTTTTATAAAAATCTTCTATTTCTAATATATAAAAGCTAGTTTTCTTAAGCTAGAAAAGCTATATTTTATATAGTTTTAGTATATTTTAAGTATTTAATCTATTATAGAATTTACTATATTTAGTAAGCTTCTAAAGCGTTCTTTAGTAGCTTTTTAATAAAAAGAGCTTACTTTTAGAGCTACTTATAACTTAATAAGGTCTTTAGCTCTAATATATTATTTTAATTATTTTTTAAAAGAAGAGATATAGATATAGAAAATTAAATATTAGCTTTTATATTATAAAATTTAGATTATATAAAACTAATCTAGTTACTATAAAGCTATTAAAATTAGAAATAATTTAAAAGCTTTAATTTAAGCCCTAAGAAAGATATTAAGAAAATTAAGCTTATTAATATAATTCTATTAAATTTATATTAGATCTTTAATCTTTTTATTATATATATATTTTAATATAGTAAAATAATCTATATTAAGAGATTATAGAAGATATAATAAATATAGTAATATATAAATTAGAATTATATTATTTTAAGAGTAAATTCTATTATTCTTTTTAGATTAAATAGCTTCTATAACTATTAAGAATAGGAAGGTAAAATTTCTCTTAATTCTTAAGAAAATTAATAAAGAAAAGACTTTTTAAAGCTATTTAATTCTAATTTTATCTAAGATCTATCTATTTTTATTTTTTTAAAAAGAATTAAGTATCTAGAATTAGATTAGCCTAATTTATAATAAAGACTTTACTATTAAAGATTATTATTAGAAGAAGACTAAATCTAAATATACTAATAGACTTGATTATAATAATCTACTTATAATTTCTAGATTATAAAAGTAATTAATATTAACTATCTATGTCTATTCTTATTATAAAATCTATCTCATTAAAGTTATATATATTATCTTTATAGATTAGATTCTTAGATATTATCTTTTAAACTAAGTTAAACTATTCTTTAATAATTTTTAGATCCTTATATTTAATATACTTATAACTATAATATCTTAAGAATTATAAATTAATTCTTAGATATTAATTTATAAATTATAGAATCTAATTCTTATTAATAGTCTAAATTAGGGTTAATCTATATATTATAAGTAAAAGATTAGCTATTTTATATATATACTTAAGTTAAGGTACTACTCTGTATATATCTCTAGAGATTATCTATTTTAGTAGCGAATTCTTTTTAATTTTAGTTAATTTAAAGTAATTCTTGTATTTATAGAGCTAAGTATAGAGCGTTAAAAGTAGTCTATTATATATATCTACTATCTTATAAATTAATAATTTTCCTTAATTTTAAATAGCTTATATAGTAAATAAGATACGCCTCTCTTACTCTATTAATTCTTAATGATTTTAGGAGTAAACTAGAGCTATAGTAGTTAGTTAAAGAAGAATAGGCTAATTAATTAATATATTTTAGTTAGGGTATTCTAGTTACTAGGATATTATATTATAAATATAAGATATTATCTTAAATTTAGTTTAATATCTTATAGTTAGTTTAGAGACTGAATCCAAAAGAAATAAAGTATTAGATTTTAATAAAACTATACTATAAGAATTTCTTTCATATTTTTTATCTTAATAAAAGAATTATTATTAGAAGATAAGTATAATAGTCTAAAATTTTTTATATAAGTTTAAAATTTAATATTATAATAGTAAGGTTCATAATTAAGTAAATTTACTGACTTATTAATTATATTATAGAAAAGAAAGTTAAACAAAACTTATATTAGCTATATTAATATATAATAAATAAGGAAACCTAATCTTAAACTACTAAGTCTTTATACTAATTAATAAGTTCTAAAATAATATCTAATATAATTCCTTAGTAAGCGGGATACCTAGCTAGCTAAGATACTCTAAAATATATAGTAAATATAATTTTATATCTTAGCGATAATAGATATCAAATATATTATATTTTCGATACTATTTCTTTAATATAATTCTAGTTTATATTTATTACTTAATATATTTTGATTAAGGATTCTATATTATTACTATAAAATATACTATATTTTAGCTCTAGAAGCTTTAGATATATATCTTTACCTTAATCGCCCTTAGAAATTAATTAAACTATAGGGGTAGATTTAAGATAGTATAAAGAATATAAATATTTAAGGAGAATCTAGAAGAAACTATAGCTATCAAAATATTAAGTTAATATTTATTATATTTACTCTTTATTTTAAGGTGTCCTAGCTAACTAGGTATCCTGGTCGCTAGGGAATTATATTAGTTATAATAGATTAAAGAAGTAACTTTTTATAATAAGGCCTTAGAATAAATATTTAATAATAAGAGTAAAAAAGTAATTTTAGATAGAGAAATATAACTAATATATATATTATTTATCTTTTTAGATTAATATAAAAAAAATAATATAGAAATATTATAATAAATATACTAAAAGATACTTAAAGATTAAAAAGATTATAGAATAAGTCTCCTAAATATTAACTATATAAAGAAATTTAGATTTTAGAATTACTTAGAAAACTATAGAAATAAGTTATAATACACTTTACTATAAAATTACTAAAATCAAAAAGATTTAATATAATAATAGTAATTATAAATTTACTAACTTAATATATATATATATATATAAGACTAATTATAGAAAGGATTAATGTAGGATAAATAGTAAGAGATATTAAGTTCTTTAATCTATAGATAAAAAGATAGTATAATAAAAAGTATAAAAAGGGCCTAGGGATATAATAAGTAGATAGAATATGATTCTATAAGAATATTAAAACTAAATAACTATGAATAGAATTAAATATAAATAATTAAGATTTTTTATAACTAAAAAAAATACTAGGCTAATATATTAAAGATTAAGAATATTTAAGACTATATATAAGATCTACTTAATTTTCTATATTCTATTATTATAAGAAATACTAAATAATTTAGAAATTAAGAATATTAATAAGGAACATAAAACTAAAAAGTCCCTAATAAATAGGTTATATACTAATTAATAATAGCTTCTAGTAAGATAATACAGATATCTTATCTTAGAAAATATAAGAGAATCTATTTAAAAACTTAAGAGATTATTATTAGCTAATTTTATAATACTATTAAAAAATAAAATGAAATCTAAGAAAATAAGATCTTAGAAAATAAGATCTAAGAAAAAATTGAGAATTAACTTTTACTAAGCTATTTAGATAAAAAACTTAAAGATTGATTAATATAATTATCGATATTATTAGAGTAAGATCTTTAGATACAACTATAAAAATCTAAGGGTTTTTAGTAATAAGACTAAAGTATTTAATAATAGTCTTAAGTAGCCTTAGCTTTATATTTATATTAATATATTTATTTAATATAAAGTAACTCTTCTTTTTTATAATCTTATATATATATATAAGAGAATCTATAGTACGTTCTATATTCCTATTTATATAATTTAGCTTATTTAGATAGTATTCCTTATTAAGCCTTAGGAATAGTCTTTTTATTTTTTTTAATAAAGGACTAAATTTAAATTAATTAGCGCTATTTTGGATTAATAAAAGACTCTTATTGTATTCTATACTTTATTATATTATTTATCTAATTATAATTAATATAATATTTATTTTAATTTAAATAAGTATAAGTCTTATTTAAAGTGATATAGTAAAGTTAGAGGACTAATGATATAAAACCCCTTATATTTAATTAATTAATATAGTTTATAACTAGATATACTAAAGGAAAAAATAGTTAATTATAAAAAAATAAAAAACTAAAAGTAATAGTTTATAATTTATAATAAGAAAAGCCTATAATTATCAAGAAAATATTCCTTTCTTTTTAAAAATAAAGAAATAATATTATATACCTATTAAGTCTATAATAAAAGTAGATATTAAGAATTAATTAATCCTAAAAAGAGAAAATAATATAACTTAAGATTATATATAATCTTAATAAATACCCTTTTCTTTAAATATAGTATCTCTATTTATACTTAAATAGCTAATATTAGCTTTATATATAAGGTAGAAATATTTAATAATTAGATTTAAGTAACTTAAAGATAGAATAGTCTAAAGTAATACAACTAATAGATACCTACTCTTTATTATCTAAGCTATTTCTAATCTCTTATTTATTAATATAATATATATTTTATATAATAATTATATAGTTACTAAATATATAGTATCCTATTATCTTAATAAGAAGGACTAGAATATATAAGGATGGTTATTACTATATTTAGTTCTTTAGATTTAATTATATACTATTACTTAGGATCTATATTTCTACCTTTATACTTCTTTTATATCTAAGATAACTACCCTATGAGAAGATATATACTTAGTCTTTTATTCCTTAATATAAATCATGAATATAGCTTTACTAAGCGCTACTATCTAGTACTACCTAAAAAGGGTCTATTCTATAGATTTAAGCCTATATAAGGCCTAATAGTCATAGTATAATTATAACTAAGACTTATAGATAATCCTTAATATATATATATATATATATTTAACTACTATAAGCGATACGATACTTATTATAATTAGTTAGCACTATATAATAATAGACCCCCCTTAAATATCTAAGCCTATCTCTTAGGCTATTAATAAAGAAGCTAAACCCTAAGGGCTCCTATTATATTATAATAGTAGGTCTTATTATATATATAGTATAAGTAATAGTATAAGCTTAGAGAATAAATATTATATAATATAAAAGATACCCTAGGATATTCTAAAAGTAGTAATAAAGGTAGTATAAATAATATTATACTATTAACGTTCTTAGATTAGATAATATATATATATTAACTAGATTTATCTAATAGAGTATATTATATTAATTAATATTTACTACTATATCTTAATACCTAGATTAGAAATTCCCACTAGATATCTTATAATATATTTTCATAGCTTCATAGATATTTTAATATAATATACGCTTAAAAACTATAATATATTTATGATAAACCATAAACTAGATTATATATATTTAATTAGAGATTGATTTACTGAAGAATATTATCTTTATCTCTTAAGCTTTAATAATTTAGATTTAAGCTTATTATATTATAGATAAATAATCTAAATTAGGGCTTTTAGAGCTTAGTTAATTAGTTAAATTATAGTTTTTAATATAATAATAATTTATATATAGACTTCTTAGTAGATTTTATATTAAGATAGATAAAGATAAATTAGAATAATATATATTTCTTAGCCTTCCTTCTATACTATAATAAGTTCTTTTGACTTAATTAATTATTATTAGTATATTCTTTTTACTATCTGTTTATCTAGCCTCTTTATTCTTATAATTTCTAATTCTTTTACCCTTAGCTATTTAAGAACATAATTGATATATATTAAACCGCTTTTTAAGAAAGTACAAAATCTCTATATATTATTATCTTTTCTATATCCAGGATAAGCCCTAATTAATATTAAGTAATAATATTCTTTATCTATTAAAGGATAGCTATTATAAGTTTAAAAAAATCGAAAGGTTATAAAAGTTTTTAAGGTAAAAGAAGAAAAAGATCTTTATTTATAATAGATTTATAATCTTGAGTATCTCTTAAATTTATCTCTAGATTATATTAGAAATATATAAGCTAAATAATAAGGACTAATATAAAAAAAAATATAGGGAGATATATATAGTATTATAGAAGTATAGTAAGAAGGGAAAAAGAGGATCGTTAAGAGATAAAGCCTAATAAATTAGGAAAGAAGGTATTAGTCCTAATCAGGATATTAATAAGAAAGATAAAGATATTAAAATCGTTAATAACTAATCTTAGTTTAAAAAATAATATAAATAGCTAAGTAATCCTAATCTTACTTTTTTATTATACCTTAAAAATATTTTTTAAGAATATTTTAAGGTTCTAGATAAAGTAATATAATATATATTTATTTAATTAGTAGAATAAAATTTATATTAAAATCTAGATTAAAGCTTTATAATAACTATTTATATAATACTTATCTTAAAGATAAATAAATTCTAATAAAGAGTATTTATTTAAGAAAAGAAAAAAGCTAAGCTTTATTTTCTTCTTTAGGATTTTACTAGAGCTAAGACTAGAGTTAAGGAAATATATAGGATCTTTATTAACTAGTAAAAAAGAAACTATTAAAAGTCCTACTTTAAATAAAAATCTTCTTTATAAAAAATTAATACTAAAAAAAGGAGGAATTAGTACTAAATTAGAATTAAAGAATATTTAAAAACTTTAATAAAGAGCTTTCTTAAAGAAAGGAATCTTATTATATTAATATAATTTAACTATTAGATAATATACTTATAAATTAGGATAGGGCCTATTTTAATTAAATATATTTATTTTTAGTTCTATATTATAATTCTAATATTTTGACTTTATTACTAATTCCTCTTTTACTCTTCCTTTATTAAATATATAAGTTAAAATTTTAAATCCTTCTAATGTAAATAGAGGATTAATATAAAAACCCCCTTTTTAGCTATAGAAACCCCCTTTCTAACTATATTTAGTTAGTGTATATTATATAAGTAAATATTAATATTCTAAAATGCGTAAAAAGAAATACTATTAAATTATTAAAGTATATATTAAAACCTTAAGATCTACTATTTAAGCTATTAGGGTTAGATACTTAATTTTAAATAATCTTAAGGACTATAGTAGTATATAGTAAAGTAGGTAATATATTAAGTAATATAGGACCTAGGACTAGTAGATAGATTATTAAGGATACTAGATAGATTAGTAGGTAGATTAGGATACTAGAAGAGCTTATTTTAAGAATTAAAATAGTAGTAAAAAAAATTAATCTTAAGCTTTAAAGATAGATTAGAGTATTAATTCTTAACTATAGTAGCTAAATTAGAGGACTTTAAGGTTTATATATATAGTTTAGTAATAAGTAATTTATAAGTATTTTATTTAATTTATATAAGTTAGAATCTTAGTATTAGCTTATATAAGATTAACTAACTGATTATAGTTAGAAAGGGGGTTTCTATAGCTAAAAAGGGGGTTTTTATTTTAGTTATCTATAAATAATCTTTAAATCGTAATTATTTTATTATTATTTAATCTTTCTATATTTAAGACTAATTTTTATATAAAGGCCTAAATAATATAGTTATATTCTTTTCTTTTCTTCTATTCATTATATTTCTAGGTTTATTAGTTAGTATCTTTTAGTATAAAATATAATTATATTTAATAGCTTCCTTTTAGTCCGTTTAGATTATATTATTTACTAATAAGCTTATATTAAATATATTTATCTTAAAGCCTATCTATAAATTTACTATTATTTAGAGTATCTATCTATCTAGAAGAGTTCAAAATTATATTTTATATGATTATATACTTTAGTCTAATCTTTACTTAAATCTTAAAGATTGTTAATATTTTCTTTAGTCTATATATCTTTTATCTAGAGTTTCTAATAAACTAAGATAGTAGAATAATAATAAAAGAGTATATTTCTAGGGTTTTAGTATTTAATTAAAGAATTAGGTTATTTTAATATTATTTATCTAATTTAAATTATAGATATTTTCTAGAGCTAATACCCTTAATCTAGCTACTTCTATACTTAAATCATATTTAATATATCCCTTAATTAGTCTTCTAGAACTTAGTAAATTTAGTAACTAGCCTATTTTTTATACTAACTAGGCCTTTCTTAGAGCTTAAATAATAAACCTATATAATACTTAATCTCTAATATAATTCCCTAGCGAGCGACATACCTAATTAGCTAGGATAACTTAAAATATATAATTAATAAAATTGATATAACTTAATATTTTAATAATTTTATAACTATAGCTTCTCTTAGATTTTCCCTATAGATATATACTCTTTATACTATCTTAAGTCTACCCCTAGGGCTTAAATAATTTTTATAGATAGTAAAGTTTATATATCTTATTAAATTTTAATAATTTAACTTAAATAATTCTAGTAAAATAATATAATTATTTAAATTTAGCTATATTTATAGCTTTAGATTAAGTAATTTATTATCTAGATTAATCCTTCTTAAACTTCTTTTTCTTATTAGTAATATATAAATTATAGTTACCTTATATAAGAATTATTATATTTTATATTATAAGTTTATACTCTTTTATAAGTTAATCTAAAGTATAATTAAATAGACTTTATAAGCTTATAGAATACTATTTTAAGAGCTTTTTAATTCAAGTAGCTTATTTATAGAGCTACTTTAGTATTTTAAGGGTTTTTAGTATAAAATTTCTATCTAATTCGCTTCTATAGCTTACTAGAAATATTAGAGTTTAAAAATAAATATCAAGCTTTAAAATTATATAATTTAGATTAAGTAGATATAAGATAATAGCTATAAAGCTATTTTTGATAATATCTACTTTAAAAGCTTTAAGATAATTAGATAGTAATATATTAAATTTATTAGATTTATTAATATAATTATAATCTTTTTATATCTATATATTTATATATTAGTTATATATATATTTTAAAATTATAAAATAATCTATATTAAGAGATTATAAAAGATATAATAAGTATAGTAATATATAAATTAGAATAATATTATTTCTATAGTAAATATAATTTAATTCTAGAGTTAAGTAGCTTTTATATTAAAAACTAAGAGTTAATATTTTATCTTTATTTATAAGAAAGTTAAGAGAATAAAGATTTTTTAAAACCAAGAAACTCTAAATATATATATCATCTATCCATATTTACTGACTATAAAGAAATAACTATTAAAAAAAGACTAAATCTAGATATATTAATATACTTAGTTATAGTTATTTATTAATAATTTTAAGATTATAAAAGAGAGACTTAATTATAATAATCTACTTTTATAATAACTTTTATAATTATATTTAAGCCTAGTATAAAGCCTATCTTATTAAAATTATATATATTATTTGTATTAATCCTTTTCTAAAATATTATATTTTAAACTAGATTAAACTAGTCTTTAATTATTCTTAGATTCTTATAATTTATATATCTATAATTATAATATCTTAAGGATTAGATGTCTTATATTATATCTTAATTTATAAAATGATATATCTATTTTTCGCTAATAATTAATAATAGGGTTATTCTATAAGTAATAGATAGAAGATCTACTATTTCTTATATAGTCTTATATTATAAGATAGCTCTATTTATATTTAGAGATATAATCTAATTCTAAAGAGTTCCTTTTTTAGACATAGTTATTTTATTTTAAATTTATATATATTTTTACTTAATATAGAACCCTATAGAGATATATATAGAGTATAGATTTAGATATAGTAATATATATACTACTTACTATATAGAGATAATTTCTTACTTTTTAATAGCTTATATAGTAAGTAAGATATATCTCTCCTATTATACTAATCTTTATTAGTTTAATAAGCGTTTTAGAGATATAGTAGTAGTTAAATATTAGAGCTTAAATTAATTAATACATCTTTTAATAGGGTATATAGCTTACTTACTAAATATATTAGATTATAGATTAGGGTACTTTAATTATATATAGATACTAAGGCCTCTATATATAGATCTTTAATATTATAGTATATTAAATATACTTATATAGACTAATAGTTATCTTAGTCTAAAGATTTAGATTATAGTATAAAAATATATATACTACTTAGTAGTTAAGTTATAAAATATATATCTTAAAAAATAGAAACTTATCTATAAATATAGTAAATAATTACTATAGGATCTAAGAATATTAGATAAAGATATTAGAAAATAAGGCTTAAATAAGCCTATTTTAAGAGTAGAATAATATTATAATAGATAAACCATTAAACTAACCTGAATTATAAGAATATAATCTACTAATTTAAATATATTACTTACTAATAAGTATAATATATTTTACTCCCTAGTAAGCTATCCTACTTAGCTAGGCTATCCTATTAAATATTAAATATAATTAAAATAATATAATATTTTATATATAAGCTATTTAACTAAATTTAAATAATATATAATCTCATACTCCTAAATTCTATAATTTAAATACTTTAGTAGAGCTTATTAATATAGTTCTTAATTTTATAATTAACTAATTAATAGAGATTATATTAGAGATTCTAGAGTTTCTAGAGTATATTAAACTAGCTCTTAAAGCTCTATTATAGATATATCTTACTTTTTTTTACTTAATTTTCTTATTTTTAGTATATAGAAGCTAGTTTTCCTAAGCTAGAAAAGCTATATTTTATATAGTTATTTAGTATACTTTAAGTACTTAATCTATTATAGAATTTATCGCGCTTAATAGACTTCTAGAGTATTTTTTTAAGAGTTTTTTAATAGAAGAAGCTTACTTCTAGAGCTATTTATAATTTAATAGTATTTATAATTCCTATATATTACTTTAGCTATCTCTTAAAAGGAGATAATAAAGATATAAAAAATTAAATATTTAGCTCTAAAATTATATAATTTAGATTATATAAGACTAAGCTAATTACTATAAAGCTATTTATAATTATTTCTAGTTTAAAAGCTTTAATTTATATAATTAGAAAAGTATTCAGAAAGTCTAATTTATTAATATAGTTTAATCTAGTATATATAATATCTTTAATATATTTTTTATATATATATTTTAAAACTATAAAATAATCTATATTAAGAGATTATAAAAGATATAAAGAGTATAATTATATATAAATTAGAATTATATTATTTTAAGAGTAAATTTTATTAAATTTTAGAGTTAAATAACTTCTATAACTATTAAAAATAAGGAGTTAATATTTCCTCTTTATTTTTAAGAAAATTAAAGAAAGAAAGACTTTTTAAAGCTAACGAAGTCTAATTATATCTAAGGTCTATCTATTATCGCTAATTTTAAATTACTAGTTATCTAGAAGTCTATCTATCTAGCCTATTATAAAGACTTGATTCTTAAAGATAACTATTAAAGAAAGACTAAATCTAGATATATTAATATATTTAATTAAGATTATCTATTTACTATTTCTAGATTATAAAAGAGCGCGCTAACTATAATATTAGCTCTTATAATAACTTTCGCGATTGACTAAGTTAAATTATTCTTTAATAATTTTTAGATCCTTATACTTAATATATTTATAATTAGAGTATCTTAAGAATTATATAGCGAGTTTAGGGTATTATTTAATATATTTTATAATCTAATTTTTATTAATAGTTTAAATTAGGGTTATTCTATATATTATAATCTAATTTTTATTTATAGTTTAAATTAGGGTTATTCTATATATTAAAAGTAGAATATTAGCTATATCTTATATAATCCTATATTAAGGTACTACTTTATATATATCTATAAAGATTATCTATTATTTTAATAAATTCTCCTTAATTTCTATTAATTTAAATAATTTTATATATAGTTAAACGCGATTTTTACAACTATTAAAGCGGGCTTATAAGATTAAGCGTAGTATATTATATATATCTACTATCTTATAAATTAATAATTTTTCTTACCTTTTAATAGCTTATAGAGTAAGTAAGATATATTCTTCTTACTCTATTAATTTTTAATACTTTTAGGAGCGAATTAGTAGTATAGTGGCTAGTTAAAGATAGATAGTCTAATTAATTAACGCGTTTTAGTTAGGGTGGCCTAGCTAAGTGGGATAGCTCGCTAGGGAGTAAAATATATTATAACTATTTTATTAGGTAATATAAGGTCCTAGACCTCTATATAAGCCCTTATATTTACTATCTTAGAATAAAAATAAAATACCTTAAGATTACTTAGTAGGAAATTTCGAAATTAATAAATAAATACTATTATTAGAGATTATATAACTACCTCTATAGATAAATTAGGGTTTCTCCCTCTTCTTCCTTTCCTCTCTTATTTATAGCTATAATATATACTATATAATATTCTGACTCCTATTTTCTATCTAGCACTACGCGCTATTAGTTATATATAAAGATATATACTACTAACTTTAGAATAAAATAGAGGTAAGTAGAAATTTATATCTTAAATCTATTATAGTTACTATAGTTACTTTAAATATAAAACTATACTATTTAGACTAATTAATATCTTATAGAAAGATATAGTTAATATTCTATCTTTACTAAATAAAAAATAGAGATTTTTTTCTTATATAATAAGACATCTTTCTATATTAGGATATATATAATAATTTAAAAAAGCCTAAGAATTAAAGCTAAATAAGTATATAAATAATTACTAAATATTATAAAATTTAATTAAGATAAATAGTATATAAGCTTAAAATATTACTAAATTAAATCCTATTAATAAATTATTAAAATTAGATTATAAAAATATAGCGCTTATTATAATTAATATACTTTTAATAGAAGATTATTTTTATTAGTTTATTTATTTTATACTCTCTAAAATAGCTAGCTAAAGGATTATTATATTAATATCTTTAAAATTAGATTAGTTAATAAGAAATTAAAAATTAAATCTTTTTTATTCCTTTATCTTTTCTATTTATTAAAAAGTAAAAGATTATAAAAAGGAATATATTACTTACTAAAATATTATTTATATAAGAAGCTAAGTCCTTTTAGAATCTTATCTTAAATTTAATCTAAATTAATAATAGATTTTAATATTAACTTAGTCTAAATCTTTTGATTCTTCTAAAGGATTATTTATTAAGTTTATTCTAATAACTATAGATAACTATATAGAAATAGTCCTTTATATATAATCTCTATAATAATTAATTTGAAATAAGCTTATAAAGCTATTTTATAATAAAAGTAGGATAATAAAGAAAAAAAACCTTAAAGGAAATTAGTAAAGTACGATTAAATTAAATTTAAAATAGTATAATAAGAAGTATATAGATAGTATCCTATTTATATATACTAAGATATTTGTAATATTTAGCTTTAAGATTCTAAGTAAGATATTAAAATATTAAGTAATTAACTTTAAAATAGTATTAAATCAAGAAATATATATAATATTATTAATTTTAGATATTCCTTAATATATCTTCTTTAAATTTTTCTTTAAAAAGAATAGATTCTAATTCTATATAAAGAGAGGGAATAGTTATTAAAGAGAAAAAATACTAATTTTCTAATAAAGAGATAATAAGATATCCTAAAATAATACTAAATTAATTTTAATCAAAGTAAGCTCTAGACTTATCTATTTAATCTAGACTAAAAGGACTAGAAAGTATTAATTAATATTATAAAAGATATTATTATATTAAAGGCGACTTAATAACTATACTAAGATATACTAATTATAATTATATTTCTATATTATTTATAGAAAGAATTAGTATAGACTATTTTAATAACTTTATTAACTCTTCTTAGGAAGAGATATTAATATTAATATTAATTTTATATTAAGTACCACTTACTTAGTTATTAATACTAAATATATAGTATTAACTTTATTACTATCTATCACTATTTATTATATATTAGCTTTATAATTACCTCTTAAAACTAGTATTAGATAACCTTTAATAATCAAAGAATAAGTATTTTCTAATTTTACTTAATATCTAGTTTTACTTAAAGAATTAAAATTATTATTAAGTAATTTTTAGAATCTCCTTACTAATCTAATATTTTTAATTTTAACCTTACTTATTAAAACTTTTAGATATATACCTCTTTTTTCTCTTATTTTTATTCTTAAGTATATATGCTACTATTAAAATAAAACTCTTTTTAATTATACTTATTAAAACTTATTAATATAGACTTTGAATTAAGCTTTATTAATATATATAATTTTAATCCTTTATATTTCTTTCTACTATAATAATATATTTGAACTTTAGAATCTACTATTTAAGCTACTAGAGTTAAGAGCTCTATTTTAAACTATCTTAAGAACTATGGTAGTGTGTGGTAAGGTAGGTAATACTTTAAGTAGTATAGGATTAGTAGGTAGGTTAGTTAGTATATAGATTAAAGGTTAAGATTCTAGAAGAGCGTATTTTGATAAATAAAATAGTAGTAAAAAGTTGAATTAACTATAGTAGCTAGAATAGAGGCTCTTAAGGTTTCCATACATGATTTAGTGGGAAATGATTTATAAGTATCTTCTTCTATGCGTTTAAGTTAGAATACTAGTATTAGCTAATGTAAGCTACGCTAGCTAAAGGTGGTTAGAAAGGGGGTTTTTATATTAATCCTCTTTATTTACCTCTTTTTAGTTTTTTAAAAAAAAATTTAAGTTTTTATTCATTCAAGATATAAAATATATAAATTATAAATTCACTATTATTAATAAATATTCTATTAATGATATTTTTCTATATCTATATCGTAATCTTTATTTTCTTAATAAAAATTCTAGTAATAAATAATATATTTAATATATCTAAGAATATAAGTCCTACTGATGTAAGAAACTCTGATCCTTAATTTAGATAAAAAAAAGTATAAATAAACTTTGTTCTCTAAGGTCTAATGGACTAGTCTTATTAATAGTAAATTTAAAATAGACTTTAATATGATATAATTATAATAATCCTTAGGTTAGCTATTAGGGAGTCTAAAATACCTAAGTGAATTAATAAGACTAAACTTTTATTAAAAAGTATTATTTAAGAAATAGGGGATCATATTGAAGAATATATGATTTATTAAGATATAGCTTCATTAAGATACTATTTATATAATTTATTTATAATCCTATCTTAATCTTCCTCTAGATTAAATATAAATCTTATTACTAATTTATTCTAAATCCTTCTCTGAATGTAAATAACTATTGAAACTAGAATATTTAGTATACTTTATTTTAAAATATAGAATTTATATATGATAGCGCTATTGATTTTATAATAAGGCTTATACCTTTATTAAATTTAATAGGATACTAACCTAGTTTTTTTATATATATTAAGACTAGCTCTAAAAAAGGAGGTTCTAGAAGCTAAAATAATACTTATACATATATAAATAGTCTAAGAAAAGCTATAAGAATAGTAGTAAATCACTATTAAACTATTCTAAAGATATAGGAATTATATCATATAATTCCATATCGAGCTATATTTATATTTAGCCTACATACCTTAGAATATATAGTAGAATAATCATTAAAAATCCCACATCTTAAAATTTTCATATTTTATATCTTTACTATAATTATAGTTTATACTATAAGCTTAGTATAATTAAATAAAGGCTTCTACAAAATTGCCATAAAATATACCATAAATCCTTCTAAAGAGCTCTAAATATATACCTTTGACTAAATCACAATACATATATAATAATTTATTATCTATTATAGGTAAGGGTATGCCATAAATAGCATAAAGAGTGAGTATACTTAAGAAGAGGTTAAGAAAAAACATGGTTGTTGAAATATCGAATTATAATTTATCGCATTTACTATATGTTTTAGGGTGTCTAAGCCGATAGAGTAAGGATCTGGCTCGCGGGAATTACGTTATATTATATATCATCTTAGAATATAATTTAATTATAATTATTGTTATTATAACTAATAGAGTAAACCAATTATTACTAGATCTTGGAATTTATATTATAGGATTTTATCTTAACTAATATTCTATCTACTAGATTATTTGATTTACCTATACTTAAAAGTTAGTGTAGTACTTTATCTATCCTTGACCGCCTATTTAAGATGTTTAGATTAGAGTCATTTTATTAATATACTATACTAGAAAACTTTAATTAGTATATGATCTATAACCTCTATAACTATATCTTATATCCATAGCTTGATAATTCGTAGATTAGGTATATACTATATATGAATTTAGAGTTCTCTTTTCACATTTAAGCGTAGTGCTTTATTGTAGTCTAGATTTTAGAGAAAACTCCCCTTGCTAAAACGCGAGCTATAGTCGCTAGCTCGATTCACCATCTCTCGGCGCTGTGCACTAGAGATCTTGGATGAGATCCCCATGTCCTTTTCCCGATCGAAAACCCGCGCAGACGGGTCATCCTCTATCTCCTTACGCTCATGATCTGGTTTTTCTAGACGGGTGGCTTTCTTAGTTTGGCCCTATGGAAAAACAGAAACAGCGTTAGCATGACCTTCTAGATGTAATAAAAGCACCACCATTGACGAGTGCTTACATTGAACTTCTTGATTTGCTCTTCCATGGCTTGAGCTCGGCGCGCCTCAGAGTTAGAGGATGGTTTGCTTGGACTTCTAGGATGGGTCCCCACGCCCATCACCTCGTCTCCAAGCCGTCGCATTCTCTCCTCGGGAGTTTCCACCCAGGATGAATCAACCTGCTTAGTGGCTGATGTGCGGGCAGACTTTCCGGTTTGAAACTTTCGATTTCGCAATTGCGTGGGGTCGATTTTGTTGGCCCAATCGCTCTGCTCAGGCGGATGTAGCATCCACTGATCTCGCTGACTCTCCTTCTTTTCTTCGGATGGAACTGAGCTCGAATCAGATAGTGGTGGTTGTATCTGCTGCCCGGAGACTCCGTGGGGAGGTGGCATGCTGGGTCCGAAATCATCATCACTATCCGTTTCACTCTCGGCAGATGAGGCCTTGGATTCAGGGGACTGCGCTGCTGGGGGTAATGCGGGGCCAATCACCCTCCTCTTAGGGGAAGATAGTTGATCTTCCCCATCAGAAACAAATTTCCGTTTATCGGGTTCCATTGCGCAGGGTAGTTCATACGCAAAGGAAGAGAAGGGAAGGAAGATTGTGGAGTTGAAACCTTATCTAATCGCCTATAAGGCTGATGTCATCTTATCGATCACCGCCTTTGTCCTTATCTGTGTCCCGTTCTCGCATGTTTCCCCCCTCATTCTTCCTACATAAAAACAAACCTCTCTTGGATAAAGCCACGAGATTGGGAGATTTTTTATAAAAATATTTTCAAAAATCTTGCTTGCTTACTCTTATCTACTCCCAACTGGGGTCCATAGACCTAAGACGCTTGAGGCTATTGAAATTGCAGACCTGACCTCCGGGCCACACATCCCCGCCCAGAAACCATGCCATTCCTCATTGACTAAATTACCATCAAGTGTCATAAAATCAGAGCATGGTTTTCATGGTGTGCAAAAGTCTGCGTGGAATCGAAAATGGGCCACCAGCCTCTCCCGCAAGAATACCGATCACTATGGGAGGACCCATCAGGAGCAGCCAAGCTG
Organism: Penicillium frequentans; assembly: GCA_028828275.1. Taxonomy (NCBI): domain Eukaryota; kingdom Fungi; phylum Ascomycota; class Eurotiomycetes; order Eurotiales; family Aspergillaceae; genus Penicillium; species Penicillium frequentans. The sequence continues at coordinate 212,906 of JAQIZY010000001.1, read as the reverse complement.
GAGTCCAGCACGCCTTTCGACCTCGATTCAACCCTGCAAGATGATAAAAAGTCATCAGTTCAGCAGGAAGAGTCGTTGACTCGCCGTTCAAAGAGGTTCTTGCCTCAGCCAATCGAAACATCATCTCGAAGCTCCAACATCACACCGACCAGGTCAAACCTCGAGAGTAGAGATAATTCGAACATGACTCATGGTTCCTCTCAGAAAAGTGAACCTCAAACCCAGGGCCAGCCACGGCGACGAATTTTACCTCAGCCGATTGAGACAACTATCTCCAGCCGGCGCGGACCGTCGCGACCGCAGGAGAAGAATCAATCCTCTGTTGCTTCTGGCCCTAGAAGGTTTAAACCGGACTTAATTGAAACGGACCGTCGCTCTGTGAAGGGCAAGGCCGGGGAGCCTTCTCTTTTCAATGCTCAGGATCTTACTACTGGACGTTTGGGTTCTGCCTCTCGGTCAACCCCCCGACGGAATACTGCCCCTCATCCCACCGAGTCAAGATTCTCATACGCGAACCTCCTTCGTCGCCAAGAAACACGGAGGCATTCATTTCGTGTCCCGGATCTGCCATCTATCCCATCAAACAGCAGCGAAGACTCCGAAGACTCCGCCGGCTCACCCCTATCATCCTCGCCAACCAACCGGCCCCAAGGAGGCATGGGTGGCAAGCTACATACGCTGCTCCGAGAAAGCTATGATGGGGAATTTTCCGAGTACTTGCTTTCTCTGGCAGCTCGTTCGGCACAGAAGCAGCTGAAGGAACAGGCGCTGGCGGCCTTCCCTAACGAACAAGTATATGAACCTGTGGATCATTTTGCCATCGACGAGGACGAGAGTGACTCCGAAGACGAGAACTTCATGTATCCCTCCAAGCACCATCTGAAATCTCGACGGCAATCCTCTGCGGACCTTTCCTGGGAGCTCGAGTATATGCGACAGCACAAGGAAGAGGCAGAACAGCGTCTGAGGGCGATGGGTACATCGGGTAAGCCTAAATCGGCGCCTACTGAACCGAAGCCCGAGCCAAAAAATCTGGGCCCAAGTCCTCCTATGCTCGGGGGTGACATTGTCTTACCTTGGAGCCTTTCTCCCGATGGGACGCTCTGTGAGAACACAAGCACTAAGAATGATTCCCAGGCAGCGGAAGATCGGTGCACTGGCTGCGGAGGTCTCTGGTGCGAGGAGAGTCAAGCAGACGGTGGACGAAGGGCGGGATTATGGATGGGCACCTGTCGTAAAGCCGATGGCCCCGAACGGGAGTCACATCTTATATCTGGCATCATGACTCCAATGACCCAAGACTACGAGGTAGAGCTGAACCCTAGTCCTCGGCCCAACGCCCCCTCGAGCCAAAATGATCAAAGAGGTCCATTGAGGTCACAATACGGCGTTAGTCCCGTTCTTTCTCAGGACTCGGATGACGAGTTCCATGATGGCTTTGTCACGCAAATCTACAATTATCTTTCCTTGGGGTACCCCTGCGTGGCGCGGTATTATGACTATGAACTCGGCCGAATCTCCGGAATCACTGTGGAAGATCTTCGACGAGATGATCTCGAAACCGACGCTAGAGGCTATGTTGTTGCCCCGGAGAACAACAACAACGAAGTGGCCTGCATCCGATGGAAGGCTCTCCGTCTCTACATCCGGGAATGGGCACGGCAACAGCCCAGTATGGCGGAGGATGAAAATGGTCTAGAAGCCTGGGGAGTACCGGAACGAAGGGGTAGCTGGGCTATTTGACACTCTACAACTTTAGATATCTTGTTTGAACTTTCTCTTTCTCTTTTCTCTTACCCTTGTATCTATGGCCTACCAGCATCAGCACCAGCATCCATACATATTCCAGCGTTGCGAACTAAAATATTTTTACATATCCCGAAAGTGAGGTCATAGTCCCGAAGAGGATAAATCATCTTCGCTTTGCTGGTTCAGGCGCTATTGTCCCGTGCAAATCAGCGAGCTTCAATAGCTATACACTGTATCTTATCTTAATTTATACCCATACAAGACTGAGAATGTATAGCGTCCGTTGACCGATCAATGCAAATCAATTCTCCAAAGGGACCCAGCGAGGTGAGCAACTTGATTGCCCTATTGGAATTTACGTATTGGTTTGGACCATTCGACTAGCATCGGGGGAACGAGATATCATATTTGCTTTGCGGACCGCCTTGTATAAATTGCTAGAAAGGATGTTCTGCTCCGCTGGCCCATCTGAACCCGCGGGAAATATTTCAGCTGTAACTTTTGGACCAGGGAATCATTGACATTGCTATTTATGAGGATATGGAGCCTTGATGTTGATGCTTGATTTGGACCGGTACAGTCAGGTGTCGATTAGGGCGAAACTAATCAAATCATCCGGTATCAGTTCTGGATTTGTTCTTTATTTGAGGTGAACAATGACATACCGTGAGGCCCAGGCTTAGCAGATGCCTGATTGGCGGTGTGTAAGAGGCCTGGAGCTAAGACATTCTGCTCCTCCGCAACTGATCCTTCGGAATACCGTGCAATTCTAAAGTGATGATTAGCGGTTGAAGTCCTCTTCCCTCTATTGAAGAAGGAAATGACTCACAGTGACAACTCGGACTGCAGGGTCTCATGTCGGAACGCTTCACGAATCTCCGGAACATTGCTCTTGGCGACATTGTTGCCTGCAAATCCTGGAAGGTTGCAATTTGAGCCCAGCCACCGCTTCTTCAGTGAGAGCTCAAATCCACTCTGTATGACAGAGTGCTTGGCCAATTCGCACATGTCAACGGCGCTGAATTTATAGATTTGAGCCGCCACCGAATATTCCTCAATGAGAGGCTCTTTAGTAAAGGCAAACTGCAGCGGGTCATCCGTTGACAACGATACATTGAGTCCACGCTTGAAAAAGCTGGCGCAGGGGTTCTTGTCGTAGGTGAGGAACAGAGCGTTGTTGCTGAGAGGGGACATGGCGATTCCAATCTGGTCTAGGTAGTACAGGTACTGCAGCAAAGGTACCTTACGCAGCAAAATACCATGGCTGATACTGTGGCAGCAGAGGAATCCAACAGCGAGGTGATCTGGATCGCCCGCTTCTCCACAATGGGGCCGAAGGACAAAGGTATTGAAACCCCGCTGTTGTCGCCAGTGGTTGAGGGAGGCGATATTAGCAAACATGAAGTAGATCCAGTAGGTATAAGGGGGGTTCTGTTTTGTGTTCCAATCCCGCGGGATGGGGTATTTCCGGTATAATCGACGTTCGGCCTTACTCTCATCGTCGACGCTGTCAAATCCCACCACACGCTGAAGGAAAACATGAAGTTTAGGGTGGCTAGATGGATCCTTGGTCACTTCAAACAGTGGCTGGAAGACATTTGCGATGACTTGCTCAAAGTTCTCCATCATTCCACTTGACTTGTAAACATCATATAGCCGTGGAACTTGAATCAGCCAGCGGACATTGGGGGAGAACAATTTGTTGTCTACTACCCAGGCGGCGAGCTTATCCCATTCATCGGCGGATCGTCCATATATCGAAATGCGCCATTCGACCATTTGGTATTTGCTGGATTCCAAGTCAGAGATGACTTCCTTAGTGATCTCTGCCAGATAACGACCCTTAATGTAATTATCGGTCTTTAAAAAGATCTCACGAAGACGAGACTCGCCTACGGGGTTGTATTTGAGGTTGAATTTGTCGAACCGATGGAATGAATCAGTGTGTGCCTATAGACCGTTAGTGACTCGCTTTTCTCAGTTGGCACAATGCACTCGTCTGGGGCCAGCAAGAACTTACATGCATGTCTAAAGTATCGATGCTGAGGTCATAAGCCGTTAGGTTGATACTCTCAAACACCTCCCGGAGAGTGAGATGCTTGCCATCTCGAAAGAGAACGACTTCGTCGGGAGACTTTCGCATTTTGCTTTTGATGAAACGCAGAAGATGCTTCTGGTTCATGCACGCCGAATGGTGAACATGGGTGTCTACCTTGCGCACGTTGTAAAAGTCGCGATGTGGTACCTTCTTGCTGTCTGCGATCTCCTGATACTCATTCAGGAGCGTGTACAGTTGGAATTTGCCTTCAAGATACGAGAGGCGCTTGAAAGCAAAGCTTTTGGCGGGCCCCTCTGAAGACACATCTACGACGGCATCGAGGTCCATGTAGAAATCACGCAGGGATGGGATTTGGACGGTCGGTTCATGCCGATCCGCTGCTGCTTCCGACGCAAACACCTGGTAGACACTATTGCTATCCAAACGATAGGTCCAAGAGGACTCAGCGGGCAGCGGAATCAGTTCGTCCATGTCGAAGTCTTCACCGATATCTTGCCCCATCTTCCTCCTCTTCGCGTTTAGATCGGCCGGGCCCCCAACATTTCCAGGCTGGTATTCTTTCCCTTCGTCCCAGGCAGGCTCGGGCGGTGGGGGTAGATTTCCCAATTTTGACGGTCCCTGGGATCATCGCCGGGTCTCTGTAGCGACAGAGCTAGGTATTTGGCACGTCGATCCAACAGGCCCTTGATCTTGCGATAGATGGCATGCAATTCGGAGGTGATGGCATCTCCGCCCGGCCCCTGGGAAACGATTCCTAGGCCAGTCCCGTGGGAATTATCTCCACTCGACAGGTGCGGCCCTTGGCCATGCGTTATCCCCGAGGGTCCCGCGTGGTTCTGACTTGAGTGATCGGCCAGCTGGCTACCATGGATGATCCCGTCGGTAACCTGATCTGTAGAGGAATCCAGATCCCAGTCTGACTCCACCACCATGGAGCTTTTACCCGCTGGATGGCTCTTATGCCGGGGGCTGACCTCTGTAGCCATTGCTTGAACGTCGTCATGTGAATCGCCCATGGGGCGCCACGAAGGCACCGGGCTCACCGGTCCTGTATTTTCACCACTTTTGGACGCGAGCTGGTGGTGCTGGTAAAACAGTTTCGCCTCCGCGTGGCTCATTGATTTCTCGTAGGCATAATCGTAGGTGGCGGTCTTCTGCTGTTGATCCCGGGGCAGAATATCGGCCGATGCTTTTGCATCCGGGTCTTCAAGAGCGGGGGAGCTCGCAGATGTATGATCAAAGCCTGGCGAGGCCAGCGGTTCAATCTCGACCGATAGGCTTGCATTCCGATTGGGAATGTGACCGAGCTCGTCGGACTCGGAAGATCCCATGACTTTGGATTCAGGGTTGTGATACACCGCAGGTGAGGGGGAAGGAGAATAGGTGGCCACGAAGGGAGTTTTCAAACAAGGAATTGCGTGGTAAGAAAAATAGACAGTATGATTAAGATGATTCTATTGGGTCATAACAAAGAGAAGAAACAAAGAAGATCTCCAAATTCCTAACCTTTGGGAGATCAAGTGAGGGGGAGCAGAAAAAAAAAAATACAGTGTAAGCCACAGCTCCAAGGTCCCACTTCTCGGTGAGTCAACCTTGGAATCCATATACTGCATGATATACATGACTTATACCTATGTTAGATCTGAAGTTTTATCATAAGAGCAAACAAATAAATACACTCTTTGAATATGCCTAGTCTAAATTGTTCATTGTTTTCAGGTTATCTACGTCTTGGTGCTTTACATAGAGCTACTGTGGAGCTCTCTTGTTATGGCGATAACTAGAGATCATAGTAGTCAGGAATAGATAACTTGATAAAAGTATATAAACGGATCTATTTATATCCACAAGCTATCTTAATTCGACTTAGTGACGTGGATATCTCAGTTTACGCCTTAGTCATCGTTCTTTGCGAAGCTTGGAATCCTCCTTTGTGTCATTTTTGGTATAGGGTAGTTCCGTAGAATTGATCTTAGTTGTCAGTGACTACGATCTGATTGTGGTGATGATCATTTCCAGTTGTATCTACTACATCAGTGTAAAGACTTGATTATCTAACATAATGTCAACCTGGAAAGACTCTCTTCGTTGCCTATAGCACTTCCCTTCCGCAGCTTTCCCCTCTCTTCTCTTCCCGTCTGTAACTCTTCTCTCCACCTACACCTGTACAAACGTACACAAAAGTGATTACCTTCAACACCTATCAAGGCATTATAACCCTATCAGACTAATAATTGCGGATCTATCAATAGCTTCGCCGCCGCCCCTTTCTTCCCTCCGCCCTCCGCCCTCCGCCCCCCACCAATCTTCTTCCAACCTCGTGCAGCATTACAACTTCTCTACTTAGCCTTCTTAACCATGGCCTCTCTCAACCTGTCCGCTAACGGGCCTTCGATATCGAAGAGCTATCAATCTGTTGTGAACTCGACCCCTCCTAAGAATGGCTCACCGACATATGCCCAATGGGCCGTCTTCTCCGTCTCAACCCCACTGGTCAATGCCTTCCAACAGGATTCCGGCAACAAAGAAAGTGTGCTGAAGGTCCAGAACACTGGTGGTCAGTCATCCTCTTCCCACATAAACCTGGCACTACCACTCACAACTTCTCCGCAGAGGGTGAATTACTCGATCTCATCGATGAATTCTCCGAAGGTCGTGTACAATTCGCCTACGTTAAGGTGACCGACCCCAACACTGGCTTGCCAAAGAACGTCCTTATTGCCTGGTGTGGTGAAGGTGTCCCTGAGAGAACCAAGGGCTATTTCACCAGTCACTTGGCCAGTGTATCGAAATTCCTACACGTGAGACCCTCCCTGACTCCCCCTAATTTACCCCACACGGTTGAGCTGATGGCTGGTAATGCACGCTAGGGGTACCACGTTCAGATTACAGCACGAGCAGATGGTCATCTTTCCCCAGAGGGCATTGTCCAACGAGTGGCAGACTCGTCTGGCTCAAAGTATTCACCGGAATCGCAGGCTCCAGCTCCGACGCCGGCACCTCGGCCCCCGGTCGCTAGTAAGCCGGTCTTCACCCCGACTCGCTCAGGGGGCATCGCCTCAGCACCGGCACCGGCACTGCGTCCGAAGCCCTCAGCAGCCGTAGATGACGATGGCTGGGGTGCAGATGCGCCCCCCGTCACCCGCACTCAGCTGGAAAAGGTTCAGCCCGCATATCAACCCACCAAGGTGAACCTGCAACAGCTCAAATCAGAGAACCAATCCCCCGCATCTCAACCGCCTGCCTCGGCCCTTGCGGAAGACAGGGGTAACGTTGTTCGCGGGGCTTACCAACCGATCGGCAAGGTTGATATTGCGGCCATCCGGCGCCAGGCTGCGGAATCCGGCCAGCTAAAAGATGATCGCCCGGCTCCCGTTAAAGGATCTTACGAACCGGTGGGCAAAGTAGACATTGCTGCGATTCGTGCTCGATCGCAAAAACCAGAGGGGGCGAGTGACGATGCTTCAGCCCCGGAGCCCGTCCCTCGCAACGAGCCTACGACGCTCCCTGAACGACCGGCGGTCAACCAGGAGGCGGAGCGTCTGACAAATCTGCCAAAGCCAAAGGTTGCGAATAAATTCGGCTCTGGTCCCTCGTTCCCTGGTACCAAACCACCTCTTCCCTCCAGCTTGGGGGCGTCATCGACCACCCCGAATGTCCAGATCGGGAGCGCCAGTCGAACCTTTGCGGATCAGGGAGGGAAAACACCTGCTCAATTGTGGGCAGAACGGAAGGCCAAGGAGCGTGACGCTGGGCCGGCAGGCGACGCTCTGCCGCATCGGCCGATTCAGAGCCAGCCAAGTGGCAACAGCGAATGGAAGAGCGGATACACTGGAAAATCGTGGGCACCTGTCCAGACGGTTCAGGAGAAGTCAGTCCCTGAGACGGCGGATGTGAAGGCTTCCGATTCACAGGATGCGGAGACCGCTCACCCATCTACCCATATCCAGGACGTGCGCGATCAATTCGCCCAGCCTCCTGCCCAGCCGATCGCGGTTGAGGCACCTCCATCTGTGCCCCAGGCCAGTCGCCCCGTTCCTGTTCCTGGTTTGCCTTCTGGTCCCACCGAACCTGAGGTGGGAGATGACGCTCAGCAAGAGCTACCTACCCCACCTCCCCAGCCTCGCTCTCCCACCCCTCCGACACCCCCGGTGCGTGAGAGCTCCCCCATCCGTGTGGCGATTCCTGTGGGCAGCGGGGTGACCGATGTGCACGAGGAGCAGCACTCTCCACCGCCAGCTTTGCCTGTGCAAAGCCTCCAGGAGACTGTGCCAGACGAGAAGGATCTCGAGGACGATACTCATGACCTGGGCCGGGCTGCGGCCGAAGCCACTGTTCCTGATCAACACCACCAGACCGGACTCCGTGCCGTGGTGCAGTATGATTATGAGAAGGCTGAAGATAACGAGATAGAACTCCGTGAAGGCGAATTCGTCACCGACATTGAGATGGTCGATGACGACTGGTGGCTGGGAGTAAATGCGGAGGGCGAACGTGGTCTGTTCCCTGGAAACTACGTTGAAATCGTGGAGGGTGACGATCTTGCTTCTCATCCTCATGAGCAAGCCGCCGAGCCTGAACCTGAACCCATTCCGGAGCCTGTCCCAGAGCCCACTCCTGCCCCTGTTGCGGCCCCCGAGCACACTTCTACCGCTGAAACTCATAATCCGACTGCGTCGGCACTCTATGACTATGAAGCTGCAGAAGACAATGAACTCAGCTTCCCCGAGGGTGCTACCATTGCGAATGTGGTATGTAGTGTCTTTCCAGTGTATGATAATTCCAGCCATGCTAATTACAATCCTAGGAATTCCCCGACGACGACTGGTGGCTTGGTGAGTATAAGGGGGCCAGGGGCTTGTTCCCGGCCAACTATGTACAGTTGAATGAGTAAAAATTGGAAGACCCCAACCATGTGTGTAAATAGCTTTCTTGCTCATTATCAGCTTCTGTCGTTTGTTCTTCTCTTTATCATGATATGCAATACGCCTCAAGAGTATCTCAGACTCTAGTCGGTTAGGACGGTGCTATAGCGATAGTGGGTACAATAGCCAATCCTATAAACCTTACTCTTTGGTTAATGCTCTGCAGGATACCATAGTATCGGTAGTATGAGTGATAACCTCAAATTGGAAGACGTCATGAGCATTACATAACCTGCCATCAGTCAGCATCACGTGCCTCGAAAAGCGGCATAAACAAGTGTGAGACTCCGAGGTCTGTCCGTCCACGCGCGAGGGATCTTCGTTTGTAAACTTCCCTGGCAGTCCGATCCTGCTGATACCTCTGACCTTCTGGTGTCTGTTGCTGAGACTTGGGTGTCGATCTTAAACCTTTCTTCCGCCTCCCCCACGCACATATACCAAAATGGCGTCGCTAGGTGAGGATCTGCTCGTCACTGTGAACAAGCTTCAAGACCTGGTGTTCAACACTATTGGAAATGACTCCCTTGATTTGCCTCAGATTGTGAGTGAATCTGACATGACGGTGTCTGTGAATTGGGAATTGGGATTAATTACCTTGGATTTAGGTCGTTGTCGGCTCCCAGTCGTCGGGCAAGTCGTCAGTACTGGAGAACATCGTCGGACGAGACTTCTTACCACGCGGCAGCGGCATCGTTACTCGCCGTCCCTTGATTTTGCAACTTATAAACATCCCTAGCGAACGTGATGACCTGCCCGATCACGATGAGGTCCATGTTCCGCACACAGCAGCCAGTGTCGCCGGCCAGCAAGAATGGGCTGAATTCCACCACCAGCCCGGCCGCAAGTTCGATGACTTTGCGTCGGTCAAACAGGAGATTGAAGCTGAGACGGCACGAATCGCAGGAAGCAACAAGGGAATCAACCGACAGCCTATCAACCTCAAGATCTTTTCCCCCATGTTCTCAATTTGACCCTGGTCGACTTGCCAGGCTTAACCAAAGTGCCAATCGGCGATCAACCTTCCGACATTGAGAAACAAACTCGAACTCTTATTTTGGAATACATCGCCAAGCCGAACAGTATAATCCTTGCAGTATCCCCGGCCAACGTGGACCTGGTCAATTCGGAAGCATTGAAGCTAGCACGCCAGGTGGACCCCATGGGCCGCAGAACAATCGGAGTTTTGTCCAAGTTGGATCTCATGGACCACGGCACTAATGCTATGGACATCTTATCTGGCCGAGTCTACCCTCTGAAATTGGGTTTTATCGGCGTGGTCAATCGATCGCAACAGGACATTCAGTCGGGCAAGTCGCTCGCCGATGCTTTACGTGCTGAGGCGGACTTCTTCCGCCACCACCCGGCATACCGCAATATGGCCAACCGTTGTGGTACTCAGTTCTTGGCCAAAACCTTGAACTCCACTCTCATGACACATATTCGAGACCGGTTGCCCGATATTAAAGCTCGTCTGAATACGCTGATGGGTCAAACCCAACAAGAGTTGGCTAGCTACGGCAACAAGCAATTTAGTGGCAAGGAACATCGGGGATCACTGATTCTGCAGCTTATGACTCGCTTTGCCTCTTCCTTCATTTCATCCATCGACGGAACCTCCTCTGAAATATCCACCAAGGAGCTTTGTGGCGGTGCGAGAATTTACTACATTTTCAACGAGGTCTTTGGCAATTCTCTGGAGACAATTGACCCCACACACAACTTGACAGTCTCGGATATCAGAACGGCTATCCGCAACTCAACGGGCCCTCGACCTAGTCTCTTTGTGCCAGAGCTCGCATTTGATCTCTTGGTTAAGCCGCAGATCAAGTTGCTCGAGGCGCCCTCCCAACGTTGCGTGGAACTAGTCTACGAGGAGCTTATCAAGATCTGCCATACCTGTGGCTCACAGGAACTTCTGCGCTTTCCCCGTTTGCAGGGTAAGCTGATCGAAGTGGTGTCTGATCTTCTTCGCGAACGCCTGGGACCATGCTCTAGCTATGTAGAGTCTTTGATCTCTATTCAAAGAGCCTACATTAACACCAACCACCCCAACTTCCCTGGCGCTGCAGCCGCCATGCAGTCGATCATTCAGAATCGGCAAGAAGAGGAGCGGAAGGCCATCCTGGCCGAAGAGAAGAGAAAACGAGAGAAGAGACGCCAGAAGGAGCTCGGCGCGGCCAATGGCACTGCTGGCATGCCAGAGGACGAGGAAGCCCAGTCGGAATCCAAATCACACAACCTGCCCCTTCGAAACCATTCTACCAAAGGGGCGCGTAGCATGTCTCCCAGTGTGGGCCGCAACGTGGAGAATGGCATCACTGCCACTCTAAATGGTGCTCATGCGGGTCAATCGGCTGGCTTCGGTGGCTCGCACACTACGCGTGACTCTTTCTTGAACTACTTTTTCGGCAAGGAAGGCGTTCAAAACCCAGCTTCACCACCCCAGCAACTGAACCGAATTGCCCACATGAGTGAGCCTAGTATCAGTCAGAGCATTCGCCGCGCAGAAGTTCGATCACCGGTGATGCCGGAGGAGTACACTGCTCCTTCAGAGTATGGAGGTGATGTATCTGTTTTTGTAAGTCATCTCTTCACCTTTCCCTCTCTCTCTCGTCTACGCCTATCCTCCACTCGTTTGTCTATTACGGGCTAACTTTCCCTTCTTTTTTAGCCTAATGAAAATGCGGAGCCCACTCTCACTGATCGGGAGATGTTGGAGACTGAACTCATCCGTCGTCTGATCTCTTCATACTTCCATATTGTGCGTGAGACTATTGCCGATCAGGTTCCCAAGACCATCATGCACTTGCTTGTCAATCATAGCAAGGATGTGGTTCAGAACCGACTGGTCAGCGAATTGTACAAAGAGGATTTGTTCGGGGAGTTGCTGTACGAGGATGATGGCATCAAGGCCGAGCGTGAGAAGTGCGAGCGGTTGCTGGATACCTACAAAGAGGCCGCAAAGATTGTGGGTGAAGTGTTATAGATGTGCCGGAGGGCGTTTTGGCTTAATCATTCCATAAGCTTGTTTTGAGTATGGGGATATTTTGTGTTCTTTGAAGATGTACAATTACTTTTCTTTTCTCTCTTTCTTTCTCCATTTTGAAGATAGAAACTCGATGCACGTGCTCGTCATATATTTACTCTCTTCATATGGAGCTCTGATCTATCTGTTCATTATCTCGCTGACGTCCGTTCTAGTGCGGAGGCCCAGGAATCTTCCTAGAACGAAAATCAGAGTATGAAGAAAAATGTAGCATGGTCTCATATCCAACCTACAGGGAAAAGAAGGTTGGGAGTTCAATATGAGATTATTGCCTTTAGATCTTCAAATTAGATCGAAGCGGCTGGGTCAACCTAGTATGCTTCAATAGAATATTAAACGATCATTTTGTTGCCTCACTGGACCTTCTTAGTGGCCACCTTCCGCAGCCGAGCTCCTTCAAATCCATATAACCCTCCACCAAGGAAGACTAAGATAGCGCCGACCAAAACCCCAGATGCTAGATGATTTCCAAACAGGTAGATTGACAGTAAAAGTGATACAAGCTTGCGAATGTTCAGCACCACGGTCACCGTTAACGAGGAGGATTTGGCCGATAGCAGATGTACGCCTCGGATGCACAAATACTGGGTCAATGCATTCATAATCAAATAAGCCACTTGGATCGGAAGCTGATCGAGGAAAGATTGGATTGACGCATGGTTCTGAATGACCGTCAACAGTGCTGATAGTGTCGTGTTGCAAGAAAGATCAGACAGGGCTGACTCATCGGAAATCTTGGATAGGAACGATGGCGAGGACGACACCACATGCCACTGTGATGACAACTGCGAGTAACTGGTTATAAACAATGGCAGAGAAAGGGTGTGCGAATAGAATAAGGCCTCCTTCCAATGATCACGACCATAGGTCGCATACAGTCGGTCGGCATAGATCCCCTGAAAGGCCGACAGAACCATAGCCAATGCAAGAATGGTGAATCCAATCGTGGTGGTCATGGCGGCCGTGTCCAAGTCGGATGTCATCTCCACGTTCTGACCTTTGGCCTGGGCATCAGCGAGGGCGGCGGCCACCACTCCTGCCGTCAGCATGGCCACCGCGAGGATTTGGCCCCGAGAATACCTTCTACCATTGAAGATATATCCCACAACCATGGAAGCGACGGGGCCACCAGACCGGATGATGATATGAAGAGGCACGGAGATTTTATATGCAAACGCCCAATTGTTTAACATATTCACCGAGACGAAAAATGCGGTATAGATCAGCCAAGATCGGAGTGGGATCGCTCGTGGGCCCAGGAACAGGTTTCGAGGCCCTGCAGAGAAGGAAAGGAAATGGGGAAGAGTGAACATAGCACATAGAACGAATTGTGCGAAGGTGATCAAAGGACCTGTATAAGATGTTGGCATCAAAGGCCGTAGATATATCACATCTTACAAGAGAGCTTACCTGCCGTAGACTGTTCTCTGAAGCCAGTATTAGAATCCTCTAAGATTATCGATTCCCGAGTCACTGTATGGGGGGAGCAACTTACTTGATAATGGCCTCGAGTGTGAATACCTACGATCGGTGTTAGATATCCCCTCTGACCCAATCATGCCTAGATGGCTAGGTTGCACAAGTAGTGGATTGTTCACTCACATTTGCACAGCAACCCCCAAAGATGAGCGAGATCATCAGAATCATATTGGCCCAGTTTGGTACCGTAGCATGCGCTGCGGCCGCAATCAATCCTGCATCCTTCAAATTGCCGGACACGGCAGATTGAGGCACATGTTCAGCAGATGAGGCTGTCGCAGTGTGCTCGGTAGCTTCATCTTTAGAGACATTGACTTTGTAGGCTTCGGGTCTCCGTCTCAAGCTGTCGCCGTCATGAATCATCCTCGTGAAGGCGGGTTGTTGATGCAGGACGAGTCTGCGGGGAAAGTGTTGACCCCTGGCGAGTGAGTCGAATTGCGCGGTGATATGGTGATATGGTGAATTTCTTGTTTATGCAATTGATGCTTCCTTTTGAATTCCTTCAGACTTGAGGAAGACAATGGAGAGTGACGTGGTGTTACAAGAAGCCAAGAAGGAAAGTTGGAGAAGCGTGTGGATCCCGTGTAGATAACGACTCTTATCAGTGGTTTCTCCGATTTATACAATTTCTACATCCGAATACTCTCAATCATCCACGATATCATCATCACTAAGGTACAGTTTTTCTTCATTCTGGGGCAATCGAGACCCGAATGAATTGCTGTGCTGGAGTGGCTGTGACGGCGGGGGTAGCTCATCTTCATCAACGTCGTCGAACCGACTCCTTCGGATTCCGGTGATCTGCTTCAATTGCGACATTTCGGGCTCATTGTGCCGGATCTGAGTCATGTACGGTAATTGATGGAGTATCGCATCCGGACGCGACAGCATTGTCACCGTAGTAGCCGAGGAATGGCCTGCACTAGAAGGCGCATGATGACCGACCTGGAGACTTCGCCAGGACTTGACACCCATGGGTTCGGTGGATTCGGCGGACCCCACGCCGTGTGAAAGAAGATGTGGATTGCCAAAGGGATCCAACATGTGTTTCATCCATGAATCCACAAGTCCTTCAATTTCCTCAGACTTTCTCCATAATCGCAAGGAGGATGGATAGAGCATCTTATGCGCATCACCCGCACGACCTCGGCCGTCCCCAGAAGCCAACCGGCGGTTGACAGGATAGGGCAGACCGAATAACAACCCGCGGGCGGCAACCTGAAAACTGATCTCATCTTGTCGCATCTTATCAATTCCAGCACTTACAGGTGCTAGACCGGTCCCCATGCCACCTCGCGCGCCCTGTGTAGGCCGTCTGTCAGTACTGAGGATATCACTGTCAGATAATGACTCAATGCACGCATTGAGGCTGTCAGTAAAAGAGACCCCATCACAGGAGGGTGGATAATTCTCATGAAGACCACAGACAAACGTGGTGATGTCTGTCCCGGTCTCATCGATCAACGCATCCACTGCTACCTGCGAGACCTTGGGTCGGCGATGTTGAGATAAAAGGTCCGGTGGTGAAGGAAGGACCACTGTACCGTCAGGTACAAGACTTGGATCAAGGCGTTTGTTGTATAAAATTTTGCCCACGGCATGAAATAGCCCTAGGCTCGCCTCTCTTTGTGAAATCATTTTGAGGGACTCCTCCTCCATTGGTGTTAAAGATGTGTCCCCGCGGGACTTTTTGCCTCTGGTTTTGGTTAGAGTGCCACCCCATTTTCCAGTATCATCGCCTTTTAAGCATAGGAACTCTAGAGAAGATATGGCACTGCGGACATCTCCAATCTCGGAGATCGTGTCAAGGACCGTTGGACCAGGGATTCGGGCGCGCTTTGAGCTACGCGCCTCTTTCTCCAAGATCAAGTGTAAGGCCTTTTGCATGAAAGTTGGGGCGATACTATTGAAGTCTATGATTTTCGTGCTGGGATGGTTAAACAATGTTGGTCCGAGTAATCGATGAACCGTGAAGTTATCTGATATCGACGACGCCGAGCCCAGCAAGGTCTCCGATACAACCACCACAACAGGTGGGTGTATCTCCCCCAATGGATGATCTGCAGCGGCCGCGAGATAGCGCTGCAGGGATGCCCGGAAGGCAGCCAGACCAGAGTTACGACTCGTCATTGTTGGGAATTCTTCCACCAAGAGTATGCGCTGGTTTCGAGAACGCGACCTGTAATGATCATTCACCTCGACTGTATCTTCGAGGTCAAGTCCGCCGAAACGATCACCACGGCCCAGGAATTCCTCAAACTGTGTGCTCACGGAGACATAATCTTGGGCCGCGAACTCGGAGACCGCTGGATTCTTCCATTCCACAATATCAAAACCCAGTGGTTCAGAGAGTAGGGAGATGGTGGTCGTCTTCCCGGAGCCAGCGGGGCCTCGTAGAACCAGGAGTCTCTATTTCCCGTTAGCAAAGCAAACAGTCTCCATTTTACTCTTCGTGCTGAGCAAAGAGTCCATGGGAGCAGACCCTGGGGTTCGCTCACCTCTCTCCCACGCCCGGCAAATGCATCTTCCAACCATTTTCGGACATCAGCAACCTTTCTCTTATGGACGGCCAACTCATCTAGATTTAGTGGGGCGAACCGCTGGGCCCAAGGACGATGATCAGCTTTGTGGCTCAAAGGTGGAGGACCTGACTGCCGAACACTGTGGCTCTTGGAATCTGGTGGCATGATAAAACGTTTGGTAGATTGATTGGTTCGGCGTGCTGTTGTGACCTTGGGTTTGGAAGCCGATGCCCGGGTTGGGCCATTATTTGAAGAGAAAGAGGATTTCGGATTGAAGCTGGGGGTTTGACTAGCAACGTGTTGTGTGAAGATCTCATCGTATGAATCATAGTCATCCTCTATTTCGTCTGCGTCTAGTGTTTCTGTGCCCGATGCGAGAGATCGCTTCGCCTCGAACTTTTGCGAAGACCATCGTTGCCCGTCCGTTGCCGGCTGGAAAAAAGTATGAAGAGACTTGGATTTGCTTGTCTTTGGGGAATATCCAGGTTTTGATGGAGAGGGCGAAGGGGAGGAGGCTCCGGAGGTGTGCTGAGTCGATGGAGCTGGACTGGGACGCGCGCGTGTCGATTTGGGGCGCGACGAGAGCGTGACAGGCTTGGTGATGGATTTAGATGGATCTTCGTTCGATTCACTTCCACGGACTGATCGACGTTGTCTTTTCGGAGGACGACCATCCATGGTGGGAAGACGCGGGGAGTTGTGAAAAGGAAAAAGCGCGTCTGATAAGGTTGATTGATGACGCCAGGGGTCCACTTTTACCTTTACATGTTCATCCGGGTAAACAAAATGGATATACCTGTGGAGCCTAAGGTAGATACCGAGATAACACACATCTAAATGCTTTTGAGCTCATATCACATTGAATTTCACTTTTTGCAAAAGAGCTTGACTCCAATTGGTGTATATCTTACACATATGTCCAGCCATGGGTATATCGACAGGATTCCAAACCAAAACACAATCATGATGTACAATAAAACAAATCCCAATTCTCCAGATCCTCATGTTCGTCCTGGTTCATGCGCCCCCAAAGACATCGTAATAGTAATCTTCATCCAGTCCGTCCCGCGCAGGCACTGGCGGAGCCTCGCCAGCAAAGGTAGCGTCGTCAAATCGAACATTAAGCAGACGGATCTTAAGCCCATAGTTGCTGACCAGGTCGATCAGCTTGTTCGTTTCCGCTGTAATCGGTTGCTGGCTGAGCAGCATAAGCAGTCCATCCAACCATTCCGAGGCCACGCTGTGGGACGGGGGCCGAAGGGTAAGGAGCACCGTCTCCTTCTGTGTAGACCGACTGCCCGTCCGAGCATGACCATGGCTTTTTGATTGGCCTGTTGCTGCTGAGGGCTGCGCATGACCATGGATTGTAATCTTAGTCGAGGCCTGACGTGGAGCTGTCTTGACAGTGGATGAGGAGGAGTGGTCGGGGTTGGTGGAGATGTTGGAGACGACGGATGAGACAATGGAGAGGTCAACTACAAGAACAGATTAGTAGGAGAATGGAACAATTAGTGTAGGTCAAAGGCTGGCTCTCACTCTTTTCAGGCAGAGCATCTAACTCGGGAGTTCTATCCCCCATCGAATTGAACTCTCCGAAATGCAAATACCGACGATTGTGCGACAGTTGCACATATTGATGCGAGGCTGTAGACCGGGTAGAGTTCGGCTCGAGCTTGGAGTTGGAACTGGAGTCAAGCGAAAACCACGCGCCTTGCAACAGGCAGCGGATGCGCTGCTCTTTCACAAATTGAAGAGCTTCATGGTGAAGCTCTTCA
The DNA here is from genome assembly GCA_028828275.1 of Penicillium frequentans. Classification (NCBI taxonomy): domain Eukaryota; kingdom Fungi; phylum Ascomycota; class Eurotiomycetes; order Eurotiales; family Aspergillaceae; genus Penicillium; species Penicillium frequentans. The sequence continues at coordinate 195,351 of JAQIZY010000001.1, read as the reverse complement.
CGCACCTGTCGCAGGTGCTGACCCCACGCATCTTCGTAGGTGAGTTCCAGGAGCTCCATCTGTAGTTCCCGCAACCGATGATATTCGAAGTTCGCCAGCTCCTCTTCGACATCCTGGACATCTTTGGTCCGGCCAGCCCCGCCAACCACTGATTCCATGAGAATGCGAACCAGCTCTACCAGCTTATCTAGATCCTCCGTCTCTGCCGCCGTGGCCTTCCACATCCGGAAAAAGGCCTGCAGCCCCGCGACATGCAATCGAGTCCAGTGGAGAAGCAGAGGCTTGAATAGCTTGTCCAAGCTAGATCGTGATTCCATAAGCATGTAGTTTTTGGAATCGTCCATCTCAGACTTATCAACCTCGAAATGTTCGTACAGGATGGATGTCAGGGCGAGAGATGCTCGCGCGATCGGGCACCGTTGACGCGACGGCTTTGTAGACTGCTCGAGAAGCATTTTCTGGAACTCATCCTGATGGCTGCGAACATAGTCCGCTAGGTCCATCATGCCCAGAAAACCCACCTCGTAGAACTCCGCAGCGGGGCTTTCGGACTCAAATCCTAATCGACGCCATTTTTCCGGATGTTGTCTTTTCGAGCGTCGCATATCCTCGCCATTTTCTGTTGTTTCCTCCGAACCCTTGGCGGGATTACTGGCGAGGTAGATTCCCTTAAGTGCGCGACGGTGCTCGGGCTTTTCCTGGTGCAAGGGAATGTCTCTCCACTTCCGGAGGAGCACTTTGGTGAGGGACTGGAACTCAAGGAGTGGGGGTGCTAGATCCTGAAGGGCCGAGTCCTGCATGAGCACATAGACGGCTCGTATCACACCGAGGTCCTGCAGTTTCTGGATGAATTTCGGCCACTCTGCCTCCGAATCGTAGGTAATGGAATCGCGCATGAGGGAATTGATCAATTGGAGCGCATTGGCGCATAGGGCATGATCCGCTGAAGAGAGCCGACTGACCAGCATCTCCAGGAACTGGGGATAGATTGCGATCGCTGGTTTTAGGGCACGGAAGCCAAAAATATCCGCCTGTGATGGGTTGCCTCCGGCATGTGGATGGGAGACTACAGATACGAGAATTGACATGGCGCCTCGGAGGATATTGACGAGAGGATGGGTGACAATCAATTCGACAATCTGGCAATTTGCGACATCATTGATTAGCGAATGAATGGCGAGCGACGGAGGGGAGAGGCTCAGGTTCCTTTCTTACCCGTTCGACCAGTTCCTGATCCACGCACTCCCAACCTTTGTCAACCTCCAGCAGTCTTGCAAAACTTGTAAGACTATAGGCCAGGGTATTACCACTGGCATGAAGAGTCAAGTAGCGCAGTCGAGTCAATCCACCCTCAATGATAAAGAGGTCGGCGAAGGACGGGTCCCCGATATTGCTCTGGAGCTTAAAGACGGCCATTTTGCGCACGGCATCCTCATCGCTCCCAAGGCGCTCCACCAATTCAGGGACATTGACATTCTCCATGATGCCCCCCTTTTCTTTAATTAAAAAACAGTGTTTGTGGGCCAGAGGGAGTTGTGGGGGGAAGAAAGAGGAAGTGAACGCGAGTTGAAAGGCGGGTATATCAGGGGTCACACTACTTTGGTACTGTGGGGGCATTGGGATTCGAACTATATATTATTGACCAGTTATATCTTGACATTAGATATCGCGTTATGAGAATTTATATATGTACTATGTGGACAATAAAAAAAGATATATATATTTATCAATTATTCAATTATCACAATTCGTTTCATACATCAAGATAATCCAGCTTTGGGTGGATTTCCGGGGTTCGGCATCTATACTCCATAACATTCAAGATACCCATCATTAATCAGACAATAAGACAATAAACCAAAACTCCGTGCAGATGCAAATGTGCTGAGAGCCAGACAGGATCAGAAAATGAACAAGATCATCTGCTGACGTATTATGTACGAACAAGGAGGATCTGACCCTTCCTAGTCACGGAGGTGATCTTCCTTTCTTTTTCTTCTCGTTCTTTCTCTGCTGTTCTTTTGGAAGGTGGATAAGGGAGGGGATCAAGTTTGGGGACCGGCCAAACTTAGATCCTGCATAGAAAAGGTACAGAATGTGAGGATCATCGTCGCCAGCCGACATTCCAAATGACATGGGCAATATCCCGAGCCGTGTTGACCGTATCCACCACACGACCCAGAATGGTATGGTTCACAGGTTCACCTTCGCGTTCACCTTCTGGGTCACCATAGGGTATGAACATGCCGGAAGTGGACAACTGCAGCGGACGATCCGCCAGCTCATCTTCCTCTTCGGGGACGAACCAGGCCTGACGATCTCGGTAATGCCCAGTAAAGTCAAGGCTTGGATCTTCGTCGTCGTCCAGCAGGAAGTTGGCAGACGGTGGTCGGAGAGTCTCCACGGACGGAGTAGGGGACAAGGAGGAGGTGGAGGGTGAGGGGGACGGAGACAGAGCGGCCCAGCGATCAAGAATTGAGGACTCACCCCGAGGCTCGGGGGTGTCACCGCGATATTTAAGGGTGGTGGATGGGAGAGGGGCGATGGTTTTGCTCTCGCCGCTAAAACTATTCCGGGGAGTGCTGCGGGTGCTGATGGATGCCTCCCCAGAGATCTGACGCATCATGACCACCCCGTCATCCGACGAGGACTCTTCGTCAAAGGTCAAGGGCCAACCTTCGTCCCCCTTGGCTTCGACCGCGATGCATTGCACCACCTCATTGTTGAAGTGAATATGACGTCGCTCGCTGGGGGATGTCATTCCCGAGGAGGAAGCGGTAGTCAAGGTGCCCCCAAGTGAATACGTTGAGCTCCCCGTGCGATGGTGGAGTTGATCCAGGTCGGTATTGGACCGAGGGAACGGCGGGCGGGTCCAGCCTTGTTCGGCTTCTTGGGCCTTGAGGATCGCCCCGGCATGTTGGAGAAGAGTGTGTTGGGATAAGGACCGCTGGAGCATGGTCTCCGAGGCGGTCTTCTTTTTTAAGATGGGTTTTCGCTCCAGATAGGAATTGGGGGTTTCGAGGCGGCTGGGTGGCGGCGACACGTCTGAGGCCATAGCGTCGCTCGAGGCGGATGTTTTGAGTGGTCCGTAGAGCCAAGTGACATCACAGTCCTTTAACCTAAGAATGCTGTTAGCGCCTGGGGAGCTTGAAAGGAAAGGAGATTGATGGGGATCCTCGTCGCACCAATTTAAGGTCTCTGGGGAGATGGTCCCCAGATTATTCTTGGCCTTGGCCCACGTCCTCCACGAGGCATTTTCCAAACGCACGCCATTGCTATAGTCATTCTTGCGGGCGGCGACATAACGCCAGGAGGACCAGATATCCTCTTCTCGCCAATCATGGGAAAGGTAATCTACATGTCGCGAGGGTTCATCTTCGACGGAGGTATCGTCTGCAGCCGGGGTCCCACAGGTCCACGCGGTTCCACTTTCAGACGCGTCGCTCAAGGCATCAGAATCCTTGCGGGCCCGGCCCGACTCTCCCTCGTACGATGGGAGGATCAAATCCTCGTCGAGCGACAGGGTGGTGGTAGGGGAATATTGATCGATTTCGGTAGGAGAGAAACTCGGCGAAGGAGGAAGGGAGAGTGGCGAGGGGGAACACGGGGTGGGATATGCATGTTGCATGGGGGATTTGGGGAAGTCGAGGAAATATCGCTGTGCGGTGGGGGCACGTAACGGGTCCGGGGAAAAGGGCGAAGGTTGTTCGCGGGGAGCGAGCATTGCCGTCATTTCCAATTATGATAAGGTCACACGGAAGAGGGAAAAGAAGAAGAAATAAAAAGCAACAGCAAAAGTCAAAAAGATTCGAAACGAAAGAGAAAAAGAATTAAAGGAAACTCTCCATTCCTATATATGTGGAGTGGAAGAACCAAAAAAGAAGGGGGACTGGGGAAGAGAATGGGGAGAATGGGGAGAATATAGAGAGGGAAGGGAGAAAAGAGAGCGAACCTTGGAATAGAGAATAGAGTTGTCGCCACTTATTATCTAACGACCTAGACCGATAATTCATGCAGGATTCCCCACCAAATCCGAAGTCGATCCTCGAGTGGAGAAGTCGGAGCATCGCGGACTTGGTTCTACAACCTAAAAGGGTCCGACCACTACAAAGCGCAGTGGCACTCTGCTTGCATCTCGTTCACATTGGAACAGAAAAGCAAACAAGTACCCCGTACCAAGGATGAGGTAAGGCAATATATCTATTATAGGAGGACAGCTTCTATAACCTATAATATCACGGTCTGATATGAATATGAGGGGTTAGATCGGTCCCCCATGGACTTCGTCTAGAACCTCTATAGGACCGTGCGGTTGAGATCCGCCACTTCAGTCCACGGACCGTGGGCCAGAGCCCATTGACTTTGCACGATAAGATCGAGATGAGGAAAGACGACAAGATCGATGACTCAGGAGGCTTGGAATACAAAGAAACACCTACCGTTCGCTGGTCTACACCAGTGGTGTTTGATAGGGATGATAGGAATGATAAGAATGATAGGAAGAGTAGGAATAAGAGGAAATGATACGAAACCACTCGCGACTCTCCTATGGTTATGGAACAGCCAGACCTGCTCTATCTGCAACGATGACCTGCATACACATTGACTTTCTTTTATTAATTGTTTGGATTTGATTTTATGGATTTATTCCCTATTTTTGCATTTGCCATGTTGTTTCAAGATAGCGCGAAAGAAGGGTGGAGGCAATTAACAGTGTCGTACTGCGTACACCCTTGTCTTTTGTCTGTGCGTGCATGATGATTGGTCTTAACCTAATCCAACAGTGAACACCAAATGAGAGAAGAATCTGGGCCAGTGGTATCGCCGCATCACTGCATGTTACCGATCTTCGGAGAGTTTAGGCCCCAAAGACCTCTCTCGCTCTTTCTCAAGTCCTTATGCAAGGTGGATGGGATGAGGGCCCAGAATCCAATTGATTGTTTCCTTCCGCGGAGCCATTCTGGGGGTGGATGCCAAACCAAACCCCCTCCCCCACGGGCCCTCGTGTTCCTGATTTCTCGGGATCTCGACTTCTTCGGCTTCTTAATTGGCTAGGGAACCCACCTCACACAGAGAGATACCCGGGACGGGATGATGCACTCCGGATCCCCTCGCTTTTCTTCCCCCGGGGGGGTAAGTGGATGGCGACGGGGGATCGTCAGTCCTATCTTATCGGAACCGCTGTTCTCTAACGGCCGTGCGGATCGATTGAGAATCAGGCGCCAATGAGCAGCTTCAATGCTGCTATCGTGCCCCTGCGAGGACTCCGGGTTTGACGCAGCTTCTCAACGGCCCGGCTCTGGCCTGCATGGCCCCAATGACAAACAGACAAGGCTACGTCGGCAAACCCAGGTGGTAACGGAAACCCCCATGCACAAAGAGGGCCAGGCGATAACGACCCCTGGAGAGACTTTGGCACTTGACGCCACCAGAAGTGCATGGTATGCAGTGGTGATTTGGTCGCTTTGCGCCTTTGCGATGCGTTGACCCGACTACAATCTGCAGGTAATTCCTCATCGCCCGGACAAGGTCCAGAATCATGGAATTGAGTGACTCAATTGGCCTGGTTCCTCGGATAGATTGGAGTGTAGTGAGACAGACCTTGAAAAAAAAACCTTGGGAGTAAACCTTGTAGAACCTAGGGACTTTTGTCACTTGGAATCTGGAAATTTGGCACTTGGAACTTGGAATCGGGAAGGTACTTACTTGCTTTGGTGCTTTTGTGCTGGGGCGCAATCTAGAGTACGTAATGTAATGTGCATAAGTCACCTGATCCCGAGTTAGCGCTGCTGATGTAATCTGCCCCTCGTGGAAAAAGAGCTACCGAGTTCTATGGTCAGTGGTCGAGACCCTATCACTTTCCCCTCATCCCGCAAACATGGCTGAGGTGGCAGATTCAGGCCCGGTCGAGCCGCAGGCCCGCCATATCGTGTACTGTGGAGGTGAGTACCCCCGGAGTATCCCGTGTGGAGGACCAGGCTGACCGTAACCCCGCGCAGTGTGTACTCTACCCCCCGAGGTATGAGCTTCCCAGGATTCAACTTTCCCCTCCCTACCTCGGCCTCATTGACCCATGTCTGGATTCAACCTCTCTAGTACTGTGGATTTGGAGGAACTGCCAAGAAATGTGAAGAATGGCTGAAAGATGAAGAGCCCGAGCTCTGGAATCAGTTACATTCTGAAGGTATGCAATCAATCGGACTTCCTCGGAGCTTCCAGGGCGACCTAGGATCTGAATGTGGCAAGCCACTAACCATCACCACCCCTGCTCGGTGGCACCAGATGCTCTGAACGCCAATTTATCCGCCCTCTCGGTCTCCGCACAGGAGCGTGCCGCCAAAGACGCCGCCAAGAAGGAAGCCAAAGCTGCCCAGAACGAGGCGCGAGACGTCGAACGCAAGGCCGCGTCCAAGGTCATCATCAAGAGAGTTGAACGCAACAAGCGCAAGTACGTTACCGTCATCTCAGGTTTGGAGGTCTTTGGCCTGGAGAACAAGAAGCTGGCCAAGGAACTGGGCAAGAAGTTTGCGACTGGTTCCTCCATGACCCGATCACCCTCGGGTACGGAGGAGATCACTGTCCAGGGTGATGTCAGTGAGGATGTGGAGGATTGGCTACTCGAGGTCTATGGCAGCAAAGTGCCCGGGGCCAACATCGAGCTGGTCGAGGACAAGAAGAAGAAGAAAGACCCCGCTGCCGTGTAAGGTGGGGTCTCTTGTCTTATTTTTTTTTTTTTTTTTAACGATGATGAAGTAACAATGGGATATATTGCGCGGAGAGGGTATCATGACATGACCAAAAAAAAACAAAACCAAGACCAGTACAGAGAATGAAACGCCTTGTACATCACAGGCAACCCAATCCTGTAGGAGTAATGCCAGCGGAGGAGAAAGCAGGTGTTTAACTACAATTCATCCAATACCCGTAGAGGATCATCAGTCGGTGCAGCATCTGAGCTGGCTGGAGAACTCGTGGCCGTGACGCTGTTTGCCTGTTCCAGGCTCTGTCGACGATCCGCCAGACCGGATGGATACCATGATGAACTAGACGTGACCTCCGAGTCACCCAGAACGGATTCCCAATTGTCTGATGGAGTATTAAGGGAAGTCTGGTTCAATGTTTCGTTTAGATCAGGGATTTGGCTAGAGGATTGCAGTGCGGGCCAATTCTGGATCACAAGGGCCAAGACGAGCACGAGGAGGCCACTGGTAATGATGGCCCAAAAAATTCGCAGTCGACGGCTAACTCGAGACTGCCATTCCGACTCTCGTTGGTCCCAGCGGTCAATCTCGCCTCGGACGCTATCGAGACGCTTGCCGAGATCCTCGACTCGTTGCCGTCCCGCCTTCATTCGTTTCTCCAGGGCGTCGGCCTTTTGGATCTGGGGCTGAAATCCCTGGAGATTATTGATCTGCTTGCGGGTCTCTTGGTCGAGCCCAGCGGTTTCGCGCTCGAAGTCGCTCAGGAGGGTTGACGCTGTATCTGAGAGGTCCTGGAAAGACCCGATCGTCGAGTTGAGTGCTGTAATTTTCTCAAGCAAGTTATAGTAGGTGTAGTCGAGTCGTCGGGTGACGTCGGTCGCCAAGGTTCCAATGGAGGAGAGTGCAGAGCGCAAATATCTATAGAATTCCTGATGAGCGTGTATATCCTCGTATAAAAAGCCCAGTAGTCCTGATCTTACTGTTCACCTTGTTTCCTTCGCTTCGTCACCTGTACCAGATCCTCCATCGATTGAATCTCCTGCCTCCGAATCGGACCCAGTTGCCCCTGTTGCTCAGGAGGGTCTAGAATGCTGCCCTTGCGACTTCGGCTGCCGCTGCCTAGTCCTGAGGTGGAATCCGAACCCCAACGCGATCGCGTCGTCTCCCGGGTGATCGGTCGCAAGAGCCCATCTTCCTCCCGATCCTTGTCACGGCTTCCAGACCAGGTGGGTAGCAAACCTCGGGCACTCGCGGAAGAGGCGAGATGGCTCATGGGGCGTGGAAGACGAAGTTCGCGCGACTTGCTCTGTTTATGCCGGTGGTGCTGCGACTTTCCCACGTCGAGATGCCAGTCCGCTAAGGATCGATGAGAGTATTTGTGACGTGTCTCTGTTCCCCCGATCTCATGACGGGAGGCCTGGTCGTCTGGTTGCAGCGGTTCGCTGGTCTCATTGGGCCGTGTGGATCCATGGGTCGGAGGGAAAGTCGCAGAAGCGGGTTTAGTGGAGAGTGGTAATGGATATCTGAAGTGGTCCATATTCGGACATGTCTTCAAGTTGGTTACCTAGGTGGTTTTCTTGTTAGTGTTAAGGGTTGGATGTCAAGAGTGAAGTGATTGGGGAAAGCGATGACGCCAAGCCATGATGCATTGATCAACATAGACTATATACCGTGACTGCTACTGCAACTACATACTAAGTCACTAGCCTTGTTCATTCATCCAGCACATTGATAGTGACTGACATTCTATATTTTAATGTTCTCGTTCCAACGATAGTGTAGGTGTTTGAGAACCCGATGCTCCAGGCTACTGCACGTCCAACGTGATATGAATACATGTGGTCGCTGTAGAATTGCTTTTGATTTTTACCGAGTCCATGCATTCATTCATGCAACATAATCGGAATTCTGAAATCTATCATTGGCTTCCGATGGAATCGACTGTCTGAAAACAAGACATAGTATAAAGAACAAAATTACATAGATATCAATACCCAGGAAGAACGCCGATGACCCAGTCCCCCCTTCTCATACGTTGATAGCTTCCACTGTCATGCTAGGCATATGCTGAATAGCCTGATCATGATTCAAGTCATCGACGATGAGGAAGGAAGGGGTGGTATATGCTGGAAAAGGAACATAGTCACCGAGTACGAGCTCATGAGTTGAGAAGCTTGTTGCGCTTCTCGCGGCGCTTGAGCCGCTCGACCCGCTTGTGGTGCATCTTTTCCGCCATCTTCTCATAACGAGCCTTCTCCTCCTTCGCAGCGCGACGGTCCTTGATGCGTTGGATGTGGGCCTGAATACGGGTCCAGTGTCAGTCTGACCACGTTACCAAGGAAGTGGAGAAGAGAGGCTGGGACCGAGAGGAAGGCCTAGAGGAAACAAAAAAAAAAACACAAAAAACCAAAAACCCCCCGCCCAAAACCGAAACTCAGAGACAGGAAAGAAGTAAAGAAGAGAGATTCAAATTATTAAACCAAAAAACTTACCTGACGTTCAGCCTCCTTTTCCTGCTTCATCTCCCGTTCCCGTTCCTTGACGGCATCTTGATGCTTGCGGAGCTCTTGACGTTTGGCATAGGATGTCAAACCGGCGGTCGGACGGAAAGCCCGCTTATTGTCATGCCAATTCTTGCCTAGAAACACAAAAGCGACGATCGGGTTAGTCGGGCTGACAAAACCGAGTAGGGAGAGAATTAAGAGTGGAGACATCGCGGGTTTCGGAGATTCGTGGACTGACCATTCTTGCGCATACCCGAGGCCTTTGCGACAGGCGCGGGGATAACTGGCGTCTCGGCAGGGGACGACATGCTGATCTGCAGGGCCTCCTGTTCACCAGGTATGAAATTGAGGGGAAAGGTGACGGGACTGGGGAAGGTGGGAAGGTGCAGAAGGCTTGATATCAGAAGAGTTATCGCGGGATGAAAATTTCAGTTTTTTGTCAGCGCGTAAGTCGGAGATTATCTGATCGATAACCGGCCTTGGCGGACGCTAACACCAACAAAACCGGTGAAAGATGAGAATACTCCACTATGGAGTCTAGTTTTTCTCTTCTTCATTGGTTTCAGGTGGTTCTATTACTCATAATTATCTGATCGGCTTGATCTGATTATGATCTAGTCGTTGAACCTTCCCGATGGGTAATTACCCAGTACCATATGTAGACAGGATTACTGAGGCTTGGCATTAACGTACACCGCCCCTCGTTTTCCCTCTTTTTTTCTCTGTTCTGTTCGTGCATTCCCCACTTTCTGCATCTACGTCCCCAAGTCCTGAACTGCCGAAACAATTCGCTCATAAAGCCCCTCCTCCCCCCTCTTTCATCTTTTCTTTTCGAACAATGCTCCCCCGATAACACTTCTTTGGTCGTCTTGGGTCTTGGAAAAAGGGACATTGTTGGATGCCTTGATGGCGACAGCCGAGCATGCGATTCCGGTCAGCGAGCAAGTGATGGAGCTCCCATCGCTCCCCCAACCAGGGGTTGGAGGCTATGAAAGATATTGTCTTTGGATCGGTAAGGAGAAACATTCCCCCCCCACTTGGGTCTCTCTTGGTAGACGCTAACCTCGTACACTAGGTGGCTGGAATGGCAGGTAAATTGATCGAGTATCCCTTTGACACCGTCAAGGTTCGACTGCAATCACAACCCGAACACCTTCCCCTCCGATACACCGGTCCCCTGGACTGTTTCCGCCAGTCGTTCCAGGTCGATGGCGTGCGAGGACTGTACCGAGGCATCAGTGCCCCCATGACCGGGGCCGCCGTGGAAACCAGCTGTTTGTTCTTCAGTTATCGCCTGATTCAGGATGCCCTAAAAGCAAATGTCTTCCCCAATGTTGAACAGCTGCCCCTGTGGGTGCTGGTGGCTAGTGGAGCGGCGTCGGGCTCCGTCACATCGCTGGCCCTGACCCCCATTGAACTCATCAAATGCAAGATGCAAGTCCCCGTTGAGTCCGCGGTGGGGCACAAGGCCCCTGGACCTCTTCTTCTCATGGCGTCGATTTTCCGTCATGAGGGCATTATGGGATTTTGGCGCGGTCAGATGGGGACTTTGATCCGAGAAACCGGAGGCAGTGCGGCATGGTTCGGCGGCTACGAGGGGGTCTCCTCTCTTTTCCGGAGATACTCCTCTCGACCTTCGTCAGCAACCGATAGCCTTCCCGTGCATCAGCAAATGATTGCGGGTGCCGCTGCGGGCATCAGCTACAACTTCCTATTCTTCCCCGCGGACACCATCAAGTCGCGGATGCAAACCGAGGATATTTCTCGGCGTCCTGCCAATGGAGCGCGACAAACCTTTTGGAGTGTGGGGCGTGCTTTGTGGCGTCAGCAGGGTCTCAAAGGCATGTACCGCGGGTGCGGGATCACCTGTCTGCGTTCGGCACCCAGCTCGGCCTTCATCTTCGCCGTCTACGAAGGATTACGACAAAACTTTTGAACGTTAGAACCTACACATGTCCAAAACATAGATCCAGTGTGGTGTTGCACATAGATTTCGGTTGCTTTATCTTTTACTTATACCCGCTTTGTGCAGTTAATATACTAGAAATTATACTCTACCTATATGTACTCTTGGTCATATCTTTTTAGGTCTTCAGGGCATTGTAATCTTCTTTCTTAGATGGGCCCTGTTGATCATTAACCCTTTAGGACCCCCCCAAGGGATCTACTGTACCCTCTTACCGTGGATTTGTGATGTAACCATACCAGGGTTTACAAGATCTCCTGACTTTGTTGTCCTGGGTCTAAGACTCCACCCCAGCTATTGCCACGATACTCATCTCACCATACCCTCCTTCCGCTGCTGCATCTAGGAAGTCCCGCACGGTCAATGCTAGCCCCTGCTCGCTCAGCAGATCTTCCCCATCAAGTGTGCCCCGCAATAAAGGCCCCTTCATGCCTCCATTGAGCTCCCACACCTGGCCGCTCTTCTGGACAAAGCCAATGAAGTGGTGATGGTTCTCATCGTGAGGTGAAGGGGCAGCCGAGGAACCCTTGGATGCAGCCTCCATGTGTGCTTCTTCCAGAAATTCGGAGTCGTACAACAGCTGTGCTCGTCCTGTCGGTTCAAGTTCGATGGCACGCTTCAAGAGGATCCCTAATGTTGAATCTCGACTGACATATCGTCCCCCGTCTAGATTGAAGAGGCAGTGCAGTAACGCCATCAGACCACAGGCATGTCCGATCGTCTGTTTGATCCAGATGATGGGCTCGTCTGGACCAGATCCCTGATATTCCGGGATCGTAGGTACCACCGCAGACCGGGCTGCATTGTATATGGGCTGGTCCGCGAGCAGGATCAGTGCGTGAATGGGGCGAGGAATCCACGATAAAGCATCAGGCGATGTAGAGAAAACATCATGAAAGGCGAGTCCAGGAGCTATACTTAGATTCTGGCATAGATGGGACAGGACCTCTGGATTGTTCTCTAGGGTTTGTCATGAGCAGGCTACCTTTAGAAGAATCTGAGGAAACCCACCCAGAGGAATGAATGTCTTGCAGCCCTGAACAATCTCCGCCTTGGGAATAGACATACTGACAATGATGCTAAGAGTCAATAGCGGTATGGCCGAGAACAGGAAGCAAAGAAGCGGGGAAGCAATCCATGCAAACCACATTGCCCCACAACTTTCCTTGTTACATCTTGCATTCTTTCTCGAACGTTTCAACTCTTCTGTCCAAAATCTTTTTATGCAGGCCATATGGCCCGCAGATACTATTTGCTAACTCCCAGGGTCCCCAGGAAATCAAGGAAGCGGATCCAATGGCTCGGCAAGCTGCCGATTTGCTCCTACCAATGTTCTTCTCTGCGGGATCAATCTATCAAAAAAAGTTGGACTGTGAGTCTTCACATCTAGAGACTGCACAAATCCTTGATCATGAAGACACACGTTTGCATATATTGTTTGGTGTACGGTAATCGAGACAAGTCCTCGGATTACTTGGTCAACGTCCACTTCTTTGGTTGAAAATCTCCACTCTTAACCCCCGATGGACCTTCTGAATACCAATCATGAGACTCACAAATGTCATCCACTACCGGAAACTCCACTTTCCTCAGCCCTATGGAACCTGGAGCATGCGCGTTAGGCCTGGTCAACCTGCATTGTGGGGCACTCAGCCCTATGGACTCCAGTCTGAACACAGAAAAAAGCTTTCCGATGCCAGGCAGCAATTCGACGAGCTTCATTTCACTCGGAATTCATCTAGAAAATCGCTCATGAGAGCCCCAAGGTACTCATCCAATATTGTCTATAAGATGGTCTACCCAGGAAGGCAGAATACATTTTTGTCTTTATTCCACTCAGAGTTGACACCATGTCTTCCTTTGATCCGACAAATGTCAACCTGAACACAGCTAGTGAAGAAGATGTGCTGTGCTACCTGGCCATCTCGGGGAACGACTACAATGGCCACCTCGGCGCTCGTATATCCTCTATCTTTGTGATTCTCTTCGTGTCTTCGGCCTTTACGGTCTTCCCTGTGGTTTCCAAGCGGATGCCAGGATGGAAGATCCCATTCAGTGTGTATATCTTCGCGCGGTACTTCGGAACCGGTGTCATTGTGGCCACGGCTTTCATCCATCTACTAGACCCGGCATACAAGCGAATTGGCCCCAAGACCTGTGTTGGCCAGTCCGGATACTGGGCTGAATATTCTTGGTGTGCGGCGATTGTCCTCGCGTCCGTCGTGATCATTTTCCTGATGGATCTAGCGGCGGAAGTCTACGTTGAACACAAGTACGGCGTGCACAAGGATGAAGATACCACCGATGTCTTCGTCCAGCATGAGCACCACCTGGATGTGCAGCCTGCCCCGGATACCGAGAAGGAGGTCGTGAATCCCACCTCTACCGAGAAGCGAGTGAATACATGGGGCTCGGAGGGAGATTCTACCACGGCCGAGAAGTCTTTCCGCCAGCAGATATCCGCATTCCTGCTTTTAGAATTTGGTATCATCTTCCACTCCGTCATCATCGGTCTCAACCTGGGTGTGACAGGCTCAGAGTTCAGCACGCTTTACCCAGTTCTAGTCTTCCACCAATCTTTTGAAGGTCTAGGAATTGGTGCTCGCATGTCTGCTATCCCCTTCGGAAAGCACACCTGGCTGCCGTGGATTCTGTGTGCGGCATACGGCCTGACCACTCCAATCTCCATTGCTATTGGCCTGGGAGTGCGGACCACTTACAACCCTGACTCCAAGGTATCGTTGATTATTCAGGGAGTGTTGAATGCCTTATCGGCGGGCATCTTGATTTACACTGGTCTGGTGGAGCTTCTTGCTAGGGATTTCCTGTTTGATCCGTGCCGGACTAAGCGCCGGTCTCGGCTGTTGTTCATGGTTGGTTGTACCTTATTGGGGGCAGGAATCATGGCTCTGATTGGGAAGTGGGCCTAGAAGATAATTGAGTGACGGACATGGAGGATATATAGAATGGAGAAGAATGTATAGATAGATGTTGATTTCCATTCCTCGACGTATATATAGATGGCGATCCCGAATCCATGAGAGGATAATCAATCACGCATATTTTCCTGTCACTACTGATCGGAAGTTTCACTTCACACCCCTGCGATCCTCGGATGGATTCGACCAAGCAAAGATCAGCCCACTTCCGATCCGTGGAGTCTCCGCGGAATCTGCACGAGTAGATAAGCACTTGAGATGAGGCACCAAACCAACCCAGTACATTACAACCTTCATAATGCTAGCTCAACTGATCATCTTTGGCAAAGTAGTCGGGATCCTAGTCCAACAATCCTGGATCAGATTGCGATCACAACTGACATCTATCGTGCACCGGTTCACGTACCAACTAGGCGATCAACCGAAGAACATAGTCATTGTGGGCGCCTCATTCGCAGGATACCACGCAGCTCGATGCCTCGCAAACTCCATTCCATCAGGCCATCGAGTGGTGGTAATTGAGAAGAACAGCCACTTCCAATTAACATGGGTACTACCGCGATTCTGTATTGTCGATGGCCACGACGAGAAAGCTTTTATTCCATACGGTTCCTATATTCATGGCCCTCCTGGATCCTGGAGCTGGATCCGCGATACAGTGGAATCTATTATTCCTGATGGACGCGGAGGAAAAGTCCATCTTGCGTCGGGTGACTCAATCCCTTACGAGTACCTGATTCTGGCGACGGGAGCCTCGGCCGGACTGCCATCAAAAGTATGTCAGACGGACAAAGATACTGGAATGAAGGCACTTGCCCATCAACGAGAGAGAATTCGTGAAGCACGGGATATCGTGGTTGTGGGGGGTGGTCCTGCTGGAATTGAATTGGCGGCGGATGCAAAGGCCGTGTTCCCGGAGAAACAAGTCACTTTGATTCATTCGCGGAAGGCCTTGCTGAATGACGGATTTGGAATGAAGCTGCACCAAGCTATTTGTGATGAGATGGGTCGTTTAGGGGTGAATCTTGTGCTGGGGGAGAAGCCGGTGATTCCAGATGTGACCATGGGCGATATCAAACTCAGAGGAGGTGACACTATTCATTTTGATTGCCTGGTTAGTTCTGGATTTTCTCTCTTTCCCCGTGGGGAGCTCAGTTCTGACACTATCAGATCAAATGTGTCGGGCAGACACCAAACTCGAACCCGGTACACTTTCTGTCCACCGAGACTTTTACTTCGTCAGGGTAAATTCGGGTTAAACCTTCTCTGCAGGTTTTGGATGATGCATTTCCCCAGATCTATGCGGCAGGGGACGTCATAGAGGCTGGTCCAATCAAGAATGCTCGTTCTGCTGTGCAGCAAGCGCAGGTCGTGGCGGATAATATCATTTGCAATATTCGAGGCCAACGACAGATCGAATACCGACAGCAATGGTGGGAGGGAACAACGAAGCTCACATTAGGGACTGTAAGTGTCAAGACAGAAGATGAAGAAAAGATGCTGATTGGACTGAAGGCAAAGAGTGTAGTTTATATCACTGATCATAGTGTTGAAGTGCTGTTTTCTACACGCAGGCAGAGGGTTGAACTGGACAGCGCGATGGTATGGAAATATCTCGGCGTGAATCCATACGTGAGTTGTTAAGAGTCCACAGGGTCATATATCGACTTATGGTATATCCATGCTCTTGGGCCAAGACCATTGGTATAAATGTGTAGATGTCAAGACGGGAGATGATTAATGAGAAAGTTGGGCTTTGATTGTGCGGATGAGTTTCTACTTATCGCGGCCCCGCATTTCATGTATGACAACTTCCCCTTAACAACTCTCACCATGTCTGAAGTTACAGCCCAGGAGTTGGAGATTCTCTCCACTAAGGTCATCGCCGCCAAGGAGGCGGCCTACTGCCCCTACTCCAAGTTCCGTGTGGGAGCATGTCTCCTAACTACCTCTGGCGAGTTCGTGGTCGGCGCCAATGTCGAAAACGCTGCATACCCCGTTGGAACTTGTGCTGAGCGTGTGGCAATTGGAACGGCAGTGGTGTGTTCGAACCCATGAACCTGGAGATGTGCAGGAACTAATCTGGTAATCATACAGGTGGCCGGGCATAAGGAGTTCAAGGCGCTTGCCGTTGCGACAGATGTCAAGCCTGCCGGTTCGCCCTGTGGAATGTGTCGGCAATTGTCTGCCTCTCTCTCTTCTGTGTGCTCTTTCGATCGGTTACTGATACCCCTTAGTATTCGCGAGTTCACCAATCCATCGTTCCCGGTGTATATGTACGATAAGGACGGAGGCTATAAGATCATGACTATGGATGAGGTATGTCATCTCTCTCCTCTAATCTCTCTTTTTGACCGATTCTCTGTGATAACCATTGAATTAGTTGCTGCCGGATTCGTTTGGCCCTGAGCATTTGTCCTCCACTTGAGTCAATATAAAGCGATGTGAGGTGCGGTAGGACCTAGTATGGAATAGACGAAATGAGATCTGGAGTATTGAAGCCAAGACGAGATTCTACAAGTAGATCATAATGTGAATCAGAGGAAGAACAAAGCAAACTCTCTATATCTTTCGGGATTCGAGGATACATCGCAAGCCAAGAGAAAATTGTCCCCAGCGAGATATGCAATACAAAACATAACAGAAAATAACCCAAAAATAAATATTGAAAAAAAAAAAAAAGAATTTCCGTGCGCTCATAATGTCACATATTCCGGTCAGATCCATGTCCAAATCTTCCAAACATTACTGCATTGCGAGTGGAGAGAGGCCTACGCCTCTTCCTCCTCCTCAAATTCATCGGTGCCCAGCAATTCATCCTCGTCATCCACCACATGGGAGTAATCGCCCCGCCGAGCAGCAAAGGACCCCCGTGTGGCATAAGGTCGGGAGCTCCGGCCACGGCGCATCAATCCAGTGACTGTGCGCCACAGGCTGGTACCCACCAACGGCAACGCCTGGGCCACGGCTACCAATCCAGCGATGATGGCGACAGGCACAACGACCAAGGGAGAGTTCCCATCGAACCAACCGCGAGACCCAGAAGAGCCCTCACCCAAGCGGATTTGCCCGAACTTGCCATCCCAGCGAGTGTACACGAAGTACCCGAATGCCGTCGCTGCGGCGATCGGGATCACAATGGCAAAGAAGAGACCCACACCGCTGATGCCGTGCTTCTTTTCGAACTCCTTCTCCTTGTTGGGGCAGGGTCGGGGAATCTGCCGGTCAAGATCCTGCTCTCCGCTCTGGCAAGTTGTCTGTGGGAGCTTTCGGTAGCCAGTCGGCTCCCAGTACTCGACCAGATTGGGATTCTTCTGGCACTGCAAACTGTGATCAGGCTGGGCGAGACCGGGCACAAGGGCACAACTGCCGTCACTTTGAATCTCGTAGTTGTAGTCACTGGTGAAGAGGTTAGCAAACTCATTTCCCGGGACTTAGGAGCCATTGCTTACCATTCAAAGTCGGCACGAGTGCAGGTACAGTTCCCTGCGTCAATGCGGTGGATATGCGGATCACGCCAGTTGACCCAGCATTCGGCACTGGGCTTCTTGCGCTGGTATTGTTCAAAATGTCCAAACAGACAGTTGTCTCCCTGGGCGGGATGCCTAGGAGTCCACAATTCGTAGTCATCGCTCTGGCCGTTCACTTCATCCAGCTCGCACTGACGGTCCCAGATACCACTGAAGTCGAGGTTGATCGTTGTGACCTTGTTAGAAGACTTGGACCACAAAAGGAAGTTCTTGGACGTGTCCGAGGGGACGGTCGAGATGTCATCAATAATCATCTCGGTTTCCGAAAATTGAAACTCCTTCCAATTCTCGCCCTCGTCAACACTGTAGTACACCACGTTGGTCAATTGATGCTCCCGGACAAGCACAATGACTGAACCAGCGTCGCCGTACTCAAACATGAAGCGGCCTTTCTTGATTTCTCTCCAGGTGATTCCTGCGTCCCGACTGAGAAAAGTGTTGGCATCGGTAACGGTATCCGACAGGGCGTCACCCACATTACCAACCCCGATCATCAGACCTATGGCAGATCCAGAGTAGAAGGTATCCCGCCAGTCCCGTCGCGCTGTGTAGCTATGTAGGTGCAGTGCGCATTGATCGGTACCCTGACCCTCGGTGACCGAGCATGCATACTTATTACCATCGACATCGCGAGTCGGGGGTGCCAAGAGCATCCACTGGCCACCATCATTATGGGTGATGACTGACACCAGCTTCTTGGCGTCTCCCTTTTTATCAACGTCCGCTCTGTTCCGGACGACGTTGGCCAGTGCGACGCCCTCAATTCCTGCCATCTTTTCAAAATCAACATAGCCTCGGTCATCCATATTGAGAGCCTCTAAGCTCTGAACAAAGTACGTGCCGTTGCTGTTGCTCTTGACCAATGAGCCGTAAGCGTGACCTTCTTTGGTGCTGAGCTGCACAATCAGGAACAACGCATACGAGGAACCTGGGAGAACGGTATACTGAGGCACGTCGATATTGAAGGGGAAATGGGCCTCTGCAAAAACGCGGGCATCCAAACTGGTGGTGACGTTCAAGAACTTGTGCTTTTCTGTCGGGTATGTGGCCACGACAATGAAGTCATTCATGGTCACGAAGTGCGCGATGTTGTCGTTGATCAGCTTCTTATCCGCCCAATTGTCCAGCGAGTTACTAGAGACCAACTGCCGGTTGTTCTTACTGTTCTCCTGTGCATATTGCTCACAGATGACAAGCTCTTCGCTGTTTTCACGCTTGTCATCATATGCGAACACGCATGAACCAACCCCACGAAGCATCAGTTGCCACTCATGGCCGCGGTTCTTGCTAAAGTAGGCATCGAGAACACAGTCTTTACCTTCACAGGTCTCACTACCGACCCAAATCATCCAGTCCATGTACTTTTCATGGAAAACCAGAGGTGACATAGTCGCTGGGATATAAGTTGTCGGTTGCTTGAACTTTCGGAAGGAATACCCGCGGTCGATAGTCGAGTAGACCCAGTTGGAAGTGGTCATAAAGTAAGCGCCATCGGTGTAGTGAGGGTGTTGGATCATTTCTCGAACAGTTTCACCCTTCAATGCGGCTGGCTGTTCCCAATTTTTGCCATGGTCGTGGGAGACGGACATCTCCAGTTTGTCGGTAAGCATGAAGATGGTCTCATCGTCTCCAGAATTACTCGCTTGTCGTTCAAGGTAGAAGTAATCGGCGACGCCTCCGATGGAGGCAAATTCATGTGGCTTTCCTGCATGGACCTTGCCATCCGTGACGGGAGAGCCGATGGTGGTATTTCCACATGACCGCTCAATTTCCTTGTCGAGATTCTCGCCGCCATCGCGAAGACAGGCGTTACCGGGGATGAGCCGCCAGCCCGAGGGGCCTGTGTACTTGTCACTAGCGTCCTTGCATTTGCCCGCCGGGGCTGTCAGAGACACCGCCGGCAGGCACTCCTTGCCATCTTCAGAGCGCCGGAAGTTGTAGTCACACTCAAAGTCCTCGGTGGAGCATTTGCATTTCTCAAAGATGGGCGGATCCATCTTGAACTCGTTCTTCATGAAACAATCGGCACTGGCCTTTCGACGTTGGAAGAACTGCTTATGGCCCATCAGACAGTCTGCTTTACCATTCTCGTCCACCCGAGCAGGCCATGTCTCAACATCGTCCTTGGTGCACTTGCGTTCATGGAGACCCTCAAAATTAATCGAGTAAATGAGATCTCCATTGCCATCGCTCTTCTTGCCCACGAGCAGGAATTTCAGGCTCGTCGAATCCGGGGTCGTCGTCAGGAAAGATGTCTTGATCTTGTGCTTCAGCTCGAGATCTTCCCATTCTTTGCCATGGTCGATGGAGTATTTGACCTTTTTGGTGTCCCCGTCATCGCTAACAGCCACAATCACGCCGCCTTGATCACCAAACTCGAATCGATGCGGGCCCTTCAGCGCTTTCCGCCAATGCAGACCTGCATCGTCAGAGACATAAAGGTCGCCCTCGGAGTATTTCTTCAGGTGGTCACCCGTATTTCCCACTCCCATCACCAAGCCCGGCGCAGGACTAGAGAACATGCGGCCCAAAGAGCCCAACTTACGCAGGGAGTCATAGGTAGTCATCGAGTGCAGATGCAGTCGGTCACCTTCCACCTTGAGTGACTGGAAAGTTCTCCCATCATCGAAACTAATGCTGGTGACGAGCTTTTTATCTTCAGTGTCAGACTCTTCGACTTTCTCCCAATTGCTGACAGTGTTCACGATAACAATGCCTTGGATGTCAGCGACCTTCTCAAAGTCGACCAGTCCGTTAAGGTCACGATTGGTATGTTCGATGTTGGGGGAGAAATATGTTCCGTTCGAATTGGATGAAAAGAGTACACCGATGCGGTTTTCGTGCCATGTGGTCTGCACGTCCAATTGTATACTATAGTTCGTACTCTCCAGCAACGTATACGCATCTTTCTCGACCTTATGTCCACCAAATTCCGCGCGATGCCATTCGTGAGAGTCGTCACTCACATAAAGGGCCTGCTCAGTGGTACCTCGCGATTGAACACCGGCAACGATATACTTCTTGACAGAGCGAACCTTGATCTGCACGGCACTGACAGGCAGTCCACGATTCAGCTTGACCTCCGTACCTTCCACGTCGTCGCGGAAGAAGCTGTCAGAATACACCAAACGTTCCGAGCGATCGGCGGATCGCAGCCCGGGTACCACGCAGAGAATCCGGTCTCCCAGGGACTCCTTCACATCGAGGTCTTGACCAAATTGGGGGGTATTCGCTGCCCAGGAGCACTCCAGGATTGTTTCGCGCAGTGGAGTGATGGTCTTGAAGTCATCAGTTGTGTAGAAGGACTGTGTCATACACCCCATGATGAAGCACTCTTCGGTCATGAAGATGACCTTGCTGGGGTCCCAACCATTGAAACTGAACGGTATGGCACTACGCAAGACCATTGGAGGTGCCTTGATCACAAAAGATCTCCAAGTCTGACCCTGGTCAGTGGTGATCCAGTGCGTGCCGCTTCTGCCAATGATGTAGGCGCGGTTTTTGTCCCATGGGTGCGGCAAGATGATGATCGCGTTTCCTTGAATGCTTCCATCGTCGCCCTTGACCACCTCCCATTCCTCACCACCGTCGATAGAGATATGGACATTGCGCGTACTTTCATCGTGAAAGACGATTGTGTTGGACCCTTCGAAATAGAACAGGCCTCTTGGAGCATGGGTCAATTCCGTCGCCGTGGCCGTTGGTTTGTCCCCCTTTGCCGCAGTCGGCTGTGCGGTCAAAGCCAGCAGCAACCCGACAACGAGCAGCAGCCACCGAGGTATCATGACCGCTGATACTCAGGCATCTGAATGGGGATGTCGGTTTGGGGGTCAAGCAGTCTAGCTGCCTGCGGGCCGGTCCGGAGGGCGGGATCAAGTAAATGGCGAGTAGGTGATGCGGATGGGTTGATAAAATGCAATGTGAGCTGGTCCAGCCCTAGGAGATCCGACAAAGCACAATGTTGAAATGCGAATGATGATAGTTGTGAAGTATGAGGGAGAGCCCGTCGTGGCCTCAGCCTGGGGGAGCTATCCTGTCACGTGAAAGACTTATCGGTCTATCAGCGGGTACCTACGTAAAGATGTACCTTGGTACTCATTACTATACCACCCGCATTGATCTGATCGGGGATTGACATGGGTCACAATTTACTAGTCGGAAGTAGTCGAGGTTAAACCCCAATGCAAGTTAGGCATGGTGGTATTTTGCAGCCAAATGAAGTATATATACAAGGCGCTGCGAACTCAAAATGGATACTAGATACACGAACGGGCAGAGGTCGAAACCTCCAAATCTGCTTCATGGGAGATATAAAAGCCAAATCAACGCTAAACCCAAATGCAGAAGATTAAAAAACCGGTCTCAGTAAGACGCCATCAAGAATGAAAAGAAAAGAAGTATTGAAATGGGGAATCAACGGTGCTCGAGCGCTGAACGAACGAATAAGAAGAGAGAAGTCATAATTTACTGATGCAAGATCAGCAGGAGAAACAAGAAAGAATGAAGGCCTATGCTCTGCGGCGCAACTTGCGCCACATTTTCTTGACCATGCCTTCATTATCATCCAGATCCTCCCAGATGTGTTGGGTGCGGTCGGCAGGCGGCAGAGCGGCCAATTGCAGAGGATCCTCTTGGGGAGACTGGGACGGCGTAGGGGACTCGGTCCGTAGATCAGGTCGGGTCAACGTCATTTTCAGAGTCATTTCCCGGTTTCCTGGGAGTCGCTGGGGAGCCAATTTGGACCCAGGCAAGAAAGACTGGCGTCTTTGCAACAGCGACGGCGTATCCACCGATGGCCGTGGGCTCTCCCGCGGGTGGGAGTTTATTGAAGGTGCGTGTGCTTCCAAGACCGATCCACCCGGACTGCCAACCATTGTGCCATCGTCCTCCTCGAAAAAGGTGCCGGCGCATTCTGAATTGATCGAGACTGGGATGGGGGAAGGTGGCTCCGGGGACATGTTTTCTTTGTTGTGGTCCAAGGATGGGAAACCGAATTCAATTGCTTCATCAAACTTCTGAGGGGATGCCAGATACACACGCAACTTCAAGCGAGCGTCCGGGTCTTGATAGTATTGTGCAGAGGGGTCAATGCTGGAGGTGGAGGATTTTGGAGCATGTTGGCTGGATTGATGACGAGATGCTGGGCGGGAGGATGAGTTACGATTGACCAAAGGCGCAAACGGGGGGCAATGATTGGCTTGGGGGAATGCTTCGTGGCGGGACTGATGTAGATTGTCGGGGTTTCAAAGATGTGTGGGTGGAAAAAGATAAAGAGCGGCGAAAGGAAGGGCGACGCCAGGCTTTTCCTTGATGAGTAGCCGCATCGGCGATGTGGGCATGGTACTCGTCTAGCGACAAGTCCAGATCTCCATCTCCATCCAGCCATCGGAAACTGTCATAGATAGTCTCATCCATCTTGGAGGATTGGTTCTCGTCAACGGATTCGGAATCCGATTGCCAAAAAACGGAAGCAGGATGGTCTTCGGACGTCGCCTCCGAGGATAGGGAGTCGGTTGATAATTGACGACGAGCCTGGTCGCGACGATAAAAGGCCTCGTCGGCCGCGTCCAGAATCACGCTGTCGCGATAGGCACAGCGGAGACGGCAACGTTCCTCAGGGGAGAAAAGCTTTTGTTGGATCTTAGCGGGAAGAGAGTGAAAGCATTGCGAGTCAGCCTGAGCAACCAGGTAGGCCAATTGGAGGGAACCAGGTTTGCGCAATTTTTTGGGAGATGCAGAACGTTTCTCCAGACCTCGTCTCCTTGTCACTGTTCGAAGCCCACGGTGGAGGGGTGGCCCGTGAGCATTTGTCCGATAGGCCCGACCATGATGATAGTCATACGTGGAGCCCCCAGGGGCTTCCTGGCCTAACCTCATGCGCAAGCGCTCGACATTCGAGAAGAACTGTTTCGGGTCAGTCATGAACAAGTGGAGTATGAGAGTGGAGACAGTCTCCCGTGCGCCAATGTGGGCAAGGCACCGACAGCGCCATGGGTGATAGTGCGGGTATTGGCGGGTTCCGATGAATTTCAGGGGGAACCAAACACCAAAGACCAAAAAAGTATAA
Source organism: Penicillium frequentans (assembly GCA_028828275.1). Classification (NCBI taxonomy): domain Eukaryota; kingdom Fungi; phylum Ascomycota; class Eurotiomycetes; order Eurotiales; family Aspergillaceae; genus Penicillium; species Penicillium frequentans. The sequence continues at coordinate 171,644 of JAQIZY010000001.1, read as the reverse complement.
AAAATCATACAAAAAGGAAAAAATTCATCAAGAACAAGAGAAAAAGAAAAAACAAAAAAGAACAAAAAGAACCAAAGAGGTAGAAGATCAACAAAGGGTAAACCCCAAGGGATATGCAAGTGGAGAGAGTGGAAAGTTTCTCGAATCGTATCAGTAAGTCCGACACTATCGATCACACTATCGAGTCGATCCCGCAAGGGTTGAAAAAAACGGTGAAAAGGGGGAAAGAAACGGTATTTTTCACTTTACCTTTCGTCTCACGGCGGGCGGTAACGAGTCAATTTCCTCCGGCAATTGCATCGTGAACTCGATTCGAGATCGAGTTGAATACCATTCAAATCAAGCTCTGCAGGGAAAAAGAGAAGCGGAAAGAGACCAGGGAAAGTAATGAGATGCAGATCAACGAAACAGATGAGGTCACTGCGATAGCTGGATCGGTCGAGAACTATATATCTCAAGTGCAAACGTCCAAGCTTCCAAAGCTCAGAGAACTCGAGAACATCGAGAACATCGAGCTGTTGGGCGAGATGAATTATATGTCAAAGAAAGCTCGACCTGATCACACAACCTAAACCCCGCCACGATTGGAGCCAACGTAGGTCCAATCGCCAAGTGCACAGACCCCGTGATGTGACAGGGACATCTATTCCCAGACCTGTCACCTTGAATGTGGAGCCTTGACTTCTTTCATCAAATATGACCAGTCACGAACGCTTCGATCCCACACAGATCGGAGAAACCGGTTCCTGAGGGGTTCGAGCGAAGGGGGTTACTCTGCAGTCAACAGACATGCACATGTATAGAGCAGAGACATACAGATTCATGTTGGACAAGACAAGATTAAAGCCCACAGCCTTGTGTGACTGGGGTTACGAGGAATGTGAGCGGCAAGGAGGGAACCAATCACGAAGGTGGAGAGCATTCGCCGTACTTCGTATTAGAGGAAAGATGCAGCTGTACGGGTAGGTCTGACTAGAATATCGTTCTAACTGGTTCCAGGCTTCTCCATCTGATCTCCCCAGCCCTACTGTACTGGCGCGAACTGAAACTCCGATCATCTGAAACACGTCAGCCTCCTAGATCGGAGATATGTCAGGGTCCTGTTGAGGCAATCCCGTCGGGAGGACATGTGAATCAAAAGCAACAGTCCAACTATCGGATTGTATATACCTGTCTGAGATTGAAAAATAAGATGAGAGCTGTCGGATCCGGGAAGACTAGCGGAAATGGAAATCCTACGAGTACAAAACAAAGAAAGTAAGCCACATCGGTCTTCTAGTGTGATGCAAGTAATTCCCCAAACCGTTTTATCTCATAGCGCCGCTTTCCGAGGTATATTCTTCCGAAAGTCAAAACCAAAGAAAAAGGAGAAAAAAAAAGAAAAAGTATTGAGTACTGTGTCTTCCCCACCACTCTGGAGCATATGACAGGTCTTACTAGGGGAGTTGTTCTAGAACAAACTTGGGAATTATACTTCCATTACATTATTCCTCACAGAGCATTGAGTACTTGTTGTAGAGCCAGGGTATTCGAATCCTCCCGACGAGACACATACGCTCGTACTTCCATGACACTGAGTTTGGCCTCGGGGCCGGAGCCTCGACTGGAACCAGGTCCAGTGCCACTGGCGGCACCGCCCCGGATACGCTCACGGAGCGCCTCCACACCAATGACAAACAAATTCCCGACTTCCAAGAGCACGTCCAGCGCGCCACCAGGGGCCTTGATCTCTTCGTCAATGTCCCACGATTTGAGCAGGTCCGCGTATTGGGTCATATCCTTGGTCACCATCAATCCACCCGGTCCGCTGACGGCGAACCGCTTGAAATGCTCCAGCAGGAGTCCGCGTGTCCCCAAGGCAATCTCCGTCAACACCTGCCGCACATTGGCCCCGCTGGAGGGCAACGAGGTACGAGCAATGTTGTGCAGTCGCGTGAGAAACGTACAGATCGATGCACAGGTCTAGGACGAGTCAGCTGTTAGTAATTTCTTTTTACTTTCTCTTTTCATTTATTTTTTTTTCCCTTTGGGTTTGTATTTGGCTTTTCGGATCCATCATATCAGGGAACACGTACCGGTGTCTGCAGCATCTCAAGCCATGTGGCATTGTCACTCTCCCGAGGCCGGAAATCGTTCTTACGTTGACCGGAGAGCAAACGCCCAACCCACGCAAGTGTGCCGTCAATGGTCTTTTGTTCAATAGTATTGATCTTATCCTCAAATCGGGAAGTGGCCTGGCTGGTCCGTTTCTCCATGTCCCGACGAGTAGTGATACTTCCCGCCGCCAAGGGCAGAAGAACGGCATTCACACACATCACCATCAACGTAGTGATGCTGATCGTGGTGCGAACGGAAGGCAGGTATCCAAAGTCTGGCTCATTCTTGCCGGATTCTTGGGCCGTGGCTGCCTCCAGGGCAGCGTCGAGGCAGACATCCACATATCCCTCACCCATAGTGAGCAGCAGCAAGGTCAGCAGAGCCGACACATCCTTGTGCGTGTCAGCATTGACGCTCAGCTCCAGTCCCCGACCCACCGCTTCCGCCAGCCACTTCAGCATGCGCTTCGCATCACTCAAGTTGGGCAGACCATCTTCGTCGGTGAGTTTGATTTCCGTCAGCCGCACGGTGTCAGGGAGATCACCGAGCCTGGCGACATGAAGCAGCGTTCTTCGTTGAAAGGGGGATACATCTGGCGAGTCTAGCCGAGCGATGAACGCATCACGAGTGGTGGACAGCAGTTCAGTAGCCGGGCGAGACAGCGAAGCCATGAAGGTGGTGGCGGCCTTCTTGCGGCGAGCCTGATAGCTAGTAAATCTGAAAAGCAGGGCATTATAGAGATCCTCGAGCGTGCGTTTCTCGCGCTCGATGTAAGAGGACCCCACAAAATAGGGTACGAATAATTCTTCCAGCTGTTGATCCAGTAGGAGTGCAGTTTGGGATGAAATTGGGTCGGGATGCTCAGTCAATCCATGCGCCTTCAAGTCATCGATCAAGGCACTGATGTAGCCCCGGGAGCTCTGCAAGCATCGTAGAAACGCCAGAGAGGAGACGCCCCCGGCCTTTTCGAGGACCATCTCCAATCGTTGCTGGATGGATTGCTGGAACACGCGCTGGAGGAATTTTCCAAGCACTTGCTCGTAGTATGGAAAGGCGCGTTTGATAATTGCAGATTCTTCCTGCACCACCACTTTGACCTCATCGAGCAACGACTGCAGACTGGGTTCCACCCCGGGAAGCTCAGCATCGGGATCGGCCATCCTCTCCCATGATTCCGCATCCCCACCGACTTCCTCCGTCATCAGTTGGCTACGCTCGATGAAGAATTGATGCTGATTGACGAACAGAGCAATCACACTGGAGCCGGCATTGAAGTCTTGCAACACGGTTGCACAATCCTTCATACCATCAAAATTGGCCTTGCGATAGAAGTCATCAAATTGTTTCAATAGATCCTTCTCCAAGGTTTCGGAGAATTTTTCAATAATTTCCCTTGTATTCCGACGCGGTGTACTGTTCCCACTGTGCAGATCCTCCGAGGAAGAACTGCCGCCATGGTGCCCATTGGTCGATGAGCTCTGGTTCTGCTGCCAGCTTTGAGAATCCAGCCGTTGACTGATCCGCAGCAGTTGTCGCGCGATATGTGCAGACCGTACTTTGGCCTCCGCCGTACCCGTTCGTCGCAGGTTCTCCAGAAGCGAGATCTCCCCGCGATTACAAACCCCGTCCCAGCATTCAAGCAAGAAGTGGGCGTCCAGAGCTCGCCGGCGTTGACGGTCCAGTTCCTCCAATCGCCGTCCAGTCTCCACTGCCATATTTCCGGTGCCCCCAGTGCTCTCAAGTCCCGGCCCGTTCAGCGAGGTGTCGAGCTGTTGGAATGAATCAATAGCTTGTCGAAGCTTCCGACCGAGCGAGGTGAGGTTTTGCGAATGCTGGGCCTCTGCCCGACGAACTGCCGCAGAGAGTTCATTTTCTCGAATCTCCAGGTCGCCCGAGAGTTCACTCAAACGTCGTTGGGCACTTTCAAATGTGCGGATGAGGGGTTTCGGATCGAATGGCTGGTTGGCCGGGGTCGTGCCCAGCGTTGAGCGACGTGCGGAGATAGCAGTGTCGGACAAAGCCTCGATAAACTCCTTGACGATAAAATCCCGGCCGGAGAAGTCCTCGAGGGAGAAGCTGGGGCCCTTGGGGAAGACGGTGCGGGCGGGGTTGGAGGAGATTATGGATGCATTGTCGGGCATCATGGCGATTGCAGGGGCTTCATGGGCCCTGAACCAGACACGAGTTCAAATTGACCAGCTCTAATCCTTTTGGTGGGTGAAAGTGTCTGTAGCTTGAACAATCCGGGGAAAGCTGGGATGCGCGCAACAAGAAGTCGGAGTTGTCGCGGGTAAATGCCACAGCTAAATCTTGGGTTATTGCCACGATTGACAATGACTGATTTACATGAACCATGAGATAATTTTGCGTAGATATAGCACAAATACTATAATACTACGATCAGCCTACACACGAAAAGAATAAAGATTGTAATGCATGATCTAGGCTTTCCACTGCCATTGGTATACATACAATGAACACCTTGGCCTGAAGCATGGACCTATATCTACACGCAGATACGCATTCCTAGGCAACAATCTAATTTGTAATATCTGTCTGAGTAACTTTAAAAAACCAGATTGCACGAAATCGCGGCCTTTCTACTGACTCAGTAGGATCGATGGGACCGCAGACAAGCTAGTATAGAGTATACGTTGCAGAACCGTTTTCTCCAGATCCCAACTTTTCCCGCTTTCACTCTTTAGAACCCTCACACTCCCCCATCGACATGGTCACGCAAGAAGAGCGCAATATCTTGCGCGCAGAGATCCGCTCTCGCGGCAATAATCTCTCCGCTGCAGATCGCGAGACTTTGATCAAGCCATACCTGCCCGACCCTGCCGACTTGCCCCAGACACGGTCCAGAGCATCGACCGCGAACTCCTCATCCCACTCGCGGCGCCAGAAGGCTCGCAGGACGCCAATCCGCACATTCCTCAAATCGCAGATTCACCACCTCACCTACGCTCTCACTCACATCATCTTTGGCATCATCGTTCGCTTGCTCCAAGCTTACCATGCCGTTGTCGACCGAGTCTTTGCCGTCGTCTACCACCACCACCGTACACCGGAGCTAATCCGCAAGGATGTCCGGGGACTGAAAAGATTGCCACAGCACCTCAGTGTGATTCTAACATTGCGGACCGAGGACGATGCGCTAGCGGTCTTAATGGATGAGGTGGCTGAATTGACGGCTTGGAGTGCTTGTGCGGGGATTTCGCAGCTCAGCATTTATGAGAAGACAGGTATACTCTCCCTGACATGACTATTCGATATTCACGGGGGAATGAAGGAAGAATACTGATTGAAGAACCCTATGAATCCAGGTGCCTTGAAATTTTGTATTCCAGCTCTGCATCAAATCATCACCACCAAGCTCGCATCCTACTACGGCTCACCCTCGCAGCAGCCTTCCTTGCAACTCTTTGCACCCCACCATGCCGTCTATGGTTCCACCTCTGATTCCAAGTCCGAGGTGCCTCCCCTGACACTTCTTCTTCTCTCCGCCACCGATGGCCGCGAGACCATGGTGGATCTGACCAAGACCCTCGCCGAGATGTCCCAGAATGGAAAGCTGTCTCCGGAGGACATCACCCCAGAGCTAGTTGATGCAGAACTCAGCGAAATTACTTCCCAGCCACTTCAGCCCGAGGGGAGGTCGGATCGTGTCCCAGCCAACATCATTAATCCCGAGCCTGATCTTTTGCTGATCTTTGGACCATACTTGAAATTGGACGGATACCCGCCATGGCAGATCCGCCTCACCGAGATGTACTGCACCGGAGATCGCAGCCACGGAGTAGGCGGATATGGAGAGGCTGTGGAATACCAAGGTTTCATGCGGGGTTTGTGGCACTACGCTGGAGCTCAAATGCGTTTTGGACGGTGAAATTGAACCCGGAGAAGGAAGGTAGAAGTCCTCCAGGACGGCATCTTGAATCGCATGGTTGCCTTCTTTTTATGTTATACCCGATCTGCATCGACATTCGACCCTTATCCTCATACATTGTATCTCATGAACTTGCAGCTATCATCACTATTAATATCCAGAATACCATTGAATGTTCATTAATTGATGTAATCTGTCTTGGTATCACTATGCCATGCCATGAAATGAAATAAAAAAGGACAATAAATGCACAATATGATGCCATGAAAACCAAATCCCCTCCAATAATCCAGGTAAAGGGAAGAGTAAAGAAATCAGATGCAGGCCTTATGCATACAGATCCAACGCCAGTAGAAAAAAAATCAAATTCCGTCAAGTCAAATAAAAGGGTGTGAGGTCGTGGGGGTCGTTTTCATGTCAGTTTCATCTTTTTCAAGGTTCCAATGCCGAACATCTGCCCCGTAATTCATGAATGGGCGTAGCAGATGGAATGACAGGATTATCCAATCATACGGTCATGATTCAGGGCATCCAAGGTCCATCCAGGAGCCATAGAGCCAGGCGGCCAGGTTGCAGAATGGCCGCGGACACAGTCCAGGCACTGAACGATTTCCGTGCCATTCTCAGTTATCCCCTCCACCGCACAGCTCGAGCAGATCTTTCTTCGAGAATCTGTGCCTTCGTGGTCAAACGGTCCCTCAGGGCTGTAAATATCTGAATCGCCAGGGATTCCTGAGTGCCCATGGGTGCCACGACAGGCGAGAGCGTCACATTGGCGGAGACAGATGAAGCAAGCTCTTTCACCACAGAGATCGCAGTCTGCATATGCATCCAGGACTTGTCGCGTTGTGGGACGGCGGTGGCAGATGTGGCAGGGACGAAGTGCGGAGGGCGAAGTAGACTGGTAGGAGATAGGGACGGTCCTGGGAGATACGGGTGGAGAATAGGAGCCCTGAGCTGAGGCGTAGACACTAAGAGGGGATTGTTGATGGGTGGGAAGTGTGAGATAGGGGGCCTGAACGTGTCGGCGTTTGCGAGGTAAACAGCGCGGCCGGAAGGAGTGGTCGCCTGTCTCCGTTGGATGTCGAGATAGGGGCAACAAACAGGTATCCCGGTCAGAGCGATCTACTCGGAATGGCGCAAACGTTGGGCTTTTTGATTCATCATTAGTGATCAAAGTCTCGAGAGGATATTCAATTTGAACCTAGGGATCAGACAAATACTTACGGCCGAACCAATGTTGCGGAGTCTTCATGATCTCGTTTGCGTTTCCTCCAGCCAGCAGCCACCAAGTCTGCAGGATCTGAAAATCCAGGCATAGATGAGGGATTATGATAGTCCCGCCAATTCATTAGCCTCGGAGATCAAAGAGGTGTTGACGGAGTCGCCCAAAGAAAATAAAGCTCGGGGGGTTCTCACACCGCCGGGCAAATTGCCTCGGCGTGTTATCGCCTGAGTCCGTGCTTCCAGTACTACATACTTTTCATGCATTTTCAATTGAACAGTCGGTGATGAAAGAATTGAACGTTGATCCGAAAGGCCAATTGAACCTTCCAAGTTAAAATATTGGGACATCCTTATGTACCTACTTAGGCAGTGTATATAGGTATCATAGAAGTATGGTCAACAATGAGTGTATCGCTTTCTGTGACGGGGTTGCCATTAAAAGCACATTCCAGGCGGCGTAGCCATGTGGATTTCCAAGTTGTGATCAAGATGTTAAACTTGAGGTTGGCGCACTTCAGACCTGTCAGAAGTGGGTTTCAATCTAATGTGGATATAGACTTTGTCTTCGTTGCCTATCTGACTCCACGTCACCAGCCCCTGATATATCAGGTTCATAGATTGGCCTAGCAGGTCAACCAGGCAGCAGCTATGGGGCTGATCTATTGTTGACATCAGGGAAGAACAGCCTAACTAGAAATAAGAGGAGACCAAGTGCTGCACGCAAATTGGATCAGGTGGGTATACAATCCGCGTAAACGATCTATATATACGCAATGGGTCTCTGAATTTTTGTGCGGCAAAAGTCTTATCCTGACTGAAAGGTAAAATCAAAGTCGGCATGCAAGGCCCAACTTGCATGGAGCCGCTTGCAGATATACATACCGAAGTAGCCTGAATGAAAGGTGAAATCGAGGGAATATGATGGCGATGAAGACATTTCAGGTACTTTTAGAGAGGTCACATATGATTTGGACAGCCATCAGTTGGCGATACTAAGCACTAGGAACCCGGATCCATCCCGACGGAACTGGAAGGAGTAATCGGGGAGCCGGCGGGTCACCCGTGGGGATCGGGATGCCGGGGCACCAGGTCCTCGTCAATCGGGGCAGTGCCCCTACAGGTATTCTGTTTTTAGACGATCTGAAATACTGCAGCTTGATGTTCAATGATCATCGGATCTTGCGAGTCCAAACGAAAACGAGAGTGGGTTTCGTGGGGCAATAATGCTCGATAGATAAGTATATATAGTTCAGTATACGACTAAACTGCCGATGGTCGGCGATTCAGAGCAAGAGAATCACTCTGGAAGTCGTGGGGAAAAACGCAGGTAGAGAGAGAAGTAGAGTAATGCGATGAGCTGGATATATTCAAGGTTTCCTTTGCTTCTCCATAATATCATCTCCACGAGTGCCAAGTACATCAAAGTATGAACTATACTATGTAGTATATGCACGATAACTTTCCCACATTCCCACGCGTGGGGACGTGGGGAAGTCAGAACCCGGTCGCGACCCGATACCTTCCTTGTAGGACCCTCTTGCTCATGTCCCTGTTTTCCACAATTACTCTCTACGTACCTTTTCCTAAAAAAAAAATCGGTTTTATTTTCCCTTTTCGCTTTTTTCTAGAACCGAGTCTTTGGGGTTGAGAGTGGTTGACTCAGCTTTCCCCTGTTCTGTGGTTGGATGTGACCTTTAACTCCAGCTTTGGCCTCTTGCGTAATCCACCTTTCTTTCCGATCGCATTCGGCCAAATCTTTAATCTATTCAACCTCGTTTCGCTTTTTCGTTCTAGATCTTCCTTTCTACGGGATTCTTGATCCCATCGGTTTTATATTTGACTCCTCAGCGAGTCGCGCTTTCATCTAATTCCGAGAACACATGGCATGTATCTTGACCTAAACTAACCCTCTTCATGGATGAGGGCTCCGATAAAGCCCCTCGGCGGAAGAGGGTCTCGAGAGCATGCGACCGCTGTCGCAGTAAAAAGGTCGGTTTGCGAATCGCGTCCGCACTCTCGTCTCCGGGCTAACCGTGCGCTTCTTAGGACAAATGTGACGGAATTCGTCCCACTTGTTCCGCCTGTCAGGCCTCGGGCCAAACCTGCTCCTATGATCCCCATGCGAAGAAACGAGGTCTGCCGGAAGGTTATGTGCGCGGCCTAGAGAAGCTATGGGCGTTGTCTATTTGCAATATCGACGGGTTCGAAGAGACCATGTTATCGATGCTGGGAACCACGATGGAATCGGCCGGTCGTCGCGGCAAGTTGATGTCGGTCTGGACGGACGATAATAACTCGGAGAGTTTACATGAGACGTGGAAGACGAGTCGCCTATTCAGTGCTCTCGAGAAGATGCTGTCGAACTCCGAACCAGTTCCCGCCACCACCGGAAAGCGATCGCGGAACCCCAATGAGGATTATGGGGACGGGCCTGATAATCAATGGGGGTTTCGGGTTGGCCGAGAATTGACCCCCTTGGGTTCCGACGCACCACGCGTGGTGGGACCGTCAGGCCTCTCCCCAACCGCGAAACGAGCTCGCCTGGCGCAGGCCCCAGACAATCGTGGCGCCCAGTTGAGCAATAGCCCCCATACCCTCCAGCTGCCACCGCAGACCTCACAGCTCCTCGATATCTACTTCGCGACCACGCACTCGTGGTTTCCCATTGTCGCGAAACACAACATCCTTCGTGCCTCCTACCTTTATGCCAATGCACCCTTCTTAGTGGCGACAACATCACCTGGGTCGGGAGACCATGCCACGTTATGGGCCATCCTGAGCTATACAATCACTCAATCCCGATCCGATCCGCGAGCCCGTCCGGTGGGCGCTTTGTCGCTTGCGAAAGAGTACTATGCCGTGGCTCGGAATCTTATTCCCTCGGAAAAAGAACGCTATGAACTTGGTCATATCCAGGCATTACTCTTACTAACATTGGTAAATATGGGTCTAGAAGACTGGACGGCTTCATGGTTATTGAGTGGTCAGGCAGTCCGGATGGCCATCGCCATGGGCTTGGGAGCCATGACAGATACTCGCCGTTCGGATGAATTGCGACAGGGCAAAGCGGTCTTCTTGGGATGCTTTGTGATCGACTCATTACTATCGTTCCGTCTCTCTCGATCCCCTGCAATGTCCTCGAATGACCTGGCAACAGTGGGTCTTTTGGAAGAAGATGGATTAGAAGAGTGGAATTCGTGGGTTGACGTCCTCCCTCCTACGGGTGTTGCTCATGGCAAGAACCCCCTCGCAGAGGTCCACTGCTTGCTTTGAGCTGCTTCAATCGATTAGTTGAATTGGCCAGTGTACTCAATAAGACCTCCCGCAACCTGGCAATGGGATATAAGCCCGCCTCCTTCGCACAGCAGCTGGTGGCAGACCTCAAGCAGTGGGATGATGGATTACCCCTTGGATGTCGATTGATCGGGCCTGAGAGTATCTACCCGGACCGACACTCGGCTTTGCTGCCACATCAGACTTATCTCGGCTTGACCTACGTGGCGACTCTTCTTTGGCTCTATTTGCGCCTTATTCCTGCAGAGCAGGGGCTACACCGAACCCAGCGACCCGCAACAGAGGGAGCAAAGAAGCTATTATACCGGGGCCTAGCGATGATCTCGCAGCATCTTGAAAACTTCCCCATGTGTGGTCTTCCGCCCATTTTCGAATTTGGCATGCGCACGATCTCTGAACAGGCCTTTTCACTACGACAAACCGTGGATTCTTCGGACAGCTTTCCGTTTGCTCAGTGGGCCGAAGAGTTCCAACAAAAGACGTCTGCGCTAGTTTCGACATGGCCAGTGTATAGTTCCTTGGTTTCTTCGATGGAGCGCTGGCAACAACCACATGATTATCCTGGATCGCAACCAGGATTCCCAGCCGTTGTTCCCCCTGCAGTGCCCGGAAGCGCACCCCTCTCGGTCCCATGCAGCCGGCCGGTGCACGCGGTATGCTTCCACATGACCAAGGGAGCTATGCTTCGTCTATCCTCGGTATAAGCATCCCAGTTGATGGTCAGTCATTGACCCCCAAGGACACCGTCATGGAGAACACCGATATGTCCATGATGGACGTGCCCTTGCAGCAGGCGCCACCGCCACCGCCACCGATGGATGCACACTCGGTTCTTTCGGATAAAGTAACTCCTCGCAGTGGACCCGATGTGATGTATCCGCCCAGTAACGCTCACCCACAACCACATACTCCAGACTCGGCCACCTCCAACCCGATGATGGGGCAGCCTCGCACCAGTGATCGGCCCGGTCCGACCAGCGATATGGGATTCAACCCGGCCGGAAACGGAGACCTTGACGCGATTTTCAAAGATCTGGCCTACTTGGACACCACTGAATGGTCTAATAACCGCGAGGCCGGTCTCAAAGACTTTGGATTCCTGGACGACAGTACCTTCCAAGCCTTCTGCCACGATCCTGATCGACTGGTTGGATCACAACCTCTGGTACATCCACCATCCATCGCGGACATCTGGCCACCCCCAGGATTCTTCCCCGAAATGTTCCAGGAAGTCCCAGAGAAGACCATGAACGGTTGAATGGGACTGTTTGGTTCACTTGTACATATTGCACCAACTCGGGCTGACCCACAATTGTCCCACTCGGCAGCCGTGTCTCAGCCGGTTTCTGGAAAACCATCTCCATGGCCAGTGAACCATCGCGCCGCAGCACGGCACAATCATGATCCCCGCCCCGCCCACTCCGACTGTGGAACACCATTGGTGGGATTGACGAGTCCCTACCTTCTTGGTGACCGAGGGAGCAGGTTTCACGGACATGAATGTCCTTTGGCCTTTGCCCAAGCTCTTTCCCATTTGGGATTCAAATTATTGATGCAGTCTTAACTGGATCTCATCTTGGCATGTAAATATATTGAATCCTGGCACGTGACATATGTCAACCAATCAATTGATGGCATCATGACCAGCTTAGCCACAGTTTGGAATGTAAACTTGTAGGTGAAACAGCGAAGTAACACTGGAATGCATTTGGTGTGTGTGAACATGATGAATCTATACCTCTGTAGCCTGACTTGGTATGTACCTTGCGGATCTCTAATGTACATATCAAGTATGTATTGTACCGATCAGAAGCACTCAAACTGGTACTCTCTGTATGTACTCTCATCACATTATACAAGAACGTATAAGAAATCTACAATACCCCTATCATCTAATACTTTATATTCATAGGTTTAGTTTAGTACTTGGGTGCACTATACACGTATGTATGTGTCAAGATGAAACGCACGTGACCCAGGCATTCAAGCCACCAACGTTAACCTTGGAAATCAAATCAATTGACCTCTTTGACATCTTCCCCTATTGTGGTCCTCGTTTCAGATACATTTGGTGCTTTGAGTCTGATTTAAACTTCGTACCTCGGCTTAGCCACTTCCGTCACCCCAATATTGAACTTTAATATTTTTGATATTCAATGTTCCCCTCTTTCCGTTTCCCTTCAACTCCTTTGAAACCCCCTGATCAGCTAGATCGGCAGTTGAGATTGAACCACAGTTACTGATTCCCCACTCCCACCTGCTTTCTACCGCCTACCGGTCGATCATTTCCCTGTGCTGCGTCAAAAAGCCCGCAACCGATGACGCTAGCGTGGGGCCAGCGGGTAGGCTTGAACTCCCGCCCACAGCCTCGTTGGTTCATGGCCCCCGTGCTTGATGATCTATCCCCAATACTTCGGGCGGTTCGCCTATCACTTCCGCGCTTCGTCATCGGTTGTCCAACTCATAGGGTTGTTGCCTGTGCGCTTGCCCCATAGATCGTCGCGTCCAACAAGCTATGAAGGCAAATGCGAAAGGGGAGTCGAACACTCTCGATGATCCCTGTCCCTTTTCTGCACGTTTCAGCAGGCGCCGTCTTTGTTTTATCCCTTCACTCACTTTCTCTTCTCTCTACAGAGCGCCATTTTCCTTCTCGTATGGCCTCTCGTACATTCTTTTCCTAATCCACTCCTTTAGATTTTTTTTCTCGCTCCTGCTTTGGCGACCATGTTGAGTTCTCCGCGACGATGGTTTTTCATCGGCTCTCCGCTTATTATCTTCACCCTACTCTACTACGTTCTCTACACATACAATCAACCCTCGGTCGCCGTGAACTCTGAACCCTGGAATCAGTCCGCAGACCACCTGGTCTTGGAAACCCAACCACCCCCGCAGCCTTCTGGACCTAAAATTTCTGTTGAAGAACACCAATGTGGACACTTGCGCCGTGATATGGACGACGTGCTAGTCATCTTGAAGACGGGTGCAACAGAAGCCCAGGAAAAAGTGCCAGTGCAGTTGCGCACTGGCCTCCAGTGTGTGCCGCACTTTGCGGTCTTTTCGGATTATGAAGAGGTTATCAACGGCGTGCGCACCTATGATGTCTTGCAAAATGTGTCTCAAACCACTATGGACAAAGAGCCGGAGTTCGAGTTCTATAAACGTCTGCAGGAGGTTGGCCGTGAAGGTCTAACGGAGGAAGACTGGGGCGACGATACCAACGGTCCCTTCGGCAAGGTGAATAACCCCGGTTGGAAGCTGGACAAGTGGAAATTCCTTCCCATGGCGGAGGAAGCCCTGCAAGTCATGCCCGACGCCAAGTGGTTCATCTTCATCGAGGCCGATACGTACATTGTTTGGCAAAATCTGGTCAACTGGCTTGCACATCTGGATCACACGCGGAGCTACTACCTCGGTAGCCCCATGCAGATCGGCGATATTCTCTTTGGATACGGTGGTTCTGGCGTCATTTTATCGAACAAGGCTATGAACCGCCTACACAATTACCAGACCGAGGCTTCGGATGAATTGGAGCAAATGACGGCTACCGAATGGGCTGGAGACTGTGTTCTGGCCAAGGCCCTTGAAGGCACGCACGTCTACTTGACCTGGGCTTGGCCCATGATGATGACTTCTCGGCCATGGGAGGTCGACCACTTTTCCGAGGCTTATGGCCGACAGCCTTGGTGCTACCCGGTAATCTCGTACCATCACATGAACCCTGATGATATCGAGGAGTTGTGGCAGTTCGACCGAGGGTGGTTCCGGAGTGGCAAGAATGCCTTGCTGCTACACGCCGACGTGTACCGCGAGTATGTCCACAATGGAACCCTCTCTCAGCTTGACGACTGGGATAATCTTTCCGGGGCAGAAATTGTCTTCGATGAACCCACTCTTCCCTCTGTCGACTCATGCGCCGACGCTTGCATGCAGAATACTGAATGCCTGCAATATTCTTTCCATCACGGTGAGAGTTCTTGCAAGCACGCCGCTACTACCTTGCACGGCGTCCGCAGCAATGGAACATCCTCCGGCTGGATTCCCCGCCGTGTCCAAAAACTGTTGAATACCTTCCAGTCATCTTGTCCTCAGGTCGAGTATATCCTCAACTAAGTCATTCTCATGACCCCTTTCCATCATTTACTTTTGTATATACATACCCTTCGTTGCACATATTTCCCTCATATTTCCTTCAGTCACCTTCTGCCTTGTTTCCTTCTCTTCATTGTCATTTTCATCATTCTCTTTCAATGAGATCATTTGCGAGGCGTTGTACCGGGGCGTTTCTTTGGAACACCATACATCTGCTGGACAGACAGGACATGCCTGCCTTTTGCATTCGCTGCATTCATCGTACACGAGCGATATTCTTCTGTGCCGTTCCCCTCGGAGCTGACGAGCAAGACAGACAATAGTCTTGGAGCTTTAGGTACCATTGCTATGAAATATTACATGATTCAAACATTTGCCCACTGCGTATATTCAGGGTTATGGATTAAATTACAAGCCATCGCATCATTTACAAGTCATGTCGTTCGTGACTGTTCTAAGTCACGCAGTCTCTGAAGTCTCAGCCTCGGTCTCCTCCAGTCGTCCCTGTTTACTCTCGCGCAGGAACACTGGGGTGATCGTTAAGATCGTGGCCACCACCACTATGATAGCCTGGATCCCGAATACCAGGCCCAGTCCGTTTCGCGCAATCCAAGCCGGCTGGAAATAGCCCACGGTAAACCCGCCGCAGGTGCGCCACATATTCAGAATGGCCGAGACACAGGTGGCCTGGCCGGGATATTTTTCGAGAGCGTACGCGGTAATCGCCCTGCAATGCGTTAGCATTATCTCAATGTCCTGGGCAGGCAACTTACACAATACTCGCTACCAAGCCGATGTTCACCATGATCCACCCGAATGCGATACCGATCCAATGTTTTTCAAAATTCATCGTTAGTCCGTAGGTGAGTAGGCCAGCTGCCATGCTACCGACAGGGAACCACACTCCATGGAGCCGGTGCTCAGCGCGCCAGTTGAGGGAATGGCGGCGGTAGATCCACTCGTTGAAGATATGGCCAACTAGAAACCCTAAAACGAGTTAATTGGAGTTCGACTTTGTCAGCAGGGACAAAAATGACAAACCGCAAAGAGCCCCGATGACACCGGCAAAACGCATGGAAGAAGCCTGAATTGTATTGAAGAGGTATGGAGGACTGTGTAGGAAAGTATCGATTGTTGTTGTGATTCCTATGAGGAGGACCAAATCAATGAAATGCCACCTTTGATGTTGACATGATGTTGACTTACCGATCGGCCAGGTGAATGTCACCATGACAGCAATACCTTTCATTGAGTTAGCATTGGCATCACAAGGGAGAAGCGGCAAACCCACCTGTTAAGAACAGCGGCAATTTGAAGATATAGACCATCAGCGTCCGGCTCCTATCTGCAATAGTTGCCAGTTTCGGGAGCTCCGTATTGCCAACCCCAAAGAAAGAGCCAATTCGAGACCCAGATGGCTTGCCCGGTACATAGTAAGTCTCGCGCCCAAACAGAAGTACCATCGCTGTGGACAGTCCATACAACGCCGTCAAGATCCCAAATGAATCCCGCCAATTTGTACCAGCCCCGATATAGCCCGCGATGGCTGGACCCAAGAAGGGACCAACTAAGAATGCGGTGCCCCTGTATGCATTAGCACTCATCAAAACATGGTCCCATGCATACTCACCAGATATTAATCATACGAGGCCATTCTTTGAGCAGGTCAGCATCGTTTCATTTCTGCCTGGACATGTTCATCTCACCATCAGGTCTATAGATATCATAAATGATAGGCAGTCCAATCACCTGCGGCACGGTCCCAAACAAACCCTGCAGGGAACGAAAGGTGGTAAAAGTGGCATAGTCCGTCGAAAGCGTTGCACCCAAGACCATGAACATGGTGATGACCTGGGGCCAGACCCAGACCGGGAATCTAGCCGAGATGATCAGACCAATTTCAAACCTGGTGCACAGGTATACAACTCACCGTCCATAAGCTTCGATCAAAGGAACGGCGAAGATGCCACCAAAGCCTTGAAGTAGGATTCCATAGTTCATACTGGTCGCCGAGTGATCGACGGTGATATCCCACTCGATCGCTTGCGAAGTGACCAGTGATGAACCCCAAACCATGGCTCTACATCCCAGTTAGCTAGCACGGGGATAAGTCCTGCTCGAGAAATGATATACCCATCGGCTAGTAAGGAACTCGACATGAGTGCCACAAAGAGCAGGGTCTTTCGAGTGGAAGACCACTCTCGTGGATCTTGAGAATCCATCGAAGCAGGATGCTTATGATCGAGGGAGCGAGATGGACTGACAGTGCCATCTGACTCGGCGAGCTCATCTACTGGAGCTAATTTGGACATGATGCAAGTCGAATCAATAAAGGCCAAAAAAGAAATGTCCGTACCACGCGGCAAGGGATTATCGTTTCCTGTAGAGGGAACAGGAAGGTTTTAAAAGAACTCCGGGACACATGGTTAACGTGGTTTCTGTCGCGCAGAATTGCAGTTTTTCGAAATTCTGGAAACACTAGTCAGATCGGATGTATCTACGAGTTCATACGTTTCGGGGATTTTTGTTGTCCAGAGCAATCACATTTCCACCCGGATGGTGATGGTATAGATCACAAAACTTAAGATCATTCCGGAACCAGCAGATGGAACTAGTGATTTGTCCATGCATCCACCCCCCTTGCTTCGGTCTGATTCGTCCAGCGCCAAGACACTAGCGAATCGGGTGGAAAGGATCGCAAGGAGAAAGTATGGAAATGCGTTTGGGGAATTCGATGATAGCTTTAACCCTTGTTCAGGAAGTACAAAGTAGAGGAATACGAACTGAAAGAATTAACTTCGAACCACAATGTCGTTCTTTAATCGTCTGGGTAATCTGTTCGGCCTATCAAAGTCCGCTTCTACGCTGCCTCCTGGAGCAGTACTGGCGGCAACGGTCACCAAGGTAAGTGACTTTGTGCTGTGAAGGTACAGACCCTAATGCAAAAGTAGCCTGCTTCACTAGGCTTCGTTCCGGTCGCCATCCATTTTGACCTCTTTGGCATATTGGTGCGCCATGGAGGACCGGCCAGCGCAGAAGAAGCAGCCAAAGCTTCCAACGCAGCCCGATCTAAGAATGAACCGGAAATTTGTATGTGGGAAACCAATCCGTGATCACTGGCACCCTGCTGACTCTCGCCTAGGCACCCAACTTGCCTGTATGTACACTGGAACCCGGCACTGGGTCTATACTGATCACTGATTCCAGCCGACACGCTCTACATCATGTCTGGTCTGGGACTAGTGGACCGCGTGGACGAAGACCGTTTCAATGCCAATGCTGTTACCCGACACATGGTTGACATGCCATCCGCGCAGCATGGCGCATTGCATTTGTGAGTCCCCATGAACTGAACTCTTGGCATGGCATAGCTGATGCGGCTGTTAGTACAACGGAAGGAATGATGGCCGGGGCATTCCTGATGAAAAAGCTTCAGGACACGAACTTTGCCTACCCATTCCAAGAGGCGGAGGGTCCAATGCAGTACGCGTATCAGCTGATGGGCCAGGAGGCACTCTCCCAGTCCCACACGTACACCATCATGGAAGCCCAAGGACGAATGGACAGTTTTAACGAGTTCATGGTCGGCAAGTTCCTCAAATTCGGCATCTTTCCGGAGCGTGTAGAATCCCTCGGATATGACCTGCGGGCGGCCCTCAGCGCCCCCGGTTCAGTCGCGATGGTGGATATCGGTGGAGGACGAGGGGAATTGCTCCTGGAAGTCCAAGCAGCGTTTCCGCATTTAACCGCGGAGAATCTGGTGGTGCAGGAATTCAATGCGGAGATCGACGAAGTCCCGGGGGTGAGCTTGATGGCGTGGAATTACAAGACAAGTCCTGCGCAGCCAATCACCGGCGCCCGGATCTACTCCCTTCAGCACATTCTCCATAATTTGCCGGACTTGGCGGCGGTGGCGCTCCTGCAGAAGCTGTCCCAGGCCATGGCGCCCACGTCGCGGCTGTTGATTATTGAGTATGCGAAGAACATGACCTATACGCATCTCCATGCCAGTATGATTGCGCTCTTTGGTGGACGGGAGCGCAGTGCGTCGGAATGGCGGCAATTGGCCCAAGTGTCGGGGTTGCAAGTTACGTTCGAGGCCTATGTAGCCGGTGGTGAATCTTTAGTGGAGATGCGGAAGGCGTAGTTCTATCTCATTGATCTATCACATCCTCGATTTTTCTTCCCCAATCACCCATCTGATACCTGTAAACTCTGCTGATCCGGTTCAATGGCAAATCTTATTCCATGTACGATCGGCTTGATCATCCGCGACTTTCTTTTTCGAACTATTGAAGTCCCCCTTGTTCCCCCTTGCGTACGCATCGCACCCATGAGGTCCCAACTCGCTTATACGGTCCACATGGAGGACTTCTTGAGCTCTCTCGGATTTCAATCTCCATTTGACTAGGTTCCAAGCTGGTTTGATACTAGACTACTCCAGCTAAACATTTCAATAGATTTTGGGTTTCCAATACTCGACTTGTGCCTGATTCACCCTTGTTTCCCATCTGACCTGTACGTGAAGTTTATCGTCAACCTGGGAAACTCTCTCATGGCAAGGTGATCTGATCCGACGTCACACATGTTGGGACCTATTTGTATTGCGGTCCCGCGCTGTGTCAACCCAACTCCTATGCCCCGCAGTCCCTGCATTTCACCATGAGTGTTCCACGGCCCCAAGAAGGGGATGTCAATATTGGTAGGTCCCGGTGCTGCGTGCTTCGCGTTCAAACACTGACCGCTACAGGGACGGCCACGTTCGATGCATGCTGGGTAGGTCAACCCGTTATTGGGATATGCTCTATAGAGCTAATGACTCCTAGGTTCTAACGGTTATCGTTGGTCTCGCCCTCATATTCCGGTATACTGTCAAGGCATGGATTCGCTGGGCCTTACCTCAGGTCACAGCCCCAGAGCGAATCTGGGGGATTGAAGATTTCTTCTTTCTCGTCGCCTATGGATTTGATCTAACCCATATGTGCATGATTCAGATGAGGTAGGTCTCGGTATTTGGATACTGTATAGGTTATAGCCTTGCCGCTGACCTCGCTTTCCAGTGCCCATTGGGGTCTAGGTCGACATTTCTTCTACTTGTCTGCGGAGGAAAAGTCGCACGCCATGAAATGGGATTTTACCTCTCAACCCATTGCTGTGGCTTCGGCCATGGTGTCTCGCACGGGCATGATGTGGTTCCTGTTGACCTGTTTCGCGGCAAGCGATCGCAGGATCCGAATCTCGATTATCGTCTGCGCAATCGTCCAAGTCGTAGCTAATATGATCACAATCGCCCAGATCATCGTTCAGTGTGGACCGAACCCATACCGTCCGGTATGTATTGCACGTTTACAGACACTGCACGTCAGGCTGATTTGCCGCAGTCCGATCGCATCCAGTATTTCCACTATATGTGGACGCCGCTCCCAGAGGATGGTTCAGTGAAGTGTCAATCGCCGATGGTGCAGACTACTATCGGTTTTGTCCAGGGAGGCTTCAACACCATCATCGATTTCTTTTTGGCCGCTCTGGCTGCGATGGAGCTTTGGCAATTCTTCCTGCGCACTTTACACCGTGACCCTAATATCTCTTTTTGGTCTCAATTCCGCAAGATCAATAGTACCGTCCGCTCGCGTCGGATTTGGCAGACTATGACCTTGTGCGGCCCACTGATCCTCTCGGGGGCCGCATCGATCATCAAGACCTATGTACGTGAGCGGTGCCCTTCTTGGATATGGGAGACTAACAATGATCAGAAACTCAAGTCGCTGGGGGATCGACAGGATTTTACCTATAACATTGTCTCTTTTGTACTCTGGGTAAAGTAAGTCTTGGCTGGCCTCCATCTGATACTATCTCAGCTTCTAACGTCCCCAGGATCGAAAATTATAGTATTCTTCTTGCATCATGTGCACCGGTCGCCCGTCTCTTCCTGCGCGCTGTCGTCGATTCGCGCCGTGGTGGCCGACCAGGCTACTGGTCCAAGTCCAAGTCCGCAAACAACCAAAATAACAGCAATGATACGGAGATGAAACGTCGTCCCAAAGATCAATGGATGGACTCGACCACGGTGACGGGGTGGCAAGATGAGGAAAATTCACCTTCGGATTGGCCGAATCATGAGCGTTCGGAGAGTCGCATCTCTCGGGCTCAGCAGCCAGATCATATTGATGATGGCTGCGTTACTGTGAAGACCGATATTGTTGTGCAAGTGGGTAGTAGTCGCCCGCGATCGACCTCGTCGGGAGGTGCAAGGTTACTACCTCCCAGTGAGGATGGGGATGCCCATGAATCGGACTATCGTTGATTCGGCCTTTAATGTATATACTGAATTGAGAGGATATAGAGTAATTAATGTAGTGCTGCCCTCTGTAATGGGCTTTCGAATTTACTCACTGACTTACATCTCCATTTAGGTAGCACTTGAGTTTCCAGAGTTCGAAGATCTGCCGAGCCGAATATACTGTGGATCCGCCAAGAATTCGGCGTGAGGGTCATTGAAGCAACCTTTGAAGACGCGCCTAATGCCTAGACATTTCAATAGTGAAGATCATTGCTTCTTTACCATAGAGATAGCGCTAAAGGATTTACAGCACACAATGCATATAGATGCCTTCAACTCCATAGTAGTCAATTTCCAAGTTGAAAGACCAAGTTAGAACCACGTGATGATAACATTACGACACCGTATCCTCCGCACAGATTCAAATCTCTCCACAGATCATGGCGATTAAAAGCTCTGCATTCCCCTATCGCCGGGGCTCGACCTCTTCGGAGAAAGACTTCTTCGATATTCCCGATGAATCCATACTGGCCATTGCAAAGCGCCAATTACGCCGACCGCGCACATGGATCACAGTGGTGATCCTGTTCTTCCTACTCCAATGGCGCTTTCGTGAGCGCTCTCCACCCTCCGGACTCCCTCATATCAACTACAACAAGGTAGACTGGTCGCGCTATGCTTACACATCGTATGCGACTTCGGAAACCTACCTCTGCAATTGTGTGATGATGTTTGAGGCACTGGATCGACTCGGGTCCCGCGCAGAACGGGTGATGTTCTACCCCCAAGAGTGGGACTTAATTGTCCAAAATGAGGCAGATCGCACCAGTCAACTACTGTTAATGGCCCAAGACAAATACAAAGTGCAATTGAGGCCGATCCTAGTGGAGGGGATCAGGATTGACCCTAAAGGAGAGGGACATGGTGCGTGAAGACTGAATGGGTCTCCTTACAATCAGAAGCTGACTGCATCTACAAAAGGATCTTCCAAAGCGGAATGGGACTCTAGTACTGTCAAATTAAACTCCTTCGGTCTACTGCAATATGATCGGGTGATCCATCTTGATTCCGACATGACACTCTTGCAGCATCTGGATGAGCTGTTTTTCCTTCCGAAGACTCCCATTGCCATGCCTCGTGCATACTGGCTCCTCCCCGAAATAAACACCCTCTCCTCGCTCATGGCCGTTATCGAACCGTCCTTCCGTGATTTCACCGATCTTCGGGAAGTCATCCAGCCCGCCCTTTTTGGTCAGATCGACATTAATCAGACCACAAGTCGATATGACATGGAGGTGTTGAATAGTCGGTTTGGGGAGAGCGCCATGGTACTTCCACACCGACCGTATGGGTTGCTCTCGGGAGAGTTTCGCACCAAAAATCACCGGAGATACCTGGGCACCCATGAAGAGTGGAATCCCGACAAAGTGCTGTCAGAGGCCAAATTCGTACACTTTTCTGATTGGCCACTGCCCAAGCCTTGGGTGATGTGGCCGCAGAAGCAGCTGGCCGAGATGCAGCCCGCGTGCGATATTAAACCAGGATCCCCGGAAGAGAGTGGCTGCAGGGATCGTGAGGTGTGGAAACAGCTCTATGACGACTTCCGGCGCCGACGAAAGGTAAGATTGCACAATTCTCAAGGGAGCCAAGGAGCTGTATCTGGAAGAAGTTGGTTACTGATTTTTGTGCAGGATATTTGCAAGCTGCTCAGCTTCCCGGCGCCGATTTGATTTTATGGCCTCCATGAGCGAGGCCATGTTGTACAGTATCGTATCGAGTGAGATGGAGTGGTGGCATTTCTCGGCGTTCCTTTTCTTTTGGGAACTACAACCTGTACAGTATGGAATACAACCTGTATATATCATCCCGCCCGTCATTCCCACCTGAATGATATCTTATTCTGCACAAGTGTAATGCCAAACACCAGCCCATGCAGGATAGACAGGAAGATCTAGGCATATCCCATGCCTTTCCTCCACCATCCCCAAACTCTCCTTTTAGACATCAAGTCCCCGAACTCTTTAACACTTTCCACCTCGGATAACCCACTCCCAGGAAGGGGGAGGGAATACTCATCCCCCTCCGGCGCCAGGAGACCTGGCCGCGTGACAAGCTGAAAGTCCTTATAGCGCAGCTTACGCACCACAGACACCCACGACTCAACATTGGTCTGCTCCTGGCCCTCCACGTACATGATCCCGGGACAACCGCCGGAGCGTAGGAGGACGAAACACTGGTGGGCATCGGCGGCACGTTTTAGGGCGGCGACTTTCTTCCGAGAGGTGATGTGGTGGGTACGAATTAGGGCGTTGAAACGCATTGAGTGGGCATTTTGGTCTTGACCGCAACGCTTGAGCAGGAGTAGCTGATCCGTAGGAGATGGAGCTGAGGGTGGTGTGGTTAGTCAGCAACATGCACCTTTTCGATGGTCAGGCAATAATATATGGAGCTTTTTAATTGAACACCACAGAATTACTTAAACACCCTCACTCACCACATCTAAAGGCAGTATTCAAAAATCCAGGGAGAAGTACAATTAAGTGCTCGCGCTACTCTGTAGACTACGCTAGAATATGAAAATGATTAAAGATTGATACCCACTAAGCCAGCTTTTCTTATCTAGATCATGGCCCTAATAAAGCGTTATCTCGTATATTGACGTGACTTAAGCGAGGTGATGCGATGTCCTTTAATCTTTGAGATATCATCCTCACTGAATCACAGTTACAGTGCTACTGTACTTTAATTGTGGCTAGTGAAGGTACTCAATTGATTTTGTGGTTTTCAATTATCGCGCTCCGTAATATATATACATACTGTTACAGTATCAAACATGTCATCAAGGAATTCTGCAATCTAGATAATCTCTAAGATAAATAGGCTTGATCATCTACAGTATTCTGAACAAATCTTGTTACGGCTATTTTAACAGCTGGGGAAGTTGTCCTGGAAGTGCTTGGATCTAATCGATTGTTTACTTATATATTATTGTCTCTGTGGCTTGCTACATACCTTGATCTCTCATATATAACCCTGACGAACCTCTGCTGATGTATAAAAGCAGCAGAAGCTTCATGTCTTTCCGATGTCAATCCATGTCATTATTGGGAAGGCACGTGAGATCACTCGACAGGAGAGTTCCTTTTCATCTCCTTTCCATCCGCCTTTCGTTTCCTGCTCAACTAAGATTTTCATCCAATTTCCAGTGGATTAAACTGACTCCCGATAATGCGACCAAAAAGCCCAGAAGCATCCAATCAGTTGGTCGCGAATAAGCAAAGGAGCTATTGTGGGCCCCAATCGAGATCGACGTGCAGACCTCGGGATGTCACGTCCGGTCGGAGAATTGTGGATTACTCGCAACTCTAGCTATGATACCAATTTCGCATGCGATGCCTCCAGTCCATTGTACTGCAGAATGGCATCATATCACGAGGCGATCGGCAACTGCATGAACCAGATTTATAACCACGCCGCTGAAACTCCCACCTATGTCATTGGCTCTCATGGCATGGCACTCGACAGCCATCAACAAATCCTTCACGAGCTAACCGCCCTGTCAACAGGATAAGTATTCCTTGGTTCGACCCGCTAGTTCTGTCTTGCGAATGGCTGGGTCCGGTGGAGCCTCTCCTCTTGGCTTCCTGATTCCGCAAAACTTTCGCCGCGGTCTCCGCGGGGAGCGCCAGACTTTTGTCTTCACTCTAATGAGCTGCTAGACTCGGACAAAATGTCCAGACAGCCGGTTTCCTGATGCCTGGATCCCTCGTGGTGTTCACGGACCGCCATTGCTGATTGGCCGCGGTCGATCCGCTGGAGTTCAGATCTTTACACTGTCCATTGTCGTGGGCCCACAGCCTCTCTTTTTTCTCTGAGGCCCATCTCCCCGTGGCGGGATTGGCCATTCAGAGAAGAGTCATAAGACAACTTGGCTTCCTTTTTGGGATGATAGACCTGATCAGCAGAATGTATAAAATGAAAAATCTGTCAATGACTGTTTCTTTTCCCCCATTTCAAGTTCTCGAAAGATGCAGGATATTGTATCTGCTCATATTGTTTGACACCAACTAGACAACAGGGTGAATCATGCCCGCTCCTCTCCACTCTCGTCTTCATCCTTCCTTTGCCCCTGGGCAGGAAGAATCGGCATCGGGAGCCCATGGTCCGCGAGTGCATGTGTCCCATGAAGATGAGGATGCGATTGCCCATATCCATCGCACTCTGACTGACAAAAGCCACCCTGGAGCCAGCCATCAATATTCAGAACCACACTCGTCGTTTGACAAGTTCTTAGAGGAACAGGTTCAGAATGGTAAGAAACGTGTCAATATTGGAGTGTCCTTCCAATCCGTCTCCACCTGGGGCGAAGGTAATGGCCATGACGACGTGAAGACGTTGGGAACAGCCTTATGGCGAACCCTCACACTGCAGGATATCTATGAATGGACCATACAGCCATGGCGAACACAGAAGAAGCCCCAGGAGGGTCGTCCTTTGATCAGAGACTTCTCGGGAGTGGTGGAGAGTGGAGAAATGATGCTGTAAGTATAATTTGGTTGATTGAATCTATATCTAGCAAATTAATAGTTTGGTAGAGTTCTGGGACGCCCAGGGGCTGGCTGCTCATCGTTCCTTCGAACCATCGCAGGACATCACTCGTCTTTCTTGGGAGTGACAGGCTCCATAGACTATTCCGGCCTTAGCCCCGAAGAAATCCGCAAGCACTATCGCAGTATGGTGGCATATGTGCCCGAGGATGATGTTCATTTTCCCACCTTGAATGTGCGACAGACCTTGGAATTTGCCTTGCAGAGCAAGACCCCCAAGCGTTTTCAAGAACGAATCCCGCGCTACTTGGAGATCTATGGCCGAGTCTTCGGTATGACCCATACGATGAACACCCTCGTTGGCAACGAGTACATCCGGGGTGTTTCGGGTGGAGAGCGCAAGCGTATCTCGATCATCGAGTCACTCGCTACCGATTCGTCGGTGACATGCTGGGACAACTCCACCCGGGGACTGGATGCTTCTTCTGCTCTGGATTATGCTCGTAGTCTGCGCATCATGACAGACACCTGTGGAAAAGCGACACTACTCACGCTTTACCAAGCTTCCGACGCTATATACGAGCTGATGGACAAGGTACTGCTCATTGACGAGGGAAGGATGCTTTTCCAAGGCCCAGCACACGAAGCTAAGCAGTACTTTGAAGACCTGGGATACGAGTGTGCCCATATGCAGACTACCTCGGACTTCCTAACCAGTATCACGGTTCCGGAGAGACGCAGGTTTCGTCCTGGATGGGAGAATCGGGCCCCCAAGGGTCCTATCGAGCTAGAGGCGGCGTTCCGACAGAGCGTGGCATTTCAAACTGTCGAGAGGTCTATCGAGCGATATGACGAGCAAAGAACTGGAAAGTCCTCCACAACCAGCCATTGCGATTCAGAGTGTGATAGCGTGGAAGATATTAAGCGGACCATGCAGAGTGATAAGTCTCGCTTTGTGTCATCCAAGTCACCATATACCATCTCGCTGTTTCGCCAGATTGTGCTCTGCAGCCAGCGGCAGATGTGGCAGCTGAAGGGTCACATGGGACCGTTGTATATCAAGTTGATCTCTGCAGTGGTCTATGGACTGCTGGTAGGATCCATGTTTTATGATCAACCCCAAACTACTGAAGGGATGTATTCGCGAGGAGGTGTTTTGTTTTACTCCTCAATTCTGCTTGCCTGGTTGCAGATGTCGGAACTGGAAGATGCCATGCAGGGACGTGATATCCTGAGCCGCCAGAAAAAGTTCGCATTTGTGCGACCCAGTGCAGTCTGTTTGGCTCGAGGTATACAGGATATGGTGGTGAGCGCACTGCTCACCTTTTTGTACCTGATTGTCCTCTATTTTCTGTCTGGTCTCCGTTCAGAGGTACGTGAAAGAGTGTTATTCATCCATCCGATACATCAACTGACCTGAGTAGGCGGGTCCATTCTTCATTGATTTCCTGTTCATCTACATGTGCACCGTGTGCCTGACATCGCAGTTCCGCGTGTTTGCTGCCTTGTCTAACAACTTCGAGGTCGCATTACGCTATTGCGGCGTATCCGTGCTTTTCTGTATTGTATTCGGTGGCTACGTCCTGTCCGTCGACAAAATGATTCAAGATGTCCCTTGGGTGGGATGGCTTGCAGTAAGTATGCAGTCCGTTCTCATGACCAGGGCTAATGCCATTTAGTATACCACTCCGGCTTTGTATACATACGAAGCGGTCATGGCAGCCGAGTTCCACAACATGAATTTCGCCTGTGCCTCTGGATCGATCGTTCCATCGGGATCTAATTATACCGACGTCGCATATCAGACATGCGCGTATGCTGGCAGTCAAATTGGCAGCACGGTGGTGAATGGCGATGACTACCTGGCCGCCCAATTCGGATTTTATTACAGCCATGTGTGGCGGAACTTTGGCATTCTCTGCCTCTTCACAATCGCGTTTGTGATCCTCACTTGCTGGCTGAGTGAAGCCTTGGAGTGGGAGCTGGATAGCGCTGGGCCAATACAGTACGCATCTTCTGGTTGGTTCCAACGAAAGAAGAAAGTAATCCAAGAGGCCGACGAGGAAAAAGCTCCTGTGCCCACAGACCCAAACGCTGCTCCAATTGCATACATGGAAGGAAATCCTGGCCAGACGTTAACCGCCACAGAATCCACGTTCACCTGGGCTGACCTGGAACTCAACGTCCAAATCGGCAAAGAATCTCGCAAATTATTGAACGGAGTTTGCGGCTACTGCAAGCCAGGGACTCTGACAGCGCTTGTCGGAGCATCGGGCGCTGGAAAGTCGACACGTAAGATCACAGTCCATACTACGCAATACAAAGCTAACAATGATAGTATTGACTGCACTTACACAAAGACAAAGTGCTGGTACTTTAACCGGATCTCTCTATGTTGATGACCAGCCCATCGATGGATCCTTCAACCGACAAATTGGTTACTGCCAACAGATGGACATTCACGACGATAGCAGTACTATTCGTGAGGCTTTGGAATTCTCGGCTATGCTTCGTCAGAGCTGCGAGACTCCGAAGGAAGAGAAACTTGCCTACGTCGAAACGGTACTGCAAACACTGGATCTGGAAGACCTGCAGAGTGCCGTTATTGGATCCTTGGATATCGAGAAGAAGAAGCGTGTCACAATTGGAGTTGAGCTTTGCGCCCGACCTAGACTACTCTTATTCTTAGACGAACCGACGAGCGGACTGGACAGTCAGGGTGCAACTAGTATTGTTGGATTGCTTCGACGTTTAGCAGACCAGGGACTCGCAGTCCTTTGCACCATTCACCAGGCCAACCAGCAACAGTTTGAGGAGGTAAGTTTTTAATCTGTTTTGATGTATACTCACCACTAATGACTCAGTTTGATCGAGTTCTCGCCCTGAGTCCTGGTGGAAGTACGTATTACTTCGGGCCCGTAGGCGAATCGGGCCAAGCCATTTTTGATTATTTCAAAAAACACGGAAACAATCCTGAAAATATCACAAACGCTGCTGATTTCCTCATTGAGGTTGCAGTCAGTGGTCTGAAGGCATCTGGTCTCAGCTGGGCTTCTATCTGGCGCAATTCTCCAGAGGCCGAGGACGTTCGAAAGACCATTTCTGGAATTCGCCAACAGCACAATCATGCAACCTTGACTGCTTCCTCCTCACCTACTATATACCAACAGACCGTTCTTCTTACCCAGCGGACTTGCCGTCAATTTTGGAGGACTGCGGAATACCCGTACTCGCGTCTCTACTCGTCCTTCCTTCATGCTCTCATCAACGGCCTCACGTATCTTCAGATTGGAGATAGTGCCACCGACCTGCAATCCAAGGCTTTCTCTTGCTTTTTGGTTTTGATGTTGGTGCCCGAGTTCATCAACGCCATATCCATGCGCTTCATCATGAACCGTGATATCTGGCTTGCGCGAGAAGGGCCAAGTGGAGTGTATAGTTGGGTTGCTTTCAGTACAGCCCAGATCCTGTCCGAGATCCCCTATGCCATGATCGGTGCGGTAATTTTCTACGTGTTGTACTATTTTATGGTCGGATTGCCTTTGGGCTTCGCAGCAGGATACAGCTTTTTGATGTTTTTCCTGTTTTTCCTTTTTGCTACGTCCTGGGGACAGTGGATTGCTGCTTTAAGGTGAGTCCATACCGCGATTACAGCATTTAAGACGATTACTGATCTTATTAGTTCTGACTCCATGGTGGCGGCAACTTTGATGCCCTTTTTCATTATCATGTGTGAGCTATTCAACGGAATATTGCGTCCGCATGACCAGATGCCTGCTTTCTGGAAGTACACCGCGTACTATACCACACCATTCACCTACTGGATTGGAGGAGTCCTTACGGCGGTCCTTGGTGGAACATCGGTGGTCTGCGACGAGAGCGAGCTTACGTTGTTTGCGAGCCCACCAAACATGACCTGTGGCGAGTATGCCGGATCCTGGCTCGTCGAGAAAGGCGTTGGATACCTGTTCGACCCAGAGAGCACTGGAACTTGTGGGTACTGTGAATATAGCCGTGGCGGTGACTACCTGTCCGGCATTGGTTTGGATGATTCGAAGATGTGGCCATATTTCGGCATATTCCTGGGTTTCACGATCGCGAATTATCTCATGGTCTACCTTCTTGTATACGTGCGATCAGTCATGAAGCCATTTTGGAAGTCTGGATGATCTGCATTGAAATCACATAATATCAAGTCACAAAAATGTCACAGACACAAAATTATCACAGAGTTTGAAGATAGTTTACATGCCCCTAGACCGACAAACGATCCGGTGAGAGCGTGCATCTGGAATCCATAGAAGAATATACCGTGATGAACATTAATAAGCATAGCGAAAGCAAGTATTCTCCTTATCCGTCAGTCCAGCCCACTTGATCTCATCGATGAGAGCCTCATTCACAGGTCCCTGTTTCTGATCTCGATAACGGTTTGCCCAGCGGTAGTACAAATACAATACCACAGTCACCGCCGCCGCCGCAGCCTGCGTCGCAAGAACGATGATCTTCACAGGACGGTAATCCGGTGCATCGCGCGCCTGAACTGTCTGTGGGCCGATGATGTTGCCCACGGAGAATGATCCTGCGATGAGGGCACTGGCGAATGCCCGCTTCGTATGTCCGGCACAGTTGGCCATCGTCCACTGGTACATAATGGGCAGGGTGGCCACAATGGCGTTGACAAGGTAAACACCGATCAGCACACCAGCCTTGTTCGATTTCGGGATGAATGACATCATGGCTGCGCCGACGATACCCGGGATAGTACAGAGGACATTCCAGGCCCAGCGGTTGGATGTCCTGCGTATCCCGAACCCGACTAGCAGTGTGAAGAAGATACTGACTATGCCGGAGGGCGTGTTCAGGAGTGCGGAGATGGGACCTGAGAATCCGAATCCTGCAATCAGGGTTGCAGAGTACGTGGTGATCACCCCGCTGGACACTGAGATCTGGTCAAGTTAGCTTGAGAGCGAAGAATCAGGAATGGGAACCAACCAAAATGGTCGTGATGACCAAGAGCCAAAGCTGCATATCCATCACCGCTTCCCAGATTTGTTCCAGATTCAACGTGGAACTCCACAGGCCGGTTTGATTATGGCTCACATGCTGGAGAAGAGCAGTCTTCTCATAATCAGCTAACCATGAGGCTTTAAGCGGCGTGTCCGGGATGAAGAAAAAGGTCAGCGCACCCACGACGCTGGTGATCAGACCCAGCATCAGGAACATGATGCGCCATCCATCCAGTGCTGCATTATGGACATGTTGGAACGCAAACGAGATAATTCCACCTAGGATCTGAGCAACACCCATTCCCATGTACCAGAAGGTAAACCTTGGAGCTTGTTCACTCCGCGTGTAGTACTGACTACTCAGAAACATCAACGATGGGCCTACCGTTGCCTCGAACACGCCAAGAAACACTCGTGCAACCAGCAGAGTTTGATAGTCATGAGCACCTGCCGAAGCCGCTGCAGCGATACCCTAGAAAAATACATTCCCACCGAGCCACTTGGCAGCTGGGAATTTCTGCAGGCAGTAGACTGCAACCCGTTAGAACCGAGAGATGATCCACCAACGAAGCAAGGAGCTGAACAACTACCATTCGGCACCTCGGCAATCAAATAAGCAATGAAGAACCAGGTAGCCGTGTTGGAAAACTCATTACCCGTGAGTTTGAGATCTTTCTTCAGTCCCATGATTGCCGCGTACTGGTCTCTGTTAGGGCGGCCATGTACCACCATTACAAGATCGACTCACATTGAGCATGAATTTGTCAAGGAACTGTAGAACGTAGCAGCAGAACATATAGGGGAGTACGCGACGGTCGATCTTGCGTCGCAGTGCGTTCAGATCCACGCCAACACATTCTGTGTGGGTCTCGAGATAGTCCACTGCATCATCGCGGCGGTGCGCAGCCTTAAGGGCCTGGTTGGACTGATCCATGACAAAAATGGACGATGGCAGGACAAAAGGGCGTAGGATGAGAGAGAGATGGAAGAAAAACAGAGAGAGGGAGAGTTGAACAAGCTTCAAGTGTGGCACAACGATGAACTGAGGACGTTGCGACACTCACTCTTGACACCACTCCACCACTCTTGCTCCAGGCTCACGTAGCTACCCAGACCCCTCTGGATCGGATTTACGTCTACCCTTTGCGCAAGGGGGTTGACCGAGAAGATATCCACCATTCCCTCGTTCAATTCCCAAACTCCGGGTTTGGCACGATGGGATGAGTGTATGGTGCTACGCCTGTAGTGCAAGCAGCATCACAATACCGGGTGAATCTCGGTGTGTGTATCAGCCTCACCTGTTTGGATGGTAATTACTGTGTTTCTACGACTATTCCTTCGGGCTCACGCGAGTCGACTTGGAGCAGCTGACTATGTGATGGTATTGAGCATGATTTTTAGTATCATCTACAATGCCTTGTGTATTGCTCGTGAGTATCCATCCCCCAATAAACACGCGCGCTCATTAGGACAGAAAGTCGATACGGACTCAGATTGCCCTTTTCACTTCGACCAAAGGAAGATTTACCAACCTACACCAAAGTAGGTACTTTCATGAAATTGGCTGATTATGTCCAGGTTCAACGAGCATGGAATTCTTCTGTTCCATGGTGGTTGCCTGCCTGTTGGTGCCACCTTCTACGGACTTGCCATCTTTACCATCGCTTGCGACTTGATGGTTATCTTCCTTCCTATCCCACTGCTCTTGCAGTTGAACATCAAACCAGCCCAGAAGGCTGGTGTTATGTGCCTGTTCTTGCTGGGTGTCTTCACCACGCTCTGCTCATTCCTCCGACTGACTCAGATCAACCGGGTGGCCTTTGGGGATGGGAACTCGGCGATGCTGGTCCTGTGGGGGACGATTGAATTCAATGTTCGGGTAGGCAGGCTATCCTAGCAAACGGACCTGTTTATGCTGACGACCCTTTAGAACATCGTCACCTGTGTGCCATATCTGACTCCGCTGCTCAAGGGCTTCGTGGAGACTTTCGTTCGATGCGTCGAAATGAGTATCATAGCCATGGGAGAAGCTACACAATGTGGGACTTTGATCAACGATACAATCGACGATCTGATGTGTTGAATGGCTCTGGTTCAAATGGGGAAATCGTTCTCAATGAACAGGTCCAAGAGGGGATTGAGAAGACGCTGGCTTATCGTGTAACCAAAGGGGGGATGATTTGAATTCCGACTGAATGAGTCAGGGGAAAGTAGCCTCAACACGAATGTACAACTTTCAAAGGGAAGTGCCAAGGGTGATTCATCACATTCCACAACTTCTCTCCGTACCGACACCATGTCAACCCCACCAATTCTCATCATCGGGGCTGGCATCAGTGGCCTCATCCTAGCTCAATATCTCCAACGCCGCGAAATTTCCTATGAAATCTTCGATCGCGATTCCGCATTCGATGCACGAAGTGGAGGATGGGGACTAACGCTCCACTGGGCCCTCCCAGCCCTACGACAGTTACTGCCCGATCATCTAGTTGCTCGATTGCCGGAGACGTTTGTCAACAAGGATGCAGCAGCCCGCGGAGACATGGGACGCTTTCAATTCTTTGATTTAAAATCCGGCAGAGCCCTTTACGATGTTCCCGCGGAAGAACGGATTCGCGTTAATAGAGGGCGATTGCGGGAGTTGTTGACGTCTGGACTGGATATTCAGGTATCTTGAGGCAGCTCACTCGATGGGGCAATGACTGATAATCTCAGTGGAACAAAAATTTCGTCAATATCGAGTCGCTGGAGTCTGTCATCACCGCTCGCTTTGAAGATGGCTCATCATCTACCGGATGCCTCCTCGTTGCTGCTGATGGTGCACGGTCGTGCGCCCGGCAGATTTTGTATCCTCAGGGCTATGCGATGAATCCGCTGCCTGTACAGCTTCTAGGGGCATCTACACTCTACACGAGAGGACAGCTGGGCGGTGCAGAGTCGATCGACCCGTACATCTTCCAAGGGTCTTACCCGGACACCGATGTGTTTTTCTTTTTCAGCTGTAGGTTTCATTCAACGCGACCGTGTTTACTGGTGCTAATACATGAAAGTCCTGGACACTCCAAGCAATTTCCAAGACAGCAGCAGAGATGAGTATCTCTGCCAGGTTATTGTCTCTTGGGCTGACCAAAAAGGCATCGCTTTGCCTTCTGAAAATACGGATCGCATCGCGCTGATGAAACAATTGACTGATAACTGGGCCGAACCTTTTCGCTCCTTGGTACATAACCTACCTGAAAACACTGAGCCTCGATCAATCCGCATTGAGGATTGGATCTTTCGCCCCGGTCAGCGCGACGGGCATCCTCGAGCCATACTCATTGGAGATGCGGCGCATACCATGACTATGTGTGAGTAGCCCGCCCATATAATGATGATAGCTAATGAGTTCAGTCCGCGGCGAAGGTGCGAACAATGCGATCGTAGATGTCTTGGATTTGGTGATGAATCTGAATCTCAATACGGAGACTCCGGCGTAAGTTTCCCTTAACATTATATTGAATCATGCTGATCTATTTGCTACTAAGTGCATTTTCATCGGACGATCTGGTGGTTTCCCTCGCGGCCTACGAAAATGAGATCTTCTCACGCGTCGAGCCCAGCTTCCTTGCATCCCGACAGGCTTGTCTGGATGCGCACGACTTCACAAAGATTGAGGGTAGTCCGCTAGTGACTGCCAGGGTGCTGAACACCAGAGACTAGAATTATCAACGTTAGCATAAGATCGAAAAAGATATCGATATCGAATCTCATAAAATCAGTCTAGAGTATCGCACTCAATGCCAAGGTCGGTTCCGATTCACGTACTCTTGAACAAATGACCAAAATGGAGCCAAAGAGGCCAAGTACGACACCACACTGGCAACAAGGGATGCCATCCATATCGAGGAAGAAAAAGCATAAAGGTATGAGAACTGAAAATGATATCTGAATAGTTGCCTCTAAAAATCACCCGTTTATATGTAATCTAGAATGCGAAAAGAAGCAATCTCTAGCCGACGCGATGCAATCGTACATTAAACCTTCAATATCTCTAGTTCCAAGTCGACCTCCACACAGGTGCTTTCCACACACTGTTTCCTGGCAATACTTTGGGTTGGAAGAAATCTATCAAAGTTAGCAAAATCTCATACAAGAACCAAGATCCAAAGCTGGACTGGAGCACTCACGCCTGATACCGCTGAATACTGCGGACCTCCTGATCCACCAACGCTTTTAATGCAGCCTGAATATCATGAACAAGACTATCACATCGACTCTGCGTAAAGTCCTCCCGCAACACAACTCGCATCATGCTCATTTTCTCACAATCCGCGGCCATGGTATAAGCGGGGACAATCCAGCCTCGTTCCCGGAGCTTATGCGCCAGAGAAAACTCATCGAAGAGGATATTTTGTGTAGAACCGAGACGGAATGCGACGACGGGTAAACCATTTCCAGCGCCATCGCTCATGATCGTGAAGCCCATCCTTTTGAGCTGCTCGGTAAGGTAATCAGCTGTGTTGGTGAGGTTGGTCATGATGGCCTGGTATCCACGTCGACCGAGACGGATCATCTGGTAATACTGGGCAATGATGTGGGAGGCGGGCTTGGAGAAGTTCAGTGTGAAGTTCAGCTGATCCGCTCCGAGATAGTTGATATTGAAGATGAGTTCCTTGGGGAGGTACTCGGGTGATCGCCAGAGAGCCCATCCGATACCGGGATACACCTAAACACTGTCAGAATCCAGTTCGAGTCCAAGGGTTCCGAACTTGCTCACCAGTCCATATTTGTGGCCGGAAACATTGATGGACACGACGTTGGGCAGTTGAAAGTCCCACACCAGATCTGGGTTCACAAATGGAGCGACAAAGCCACCACTGGCAGCATCCACATGAATCGGGATGCTGAGTCCCTTTGCAACAAGGGCGTCATTGATACCCTTTACATCCTCATACTGTCCTGTGTACGTCGTTCCAAGGATAGCGCAGATACCAATGGTATTCTCATCCACCAGCTCGACCGCCTGGGTGGGATCGATCACGTATCTCGTCTCTGTGCAAGGGACCAGTTTCTCATCGATCTCAAAGTATCGTGCTGCCTTCTCCCAGCAGACCTGCACCCCCGTGCTCATGATGATATTGGGCTCAGAGGTATCTTTCCCTTCTGCTTTCCGTTGGTTCTTCCACCGTTTCTTCATGGCGAGGGTGGCTAGCATGATCGCTTCGGATGAGCCGATACACGCGGTACCAATTGCCGTGGTCTCGCCATCTTGTTTCGGGGAATGGAACAGGTTGGCGAGCATTTTCAGACAGCGTTGTTCGATTTCGACGGATTTGGGGTACTCTTCATGATCAATGACGTTTTTGTTCGAGGATTCGAGCATCAGCTTCTCGGCTTCGTCTTCCTACAAGGGTTTAGTTCAAATGGATCCAAGTAGTAAACTTGGAGAAATACCTACCATATACGTTGTGACAAAGCTCGCGAGACTATGCAAGTTAGTTGTCGTCCTGGACCTCTCCAGCCTTACTTACTTTAACATGGGATTTCCATCAAGAACCAGGTCGTCTTTGATCATGCGATAGGCAGTCTCTTTGGGCATTTCATCGTAGGGAAGTTCATCGGCAGGCATATGTTCGGATGCGAACCGAGAGCCATAGATATTGGTGCATCCCCGAGAAAGTCGCTTGAACGGCATTGAGTCCATTGTGAAGAATAGTCTGATGATAGATTGAATGGGACAGGAATACAGTTCTCTTATATAAATATTCCATGGCCCTCAGGGGTTCTAGAAGTAATATTCCGCAGAACCCGATCTTGGAGCCAAGGGAAAATCACTCATACAAGCTAGGATAATATGATGTAGTCAATATGAGGCATTTATTCGAGAGTATGAACTCGTGCAGGATCGGCCTTGGAATTGTTTTAATTGAACTACCCAGTTCGTTGCTCACAATGATTCCAAGACTGTTGGCATATACTATACAGTTCAAGCTCTAATATCTAACTCTAATTCCTATAAACGGAGCCAAGCTTTTCTAGAAAGTATTTATGCGCCAAGTCTTTGCGATCGAGAAGAATAGAAAAAGAATCAACTCTATCCCTGGATCGTAAACATTCTTAATGTCGATCATGCGGGTCGATCTCCCCTGTGCAAGGGGGAGAGACATTGGCTAAGCCTCATCAGTGCAATTATTGAGGGAATATGCACGTACATATTTCACATCTACATCAGCCGCCTTGGAATTATGTACAGCTGGAACTGGAGATTGTCACAATCAATACCATTGGGTAATGATCCCTACAGGTAAATGTCTCATTCTCATCAGCTGGTCGCCTGAAGGGTGTTGCTCCATACGTCAGTCAATGGAGATCCTTCAAATGTCCGTGGTTCGTTATCTATGACACGTCACGTCCCTCGACAGGGATGCAATGAACACCTCTACCGGTTCTAAGGAAGGGCGCATTCCACACAGTATCTGCAATCATCTCACGCTACGTATCATATCTGTCATTGATCCCTCATGAAGTTTCCACGCCCAGGCTACCAACCGAAACTCACCCTTGCCTGGATGATTCTGCTCACGTCGTGATTTTTTTCTCGAAGGATGCTTCATCCGATCCTCGATATCAGCAACTTTAATGTGATTCTGACATTCTCAGGTAAGCCTAGCCTCATGAGGAGATGAATGGATCTAACAATTGGCTCATTAGGAATATATTTACTGGTTTTCGCCGTACTTTCCCTTAAGTTAAAGCAGAGATGGTACCTGGGTGAAGCTTGTGAGTCCACCAACTCGCAATATCCATCAATTTCAAGAGACTAACATTTGCATTGCAGTGCCATCGTTCGTGATCGGGGTCATTCTAGGCCCTGTTTGCGCCAACTTGATCGATGCGAGACGATGGGGTGGTCATATTGAGGAAGGTCAGATTGCCTACGTAAGTGATCCCACCTAGGCAATTTAGCTACCCGTTGCTGATCGATCAGGCCTTGACGCGACTGGTCATTGGCATACAGATGGTCAAAGTCGGATATGAGTTGCCGAAACAATATCTGAGGCAAAGACTGGTCGAGCTCACCATTTGCCTTCTGCCGCTGATGGCATTACAGTGGCTGGCAACATCAGCTTGTATTTTGTTGATGATTCCACATTTATCCTTTGTACGTTGCCAGCTTGTCGCCCCCAGAGGTATGGTTGCTAACGATCACAGCTCACATCTTTGATCATTGGATCATGTGTCATCTGCATTGATCCCATTCTTTCTCAGGCCATTGCCAAAGGGCCCTTTGCTGACAAGTATGTTCGACGCCACCTACGAGAGTTTATCTCCGCCGAGGCTGGCGGGAATGATGGCTTTGGCTTTCCATTCTTATTACTCTCTATTTCTATTCTACGTTATGCCGACGTACCCCTGAGTGGCACGGCAAAACGTGACTGGATAGGAGCAACAGACACGGGGCGATTAGGGGGCGATGCTGGTCGTGCATTGGCACACTGGGCTGTCGAGGGCGTGCTGTACATGATAATCATGGGCTCGGGATATGGGTTGTTGGTGGGATTCGTGGGACGCAAGGGCTTGAACTTGGCTTCGAAAAGGTGAGCGCCTCACAATACGATCATGGACAACAGCTCACGGCCGCAGGCGATGGATCGATAAAGAGAGTTTTTTTCATCTTCCCAGTGGCAATCGGGGTAAGTCGTCTAGTTCAACATGATACCAAGACACTAAGATCGCTAGTTATTTATTGTGGGCACTTGTGGATGCTTTGGATCCGACGAGACCCTGGCCTGCTTCATCGCCGGATGTGCATTGAACTGGGACGGCCTTTACCACGCCGAAGTCGAGGCGCGACATGATTCCTTCAACTCGGCCATCGAGGTGATTTTGAACTTTGGTACCTTCATTTTCATCGGGATCAGCATGCCTTGGGACCAAATGCACCTGCCACAGGTAACGGGCATCACGATCTCGCGCCTCATTACTCTGGGGATTTTACTATTGCTGTTTCGCCGTATCCCGGCCATCATGCTTGGGTATCGTTTTATGCCAAAGATCTGCCACTCGTGGAAAGAGGCGTTATTTATGGGGTATTTTGCACCAATTGGTATGTTCACCATGGCCCTCTTCGCTGCGTGGCTAGCCACTAACCTAGTAGGTGTGGGAGCCATCTGCTACGTGGAATATGCACGTCGACTGCTCCCTGATCCTGGGCAGAGCGATAGCGAAATCAACCGATTGACAGCCGCTATGATTCCTGGTTAGTATTGCCCATTTATCCTTGGTCGCTAGGTCGCTCTAACATGTCCACTGTCCAGTGGTGTATTGGCTGGTCTTTTTCTCCATTGTGGTCCATGGTCTCTCAATTCCAGTCCTAAACGGCATTTACAAGTGGCTGCAAGTCCCTGTTATTCGAGATCATCCAGTTGAAGTCATGCTTCTCTCCGAAAACGAACCAATTCCGAACAATAGTGTGGTGGACCGCCGCGTGCACTCCGTTATATTAAACAATCGGTTTTCTCGCAACTTGACCATGGATTCCGAAGAACAGAACGAGCCAGATACAATCATGTTACGCTCCCGGGAGCAGGAAAACTATGCGGAATCGTCGCGGTCTTCCACGAAAGGGTCTGTGCGTCAGGTTGAACAGGAATGGCATGTGGTTTAGTTGTGTCAAGTGTTTTCACTAGGTAACCGGCTCTTTCCCATAGACATTCGATCAATTTCTCAAGATCTAGCCAACATTCTTGAATAATCGAGCATGCCCTCGATCGGATCGGTAGCAAAGATCCA
Organism: Penicillium frequentans; assembly: GCA_028828275.1. Lineage (NCBI taxonomy): Eukaryota > Fungi > Ascomycota > Eurotiomycetes > Eurotiales > Aspergillaceae > Penicillium > Penicillium frequentans. The sequence continues at coordinate 132,437 of JAQIZY010000001.1, read as the reverse complement.
CTAGGATCCCACTCCTCTTGATCGACGGACGCTGAACAAACTGAAGCGTCGAGAGGCGGCGCATGCCAGCGCGGTTGAAGGGTTCAGTTTGTTTGTCGCTGCGAGTAGGTTTACCATCAGGCAATAGTTGAATCCGACTCTGACATGACAAAGTTTTGACGGCAGCTTATGCTGGTGTTCCTAGCGAGACCATCAACACGATCGGTGTGTGGTATACCTTGTCTCGGATCGCGTCTAGTCTGTGTTATACATACATCGAGAAGAAATCGCTCAGTTGCCTTCGGTCGGTGACTTGGTGGTCTGGTAACATCAGCTGTATCACTGGTCTGGTGCTTGCGGCGAAGAAGCTGTGAATGTTTGGATATAGTGTTGGATAGCCATGGAACCAGAAGTCATGAACACTCGGCATGTATGTTAGTGACTGGTCCCAACGGTCTAGTGAATAGAAGTATCACAGCGAGGTTTCTCCGAGTAAAGCCGGAAAGACTAGATCCTTGCTGATCTTGGGTGATTGGTGGAGAAATCCTTTCAGACAAGACGGTAGAATGTGCCCCGAACAATACCCAACGTGTGAAGAGATAAAGTACCTAGTTCCCCACTCCCCCACGCTCTTCACTTGGCAAATGCGGAGAGAAGATCCACTTAACCGACTCACAGGGCACAAAATACAATGCATAGCTTGGCCATGTCCCTGTTGATCAATGCCAATAGAAAAGTTTGTCTCTGGAGATTTCTACAGGCGGAGAAATCTTGTCGACCCCGCGTATCTCTAGGTTGGCGGGAAAACATCTCGAAATGCCGGAGAAAAAAGGTATAAATTCCTTCGAGATAGCCATCAGTCAAGTCTTGCCACATCGATTCAATTGATCCCACGATGAAGCTCTTAGCTCTGGCTGGACTCTTGACCGCCGTGAGCGGTCTGGCTTCCCACGTGATCCCAGGGGCTCAGTTCATCGCTGCCAATGACAAGTCGGAACTAAGAAAGATTGGCGCTTTTCATCAGAAATACCCGGACCGTCGGACTGTGACTATTCGTTCGTCGAAGAGTGAGAACGATGACGTGTCCAGCGATTTTCTCTGGGGTATTAAGCAAGCCAATCATGGAGGCCGCTTATTGCTGGAGAAAGGCAAGACTTACGTGATTGGAAAGAAATTGGATCTGAGCTTCTTGAATAATATTGAGGTTCAACTGGAAGGAGAAATCAAGGTATGTATTGACTAGAGCACACATCTGGGTCACCAGGCCTAACACGAGCAGTTTACCGACAACATCACCTACTGGCAAGCGAACAACTTCTACTACTCTTTCCAGAAGTCGATTACCTTTTGGGTCTGGGGCGGGCAAGACATCAAAATCTTCGGACAGGGAACTCTCAATGGTAATGGCCAGAAATGGTACGATGAGTTCTCGGGCAGCCAGATTCTGGTAGGGACCCCCTGGTATGTGTCTCGAGGCGAGGTACTGACCTGCTATAGGATCCCGATAACACCTTCTACCGGCCAATCTTGTTCTTAACCGACAATGCCACGCGAGTCAGTGTGGAAGGAATCACACAGCTGAATTCGCCCTGCTGGACGAACTTTTTCGTTCGCACCAACGACATTTCCTTTGATAATGTGTATATCCATGCGTATTCGACCAATGCTTCGGTATGGGACCCAGTCTGGGAGATGAGTCTGTGCTGGTCTAACACTGGATAGGTCGACGCGGCGAACACCGACGGCTTTGATTCCTACGTCGTGGACGGGCTCAGTGTCACCAATACCCGGATCGACGTCGGAGATGACTGTTTCTCGCCCAAACCCAACACGAGCAACATCTTTGTGCAGAACATGTGGTGTAACAACACCCATGGAGTCAGTATGGGTAGTATCGGGCAGTACTCGGGCGAGATGGATTTCATTGAGAATGCCTATCTCGAGAATATCACCCTCTTGAATGGACAAGTGAGTTTTTCTTCGCCTATCTGTTGTCGCAAAGCCCGTCCTGATCAAGACAGAATGGAGCTCGCCTGAAGGCGTGGGCCGGTCCCGACGTAGGATACGGTCGCATCAGCAATATCACGTATCGCAACGTGCAGATCCAGAACACGGATAAACCGGTGGTATTGGATCAATGCTACTTTGATGTGAATGCGACCGAGTGTGCCGCGTACCCATCGGCAGTGAACATCACGGACATTGTGTTCGACAACATCTGGGGCACGTCGTCGGGGGCCGAAGGCAAGGTGGTGGTGGATCTGACCTGCTCCCCTAACGCGGTCTGTTCCAATATCTACCTGTCGCGGATCAATTTGACGAGTCCCGCGGGTAGTCCTCCGGAGATAGTCTGTGATGGTATTGAGGGGGATATTGGAGTGAACTGCACGAGTTCCAGCTAGATCAGTGGGAGGAAAAGGGGGTTACCGTACTTAGTTCTCGGGGTCAATCTCCCAATGTATCGACATCAAAAAAAAGAAATATCCGAGTAATGCCAAGAGAAAGGTGATCGTCCCCACAATCCCGGGGGCAATGTGAAGCGAGAGCATTAGACTGGCGGGAGATAATAAAGGCTTGTTGACCAATTAATTTATCCCCCAAAGCTCACGGCCCAACGGAGCTTTGACCCGGATCCACGTGAGCCATACAGTAGGAGTCATACTTGCAAATAAGCGAGAATAACGTGGCTCAACGCCACGTTTGGCGCCAAGTGGCAACAAGCATATCATGTTCTAGTCATGACTTGGATGCATTTCTTGCTTTGGTGGTCGCGTTTCCGGGGAAAAGGCGAGACCTTTTGTTCGCATTCAACTTAATATTCTGGGGCTAGCATCCTATACCCCCGGATTCTCGCAATCTATTCTTTCTCCATTCTTTCATTGGCTTGCATCCTCTTTCAAACCTGGGATTCATCTCCACCCCCCACAATCGTCCCCACCACCGGGTTAAGATCATATCCGCTCCACCAATCATATGCTGTATACGCGTCAAATCTGGAACGCGATCCACTGTCATTTTGGCTCTGGTCTGGGGGTGGATCTGTGTCCGTCCCCGCCCCCAGACACCCCCAGCTGTGCACGCGGAGAAAATGGGGAAAATGGAGAATTTGGAAAGACGGGATACACTGGCAAGGATTCCCTATAAGTACTCCGGTCTGATCACCTCCCCCAATTTCCCCCAGGCTGGTCCTTACCGTTTCCCTTTCTATATCCCCTACATCCCCTAACACCATCAACAATGGAGAAGATGGGAAAGATCGATAGCAATTCTCAGCATGTGGAAGGCGCGGCTCCGAGCCCTAGTGCCATGGAGTCTGGCAAGACGGAGGCTTTCTATGTCGAGGATCGCGTCGCCCATCTGTCTGAGGAACATCGCCAGTATCTATTGGCGCGTCATGGTACCCTCGATCTCGACCCAATTCCTGATATGAACGATGCCGATCCATACAATTGGCCGCGTTGGAGGGTAAGGCTTCCTGATCCCAATATCTAGGTGCACCCCGTGCTGACATGAAGATAAGAAAAACGTCAACCTGGGTTTCGTCGTGTTCCACGCCATGATCGGTCTGTTTACCGCTTCGTCGATTCAATCCGCCTTTACCAATATCTCTGCCGACCTGGGTGTCAGCATGCAGCGTACCAGTTATCTGGTGTCGCTGTTCATCGCCGTTCTTGGTGGTGCGCCTCTGTTCTGGCGTCCCCTGAGCAACCGCTTCGGTCGTCGTCCTATCTTCCTGATCTCGCTGTTCTGTGCTATGATTGGAAATATCGGTTGCGCAAACAGTCACTCGTACGCGACAATGGGTCTGTGTCGTGCTATCACTGCTTTCTTCATTAGTCCCGCGGCTGCTATCGGTAGTGCCGTTGTCGCCGAGACCTACTTCAAGCAGGATCGTGCTCGCTGCATGGGTGTCTGGACTCTCATGGTGACCATCGGTGTTCCCATTGCTCCCTTCCTGTTCGGCTTCTTGGCCCTGCGTGTCTCCTACCGCTGGATTTTCTGGGTTCTCACCATTGTACGTTTACCTCTCACCTCCTACCTACCCAACCTATACTAATCCAGACCAGGTCAACGGTGTCCAGTTCATTCTCTACTTCTTCCTCGGCCCCGAGTCCCTCTACATCCGTGAGGAGGGTGCCCCTAAGCAGGTCACCACCATGACGGGCAGTCTCTTCAAGTTCCGCCGCATCGATCCCACCCCTCTGCGCTTCTGGGACTTCATCCAGCCCCTGAGCTACTTCTCCAAGCCCCGGGTCCTCATCCCCGCTGCCGCATATGCCATGATCTTCCTCTGGGGTAGCATCATGCTCACCATTGAGATCCCCCAGATTATGCCCGAGCAATTCGGCTTCAACACCCAAGAGGTCGGTCTGCAGTTCCTTGCAGTCATTCTCGGTTCCGTGATCGGTGAACAGATCGGTGGTCTGATTTCCGATCGCTGGATGCTCATTCGACAGAAGTCCAAGGGTGAGCGGCCTCCCAACGAGTACCGTCTGTGGCTGAGCTACATTGGTCACGCTCTGACCATCTGCGGTGTTGTTGTGTTCTGCGTCCAGATGGGCAAGGCGGGTGACAAGTGGAACATCACTCCCCTTGTGGGTGCTGCTATCGCTGCTGCTGGTAACCAAGTTGTTACCACTATCAACATTACCTACGCCGTTGACTGCTACCGTGCCGATGCGGCCAGTGTAGGAGTGTTTATCACCTTTGTGCGACAGATCTGGGGTTTCATTGGACCTTTCTGGTAAGGACCTTCTCTGAATATGAATATGGCCAGTGACATACTAACATGCTTCATAGGTTCCCTAATATGTTTACCAACCTTGGCTGGAACACTGGTGCCGGAATCGCCGCGGCATTGATGGTGGGTGTTAGTGTGATCCCCACGATGCTGCTGCAATGGCGCGGTGCCTCTTGGCGTTAAGCCACTATATTTTTGCTTTTGTTATGATTGGATTATAATGAGCTAGGATTAGATTGGGCACTGTAATATGAAATGTGCAATTGCATATGTTCCAATTAAACTATTCATCGTAAGAGATACTTGGTAGCGCATCCACCTCTTTTGAGCTTCTACCTGATGGAGGATGAGCTACTGACGCATAGCGTAGCCATTAGAATAACATCAAACCCTGTGAGCAAATGACGAGAAGCCAAACCCCCTCCATGCAAAGTAAATATCTTCCGTTCACCCGGTTACTTTGTTCACTAAATACAGTCCCGACACTGGAATACTTGAACGTAATTAAAATTTCAACAATCATTGACAGCGCAAAAACGATACTCCGTTCCATGGTCTTCCAAAATGCATAGCACCCAGCTCATCGTGACAGGTCGTACCTACATGCCCTCACATTCACAAACAACGTAGGCAGAGCACAAATCAACGACCGGCTTGCCCAGGGTAACATAGGTATCCTCGGCATTTAGAGATGCAGTCAGGTGGTGCAGCTCTTCGGTGAATGTGCAGACGGTGGTCTGTTCGATGACAGTGAGCTGGGCACTGGATGCAAAGACAAGGCCATGTTGAGCAAGGGAAGTGTGGCCCCAGAGCTCTTGGACAGGACGCTTCACGCCATCAACGGGGATAACAGCATTGGCATTGGCGCCGGACTGATCATTGGCCAGTTGAATAGTAGCGGTGTATGCTGGAGGTCCCTTCGGAGCGGCCAGGCCGGTGGAGGAGAGGAGGGAGAAGACGAGAGCGGTGGCAGTAGTGATCTGCATAATGATAATTGATATTGATGATGATTGGAATTGGGTTGTTTAGGCTTAGAGGTTCGTTGAAGCAGTACTTAGCTGGGATGCAAGCTGATATATAGCTTCCATGATCACTGTTCACGGTTGAAGGAACACATACTGAAATCGATTGTTTGGTGGGTTGCCGTTTCCGTCGATTCGGGAGAAGTATGGGGTTGCCCCACTTGGCCGCATCTAGACCGTTGATATGCTAAATCACAGTCATCGAGTGTATTGCTGTTTGGATATTCAAGTCGCCACTAGAAGTATATAGTCCAATTCCAGTGTTTCTGTGTTTTCTGTGTTTTCTGTCATGTCGAGCCCTTAACCCCCATTGACTCTGTTGACCATGTTCCACTGAAGGTTGGTCCTGGCGGCTGTCAAGGTCTAGACTCGAAAATGATCCAAATTAGAAGGAAGAGCAGCGATCACTGAGCAACGCTGCAGATCCTGGTGAACAGAACCTCTTCGGAATTTGAAGCGTGCACAAGTTCAAACTCAGTCTGATAACAGCCCGTACATACCAGTCCGTGGTTGAAGAATGTGCGAGCCTCGGGACTTGAACTTGGTCCCACTGGTATGTGGACTGGCATTCAGGCGACAAGGCATCAGGTTTGCTTTCAGGTGATCCAATCAGAAGTAACAACAGTCAGATGCACTCGGAATTGAGTATTTCCGCCACATTCCAATGTGTCAGTTCAACACCTTGGGAACTAAGAATATACCAGATGACAGTTGACGGAAAGTTTAATACGACCATTGTCCAAAATGGACCTTGGAATAGAGATATTGTTATCCATTTGGACCGAATGAAGCTAACGTGGCTAAATACAGGGAAAACTCTCACGAAACTCTCAACAATTTCAGATACCGCATATTGCCACATTGCTCAAATGCTTTACTGCGCAGATTCTGCAAAAGGAGAGTTATGAAACCGGGTAGCAGTGAGTCGACTCAAAGCAGTTGAGACCGCTACAGCAGTCAGAGTCGACGCTGCAGAATTGACCGACTGAGATCAAATCAGCCTACATCTTCATGGGTATGGAATGATTTCCACTTACAACCAGCGCAAGAGCGCTCCGTCAGGTGTTCACCGCCGATAGCAGCGGCGCTGCTCAAAGCGGCGAAAGCAGCGAGGAAGATGATGGAGATACCCTGCATTTTGAATATTGAATGAGGTCAAGGGGGATGATGTAGAGCCAATTATAGAATGATTGGAGCTGTGAAAGATGTGATGATAGAACAATTCCGGGAAGAAGCAGCATATTTATAATGTTTCGTTCATTGCCCGGCTCTCTTGAAGCCTCGCGCCCGGGCTTGCTATACCACGGACCCCATCATGTCGAGTCATAGATTTCACAATGCATTGGGATCGGCAGAGATCAGCAAAAACATGTGTCACATAGACTGTGTAGGGCCACTCGGAACTGAAGGGGTTCAGATGGCAGTGCCGAGGAAACCAGATTGATTGGACAGGCACTGGTTCATGCAGACCGGTGAAAGTCCGTTGTCCTGCTATCTTTAGTAAATCTGTACTATGACGTTTGCACCTGGAAGAACGTCCCAGGAACGCAATTTTTTCGGTTTGACTCAATGCCATTGAGCCAGAGACCTTGTTTATCAAGATATAGACCTGGCAGTCCCGTCAATGTGTCAGTGACCGCCAAATCTCTCAAGGCCTCAATATGAAGAAACGCCATTCAAAATTGTGTTACGCCAAGAGGATCTCCGCCCCCAGAACGCCATATGCAGGGGCGAGGCTGTGGGGGGCATTAAACTTTCCTCCTATAGCCCCAGGGTCGCATTCTGCCCATCCTGCAAGGCTGTCGCGAGGCTGTACATGTGGAATTGGTCCCTGAAACACTGAAGCCTCGAACTCTGCGGCTCGGCAGTACGTCACGATTTCTCCCTGTGAAGAACAACCTCAAGAACCATATTCAAATACCTATTTCCGGATGTTTGAGCAAGCAATATTGTTGAATGAAAAACAGGAACATGAGAAAGTATTCTGGTCAAGAGAGGGGAAAGAGAGATTCATTCCAAGTGGGCCGAGGCGTGCAATGCGGGGGATGCATTTGAACATCGGCAGGATTCAGCGGATCTCGATGTTACATTGCAAGTTAGCATTCACAGTAGAGCTTTCGGCATTCCCTTTACTTAACGACCTGGAGAGAAAGGCGAGGAAATACTCGAGGTCTATGAAAAGCGAATTGATACTTAGTAATCTATGATTTGTTCCTTGTGAACTCCAAAACTCTCAGCACGGGGTATGGAGCCAAAGTATTGCACAAAGTGATCAGGATATGAGTGTCAATGGGCACGACTTCTACTACGTGGATGAGACATGGCATGACAAAGAAGCCTAACGGAAATAGATCGAGTCTTTTGATATTTCGGTACATGGATTTCTTTCTTTGTTTCGACAGTATGGCTTCTTTGATAGGTGACGAACAACCTTGAAAAGTGGCTGAAATCATGCCGACCGAGATCCTTTACGCAGCTCATCTATTTGATCATCATCTGCTCTAAATTTGGCGACACGAGTCTCGAAACGTCCAAATCCATTGTTCTATTGTGATCAACTAAACTTAGCACCTCGCTAACCTTGGAACCTCTGTGATGTAATACACAGGGAAATCCAGAGACTTAAATACTGCAATAGGCCCGAATGTTTGCGATTATCCATACTCATGCTTCAGTGTAAAGCACTCGATCGATATCAAGATAAAAATTCCATCAAATCCAGGATTCTTCCCAGTGATAAACCTTACCTGAACCATCATTTCTACAACATGACAGTGACACAATCCGCAGCTACAGATCTGTGGTATGGCGAATTCGAGTCTCGCGGCTCTCAGCGACAGTACTGGATTGAAAATGCACCATCCAAGTCAGAGAAGAAATGCCCTATTGAGCTATCTACGTTACAGGTGGAGGACCTCGATGACGGATTTGAAGACACCTGGGGTGATGCACAGTATTTTCCAGCCGAGAGTAGATCGGTAACGGAAGAAGTCATGGGAATCAAGGCTCCCCCAACCGAGACATGGAAACGATTCGAGCGATTGAAAGTTGACCCGGACGCAAAGCCAGTGCGAGATTCGAAACTATGGCACCTTCACTGCTGGGAAGGGAACATCGCACCGGGCATCATCTTTATTGAAAATATGTTTCGACGACCTGGTGCAGGGCCTGAAGCTGGACCTCAAGCATCGCAGATGGCGCAGGCCGCTTATCAGTCGGCTTTTCCCATCGACACCCTGAAGCACATCATCTTCTGTGACGTGATCCACAAGGAGACTAAAAGATTCGTTAAACGTCAGCTTTATGATGATTGTCTTTATGAGGAGACGGGGATTGAATGGCCGAGTGACCAACTGGTTGCATGGGAATACAACACGCCAGAATACAAAGGTATCCTTGGGACCAAGATTGGTGCTGTGGCGTCATGGATCTTGTTGGGAGCCTTTAAGCGGGGCACTCGCCGGATTTCGCAAATCTGCACCGTGGCACATTACGGTCGCTGTATGCTGATGCGATTTGATATTGAGACCATGGAGTCTGCTGTGCCTGCAAATGGCGTTCATCGGATGCCTGTGAGTGAAAAGACTGACAATAAGAGGAAGCGGGAAGGGAATGAGGATCTCAAGTCCGCAAAACACCAGAAGATTTGATTTGGGGGTCAGTGGGATGTTTCCATGTTGTCTTGAGTTCCAGTCGGTGTATTTTGGATTCTTTGTCTCGTAAAATTGAGTCTTTCTGCCTTGCTCACGTAAACATGAAGTATCCTTGGACAGTCACTTAGCAATGAATGCATTCTTCTCTCATAAAGATTAATATCCATCGACTTGAACCCTAAAGTCTGCAACTTCATGCTTGATACATGCTTGTTCCCATCCCGACTCCCAATGCCCGCAAACTGCTCATCCTATTTCGCCTCCTCCACGTCCTTCACCTTGCTCGGAAAGTGACTTTCAGGTAGCATGTTCAGCGCATCCTCCTCATTATCAGTTTGACGATTAGTAAACCAGAATCCCAGCCCTCCTACAAAAGCCAGAATTGCAGTGATGCCATAGTTCCATTCCAACAATGGGTCATCGGAGAGTGCCACCAGAGCCTGACCCAATGCCGAGGAGAAGGCGTTCATGAACAGTGAAACGGCTGCAACAAGCGACCTCATATTATGCGGAGCTTTGGTGAATGCGTATTCAAGAGACGTAACCGAGGCAAAGATCTCGGAGATGCCACCCAAAACGTAGGGTACGGTCTGCACCCAAACTGAAATATTGGTATGCTTCCCTTCCACCTCCAAGCAGTGATTGGCATCTTTACCACATGGCCCGTCCTTGTAAATGTAGTGTTGAGTCACCGTTGCTGAGATCATCGCGCAGCCCGCCACGAAAAAAGCCAGCCGTGATGCGCTTCAACGGAGTAAAGTTGAACCCCATGCGACGTAGGGCGGGATAGAAAACTCGGTCCGTGATGGGAAGCAGGATGATTAAAGTGATAGGATTCAGGTTACCGATAACATCATTTGGCACCCCACCCAGAGACATCGTGGCCGCTTGAGATGTAAGATTGTTCATCGCTTGGTTGTATGCTAGCCCTAAGGATAGTGGTATATGGTCAGCAAGCCAAGGAGTCAATGCAGAGAAGGGTCCCTCACAATACAGTGGATACCAAAGGAATACCGCGCACGCTTTAAACCCACGCCGAACCTCATCTACCCAGGCATCGTCAAAGGTCATCCATGGAGGCTTTTCCGAGCCGAGCCGACTGGGCTTGACGCGGTCCCAAAAGTCACTAGGAGTAGTTCTGCTTTGCAACCTTGGCCATGTCAGCCAAAACTCACGAGAATTCAAGGGATTATACTCACAGCTTCATTGGATTGAGCGACCATCGACCTTTCATGGCTAAGCGCCATAGGCCGAATGCTCGAGAGTAGACCGAGCCGCTTGGGGGAGCCCGATAGTAATAGTTTCGGCAAGAAACATCACGGTTGGACAGAAACAAAACATAACTGTTGGGAGCAAGAATGATAGCCAGAAGCCAACATAGCGCTCTGCATAGACCATGCCGATCTGACCAAGAAGGGAGCCAACGTTGATCATCATGTAGAAGTAGAGGAAAATCCGAGAGATCGTGGCAGCTGAATCAAAGATGATACGCTCCCCACTGGGCAAAACCCGGATGTATGGCTTGTCTTCACGGTACTGCTCTGCAATGAGTGGGGATATGTTGCATCTGCAGAGTTTAGTAGGGAAACAAAAAATTCCTTCATGCAGGTTTCTTACTTGAACCCGCCAGTTCCGATGCCCATGACCACCAGACCAATAGAAAAACAAGCGATAGCACCTCCAGGAGTTCCAATAACACGGGGGATGGCTGAGATGACCAGAATCGCATGCCCCACAAGCGCTACTGTGAGAGAGGCAAAGATCGTGCGGTATCGACCCCAGTATTGATCCGCAACATAGGCACCTGCCAGGGGCATGACATAAGACCAGAATTGATTGACTTCTGCTATCAGCCAGCTTCTCATTTGACTGACTCGATTATATTACTTACAAAGAGTCAGTACCGTCGAGGTACGTTGTCCCATGCCCAAAGCACCGGGAACATGTTCATTGAAATTTGTGCCAGTCGCCAACGCACCGGTAGTGGAGTGGGCAGGCAGAGGTCGCTGGATGAAGTTCACAACTGTGTTGATGTTATTATTCAAGGTACATCAGGGAGATACCACACAGTTCTTGAGCTCTCACAAACGGCCGTGGTTCCATAATATGAGAATCGCTCGCATAGTTCCACGAATGCAACTGTGTAGGTGATCCATGAGATCTTTCCAGGGACTCGACGAAGGGTGCATAGATCCTCCTCGTTGGGGTACTCCTTTTGCAGCGAGCCATCCACAAGAGAGACTGGTGGGTTGTGACTGACTAAAGCTGGCTTGATGCTCGCTTCGTCAACTACAACTTCAGCAGGATGTTTCTCGCTCAGTCCATACGACAGTGCCCTGGACTTGGCAATCTCAACCACGTCAATCTGATTTGAGGTGTTCATCTTGGGTGGAAGGCAAAACAGGACAGTAAGGAAAGAAAGAATGGAAAGGGGGACAGGGAAGAAGGGAACGTGTTAAGGGAGTGGGAAAGAGAAAGTGAGAAAGAGAATGCAGCTTTGATGCTTGAGAAAGAACGCGACTTTGGTTCCGTCACTTTTTCACTCTCACCAACACGACAATAATTCATTTTACCTCAAGCTCTATTGACTTTGAGAGATGTCGGGCAAGTTATTTAATTGGATCTCCAGTCCCGGATAACTGCCTGTATCCAGCCGACGCTTGAACAAACCCTTGGTTGCAGACATATCCAACCACGCGACATACACCTGACTTATTTCGCCATATCATATCCAGGGATCTCAAGAGCTAACTTGTAGCCAAGGTTATATCATATGCATCAAACGGTTGATCCATGATGCTCTACGCCTTACCTTGGTGCTCACTGCGCCATTGACCGGTAGGTTGCATTGCATACAAGATGCTTGAATTCTGAACCCACAGTCTCTGGTGAGTGTACCAATGTTGCACCTGAGTATCTACCCAACAATCATCAGAAACATGGAACATGATACTCATGCATTTCATGACCAAGGATTGCACTGGGAGAGCCGATGCGATACAAGCGGGGCAGCGTTTTGAACACTAAACCAAACCTCACACGGCGCTGATCTACAACGGGGCATTATATTCTATTGCGTTGTCGAAAATATCTGATTCGGCTATGACATGATTTCTTTCCAAGGGCGGACCAAATACTGTCACAAATCTGCAAGCCAGGGTATTCCATCATGTTCACTGCACATTTCGTGCTTCGGCCTCTCGATTGCTTTTTGCATTGCCTTCCAGCCCGTACAGCACGTCCTCCGACATGCCTGGAATCACCATGTCGAACGTTTCCTGGACGACGGTATACTGGTAGTATCCACAACGGGCGAGCGGTTTGGTCTTTCGAACGTCCAGGAGCCCATCGGTCAGAACTTCGTCTTTGATGTGCACCGCCAACACCCGGCCGATTACGATGTCCACGGTCCCCATGGGAGGATTACCGGGCAACCGGACAGTGGAGTGATATTCACATTCAAACTTCACTGGAGACTCCTGCACCATGGGAATATCCATCAAGGTAGCTGGCTCTTTACTGATATTGGCTCGCTCAAACTCATCCACTCCGTACGGAACCTGTTCGGCCGAAATGTTCACTGCGTTGCGGAAATCCCAGGTTGCCAGGTTCCAGACAAAGTGCCTGGTTTGCTCGGCATTCACTACCGTGTCTTTTCGTGTACCATCCACCTTCTGGTTGGAAGAGAACATCACATATGGGGGTCGAATGTCAGGTTGTTGAATTGCGAATACGGCGCTAAGTTTGGCTGCCCGTCCTTGTTCTGGGTGGAAATCCATCCGATCGGACGAGGCACAACGCATGCCTATGTCGATAGTAAGCATTGATGCCAGAGTTTCCTGGTCCATTTTTTCTTACCTTGAATGGATCATGGGGCAGATTGTGGTCGGTTATCCCTGGTTGGTAGAACATGCTCTGTGATTGATGTGCTCGAGTGAATGGTGCCTAGGGAGCCTACCCCTCTATTTGTATTCCACCGCACCCAAAAATCCGGGCTGGTGTGATCGACAAGCGTCATTTGAGTGCGTAGTAGCACCGCAATGATCGGCAATCATTCCGTCTTCACTCGGCATATGCAATTCTGAAACCCAGCGGAGGAAGCGCAGATCACTGCCGTATCAAGCTTACAACAGTGCGGATGGCACTTGGATCTCGGAGGTTCGGAACTCGGAGCTCGGATGACTGGGTCACGCTCAACGATGCGAGACCCGAAGCTGCGGCATACCAAGAAAGTTGAACTTGAATTTTGCAGCAAAGCTTTGCGCTTGAAGTAAGCAAAAGTGGTCCGATCCGATCTTGCCGGACCAAAACATCCTGAGGTATATAAGTGATGGTCTTCCTGGCCAGCCTAATTATCCCGTCACCAGTCCACATTCGCATCTACATACTTCTACATCTCCCAAGAATCAGCTTCTGCTTTTCAGAATGGTTGCCGACGAACCTCACCTCTGCTTCCGGTCTTTTGTTGAGGCTCTCAGGGCTGACAATGATTTGGTCGAGATCAACGATCCCGTTGATCCCTATCTTGAAGCTGCTGCCATCACTCGCCTTGTCTGTGAAACTGACGACAAGGCTCCCCTTTTCAACAATGTAATCGGGGCACAGAATGGCCTGTTCCGTATTCTTGGTGCCCCTGGCTCCCTTCGAAAATCCCCCAATGACCGCTATGGCCGACTTGCCCGTCACCTGGCTCTGCCACCCACAGCATCGATGAAAGATATTCTCGACAAAATGCTGTCCGCCAGCGAAATGCCTCCAATTCCGCCTCAAATTGTCCTCACTGGTCCCTGCAAGGAAAACTATTTGGAGGAGAGTCAGATTGACTTGACCAAACTTCCCGCCCCTCAAATTCACCTGGCTGATGGAGGCAAATACATTCAAACCTACGGAATGCACATCGTCCAGTCCCCCGATGGGTCGTGGACCAACTGGTCCATTGCCCGCGCTATGGTCTCAGACGACAAGCACCTGACCGGTCTGGTTATTGAGCCGCAACACATTTGGCAGATCCACCAAATGTGGAAGAAGGAAGGCCGGGACGTGCCTTGGGCTCTGGCTTTCGGTGTTCCTCCTGCCGCGATTATGGCATCCAGCATGCCCATTCCAGATGGTGTCACAGAGGCTGGATATGTCGGTGCCATGACCGGATCCGCACTAGAGCTGGTTAAATGCGACACCAATAACCTTTATGTGCCCGCTACTTCCGAAATTGTCTTCGAGGGCACCTTGTCAATCACTGACAAGGGACCGGAGGGACCTTTCGGAGAGATGCATGGATACGTTTTCCCTGGTGACACTCACTTATGGCCGAAGTACAAGGTGGATCGCATTACCTATCGTGACGATCCTATCCTACCTATGTCTTCTTGTGGTAGACTAACTGATGAGACTGTGAGTTATATTTGTCACTCATTGCTGCTATTCTCACTGACCAATATCCAGCATACCATGATTGGCGCCTTGGCTGCTGCAGAGATTCGTAAAGTCTGCCAGAAGAGGGGCCTCCCAATTACCGATGCATTCGCGCCATTTGAGTCCCAGGTCACCTGGGTTGCTCTTAAAGTAGACACTGCTCGCCTTCGGGAGATGAAGACCAATTCAAAAGAATTCTCCAAGAAGGTCGGAGATGTGGTCTTCAACGAAAAGGCCGGGTACACCATCCATCGTCTGGTTCTGGTAGGTGACGATATTGATGTCTACAACGGCAAAGATGTCATGTGGGCCTTCTCTACCCGCTGCCGCCCCAACTTTGATGAGACATTCTTCGAGGATGTACGTGGCTTCCCACTTGTCCCGTACATGTCCCATGGCAACGGATCGCCCACTATGGGTGGCAAGGTAGTCTCAGATGCACTCATGCCGTCTGAATATACGACTGGGCAGGATTGGGTCGCTGCAGACTTCAAGAACTCATACCCCGAGGAGCTCCAGAAGAAGATTTTGGAGAACTGGACTAGAATGGGCTTCCGGGACGAGTAATCTGCGCACGGAAAATCCATGTCATATAGGTTCTCGCTTGCAAGGAACATATTCAACATATATAGAATCATAGATGTATCTTTAGAATCACTATTCAGTATGTATTTACCAGAGTTTCTCAATATAGTTCTATGTTTAGATACTTATCCATATACTTATCCATATTCTTGATCTTTGACATCAAAAGAATAAGTATCATCCTTTATACGTTGTATACAAACGTTATTGACTATTGATGATGGTTCGATGGTCTACATTCTATCACGTGACCAATATAACGGGCCGACATCACACTTCGAAGAGTCACTACTTCCCCTTCACCACTTCTTGATGGAATGATTGCTAGGATTGCCGTCAAACGCGCATTCCTGAATCAATTCAGCTTAATGAAGATCGCTCCTGAAGTGTTTCCAAACATTGTCAAATCACGGGATTACCTCTCGGAAGCCTCGGCAGGATGAGCATTCGGCGCGATGAGGCAGACCGGGTTCTCCGATTGAAGAGCCGGGAGAGAGAGTCCCATGCATGTTATCCCTGTCGGAAACGCAAGGTTAAATGCGATGGAAACCAGCCCTGCCGGACTTGCCAGAAGCGCAAACACCCGCAAATCTGCGACTTTGACATTCCGGTGCATTCGAGGCGCAGGTCGACATCTCAACACCTCGCTCAACCAGCTTCATCGACAGCCCCCCAAGCAGTGACTGAAACTGTTGACCAACCTCCAGTCCAGAATGATGATAGTTCTAAAAATTATGTCTACTCGGGGGACAACTCCGTGGTCTCGATCTTGCGCTCGCGGGCATCGGATGCTAATGATTCCATGGTGCGAGAAGTCAGCTCTGTCTTAGGTCTCCAAAACACTCTCAACAGCTATCCATTTATGGACTCGAAAACTTCTTCAAAGAAATGGGAATCTTTGCTACAAGTTTTACCACAGCGAATGGAAATTTTGAAGTACGTGGCAACCTAATAGTATTGGATATCTACTGAGCAACACATCAATAGGTTTTTCCACTACTACCGGGTGACAGCATACCCATACAATCCAATCTTGGCAGATATGGATCGTTTCGAGGCTGACCTGTGCACATACCTCAATGCCCATGCTTTAGGGGAATTCAAGGACCCAGGGAAGATCACGGATCGATGGGCAACGGACAAATCCATTGGTCACATTAGCCTCTTGCTGGCCACCCTGGCAGCAGGGGCTCATTATTCCGATGTGGAACATCCTCGAAGATTAGAGCTTGCTACGGACTTCGGTAATATTGCACGACCCGAGAGGAAGCTGTTGCTGACGACCTCAAGCCCGCAGGTCATTTCATGCTCTCCGTCTCGCAAATTTTCTCTTCCGACCTTCCCTGGATGCCATCCAAGCGCTTCTAATAGTCGGGAACACATTGCAGAATACGGGGCAGTCAGACGCTGCATGGGCGTTGCTCGGTACGACAGTTCGACTGGCTCAAACGATGGGGCTTCATACTGAAAGAAGCACTATTCACTGGCCTGAGTATGTACGAACAAAAGCTAGAAAGCTATGGTAGGTGAAACACGTTCTCGAGCCTTCTAGTTACGCATTAATCTCCAAATAGGTCGACTGTCGTTTGGCAAGATAGCCTTCTCTGTCTCTGCTATGATCGCCCACCCATTGTTTCCGTGACAGGATGGTCATTTGACCACGCACACTTTGAACATAATGACCTGTCCTATCCAGAGACTATGCACCTTATATGTCGTCTAGGACTGGACATTATGCGACCAGAAAATCTTGGCCTTACAGAAGTCGACAGAGCCATTGAAGGACTCCGAAGGCTGGACAATCTCGGCCAGCGAAGTCAGCATTACTTGCGAAATCGGGAAAGCTGTATCACATTTCAACAGAATCTTGAGCATCTGGCACTGAGGATGCATACTTCATTTTGTGTATCTGTGCTTTGCCGACCGGCCATGAAACAATTCCAGCCCCAGCCGCTCAACCCACAAGCCGATATACTTCGGACGCGCGCAAAGGCGGGCTTGATTGATGCATCCACGGCATTCCTTGACTTCCAGGCTCTCAGTGTCGTTCCCTTGCGAAGCTGGTCGATGGTACATACAGTTCTTAGTTCTACTTTGCTTCTTTGCATCTGGGAAGAGACGCGCCATGACCCCGAGTGTCGCAGCCTGCAGCAACGGGTGATCGATGTATTTTCTTCATCGGATCCAAGGACTACAGAAGGGACTCCGTCAGAGAGCGACGGCCAGTGGTTGTCTGCTCGACACATTCGAGCCCTGGTTACCCTCCGAAGTGCCTTGGACCGAGAAGGTGATAGGGCTGCAAACTACCAGGAGGACCCGGGGATGGGATTCGAAGCTGCTCCGGGCGTCGACATCAACAATCAAGATGGCTACGTACCAGTGGAAATGTTGGATCCGTTCGGCATTTCACCGGTAACGTATCTAGACTCAATCATGAATGGTACGTCTTTCCCTCCCATTTACAACACTGCTAATTATTCCCGACAGTCCCCCTGTTCGACTTTACACAAGAGAATGGGTTCCTATGACATCCCATGTTCGGCAGATGTGCAATCATTGCAACCCGGGTGATCGGCAATTATTGACTGCATGGTCGGATAAATGAAAAAGTCCAACGCACTAGTACAATAAGACTCCTTTTTTCTTTTTTTTCCCTCCAACAGTTACTCTTGAACAGTCTCCACCGCAAGAGCGGAAACAAGCACCCGGTCTCGCATGTTCTCGGCGCTCGGCATCGGGGTCTCGGAGGACCAATTCGGGCCGAACGCGCAGTATTGAGTCGAACAGTGATAAAATTCGTAGAACCGGAACGTGCCGTCTCGGAGATTGAAAACTTGCCACTGTCTGTTATTTAACTAACAGAAGTACCTGACCAAGAAGCCCCTGCATCCCTCACAATCCATACAGCCAAGCGTTTGAGAACGAACATCAACCACCACTTCCACATCTCAACCTTTGAATGTTTTCTCTACTCTCCGGTACCAACACTCCTCAGTCTTCTCGTGCTTCTCCTACTGGAAGCTCATCTGATTCCACGATGACTTTCGACAAACCCGGACAACATGCAGTTGCACCCGCATCAGCACCCGCTCCTACACACCAACTCACCCAACGCCGCCGCCGAATCGTAGTAGCTATGACCGGAGCCACAGGAGCAATTTTAGGAATCAAGGTCCTCATCGCACT
Source organism: Penicillium frequentans (assembly GCA_028828275.1). NCBI lineage: Eukaryota > Fungi > Ascomycota > Eurotiomycetes > Eurotiales > Aspergillaceae > Penicillium > Penicillium frequentans. Next base: position 113,859 of record JAQIZY010000001.1, on the reverse strand, counting down.
TCGCCGTCTCAACATCGAGACGCACCTTGTCATGAGCAAATGGGCCGAAGCCACGATCAAATACGAGACAGACTACCACCCAGCCAACGTCAAAGCCCTGGCCGACCACGCTCACTCAATCAACGACATGGCCGCACCGATCTCCAGTGGCTCTTTCAAAGCAGATGGCATGATTGTCGTGCCGTGCAGCATGAAAACGCTCGCAGCGATTCACAGCGGATTTTGCGATGATCTGATCTCCCGCACTGCCGATGTCATGCTCAAAGAACGCCGCCGCCTTGTTCTCGTCGCTCGGGAGACCCCACTGAGTGATATTCATTTGCGCAACATGCTTGAGATTACTCGGAGCGGGGCCATTATCTTTCCCCCTGTGCCGGCATACTATATCCGAGCTGCCTCGGTGGAAGAGCTGGTGGATCAGAGCGTCGGGCGCATGCTGGACTTGTTCGATTTGGACACGGGCGATTTTTCACGATGGGAGGGGTGGCAGACGGAGAAAGGAGCTAAAGGATCAGGCGTTATTGGGAATCGGGTTTGATCTGTTATCATCACATGAAGCGATATGTACAGTTGATACTACATTATGTCTCCACCGCGGCCATCCTTTCCTTTTCAAGCTCCACGAACTTCCAAAAGGTTGAATCACGGAGATTTGACCTGAACTAGAAACATCTGCAGGTCATGGTTTGTAAGTGACCGACTCCACCCGATGCTACGATCTTCAGCTCCACAAGGCCCCACTTCCCCAGGAATCTCCTGCATTCCTGCGCCACGCAATCCCTTGACGGGAAAGCAGGCCTCCAGGCTTCATATCATGCCTTCAAGCTGATTCCATCTGACACGAGGTGACTTTCGGAAGTATATTGTGGTCGCCAATGAACGGCCAACGACCACCAAGAGGACCAGCGAGGCCTGAAACCTTGCATAAGCCTAACGGCGCCTAGAATCGCATGACCAACTCTCCGGTGAATATTCCGTATTCAGTCGATACCAAGGGAATACCCCGCGCCAGGAACAAGAAATTGAGTTATAATCTTTACGATCAACCGAGGGAATGAGAGAGCACATGTTGATTCCTGGTCAAGATGAATGCTCCATCCTTGATGGTGACTAACAAGGGCACTGGTGAAGATGATTTAAAGCAGCCCTTCGGTCGTTTCGGTCGCTCAGACTGATAAGCTGCAAGGACCGGAAATCTAATATCGACCATGCTCTTTCAGCTGTTCCTCCTGGTGGTGCCGGCCCTGGCTGCTCCAGCTCTCGATAAGAGAGCCAGTGCACCCACAGTCAGTATTTCACACCCCCAAGCTACCATCATCGGATCAACATTAGGCAAAGTTGACACCTTCAACGGGATTCCATTTGCTCTTGCGCCGACGGGATCTCTTCGGCTCAAGCCCCCTCAGGCAATCGCAACTTCACTAGGGACAGTGAGAGCGACAGGGACAGCCATGTCCTGTCCCCAGTTCTACTTTTCAACAAGTACCAGCAATTTCCTGTTATCTATAGTAGGTGAAATCGCTGATATCCTGCTATTTCAAACAGTCACCAATGCTGGTGAAGACTGTCTAAATCTCAATGTCCAACGTCCTGCGGGTACTGCAGCTGGCGCAGGTCTCCCAGTCTTGGTATGGATATTTGGTGGTGGTTTTGAACTCGGCTCCACGTCAATGTATGATGGAGCATCTATTGTTGCTTCCTCGGTGACGATGGATATGCCAGTCATCTTCGTGGCGATGAACTATCGTGTGGGTGGCTTCGGGTTTATGCCCGGATCGGAGATTCTAAAAGATGGTTCAGCGAATCTGGGTCTTCTGGATCAGCGCCTGGCCCTGGAATGGATTGCGGACAACATTGAAGAGTTTGGCGGAGACCCATCGAAGGTGACTATCTGGGGTGAATCGGCGGGTGCTATCTCGGTCTTTGATCAGATGGCTCTATATGACGGCAACATCACCTATAATGACTCTCCACTGTTTCGAGGGGCAATCATGGACTCTGGGAGTGTTGTTCCGGCGGATTCAGTTGATGGAGCGAAGGGACAGGCAGTTTATGATGCTGTTGTAAAGGAGGGAGGCTGCAGCGAAGCAGCGGATACACTCGAATGTCTTCGGGGTCTGGATTATACGACTTTCCTCAATGCTGCCAACTCCGTCCCTGGAATCTTGTCTTACAACTCCATTGCCCTATCCTACCTCCCTCGGCCCGACGGGACCGTTCTAACTGACTCACCGGAGGTTCTAGTTGCAGACGGCAAGTACGCCTCCGTGCCATTCATCATCGGGGATCAAGAAGACGAGGGAACTATATTCGCATTATTCCAATCCAGCATTATCACGGAGACAGAAGTAGTCGACTATCTGCAAGATTTGTTCTTCGCCGATGCCTCGCGAACACAACTTGAGGATTTAGTTGCCACTTATCCCGACATCACAACCGATGGCTCTCCATTCCGAACCGGAATTGCCAATAACTGGTATCCCCAGTACAAGCGCTTAGCAGCCATTCTGGGTGACCTGACCTTCACTTTAACCCGGCGCATATTCCTCACGGTTGCCAACCAAGTTAAGCCCAATGTTCCCTCCTGGTCCTATCTGTCGTCATACGACTATGGTACCCTTCTCTTGGGAACATTCCATGGTTCGGACATTCTGCAAGTCTTTTATGGGATCCTGCCAAATTGGGCATCGAAGGCTACGCATGCGTACTACTTCTCCTTCGTCTACGATTTGGATCCTAACTCCAGGGCCACGAACTATATGGATTGGCCACAGTGGAGCACGAATCAAAGCTTGATGAATTTCTTCAGTGATCATGGAGCACTCCTTGCTGACAACTTCAGAGAGGACACTTTTGACTTTCTCAAGACAAATGTCGCGTCTTTTCACATCTAGACTGGACGGATTAAGGATGGTTTTACATATGGCTCTACGGAGGTCACGCATAATGAATATCCTTAATATCAATTTCCCTGTCTACTATGAACCTGTTTGTCCATGAATGTACTATTTCCAAGTCGCCGTGACAGTCGCAGTCGTACCTGCGCAGCCCGCTGGAACTGTGTACGACCGGTTTGGGTCACTCTCCCATCCAATAGATGACGATCCATCTGTCTTCTCGAGGAACTTGTACTCGAAGGCCGTTCCCACTGGAAGGGTGACAACGACATACCACACTGGATCGGAAGATGTGTAATCAGCGGCTGATAAAGCGATAGCATCATCTGTATCCCAGTCTCCGAGTGCGCTGATGGAGCCTGAGATATAAATGTTCTCGCCCCAAGTGGTGGTGACAACTTCCTCAAAGCGCACTGGTAAAGCAGTGGCTTGAGAGCATGTACTAGTGGATGTCTTGGAAGTTGTGGTCGTACTGGTGGTCAGCTTTGTAGTTGTACCCGTGGTCGTTGTGGAGGCTTTGGTCGTAGTTTCAGTGCCTGTGGTGGAAGTGGAGGTGGAAGTTCCACAGAGCCCACTGCCAGATACAGAAGAGGATGGCATGAAGACACGGGGTAGACCAGATACCATTGGAACAGCAATGTTTCCACTGGAGTCGACTGTCACGGAAGTACAAGTGTACATCTCCATTAGCACGGTGCCCGAGGAATATCCACTCCCACTGAGGGAAAGGGTGTATGAGCTCCCGCTTGCACCATAATTTGAGAGTACAGTGATGACTGGCGAGCTACTCGATCCTTTTTTCATGGCTATAGTATGGCTATCCTGGTAGAATGGGGCATTCTGGGACGAATTAGCTGCTATTCGGGCGAGGATGGTCGGTACATACCAGTGTAGTGATATAGGAAGAATCTGCAGATATCGCGAGAGTCCGGATCTTGTTTGTCGTGGCAATGTATTCGTACAGCTCTGCAGTAGTAGAGTATCCAGATAACCAAGTGGCTTCACGATTGTCAGGATCGCTGCCCCCGTCGTAGTGTTGCTCTTGTCCTGCATAGATGATTGGGATGCCATCTGACAGGAAGACGAATGAGATTACATTCTTAGCCTGTGAGTAATCATCAGTGTAGCTAAGTTTTTCTTATCAGCTTATGATCATATTCCTGAGGAGATGATAGTATACATACTAGGCAAACCGAGGGTTATCATGGTTTTCGATGAAATTCCCAAGAAGAGTGGGATCGGCGCAGTCTGAGGCAACTGAATTGATCATATTGTATAAATCACTTATGCTACCACTTGAGTCCTCGAATGCATAGAGAAGTTGGTAATAGCTATCTTGATTAGCATATCTCACCCAATATTCAGGGCCAACTCACACTGGGTAATTCAGCACACCATCCAAGTAATTCTGGTATGGACAAGTGTAGGCTGGGTCCCCATCAAAGACTTCACCGACACAGTAGACGCCTGCAGCATCATTGTAGTCGGGCCAAAATGATTCTTGAACATGTTTGACAGTGTCAATTCGCAGCCCGTCAACTGATTTATGTTAGCAGTCAGACAACACACACGAGTGGATGCATACTGGAATAATTGGAGACTAAATCTGCGACCCAGTCATACCAGATTGTCTGTACTGATGTCAGGTCTGTGTTGAGATCTGGCAAAGAGACAGTGGTATCTCCCAGCCAGCAATCTTCCACGTTGGTTTGGTTATCATAGTTGCTGATGAGACAATAGGGATGAAAGTAGGTTGACGAGTCAAATGGATCAAAGACACTGTAGTCTACTGATGTGCCTGCTCCAGCATAGCCCTGGCGATGTGTCAGTTAATGGCCGATGAATATATTTTGGACGATCTTACCATATGGTTCGCCACGACATCCACCATCAGATACATTCCTCGATCGTGCAGAGCGGTCGACAACGCCAACAGATCATCGGCTGAGCCATAATTTGTGTTGACATCGTATCTACAAGTATTAGCTCCCGATGATAGCTCCCGATGATCATGAGGATCTGTGGTCTTACATTTTCTGCTGCCAGTATCCATGGTATGCCTCGCCGTCTCCGGTATCTGCGGATAGCTGCTCGGTCACTGGAGTGATCCAAATGGCTGTGAAGCCCATGCCTTGGATATAATCCAGCTGTGTAAGGACCCTGTCAGTATTAGCACAAAAAGTATCGGAGGGAAACTTACTTGATTAATGATGCCTTGCCAGCTGCCTCCACAATATACCTGTACCAGTTAGCCATTGTGATGACTTGAGATTGGAAGTCCTACCCGGTCTGCAACATCGCATGCTGCAGTGGTCGAGCTGTCCGTCCGACCAAAGCGATCAGTCAACAAAAAGTAGATGGACTGGGTACGCCATTCCGCAGGTGTCAGGCCTACAGCCACATTCGCGAAGAGCGCTGTGATCCAAGCGAGTTGCTTCATCAAAGCGACAGATTGAGGGAAATTCAACGTTCGGAGTCAATTTGGAACGCAGCTCAAGACAGTAGCTCGGCATCTGCAAGTCAGTTTATACCGTTATTCTCCACATAGAATCAAACAATCTCCGGCATTCATCACATACAAACCATTGCCTGCGGAGGCCTGTCGGACGAACGAACCAATCGCTCTCCAGCATGCGTCTCGTGCAACCTGTTCTGTGAACTGCCTTGGAAGGGACAGCATGGCTTGCAGCTTGAAACTTCTTCAGCTCCGTTGCCCAAACCAACTTGAGATTAGAACCCAGCCCGAACAGGAAAGGATCGCAGTCGGTAATTAAGTTTCTGTGAGGGACGACACTAGTGCCGGAGGCAAGTCTTCACAGGGTTCTCCTGCGCGGGGAATCTTCACGGCTCCACCTTCTTCAGTGGCCAATGTGCGTTGGCGCTGGACGTCGTTTCTCCTTCACATGTCGATCGCATCAGTTGCCAAAACGCCTCTGTCGTAGCCGAAGAGGACGGGGTCAGGGACGGAGGTGATGTGAAGGCGATCATTGGTGGGCGTAGCGCCAAGTCCTGCGGGGTTCGGGACTTCTTGTGGACAGGGGACGGAGAATCTACGGGGAGTGGACGGAGACATGGCGTAAATAATTTGAAGTTCCAAACGGATACAGGCCAGGCTTAGCTGAATGTGCACAGAATGGGATGGTCAGGATCATCGAGATCATCAGGTTCTGGAACTGTTCTGCGGAGAAGAAAAGGTTAACAAAGAAGTGGGGAAATGCCCATCGTTACTGGACGGGGTAATGATGTACCACTGGAGAAGATGTACTCGGTACTGTGTATTGATGTTCATTCATAGGAATCACACCCAAATCTAAATTGAAATGAAGAGATGAGGTCGCAAATCAGGTGCTGAGGAAAGAGGATCTCCGCTTTGTTGCATATCTCCACCCGGTCAGTCCGAGTCACCCCCCTGCAATGTGATTGCCAACTTAACCGAGCCCATTCAAACGACATGAGAAAGGATATAAAAGACTCAGGGTCTCTCTGGATCAGAGAGAGACCAGAACCTTCAAAATTTCGAGTCATGGCTTCTCGTATCTTGACTGCGCTATGCGCGCTGACTTTGGGCCACACGGCCATGGCCATCCCTCAATGGTTGGCGCCGCGAGCAACCACCAGTGTTTCGAGCTGGCTGACCACTGAGACCGCTGTCGCTAGAGCAGGCATCCTTGATAATATTGGATCCGCGGGCGCATATGCTGGGAGTGCGGACTCCGGCATCGTCATTGCCAGTCCTAGCACGGATAGTCCTGATTGTGAGTCCAAGTCCGGCAGAGATGAGAAAGATCAAGTGACTAACAGGAGCAGACTACTATACATGGACTCGTGACTCGGCTTTGACGTTGAAATGCCTGGTCGATCTGTTCAAGAATGGCGACACAGACCTTCTCGACGTGATCGAGGAGTATATTGACGCCCAGGCATATATCCAGACCGTTTCCAACCCATCCGGTTCTCTCTCTGCCGGAACTGGACTTGGTGAGCCCAAGTTTAATGTTGATGAGACTGCCTACACTGGATCCTGGGGACGTCCTCAGCGTGATGGCCCTGCTCTCCGTGCTACTGCGCTGATTGCCTTTGGCCAGTGGTTGGTCGTAAGTCATCATCCCTCTTGCTACTGAAGATGTTGCTGATAACACAGTAGAGCAATGGCTATACAACAACGGCAACGAATATTGTATGGCCGATTATCCGCAATGATCTATCCTATGTGGCCGAGTATTGGAATCAGACAGGATATGGTAAGACCATTATCATCTAGCCAACCACGGCAAGACTGATCATTAATCAATATATAGATCTGTGGGAGGAAGTTTCTGGGTCCTCTTTCTTTACCATCGCTGTTCAGCACCGTGCTCTGGTGGAAGGCAGCAAGTTCGCCGCCTCAGTTGGCTCGACTTGCTCGTATTGCGACTCCCAGGCCCCTCAGGTCCTCTGCTTCCTCCAGTCCTTCTGGACCGGATCGTACACCTTGGCCAACTTTGGCAGCAGTCGCACGGGCAAGGATGCCAACACCCTTCTGGGTAGCATCCACACGTTTGATCCCGAGGCAGCCTGTGATGACACCACTTTCCAACCGTGCTCTTCTCGTGCATTAGCAAACCACAAGGTTGTGACGGACTCTTTCCGGTCTATATATACACTTAACTCTGGTATCAGTGCTGGAGTGGCAGTGGCTGTCGGTCGGTACCCCGAGGATTCGTACTACAACGGAAATCCCTGGTTCCTTTGCACCCTCGCAGCGGCTGAGCTCTTGTACGACGCCTTGTACCAGTGGAATCGAATCGGTTCCTTGACTATCAACAGTGTGTCGTTGGCCTTCTTCACCGATGTGTACAGCTCAGCCGCCACTGGTACCTATTCCTCGTCCAGCGCGACATACTCGTCGATCGTGAGTGCCGTGAAGACCTACGCAGATGGATACGTTAGCATTGTAGTAAGTGACGGTTTTCTCCCATACAATGACCTAGATAACTGACACCATGTAGGAGAAGTACGCTTCCAGCAACGGATCAATGTCGGAACAGTTTGACAAATCCAGTGGCTCGCAGCTTTCGGCCCGCGATCTGACCTGGTCCTACGCGGCCTTGTTGACCGCAAACTTGCGTCGTAATTCCGTTGTCCCCGCAGGATGGGGCGAGACCTCTGCTAGCAGTGTTCCAGCCACCTGCAGCTCAACTTCTGCCATTGGTACCTTTAGCTCTGCGACTAACACCGCGTGGCCCACCACATTGACCAGTGTATCTGGGTCGTCAACTACTGCCACTACCACCGGGACCGGGACCACAACCGTGACCACAACCGCGTCCACATCTACTACAAAGACGAGCACGAGTACCTCATGCACCACGCCTACCGCAGTCGCTGTGACCTTTGATTTGATTGCGACCACTACCTACGGAGAGAATATCAAGATTGCTGGTTCCATCGCCGCGCTTGGTGATTGGGACACTGATGATGCCGTCGCTCTTAGTGCCGCTGATTATACCGACAGTGATCATCTCTGGTTCGTTACTCAGAGTATTCCGGCTGGAACCGTTTTTGAGTATAAGTACATCCGGGTCGAAAGCGATGGAACGATTGAGTGGGAAAGTGACCCGAACCGTTCCTACACTGTTCCGGCTGCTTGTGCCACGACGGCTGTGACGGAAAGTGATACCTGGCGGTGATTAAGCTTTCTTTCATGGCATTTGATTTAGAATGGACAGAATTTAGGGATTGCTGTTAGTTGAACATGACCAAAGAGACTCCCATTGCCTGTTCTAGAGTCATTCCTGTTTCTTTGCAGTGTCGGTGTATCAAGTGGAATATATCCACATGTGCAGGTAGGGAGTGCAAGTAACGACCAGAAAGCATTGGTATCAGGATATATGGATCGTATTGGTATATAATATGTTTAAATGTTGACAAAGAAAGGATAAGTGAAAGTAATGCTGAGCTTTAGAGCTGATGATGCCGAATGAATAGTCCCAAGAACGCGGCTAAAAGAGAGCACACGAGCGAAAGCACTAGCAATATGTCAGAACCTTCACTCTGTTTGGATGAGGAAATGACTTACCGTAGGTGTTCTTGAGGCCAGAGATATAACATCCCACAACAATCTCCCGAAGTCGACCACCGAGATGCGCGATATAGTTGGTGTCATCCATGGCACGTTTTATAACCTATTCTCATTAGCCAAGATCAACAGAGAATATACTGGTAGAAATCATACCCTCTCTGAGCCAGGGCCATGCAGATTGAGACGCAGCTGGCGCTGGAATCCCATTCCCAACACCGAATTCGATGTCGTAACACCCGCAGTCATGGCAAAACTAATCAACAACATATATCCGGCTGTCGCCATAGCCACCTCATCCGGAGGTAAGGTCGCAGTCAACGCCACGAAGGCAGCCGCAGAGGCAATTCCGGTGCCTATACCACCGGGGATGATGTATAGTGATTCCCAGAGACCGGTGTGTCCATCCCAACGCAGATAGAGGAGGACATAAGTGATGGATGCGATCAGCCCTGCGAGCACCAGGAGAATGCGGTAAGAACCGGTCTTTCGGATAAACCATCCAGCAAAGAGGCCACCCAAGGTGTTTCCGACCACTGCAGGGACGAGATGAACGCCGGCCGCGGTGGTGGACGCTTTCTGGGTGACCTGAAAGTACAGGGGGACGGAGAATAACATGCCGAGCTGGGCGGTGATCTGGAGGGTGCTGAGAATGTAGCTAACAGCCACATTGGGTCTGCGCAGGATGCGCAAGTTGAAGATGGGCTCGGTGGCTACATATGCCTCGACTAGGACGAAGCCAACCAGTAGCAGGAGTCCGCTGCTGCCAATGACATACGTCAGCCATGAGGACCATGGGAAGACCTTTCCGCCTTGATCTAAGAGACCAATCAGGGCGACAATGCCCGATGCGAGAAGTCCTGTTCCCAAAAAGTCGACTTGGCTCAGTTTGGATTTCCCGCTCTTCAACGCGTCGGTGTCGGTGTCGGTGTCTTGTGTCACATGGAGTTTGAGAATCACCAAGAACGCTGCAAGGGCCACGAATGGAGCTTGCAGGAGGAATAGCCTATCAAATCTTTCGCATTAGAGATCAATCTCCTCAACTTCGCTGGAAGGGTCGTTCATACCATCGCCAGCCAATTGTATCGCTCAGCCAGCCTCCCACCGGGCCGCCGATACTGCGGCCAAGAGTCATGGAAATATTCACATAGGCTCTCCATGTCGCGATTTCACGTTTCGGAACAATGTCTGGGGAGATTAGCGATGTTTCCTTCCATCCAGAGCGAGATCCCATACCGGTGATAATAATCGAGCTGATGGTCATTGTCCCCGCACCACCCATGCCACTGATCGCGCGTCCCAGGATGACGATCCACATCTGGGAACCAACACCACTACCGTTCATTAGCAACTGCGTTCTTCATTTTGAAGGTTCTTATTGCTGCACCACATACCTGATGATACATCCCAAGGCAAATAAAAAGTATGAGATCAAAAGGAGTGGTTTGCGACCGTAGATATCGCTGAGTTTCCCGTACTATTGCGATCAGCGCCCGCTCCTCTCTCTTCCACTTCCTCACTCACCATGGGTTGTGCGGCGCAAAGACCTAAGGAATACCCTGTTGATAACCAACTTGCATCGCGTAACCGATCGAACTCCGAGGAAATGCGGCCGGATGCCGCGATGACCAGTGTCGCGTCGGCATTAGAGATGAATTCGCCTAAGAATGTTAGGATAGTGTCGGGAGATTGGGAATCCGTTTCTCGTACCCAGTAATAGTACCGCAATGATAGTTCCGACGCCAACTAATGGTTTGACTTTGGAAATGGAGGTTTCTGGGGATGGGAGCAAGGGGCTTTCTTCGTCGCGGATGGTTTGTTCGGTCCCGGACGTTGTCTCGTCGGCCGTGCCATAGTTTCGGTTCACCATGATATAGATGTATCAAGGCGGCCTGTAGATAATACAATCGAACTCAAGATGAACTTGACCTCACCAGATCACCTCGGTGGAGCGAGAAAGGCGAAGCACAGTGGAAAGAATGGAATGCTCCTCCGGGGACTCGCCAGTTATGAGCCTCGACCAGGGCAATCTGACGAGCCATTGCGTTATATGCTAACATAGCCGTGGGGAGCGTGAAGCTCGCCAAATGCCGTGTTTAAACCAATGAAAAGGCTTCTGGGTGTGTTCTCATCATGGTTGCGAAGCACGCCATATGTACACAAAGATCCACTTTATAGATGCGGATAACACTGTAAAGAAGTGCTAATGAATCAATATAGTATCTAGCACTTAGATCTTGTGGAATGGAATTCCAGAATTTATATTTCAATGATAACCTTGGAAACTTAAATGATTTTGCAACTCAATGCTTGGTAAACAATTGATCGATCGGATAATTCGTACCCTAGATGAGATGTGGAGATGAAGCCATGAGAGCCACCGATGGCATCATCGGTTCTCCACCGGATCTATACAGGACAGGGTCGAGATCTCGGTTAAAGAGCCGGTGTTGCCTCCAGATGTCTTGTCAATGATTGTTGTGTACATATTTTAAGACCTGTGTTCTGAAGCCATGGTCATTTCCAAGTCTGGTAATTGTGATTGAATAACCTTGTGTCCAGACATTGTGCGCAACAGACACGAAATATATGTTAAAATCCAAGAATACTGAGCCTAGTAAAGCTGCTCAAGTAGTCATTTCCAAGACCGGTTTTAAGACGCCATGACCACTGCTTAAATTTTCAATCGAATAAAGAAAAGATCATCTGGCAGTGGAACACTACGAATTGTAAGTACTCATGTACTACAGGCCACAGCCATGAAAAGAGACGATCCCAACAAGCCAAACAAGCCAAACATGAAACCAAGGGCTGACTGATCAGATCACGTGCATTGATGACTGCCGCGGTGTTAAGTGTGCATGTCCCCGTGTCAGCTTTCTAAAAAGTGGATCTTGGTAAATTCTGCACGATGTCATTCAGGACAAGTTGATGTGGATATGCAACCCGGTATCGAGAATCAAGCTTTCCACAATCACGTCGCCAATGACAATGCCATGGTGTCAAGGAATTTTCTTCAATCAGGCCTTGCTCAGTAATCATCGGGAGGCGGGTCTTCATAACCATTTATGCCGAATTGTGTTCGTGGAGACATGACTCGCCACGCGGAAGAAAAACCTGACATAGAAATCCCGGAAATGCCGATCCGTGGGCCGAGTCAGTCGAACGGCCATCGAATCTTGCAGAACAACCTTAAATCCGATCGGGAACTTTGAATGTCATCAAGGGAGTTGATGACAGGGAAACCCGATGAAACGGGACTCCAGCCGTTTCATAAGTTAAATTGGCCATCTGTCATCAACAAGAATCTTTGTGTGTGGCAAACAGAATGGTTGTCCCAGATAACGGACATAAAATTGTGTTAAGGCCGTGATGACATGCCCATCGGTGGTTCAAGTGGATCCGTTCTCTGACCAACCAGTCCACAGCAGAACCAAAAGAGGAGCCTTAAGAGAAATCTTGCAAAGCTGGCTCGGAGGATGACGTTGAATGGTGGAGACTGGTATATAAGAGACAATGCTTGTCCAAGGACCGGAAGATCAGTTTCGAGCTTCAATTTGAGTCTATAAACACACCACCACAATCATCATGGGTTCCACCGATTACAAGTTTGAGGGCTGGATGGGCCTGGACAAGGAGTCTGCCAAGGGCAACATGGTCTGGCAGCAGTTTGAGCCCAAGCCGTGGGAGGAGACGGATATCGACATGCGTGTTACCCACTGCGGTATCTGTGGATCGGACATGCACACTCTGCGTAGTGGATGGGTATGTACACCGCTGAAGGAGACGGAGGGAGATGGTGAAAGATAAAGACACTAACAACGATCAGGGACCTACCCAATACCCCTGCTGCGTCGGACACGAAATTGTCGGTGTCGCCGTTCGCGTCGGCTCCAAGGCCGAGGGCAACATCAAGGTCGGTGACCGCATCGGCGTAGGTGCCCAGAGCGCTTCCTGCCTGAACAAGGATGGTGACTGTGAGGCTTGTGCCTCCGGCCTGGAGCAGCACTGCAACCGCATGGTGGGCACATACAACGGTACCTTCGCCAACGGCGGCAAGTCCTTCGGTGGATACTCGCTGTACAACCGAAGCCCTTCCCACTTTGTCGTTAAGATCCCCGACGCCATTTCTTCGGCCGATGCTGCCCCCATGCTCTGCGGAGGTATCACCACATACTCCCCTCTGCGACAGAACGGCTGTGGACCCGGCAAGAAGGTTGGAATTATTGGCGTGGGTGGTCTGGGCCACTTTGGCATTCTGTTCGCCAAGGCTTTGGGAGCCGATCGCGTTGTCGCCATCTCTCGCAAGGGCAACAAGAAGGACGATGCGTTGAAGCTTGGCGCGGACGCTTATATCGCCACGGATGAGGATGAGGACTGGGTCAAAAACAATGCCCAGTCTTTGGACCTTATCATCTCCACAGCGTCCTCCTCCAAGATGCCTATGTACGGTTACAGTCAGCTGCTGCGGACTCGTGGAACATTCATCCAGCTCGGCGCTCCCGAGGATGGAGGACTTGAGATTCCTGCCTTTGCTCTGATTATGAAGGGTATGAAGCTCGGTGGTTCAATGATTGGTAGCCCTGATGAAATCCGGGAGATGTTGGAGCTTGCTGCCGCTAAGAACATTAAGCCGTGGGTCGAGGAGCGGCCGATGAAGGATGCCAACAAGGCCATTCAGGACATGGACGCTGGTAATGCCCGATACCGCTATGTTCTGGTGAATGAGCAATAGATATCACTGGAGCTGGCGTTCAAGATAAAAAGGAAGGAGTTTGAATAGATGAACAGTTATTTGAAGCGATAAATAAATGAATGATACTTCACATTGCCTGATTCACATTTGCTTAGTATCACTCTTCCGTGAGTGTGTTTTAGTCAACCACGACAAAACCTCAGGCACAGAGATCTATACTCTCCCTCCACTCTTCAACTCCCTCCACCTCCAACCTCCAACCTCCAACCTCCAACATCCAATTTTTCATCCTTTCAACCTTTTCAACCACACTGATACTTCATTGGTCAACATTTCACGATGGGTAGCGATAACCAAGGAAACGAGTGCACCTACAAGAGCTCTGGCACCAACAGCCAGGTAAGTGATACTTAGACCCGAGGTGGAACAGACTGACGTTCTGACGATCCAGGGCAACCACTACTGTAGCCGAGACTACGGCTCCGGTGCTTCCAACAGCAATGCTTATCACTACTCCAACCAGTAAATGTCGTCGAAGTGCGTTGAAGTGAGAGCCGAGATCCCACTGACAATTAACATAGGAATGGATCATACTACTACTCCAACTCTGACGGTAGCACCTACTACAACAATGGTCAGGGCGAGGCCACCTACAACCCGCCAGCTTCGTCCAACTCATCCAGCTCAGGCACCCCAGGCAGCTCTGGCAGCTCAGGCAATTCTTCTAGCTCAAACTACCAGAAGTGATAGCCTCGCATGCATCATGACCGAGCAGAGTTGATCTGCCAAGGTTGTGCTTTTTGACTTGAGAAGTGAAACATGACACTTGGGAGAGGCTCTGATCACAAGACCTGGCGTTTAGCGGGATTCAAGTATGCTTGAAGAGATAGCCAGGCTTGAAAATCCATGACCTTATTGTAAGTTTATTTGCAAAATTGAGTTCGTGTAAACGGGCAAGTTCATTGGCTGCAGCTCGACAGTTCATATCTGTCAACCCCGCACTTTCGGATGTGGAGATATCAGCGATTGGCATGCTTATCACCGTCGGATCGGAAGTCGCCGATAAGAATGGGGTAAAGCCGTCGCGTCGATAACTCTCTCCCATTTCTGGATTTGACTGAATCCGAGAAACGCCTTGATGCACGCTGCGATACCCCCTAGTCGAGTCTGTGCTCGTTGTGCTCAGATTGTAAGTCCGCCGGAGCCAGGAGCCCAAATCGGCGCTAACAAGATAGAAACAACGTTGCGATGGTGGTCTACCTTGCTCTCGGTGCAAACGTACGTCTCCCTCTCCCGGTTGATAGCCAATTGAAGAAAAGAGGCTGAGGCTGAGATCACTAGGATTGGGCCATGTTTGCAAGTCCCGAGTACCAGTGGAGAACATGGATCCCTCACGCGGAACGATGGGGTCACGACGGCCCCGAGCATCACGATCCCGCGGCGGTTGTCTGTCATGCAAGGCAAGGTAGATCTAGACCAGTGGATCGGTGACAATGCTTACGTGGGACCTAACTCTAATCAAACGATCGACCGATAGGAAAAAGAAGTGCGACGAGAACCGCCCTCGGTGTACGGATTGTCGCCGCTTGAATTTATCCTGCCAATGGCCGTCTAAAGGCACATCGGTGGCTAGTGTTGGTGACTCTCCGGGTTTTTATGCGACGGGCTCAACGGATATGGATCCGATCGACAGCACCGACGGAGATCCGCTGACTTGCGATTGGAGCACACCTGATAACGACGAGGAGTTTATCGCCTCGCTTTTTCCCCATTCATTGTCGAAGCAGACAGTTCCAACCTCGTCTATTGGGTCACCGATCTCCATAAATCCGCATTTACGTAATGAAGAAGATCGATCACTATTCAATCACTATATCCATGTGGTCTCGCGTGCACTTTCCCGATCTCATGATTCCGATCGGAACCCATTCCTGGTGACACTCTTGCCCTTGGCCGCCACATCGGATACCGTCACCAGCGTGATTTTGAGTTTGAGTGGATGTCATTGGAAGCGGGTTTACCCAAGCATTTGGGGTTGCGCGTTGAGAAGACAAGGCCAAGGTACTCTTCTTGCATTCCATTATTCTTGTGTAGGCTAATCAGTTCTAGCATTGGCCCAAGTCAACAACCTACTTGGTCAGCCAGATGGCCGATGTATTTTTGAAGCGTGTGCTACCGTGCTTCTACTCTGTTTGACGGAATTATTTGATGGGACATCCCGAGTATGGAAATGGCATCTCAAAGCGGCTAGTGCCATCTTGAAATCGCCTGCATTTCAATCTCTGATCTCGGGCGATGAATGGACATTTTGTATCAGCCTGTTTCATTACCTGGACTCCATGTCGACTATCTCTCGGTGCAAGCCTCCCCTTTTGCATCCTGGAGCCAGCATGACTGAGCTCACTACTAGTTTTCGCCGGAGCAGTGTACCAGAGCTGGAGTATGGTCAGTCAACCACGGCCATTTATGGAATCTCTCCAACCCTCTTTGACTATTTGGGTATGGTCAATGTACTGGCCAATCACCGAAGTAAACGGGTAGACGAGCTCTCCGAAATTGGCTTCCGAGCAGCAGCGACAAATGTGGAGACTCGGATCGACGAGTGGCGGGCGGATCATGACCAGATGGCGAAAAAGGAGTTAGATACGGAATTTGCAACCACTGCATTTGAATGGGCCATTCGCCTTCGTCTACATCAGGTGGTGGAGGGCTATGACCCACTGCATAGCTTCGTTGAGAAAGCGATCGTGGCCATTCTGGACGCCGTACAAGAGATACCCTACGCCAGTCGAGTCGAGGGATGTCTCTTGTTTCCACTGGTCATCGCTGGGTCATCTAGTGTGACTATTGAGCGACGAATGATAGTGAAGGAGCGATTGATGGTTATGGAAAATACCTTGGGGTTTTGCCATATCCAGTATGCTCGACAGCTATTGGAGAAAGTATGGGAGGCGAACAGCACGTCCGATATGAATTGGGCATCGGTACGATATAGTCAGTTTCCTGGGGTGGTATTCGTATAGAATGTTACCCAGGTATGTTGTAAGATGAATTATAGCGAACTGTATATGCTTGATACCTTGGAATGACACAAGTACACGATAATTCAATCTAAACCTTAGCCTGCTTTGCTTCATCCACCAACTTAGTCAAGTGTTCTCTCATATTGTAACCACAGACCTCCTCAATGGTCAACTTCCCCGGGCGATCTGACGACGAGCTCCACCCAATGCGCTCACTGAGGTCCTCACGCGCTCTGAAACTCGCTTCCTGAACTCGTGTGGCCCGAGGCTTACGCAAATTCTCGTATAGTGACAATCCTTCCGCAACGCCATAGTCTTTGCGGAAGTTCTTCTGGAAGATCAAGCCAAGTGCACCGGCATCTTCAAACGCCATGCAAGATCCCTGCGACTGATCAGGCATCATGGGATGAGCTGTATTTCGTCAGTTCAGATTCACGTGGGAGATAAATTGAAATTATTGACTTACCAGCATCACCAAGCAAGCAGACCTTGCCCTTGACCCAGTATGGGTACGGATCATGTCTGTATACTATTCCAGAACATCAGTACTGGTCTGCTGTCCATTTGAAGGAGAACGTACGCCGCCACATCTTGATATCCTCGGCATTCAGCATCAACTTCTTCATCCTTGGATCCAAATCAGGAAATGTCTCCACCAATTGCTCGGGTGAGGCACCAATATTCCAGCCATCTTCGCGAAGATTATTGACCGAGGCTGGGTAGAAGCAGTAACAGCTGACGACCTCACCATTGCTGCAGGGCGACATCACAATCTTGTTGATGCCAAATCCGCCCCAGTACTCAATGGCTTCGTTTGAGACGTAATCCTCAAGATCTAGGGAGCGCAGTTTCTCCGCACTAATGATACAGCGATAGCAGCATGACGTGGACATGGTGAAATTGGGAGTAATGTCCATAAGTTCTCTTGTGAGAGACTAGCATCGGGTCAAAACCAACAATCTATATTCGTCAAGAGTATTTGGACTTACTCGGATTCCGTCAGCAGCGACAATGATATCTGCAGATGTTTGTGAACCATCTTCAAATTGAATGGTGCCTTCTTCTGGGTCAACATTGATAGCCTTGTGGTTCACCTTCAGGTCACACTGCGGTCCTTCACCGGGCGCTTCAAACGCAGACTTAAGAAGTTGCTTGTGGATATCAATCCGGTGGAAATTGTTATAGTCCTGTCAAATATCAGGGCATGTCCATCAATTCCAGTGATTTCAACCTTACGGTGCCGAACTTGGACTTGTAATCTCCAAGCGGATAAGTGTTCTGGACCTCTCCATCTGACCAGTTGTGCATGATCAATTGACGAAGAATGACCTTTCATTACATTAGTGCTCGGCGCCCATTGATCTGGATTCTGAGGGTGTTACCTACCGGCTTTGCTGCGCTCACATCGACCCCCATTCCTCCAGAAAGCGAGATCCATTGGATGCAGCACTCAAAGATGCACCAACTTCACCGGCAAAGTCATATCGCTCATAGACTGTCACTAGATGCCCCTGACGACGCAAGGACACCGCAGCGGCCAGGCCACCGAGTCCGGCGCCGATGATGGCAACTTGAAGAGGCGAGTCTGTACGTGAAGGCATCTTTACAATCAAAATGTACGAGTAGGAAAATTAGGGAAACCAATAGCCATTTTATTATCCAAATATATACACGACTCCATGAAGCTATTGTTGGATGACACCAGTTTATCTCCCGAGGTCTATCGCCGTGTTATCGGTAGCGACGGTGTTTATCTATGCGACGGCTGCATGTCTTGGCGTATCCGTTGCCGATCATCGCCTCATTCTCATTCGCCTTCCTAAGGACGGGACTTGCATCAATTTCCGGGGAAGCTTCGCACGACCTATCCTGTTATCTTGGGCTCGTATCAGCGCCCCTTGATACTCTTTAAATGGCAAATGCCAACATCATGCAAAGTTCCACTACGAATACCTCAATCTCACCATTCGCAACATGGAGAAGAAAGACACGCTCGCGATGAAGTTGGATGAGTCTGAGGACTATGCCTTGGGCAGTCTTGCAACTGATGACAAGAAGCTCATTCGCAAGATCGACTCGCATATCTTGCCCATTATGTTTATGACCTATTTTCTGCAGATGATTGACAAGATTTCCATCAATGTAAGGGGTTCCATGCGTCATGCCCAATGCTTGAATAAACTGCTGATGAGGACAGTACGCAAACGTGATGGGTTTCCAAGACGACCTGGGTATGACTGGTAATGACTTCTCGTGGTTGGCAACGGCCTTTTTCATTGCGTATGCCGTTGCGGAAATCCCACAAGGAGCTCTACTTCAGCGATCCCCTGTGTCGAAAGTCCTTGGAGCGAATGTTCTTTGCTGGGGGATCATTTTGTGTTGCTCATCTGCGACCAAGAACTTTGCTGGCATGATTGCACTCCGCACACTCCTTGGCCTTCTAGAAGCAGTCATTGGTAAGTAACCCTTGATTTTTCTTTGTTTGAACTGTTCTGATAGCCACAGCACCATCTCTGACCATTTACACGAGTATGTGGTATACCCGAGCCGAGTCTACTCCCCGATATGGATTCTGGTACTGTGGACTGGGCGCTGGACAAATAATTGGAGGACTTATATCCTTTGCAGCCCAACATGCGCCCGCCAATCTGTCATTCGGTGGTTGGCGCATCATGTTTGTGGTCATTGGTGCGGTCAATGTCTTGGTCTCTCTGCTGGTTCTTTTCGTGTTACCAGAGACGCCCGAGAAGGCTACATTTTTAAGTGATTCAGAGAAGCAGCGTATTGCTCAAAGACTGCAGCTGGATCAGGCCGGCGTCGGTGCCAAAACATTCCGCTGGCGGTCTGTCCTTGAGGCTTTCGCAGATCTCCAGACGTGGCTGTTGGTTCTTCTTACCATCTTAATTACCATTCCAAGTGGAGTCATCACGACTTTCTCATCTATCCTGATCAAAGGGTTTGGGTACGGCAATAAACAGAGTGCATTGCTCAACATGCCGTCTGGGGTGGTCAGCATTGTGTCAACGATGGTGTCCACATATGCGATCGCGAAAGGCTTTTCCCGATGGTTGGCCATCGACCTTCTACTGATCCCAACGCTGATCGGATCATGCCTGATGTCATTCCTACCCTCTTCTAATAAGGGAGGCTGCCTAGCAGGCATCTACTTGGTCAATACGGTACGTGGCTAACGATCTCCCCACTCCAAGCAATTTCTGACTGATTCAGACGGTCGCTCCGCTCGCACTAATCTATGCTTGGACTGGCGCCAACTATAAAGGATACACGATGAAGGTATGCGGTCAACCACTGTGCTTGATATGGATTCTAACCTCTCCAGGTTGCTGGCACTGCGCTCATTTCAGCTGCATTCAGTATTGCGAACATCATTGGGCCCCAGACCTTTCAATCCAAGGATGCTCCTCAGTAAGCCGTCTTGTTCTTCCTGCTTTACGGTTATGCTGACAATAACAGGTACATCCCCGCCAAGATTACTTTAGTCGCGGTCAATGCTGCGGCGATTCTAATTTCGACTCTCTTGCGAATCATGTATGGCCGTCGCAATTCTCGTGCCGATCGTTTGGGAACTCCAGCACGTAGTTCGATGGAAGCGCGTACGGCGAGCACCCAAAACGCCAATGTTGATGATGAGACCTTCCGCTATGTGTACTGATGTAATTCATGGATATGTTTTAGTACTAGCGCCTCTAAATTGACAAGTTGAATCAGGAAATACTACATAAATGAATATACGGATCGTAAATTGAGGAGTTGAAGCGTGAAAAGTGGGGATGTTGATTCCATGCGAGTATCTATCCGACGGCGGCGCATTCATGTCCGAAACCCCATGCACGCTAATAACAGACATTCGCTCTATTTAACTCTTGATCATTTACATTACCCTTTTTCATTCAGATTTTCATGCTTCATCATGGCTCCCATAGACGCTGGATCCCTCATTCTTGTCACAGGTGGAAACGGGTTCATTGCCGCCCACTGTATCGCCAATCTCCTGCAATCCGATTATCACGTCCGAGCGACTGTCCGATCAACGGAAAAGGCAGAAGCAACCCGCAATGCACTGAGCACTGCAGGAGTGCAACACCTTGCCCGCCTCCAGCTGGTCGTCGTCCCTGATCCCACCAATCTTGACGCTTTGGTTGGGGTGCTGGAAAATTGCCAGGCTATTCTACACCTCGCATCGGCCTTTAGCTATGATGCCGCTCCTGGCGAATTTGAAGAGAAATTGATGCTTCCCGCTCTCAAGGGGACTCAGGTCATTTGTGAGGCTGCTCAACAGTGTCCGACTGTCCGGCGGGTGGTCATTATGTCTAGTTTCGCTAGTGTCTATGATGCCAGCTTGGGACTGCAGCCTGGACGAGTCTATACGGAGAAAGACTGGTGTCCGTTGACGTATGAAGATGGTGTGAATGCATCGGCTGTTGTAAGTCTATGTTCCCTCCCTTGCTTGGAATGCCCACTGATGATAGTAGCCCATCGCATACCGTGCCTCGAAAGTCGTCGCTGAGCGTGCAGCCTGGGACTATGTGACTAACAACTCCGTCAACTATCAGTTGATAACACTTTGCCCAGGCATGGTATTTGGCAAAATGATACACCCGATCTCGTCACTGTCTCAGCTCAATGCCAGCAATCAGATTGTGTGGCAGGTCCTCAATGCCGGCAGGGATGGTGAGTTACCACCTACCAAGGCCCCAGGTAAGACTCTTACGCTTTTAGACCAGCAGTTCTGCAATACTTACAGTGAGATAGTCTGGATTGACGTTGAAGATCTCGCGGAAACTAGTCGCAAGGTATTGATCTTCCCCGCGACAGGACATGAGCGTTTCCTGGTCACACAGTCATCGTATGACACACAGGAGATTGCAGATATTATCCGCACAGAGTTGCCCGAAAGACATAGAGTCCCAACTGGACAGCCTTGGAGGCGTAGTGCGAATACTCATTACTCGTGTGATTCTTCCAAAACGGAAACAATGCTTGGCGTCAAATTTCGGGGGCTGAAAGAGAGTATTGTTCCTTTGGCGCATCAGTTATATGATATGAATTAGTCACTATCGAGTCGATCTGATGTTATGAAGTCTACTATCTCACATTTACAGTAAACTTATAGTCTCTGGCCATGACTCTTGTTCATAGTGAGCAATGGGCTGGCCGAACTTGCTCATCGAGGAGTGTCCAAATCACTGCCATGATGAAAATAGTAATTGGTAATGGCCTCTCGATGGTCAGGTTATGCTCATATAATCAGCAAGAACCCAAGAGTATGCTTCGAGAAATGGCAGCTACTGCTCATCCTGCAAATCTACCGTCCATGGTCTGTTTATGTTTTTCATTTCTCTTTCTCATTTTTGTTTTAAAGACAGTGAGATATCTGACTCTAAGTACCCGGTATCAAGTCAGCTGCACAGTAGCATATGCTCTACCGATGCAGAGTGTCTCGAATATGATCAGCAGTTAAATCAATAAACTCCTTTGCTTGCCACAGGCCTAGAGTTGGTCAGCAAAGCACCTGCAGAAAAGACTTAGAGTACTCACAATCATCCATATGCATAAAAGGGTGTGGAACCCCCGCAAACCGCTTTTGAATGACCTCATTCCCACCCTCAATCAACCTTTTCGCATAAGCCTCACCCTCATCGCGCAGAGGGTCACAGCCAGCAGTGTAAATCACGGTCTTGGGCAACTGAGTAAAATCCGGCGCCTGCAAAGCATTGGCATACCACTTCAAGGCCTTCATTTGCACCTCCCTCTCCGGCTCCTCTGATGCAATACTCTGCCACTTCAAATTATCAAACCACTTCAGTCGTCCCCAATTCAGGGTGGGTGCATGCTCCATCTCCTGCATGGACGGCCAGGGAGCCTCAGCGGCAGAGGCGTACTTCGAAATATCATCAATAGTCGGTGTACCAACTGCGACCATCCGAAGGAGAATGCTCGCATCCCGGGCTAGATGTGCGCAGATCAGAGCGATGTTTCCACCGGCTGAAACGCCACCGAGGGAGATACGAGTTGGGTCGATTTTGAATTCCACGGCGCCCTTTGCATGGATGTGCTGCAGGGCTGCGAAGGAGTCTTGAATTCCAATCGGGAATGCGTGTTCGGGGACCAGTCTGTATGCAACGTCAATGACACAGACGTTCGCTTTGACGCATATGTGTTTGCAGATGTGGGATTCCGTGTCGAGGTCGCCGAGGCCCCATCCTATTTCTATCTTAGTTGTGGGTCCCTGCAGGATGGGAATGGAATGTTGTACCTCCACCGTGAAAGTCAATGTGTACTGGCCATGGGCCTGGAGAGTCGGGCTCATAGACGCGAACAGGGATCAATTCGCCATTGTGGCCTGCAACTTGGGCATCGTAGATACGGGCGCAATCGGGGGCGGGGCCTGTACCGTAGGAATATAGAACCGAATACTTTGTGCGTAGTAAAGCAAGATCAATTGGGCCTGACGGGGTGTTGGCGACGTGTTCGTTGTAGAGCTTCACAAAGACGGGGTCTAAGTGGGGAAGCACGGATGGGTGAATGGGGTTGAGAGCCTCGTGAGACATGATGAGTGATATGAATGAGATGGAGATCCAACCTTGATTGCTCAAGCAGAGATTGCCCAGGTTTATATGATGATGTTATATGATGTTGTATCATCAATCGGCACCGGCGGCCGTCGCATTTTTGCCGACGGAAACCCACGATAACCCCCGCACGTTATCTATGCGACGGCTCCGATAAAGTCGGATCTGGAGGAACAAAAAGGCAGCTTCAGTAGCAGGAACATGAACCACAACATGGATCCTGTACTAATTGTTGGTGCTGGTATTGTCGGGCTGACACTCGGTCAAGCCCTCAAGCAGAAGAACATCCCCTTTGAAATCTACGAACGCGATGAGACTCCGGATGCCCGCGGACAGGGGTGGGCCATTACACTCCACTGGGCCCTGGAGCATATGTTCAAAATGCTTCCTGCAGAGACGCTAGCAAGGATTCAAGACGTGCAGGTCGACCAGGATGTTGCGCAGAACGACAATGGCAACTTTTTGTTTATTAATCTTGAGACGGGGGAACCGAAGTTCAGGATCCCACCGAGTAGACGATGGCGGGTGAATCGAGAGAAGATGCGAAAGGCATTGCTACAAGGAATTGAAGAGCATGTTCACTGGGGTCGACGCGTTGTCGGGCTACATGTTCCCCAGGAAAAGGTGAAGGTGCAACTAGTCTTCGAGGACGACACAACTGTGACAGGGCGGATGATTGTCGGTGTTGAAGGAAGTCGATCAATGGTCAGGCAGATACTGCGACCGGATGCATTCGATAATACACTGCTTCCCATCAGATTTACCGGAGTCGCGGTCGATTTGACGCCAGCAGAGATCAAACCCTTGCGAGAGATGGATCCGTTGTTGTTCCAAGGATGTCATCCACCGACTGGGGCATTTTTCTGGTTTTCCATGTTAGAAACGCCGCAAGGAAATGGAACGGCCGGTTCGGAGTCTGAGCGCTATCGAGCTCAGATATGCATGTCGTGGCCAGTGCATGGTCCAACAGATGAAGTCGCGGCGACAGATGAAGCGCGGCTAGTCAACATGAAACGTCGAGCACAAGGATTTGTACCTTTCTTGAAAGAAGCGATCGATCGCATTCCAACTGAGACTTCGGTGACAGAGATCAAACTTGCAGATTGGGAATGTCTGCCCTGGGATAACCATGGGGGTCGAGTAACCTTGGCTGGAGATGCGGCGCATGCAATGACAATGTGTAAGTTCCATTTACCGTGACAAATGGACCATCTCTAACGTCAATAGATCGCGGGGAGGCGGCAAATCATGGTCTTCTCGATGCGTACCATCTGATGCAAGCGATTGAAAAGCTCCATTCCGGCATCATCACAGCTCAATCGGCGATCGACGACTTCGAGCAAGAAATGAGGACACGAACCAGTCGCGCCGTACGACTCAGTCGACAGGCATGTCTAGATGCCCACGATTGGAGTCGACTGGATGAATCATCGGCCATCTTGACCAAGCGAGCAATTTGAGAAGAATAGTCTATTAAAAACATGACACGAACCTATACTTTCAAGTAAACAAGTGATTTAACCAGAATAGCCCCGAACAGAAAAAATGAAGAATCGCCAAATCCAATTTGTTATTAGAGCGAGTCAAAAGCCAGTGACCAAGTGTATAACTAGAACTATCAGTGAGGGACACCCACTCCATATAGACCAAATGTATAACACAAGCTACAGATAAAAAGAATACAAAAAGAAGATGCTGTGCAAAAGGCGGGTCCCGATTACAGGAGAATCATACCCATACCGGTCAGCAGAGCAATGGCGGCGTAGGCGCCGACCTGGAGGGAACCAAAGGCAACGCTCTGGTGAATGCTAGCGGGGGCACCAGCGCTGGATGAAGAGGAAGTGCTGCTGGAGGAGCTGGAGTCAGCAGTAGCGGTGGCCTCGGTGGTGACGGTACCAGTGCCGGCGGTACCAGCCTCCTTCATCTGCGAGGAGCAGGTACCAGTGGCGGCAGTGGTGGCCTTGGTGCTAGCGGAACCGTCGAAGCTGCAGGCAGTGGCGGACTCGTCCTGCTCGCTGTAGTACTTGTTCAGGGCGAAGGCAAGCTGATCCTTGGCACCGCACATGCTGTAGGCACCGTATTTACCTGTGGTACCGTTGGAGTCGAGGCCACTGCAGTCGGTGTAGCCACAGACGACTCCGAGGAGCTTGCCGAGCTTGGCGGAGGTAAGGCTGCTGTCGGCAACGCAGGCGGAGGCATCGTAGACACAGGTGCACAGAGACTCATCGGCAGCGGGGGGCAGGGGAGAGGCCTTGGCTTCCCAGGCGCTGCTGTCTTCGGTGGGGCAGCTCTGCAGGACGGTGTTGGTGGGGGTGTAGGCGCTCTTGCTAGTGCTGGAGGGGTCGGCACTGTTGATTTGGCTGGAGTAGTACTTGAAGTCGGTCATCGTGCTGACACTGGTGCTGTCCACGACGGACACGAGACCTGAGATGCCACGTTAGCGGAGCACATGTAAACAGGTCGGGCGATGCTTACCGTAGTCGTTGGAATTCTGGAAGTACATGTAGACAATACCACCGGACCAGACGGGGGTCATGTTGTCACCGTAGAGGGCCTCGACCTCAGTGAATGTACGGGGGGAGACGCTGTTGCAACCATACTCGGCAAAGAAGACGGGGACGGTGTAGTTGGCAAATTCCTCGGTACGGGCCTTGTAGCCCGACTCGGCGTAGGTGGAGTCACCGCACCAGGAGTAGATGTTGTATCCGTAGAAGTCGACAATCTCGTCCTCGGCCTCACAGTCCAGGTAGTTGGCCAGGTCAGTACGGATAGCAGAAACGTCGGCAGTGGCATATCCGACACCCATGGCACGGTAGCCCATCTCCTTGATGTACTTCTTCATGTCACGGACGGCGGCCTTGGCGTAAGCCATACCATCGGTAGTGGCGACGGAGTTGGCAATCTCATTACCGGCAAAGAAACCAATGGTGTTATTGTACTGAGCGAGCTCGTCAATGACGGAAGTGTAACGGTCGTAGAGGGCAACATTCCACTCAGGGTCGTCACGGTCAATGGCCTCGGAAGTGCTGGACAGGTCGGAGATAACGTAGATGCCGGCTTCCTGGAGAAGCTTCATGCATCCGGAGTGGTCGGCATCGGGGTTGATGTAGTAAGTACGGATCACGTTGGTGCGCAACTCCTGCATGTACGGGATATCACGCTCGCAAGTAGTGACATCGGCCAAAGGATCCACAGTTTGAGAATCTATGCATGTTAGTTCCGACTCATCCGGGGTGATTGAATGAATACCTACACTGGTAGGCGACACCACGCAGGAAGCTGGGAATTGGTCAGTGTGGTTCATGGATGCGATTCAGTTGGGTTCACTCACAATTGAGTCTGATTGCTAGAGTAGTAGAATTTGGTACCCTATTCCCAATTAGTATCCGCCTTGACGGTTGGATGACAGCTCTGAGTATTACCTTGATAACAATCGGGTCGATGCTGGTAGCCATGGCGGCCCCAGTCAGGGTCGCCAGCGACAGAAGAGACAGCTTCATGGCGTATACGATACGGACTTACACCGCAAAAAAAGATAGCGAATGGATCGGAAGGGAAACCTCCTAGCAACAAGAATAAAGAAAGACTAATGGAGAAGAAAGACGAGGATAGGAACGAGTGATATCCAGGTCAAAAGAAAGAGAAAGCCACTGGGAAGCAACAAAGAGTGGCTTGCCCCGTCGGCCCTTAATACCCTCATGGATTTGATCAACATGATTCGCCCCTGACCCCTAAAAGGGGGACGCGTACAACTGACCCAGCTTGCATCCACCAAAACGACCTAGTGGAGGGGCTTGAATCAAACGACTTACGACGGGCGGGTGTCAACTTTTCCAGACCGGAGATGATATGGACCGCGTCAACCAAACGTTTAGGGCTGCTTTTTCGAGACTAAATCGGCCTAGATCGGTTCCCAGGCCCCAAACGAAAGGTGCGAGCCAATCAAAGGGGATCCACTAACTCAAAGTATCTTGGCTTCTGCAGCCTAGCACTCTTTAGTGCGCCACGATCCACCACTCCGAGGTCATGCCGGTAGGAGTTGGGATGGGCAAAACATAACTTGGAGGTTTGCAGAGAATAGGGAGTGAGACATCTCCATTGAAAATAACATCAAGAACCCATTGATCACCCAGCTAGGGTTCGGTTGGATAAGTTCTTCGTCGCGAGTGGAAAAGGAAAAAGTGAAAAAGTCGAAGCTGACGCGGTTTGTGGGGCCATCTTGCTTGGGATGGCGTTGGCAGTGCGTGTACACTTATTTTAAGATTTCCTTTTCTTCGTTTCGTTTGGCTTCGTAAATCTTGGTTCTGAAGAGGCTCAGCTATAATTAAGTATGCAGAGGGGCGAAATTAGAGACCGATAACAAATAAGAAAGGTGTACAGTGCATCGTCAGGGTGTAGTACGTTGTTGTTATCGGTGATCTCGATACCACGTTTACCTCGGAGATGATTATTGCAATCAAGTCGGACCGATTGCCTAGATCAATTAATTTGAGGGAAATAGATAATCAATTATTGATTGTTCAAAACGTACCCTCCAATTGGAACCAAATTTGGCCGATAAGTCACGATAGTTGAATGCCAAGCACGACGATCTGGGGAATCAGCGCCCGGTGGATTCGTGTAGAATGTGAACCAACCGATCTACACTATACACTATACACTATACACGATGTTATTGTAGATCAATTGATTCATACGTCAACATCCATGGTCACTATAGAATCACAGTCCAAGGGTCTTGTAAAATGCCATTCAAATCAAAATATCATAATAATACATCTCGACCGCGTTCAAGGTATCATAAAACATGCTCATCTCATAAACCACACATCAAATATTTATCACACTTGGAGGTTTTGTTTCCGGTGCGCATCAATGGCAGCCTGGAAGGATCGAATCGTGTCTAACGGGCGCTCTAGACGATTCCGGGTTGGGTTGCAACGATCGGGGTCCGCTGGTCTCTATTAGTGAAGTCCAAAGTCCCAAGAAGATCAGAACATACCGATGATTTTGCCTTCCCGATCTTTGTGTTGGATGCTTCCCAGGGAAGATGTGTTATAGTCCCCGTGGTTGCCCAAGGACACTGCGGAGGTCAGTGATAAGCCTAGATGGTATGAGGACATGAGAATGGGTACTTACTCGGCTGCGCTTCATGAAGGGCCAAGTTGGGGTCCGCCTTGGTTTGTAATACCTTTTTAGGCATATCTGCAGAGTGCATGGAGCCAGTGCGCTCACTGGATGATCGTGATGAACCCATGGTATAATGTAATCAAGGGACTAAAAAGGCTGAGATGGTGTTCCAAAGGTTGAAGATGACAATGCCGATTCTTCCGTAAGGTATACCAGAATGGTTGCCTGAATCCATGGTCCCTCACGCTCTTTAAATAAATCAACGGAACAGGTACCTTTCCCTAAGAATAGTTTTGCGGAGGATCACGCAAGTGGCGACTTTGGAAGCATCGCGGTGATTGGACGGAGGATCATCGGAAAGTCGCAACATCCCAATTCCAGATGACGTTACACCTTCTCCGTCGGGCGTTCCCAGTGGTTGGCCAAGCTTCTACTAAACAGTAGTAGAATGCTTAGCATCCATAGACCAGCGAACGGCCGAATGAACACGCACTCCCCAATGGCTGGTGGACGGCAGCGATCCAGGTACCCGTGGGAAAGTGGAGATTTCCAGGATTCTGAAACAAGTGAGTTTGCGAGGCATTGCGCAGGTACGTTGGATCCCGAGCTCCAGAGCTCCAAAGCTCTTTACAAAGATGAGATGGCTACGAAGATTTCCATGGATTCATGGATCCTTTGAATATGACAGAATCAAACATTCCTGCCCCATGTTTCCACCGTGGGGTAGACCCATGTGTGTCACAAAGAAATGCTGGAGTGTTTCTGAAGGTTTCGGTTCGTCAGTGCTTTTGCTGCCGGTGCACTGATCGCGAGTGGATCCCTAGGCAGCGAGTTTTCCCAAACACGGGATACTTCTGGAGCGTCATCGCTTTACAGATCATAATGACTTCAAGTGCTGATTCGACCGAATCAAATGGCTCGCTGCAAACGGCCGGGTCGTATCTCCTCCACCGCCACATTCCGGAGCCGTCTCGTCAGAACAATTCATTATGACACGAGTTCGCAGACGTGGAATCTCCACGGTCGCATCCCGTCGCTCGTGGCCGCGAGTCATGAACTGCCCCCATCCGGTGCTTGGATCCTACAAGAATCGGTACAGATGTTCGAGGTTCTGCGGGTTGAGATAGTCCGGATTCGTCAACGAGCCCGCCAGTCCCAATACATCATCGCCCTCCACGTTGAACAACTCGTACCAATCCATATTCACCGCCAGTTCCTCCAGATGCAGCGAAGGATCGGTGGGTGTGCTTGGAGGCAAGAGATCATTGCCATGGGATAACGGTCGGGTCATGTCCTTGTGGGTGTCGGTTGGAGATCCGGGGGCGAGCCCCTTGATCACTTGAGATGGTGCCGACGCGCCATCCCCCAGGCGAAGATCTCGAGCGGTCCGATCGTCGAGACAGCGGAAGAACAGATCCAACACCCAGTTCTCCAAGTCCCACGACTTTTGAAGTTCCTTCAGACCGAGGAGACAAAGTTTGGCCCGATGTTCGGCCAATTTTCGAGCCGTCCCAGTCACGCGCCCGAAGTGAATGGTGTGGATACACAGTGCAGAGAAGGTGTGGGTGATGCTAGATTGGCGGTTAGATCGGGGTCTTATGACCTACTGGGAGAACGTACAGGTGGACCGATCCATGCTGCACCAGGTTTTCGGAGAGCATGTCTTCAAGAATGCGTGTGCTCCTGGTGGCTGCTTCTAGCGCCATATTGCCTTCCATGCTTGTTGATTCACTGGGTGGCTGTAAAAAGATGGGTCGGTATAGTAAAACGTAGAGATTACTGCTCATGGTCAGCGTGCTCCCTCCGTACATGGCTCTTGAGGGGGCCGTACTTATACGCCATATGAAGCATACCAACAAGGAACGTGACCTCTCGCCTGGTTGATGTTCGAAAGTGCATCTCCGTCGGCAATTTAGACTCCCAGTCTAGCAGACGCTGGTGGAGCATGGGTCGAGACACATTGTCCAGCTTCGTGCGACAGGGGGAATACTGACTGGAGACTACCTCCCGTACTACATGTTGTTAGATACACCCAACATCAGGTAAACAAAACTCACATAGCTTCGCCAACTGAGCCATTCCAATCACGTAGGGCACATGGGCCGCAGGTGGCTTTTGGAAAATCTCAGAGGGGATATCATCTTGCTCTAGAAAATCCGCCTCTTCAAGCTCCGCCACTTCGCAATCCTCATCACGGATACGAGAAGGGAGCCCCAGCGCAGCCGATGTTTGTTGGTCCCGAACCTAACGAGTGAGCATGAGCTGACTTAATGGGGGGAGATGAAACCTACATATAGAGCCCACCAGATCCGTTTCCATACTTTTTGGTCCCGCGCACCAAGGAAAGGCAGTTTTGACCTATTTTGTTAGCGCTTGAGGGAGCCGTTTGGAAGCATTCACTAACATCACATGCATTCCCTTTTTCTGGGCAATACTGGTCGCTGCACCCAGCCAGAAACGAACATCTCGCTCCTCGGTTGGTCCTCCACGCCAAAAGCTCAACAAGAATAGAGATTGGAGTTTGATAATCATGTCAGTCTCCCATCCAACGTCATAAATTTCCTTTGCGCGCTGGTAAAAAAGGCCCTTGGCTTGATACCGATTGGTAAACCCTGTGGTGCGCAATGCTGTGTCCGAACATAAGCTCACGCCTATGAAAAGCATCGCTTGTAGGAGCAGAGGGGAAATTGTATGTTCGGTATATGCCTGATGAATGGTTTGTCGATCGACAATGGGGAAACAGGGATGAAACCATTCAAAATATGCTTGAAGAAGAGTATCGCAAATGGTGGGCGATGGGAAGACCAATGCGCTCTCACGGATGAGACGATCTTGGAGAATCTTTCGGTGCTGATCATCACTGATCTCACTGCCGCGAACCTCGGGAATGGCATAGTGCAATCGACCTTTTTGAATACTGCGCGTGTGCCCTTTTTCGGGTGATCGTCGACCCTCATCAACTACACATGTTAAGGGACTGGACTCGCCAAGAAACACGGTTTCATGGACATCTTCTGTGATCGCGGGACGAGCAGAAGGTACATAACGTAGTCCACGATCATGTACATCTTGCACACTCTGGTTCACGGGCGTATTGGTTGTTATTGGAGATACTTCAGTATCTATCGAGGCTTTCTTCTTTCGTCGAGGATACCTGAGAATGTTGGTACATGTATACAATAAGAACGAACCCGCAGAACTAGCTAATAAAACAAAAATTTATCAAAGAGGTGCTTACTTTCCCCGTCTTGATACCCCTACGTCACAAACAAGATTCCATGCCACACAATTCTGGCATGGCTGCATCTCAAGCACATTACATCGCACTCGACGAGAATTGCAAGCCATGCAGGCTTTCTTAGCGCGTGTACGTGGACGATCGGAGTTCGCGGTCACCATGGTTGCTGGAATAGGCTGTTTGTATAATCCCGATAAAATAAATCAAGATCGAGGAGCAGCAGGGCGACTGTGTCGGTTCTCTCGGTTATACGCCATGACAGTGGGTCTCTCGGCTTCTTCGGTTATATGCTGCGCGGGGAAGAGTACCGTTCCAAGGTTGTTTTGACTCCCATGAGGTCACTGTCCAGCAGAGTTGGGGATAAAACGCAAGCACTTGAGAAGAAGAGCACGATATCAAGTCTCTGCGCAAGATAATGGCGCGGAGAATGAAAAGTGAATATTCTCATCTACGGCGGCCGGACCACGTGACCAGGCGACGAATCAACTTGTCGAAGGCATCGCTGGCAAGTCTCGATGCAATCATGAATAGAGTCATTCACACAAAGCTTGAAACATTTTAAAGGTGCCACAAGGATTTGTCGGTCCTGTGGAAGAAGTGCTTGAGCATTCAAACATTGAAGTGGCGAGCCTTGGATATATATCTATGCGTCCTGGATGGCCGTACTTGGGGGACAACTTCAGTTGTTAATATGTGGGGGAACTGTCCGAGTTCTGTTACCTAATGGTCTTAATCAATTGACAAGTCTAGAAAATAGATACCCGCGTTGATGTTGAACGATCTCAAGACTGAGTATCAATTTTGGATCTTGACAGTTCTTTGTATGTCCTAAGGTACATGCACAAATGCCGTTTAGTTATTGGACCAGTGCTCTTGAGAACTTTCCATCTGGACCAATCACTGCTGATCAATATTCTCAAAAAAGATGCAGGGGTAGGAATGAAGGGAAATAAAAGAATTTGGCGGGAATACAAGTGCAAGTGCCGCATTCCAAAGGGTGGGCTACTTCTCATGAATCATGCATGAACCATGAATTATGAATCATGAATCACGCATCACGAATCACAGGGACCTGGAGAATTTCCAAACAGCTCGGTCAACTATTGCCGTTTCCTCAAATTTGCTCGGTAGGATCATGTTTTGTGGGGACTTTCATGTGAACACCTGAAGCCATAATGCCGGCGGAAGACATGCTCATTCATATTGCCTCTCTGGGTCAAATCTCGGGAGTCGGAAAGGTGGGGAAGATGTCCCGGCCTATGTGGTCTATCTCCGTACGGCTTTACGGAGATGTGACAAGTCCGAAGAGTGTTCGGGAGTTGACTGTGGCGCTATCCGTTGTTTGTCCCCTTTGTCCCGGAAGTAACATTGTCCGGGCGGCATTTACCCCAAACAGGCAACTCAGCTCGGAGTTAATCAGATAAGAAATCTGATAAACCCGTCAGTCATCCCGGTGTCGCTGCCGACGTTCTTATTTATGAAGCTCCTCCAAGTTTATTGCATCCTCCTTTTCGTCATCCCTACATTCAAAATGGCTAGCTCTCTTCGCAACATCATCGTCGTTGGAGGCTCTTTCGTTGGGCGGGTGAGTCCATTGACCATGTTTACGCAACTTGAAATCTAGACTGACCTCCCCCGCAGACAACTGCTCAGGAGCTCGCAAAAGTGGTTCCTCCGACACACAGAGTATGTTCGAATTGAAGAGACTAAGTCAGTCTAAGAGAATGAGAATTGACGCTTTCTAGGTCCTCCTCACCGAGCCACACAGCCATTTCCACCACCTGTTCACTTTTGTAAATGATCTCCCACAACATGATAATGCAAGGTTCTGAGGCTAACATGTCAGCAGCCCCGATTTGCGATCGTTCCAGGACAGGAACACAAGGCTTTTATTCCATATAATGGTCTCTTCTCGGTCGTGACCGAATCGAAGTTACACAGTGTAGTTCAGGCGCGCGTGACATCGGTCCACCCCCAGCATGTGCAGCTTGATCGAGAATGGCAGGGTTCCACAGAGATACCTTTTGATTACATTGTGGTCGCCACCGGCACGCGCCTGTCGAAGCCCGCCGCAATGGAAAAGGACGACAAACTATCCTCAGTGGAGTACCTCCAGAAGCACCAGGCAGACGTCAAGCGGTCGCAATCAATCCTGATC
The DNA here is from genome assembly GCA_028828275.1 of Penicillium frequentans. NCBI lineage: Eukaryota > Fungi > Ascomycota > Eurotiomycetes > Eurotiales > Aspergillaceae > Penicillium > Penicillium frequentans. The sequence goes on along the minus strand of JAQIZY010000001.1, from coordinate 80,066 downwards.
GTCGGTGGCGGTGCTGTGGGAGTGCAGATGGCAACCGATCTCAAAGAGTATTACCCGGAAAAGGATATCACGGTGGTGCAGTCCCGACCCCAGCTCATGCCCAGCTTCCACATTGGGCTGCACGACCTCATCAAGGAACGGTTCGATGAGCTGGGAATTAATCTCATCACTGGAGCCCGAGTGACCATCCCGACGGGTGGTTTCCCCACCGATGGAAAGCCTTTTGAGGTGCAACTTACCAATGGCAACACCGTGTCCACCGAATTTGTGATTTTGGCGACTGGCCAAACACCAAACAACCAACTTGTTAAAAGCCTAGAACCCTCCACCCCCGACAGCCCATCCGTGATCAACCCGGACAATGGGTACATTCGCATTCGGCCAACAATGCAGTTTCTTGACGAGCGTTATTCGAATCTCTTTGCGGTCGGTGATATCGCGGATACCGGGGCACAGAAAGCTGCACGACCTGGGTCGGCTCAAGCCGCCGTGGTTGCAAAGAATATTTTGTCTATGATTGAAGGTCGTGAACCCGAAGAAAAATTCGTCAAAGGTCCGGGAGCGATCCACATCACACTTGGAATGGTTAGTCTCGACAATCCGTCCCCGTCACCAGGGTCCACACTAACATTATACAGAAATATAACGTGGTATTCCGCAATCCCAATGTGGCAGAAGGCCAGACAGAGCCATGGACCAACCCGAAACAAGAGTAAGATACGTTCTTCATCATATTGTTACATGACTGACCTTGATTTAGTGGCCAAGAAGATATGAACGTCGAGGGCATGTGGCAAAGAATGGGTATCTCAGTGGACAGCCCCCGCCAATACCATCTATAAAGAACGAAAACCAAGCAACCAGCATGACAGGGTTGTCACTCTGTATTAACGGCATAGTTGGTTCTGGCCACCATCACTTCCTGTCCTTCACTTGAAATTTACATCATATGGAAAGGGACATGAGCATGCAAGGGAGAATACATAATTATGTGATATAGCTGCAGATGCAGACACCTAGGATACCCACAATTAGATGGAACGAGCGATCCCAATTCATGGACGCACGGAAGACAAACCGAGAATACTCTTAAGGTATATATGTAAGGGGGTTTGGGGTAGACTTTGGACCTTCTGTTGAAGTTCCAAGGTTGATCGGAAGAGCGCAAAGCCCAAGACCGCCGATTTTGGAAATCAAGATAGACTAATTAGCTGAGCCGCATGTATGAAAGGTCCATAGCTTCTTCTCAGGGTTCACGGCAGAAACTTAACCCCAGATTTCAACCTCGCAGTATCTAGGTACATGAGCCTTTGGAGAGAAAGCCGAGGCAGCCCTCATGCTAAACTACAATATATGTCAAGGAAATCGCTAGGTCTCACAAGGGATCACCCACAAAAAATCGCTGTAGGAATTGGGGCTCACTCAATCCCCACTGGGTTTACCCCGGAATCAAAATCAAGCGCACTTTCTTCCATTTGCATACTGGATACCTATCAACTTGGGCTGGATCCTGACTATGAGCTGTCCTGCCACTTCGTGGTAAGAGCCTTACTTGGGGCATCACAGTTTCTTGTGCTGCAGGGGTTTTGTCTCAGGCTGTCCTATGTGGAAGCGGCACAGTTGTCCCTTGAACAAATCAATCGGGGGCTTTGAGATATAATTAAGGGGACTACTCTCATGACGCTCAAAGAGCCACGGAAGCAAGAATTATTGGAGGCTGAGCTGGCTGGTGAAAGTGGTCGAGAATTGATCGTTGACGCACTGGACCGAAAGGCCTCCGTTTGTCATCTCGTGACCTCATAAACTTCCAGGCTGTCATATATGTGGTTAATGTCATGTAGAGTATTATGAAAATTAGGATCTCCCCATCTTGCATCGTATATATTCGTGTTTCCGTTGCTCCTGCTTCAGTAGCCAGACTTTTTGGGTCTTTGAAGGTGATATGTTGTGACGGTAGTCCACCCAGTTGAAACTGATGCTATATGCACTCAGTACAGAGTAAATACTAATAGAGCTTGCGTGTCTTAGTGAATCCTTCGTTGGACATCCAACGTTGTTTTTATTTGTCTAATACTATCCTACTTCAGTCCGGCGCCGGTCATGTGACTGCCAAGGATCTTGGTCTGCAATGACGCCAAGAAACATCCCGTTCCAATTTACTTCATCAATCCTGTTTCCACAAACCTGACGACATACATCAGAAGTCGATGCATACCAGGATCTGATGGGTCTCCAATGGTTGGGAAATTTGTTCCTCAGCGCGTCGCGCGCTTTACAATAAAGACGTCACTTGATCATTATGTCCGATCACGCCCGTTTGAATGGCCCTATCAACACAACACTCTCGCAAGGCGAAGAGCACATCCCCGGCACAGCCAAAATGGGATATGGCGTGGTCCCAATACCCCACGAACATTGTTCACTAGCTCTCTTCCGCCCCTTCTAATTCCGCCCATCATCTTTGTTGGGCTTCTTCTCACTCTCTGGACATGGAAATGTTTCTGGATCATCGTGATGCAAAACAAACTATTATACCTTTCCTGGCTGCCACCATTTTCCAGATCCGAGCAAATATCAGAATACAAGCATGAATGCAAGCCCGTGCAATGGGCAGAAAAACGACTTCGGAGTCTCGATGGAACAAAGCTAGCCATTTGCGAGGGATATATCCCTGAGAGTCCGAAACAAGTTCATGCAAAGAAACCAAAAAAGCTCGTGATTATTTGTTATTTTCAGGGAAATGGGGGTCGTTACCGCTCCGACTACCGCTCCTGTCGCAGTTCTTGAATTCGGTCTCGAAGTCCCAGACCGGGCAGGCGCTCAATGATACAAAGTATATAGTTGTTGCCTTGTCATACCGCGGCTACTGGACATCGTCGGGGACAGCCACACAATCGGGCATTGAAAAGGATGCCCTGGCATTTCTCAACTGGGTATCGGCTACTTATTCCTCACCGGATACGAACTGCCAGGTGTTTTTGTGGGGCCATAGCCTTGGTGCGGCTGTTGCATCGTCCGCTATGTCCAAATATCTTACTTGGAGGGATGCTCCCCCACCTACAAGGGGGTTCCTCTTCTTCCCATATCTGGGCTGATCATGGAGGCCCCAATCTCGAATATCAAGGATATGTTGATTGCCTTGTATCCTCAAAAATGGCTTCCGTATCGATATCTTTGGCCCTTCTCGTGGAATACGTGGTGTAGCTCAAAGTCTCTCGAACAATTGGCTAGGTATCGCGACCGAGATGCTGACCAGCGAATAAAGACGGACGCCCCATGTAATGGTCGGGTTCGATCCGTACCTCCGATACTTCTTCTGGCTGCCGAAAACGATGAAGTCATCCCACCCCACGTGGCAGGGCAACTCGAACAGATAGGTCAAGACTTGGGATTGGAAATTACACGAAAGGATGTAATGGGGGCCATGCACACGGAGTGTACTATGAAGAATGATGGGAGAGAGGCTTTGGTCAAGTTTATCCTTGAGCATGCCAATGGTGATCCTGTGAATGGATAAACCCCAAGTGAAATATAATCTTTCAAATTGAACATATTCCCTAATATGCTCATAGATATGAGAAATCAAATTGTACTGAACTCGTTGTTCTTAGTACCTGAGCCAGCTGGACATGTATTTCTAAAGCCGATAATTCCCGATTGCTCTGCATCTATGTACAGTCTGGACTTTCAGGGGCGGGTATCCGTGCATTCTGGTGGAGCTGTTTCACTCATGGTGATTTTCATGGGCCCTAGTTAGCTCTAGGGTCGGGTCAAAAACTGGGCATGGACGAACACATCTGGGTGTGGATGCAGATTGACCCACTTAGATAACAAGGTTGGCGGGATGCTCCGAGCTCGGCCGCTCTTCAAGATAGTAACAGCTACTAACAGGTAACAGACAACCCTAAGAGATATTGCAATGAAAGAAACCCTGGGACTTCATGTTCATAGTGCATTGACGATAAAGCTGAACCTTGAGCTGAGCAATATGCTTAGTATATCTCCAAACTTGTGCTAGGATGTTTACTGATATGTATCTCCGCGGACCTGTGGGTGGAACCCGGGATCGACGGTGGGGCATCAGGACTGATATGAAATTTTCCCCGAGTAACGACCGATCAATCCTACGATGTAAAGGGAAATGAAATAGAAACTTCGATTCAGCATTTCCCCTTTTCTTAATACAAGAACTCCTGGTGGAAACCCTGACAAGCGCTGTCGGTGTCACATCATGAGCCCCGAACCCAATAATGGCTCGCAAGGCGAGACAGAGAACCAAGGGAAAGATACTTTTGTGAGCACAGCAGAGCAAGGAATCGAGGAGTATCATCCGAGCAAGACACAAAGCAATATCACTATTGTTAGCTGTGTGCGTTGACCCCAACAGGAGAGACGTGGCTTCGTATGTTAACGGCCCTTTAGTATATTGCGAATTTCAGTGATGGATTTCAAAACAGTCTGGCAAATCCGACGAATGTAATCTTCAAGGATCTCCTGGGCACAAATGCTTTCACCTCCGTGATGAAAACACGAATCAGCAATTCGCTAATTGTTGGTGCCATTTTGGGAGTCGTTGTGTTGGGATATACATCCGACATGTGTTCTCGAAAAGCCGGATTGCTTGTAACTTCGTCGCTCGTGGCGATTGGGTCTTTAATGTCGACGGTCGCGTTGCAGATAAATCCATCCCAGAATATGTTATGGTATTTTGTGATCGCTCGTGGGATTGCGGGATTTGGAGTAGGAGGAGAATACCCTCCCAGTGCAGCAGCCGGTATTGAGGAATCAGATGATGTGAGTCATATAAACCATACACAATGATATATACCCTAACCAGCTCAGTTAATGAGAAAATATCGGGGTCCACTCTTCGTTTCTTTTACAACGCTCATGGCTACCCTCGCCAGTCCGATTTTGCAAATCATTTACCTGATTTGTTTGATTGCCAGCAACAATGATTTGACTGTTACGTTTCATGCTATATATTCAATCGCTACAGTCCTTCCCGTGGCCATCATAATCCTGCGACTGTTTATGGTGGACTCAACATTATTTCGCCATTCAAACCTTACGAACCAACGACGTTCCCCGCGAATCTATCTTCTTCTTGCTCGCCGTTACTGGTGGAGGATCTTCACAACTTCCTTCGCGTTCTTCCTATACGACTTCATCAACTTCCCTAACAGCATTATGTCGAGCAGCATCATCTCTTCGCTTGTCAAGGATGGTGATATCCGACAGACAGCTACATGGCAGGTTATTCTAGCCGTGTTGCCCGTGCCTGGCGTCTTGATTGGAGCGTGGCTGACTAATGTAATTGGTCGACGCAACACTGGTATCCTAGGATTTGCAGGCTACGTAGTCCTTGGATTTATTATCGGAGGAACGTACTCCAAGCTATCCAAGAACATCGCCGCCTTTGTTGTGCTCTACGGATTGCTGCAGGCCTTTGGTCACATGGGCCCGGGAGCTACAATTGGACTGATTTCCACCGAGTCTTTCCCCACAGCGGTCCGAGGTATGGGGTATGGAATTGCAACGGCCTTTGGAAGAACGGGAGCAGCGGTAGGAACGGAGTGTTTCACTCCATTGGAGGACGCCGCTGGCATCAATTCAACATTCTACCTTGCAGGTGGCGTTGCGATCGTCGGTATCCTGGTGTACTGTCTTTTGCCCGAGAGTAGCAAGCTCGATCTAGCGAAGGAGGACAGAATGCTAGAGGGGTATTTGGCCGAACATGGATACCATATCGAAAAGGGAAACCGGACGGATTCTTGAAATCCGACTGATTGGTCATGTTTCGAAGCATTCCGCGTGGGTGATCATGGGTTTGAGTTTGAGGAGAGTAGGATAGAGTTCTGGGGCTCTTGGATAGAGTTCTGGTGGCCCACATGCATATATTTGAACTTTGATATTCCGACACCGGTCAATTGATCAATCAAAGCCCCGATACTTAGATGAACATAGACGCATTCACCCATATTCTTTTGAGTAACGATGGCAGATCGGGTAGAAGAACCCAGATGAAATTGCTCAGTGAGACAGTAGAGAAATGCCAGTGCAACGGGTGCTACCATTTGAAGACGAAGATGCCGAGATAACCTCAGAAGGGCAATTTTGACCGGCATGGTGGACCAGGTGGAGTTAATGATCGCCAGTCAAGAATCTGATTATAGCCTACGATTTGGCAATGAGGTGCCCCTACGAAGCACGACGTACAGTGCATGGAATGTGAGATCACGGCAGTTGATAGTGGGTCCAATTCAAGGGATGCGAGGCAAACTACCGACGCCAAATATTCCACTAATCCCCCTAGATCAATTGGAATTAATTACTGAATCGGGATTGACTGGCCGCTCCTATCGTGTGAGATCGCCGATGTTACCGATTCTATTTATAATATGTCACTCTCGATCTAGAGTTAGTTCCTGTGGAGATAGTGAGTTTGAAATGGATGTCCATTATTTCCATAGTGAGTTCCGCCGTAGAGGTATGAAGGTGTAATTAACAATTTGTGCGCTGAACGCTGCGATGATTCTGATAATAGTGAAGGTTGAGAGCATTGGCCCAATCGGGTTCACCCAAGTACCTGGATCCGAGCATTAGTTCGGAATGTACGTGCATGGCAACCGGGTGCTACCGTGATCTACACGGCATGGAAACACTATCCGACTCTTTTTTTTCTTTTTTTTTTTTCGGTTAATTATATAGTATATACTGGATTTATTCTCCATATTCTCTCTATGGCCTTCAATGCGCTAGGATGCGTGCGCTGCTTATTTTAGGCCTTTTGAGCCTGGCCAGAGGCCAATTATCCGACTGCACTTGTTCATATACGACTACGGTGACAGAGACTGTCCCGCCATCGTCAACTTCTCCATCAACTTCCGGTGGGTTTTTAGGTTAAGCTGATTTGCTTAGAAGGCGCTAATCTGTCTCAGGGGCTGCATCAGCTGTCACAGTTGCGACGGACAAGTCTGGACAGTTCACGGCCATTGGCGATGCTATTTCCTATGCGCAACACAACGAAGTTCCCACTGTGACCGTTCTAGCGGGTACTTACCCTGCCGTCACTGTTTCTGCAACTCCGTCTGTCTCTGTGATTGGCGAAAGCAAAAGTGACGACGACTCCTCGCAGAATAAAGTTGTAGTTTCCGAAGAGGGGACGGCCCTAACACTTTCTGTCAATGTGAATGGCATCACGTTTCAAAACCTCAACTTTGTCAACACGGGACCGGATGACCCCGCCGTGAGTATCAAAGGGAGCAAGCTTGCATTCTACGCCTGTCAATTTGTTTCGGCGGGACCCGTCGGAATTGAAACCGGCCTGGGTGTAGGGATTATCGCGAACAGTTATATCGAAGCCCAGGAAACATCCATCGACGGCCAAGCGACATTGTATATTTTCAACACGGACATTGCACTCGTTGAGGACTCGGCAATCGTTGCCTACACAACTGGTACCGACTTGGACGGCACGCTGTATAACTCCACCATTGTTTTCGATGAAGCGACAGTATCCCCCAAACCAGATGACCAGAGTGACAGGGGCTATTTGGCCAAGGCCAAAGGCTTGGGGTCGGTGGTGGTCTACCGAGGCTCAGCCCTTGGTGGGTTTATCGCCGACACTGGAGTCTACGTTGATGACATCACCCAGGATGGCAGCAACCTCTACGGCGAGTACGCTGATACAGGATCGGGGGCGTACCCAAGTAATAAAGACGCTAGGTCGCCATACGTTACCCTCTTGGATGACTCAAGTATCTCTCAATTCACGCTAAGTGCAGTATTTGCAGGCGCATACCCTGATTTCGCCACGACAGATATCAGTTGGATCGATCCCACTGTTTTAGACGAAATTGACAAAGCAGATGGCACCAGTCCTGCAGGGACAAGCACAGGACCGGATTCCTCCCCATCGCCAACGAGCTCGACTTCCCCAGATGCGCCTTCTTCGCCTTTGGTGGTCTCAACCGATCCATCAGATGGTCAATACACAAGCGTACAAGATGCCATTTCCGCCCTTCCAGATGATGGGAAACCTTATGTGATTGAGATCAAGAGTGGCGTGTACAAAGAGCAGATCTCTATCACCCGGGCTGGAATGGTGACGCTGCGTGGTGAAACTACATTCAAAAACGACTTCACTAAGAATACTGTCACGATCGAGTTTGAGGATGGCGTCGCGACGAAAACCAACAACGATGAGAAAACGCCCGTCATCAATGTGAAGGATACCGACGGCAAGACTGTGGTTGCTTTGTATAATATCAACTTTCAGAACACATCCCCCCCAGAATGGAGATACTGTCGCACTTGCTGCGGATTTTGACGGCCTCGTCGCTGCATACGGCTGTTCGTTTATCGGTTACCATCACACGCTTCTTGTCAACAAAGGAACCCAGGTGCTTTCTAACACGTACATCGAAGGTTCAATTGACTTCATCTGGGGCTCTTCCATCGCATACTTTCATCAATCATTCATCGCAACGAATACCCCTGGTTATTCCATCGCCGCACAAGATCGTTCGTCAGCAAAGGCTAGTGGAGGATTCGTGTTCGACGCAAGTGTAGTCACATACACTGCTTCTTATGGCACTTCCTTCGGGAAAACCTACCTTGGGAGGCCCTCCACCGCTTACAGCCTTGTGATTTATATGAATTCCTTTTTGGACAAACAAATCAGTGCGGTCGGTTGGAGTTCCGAGGGCGAAGGGACAGAAGATGTGACATTCGGCGAGTACAACAATTCTGGGCCGCGAAGCTCATTAGACGACCGGCCATCCTTTGCAAAAGCCCTGACTAAGAGCGAGGCGGAATCTTACACATTGACAAACTGGATTGGTGACACCTCATGGCTTGATATGACGGCTTATGATTATGTCCCATCCTATGATCTGTCTAGCGGCACAGGTGGTGCGTCTCCCACAGCGCTGGATACCGCTACAGGTACATCAACCGCAAATCCAAGCGGAACAGATGGTGCATCTCCCACCGACGCAGGCGGAGCAGATTCGGCCACAGGAAGCTCAACCAGTCCAAGTGGAGCAGGCACTGCAGGACACCCAGACAGCGGAACGAAACCCTCGACAGGAGCGGTCCTTGTCTCTGTCTCGGGCACAATCAACAATTCATTTTCATCCTTGACCGACGCGCTGAAATCATTGCCGTCAGACGACTCTACGCAAGTGATCTTCATCTACGCAGGAACCTATCACGAGCAAGTTCCTTCGATTGATAGGGAAGGTCCAGTAAAGGTCATTGGGTATACGGAGGGGAAACCAGGCCAGTCTTACTCCGACAATGAGGTTACCATCACCTTTTCCAGTGGGCTTCCTATTTCCTCAGGTTCACCTGATCCATCCAGCTCAAGCGATTCGGGTACCGCCACCATTTCCACCACTTCAAGCAAAATCGCGTTTTACAACATCAACATCATCAACGGCGATAATCTTGACGGTTCGCAGACATCCTATGTCGCAGTCGCAGCATCCATATCTGGATCACAGAATGGATTCTACGCTTGCAGCTTTATCGGCTGGCAGGAAACTCTATTGACTGGCGGTGCTGCTGCATTGCAATACTACGAGTCATCTTACATCGAGGGTGCTGTGGATTCCATTTCTGGATCTTCAATAGCATACTTTAAGGGATGCACCCTTGGTGCAAAGTTGAAGGGTGCTGCTTTCACAGCGCAGAGCCGACCATCCGAAAAGGCTGGTGGCTACATTTTCGATCAATGCCTTTTTGGTGCAGCTGCAGACGCCACGGGGGATCTCACGAGTTCAATCTATTTAGGTCGCCCACGTTCAGAGTACGCCCTTGTTGTGATCAAAATGTCCCATCTGACCGACATAATCAATCCATCAGGATGGAAAGTCTGGTCATCTACAGACCCTCGAACCGATCACATCACTTTCGCTGAGTACAAGAATACCGGCCCTGGAAATTGGGAGAATAACGCAGATGCTCGGCAAGCATTTGGATCTGCTACGCTTCTCAGCACCGATACCTATACCTTATCTGATGTGATGGGCTCTACGAACTGGATTGACCTCACATATTGGGATTCAATCAAAACACCAAATGCCGAACCAGGGGCCGCGTCATCCCCCGGCACGCCGACCACCACTTCGGATAGCACAACACCCTCGGACAGCACAACACCATCAGATGGGACAACACCATCAGATGGAGCATCGCCTTCAGACGGGACAACGCCCCTAGACGGGGCGTTCATTGTCTCTAAGACAAGCATCGCGAACAAGAAGATTTATGACACAATCCAAAGTGCTCTTGATGCCTTGCCGACCTCAGCCAGTGCCTCATCCACTGTATTCATTTACCCTGGCACCTATGATGAGCAGATCGTGGTCACAGCCCGTGGTACTGTTATTCTTGTTGGTTATTCAGAAGCCACGAGCAACAATGAGAAAAACCAAGTCACAATACAAAACAACAAAGCGGGGAATCCTAGCTCGGACAACTCTTTAACCAGCAGCGCCACTGTTTATGCTGATGGAAACAACCTGCAAGTGATCAATATCAACTTCTCAAACACGCACAATGGAGCCGAAGACGCATCAGTAGCATTCGCTGTAGCATCTGCAAAGTACGCTAGTCTTTATAGCTGCCGGATCACCGGCAATCGAAACGCTCTTGTGGTCGATGGCTTTTTCTTCGCCGCGAACAGCTACATTGAAGGCAATCAGGACATGGTTTCTGGAAGTGGCGCGGGCTATTTCCTCAATTCAACTATATCTCCAAACGACGATGGTGTTAGTATCACAGCAGATAGACGGGCCACCAGTTCTACACCCGCGGGATTCATCTTTGACCAGTGCAAAGTAACCCCCGTGGGTGGTGCAGGGGCAATGTCCGAGATTGCACTCGGAAGACCGCAGAACTCCAATGCACGAGTTGCCTACATTGAAACCCACCTCGGGTCTTGTGTAGAGCCCAAAGGGTGGGAAATCTGGTCCTACGCCAGTCCCAGAACCGATGGTGTTTTGTTCGGTGAGTTTAAGAATGACGGTCCAGGGTCCGATACCTCCCAGCGCGTCTCTTTTGCCACGCAATTGACCGATACATCTGTTGTGCAATTCGAAATTGGAAACTTCTTTGATGGACTTTCTTGGATCGATTTTTCGCATGTTTACGGAACGCCTTTCAGCGTGGGACCATCCTCGCCAACAAGCACTTCACCAGATGCAGGCTCTTCGTCAGCAGATCCTTCGGGCTCAAACACCATTATCACCAGTACCATTCTGGTAACAACCACATCCTCCGTGACCATCACAGATGCCACAGCGACCTCGGTAGAAACGAAGACAAATACTCTCGGCTCGGGGTCCACAATCACACCGGCTCCTGTGACTGAAACGACTACTGAAAATGGACAAACAACTATCATTGAAACATATACCAATGCTGAATCCATTAAGACCGTGACAAAAACCTCGACAATTACGAATATGGTATCTGATAAGGCAACATACACCCGAACTGTCATCTCGACGACCACCATCACATCAACTCCGCGACCCGCTACAACAACATCCACGCTGACTATCACTTCCGGCCCGGGGGACACAAGCACAAAGACTGGCAAGACCACGGTTTTGACTACAAGCGTAACTTCAACCAAGACCGAGACTGAGAGTATGACAACAACCCTCAGTTGTATACCCGCAAGAACAATGAAACGAAATCTACTCCCGCCCCGATCAATCCCTGCTACTAGGTCCAAGAATCCAACAAAGATCACAGGCTCCGCCATAACAACCAGCATGGTCTCCAATTCGGCTGAGTTGGGTGATAGCACCACAACCACGAATGTACGCCATGTGAAGATCACCATCTCGTTTGTGACATCAACTGTGACCGAAACAAAGACTGCCACCATTGCCGCAGATGCTGCCGTTGCTACAGTGACCGAGAATGCTGGGGATCCAGTCACTTTAGATACAGAGACGTTGACATCAACCATCACATCACCTTCAACCACCACATCGACCACGACTGTGGCGGCCTCTGTCGCGACAATAACAAGCTTTACGACAACCACAACTCAGTCCACCGTAGGACCGGCTCCCTCCACTGTAATTCTGGTAGTTGTGACGCAGACGTCTACATCTACACTCTACTTACCTACGTCTACCTCGACGGAGACCAAGACCACTACCTACAACAATACTCCTACTACGACTGTTACCTCTCGCCCTACCTCTACGAAGACCAAGACGGTCAAGACCACCACTACCACCACTACCAGTACAGTGACAACAACTTTGAAGGATGCTACGACCTGTGCTTCCTGATGGACAGATAGAAATATTCAAAATTGCTTGGACATTTCAGAATTTTTCCTTATTACAGATTTGTGAATGTTTTGGCTACTTGTCTCTATCCCCTGGGCTTAATTTTGTGCATTAAACGGAGCTAATTTGAAACCTTTTCGAACCCTGATCTTCCCTCCATACGATTTTGCTTCGAGCTAGAATGATTCGGTAGACCCCAAGAGCGAGATAGAGGTAAACGGAAATACCATAGTAGGCTTTCTCGGTTAGGTCCAGTACCACCAATTCTGCCTAAAGGAATAATATCGCCGTGCTGATATTTACTACAAACTTCTTTAATTCCATGGTTTGATGAGAATGTTGTAGCAATAAAGTTCAGGCAAACCTATCATTCTCATTGAGGATTAGTACTTTCCTCCGAACCTCGATTCGACATCCGCGTATAAAGATTGTACTATTCTCTACTTCAAAATCTATTTTAATTCCCTCGAGTAGTGTATCATCGACACCATTTGACATACCCACAAACCCCAGGCTGATTCTCCCAACAAATTATTAGAAAATCAGACATGGCACGGACACGCGCAGAGTGTTCGCCTTCACCCTACAGTTACGTCTCCTACGATCCGCTAGGGTTTCTCATACCGCCAGACGCCAAAAACATCGTCTCACCCTCCTTTAAGCAACTGCAAGCGACTTTGAACATGCTCCAGGAGCAGTTTAGCACCCAGAGCCCCCCAAAATCCCAGTATCTTCATGTTTCTCACCTGGAGCAAGATATCTTTGAGAGAATTCTTAATGATGAAAATAAGTTTCGAGGCGCCAGGGCCACCGTCTCTTATGAGACAAACGAGATTCTATACAAAGTGATTCCCGCCCAGCATCACCAATCCTCGGAGCTATTCATTCAGGTAGTAGCGGAACGGTTGGCCTCGATGGGGTTGAAAGGCTACCGGGGCCATTGGATGAGTCGAGGATCCGCAAGGACTGCTGGATGGACTTGTGGCAAGGAGCCCGACTGGTGGTTTGGGCCAAATAACACTCTGGTCAATGGCGATGGTGACTATATTTCACTCGTCTTGGAAGTTGGCCTTGCGCAGTCATATGGGCAATTACGGAATGATGCCTACTGGTGGCATGGTAACTCCGACATGGGAAGCTCCGACGGGGATCGAAAAACCAAGGTGGTACTTCTGATGACCACCACCGGTGAGCCTTCATGGCGGCGGGACACTGAGACTTGGACCGAGGTTCCAAATACACAACCCATGCGCAATACTCGGAGTCGGTCCCTAAGAATACTGGAACGGACACAGCATGTATACTTCGAGAATGGCGCCGTCCATGGGGGACCGCTGGTGTTGAGCTTTGAGCTGATGATGCGCCGACGACCGACCGGAAAAGGAGCGGACATTGTGCTAGACGACGAGATAATATCGGCGGTGTGTGCCCAGGTCTTGTCGTGAAGGCAATGTTTTGAAAGACATGGCCGTTGCTTGGAGTTGTACTTCTACACAAGACCGGAATGAGATCCGCCGCCCTATCCCACTTTGCTAGGTGGATCTAGCTATGAAGAAATGACGAAATCAAAAGCCACTGCGCACTTAAAGATTCTCACTGGCTTTGCTATAATACATGATGTTTCTTTCGGGGTAACATTCCATGCGGATAAAAGGCCCGGATCTCGGCTTCAACCTTCCACGCCACCGTCTCAAAGCAGCAGTCAAAACCACGTAGACAAAGGCTGGATATGAAAGGGATTGTGCGTGGAAAGGTGCGTAGAACTGCGAGGAATAAAAGATGTTCCGGGGCTTGACCCACCACATTCTTGAAGCGGTTGTCAATCGACGAAAACGGTAATTTTGCCTCTGAAGAATGTAACTCAGACTGTGGAATGCGACCCCGGGTTTGACCCACTTCTCTCGAACCAACTCACATCTATACATGCGCTTCGAGTTTCTCACGGTGAATATATGCCAAACAGACGCTTTTTTCATGGGAACATAACCAGTAGTGCCTTCGGCAATCTCGATCGTGACGACTCTCCGAGTCCTCAGCGCGCAGTGCTATGACCTTGGAGCTTTATCTATAATTTGCAGCTAGTCATGTCTCGAAAGGGACCATGTGGATATCCTCAGTCATTACCATGGTACCAAAGTCCGCTTCATCTCCCCTTATCTCTTTCCTCTCGATCCATGGTAAGGCAGCCGCATATGGGACAAGCTCACTACAGGGACCAGGGTCCCGATCAATGTAACTGTTGAGATGCTTAAGAACTGGATTAGAACCGGGAGTTAAAATATTCTTGACAATTCCAATCATTCAATTCTTGTGCATACATTAAACTGATATCTTTCAACTCATATTCTTGAGTATCCGCAATAGCTCAATGCACTCTATCGTCAAACCCATCTCCTTCCTGCTCATCGCATCAGCAGTTCTTGTTACCGCTCAAGATGCGGTAGTCGGTCAAAATTTAGCAGCCAGCAGTGACAGCGGATCATGCGCGTCACAATCGTATGTCTTCTTCATGTCGCTTGACAAAAATTTGCTGACAATATTCAGGATCGTCGATACATGCGTCAACGTCATGAGAGGCACACTCGAAAAGTGCACCGACAACGACTGGGATTGCAAGTGCTCAGGGAGTGCCAATATTGCCAAGTAAGTACTCCGAGGTCTCTCAGGCCATTGGCTAATCTGTGAAGTTGCTACGAGGACTGTCCCGATGACCCGGCACGCTTTTCCGCCATGTTAGTGAGCGAACAGGACTGTGCGACTGCGAATGCGTACGACAAGGGTGAATCATCCGTTGCGGCGACATGGACTACCCCCGGCCCCAATACTGTGACGGCAACTCCTACAGATACCGCGATTAGCACCACTACCAGTACGGCTGAGCCCACAGATTCATTGCAGGCAGAAAAGGATGCCAGTCCCTCTAAGGGAGCTGCGCCCATACAGTCTGCTGGTAGTTGGTTGGCATTATTGGGACTGGGAGTTGGGGTCATGATATAAGCGATTGGTGCAATGTTTTGGTTTGGAATCATAGTGTCAAAATCGAATTGGTCAAATCTCAGTAATCAGAAAAGATTTGCATTGTGGCAATAAGCGTTCCTCTTCTATCTTCCAATGTTCAATCTAAGATGCGTCCAAATTGATTGTCAGACGCGCCAAGTTTTTTTTTTTCCCGGCGAATCTTGGTCGATGTAAGCTAACTTTGCCTGTGAAGGAAATTCAAAAGTGCCCTTTGGTGTGGTGAGAGGTCTTGAGGGCCTAAATTTGTTCCACAGCCCAAAATAATCTCCCGTCTGCCTCTATCTAGTAATCACTCCCAACTGCTGTAGGGGCAGAAAACATGTGCCTCAAGTCATGTTTATCTTTCAGCCTGACTGTGAGCATCTGACTCGTTCAGATAAGCTCCTCCGTTCGGTATGAGATTCTCCACTTCTGGGAGGAGGGGATGCGTAACGGGTGTTTGGCCTTCAATGTTGAGCTTTTAATTTGTGCTGCTCAGAGTCCTGTGGATCGTTAAGATCGCGTGATTGTAGATCGAAAAGTCAGTCATGTACGTCCCAACTGTAAATATCTATCGCTGCATCGCGCCAGGCTGGGTTGACCGAGTTTTCGGCCCAGGGGTTTTGGTGCCGGATCGGGAAGCGTTGACGGAGATATCGGAGACCACGCCAACATAGTTTAGAATCGTGAGGAATCGATCAATCAAGATACCGGAGTCGGAGTCAGTAAGGAACCGTGGTATAAATCTCCCTCCTAACTTGTCTTGGGTGATGTTGACGTCCGGGCACATGGACTCAAAGCTTCAATAACATGTGGAAAAGTCCTCGATGCGATAGCCTACGGGCTTATGCGTAGACGAATCTCAAAACCAAAAACTGTTGCAGAATATAAAATAGGTAACATTTGATTCGTTGAATCTCGCAGGGAATGGGACATTATCCGCCTGTAGCTCCTTCTTAGATCCATAGGGAAGGGTGATCGGTGTCATCTCAAACGCATGACTCAATACAGTACCAAACGGCAGCTCTATGCGCATATAGCAATGAGCCCAGAATTCAATCCAAAAGATACTGTCGTTACCGTCAAAATGTCACTTGGGTCATGTCGACGGTCGTGATTGTCAAGCACGCCCTTGCAGTCCATATCATTTCATGCCCCTTACTATCGAGACCACATGGTTGAATATGAAACATACTCTTCTTTCCAATTTTCGATTGTGATACCAAGTCTAGTCCCGCCATTAATAGTCTGATAGAAGCTCGCCAATTGGCCTCCCTCGTCTGATTTTCGACAATTTTGAACTGGAGCATGGCAAAATGATTGAGTGAAGGTCAAGATCATACTGCTATTTTCTGTTGCATCCACACATCTCAACCTCGCCCCAGAACAACCTTCTTTGGTGCTTGCAAAGAGACATTCATCACACCAGTAGCCAAGTTTGGAGTAGGACAGAGCTGTGTTGCTGCAGAGGGTTTTACTGCGCCCGGATGCCCTTCGACGCGGGCTTCTATTGCTTTTGTTCTCGTCACAGAAGGAATTTTGAGCAGGCAGCATGAAAAAAAAATTATCACATGTTTCAACTACATTGGTAACGTTCCAATATAATTTGACAGCATGGGTACTGACAGCTGCGTGTAGAAGGAGTCTGAAGGACCGTGAAATATTTGGGAAGGAGGAACGCCATTTCCGTATGAGCGTCTATCAAAGAAGGCAAAAGGCACGTGTGATAGTTAATTCGACATTGAACTATTCATAATGATATGGAATTATCCTGTATCTTCAATTGAAGCTACAATTATAAGTTGTAATCTTACCTAGCCATAGGGAGCTTCACAGGCCCCGACAAGCGTGATCGCCTTACGATATGTGAATATCGGGGGCGGAGGATATCATGACACAATTTCTGGCAGCCACTTTGGCCCATGAATCGAGAAATGAAGGACATAAGCGGACACTTGTACTTACCCGAACAAGTCATATTTCTTGACAAGGATTGGTAGACACTGGACACGCAGACTGCTGGTGGGCTATTTCTCATTTGACCCATTACAGGCAAAATACGATCCACTCCGTCAACTCCAAATTGTCTATGTTAGGTATTCTCGGTGATTAGTTAGGCTCGGAGTTTTGGCTGAAGTAAAGACCATGGCGCCGTGGTTTTTGGATAATGCGGTTGATGCGAATAATGGGAGGGAACTGGATACAGACATCAGATCTGGCACACGGTTCGGCCCATCTAATTGGTGCGAGATGCAGTCGCACCATAGGGCAGCGAAAGCTGGATAAATTCTATGGCCATTTCCCACGAAAGACTGGGAAAAACCACCGGGAACGGATGGCGGGGCTGGGCGGGGCGGGGCGATATCACTTGGTGATCGACGGCTCTACAATCACTTATTGAAGTCCACGTGATGATCAGCCAACTTGCCAGTGATCGAAAGCTTGCTTTGAAATGATCCCAGGCTATCAGTCCTTCTCCATGACTGCACCATTTTCGACCGAGTAGTTGAACGTTCAAAGAACGGACATATTTGAGGAAAACACAAAATGGGCGAATCACTGATAAGTATCTTTTGCACCCACGAGATTTTCATTCCTAGTAAGCAGACATAGCGGCCCAACTGATTCAAGAGGGTTTCCCTGATACATGTCAAACTAGGTACTCTCATCTATCCTTACCACAGCCTATCGTATGGCGGGGGAAGTTGACTCGCCAGAAACGCTACTTCTTCTGACGGAGAGCTCCAAAGAGTCAATTCATCAATACACCTGGGACTCCGTGACCCGTCCCCCAATTAAATTGCCATTTGCTTCATACTTCATAGGATGGAGCGCTTCCGATGTGGCCCAATTCCTGATCGAAAGGGCGAAGGGAAGTCTTGTTGACAGTGACACCGTGGTATTCCTACTCGCCGATGAGTTAACGGAACAAGATGCAACAACATTGTTATTAGTGCAGATCGGAAGAACAGGACAAGAAGATTGCCCATTTTCTACTGAGACAGTGCGTTTAGCAGCCGAAGTTTTGAACATTGAGGCAGTTGCTGTATCGGTCGCTTCCAAGGATGTGGGTGAATTGGTGACTCTGGTGGATGATGATGGAGTGTACATGGAAGAGATAGATTCGAACGACCACCAAGAAAGGGAAGCGAGGCGCCAAAGAGGCCAATTTGATTACCTGAATCCAATACCAGTGTGTGATGGCAAAATCGGCATATTTTTGAATCTTAAGTGTTCTCATGGAAGCTTCCTTATCTTATGTCCTTATCGTTCATCATCGTGGGTCCGGCCCGACCTTATCTCCGAGTCCGCATCCACCTGGACTCATGACGTACAAGACGAGCAGTCAGGGTCAACAGAAACGAGAATGAAACTCATCTACCCGTTCTAATAGTCCTTACAAACGATACCACTGAAGAACCATTCCTCTCCGCTACACGCTCGGTTCTGTGCGGCCTCTCGATTTCCACGACAACCAAGGTCGACTAGAAGCCGATCATCTGGCCCCAGCCTTCCCAGATCCAAGATGTCCCGCAAACGCCGAATTACCCTTGACCAAACGGCAGGCTGAAAAAACTTAGGCAACTGCACCGGGACAGTCAGCTTTTATCAGAGCTCAGGGACGGGACACACCAGAAACGAGGTTAATGACCCACGCGGTTGGCACGCATCCCATCGGGCACTTGAGAGCGACATAACTCACTCGGGGGAAGTTCTGGCATTTCATTACGGAGCAAATGAATTGGTCGAACAATATCTACGTCATGTGTCTCACGACAATCTCATTGGGCTGACACACGTTGCAGCAGCAAAATCGACGGAATCCCAGCCGAAATCATCCCTAGTGGGCTCATGGGGGGCAGGTTTCGGAAAGGTGGGTGTTGGTGATAGGGGTGACTCTGACTGAAAATATACAGTGGGCGGTCTTTGATATTGCATCACGGGGAGGGGGGGCTGGGAGGGTTCCAAAGTTGGTACTAAAGCCACTTGGCTCGCTGGTCAATAAATGTGGGTGTCTGCGTGCTGCTGCGAGCCAGAGGAACGACGGGTTTGCTATTTCGATGGAGAGTAACTCCAGAAAGAAAGTGAGTAAAGATGGCAACATTTCAAAATTGGAAGTGATGAAGACGTACGTGGATTACGGGAACACATACCTGCAAGCTGACTTGGTGGTCAGAGTTAATTCAATTTGAATGGAAGTTCACTGGCCGCGATCTCGGAAACTTTGATCGATTCCTGGACTCAGAAGTCTCGACAATCTATATCACCTTACACCGACACCATGGTCAACTATATCAAGACCAAGCTTTGTTCCTATTATAATTGGTCGCATTGACCTTTGAAGTCGATCCGAAATCGCTTTTCACGCACTCCGAGAC
The DNA here is from genome assembly GCA_028828275.1 of Penicillium frequentans. Lineage (NCBI taxonomy): Eukaryota > Fungi > Ascomycota > Eurotiomycetes > Eurotiales > Aspergillaceae > Penicillium > Penicillium frequentans. Next base: position 60,370 of record JAQIZY010000001.1, on the reverse strand, counting down.
ATTTTATACTGGGATAAACGCAGTTTTACAAGCATTTGATGATGATAGACCGAGGACAGTGCTACAATAGTGTTGACAGCCCAGGTGCTGGACCGACGGTTGGTATAGTGGGAAAGAGATGCTTCTGATCTGTCCTTGTCTTATTTCTAATGCCAATTGATCTGCTTCAATACTTTTCCTTCCTTCTTCCTCCATGTACATGTGTTTAGCTGTCGCTTTCCTCTCCTTGTGCGGCACGACGACTGGCAGAGTATCGTAGACAAGGAGAGATGATGAAAGAGTAAAAAGGTCCACAGCAAAGAGACACGCTTGTAGCCAGGCAGAGCACTGCGCTCCGTCGGAACACACGTGAGCTACAATTCATGCGCTCTGGAAGTCTCGGCACTCCATATAGGGCTTCTCTTTGGATTCTCTTCCTTCTCTGCGGTTCCATGGTAGCTTCATTATTCGTCCTTGGTTTGTCACGTCATAGCCACCTTGCGCATCCACCTGAAATTCCAACTGACTGAGCTGACAGGGACAATCATGGAAGAGTGATGAACCTTCGGCATGCGACGGAGCCTGCTTCTAACACACGAAAGGATTCTGCACTTCTGCAAAATCAGCATCAACCATGCCCCGAAGACCTTTGAATATGTTTAAATTTGAACAATACCCCGACGTATTCGGCGTGCGACGCAGAGTAAACTGCGGATCATGTCGCATGGCGGGATCGGCACTCAAGAGAAAACGTCTCCATGCTGGTGTTGAATCTGGTTCAATTGCACTTTGCGCCCGTTAAGATGCATTGCAATGCATTGCTGAATAATTGCCAATGCGACATGAGTTAAGCCTGACTATAAATGTCATTGATGTTCGATGAAATATGACGAAGTGGTTGCCAAAAAAACAAGTTCCGCAATAATTTAAGGTTAAGTCTACGACGCGGTGATCCGGTCCCGAGGCTCCCGAACAGCACAATTCAGCATTAAGGTTCATCAATCCACGATTAAGCTCCATGAGCCCCGAAACTTTGGTCCTGGAAGCAAAAATGATGAAGCCTATCAGTGGTCTACGTCATTGCCAGACAACGAGCGAATGTCATTGAGCGTCGGAATTTGCACCAAAACTCTCTCCCGGGTATACTCCTTGACGTTACTACAAGGCACACTCTTGGTACCCAAGGAAAAATACTTGATATAGGCTCTCAGAGTCTTACCGCATTCATCTTGGGCAGTGGTCATGACTCGAGAAGATGTGGGCCCCCGGAGTGCGTGTCCTGGTCGGTTTAAAACGCTGTATAGTACCCACGAGCGACGCAGATTAGTTTCTTCTTCACAACTTCACATTCACGTACAGAGCAACAGCGATTGGCAAGCGAAAATCTGAAAATATCAATCGATATGCGCTTCTCCAACATGGCTGGCCTCCTGGCTGGCGTTACTGCTGTCTCCGCCGCAAACTCGAGCTGTGCGCCCTCATCTGGTGACGCCACGGTGCTTGAATTTGCCTGGGGAATCTCGGACTTCCTCAGTGGATTCTACAACAACACCGTCAACTCGACCTTTTCTCCCACTTCGAGCAATGCCAGTATTGTCGCTTTTCAGCAGGTCCTCCTCGGAGTGGAGAAGGACAACCAACTTGGCATCCAAGCTATCGAGAAGGTTGGCGCCAAAGCCCCGGGATTCACGGCGCCCCAATGCAGCTACACCTACCCCACTATCAGCAGCCCTTCTATCTGGGCTCTGTGGAGCTACCGATTTGAAACCACCATCACTGGTGCTTTCATCGGTCTCGCTGGCTACACCCAGTCCCCCGAGGTTTCCTTCTTGCTGGCCCGTCTGGCTGCTGAGCACAGCGCCCACGCTACTCTGATTGGACTCCGTGTCAACTCCACACTTTTTGCTTCGAACGTCACGTCCTTGGTCTCGGCATACGGACCTAACCAGGTCCTCTCGAGCAGCAACTCGACTGGTAGTCTGGGACAATACCTCGGAGGCTGTCTCCAGGCCCCTACCAGCCCTTGCGGAACTGAGCAGATCGGACCTTTGGTCGCCACTATCACTCCCTCGGGCTCAGGCAGCTCTTCTGCTTTGGCTAGCAGCACCCCATTGAGCTCGTCGGGCAGCTCTTCTACTGCAACCAGCTCCTCCACTGCAGCCAGCAGCACTTCCACCTAGAATCACCAATCAGGTGTGACGCCCACGTTAGAATGGAAGAACAGTCCGCGATGTTCGAATTCTAATACTAGTATCGATGCGATGGGAGAGATACAGCTAAGAGTTGTTAAGTTTGGATTATAATGCGTTGTCCTAATAAATGTTTCTGTCGGATTTTTGAAATTAGACTTGTCTTGTGGCTCTACTGTCGTCTTATACGAAATCGACCGTGGTAATCAGGTTTTCGCTGATCAGATATTTTTTTTGCCCAGTAATTAGCTCGACTACTGTGAATATGTCCATAGGAGTCATAAGAATCTAATATGCATTGAACTGAAATTGGGGGTTTCGGGGTATTCTTTATCGAGGGCTCGACCCGCAGCTGAAACAAACCAAACGAGATCACCTAACGATGCGGCCGATGAGTGACGCGAGAGAAATATTTGAGTGACTCATTGCTATCCTTACCGTTTTATCCTTTTATTTTTGAGCGTTGTGAATCGTAGTCGGGACCCATGGTTTGATTCATTTGTCATGGCCAAATAGCCTCGTAGGCTCACCTCAAGCATACTGACGTTAAGGGTGATGATGAGCATTCCAATCCCTGTAGGGTTGACTGACGACCACCACAATGTACCTTACGTGGTTGAGAATTAAGTTCACACAGGTGCAATCTTTAAATAACCCTGCCAATACCAATTACTCCGACTTCTAGCTAGCCGTGATTTATATTAGAAAAAGTTCAAATGAGCGTTGAGGTGTTGTAGCATCTCGACTAGGGTCCTTGAAAAGTACAGGGTACTCTATTTACTGATGGCACACAATCAAACGAGCGATTTGTTGGAATTTTCTCTCAGCTACTTTCTCTCCTTTTCGCTACTCTTCTTCCGGCCCCTGGTCACCCAGTAGAAGAAGAAAACCCCCGGCGATATTCATCACCACATATACCGTGAATATCCCCAAGTCTCGCCACCGTGTCGAAACATCCATCCCTAGGGCCTGTAGCGTGATGTTGGTGTCTGTCACCGCGCAGAACACGCAGTCCTCACCTGCTATATTGGTGTTAGGATTCAGAACCCGACTGCCCGCTGTGCGAATATGATCCGCTAGGTAATTGGCACAAGAAGATGCGGAGCCATTGGCCGAGGGCGAAGGGATATTCAACAGATCAATCGGGGCGCAGTTGATTCGAGCGTTCGCTACTCCCGCTTTCACCATCCCACCCATGAGATACGTTACGGGACTCACGCGGTACATGAATATCCAGAAGTCGGGAAGCGCATCGGGCTGGACAAGAATACCATGAAAAATGAGACAAAGAGTGAATAACAGATTAGCGATGTTGACTGAGGTGAGTGAGTCGGACATCCCTGCAGCGAGAGCTTGGGAAAAAAGTGGATTCGAAAGCGAGGAACAGCAAAATAAAAAGAAAAATGAGAATGGCTCGGTCATTCAGTCAAACTCCTCGTTGCTCTCATCTAGACCGTTTCGCCAGAACCCTGTCGGATAGTACCAGGACACGAATACAGGCACCGCAGTTAGGGATTTCCAGGTGAGTTCGACTGCCATGTTTGCTGCGACAAATACAGGCCAGCTGTATGTCTTGGATTGTCGTTCTCGGGCTCCGAAGATCTGGCGATTTTCGATAAATCGGGGGATGATTTGTTGATCGACGGTGTTGAAGATAATGGTAAGGAGGAAACATGAGAAGATGGAGCTGGTAAGGCCCTGGACGGTATGGTCAAGCATCCGAAATGAAAGGCCGTTGAAAAGTCCCTGAAAAATTACATACGTCAGAACAACTGGAAATAGATGGCCTGAGGGTGCAATCTCACCGAGCCAATACACAAGGCCATCTTCGATTACAGATAAGTCGACTCCCGCCAGTAAGCCTGGAACATCCGGTAGATCACCACGCACAATTGCGTCAGGACCGAGGCGGCATATTCATGGTCTGCTCTTGGTTCAGGCGAATACGGCAACTGGACGTTCTCCATCATGAAAATCTCGCATTTTAGGGCTTCGGCCTCTGGGCTGGTCCTCCAAATGTCTCCCCAGTCGTTCGTGGGTTTCAGTTCCGTCGAGGATGTGACTTCGAAAAGCCACTCTGCAGGATTTTTGCCCTCGGTAAGAGTGCGAGCCCCAGATCGGGTAAAATAGTCAATCAGAGTCGAAGCAGAGCGACCTAACTCTCCGAAATACAAGGGTTTTCCTGTCTGCAAGAGGAGGAGCCGGTCAAACATTTCAAGCCGCTCTGCAGACGGCTGGTGGATCATAGGAGTTGACCATCACCCCCTCATCCTGTTGTAGCAACCAGTTGTCGATAGTAGCTGACTCATGGGCAGAACTGCGGGTCACGAATGCTTGGACGTGCAGTCGAAGTGTCTCGGCGTAAATTGCCTGCAGTAGGGAATTCTTGATGACTTTTTCCATATCAATCTGCAACTGCACTGCCTTCCCATCCGCACCCTCATTGGTGACCGTGATATCATCCTTGAGACTCTCCCGAACACGACACAAAGGCCCTTGATCGGCAAATATGTGGAGGGCTGTCATCATAGCTGACGGAACCACATTTGTAACTGATACCCAGATTAGACCGAGATCCGAAGATGCTATCGAGTCATCATCTTGGCCGTCGACAGCCAGAAGAAACTGCTGCCTCTCGCGCATTCATCGCTGATCCCCAGAATGGATCTCCATCTCCGTCTTTGTCAATCAGCGAGTCCTGAAATCGGCCCGCTCGTGTACATGCCAGACATGAACCTGCTCCAGCAGAAAACCACGGAGCCGGTAGGCCTGGGGCAGCAACCACCGGGGTACATGTTTTGAGAGAGATGGAGTGAATTCATCAAACTCCCACAGCATGTCCATAAAGCCAGGGTTGACCTGAAGTAAAAGCGGTCCAAAGATCGACTCCAAATTGAACGGCCCAGATTCTCGCGAAAGAACAGAAGCATATCCGGCTTCAATCCCCATTGACTGCGATGACTCTGCTCGCGCAGACTCTGCACATGCTGGGTTCTGAATATGTTCTGATAACGATGGAACATCGGCGGCAGCCCAGGACCCATCAGCCCCCGTACCAGAGAGTCATGCGTCAAATAACCAATCCTGTTATGTGGTGCGACATAGCTTCTAGGGTGACGTTTGCGACAAGGCCCGGACTTGTCGGCTTTGTAAGCCTTGCTAGCTTGAGCTTTAATACCAAAGCGAGACTCCAAGGCAACAGTATAGATGACGATCGGACTGGAAAACAGCGTACTCTTCCACAAAGCGGCCACGGCTTTGGGTTCCTGAACAAAGCATATATCCAAAAGTGGGAGTGAGATTTGGACACAAGAGAGCTTGCCTGTATACGACCTATTCCAGAAGATAAAGTCAGTCACATTTTATCTCTCACGTACAACAAGAACAGTAAAAACACACGTTACTCGTTTGACAAAAGATTTTGTATCAAATAGGAAGGGAATAGAGTGCCCGATGCCAGGAATTGCAGCTGGGAGGCTTGGTGGCACGCGTGCCTGCGGGCTTAAACTGGATCGATGGGCCCAATGGTAGATGGCCCATTGTATGTAGTACGTCACACAAAAAGGTAGAGAGATTTATAAACAAAAGATTGCAATCTGTGAAGCCATTGTGCTGGACACTTTGCTTCTAATGCAATTTTGAAAGTACTTAAAAATGCAGGTGTAAGCTTTACTTTATAAATGAGAGGTAACTCCGTCGGTATATAATTTCTCAACATCCAGGCACGGGTGCAATGCTTTGGCGTCATGACCCTCTCATTGCCCGCTACCGACTCCTCACCATTAGTACTTGAGCTCCAGTGTCCCATAAAAAAACGAGCTACTGCATCATAAACCAATGAATCAAGACAAGCATGATATCCTGGCGACGTTGAATGGGGCCAAATACATCCGTTGGTATTGAAGTATGACGACTTGGTCAACGCGCTAGTCAAGCGTAATTCTTTCGCTTTAAAAGTATCGATCGAAATACCACAAAAGAAGAGCCATGTAAAGGGCTAGATGCTCACGGTGCCTATTTATATATCCAATCAGCCCTATTGGATGCTCGCGGGCATTGTGCAAAAGCTCGGTCTACAGATTGGATATACTAAGTTGATTAGGGTGGATCCTCAGATATTACCTTTTTTAGACTTTTTTAGCTACTGCAGGTGGACCCGTGGTATCTGTGTTGGCAGACTGTGCATCATGCGTTGGGCCACTGGCCCCCAGCAATCGCTTCAATCTTAATACTCCTGTAAGCCATAATCAATTTAGCGTTGCGGCTGTGGTTTGCAGTTGTTGGAAAGTGATTCGCTGACTTTTCACTTATCTTAAATGCCACCGGCGGATCTTTTCAATTTGGGGTATACTCCGGTGATCTCGTTTCAAATGCTAGCCTAGATAGTCGTACCCCGCCCTATATGTAGACGTAGCTGGGGCGATTTGTGCAGTGAGATGAAATGGAGTACTTTGTCGAAGAATCAAGTACGTACACACATGGGACAGCTCATCGATAGATGGCGTCAATCTTAAAATAATCTCAGCCGTATCCAATCAATATTATTTATCTATCATCGCAAACTTCAGCCCCGTCTCTAATTGATGTCATACGCAAATTCTATTTACTCGTTGCTTGACCCGACAGGGCATTCCATCAGCGGGATGTGATGCGCCCTGCGGAACCTGGTACGCCCGCTCTCCAAATACGGTCTGAGGTCCGTTTTTAGGGTGCAGCCGATCCAATTCTGCGTACTGGTCTTGGAAGTCGAACTCACGGAGCGTGAGCACTAAGGTAATCTTGATATCTAGCATGGCTAGTGACTGACCAATACAATCGCGCGGGCCTAGTTCAAAAACACGCCAACCATGCTTGGGCGGGTATAATGGGTGACCTGGTTCGACTAGCCACCGATCTGGAAGGAAGGAGTGAGGATCCGACCAGTAGTTGGGATTGCGCTGGATGGACCCATGAAGGATCCAGAGCAGGAACCCGTCTGTCGGGTACTTTATTCCATTGTGATCCTGCAGCTCGACACCAGGCTGGCCCTCTCGCAAAGCAGAAGCAGGAGGATACAAGCGAAGTATCTCCTTGATTACCGCCAGAGTGTAAGGAATTTGGTTAATAAGCTCGGGGCGGTCTTTAAGCAGCTGAGATGCTGTGGTAATATCTTCTCCAAAGACATCATCGTGCTCGGCACGAACTCTAGCCAGAATTTTCGGGTGCTTCGATAGAATATAGACGCTATACACAATTGTGGCGGCAGTAGAATCATGGCCCGCAAAGAGGAATGTTCTAACCTGAATTGTCGCCCATTTTTTGAATTCCGGATCCAGCCTTTGGTCCGTTGGCCGAGTACGCATGAAATCTGCAATTACAAGATCCATAATAGACTTAGGCCGACTTGAGGGCTTGCTTTGCCTCCAGGCCTCATACCGTCTGTCTAGTGCGTTCTCAATGTACCGAGCCATGATGCGTCCATTGTACCACTCCACCATATATCGAATGGGATTCCACCGGACGAATGGATTCATCTCTTCATCTTGAACGTGCCACTTGATGAGTGTCCGCATAGCCTCTGCTAGTGGGTTGTGTTCACGCAAGGATTTGAACCGATCATTGCTGGACATCTTGATTAGGACAGCGTTCTACAGGCGGTGGCGATTCAGAAAACCCACATTGCAACTGATCCAATTATGTCCATCATATAATCACATGTCATCTTATCAAGAGAAAAAGTATCACCCTTCCGCGCATGTTCACGTAGAAGCGCTACGTAGACGTCCGCCTCCTCCACAATATGAGCCGTTTGCTTCATAATTGTACTGGTGCTAAATGCGGAATTGAAGAGCGACCGCGCCCGTTTCCACTCGGATCCGTTGGTTGTAAAGATATTCGGACCACCCGTGAAAGGATTGAAGTACTGTGTCAGCGTGTGGGGTTTAGGCAATGCATAAGTCTGACACGCCTGAACCGCAAGGTCCAGGCTAGTGATGACAAGGAACGGTTTAGGCGTGAATGGCCAAACGTCCATGTAGAAGCAATTATCGAATTTCGGGAAGTCGTAGGAAAGCAACGTAAATGCGTCTGACTGTTGCGCATTCTTCGGAAGCTTCGCTAGAAGATCCGGTAGCATTGCAAGGTTTCCAGCTCCAAATCCCCAGGCAGGCGCTGGCTGGTGACCGCATTAGCCGTTTCTTTCAATAGTCAATGATTCTGTCAGGAGTGCGAGACACATACAAGACCTTGTTTACGGATTCCGTAAAGGCGCAAACGTGTTTTACCAATTGAGTAAAACATCCGCAAAAGCAAGACGAAAGCTAACGCGAGAAACATGCGCCCTCCGTTGACTCGGAAATAGTCGAGGATTGCTGGTACCATGGCTGTGTCAACCATACCTAAAGTATCAAGTGGGAGTTGTGTTGTGATGGAAGTTGAGATTGTGAATGTAACAAAAAGGGGTAAAGAAATGGAAGTGAATACCGACAATTCGAGGACAAAGAGCAAGGATGTTGAAAAAACAAAGTATGAAACGGGCACGACAAGGTTCCGTGGGGATTTAGCCACTAGTTCAGCCGCGATTACCGTTCAAGGCATTTCTGAGCTTCTTTTGGTTAGGCAATTTTGTTGGCCGATATTTCTCAAAGTAACTGGCGTTGGTAACTTACAGTATTACCCTGATACAGGTGTGTACATCTACGCTAGTCCAGTGGCGATGGATCCTACCCCGCTCCACCCACCGCAAGGAAGGGGGCCAAAACCGCGCAATGGATCTGTACATTCATCCCGTTCCGCTCGCCGGAGATAATTATGGCCCCCATGATATACTCAGATATGCAGAATGATGTAGTAGACTCTGAAGTGGGATAAAAATTTCTGCTCCCCCTCTTACAGATATAAAAACAAATGCAAAGGAAATAACAAGCTCTTTCCTCCTCACCTCCACTTTCAAGAGGGGCATCAGAAGAGACATATCATCATGGCGGCTCAAGACTATGTGGGCCGAATCGATAAAGAAGCCTCCCTGAAAATCTCGATTTCATTGCTTATGGATCTTCCCTGGAAGGCATTGTACTCGCGTTGATGCATACCTCAGGTCTCAGTCGGCTTTTTCCTGGGACTTGCTATTGTTGGGGTGATTGGCCGTTTCATGGTCCGATTTTCCGTGCAGAAGCAGCGCTTCCAGATCGATGACGGGCTGCTCGTGCTGGCTTTCGTGTTTCTCCTGGCAAGCCAAATTATCATTTACACCAAAGTTGTGAACCCGGTGTTTCTGATGACCGCCATCCAGGATGAAGTAGCTGGTGTTGCGATTCCTTTGAATGTGCTGGAAATTGCAGAGGTCTATCATAGATGGACGGTAGCCTCTCTCATGATTAGCTGGTGCTCAATCTCTACCGTGAAGCTCTTCTTCCTCATTTTCTTCAAAAGATTAATCGAACGCTTGCGACGTTAGCAAATCTATTGGTGGTTTTCTTTCACTGTCAATGTGATCTTTATCTCCTTTGGAATAATGGTATACTACATCAGCTGTCTCTACTGGGCTGCAAAAGCACGTCAGTATATCTCTCCCTATTTCCCCTCCTCTATACTATCTTCAGAGCAGATGTTTCTAATCGAGATATTAGTCCAATGTGCCACCGGGAAATATAAAGCCACTCTTATTCGGTATTCCACAGCCCAAATTTCCTTGGACATTCTGGGAGACCTTCTTAGTACGTATGGCCGTGCCTTGTTCTGGTCGCTATGCTTTCTGGTCACCGAAAAAGCTAACCGTTAGATCCGTCAAACCTGCAGTATTAGTGATTCCCGTGGGTCTTATCTGGAAGATCCGGGTAGACTGGACCCAGAAAATAGCATTAGGCAGCTCCCTCTGTCTAACCTTTGTCCTGGTTGCCGCGTCAATCACTCGAGTGGCCGGATTGAAATACCAGGGTCACGTAGATACTGTTTGGGAAACTTTTTGGCAATCTATGAGTGCAGAGTTGAGCGTCTTTCTAGCAGCGGCTAGTGCATTCCGAGCTTTCTTTGTGGCCCAGAGACAGAAAAAACCCTACATCCCGAATTACAACAAGATGGGTAAGAGCTCTTCAAAAAAGCCATCATTCAGGTCAGATCCGCAGCAGGCCAAGGTATTTCCTGATAGCTGGTCCGAAGAAAGTCCGGCTACCCCGGGCTTTGAGCCTCTGGCCATGGATGGAAAAGTCCATCATTTTCCACATGACGTTTTCGAGTGTCACACTATGACATCAAAGATATCTCTCAGGGTTCAATCCACATATGGACCGTAACATCGAAGCACTTTTGAAGATCTTCAACATGTGAAAAAGCCTCAGCCGGTGCGTCTTGTGCTTGATATGATCTGACGTACTTTTACGATCATTTTATCTATTAGCACGGCCCTCAGGACAGCTTTCAGGCCAAGAAGGATATTGTTCTTATCACTTGTTCATTCCTCCTCTTTTTTGGTTTTCTTCGGCCCTTATATACGGTCGAATCGGTTCACCTTTGGGTCTAGCTGCCAATAGCGTAGTATCTTCAAGCCTTTCTCAAGGTTCTTTTCAGTATGCTTTTCTGTACGTGACAAAGTCGCGAAATATACATAAATGAATCGATGGCTTTTTAGCATCAGACTCACGAAGCTCATGGCAACCACCTCTAGTTCTATTTACATCTATTTCAGGACCAGTGCCTTTCTATCCTATACTGAGGCTTCAATTTTCCTTGATCGTCATCTTCTTCCTACGCATTCCCCAGAAAGCATTACTGTGTGCTACTTGTGCTTCTATGTTATCCTTACCTCTCTACTCGTACGCCTCTTCTCCAACTGAATCAAAAGCCTCAAGCTCGGAGCCAATGAATTGGAAAGAAAGCAACACTCAAGAATACGGACCTATCTATCTCCATGAAGAAGTCGGATGTATTGTTGAAGGAGAAAAGATACTTCGCATGCGAGAAGGAAATATGTATAACTTTTATCTGCTCTCACTCGAGGCTTTAAACTCCCATTCTTGCATGAGATGAATTCGGAAAAGACTTGCAAGCTTCAATTAATATCAGTCCAGATCATATCACGTATGGACCACTCAGATGTCCATCATTCAAAATTCACTTTTTCCCTCTTCATCCACTGGGTTGAACTCATATTTCTGTGATCTGAGTCTCCGGAGAAGCTTTGAATAGCTCACAGGCCAAGTATAGAAGACTATTATGATCGACTGATCAATCCAGAGCCTCTGATCAAAGCCGATGTTTGACATGAGTGGGAGAAAGAACGATTCGGATGCTCGCGTAAAATGAAAGTAGTTGCAGTGCAAGGTACGCTGCAAAGTACGCTGGAAAGGCTACGGCTTCGATAGAATGCGCTACCTGGAAGAAATTTTGAGCGATCCAGCTGACCTTGACAGCTGCGACCATGGATGCGAGCAGCTCTATATTGCATCATCACACCTCGATAACGAGTAGACCAACGCTTGGAGGGACAGAGCATAGTCAAAATGGGGGCCAGGGAGGGTAGCGTTAGTTGCAGACTGTGTTAAGGCTGCACTCAATCTAATAGCTTTACCCGCTTGGTCAGTAGTGCAGGGATATAAGGTTTAGGCAAATGGAATAAGCGGTTCCTTTGTCGATTCTGCCCCATTTCTCTCTCTTCAAACTGATCTCTTTTGTGAACAGTCTCTTGTTGTTACCTTTCTCAACTTGACGAGCCCGATGCTAAGCATTGTTCTTGGTGGATATTCTGCTGACAAGACACTACACGACGTGCTTAAAAATATCTGAGAGGTACATTATTTTCGTTCCTTTGTGAGTAACACTGGCCACCATTTCCAGGTCCGCTCCTAGGCGCCAACAGACTCTCGAGTTGGCTCTCAAATTCATCACCATGAAGGTATTATGGGGTTTGTATGTGAAGTGATTTCATCCAGTCCATTCAACTCCACACAAGAATGGCTATTAGTTGCTTTGAACAATTATTTCTTGAAATCTTCCCACAAGGCTAATGTAAATACTTTTCTGTTCTATTTCTTACATATATTCCAATATGGCCATGACATTTTGTATTTATCTCGGAATTTTAATGCTCACGCATATGATAGTCGTTGAGATCTTCGACTACATACCCTTCGCAAGGATTTCATCATAGGACTCCTCTTGGCTTCATCTGCTAGTCTTACCAAACTCCCTTCCTCTTTTCCCCAATATTTTTTAGGACCATAGAAGTTATAAAGAGGAGCATCCAGCACTTCTTATACAATAAGTAAGATTTTGAGTAGAACCGCTGTAGCTGCGGTGAGGAACTCTAGATACCAATGAGTGTTCTGCTACAGTATCTACTATGCATATATTTAGTAAAGCTGTCATGAATGGATTACGGCGCAGGCTAAACTTGGAGTAAGATCGAGGAATTATAAGACCCTGATGTCTCACCCACTAGCAATTTATTACATGGCTCGCCGCTAGCCCAGGGCTCTTAGTACCATCGATCACAGGGAATAAAGGCTAGATCCTATGATAGCAATGTATTAGACATAAACACGCCGTGTGTGATCAAGAAGAAAACTTATAGTCAACGAGAGATCACAATTATGAACATCATATGAGATCTTGTTATGAAAGAAAAGATGGTTACCACTTTTCTAAGGCAGAAATCATGGGATATCTCAGATATCCCAAAACGGTGCTGAATCAGAAGTGAATCAGCATCTAGATCAAGAGTGAGCTCTAGGCTTACCTAGAGCTAGTCTACGACGAGTGATCAAGAAGAGTGAGATCATTATGAACCGCTCACTTAGCTCTTACTCTCTCTATATTAAGGAAGAAGAAGAATCCCTCTCTTTTGATTCTTTCCTTCCTTAAGAATCAGTTTTGAAATCAATATGAACCATATTGCCTTGGACTCCAAACCCATACCATATTAGTACTATTTTATATCCGATTCGAATATTTCTTACTATCTTCTTACCTGGCCCTTTCACTCCTTACAGATCTCTATAGCTTCTGCTATAGAAACGCGAGTCATATTCTCAGGTACTTGATTATTCAAAAACCATAATGTTGGTTTCCCTTCAAAAACATTGAGCGTAAATTTCTACTTTTAATCAGTTGAAGTACGGCCCGATTTTTTTGTGGTATACAATAGAAAATGGATTATAACCACAAATTAGCACAGCGACACATTGTTGAAGACAACAATTCAGATAGGTGCTCATATTATATCATAATAAGCATACCAAACTGGTCTTCAATTACATTAGTCTACTTTGACCTTCCAGAATACCCACTCACACCACGCCAGCGATTTGCACCGTGTCTATATGTATAACACCTACCGAAGAGCTTCAAGACTGATCTCTGCGGCTCTGCCTACGATTGCACCAACTATGCCTGCTCCTAATCTTGCGAACAACCATCTATTGTACTTTTTGTCACTGATGGGCACCCGCCCCCATGTGTCATAATATAAGGCTTTTTTTCCCGAGACAAGAGGGTCCATCAAAGTCCTATGTTGTAGATTGACTTGAGCTAGGAACATGCAGTAATATATATCCAAGCAAAAGGCAGTATATGTTTAATGGGAAATTACCATCCTATTCCCAAATGTTCCAAAACCAATCATTATGGCTCCAATCAACAATCCTGAGGTTAAATCTGTCGAAACCAGTACTGGGGATATTCTATTATAGAACCCTATAATATTTTGAAAAGCTTGAAAATAATAAGCGGTTTAAGCCTACCTGGATGGGTACTGCTCTTCCGTGCAACTTTATCCACAGTCATTTGCTGAATGCGTGAAGTTGACTTATGTACTGACGTTGGGACGTATTTCAACTTTGGTCGGACGAAGCGCTCATGAACATTAGATTGCGATGTATTCACCGGGGCAATATGGTCATCGATCTACTCACTTGATTTCATTTTACGAACCTAGATCGTGTAAGCCAGGAACGTATAAATTTTGAGAAGGAATAGTGTATGGCTGAGGAATCATAGAGAAAAGGATGCTTTGAATCATACCATAGTCATGGTCACTTCGCCAACTTGCACTGACATTGCCAAATAATATCCTTCCGTTAGCATTCACTGGTCACCTGATTTTCTCGGCTCCATGTAATGTGCTTTCAAGATCCATGTCGAGAATTAGCCTGAAAAGCAGTTCCGTTCGCGTGTTATTGAGATCGGAGTACTCATTAATACTCGAATTCAGTGCGAAAATGGCACTGACCATGCATACAATGATGCAGCAAGACTTTGGATAATAAAAATTCAAATTAAAGCATATCAAAGGGTAAACGAAAAGAGCAGCTTCTTATCTCTACCACGTGCCGGTACATCGTCTGACTTTTCAGGGAAAGCCAATCCTTGCAATCACATCATGATAGTCTTGCAATCCGGTTAAAAAGACAGACATAGAAGTGTAACATGTACTATGGCATGGAAATACCTAGGAGGTTGTCGAGCCAGCCACGACATACTGCTTTTCCGTCTTGAGTTTGCTAAGGGTACTGTTACTCAAGTTCAAGGTGTCCTTCACAATCTGTTTCGGGGTAGATGCGATCCATTGGCCAAGAGCCATGTCTAATAACTCATGAGTAATGAGCTAGGTGATCAGAAGGGAATGATCCACATTACAATCACGTACCTGTGAATTGCGTTGCTTGAAGCACTTCCAAGAACATCAGATCCTCGTCGCCAGTGTTTTCGATATAGTGACTATTCGACTGAGGGAAGTACGCAACATCACCAGCGCGGTAGTCAAACGTTGTGGCAGCATCAGGTGCAGAAAACAGTGTCGCACGGCCTTGGCCTTGGATGAAGAAAGTCCACTCATCGCTCGTCGGATGCCAGTGAATTTCGCGCATGCCCCCAGGATGGACAGTGACAATAGCAGCAGAGAAGTTACTGGCAATCGGAAAGGTAAGAGGATCCACGATCTTGACTGACCCGCCAGCGACTTCATGCGCAGCCTGCTCGGAGAAATGGTAGGAGTAGCTTTCAGTCCGGGGAATAACACCGGATTGAGTCGTGACGTTTTGCTTCTCGATATCCGCTGGCGCTGGAGTACCTTCGAAAATGTAGAGCTCGTCATCTGGAATATCGTCGAAGGCAGAGATAGAAACGCCGAGGTTCTTCGCTAGAACTGATTTCTTTATAATGCGTAGTCAGGTCAGCGTCTGACTTTTTGTTACTCATATGGTATGATGGGTCTTACGGGGGTATGAAGGAAAACTTCTGTGGCTAAGAAGGTATTATCCTCATCAAAGTCACCCTGGTCAAAAACAAGTAGAAACTCAACACCGTCGTCTAGTGCTTGAATTGAGTGGGGAATTCCTCTAAAGAAGATTTTTAGTCGAAGTCCAAACCACTCCTATATGATCTGAGCCGTTGACAAGGATATAGCGACATACGGTGGGAAAAACCAAACATCACCTGCAGAAAGATCATCCACAAACGTCTGTCCATCCGTGTTGACTGCCTATCAATTCAGGGTAGTGAGACAACTTTTACAACTGGAATCATAGTGTATATAGAGAGACTTCACTTACCTGAATACGACAAGAGCCATTCAGCACTAGAGACCACTCTGCAGCAACGTGCCAATGCAGCTCACGATAACCACCGGGTTCTAAACGCATGTCAACTCCGGCCATTTCGGTTGCAGCCGGCATCACCACCGTGTTTTCCTGACGAGCCCATCCTGCATTATCGATACCAAGTCTAGCTAGGGGGTCAGCTTGTTTTCTGTCAGGTTTGCTTCGACACATCATACCGGTTATGACTCAGACCTGTCTTTGGGATCAGTCATAACTCAGGGTTGGGATAACATTGCTTTCCTGACTTACCCATAGGTAGACTTCCGCACCGGCCCAAAAGCCCAAAGCCCAACCTGGGCCCAACCCTTAAATGGGTTGGGTTTTGGGCCTAGCCCTCGAGCCCGCCGATGGGCCATGGGCCTAAGGTAGAAGCCCACTGGGCTTTCATGGGGGCCCAATGGGCCCCAAACAGCGCAAACATGCCAATTCTTGCCATTTGCATAAGTAATGTAGAATTTCCGAGTATTTTTGAGTATTCAAATTACCGTCTAAGGCCCCTAATTGGCTGATTCCCATAAGAATTGATAAAGTCACTGTTTAATGAGATCGATGAGATCAATTGATTAGATATCAAATGAGATTAAACTATCTACATGCCAATCTAATAATGTTCATACAGTTCATCATCAACATGCTTCCTTTTTCTCCCCGATGTCCGCACCTGAGACGGTGCAGTAGTGAATCTGATAGTAGCATCGTTATCTTCAACCTCATCGTCAACATCTATCAGATCCTCAGATACAGATTCAGGTCTATCACCCTGCTCTTCAGTATCACTGATCTCTTCAACGTCGACATCATCTGGCATCTCATCAGTTTGTTCCCTCATTGCGTCAATCTCATCAGATGGGAGATCTTGTGCTATCTCCTTGGCTTCCTGCACATCAAGGTCAAACCTCGATGTGCAGAGGAATAGCATCAGCTCTTCAATGGTCTTAGACTTCATACGACCGCGGCGATAGTGGCAGATATCGCGTGCAGTGTTGAACAGGCGTTCTACCCCAGCGCCCGTCGCCGGGATTGCAAGGACATCTCTTGCAAGTGCGGCAATAGCCGGGAAACGGAATTGATTCTCTCTCCAAAAAGATAACGGCTCCGAATCAGTCACATCTGTATAAGATTAGTATTATGAACATGGAGATGAACATAGAGATAAACTTACTACCGTCGAGATACTGCGTCAGCTCATCCATAACTGGGCCTGGCGTCACTTTGGAGTAAGCCTTCTGGGTTCGAACAAGGTTATGAAGGAATGATCTTGTTGTCGATCCAGGGGAAGGCCCTTGCGGGCCTTGGGCACTAGCACTGGTAAGACGTTCCTGGATAGGAGTGAGGGCATCCCGGAAAGCCACTCGATACTGATCACGCAGCTCTTTAGCATCCGCCCAGTCATCAGAAAGAAAGAACTGGAACCTATTATCTGGCGATAGCATCGTACAGACCGCATAGATGTGCCCTTGCATGTAGTCTGTCTCTTTGTAGTAGTCACGTAATTTTGCATGGCTAGCTTCGAGAGAGATAAGCATCTGTTTCTTCCAGACGACACGCTTCCGTTGTAACTGTATCTTTGATCTTTCAATGTGCTCAAAGAGTAAGTTATAGATCTGGAAGACAAGATGCGATGTTACGTCTCGAGTCTTTGAAAGGGCAAGGGTATAATCAAAGAATGGCTTTGTGAGACAAAGAAGGTAGTCGATCTGGCGCCATTGATCGTCATCAAGTACGAAGTCTTTACAGTTAAACTGATCACAGTACTTCGTGATAAACACGCGGAGTCTCTTTGCTCGGCGTAGCATTAAAAACGTTGAATTCCATCGAGTTCTGACATCCTGAATCGGCATGAGCGCCTGCCCTGGGGCCCTAGATTGGACAGCAGCGAATGAGTCCCGACGCTGAGGACTACCGCGGATATAAATAGCAAGATACCGCACCTTATTCAAGGTATGCGATATCTCCCTGCATTGTACATTTGCGTTCGCCCTTGCGAGGGTGTCTTGGCGGTCTGTCCATGTGGTCTCAGCGGCATCATTCAGTGGGACCGCTTTTAAACGATCGAGCAGTTGGTTCAAACTTAATTGGATGACATGAGCAAGGCAGGGGATTCGGATGACATGAACATCGCCAGATAACGACTGCTGAAGGGTATCAACCAGAGTCTTATTATTTGACGCGTTATCAGTGGTCAACCCAAAGACTCGGTCCTTAATTTTATGCTGAGTGAGCGTCTCTAGAAGAACAGCACTCAGATTCGCACCCGAATGCGTGCCGTAAAGGGGTTTAAAGCCGAGTAGCACCTCACGGTAGACCCAGTCAACGTCAATAAAGTAGCCAGTGATAGCCGTAAATGCCTGCCCAAACGGAGATGTCCAACAGTCCAGCGCAACCGAGATCTTCGCATGCTTTGGTAGTAAGCCGAGTGTATCCTGTTGTCGTTCTTTGACACGAACAGATAGCCGACGTCGAATTGTATCAGCCGATTGCATGATTGGAAGGTTTGGAGCGGACTGTGAGAGCGAGACTAAGTCACGGAAGGTTGGATGTTCAACGAGATTGAACGGAAGCCGGTTGATGGTGATAAACTGTAAGAGTTTGTCCTCCCAGGCCTCTTGTGTAAACGGATGACCCTGCTTCGACAGAAATAACTGATTAGTGGCAATTTCAAAGAATAATAGGCCTTTACATACCGATCGAAGAAACCCTCTCAATCCCCCCTCTGTTGCCGTACTCCTGTAGCCTTTTGGCAGGCTAATGTCTGAAGATGACGGGTGATTGTCGTCGTGCCATGACGACCAATCTTGCCATTGGCATCCTTCTTAGTAGCGTAAGGGTGCTCAAGGATTGTATCGCAACGCTTACACATAACCTTTGGGCTTCCATTACCCGTATGAGCCACTTGCTCAAACTGTTTCCAGGTCTCTGAAGCCGATCCATGTTGTGATTCCCAAGCGATCTTGCTATTGTTGGATCCATAGTCAGTCTCCAACCACCAGTCGACCCAATCAGTGTGGTTCATCACGTTGTAAAGAAAGAATTGGCCTCTCCTGCCAGGTCCGACACGTTGGAAGCGCTCGAGAGGATCCGGAGCGATAGACGAAGGAACAAACGGCTGAACGAACGAGAAGCTATCAACCTGCCGAGAGGTAGACGGCGTAGCTGGGTAATTGGAATGGGTAATCAACGATAGGTCGTCGGGCTCAATGTCGCAGAAACTCAACTGAGATCCACACTCGGTTTGCTGGCTTTGCGACATGATGGGTCAATAGCTTCAGATTGGATGGAGGGCTTCGGGTAAAAGCTTCAGGCGTATCAGGGTGAGGGAGGAGAAATTCGACATGACTTACCTTCTCAACGAGAGAACTACCGACGTGGACGGTAGCAAACAGTGGCTGTAAACAGTGGATGTAAACAGAGACCACAGTAGTCAGTCGACATTGAAACGGAGGATCTTAATCCTAGCATCTCATTGGCTAGATCATGCATATCCAGTGGACTCGGCCCATCCAAAGCCCAAGAAAGCCCCTGGATGACCCATCTCCCCGCCCATTTTACAATTTGTTCGCTCAAAAATTTCACCCATGGCTCATGAGATATCTTTGAATATCTCTCACCTCTACAATAGCTGAAATACCACGTTTCCGTAAAGACAGGCGTCGAGCGTAAGAGGTTACTTAACTTTCGATATAAAGTTGAATGCTGTAATCCTATAAATCATGAAGTTGACTATCAAAAATGTCATACTGCAACAGAAAGATGCACCTACTACTGTGCACATGAGATATATATCTCTGCATGCTGACACTTGGTAATTCTCCAAGTGCCAGAATACTACGAAATCTTGGCGAAATGGAACTTTTTTGCATAATCTTGTAAATTGCAGTGCCTAGTGTAGCTGGTTTTATCCATAATCTTGATTACCGGGTCATCGCTGTTGAATCTTGATATCTTGATTCTTGGTGGAATTGAACCCCCGGATTAGGAGTTGAACCCCCGGATTAGGCCTGGTAAAACGTCGGCCCGAGGTATGGGCTTACAGACTGGAACATGCGTATAAAACAGGCATTAATCATCAGGTTTATGAGCGCCAAGACTATAGTTATGCATAGAAATGGGCTTTCTTGGGGGCCTTATGGGCCCCCACTGATGGGCCGTGGGCTTGGTTGGGCCCTGGAAATTAGGCCCAAAGCCCACTGCTGGTTGGGCCTTGGGCCCGAAGGTTAGGCCCATTTATGGGCTCTGCGGAAGTCTACCCATAGGCCATTGGGCGTTAATAGTCTGACCGTTATCGGTGCCAGGGGGTGCCAGCTTATCACTGTTGATTCGATCATAGGCATAGTTCCCTAAAAGAATGCATGTCAGTATTACAAGTCAAATAAGATTATGTTTCGCGAAGACATACGGGGGCCGGGATCATCGCTGCCTGTCGAGCCTCGAATAGGCTGAGGATTCTCGACTTTTTCAAAGTCTAGATAGGCACCGATATCTGGGCTGACCGTCTGACCGGGTAAAAGGCTATACTTGATATCTGGCTGGGTTCCGCTGGCGACCTTTTCCGTGGAAGAGTATCCGACAAGCGCCTCCGATCCTCTCAAAGAGGGGTTGCTGCTCCTTCGAGCTGGTGCTGCATCAACTGCAGTCAGAAGAGCAAGAAGTAGATACAAAGTCCAAGGATAAACCTGAAGCTTCATTGTGAGCGAGTAACTTCTCAGCCAGGAGGGAAAGAGATTAAACGGTGGGATTTGGGATCGATCGCAGTAATCGTTTGTCAGTGCAATCAGGAGATCTTTTATAGTCAGATTCCGCCGCGACCTTGCTAGGTAGGCCCGCTCATCGCGGTGAAGAAATGTTTTCAATTCCCCTCATATGACTTACCTTGGTAGGTCTTGGAGATTGCTTCAGTGGGGTTATGTCAACCTCTCCCCTCATCAAGCAAAACCTATTGGCCCGGAGCGGCAGTACAGTATAGCCTCCAACTATCACAGCGTATTATTGCCCACAACGTTCGAAACATACTCCAAGAAGAGGGGTAGCATAATGTGTACAAACCACCATATTGTAGATCAAAAACCCACAGCATAATATCTTTCCCCACTTGCGATGACCGAAGAAGGAGCACTGGTGCCTCTCTGTCCCGGACATCTATACTCGGAATTTTGTTCTAATGAATGTTGCCTCCAAGTATGTAATGCTTATATTGCCTAGTTAAAGCTCTGTCTAGGCTTCTCTAGCATGTTAAGCTCGTCGTGGGAGTAAATATCAGGTCATTCTCTTTGGGTGTAGCAATACCGATTTTGTGGTCACCACGTTAAAGTCTCATCGTGTAAAATGAAATTTATTTACCCAGTATAACGGTTCGGAGTTCCTTTCTGTAGCAGGGAAAGAGCTCATTACAGTGGGGCCCTGACATCCATTTGAATCCTCCACGGTCCCCGGTGGGTCAAAGAAGCTTAACCTCCTACTGTATTGAGTACCCCTCACCCCAATCTTGTGTACACGTCATTATAATAATGATATCAACACGAAACCGGGTCATGTAAATTCCGCGGGGGTATCACCTTTCCCTGCTTGGACGATGCCTTCCTGATCAAATATCAGATAATTGCCTTCAAAATTCGAAATTTCTCCGCAGACAGCCAGGTCATCATTGGTCAACCACAGCTTGTCTCCAATTTGACAATATGCCTTTTCAGATAGAGTTTACTCCATGTATCATAATTACCGGAGCTTGCAAGAAGGACTAACTCCCGCTCAAATGTGGAACTGGTTGCGACAACTCGATTACATAAATTACCTGGACGTTAGTTAAGTAGAATAACAGATCACGATCGATGCCGTATGCGGCCCCGTTAGTAAAGTGGGACCATGCAAATTTCGCGACTTCATGGATGGAACTTTCTCCGCGCCTCATCATTGTGCTCCTCTCCTCATGAGGGGAGCGGAGGGGTTGATGTAGTCCACGGTATATGACCAAGCGAATCATATTCGTCTCCCCGGCCAGTCGAGAGAGCCTGACAACGGATGTTGTATCATGAAACCTCGCTTAGGGAGAGAAAGAGGGGGCCTAAGAGGGACTGACCTTGATTTTCACGGGTGGAGCAGAAGCCGATCCCGTCATTCAAATATCAAAAGATCTCGCCCGATGTCGCTCGCTCCCCTATAAGAATGAATCTGCAGCTTCCAAGTATGGGCCTCGTATGTGGAGTGTGGGGCGGAGCTTGTCAATGATTGGAGCAAATGATGTATATGTGCGTTAATTATAGAAAAAGCTTACCGTTGTGGCTGTTACCCCGCGCAATTTCAAGAGTCCGAAGCAAAGACCGCATGATCAAATCAGACTTTGGATAGTGAAAGGATGCCCAGAATCTCGAATTGAATACAGCTAAAATATTTATCCGATCGCGAAACATTTTCAATGCGGAAGGATGGAGCTTTGTGGATCTTTTAATTTGATGTTTTTTGTTGAGTCGTCATTGGTCCATTGCATGCGTATATTGAGAACCTTGGAAGTGCACGTCAAGTTGCTTGGATTGAACCTGAAGATTTTGACGGAGATGCCGCGCAGACGGCCCGGCCCCACCCAACGGACCTAGCGGTCTGCATAACAGGCTTATGTGACGTGTACTTTGGTAATGAATCATCGAGAAAATATGCACCGGAGATAACGGACAATCTATATCCAGACTGTCATCAGAGTGAACAGCCATAGAGAAAGGGTAAAGCCAATGTACTTAACATCGCAGATCTATCAGTGGCTCAGAAACTCGGCCCAGGTCAGCAGCCGCTCGAGTTTCCCATGGAATGGTCAAAAAGCCCAGAAAATAACCAAAACAAAATAAGAAAGAAGAAAAACAAAAAAAAAAAAAAAAAAAAGAGACAGAAAAAGGGCGAATTGAAAATTTTGAGACTTGTTCACATCTCTCTCTTCTGCCCAAATATCATGTATCGTTCCGCAAACAATATAGTGGAAAGTGGCGTATTCGTTGTTGATCTTGTCTAGACTCCAGTCGGTGATAATGAACATGGTTTTCTCAGAGCCAAGATCGTGTGACTGCACAGACTGAGAGTGAGCAGAAAACAGCCTTATTGTTTACTTTTTCTTGTTTCCTCGTTCCTCCTCTCTCTATATTGCCTGTATTGTCGGCTAGAATATTTTCATTTCCAATTGTGAATCAGCACCTTGTGCTGACCAAAGTCAGAGAAAGGATAAGGAGGCTCCCTCGTTAGTAATGGGCGTCATGGTTCACTAGAGCTGAAGGGATAAATTACGGATGCAGACCCCCTCAGACACTATCAATGCTATCATCACCATTCGTTGATGATGATACGGCAATGATCATGAATCTGTCCCCATCAAGTCCTCTCTCACCACGGGACTATGGAACGGCTGTGATCTGCCAAGTGCTCACTCGGGATCACTCCGTACCCAACGTGAACTACGCTAAAGCTCTTATTGGAGAGTATAGCCAATTGCCAGAACTAGTCAGGTGACTGCTCTTATCGTCCGGTGTGTGGAGCGAAAAAGCTTGCTGGACTGCATGTTGTCGGATAGACGAGTCCATAGAATGAGCAACTTTTGAACCTTTTCCAGCAGACTTCGCACCTCAAAATACCTAAGAAAGGTCTGAACCCAAACTGCAAACTACGAAAAGCCTCAATTCAAGAGTCAGGCGTGTCAGCCATGCATGGAGAAATCTCCCCTCGTTGTGAATCAGACTTGACAATTCTAATATAAAACATTTCTACAAAGTATTTTTAGGAATACATTGACCATAAATCTTTTGTAGCCAATGTGAGCAAACATCCTAACGTCTTCGCGGGCCCTGAAGCATAGTGGCTGTTCACACTGCACATGATGAAACGAGATTGAAGAGAGTCATTCTCCAGGGACGAGACTGACCTCCAAGATCACCTGGGCAGAATACAATTCATTTAGTGTCTTCATCACCTGGTATTATTCTGGGTAACACCTACTCGTCGCATTAGTTCCTGAAAATTTGCAAATTGTGCGCACAACATTTAGAACCTTTTGCGAAGAGATCAAACCTTCATGGGTAGCTTCATTATCCAAGAATTGGTCTTCCTCGTTTTGTTTTCACTCCCGTCGTTGGCTGGGTATTCTTGGGCTATACCTGTTCTGACGCTGGGTTTCAGCGCGTGGGTATGCTGATACAGATTGCATATCTAATATGATAGGATCGTACTGAAACACCCGCCCCGATAGCTCTCTGGTCTGCACCTTACGGACTGTTGACCCCTAGTATCTCGTCAAACTTGCGCTGACTGGTGTTGCGGTTTTGCGTTTGTTAAATCAATCCTCACATCTCTGAGTGTGCTGCCAGTGAGACTCTTCTGCTTCGCTAGATATTCTGATAACAACCGATTACGGGATATCAGAGATTCAGACGTTAGATAATCTAGGGATGCTTCTAAATGGGTCTTGATGTCGCAGATAATACAACTCCCGAGAACATGGTACGCTCTTGGAGTTGAGAACGGATGATGGGGGCTCACTTCTATGATGCAACGACGCAGCTGGCTGTCCATAAAAGTTTACTAGGAAGCCGGAACTGTGTTTCTTTATACCACTTGATTTGAAGATCAAATGAACCTAATTTCCCCACAGTCCTTGAGCTATCACAGGAACATTCACTTTATAACCTATTAGGGCACTGATACCAAAGGACAACAAACTTATTGATACTGTAGCATTGACCGAAAAGCTCCTCGTTAACACCTTCCCAATGTTGGCACCCTCAGCATACACCAGTACCGCACCTAGGCGGGAGATTTGGCTTAGGTGCACCAGTCTCCAATTCTGTGTCCGAATCAGATGCTTCCAGCTCCAAGTGGCCAATTCCAATCACGAGGGAGACGGGTGAAAAGATCCCATGGAATGAGAGCATTCAGCTAAGGAAGGGATGGAAGCAGAGCTCAAGGGCAACGGGTTTCAAGCTTATTTGCAGTCCAAGCTTCCTTCAGAAGCCCATGTTTCTTATCTGCCCGCCTGCACACAGTTACGTACATATCCTCTCCTTCCAGCCACACAAAAAGGCCAAGAAGTACCGACATGATGCGTGTTGTCTCACCAGCCAAACGATGCGTGGCTCGACGGTGTTCGTTACTGGGATGGAAACTCGCAAAATCCGGGAAGAGCAATTGCAACTCCAAGAGTTGGCAAGCAAAGTACTTACTCTCGGCGCTCAGCAGCAGTAGTCTTCATTGTAGATCGGCCGGGTCAGGGAGTCTTCACGCGGGTAGGATTCATTTGTTTTGCGGACTCGGAGGAGCTCAGCTTTGTTGTGTTGCTGAGAAAACGGTTTTCTGGGGCTAAAGTCTAGAAATTGCGATCGCATTTCGACAGCAACGACTGACAAACTGTTTGAAAAGAATCTCGTCATTACATATAACATTTATCACTGTTCAAAAAGTGTTTATGAGATCCTCCTTCCGAAGAGTCTGGTGACGTTTTAATTTCAGGAAAGACGAGCAAACTTAGCAAGAAAGTGACTGAATTAGTCGCCTCCCTTCCACCATCAATCTGTTGTACTCTCGTTGGGCGATGCGATGTATGTCGGATTCGCGAAAGACGGCCTTCAGGCTCTCTAGAATGCATCGTCCATCCGGTAGAAATCCTTTGCTTCGCCACCTTGCCAAGGGCTGATGTGAGCAGCTCCTTCATCAAATGTTTGGTCACGTAAGTATCCTTCAGTCGGGTGATGGACTGCGTTTAGAAGGAGCTTACATTTGATCTGCCAGCGCCGCTCGAACTTGACAGTTTTTTCATTCGCCAGCAGAGGAGCATGAGGGAGGACTGAAACTTCTTCTGCCAGCTAACAAGGAGCCAGGGGAGGAAGAGATGGCGTATTGAAGAGGTGCTGACGGGTTTGTTGGCCAAAGTGCTGTCCGTATTTTAGAACTGTTCCGACTTCTTGCGAATGTTTCCGAGATGATGTGCGATTGGTTTGAAATCTCAATAATAGAGAGTTCGAGTGTTCCAAACGGCTTTCGGTGGGCGATAACCGCGCTCTATGGGCTGTACAAGAATGCACACATCTTCTCAGGCTCCAGCTGAAATCAACTGATGAGTTGTGATGATGATGATTTCCCCGCCGGTCGGAAGTGATAGGATCTCGAGGAACCAGCAACAACGTTAGGATGACTCAGCCTCAGCGGAAGAGTTCGATCAGCAAAAGCAGCACGCTTGCTATCCTGCGAGTAGGAAGTCGACGTCTTTGGTCTTGGCGCAGTCTGATTTATTCGGGTTCTGCTTGGTTTGTTCTGATCTTTCATCTGTGACATTGATCAAAACACAGGAGGATGAGCTTAAGGTAAAATTGACTAAACAAATAATAATTTCAACGAATTTTTAATCGTTTTAAAGACATTGTTTTGAACCACTGACAAAGGAATATATATGTGAATGAATGTTAGGAGAACAAAAGCTTCGGGAACCGGCAAAGGGAGAGTGTACAGGAAACAAGAGAAAGGAAAATAAAGAATGGCTAGTGGAGGAAGTCGGAGAGCTCTTGAAACGGATCAAACCCGATTCTATGACACAAAGAAAGATTCCTGGAAAGTTCACGGTCGCGCCTTGAGGTCTCATTCGAGAAAGCGGTGATCAAGTAACTGAGCAACGTCAATTTGTGCTCGGTGTCGACCGCTGGGCCAGGATCGACCACTGGGTCAGAATCAACCACGGGGCTAGAATCAATCACTGGGCCAAGATCATCAGCAATCTCCACCTCTTCGTCTTCATCTTCGCTTGGAACAGTGCTTTCGATGTCGATACCAAGTTCTCCTTGGAAATCAGGATCGTTCGATGGGTCTTCTTCGAAAGACTCGACATCGCTGGTCTCGGGCCCCGGTGCAACCGCTGTTCGTCTTCGAGATTGTCGGGATAGCGGAGATGATCCGTTCGGTTCCGACGAAGACGGAGACGGGTACGATCGAGCAGGCCTGGGAGCTGAATTTTGCGGCGGACTTTTCTTGGTTGCCATAGACAGAAACAAAGTGTCAATATGTTCACCAAAGCGACCAGACTTGCACGGAATCAGCCCAAGCTTTTTCCAGACCTTCTGACCATCTGGAGCTTCATTCAGTCGGTTAGCAATGAGTTGCACAAAGATCGATTTCTCCATTCTATATCCCTCCCGACTCCCTCTGAAGGCATTCTCCATGACTTGTTGGTACTTATGGTCAATAGAGACAAGTCTATCTTCCAGCGGAGTAAACATGGAACTCATACCGCGGGGAAGCGCAAGGCAGAAGATGTTTTCCTCCATCTCAGCAGACACGAAAAACTTTTTGTTCATTGGAATCTTTACTCCGTCAAAAAGAAGAAGTCTGGGAACGGGCTCCTTTCGCTCCGATGCCTGAGAAAGGAGCTTGGGGTGTTCTCCGAAGATTTTCTGACGCCAGGTGAAAAAGTCGCTTTCCGAAATCCACCCATCTGAGCTATTGACGATGTGAAGCCCTTCGTGGCTGTATGGTGGTCCCCCATTCTTGCACTGAAAGGTAAAGAATGGGGCGAAAGGCTTGCCCTTATGTGGTAAGCAATAGAGAACGGATGCCTCTGCTGTTGGGCGCGGTTTCTTCTTCTCCGGACATGAGATGGATGTAGTTGTTGTATCTTTGTCGATGTATAGGCGATAGCCACGATTCGAGAGGAAAAATACATTCTCTGGGGTTATGGCCTTGTCTTTCATAAAATTCCTCAGTTTCTTGGGAAATTTCTTGAGCTCTCGCTTTTGCTCATCAAGGAAGTCCTTCGGTGGATAAGGTGAACGGGACTTGCTCGTTTGGTCTTTGAGAGCATCCCACTCGGCTTCGAAGTCAGGGTCTTTGGCCATCGTCCTACCACCCCAGCATCCACCAAGTGGTAAACACTGCTTCTTGTTCACGGCTTCGCTCACTGCCTCCGCAGTATCTGCGAAACGTTTCTTGTTTGAAAGCGGAAAACCTCGCCTGCCAAACTCGAGCTCCAGTTCCTGCGCTTTGTTGACGATGCTTTGAGGAATCTTTTGGTTGCTTGTGGGAGATTCTTGAGATCCACTTCTATGGGCCGCATGAGAGGGAATCTCAACCCGAGGTATGAGGTGCGGCATAATGCCTATTGTATCACGTAGGAAGGAATGGATACGGCACGCGGAGGAATCTGCCAAAGTGGAAGTAAAGATTAGTATCGTGCGTATAGTCTGGCCAACAACTCGACATCATTGTTATTGTGTCACGCTCCATCAAAACACGTTCATGCGTACCTTCTATCCAAGTGTCCAGAGTCGCAGAAGAAAAAAAGGCTGTCGACCCACGTAGGGATTTGGCAGATGGAAATCTACTCATATGAAAGCAAACATTAGCATCATGCATCTCCTCGGAACAACAGCAATGATAGCAAGCCTACTTTTCCCACTGGCTCAAAATTCAACAAAAAGCAATAAGCAATTCCGGAAAGGGTAGCAAACCGAATATGTGCAGATCTATTTGAAGAGTGAGCAAAAGCTTGCATCATGCATGTACACTGATCAGCAATAATGATCTCATGCGTACCTGTATCCAAGGGCTAGAACCTGACAGAACAGTAAGGTAGGAAAGAATGAAGGGAAACCTTAAGGAGAGAAAGGATGGAGAGAGAAAAAGATTTGAATTAGGGGAGACAAGTGCTTTATATAACCATTGCTGAAGATGATTTCAAGCTCAGAAAACCCCTTTCTCCTCCCAGCCTCCTGCTTTACCAGATAGTCGCTGGGTCCTCCATTGAAGCCGTAGCTCAAAAGTCGAAAATTTCACCAATTGAAAGATAGTGGGGCATTTATATATATGACAGACACGCGAGTTGCCGCATCTGGGTCACTTGGACCCACCATCACACAAACACACAAATGGCCCATGGCTCATGGCCACCTTGAAGGGAATGCGTAGTGGCTTGTGAAGTTGAAGTTGCCTATGTCAACTAATTCCACGGAGGGAGAGGGCGTTACAAGAGCGAATGGGCTCTTAGAGCTTGCGGGTTGCAATTATCACACGTGTAGATCAATACTGTGAAAACTTTAGCCAGTGGGGAATTTCTCGTCAGCGGCCGGAAAGGCCGGTAGCGCAGTGATTTCGGAGTTTTCTCGCCTTTTTACCCTAGGAAGGAGCAATTGAAGGAAGTCTTTGTGTACCAGTGGATTAGTGAAGAGTATTGTGTTTTTCGACCGACCGTCGCTAGTATCCTTGACCTATTAGATCTACTTAACTGTAGAGACTTTCAGAAGCACGGGAAGCTGTGTTTAATTGCAGTACTATGTGTCATTCCGCTACGTTGCGGGCAAGGGAAGAGAAATGGAAGATAAAATCAAGAGACTGGAGCAAAGGCAGGTCCAATTGAGTCTTTCATGCAGAGCCAGAATTCAGGACTTAGGAAGAGATGAATCAGCGATTGGAACATCTCAGTATTCTGCGCAGCGTACTTGGACACTTGAACTGGGAGATTAGACTCCACGGCTGAAAGCATGCTGCATGATGCTTCAAGCATCTCAAATAGAAAGCATGCTCCAGCTCCACAGCCTGATGCTAAGTTCGGTTACTGTTTCTTAATTTTCCTGTTGTAATTTTTGATTGTCCACAATGTGCAACTTGCAGTCACATACTGGTTTGGTCCAACTTCTAGCTGAAGTCCAGCCATGGCGGAGGGGAATTTTTTACCAGGGTATCAGCATTAGACGCCGGGGGAAGCTAAAAATGAAACTGATGAGCTATGTTGTGTAGCTTCGATAGGGCAGATCCCGATAAGACCGAAGCAGATCGGAGCGCGTATAAACATCTATCTCTTGGCAAAACGAATTCTTGAAATATCTCGCCAACCAGAGGTCCTAGGGCTTTAAGACTAGACTTCCGCAGAACCCAACTCAACCCGGACCCAACCCGGACCCAACCCGGACCCAGTTGGGTTTTGGGTCGAAGATTCGGACCCAATGCTGGGTCCGGGTTATGATGTCTAACCCAGCGTTGGGTCCGGGGCCCCAATTTGGGTCACAAACATAACAGACATGCCAAGACTCGTGACTTTCTATCTCTGCATAAATTATGCGGTTTTTGCCTGTAATATTGCGTATCTCCTTTACAATAAGGGGAAAGAAGTATGCTAGGATGAAAATAGTGTGTATTCTGTTGATAGTTCATCGGGGGGCAGCCCCCGATGAGAAAATTATATACAATCATTTTGAGTAATACTTAAAGACCTCATCCTCTCGAGCCTTACGTTTCCGTCCTGATGCTCGTACCTGGGTACTATTTTTAGGTGCTGGAAGCTAGGGCTCATCTACCTCATCTAGCTATATATAATCACTTGTCTCTATGTCTGCCTCCTCAGTATCACTAATCAAGTCAAATTCCACCTCCTTAAGCTTATCATCTTTCTCTTCCTTCGCTATTTCTATCTCGATATAAGAGAAGAATTTCTCTAGATACTTTAATTCCTTCTCTTTAATATTAAACCTTAAAGTACAAAGAAACATCATTAGCTCTTCAATTATCTACTTCTTTTATCTCCCTCGACGATAATAACAGATATCCCGAGTAGTATTGAAGAGTCGTTTAATACCTACACCTATTGCCGGGAAGGAAAGTGTATCCCGTGCAAGGGCAGCAATTACTAGAAAGCGAGTTTAGTGCTCTCTCTAGAAGGTAAGAGGCCTAAGATGAATAGTATCTATTAACTAATTAGTATAATATTATAAAGAATTTATTAAAAACGTACCGCTATCAAGATATTATATGATTTCATTAGTCGCTATCTCTAGTTATGCTATACTTTCATCTAACATTTTATCAAGCTTTAAGCTTAATTAAATGACTGGACGAGTTCTATCTAAGGACTGGCTAAGCGATAAGAGTTGCTCTTGGTATAGAATAAGTGCCTATTAGAAGGAGTTGCGATAAGTCTCGCGCCATTTCTAATCCCAATCATTTATTAGGAAGAATTTAAACTTATTTATAGGTGTAAGCATTATGCTAATAGCGTAGAGATATCCTTAAATACCACTAGTTTAAGAGTAATATTTATTAAGCTTGACCCGACCAGCTTCTAGCGCGTGGAGCATCTCTTACTTCCATAGAACGCGCTTTCGTCGTAGCTATTTTATTGATTGTTTAAGGTGTTTAAAGAGCTTATTATAGATCTTGAAGATATAATGCGCTGTGATATCACGAGTTTTTGAAAGTTGAGTTATATAATTAAAGAAAGGCTTAGTAATGTAAAGAAGATAGTTAACCTAGCGCCACTCTTCGTTATTTAATAGCATCTCCTTGTAGTTATACTCCGTATAAAATGGGGCAAAGATATTACGTAGACGCTTTGCCCGGCGAAGCATTAAGAACGTTGAATTCTATCGAGTTCTTATATCTTAGATAGGTACTAGCTTCACGTCTGTTATCTAGAGATTATAGAATATCTCCTGGCGCTAAGGACTCGCGTTGACGTAGATAGCGAGAAAGCGGACCTTATTTAAGGTATAGGAAATCTCACGTACTTAGTGTTACGCGTTAAGCTTTGCTAGTCTTGACTACTTCTCTGTCCACTTTATCTTAGCTAACTTATTTAATGGATTTGCCTTAATACGGCCAAGAAGCTGCTAGAGACTAAGCTAGATAACGTGAGTAAGGCATAGAATTCGAGGAAGAATCATATCATCTACGAGAGCCTACTAGAGAGACTGCTGGAGAGAAGTAACCAAAGTCTTATTATTCGATGCGTTATCCGTGGTGATTCTAAACACTCGGCCTTTAATATTATACTCTATAAGAGTTTAAAGGAGCACACCGCTAAGATTCGCACCTGTATGCGAACCATAAACAGGCTTAAAACCAAGTAGTACCTCCTAGTACCTCCAATCAGCATTAATGAAATAGCCTATGATTGCCATAAATGACTGCGAATAGGGAGACGTCTAATAATCAAGCGCAATTAATATCTTTAAGCTAACTAGTAATCTCCGAAGTATACCTTCTTGCCGGTCTTTGACTATACTTATCAATCAGCGGCGGATTATATCGGTAGAGGGAATTATTGGTAGGCTTAGGGCATAGCGAGCTCAAGAAATCAGACGCTAGAGCGAGGGATGCTTAATAAGGTGTAACGGGAGTCGATTAAGCGTTAAGAATTAGAGGAGATCTTCTTCCTATGATTCTTATGAAAAGGGCGTATTATCATCTATTGGTAGTTTCTAGTGCCGTCTAAAATATATTAGCTTAGAAGTTAGAAGCTGATTTCGGCCAAAGGCCCTATTAACATACCCCATTCTTAAGAAACTTAGTAATCTCGTTCCCCTTCCCTTAGCCGGCCCGCATATAGCTAGTAGTCTTAATATGTTTCTACATTGTTAATATACCATGGTATTATACCCTACCCTCCTTTGACTTTGGATTAGCTATATAGGGGTGCTCAAGAATAGCTCTATAGCGTTAGCACATCACCTTTAGTGCACTATCTAGATTATGTGCAACCTAGTCGAATAAGCCCTAGATCTCCGCATATCGGGTTGAGTCCCACTTAATCTTGCTCTTTCTCCCATAATTAGTATATAACCACTATTCTACCCAGTC
Organism: Penicillium frequentans; assembly: GCA_028828275.1. NCBI lineage: Eukaryota > Fungi > Ascomycota > Eurotiomycetes > Eurotiales > Aspergillaceae > Penicillium > Penicillium frequentans. The sequence goes on along the minus strand of JAQIZY010000001.1, from coordinate 28,053 downwards.
GTTATAGGCCATTCTCTCATAGAGAACAAAGGCCTTCCTTCGGTCGGGTCCAACACGTGTAAAAGAGGAGGGGACTACTGGTCGCGTTAGGCGGAGAAAGTCTCGGTCGGAGGTATCGAGCGCGTATTGGCTACTAAATGGAGTCGCTAGAGGGTTTAATGTAGTAAGATAGCTAAGGTTATCTATCTCACCATCGTAAATTGAGGATATAAAGTCAGAGTGCTAACTTTGTGACATGATGAATTAGCTCTAAGGTAAACTTAAGATATAAGGGAGAATTGATCAAAAAGACACCTACTAAGTGGCACTATCTCTACGTAGTAGGGGAGAAATTAAGTAAAATATAATATATTAACTATGGTGAGGGGGTAGTAAGGAAAATTAGGTTTAATTAGCTAGATATCTCTATCTTTATATAGATATAACCCAAAAAACCCAAGAGAACCCAAAAAACCCAGTAATAACCTAGCAATAACCTAGATAACCCAGCAATAACCCAGCAATAACCCAGATAACCCAGCAATAACCCAATTCCCACCCTAACATGCTATTTTGATCCTCAAAAAATTCCAACCCATCGCGCCAAGAAGAAAAACTTCAATCTTTAAGTAGCCTTCCTACTCTATAGTATTCTTTTAATTGATTTCTAAGGAAGCTAATCTAATTGAATAAATATAACGAATAACTTTTATATATATTATTTTCTATATTTCGTTAAATTAGCAGAATTCGATAAAAACTATCTCTATTCTTAAAAGTTACACTAGGTACTCTCTGTTGTTAATATATATCTTTATCACTTCACTATTAATTCAAGGCAGAAATCTTATAATCAATACATTGCTCCTTAAATAATAGAACTTTTATATAGCTCTATAGTAATTTATCATAAGCTAAATCAACTCTTTATGATTATAAGTCTATTTCTCAAAATTTTAAGGGATTTATGAAAAGAAGGCGTGGTGCTACTTTATATAGACCAGATAGATATAAAAAACAGTATATTATCTTAATGACTAAGCAGCTTTATGATCAGAATTATGCAAAAGTTGGGTTAAGTTAGGTTATATTAGGGCCCCAATAAAACCCAACACTGGGTCCGGGTTAGGTCCGGGTTATAGAAGTTCGACCCGGACCCAGCCTAGGTTGGGTTTTGGGTCAAGACCTTCGACCTAAGTTGGGTTCTGCGGAAGTCTACATATAGCCATAGGGCAATAATAGCGCATCGCTAACGATAGATTAAAGCAAAAAGATATCTAAGAATCTTTATAATTAATAGTATAATAAATCTATTTCGCACCTCGTCCGAACTACTACTAAAGTCTAATCTATTCTAATAGGCTTATTATACCCCTACTATAAGGAGGGCCTTCGATATAGCTTAGTGGGAATGTAAGTAAGTTATATTAATTACAAGGTCCTCCCTTCCCTTCTAATTCCTCGCGCATAAGGACTTTAAGGATTTAATCACAGAAGCCTAGCTTTCCCCTTTAAAGCTAGTATTACTTTCACCTAAAACTACACGACGTCGGCTTTAGATAATAGTAAAGGAGGACTAAGAAAAGGTTTTATTAGAGCTACCTACTAGTGGAAAGCTCTTAATTACGCTTAACTGCTGGACCTCACTATTCTAATAGGCTTTTATGGCTATTATAGGATATTTTATTAACTATGATTAGAAATTCCGCGAAATCCTTCTAGGATTCGAGCCGCTATATAGAACATACTCTGGTGTGAATCTTAGTGCTACTATATTTTCGCTACTCGAAAAACATAGCATTATTAACTAGGTATTAGCAGTTATAACTAATAATGCATCAAATAACACTATAATAGTCGAAAGTATCTAAGAATCCATTAACTCTCTAGAACTACCTAACTAAACGCTAATTGTCTAGATTCCTTACCTCGCTTATATCATTCAACTTAGCCTCCGCGATCTTCTTAGTTTAATGAAGGTAGACCTAAAGAATGATACTACTAACTATTAGTGGTCGGAAGATTAAGAGCAATCACTCTAGGCTACCTAAAGATAGCAAGGAATTGCTTATACGCTTTTAAAGATAAGTTTGAACTGAATTACTTCTAATAAATATCTAATATTATCGTGTATAGATCTATGGCCTTACTGTCTTTATTAACGCTAGTCCTTAACGCCGTAATGCATTCCTTAACCTTTAAATAGAAGAACCGAAGCTTAGTCTAATCTAAGATATTTAAACTCGCTAGAACTTAACGTTTCTTATATTAAGGCAAGTAAAACGTCTTATATTAATCTTCGATAAATACTATATTAAGCATAGTCAGCCTCGATTTTAAATTTGACTCATAGGAATAGCGGTAGATAGATTATCTTCTCTAGATTATATAGCCATTTTATAAATAGACCACAGGACTATTAAAGATCAAAGATGTCACGATCTATAATGTCTTTAAGGTATATAACGTGCTATTTAACCATTTTAAGAAGTCTATTCGTTAGCTTAAATAGAAGAGGGTAGCTTAGAAGAAAGCAATGCTTTAAGCCCTTTATATAGGAAACGAGAAATTATCCATCTATTATCATAAGATAGAGCAAGTTCATAGCCATCTATTCGCGATTAGAACAATTCTTACCCTAGAACATAAGCTAGAATTCTTCTTAGAGAAAGACTAGGCTAACAACAACTATGAATAGCGTCAGAAGTATAAAGAATCACTACGGCGCTACCTTCTTAATTATCAATAACAGTCTATATCATTACCCTCACCACCAAATACTTTAAGTTAACTAGCTAGCCATTTTAGTGCTTTATTTAACGAGGATCGACCTTAGCGTAATAAGCCCTAGAAAGCTAGCTTTAAAAGTGAGCTTACTAAATATCTTAATATTAGTATAAATCCCCTTAAATAAAGAGCTTCTTTAAGCTAACCTTTTAGCTTAATATAGGACAATAGAAAGACATTAATCCCTATGACTATTAGCGTTCTTACTAATACCAATTTCTAACACTCGCTAGGGTAGCACGGGATGTTTTCTCTATTCCTATAATAGGCGCTGGTATTAAGCGTCTTTTTAACTCTACCCGTGATATTTACCACTATCGACGTGGCTCCCTTCAATCCTCGACTATTCAAGATCTTATAATGTTTCGCTATATCTTAAACTTCGAGATCGACCAAGACGAGATAACTCTAAGTGATAGAGTCTATACTCGGGAAGAGCGATAGGCTATTAAGGAGACTAGAGAGGCAGAGCTTCAATTAGAAACCTAAGATGCGATTAGTGAGGACAAGGAAGAGCTGACTAGTGGGACCTATCTAATAATTTAGATTATCAGCGAACGCGCCCCTAGAAAGAGATAGAAGAGCACCACATCTATATCAGATATTAAGGATGATGATAAGATTCCATTACTACCGATATAAGAAGGAAATAAGATATAGCTCCGTATAGCAATAAGGAATCGAGGTTAGAAGCGGCCTAGGCGAGAGGATGATGACTTTGTTTCGTATTAGTAGCATAGCAATATGAATTTTACTCCTCCCTAATTTAAATCTTGTTTCTTTCTAAACAGAAGGTGGTTATAAGTGAAATACTATAAAATATAATAGAAAACTAGATAATTCTTGAACGTCCTAAGCAAACGAATGTTTGCATTGTTTATAGTCCCATGGGAATTCCCATAACTCCCATGGGAAGTCCCATAGGGGTATAGTCCCACCATGGGAATTCCCATTAAGGTCTAGTCCCGCCAGACCCACTCCCATGGGACCAAAATTTGGTCCCAGGGGAGTCCCATGGACAGTCCCATGGTGGGAGTCCCGCGGGAAATGTCAAGGTCTAACCCCAACCAAAACGCGTCAATTAATTAGACTATTCTTCTTCCATCCACCACCATGCCACCAATTCGCTCCCAAAAACGTCAAAAATTGATAGAGCAAGAGGGACGTATCTTGCTTGCTATACAAGCTATCAAACAGCAAGAAAAATTGTCAATTCGCAAGGCAGCAGATATATACAATGTGCCTCGTTCAACCTTACAAGCGCGCCTCCACGGGCGTAAAGGTCGCGTTAAACCACGCGCAAAATCGTTCAAAACAACCGAAATCGAAGAGAATTCTCTTAAACAATGGATAATCTCTATGGATATACGTGGAGTAGCACCTCGACCAAAAACTGTGTAAGAAATGGCTAATCTTTTACTCGTAACGCGTGGAACAACCCCGATTCAAAAAGTTGGCAAGAATTGGGTCACGAAATACGTTAAACGACACACGGAACTCGCTACACGATTCTCTAGACGTTATAACTATGAACGCGCTAAGTGTGAGGATCCAAAAATCATTGATGATGATGATGATCATGATGATGATGATGATGATGATGATGATGATATTCTATTAACCTAATGCTACCTAGCTAGTCATCGCCGTGGTAATGTAGGCGCTTCTTCCGTCAGAAGCAAGAATATGCCCGTACGCCAGTAACTCCACGCAGAAGATGACTAGAAACAAAAGAAAGGGGCGTCTGCCCGTACAGGTAAAACCCACATGTGAAGAACGTCCTCGAACTTCCACAAAATCCCACGTAATTCAATCCGATCCAAACCCACAATATATATTAAGCCCACAACCTACTTTCTGCTCCATATTCACCCCTGCCAGCGCTCCTGGCTCGTACACCTCCTGCTTCTTCGATGGCGTTCGTATTGGTTATGCTACCGGTTCCTGTGATCTCTCGGTGATCAGAGGTGTCTTGATTCGTAATACGCAGCGTCTTCGCCACCTGCCTATGCCAGTCAATTCTGGCCAGTTGTTTCGTCGTCCTCTAGGTCTGGCTCCGGCTCCACTTCACAGTGGCGGAATTACCCAAGAAGACCTGTCTGAATCATGAATTCTACGACGTAGCGAGTCGCACGCGGGTAAGACAAAAGAGCCTCGTAATCCATCGAATTCGAACTCCCACGAAGATCCGTCCGTGCCCGGATCTTTTCCATCATCTCTTTTCTCTTATCCACGAAAAAGCGTGGACAGCGCAGTAGGACGTAGTAGTAGTAGTAGTAGTAGTAGTAGTAGTAGAATTCATTTACCCGATCTAGCTTGCCTCTAGTAATGGCCGCTATGCGGGGGTGCTGCCAGGCCTGCCCGGCGGCGAAATGGTGCGCTGCACCCGAGATATATCGTGCATGGAGGTGAAGTTAGGGCTTGCCCACTTGCCCCCAGTTACCCGCAATCTAAGAAAATTAAGTACAAAGAAAATCCGAGGTTTTCGGCCGAAGAATCAAGGAAAAACAAAGGAAAGAACGTAAAGGAAAGTCAATCTCCGCCCCAGTGACACAGCCACCAGCATCCAGCTCGTTTCTAGCTTAACTGGGAGGCCTGCTGTGTCTGCCAAACCCCTCTTGAGATTGTTGCACCTGCTGCGCCCGCAACTTCATTTTTCCGCCCCGCACACCTCCGCGATTTCGCCGCAACTCCCACTTCCCACTTCCAACACCCCTCGCACCACCATGTCCTCTTCTTCTCACTCTGCTCTCACTCTGCCCTTGCTGTCGCCTCACTTCCGCCTCCATGACACGCCGTCCCTGAGTACATGACCCTTTCCCTGGCCTGTCAGCCGCTCCTGCGTCGTTTTCCTGCCTCTCGAGGGAAGGAAGGGGACCTGGCCCTTCTTCCTGCGATCCACATTTCATCTACCACCACCACACTGCCTTGTCGGATCATACTGGTTGTTCTTGCTCTGGTTGCTCCGCTTCTGGGTTAGGTTTAAATCCTATGGCGTCATGATTGACCGCGTGGAACTGCCCGAGAAGTCGGGTCTTCTCCATGAAGGCGGAGATCGCTGGCACGGCATTCCGCTCTTGTATGAACTGGTCGAACGAGAGAGACGTGCACACGCCTGCTTTGGCAAGCGCTTCTCGCATGTCTCTGCGCTCGTCTTCGAAAAAGGGGCACTCTAAGAGCACGTGTCTTGGTTGCTGGTTCCCGAGATCGCACTCGCACCTGGGCGAGTCTGCGACCCTAATTCTCTATAGGTAACGCTTTAATCCGATGATATTAAGCCGCATCTGAAGCATGATGGATGCTGACGCTTTTCTCTGGCCTTTCTAGTAGTCTAGAACCTCCTTCGTGGGCACCGGAATCAATCGCTTTGTCACCTGCCCGACCTTCTTCTCCTTCTCCCACGCTGCCTCCCACGTGATCTTCGCCCGCTCCTGAATATCTCGCTTTGCCGCTGCGGCGAGCTTGATACGCCGGTCGTGGGGGCCTGGTGTGTCTGCCTCTGCTTTTGCTGCCTGCTTCGCGTGCTCATCCACGAGCTCGTTGCCTGGAATCCCTTGATGAGCGGGGATCCAGCGGAGCTCGGTCTTGACGCCTTGATCTGCGAGTTTTTGAAGGTTTTCGAGGCATCCACGGAGGTAGACCTGACCAGAAGGCATACGTGGGCGGAGAAGCGCTCGTAGAGCGGCTTGACTGTCGGAGAAGATCACGGCGTGCTGTGTGTGCTCTTGCACGAGTTCTGTTGCCATCTCAATAGCACGGAGCTCCGCGGAGTAGACTGTCGAGTCTTGCTCCGTGCCCATCTGGCAGTGGCGGTGCTCGTGCGTGGCTTCTACCACCGCAGCAGCACCCACTTTCCCCTCAATTCCACTTCCATCCGTATAGATTAGTAATTTACCTTGATTTTTGCTGATTTCTAAGTGCGTCTTCACCGCTTCGTCACGCTCCAGGATGACCACTTCTGGAGGTGCTTGCCATGGTGCTCGGACGTATGCTCGCCGGCTCTCCCATTCGCCCTGCAAAGTGTCCGGGGGAGCCGTTAAGCATCCGCCCTTCTGCCACGCGTGCGCTTCCATCGGTGACCATCCACCACGTTGACGTTGCTGCTGCGAGCGCTGTCGAATCATAAGCTGTGGAACACCATGTGCTGGACCCGTCCGTATCCGGAGAGCTGTCTCCGCGGAGATACGCTCCATCTGGATGCCGATTGGTGGAAGGTAGAGCTCGATGTTTAGCGCTTCTGCTGCGCTGGTCTTGAACGCTCCGCCAATCAGGCACGCTGCACGCTTCTGAATTGCTGCGAATTTGCTGCTGACTACCTGAGCCTTCCCCTTGCCTGTCGTAAGTGGAGAGTACCACGCTGACACGCCGTAGAGCATCTGTGGAATCACCACAGCTTGATATATCCTCCGCATGGCTAGCGTAGACGCTCCCCACGTAGATCCCGCTAGACTTCGTAGCGCTTGTATAGACGTGCTGCCTTTTATAACTGCTTTTTCGTGGTGGTGGGAGAACGTGAGCTGTGGATCGAGCCAGAAGCCGAGATATCTCGCTGCTTGCTCTGGAAAGATGATGTTATGAAGTCCGTCTTGACCTTCCACTAGTAGAAAGGACTGGCCTTCATGCCTCCGTTCTGGTGGCACGAAGTGGATCAAGTTATACTTCTTTGGATCAAAAACAGAGGCGTGGCGACGTGCCCAGATCCTCGCTTTCTCACACGCTTTCTCGAGCTTAGAAATCGTCTGCTTCTCCATCTTGCCAGTCGCCATGAAGCCCACGTCGTCAACCCAGCCCATAGTGGAGAGATCTCCGCTTCTGGTCTGGCAGTCTTCGAGCAGATCCGCATTGTAGAGAAGATAGAGGATTGGTGAGAGGGGAGATCCTTGCGGAATCCCGGTTGGCGTGGGAATACGCTCCGATATGCCCTCTGGCATACGGATACGCGTGCTCCTGCCAGTCAGAAAAGCTCCAATCCAGGGTGCAAGCTGCCCGAGACGTCGTTTTCGGAGGTTATGGAGCAGACGTGCATGTGATACGTTATCATATGCTCCGGATACGTCTAGCATAAGAAGGGAGACCATAGAGCCCCTTCCCCACGCACTGCGTATCCGATCTAGCATGATCTGTATAGCGTGCTCCGTGGATATGCCTCGCCTTCCGCCAAGGTGACCTTTTGGCAGTAGTCCATGCTCTTCCACAGCGTAGGATATACGTCTTGCGATGATGGACTCGAGGAACTTGGCGATCGTATTGAGAAGAGCAACTGGTCGGTATGACTTAGCTTCCTGGTAGTCTCGATCTCCGGCCTTGCGTAGCACAACTGTGATAGACCTCTGGAAGTGGCCTGGATTGTAGCCTGTTCGCACATACGCGTTGAAGAGCTGGTGGAGCGTGCTTGCTACCACGGGAATTTTGATCAGCTTGTGCCAAAGAGCGTTCGGAATCGCGTCTTCTCCAGGGGCCTTGCCCGCGGGGGAAGCTTGTATGGCTTCCTCGATCTCGTGGGGTGTAATCTCTGGAAATTCCACGCTTTCTGGATATATATATCCTTCCGTGTCTGCCATATCCGCTTCTGGAGGTTGTGGGAAGAAAGCGTGCTGGAAAGCAGCTGCTTTCTGCTCCACGGTCTCCGCTGTTGTTGCTCCGTCACGGGTTCGAAGTGTAGGTGTAAGCCCGCGCTCGTAGACGCCGCTACGGTTCCGCGCCCACTTTGCCAATCTCCACATGCCACGGGGGCCCTCATCGACGACTCGCTGTACACGCTGGCGGTGGGCCCTGCTAAGCGTGCCCTTGATGAGCCGGTTCTTGTCGTTCCGGGCCTGCTTGTAGCGGAGCTCATCAAGCGGGTCATGCGAGCGAGTAAAAAAAAAAAACATCTATCTCTTGGCAAAACGAATTCTTGAAATATCTCGCCAACCAGAGGTCCTAGGGCTTTAAGACCTAGTTCAAAATCTTAATTACTTCAACGGCTACGTTTTGATACCGGTTTTACGGGTCAGAATGGCAGCGGTTAGAGTTGCGCGCCCGAACCATGGTTCTGCAGCTGCGGAACGTGGGGAAAACCGAAAATTTGCAACGCCAAGACCGACCAGAATCAACAAGAACGACGCAACCAGCATGGATCAGCTAATCAATGGCGCGAACGCCGTGATTCGACACATGGAGAACACCGGCCAGGATGAGCCAATCGTCACCCGGTTCGCCATTACGGTTCGCCAGTTCGCCGAGCAGGCGAAGAAAGGCGGCGCTCAGTGGGAGATGGCAAAAGTCATCTCTGCTCTTGAAGCAATTGCCGCTGACACGCAGCGCTTGAACACCAGAATTGATAGCATTGAAAAGTCAACCTCGTCAGCAACATCCACTTCAACCCTGTCCTCGACAGACCGCTGGAAAGCGTTCCGGGCGGGCGCCTGGCAGCACCAGACGGCCTCCGCTAATCCCCCCATCAACCGAAGCGACGGCACGGCGTCACCAGGCGTGAGCGAGGTTGAACTCCGCGAGGACCGTTCTATCACGATCAAGGTTGACCCCACGAGCCGGGAAAAGGTCAGGCAGATGGAGGCAAAAGTGATCGTGGAGAAGGCAGAGCAGCTACGTGAGAAGCAGGCGCGGAAGAGGGTTTCCGCTGCGCTAGCTGGAAACGCGTATTTCTGTGCCGCACGAGTGCTGCCGTCTGGAGACGTTTCGATGCTGGTCAACTCCGCTGCTGGGGCGGAGCTCCTCCGTCGTCATACGGACTGGGTAAGCTTGTTTGGCCGTGCAGCGCGGATCCAGAGTCCATCGTGGGGCGTCGTCGTGCACGGATTGCCAATCCGGAGCTTCCAGCTCACGCCTGAGTCTCGAGAGGGTTTGATTAGCGAGATCCAGCGGCAGAACACGTTGAATTAGGGTAGAAAAGCGGAGATCGTCTACCTTGACTGGCTCACCCGCCCACGCGAGAGCCAGCGTGAAGCTTCGGTGGTCATGGAATTCGACAATCCAGCAGTTGCCAATTAGGCAATTGATCAGGGATTGTACTGGAATTCCGAAGTCCATTCCGTCGTCTTCTTCTACCGAGATGGCAGGGTGAAGCTATGCCGTAAGTGCCAGAAACCAGGGCATGTTCAATCACACTGCCCACACAGAAGCTTTATATGCGGTCACTATGCGGACGAGCACCCGACCTGGGAGTGCCCGTCAACCAGTGGCGGCGTCGCCCGAATCAAGTGTGCTAATTACTCAGGTAATCACCGGCCCACAAGCTTAGATTGCCCGGTGAAGAGAGAAGCGAAGGCAAAAGCGGAGCAGATACGTGCGGAATGCCCACCATATCACCGCGTGCCACTCCATCTCCGCACACCACGTGCTCCAGCTCCAGCTCCGACTCCAGTACAAGCACGAGCTCCAGCACGAGCTCCAGGATTCAACTTCACGTCACAGGCCGGGCTCGAAGACTCAGTACACGCTCCAGCGAACCGCTTTGACTTCCAGTTCAATCAACCAGCCAGTCAACCGGCCAGGCAACCAGCAAACCAGCCAGCGAGCCAGCCAGCGAGCCAGCCAGTGATTCAGAAGGCCAGAGGCCGACCCAAGGGCTCCAAGAATAAGTCAAAAACCTCCACTTTCAGCGATAAGAGCTTACCAACACAGCCAGAGCTCATAGAGAACGCCCTGATCATCACCAGACAGTCCAGATCCCAGCAGCACGTGCTTCCAGACCCTATCTCAGACCCAGAGCGTCTCTTGCAGCACAAGAAACGCCGCTTTGAAGAGCCCCAGGACGATATAGACGACCAGGTCATGCAGGCCAGGTCTCCATCTCCAGCTCCAGCTCCGGCTCCAGCCAATCCAGCTCTACAGCTACTTCGAAGTGCCAGGGAACAGCTCGGCATTCAAGACCCCCCACAAGAACAGCTCACACGCACACGCCTACGAATTCTCCCACCACACCCCCCCAGCTCCAGCGCCCACGGAGGAGACGCTTCCACCAAGCCACGGTCTCCACTTCAGCGATATCTTCGATGTGGATACAGATATATACCATATCCGCAGCACGCCCCCAGAGCCAGAGGAAGAGTTCTTCCACGAGGCTTCGGAATACAGCGACGACCACGACGACCACCTCTCATCCAATGAATAAGCTTCAAATCATCCAGTACAATGTGAACAAATCGCAGCCAGTCATGGCCTCGTTTCTCAGGGATCGACGTGTGCAAGAAGCCAGCGTGATTGCAGTCCAAGAGCCGTGGAAGAACACCTTCTCCAATACGACACATCAACCCATATCCTCGCTCTTCCAGCTCGTGTATCCAAGCACGTCGCCGGACGAGCCACCTGGAGTTTGCCTCTATATATCCAAGAACCTACAGCCAGGCGAGTGGTCTAGTACGCTCGTGGACCGTGACTATCAAATTCTGAAGCTCCGGAAAGCTCACGCTGATGGCAACTGGACGGATCTCTTCGTGCACAATATATATAATCGGCAAGGCACGGGCATGCCCGACAAGCTCCGTCAAGAGCTCTCCAAGCGAAGAGAAGCAGAGCATATCATCGTGGGAGACTTCAATGCCCACCATCCAGTATGGGGAGGCCCAGGTGCTCCAGCGGAGGCGGAATCAGAGGATTTCCTGCTGCTGGCTGACCAGTACAAGCTTGACTTGCTTACGGAGGCTGGTAGACCTACGTGGGAGCGTGGAGGTGCAGAATCAGTGATTGATTTAACGTGGACCAGCGAGCAGCTCGCTGGCCGACTGGTCAACCATGGGCGTGCAGACGATATCGAACACCAATCTGACCACTATCCCGTACGCACCACACTAGACGTGCAGACACCACTTTTCAAGGCCCCAAAACGTCGAAATTGGAGTGCCACGGACGATAAGATCCTCACAGAATTCATCGAAAAGCACGTCATATCACGAGACCTAACTTCTACCACCATGACCAAGCAACGTGTGGAGCTCGAAACCCAGGCCTTCATACGCACTATACAAGCAGCAATCGACGCTTCCACGCCATGGGCGAAACCATCCACGTGGGCGAATTCTGACTTCACCCAGGAGTGTAGAGAAGCGGTTAAGACCGTACGCTACCTCCGTCGCTTATGGACTCGCTCGCATGATCCGCTCGACGAGCTCCGCTACAAGCAGGCCCGGAACGACAAGAACCGGCTCATCAAGGGCACGCTCAGCAAGGCCCATCGTCAACGTGTGCAGAAGGTTGTGGAAGAGGGCCCCCGTGGCATGTGGAGATTGGCAAAGTGGGCGCGGAACCGCAGCGGCGTATACGAACGCGGGCTTACACCTACGCTTCGAACCCGTGACGGAGCAGCAGAGACCGTGGAGCAAAAAGCAGCTGCGTTCCAGCACGCTTTCTTCCCACAACCCCCAGAAGCGGATATGGCAGACACGGAAGGTTATATATATCCAGAAAGCGTGGAATTCCCCGAAATCACACACCACGAGATCCAGGAAGCTATACGAGCTGCTCCCGCGGGCAAGGCCCCAGGAGAAGACGCGATTCCAAACTCTCTTTGGCATAAGCTAATCAAAATCCCCGTGGTAGCGGACACGCTCCACCAGCTCTTCAACGCGTGTGTACGGCTCGGGTGTAACCCATCACATTTCCAACGCTCCATCACCGTCGTTCTACGGAAAGCAGGTGACCGAGACTACCAGGAAGCTAAGTCATATCGACCAGTTGCTCTTCTCAATACAATTGCTAAATTTCTCGAGTCGATCATCGCAAGACGTATATCTTACGCTGTGGAAGAGCACGGATTGCTGCCAAAAGGTCATCTTGGCGGAAGACGAGGCATATCCACAGAACACGCTATCCAAATCATGCTAGATCGGATACGTAGCGCGTGGGGAAGGGGCTCTATGGTCTCTCTTCTCATGCTGGACGTATCTGGAGCATACGACAACGTATCACACGCACGTCTGCTCCATAACCTCCAAAAACGACGTCTCGGGCAGCTTGCACCCTGGATCAGAGCTTTTCTGACTGGCAGAAGCACGCGTATCCGTATGCCAGAGGGCATATCGGAGCGTATTCCCACGCCAACCGGTATTCCGCAAGGATCTCCCCTCTCACCAATCCTCTATCTTCTCTACAACGCGGACCTGCTAGAAGACTGCCAGACTAGAGATCTTTCCACTATGGGCTGGGTCGACGACGTGGGCTTCATGGCGACTAGTAAGACGGAGCAACAGACCATCTCTAAGCTCGAGAAAGCGTGTGAGAAATCAGCGATCTGGGCACGACGACACGCCTCCGTCTTTGACCCGAAGAAGTACAACCTTATACACTTCGTGCCACCAGAGCGGCAAAAGACACACGCAGGCCAATCCTTCCTTCTTGTCGAAGGTCAAGACGGACTCCATAATATCGTTTTTCCAGAGCAGGCAGCGAAGTATCTTGGCTTCTGGCTCGATCCGCAGCTCACGTTTTCCCACCACCACGAAAAAGCAGTTATAAAAGGGAGCACGTCTATACAAGCGCTACGAAGTCTAGCAGGATCTACGTGGGGAGCGTCTACGATAGCTATGCGGAGGATATATCAAGCAGTGGTTGTACCGCAGATGCTCTACGGCGTGTCAGCATGGTATTCTCCACTTACGACAGGCAAGGGGAAAGCGCGAGTAATCAGCAGCAAATTCGCAGCAATTCAGAAGCGTGCAGCGTGCCTGATTGGCGGAGCGTTCAAAACCAGTGCTGCAGAAGCGCTGAATATCGAGCTCTACCTTCCACCAATCGGTATCCAGATGGAGCGCATCTCCGCGGAGACAGCTCTCCGGATACGGACGGGCCCAACACATGGAGTTCCACAGCTCATGATCCGACAGCGTTCTCTACAGCAACGCCAACGTGGGGGGTGGTCACCTATGGAGGCACACGCCTGGCAGAAGGGCGGATGCTTAACAGCTCCCCCGGGAACTTTGACAGGCGAATGGGAGAGCCGGCAAGCGTACGTCCGGGCACCATGGCACGCGCCTCCAGAAGTCTTCATCCTAGAGCGTGACGAAGCTGTGGAGAAGCACGCGGAGATCAGTAAAAGTCAAAATCAAGGTAAAATACTAATATATACGGATGGAAGTGGAATCGAAGGGAAAGTGGGTGCCGCTGTGGTGGTGGAAGCTACGCACGAGCACCGCCACTGTCAGATGGGCACGGAAATTGACTCCACGGTCTACTCCGCGGAGCTCCGTGCCATAGAGATGGCGACAGAGATCGTGCAAGCACACGCACAGCACGCTGTGATCTTCTCCGACAGCCAAGCCGCTCTCCAAGCGCTGCTCCGCCCACGCATGCCTTCTGGCCAGGTCTACCTCCGCGGATGCATCGAAAACCTTCAAAAACTCGCACAGCAAGCCATCCAGGTCGAGCTCCGCTGGATCCCCGCTCATCAAGGGATTCCAGGCAACGAGCTCGTGGATGAGCACGCGAAGCAGGCAGCAAAAGCAGAGGTAGACACACCAGGCCCCCACGATCGGCGTATCAAGCTCGCCGCAGCGGCAAAGCGAGGTATTCGGGAGCGGGCGAAGATCACGTGGGAGGCAGCATGGGAGAGGGAGAAGAAGGTCGGGCAAGTGACGAAGCGACTGATTCCGGTGCCCACGAAGAAGGTTCTGGACTACTGGAAAGGCCAGAGGAAAGCGTCAGCATCCATCATGCTTCAAATGCGTCTCAATATCATCGGATTGAAGCGTTACCTGTGGAGAATTGGGGTCGCTGACTCGCCCAGGTGCGAGTGCGACCGTGGGCACCAGCAACCAAAGCACGTGCTTTTGGAGTGCCCCTTTTTCGAAGACGAGCGCAGAGACATGCGAGAAGCGCTCGCCAAAGCGGGCGTGTGCACGTCTCTCTCGTTCGACCAGTTCATGCAAGAGCGGAATGCCGTGCCAGCGATCTCCGCGTTCATGGAGAAGACCCGACTTCTCGGGCAGTTCCACGCGGTTGATCCTAACGCCATGGGATTCGAACCCGACCCAGAAGCGGAGCAACCAGAGCAAGAACAACCAGCATGATCCGACAAGGCAGTGTGGTGGTGGTAGATGAAATGTGGATCGCAGGAAGAAGGGCCAGGTCCCCTTCCTTCCCTCGAGAGGCAGAACGGCGCGGAAGCGGCTGACCGGCCGGGGAAATGGTCATGTATTCGGGGACAGCGTGTTATGGAGGTGGAAGTGAGGCGAAAGTGAGGGCAGAGTGAGAGAAGAAGAGGACATGGTGGTGCGAGGGGTGTTAGAAGTGGGAAGTGGGAGATGCGGCGAAACCGCGGAGGTGTGCGGGGCGGAAAAATGAAGTTGCGGGCGCAGCAGGTGCAACAATCTCAAAAGGAGTTTGGCAGACATAGCAGGCCTCCCAGTTAAGCTGGAAACGAGCTGGATGCTGGTGGCTGTGTCACTGGGGCGGAGATTGACTTTCCTTTACGTTCTTTCCTTTGTTTTTGACGTTCTTTGTACTTAATTTTCTTGGATTGCGGGCAACTGGGGGCAAGTGGGCAAGCCCTAACTTCACCTCCATGCACAATATATCTCGGGTGCAGCGCACCATTTCGCCGCCGGGCAGGCCCGGCAGCACCCCCGCATAGCGGCCATTACTAGAGGCAAGCTAGATTGGGCAAATGAATTCTACTACTACTACTACTACTACTACTACTACTGCGAGCGAGTCCATATCCGACGGAGAAAACGCACGGTTTTGACCGCTTCTCTACACTCTTGGGTGAAGTCAGAGTTCGACCACACAGAAGGCTTAGCCCATGGTGTGGAAGCGTCAATCGCTGCTTGTATAGTCCGTATAAAGGTCTGGGTCTCGAGCTCCACACGTTGCGCGCTGGCAGACGTTAGATCTCGTGATACGACGTGCTTTTCGATAAATTCTGTGAGGATCTTGTCGTCTGTGGCACTCCAATTTCGCCGTTCTGGGGCCTTGAAAAGTGGTGTCCGCACGTCGAGCGTTGTGCGTACGGGATAGTGGTCAGATTGGTGTTCGATATCGTCTGCTCGCCCATGGTTGACTAATCGACCAGCGAGCTCTTCGCTGATCCACGTTAGATCGATCACTGATTCTGCACCTCCACGCTCCCACGTAGGCCTGCCGGCCTCCGTGAGCAAGTCAAGCTTGTGCTGGTCGGCTAGCAGCAAGAAATCCTCCGATTCTGCGTCTGCTGGAGCTCCTGGTCCCCCCCATACTGGATGGTGGGCGTTGAAGTCTCCCACGATGATATGCTCTGCTTCTCTCCGCTTAGAGAGCTCCTGGCGGAGCTTGTCGGGCATGCCCGTGCCTTGTCGGTTATATATATTGTGCACGAAGAGATCCGTCCAGTTACCGTCAGCATGTGCTTTCCGGAGCTTTAAGATCTGGTAGTCACGATCCACGAGCGTGCAAGACCACTCGCCTGGCTGGAGGTTCTTAGATACGTAGAAGCACACGCCGGGGGGTTCAGACGTGCTAGGGTACACGAGCTGGAAGAGCGAGGATATGGGTTGATGTGTCGTATTGGAGAAGGTGTTCTTCCACGGCTCTTGAACTGCGATCACGCTGGCTTCTTGCACACGCCGATCTCTCAAAAACGAGGCCATGACTGGTTGCGATTTGTTCACATTATATTGTAGGATTTCAAGCTTATTCATTGGATGATAGCGGTTCCTCGTCGTGCTGGTCGTCGCTGTATTCTGAAGCCTCGTGGAAGAACTCTTCCTCTGGCTCTGGCTGTGGAGGTGTGCTGTGTATATGATATATATCTGCATCCACGTCGAAGATATCGCTGAAGTGGAGACCGTGGCTTGGTGGAAGCGTCTCCTCTGTGGGCGCTGGAGCTGGGGGATGTGGTGGAAGAATTCGTAGTCGTGTGAGCTGTTCTCGAGCTGGCGGGTCTTGAATGCCGAGCTGTTCCCTGGCACTTTGAAGTAGCTGCCTGGCTGGGTTGACTGGAGCTGGAGCTGGAGATGGAGATCTGGCCTGCATGACGTGGTCTCCTGTATCGTTCTGGGGCTCTTCGAAGCGGCGTTTCTTATGCTGTAGGAGACGTTCTGGGTCCGATATGGGGTCTGGGAGCGCTTGCTGCTGGGAACGACTGTTCCTGGCACGCTGGCTGATAATGAGGGTGTTCTCCGTGAGCTCTGGTTGCGTGGGTAAGCTCTTGTCGCTGAAAGTGGAGGTTTTTGACTTATTCTTGGAGCCCTTGGGTCGGCCCCGGGCCTTCTGAGCCACTGGCTGGCTCGCTGATTGACTAGCTGACGGAGCTGTATGCTGGCTGGCGAGTGGAACTGTACGCTGGCTGGCTGATTGGCTGAACTGGAAGTTAACGTGGTTCGCTGGAGCGTGTACTGAGTCTTCGAGCCCGGCTTGTGACGTGAAGTTGAACTCTGGGGCACGCGCTAGAGCTCGTGCTGGAGCCGGCGCTGGAGCTGGAGCTGGAGCTGGAGCTGGAGCTGGAGCACGCTGTGTGCGGAGATGGAGAGGCACGCGGTGATATGGCGGGCATTCCGCACGTATCTGCTCCGCTTTTGCCTTCGCTTCTCTCTTGACCGGGCAGTCAAGACTCGTGGGTCTATGACCACCGGAACAGTTGGCACACTTGATTCGAATCATGCTGCCACTGGTTGACGGGCACTCCTAGGTCGGGTGCTCGTCCGCGCAGTGACCGCATATGAAGCTTCTGTGTGGGTAGTGTGATTGAACATGCCTTGGTTTCTGGCACTTATGGCATAGCTTCACCCGGCCATCTCGACAGAAAAAGACAACAGAATGGACTTCAGAATTCTAGTATAAGCCCTGGTCAATTGCCTGGTTGGCAACTGCTGGATTGTCGATGATGATGATGATGATGATGACGATGATATTCTATTAACCTAATGCTACCTGGCTAGTCATCGCCGTGGTAATGTAGGCGCTTCTTCCGTCAGAAGCAAGAATATGTCCGTACACCAGTAACTCCACGCAGAACGAATGATTAGAGACAAAAGAAAGGGGCGTCTGCCCGTACAGGTAAATCCCACATGTGAAGAACGTCCTCGAACTTCCACAAAATCCCACGTAATTCAATCAAATCCCACAATATATATTAAGCCCACAACCTGCTTTCTGCTCCATATCCACCCCTGCCAGCGCTTCTGGCTCGTACACCTCCTGCTTCTTCGATGGCGTTCATATTGATTATGCTGTCGGTTCCACTGATCTCTCGGTGATCAAAGGCGTCTTGATTCGTGATACGCAGCGTCTTCGCCACCTGCCTATGCCAGTCAATTCTGGCCAGTTGTTTCGTCGTCCTCTAGGTCTGGCTCCGGCTCCACTTCACAGTGGCGGAATTGGCCCAGAAGACCTGTTTGAAGCATGAATTCTGCGACGTAGCGAGTCGCACGCGGGTGAGACAAAAGAGCCTCGTAATCCATCAAATTCCCACGAAGATCCGTCCGTGCCCGGATCTTTTCCATCATTTCTTTCCTTTCGTCCACGAAGCGCGGACAGCGCAACAGGACATGCTTTGGCGTCTGTGAGCCCTCTTCGCAGCTACAGAAGTCTGACTCGACTTCTCCGATCTTGAACAAGAAGTGGTTTAGCGCGATTCGCATCCTCCGCATCTGCACCAAAATCGACGTGTAATGCTTCGGCCCGGTGAATAATTGCAGCGTCTTTCGATGCGGAGCTTAGACTTCCGCAGAACCCAACTCAACCCGGACCCAACCCGGACCCAACCCGGACCCAATTGGGTTTTGGGTCGAAGACTCAGACCCAGTGCTGGGTCCGGGGCCCCAACTTGGGTCACAAACAATGCAAACATAAATTATGCAAAATTACCCATGTTCTAGAGGCGTTTTCAACCACTTATGGATAGTAAAATTAGTATATATTATACATTATGCATTTCTTATAGTATATAGAGACATATTATGGAGTGAAATATATCAAAAAGTAAGCTTTAGGAAAATAAAATAAAATACGTAGGGCGTAGAAAAAGTGGTGCATCTCCATCTTATGAAAAATATATATCTTCAAGATCACTATAAAATAGACCCCACTTTCATTTTTAGCATTGATATTATAAAAATTATATAGTATATAGCTATATAGAGCTCTTCTATACATATATTGTTTGAAAAAATAGTTTAAAATCTATATAGAGAGGTATATAAGTGGTATTAGACAATACGAATACATAATTTATAATCAATTTATACAGGTTTTTATGCAGAAATTGGGTCGAATTGGGTTATGTTGGGGCCCCAATTTAAACCCAGCCTGGGTCCGGGTTGGGTCCGGGTCAGAGAAGTTCAACCCGGACCCAGGCTGGGTTGGGTTTTGGGTCGAGACCTTCGACCCAAGTTGGGTTCTGCGGAAGTCTAGCGGAGCTTTCACTAATCTCTGATTCGGTTTTCCAGTCTTTTCCCTCGCCCACAAGAGTGCCCATCTCTCTTGGATTCGCCGTCGGACTTGCTGCTTTGCCGTCGCCGCAAGCCGGGGAAATTGATCTTCCGACCCCGCGCTCTCTCCCGCATTTTCAGCCCCTCCAAGAGCCGCATTTTTCGCCGCAGCGTCCGCGAGCTCGTTGCCCGGAACGCCTACGTGTGCGGGAATCCAGCGGATGGAGATTGAAAGGTCGTCTGGTGGATCGAGAGGGTGGGCGTTCGAGTGGAGGGCGACGAGAAGAAAAGAAGGTATAACTGAAGATGTGGGAAAGGAGGGAAAAAATAAGCCCAACCCAAGATATATATTCGCACACATGGACAAAGTAGACAAAAAGGAGGCGCCAACTGGTCAATCACGTGACGAGAGGTTTGTGTCAGTATATCGAATGATGTAAGCTAGCTAGATCACATGATTTTAGTCAGCACACACGTTAAAGTGTGGGCACATAGGTAGAAGAAGGGACAGACAGCTGCATACGTGAACGGACAGTTTGGCACGAGGACAGCTACAAGGGGGACTCAGGGCACATCTGAACGGCTTGAAAGCAAGTTTGGCAATATTTCCTGTATATAGGCAGTTTGGCAAGACCCTCGACATGCCCCTGTAACCCATAACTAGAACGTGTGGCCACTGGCGACTCGGGAAGAGGTCCAAAAAGACTTAGCTAGTATAGCCAGAGCGTCAACTGGTCAACTATGGTGACCGAGTCTTCGCGGTGATCCGAGTATAGTAACAATCTCTCTCTCTATTGCCGGGAGGCCCTGGCGTCAGGAACGAATCCTGAACACCCGGACAGCCCAACACCCCCGAGGGGGCGAGAGTTTGTTAAACAGGAAGGGATGCATAAAGCACCCGGCCGCAGCGGCATCCCCGGCGTACCAGGGAGACGCGGACGACCATCCAATTGCCCCCACTAAGCCCCTCAGAACCAGTCCGCACGCAGGTGTTCCAACCGGGTCGCCCTTGCGGGCGCTGGCTGGCTGCGGCATATGGCCCTCGGGTGGAGGGGCCGGACCCCGTGGACAACGCCGACGAACGGCGGATCCCACAGGGCGGCTTCCTCCAGGAATCTAGGTGAAATTGTGGCCAGAAGCCAACCATCCACAGACTCCATCAGTGCCGGAGACCAAAAGGCCCCCCGGACTTCAGAGACCACGGCGACACTCAGCAAGGCCACAAGCCCCGTTAACACCTACAGCTACTGCACGCAAAAGCGTCCTGGCCGACGGCTGGGGGTTTGTGAAAACTCACACTGGGTGCCACTGCGGCAGATGAGTACCCGTCGTGTTGGACTGAGAGCCGAAGCTCAGCAGTTCCAACAACGGCGAGGTGCTCGATCAGGCAGGGAAGATATACAAACATCGCAACAGAAATACTCGTAGAGTGTTGCCGTTGCTA